>JADWQK010000407.1:1240256-2480513 GCA_017933935.1 Sesamia nonagrioides
GTAGTCACTTTTTTAAAAATTACCAAATTTCGGGGAATTGGAATTAATTCGCAGAAAAAAAAGATTATTTAAAAATTCATTAGTATTGTTACTATGATGATTATGTAAAACTTCATATTTTATTTGGTCATGTGTTTACCTAACCTTTATTATCCTTATGGGTTGGACGGGGTTTTCTTTACATCTTACTAATATTAAAAATGGGAAAGTGAATTTGTTTGTTTGTTCCGCTCTCGTGCCGTTTTAGCGTTTCACGCTGTGAAATTTTGCAGACGTAAACTTGGAAGTCCGGATTAAATAATAGGCTACTTTTATCCCGGAAAATTTTGATATTCCCGAGGGAAATCTAAAAAGCGCGATATAACCGAACTCCACTCGGGCGAAGCCGCGGGCGGTAAGCTAGTATTGTATAAAGAGATGACGCCAGACAACTAGTACCTGACGCTGGTATCCAACTGAACCTGATGTGAGTCTGACTTTACACGGTCTTCCAAAAGAAGCATTCACAAACACTGCAGAAGTCTCAAATACATACCTCATAAGTAGAATTCTTCAATAAAGGTTGACTAAGATTCCTGATACCATTGGAAGGATCTCTAAAATCACTGGCCACGTACTGTATTGTGGTTTGGAAGAGGTTTATCTTCTCCACACTCTTGGCGGCTACGTCGTGATCATATGCAAGAGATAAGCTGAAACGAACAGAAAACAATTAAGTAATTTGACTGAAGGCCCTCAGGCTAAGCGCAGCGAAGAAAGCGGCCGCTGCGCAAGGAGGCGCGGGTTCGATCCCCGCGCAGTTCAAATATTTGTATGCATGAATATGAATATTTGAACTGGTCTGGTCATGCCTCGGAAAGTACGTTAAGCCGTTGGTCCCGATTGCCACACGATCATCTAGTGACAGTCATTACAGGTTGTTGGAGCCCTCAAAAGTCTAACAATTGGTCTAACTGCAATGCTTCGATATCGCCTTCGGGTTGTGGAGGTCAGACAGCAATCGCTTCACGGAAAATATCAAAGTATAACCAAAACCAGCAGTTAGACTGGTAAAGCGGACCCCAGACTCCAAAGCTGAAAAAGCTTCAGATGCGACTGGGATTAACGCTGAGATGATGATGATGAGTATGGATATCCCTGGTGCTTTAACTTGACTGAAATTAATACAGGAACATTGATATTGAGACAAGCATGAAAAAGCCTAGTGGGTGAAGTCTAGTATTTTAACTGATGTAAATGGTAAGCGAATTCGCGGTACGCACAGACGGAGATGTCATGGTGGGCGGGACGAAACCGTGGCTCTGGCCATCGCACAGGCAACTGAAGAAACACGGGTGGGTTTTAGAGTCAGTAAAAGTCTGACACGCCCTTCCGTTTCACCCAGAGCGAGAGAAGTCATTTGATGATTTCCCAACCCAACAAAAAAACGAAGGGTGAGCTGGACTCTTTCAAGAAGAACTGGTCCTCAGAGGCTTTAAAAAGAGAGAAGTGGAAAGAACGCAGGGCGGTCTTTTTCTTACAGTGGGACTTCTTCTTCTTCAGCCCATAGAGGTTCACTGCTGGGCAAAGGCCCCTCCCAAGGCTTACCAGAATGACCGGTCTTGAGCTGCCCACATCTCTGTGCTGCGTCTTCCGTTTACATGTAACATCACAGGCTTTTAATTATAATCATCATCATCATCTCAGCGTTAATCCCAGTCGCATCCGCAGCCCTTTCAGCTTTGGAGTCTGGGGTCCGCTTTACCAGTTTAACTGCTGAGTTTGGCTAAACTTCGATATTTTCCGTGAAGCGACTGCCGTCTGACCTCCACAACCCGAAGGCGATATCTAAGCATTGCAGTTAGACCAATTGTTAGACTTCTGATGGTTCCAACAACCCGTAACGACTGCCACTAGATGTTCGTGTGGCAACCGGGACCAACGGCTTAACGTGCTTTCCGAGGCACGACCATACCAGTGCAAATATTCATATTCATGCATACAAATATTTGCACTGTGCGGGGATCGAACCCGCGCCTCCTTGTGCAACGGCCGCGTTCGCTACCGCTACGCCACAGAGGCTGTCAGTCTTGTCTTTGTCTTGTCTTTTAATTATAATGAATCAGCAAAATCATCATCCGCCAAGCCTATTCGCCCATCAGCTTCCAGTCTGACATTCCAAATTGATGATGAATGATGAATTGATCACTCCAAAGCCGACTCGCACATCGCGTCGACTCACGTTCATCGTCATCATTTCAGCCGAAAGACGTCCACCTGATGGACATAGGCCTCCCCAAAGGATCTCCATGATGACCGGTCCTGCGTCTCCCCATCCAGCAGGTATCCACGCTGCGTCTTTCGGTCCGACTTACGTTACATTTATTTTAAGGATACTTACTCAGTGTTCACTGCTAAGATGTGCTCATGTGTTTTATACTGATAACTTCCTCTCAGCTCTACTGAACTCAATCCTTTGTAATCGTCTACTTCATATGTTCGCTCTGCTGAAGACACAGAGTCTATCTGGAAACCAAAATTGAATTATTATTGAGCCATAATATCGGCTGCCGGCAGAAGTTAGCACCCACCAGACAAAGTCTTACAGCCAAGCGATTGGTCGTGTTCCGGCGTGATGTCTGGTGAAGCCGCTAGTGCTGGATCGCAATCTCGCCTCATCAGGCGAGATTGCAATCCAGCACTAGCGGCCATTATAAGCAGTGATGAAATCGTTGATGGTAAAGTGCGCTGGTTAATTAGGCCTATTCATTTAAAAAACTTAGTGAATAGAAAGGAAGACGTTGAGCGGGATGATGCAATGTTAAAATCAACAGCACAACAAACGATGCTGCGCCAGAGGGAGATTGATCTGAAAACCTTCCACGACCAAAACTCCCGACACAACAAAATTTGGCACATCGTACCCGGCACACATCGTAACACAATTGCTCAGACCCGTCCGTCGTACGGCTTCACCAGACAATATCATGCGAGAACACGACAAATCGCTTAGCGGCAAGATTTTGTCTGGTGGGTGGTAACTTCTGCCAGCAGCGGATGTTATGGCCTATCACCGAGTGTTCTTCATATCCTCATGTATGGTCCCCAAACGTGGTTTTGGACAATTCAACAGAGGTTCACGCTCGGTTGCCAGAGAGTGATGAAACAGAGTATTCTGGCTCTTAAAGTCTATTTTTTTTTATCCCTAAAACTACCAAAAATCGCGAACATTCATACTCATGGTGATTCAATAGGTTGGGTAATACCACATCGCCTAGCAACGGCTTGATACTTTATAAAAAACACCCTGTTTATGTGTCTCCATCATCATCTCAGCGTTAATCCCAGTCGCATTCGAAGCTTTTTCAGCTTTTGGAGTCTGGAGTCCGCTTTACCCGTCTAACTGCTGATTTTGGCTAAACTTCGATATTTTCCGTGAAGCGACTGCCATCTGACCTCCACAACCCGAAGGCGATATCGAAGCATTGCAGTTAGTCCCATTGTTGGACTTTTGAGGGCTCCAACCACCTGTAACGATTTCCATTAGATGTTCGTATGGCAACCGGGACCAACAGCTTAACGTGCTTTCCAAGGCACGACCAGACCAGTGCAAATATACATATTTATGCATACAAATATTTGCACTGCGCGGGGATTGGATCCGCGCCTCCTTCGCTACGCCACGGAGGCTATCAGTCTGTATATGTATCTATAACCTATTATCTAGAGGTTACTAACCTTATAGATTCCCATCTGAAATAAAAGTTCTATCCTATAGGTACTTACAATAGCTCGTCCAGAGTATGCTGAGGACCAAGGCACAGAAGCCCAGCTGTTCCTACTCCTGGCAGTCGGTACTTTGAGGCTGGTGTACTTCTTGATGATGTTACCTTTTGACAGATAAATCATCGCGCATATATCGTCCAGGCAAGGCTGGAAGAGGTGGAATATTTTATATTGTAACTAGCTGAGCTGACAAATCATTATTTTATTAATTATTGGTTAATATGATATCCCTAGGGTCCATTCAAGTAATGCGTAGGAGGCCGGGGAGAGAGGGGGTTTTTCTTTCCTTTGCTCATTAAAAATATGACTTGGTCTGGATGGAGATTACGTCAGCTGTATGTTAACGAGGACCAGCGCCCCACCCTAAGCTCACTATAAAAGGCGCTACCTACCCGCGTTGCTCACTTTGGACAACGAATACTCAGACCGGTAACATCATGCAAACTCTGTGAGACCTATATTTTCTATATTAATTAAGAGCTGCTGGCTATCGTTTGACATATTCAAATCAAATCAAATCGAATCATTTATTTCAAATAAACCAGTTACAGGCACTTTTGAATTGTCAGAAGGTCGGTCAGTGAATAAGATGAAGCTAGTCGCCCATTCCAAAGAGTAGGTACCTATGGAGAAGAACGGGCAAGAAACTCCAAGGACACTCTTTTAAATTTTTAAGCTATTGTTACAAATATTTGATTACATCATTCATGTTGAAATCAACCGCGTGAGAACGATGCAGAAATATATTGTACGCTGAGAGCGTCCATTATGGAAAACATACAAAAATCAATTCAGAAATTAAAATACGCCGTGGCAGCTAAGAGATGACCAGTCCCCTCCGACGGCGTCCGTTTACGAACATGACGTATGGATCAGCATCATTCAGCTCAACCATATCGAAGGGAACCCAATGACCCAAAACACACGCCACCGTCAGCGAGACATTTGAGTGAGCATGACATACTCTCAACAGCCAGAGCACAATTAAGTCAATAAAAAAGACTAACCCAACAAATAAATGCCTTACAGCACATTCGTACATTGTGCTCACACGTTTGCCATGCAATTATACAATACTAAGAAATTGAATCTACTGTGGTGTGTTATTGTGTTCCTATCTTAATTAATAAGTTCTGGTTGTAATCGTAATTCAAATGGATAATACACGAACATTGGAACGTCCTGACTGGTTTCTTTAATAAATTCCACTTCTGATCGCTAACATGTATATTTTTTTTACCTTTTGTACTCTCTATGAAAAAGAAATGTTATATCTACGTCATTATACATCAGATAATAGACTTAAAAATACAAACATTTTAGAACCTACTGTTTTACAAAACGGTTAGTAATTTATACAACCGCTAATTATTTTACAAAACATTTGGACGATTTATAAACCACTGGTTGATTAACAAAACCGCTGTTTCATTTACAAAGCCCGTGGTTGATTAACACAACTGCTGGTTGATTTACAAAGCCCGTGGTTGATTTACAAAATCACTGGTTGATTTACAAAACCGCTGGCTGATTTACAAAACCACTGGTTGATTTACAAAACTATAAATTATTTTACAAAACCCCTGGTTCGTGCACAAAAAGTTTCGTTGTGCAAAACAACTTAACAACGCTCAGCGGTTTTCCACAATTACTGAAGTTGAACATTCTGAATTGCATAAATTTGTCGGATTTGACATCCAACAAATTTATGCAATTCAGAATGTTTTTAACCTTAATCCGTTTGTGATGCGATTACCAAATTACTATCTGTCCGTCGTCATGGACTAAGGCGCTTAATACACGGCACCGCGCACCGCCTCGGTAGGCGGTGACGCGGATCTCATGTCGCGTATTAAATCCGTAGATGCATAATACACCTACATCGACCCCCCCCCCCCCTCCCGCGCTGCCGTATACGCGCGGTAAAGGGGCGCCACATACCCGTGCGGGACATCGTGGGTGCAGGACGAAAGTCAGAAGATTTTTGCCAGCAATGTCTGTGCCGCGCGGACAAGCTCGTAAACCGCCTTACCGCGCGCAGCACCGGTACAAAATCCGCTTTACCGTCTCCGCTCTTTGCGGCGGTATGCGATGCCGTGTGTTAATCGCCTAAGACTTCTGTACTGGCTGCAAGCTAAGACAGACTTCAGGGGTCTAACTGTATGGGTTGTATAAGTTAAAGGTCTTGCAGTTTTTTTTTTTTTAATTAATGAATATCTACTAACCTCATTGACCGAGTAGGTCCCAGTGTTCTTAGTGAGTTGGAAATTGATAGATATGGCTCGCTTTAAGTTCACAGACCAGGCTGGTTCCTGATGACCCACGTATATAGACTCGATGTAGCCATTTTCCTGAAATATAAAACATATGTGTTAATCCTGGTAGAGCAACAGTGGCGTAGTGGTATCGACCGCGATTTACAAATTGCAGATCATAGCTTCGAACCCTATAGGCGCTTCTTCTTCTTCTTCAGCCTATATGTATATGTCCACTGCTGGACAAAGGCCTCCCCCAAGGCTTTCCACGATGACCGGTCTTGTGCTGCCCGCATTCATCGGCTTCCCGCGACCTTCACCAGGTCATCGGTCCACCTTGTTGGGGGCCTCCCTACGCTGCGTCTTCCGGTACATGGCCGCCACTCCAGAACCTTACTGCCCCGTCGGCCATCGGTTCTGCGACCAAGGCGCTTTACTTTGTGTAAATTATTTCATCACCACTGCTCTCAAAACGGTGAAGGAAAACATCTTAAGGAAACCGGGCCTTTAAGTCTGAAATCGCCAACCCGCATTGAGCAAACGTGGTAATTACGCTCAATCCTTCTCTGTATGAGAGGAGACCTGTGCCCAGCAGTGGGGCGATATAAAGGTTGATGATGATGATGATCTAACTATCGATACAAACTTACACGTTTGTAATGTACAGTATGATTGTATTAAACATACATACTTCCGTCATGACTTACGGAGCCGAGACGTGGACACTAACGGTTAGACTAGTCCATAAGTTAAAAGTCGCTCAGCGAGCTATGTTGGGCGTCTCTCCGAAGGACCGCATCAGAAATGAGGTGATCCGACAGAGAACCAGAGTTATCGACATAGTTGAGAGGATTAGCAAGCTGAAGTGGCAATGGGCTGGTCACATATGCCGCAGGACCGACAACTGTTGGGGTAAACGAGTCTTTGAGTGGAGACCGCGTCTCGGCAAACGTAGCGTGGGACGCCCTTGGGCGAGATGGAGCGACGACATCACAAAGGTGGCTGGTAGTGGCTGGCGGAGAACTGCTCAGGATCGAGCTTATTGGCGTGCCATGAAAGAGGCCTATGTCCAGCAGTGGACGAGTAAAGGCTGATGATGATGATGATGACATAATTCTACTTCTTCAACCTATAGAAAAGCCTCCCCATGACTTTCCGCAATGATCGGTCTTGTGCTGCCCACATCTATCGGCTTCCCAAGACCTTCACCAGGTCATCGGTCTACATTGTGGGGGCTTCCATACTCGTGTGTCTCCCGGTACGTTGCCGCAACTTCAGAACCTTACTGCCCCATCCGCCATCGGATCTACGAGCAATGTGCCCTGCCCACTATCACTTAATTTTAGCGACTCGAAGAGCTATGTCGGTGACTTTGGTACTTTTGCGGAGGGTAACTCCGAGCATAGCTCTTTCCATCGCTCTTTGTGTGACCTTGAGCCTTCGTATGAGGCCAATTGTGAGCGACCACGTTTCAGTTCAGATACATACCCGATACTCCAATTCCCAAGGTTCTTGCAAGATTTTATCGTCAGATGTTTCCAAATCACGCACAGAGTCGTGATTATTACAACAGACAGTTTTCTGAAAATTAAGAAACCATAATTTTAAAGTAATAATAATAATTTATCATTTATTCTCTCTTCACAAAGCTGATTTATAATAGGGAGTATAAAAAAAAGAAGTCTCAGCTGAATTCCACCTTTGTGAGAGACTGGTGCCTGATATAGGTATTTGAAGAAAAACCTGTGTAACAGGTCACCAGGCCCCTTCCATAGCTTTAACGGAGATACCGTGCAAGAGTCAAAGACAAATAATAATTAAGCATAACAAAATAAAAGTTATAAAGACGTACACAATATGTTTAACAGATAAAAGCAAAAGAAATATGTTATAGTAAAAATAATTCTAATAAATATAAGAGATACCTGCCTATAATATTGCAGAATTAGTTGTGGAGTCATGCTGTGAGGCGATGAGTAAGTGTGGTGATCTTGTGTGAAGTGTTGGAGTAATATGACATGTGATTGAATAATTAAGATCAGCAGTGTGCGAGTGAGGGTGATTTTTGTATGGTGTAGCCTGCGAAAGTTATTTTTTAAGGAGCCAGGTAGCATTTACGTGTTTGTGGGGTTTAGTCAAAATTATGTTTATTTCAGAACAGTCAAAAGATTTTCGGTTTTGTGATAGTCTAGGGTTTTTAAGTATTTTTTTAATTTCTGTAATACAGCTTGATCGAGTTTTTGGATATAGGTTTAAGAGTTTATTCAGTTTATTATAAAGAAAATACCCAAGGAAGCAATAGAATCTTGTAGGGAGTGTTGATTTGAATTGAGCTGTGGGATAAACCCTACCTTTTCGTCGGTTGTCTTTAAGTAGCTCAACGTCAAATTGTATTTGAGAATGTTTTTTAAGTATGAACGTTTGTCTGACAGTCAGAATATCCCACTTCTTATATAGGTCGGTAGTCGGAAAGCGAAATGGGAGACCAGCTCCAACCTAGAATATGGCAAGTTGTGCCCTTTGTTTCCTTTTCACTTCATTGAGGTGAGTTTTTGCGGCACCTCCCCATGATGTGATGCAATAATTAATAAATGATTGGCACAACACGTAATAGACCATCTCAATAGTCTTTCGATTGGCCGAGTGTCTTAGGGTTTTGAAAATGTAAATCACTTTACGTAACCTGGTCACTGGTTTGAAGGTGAGGTATTGGTCAATAGTGATTCCGAGGTATTTAATAGTCTCGGTCTTTTCAAGGGCTGAACAAGAGCACAGAGAGTTTTCATTGTCACAGGTGTGAGTGGAGGGTGAGTTAGATCTTTGAGCAAACGTTATGTACTTTGTTTTAGAGACATTAAGAGTCAGAACATTGTCTCGCAGCCAATCAAAAGTCAATCAAAGTTTTATTTCAAAACCAAAGAAACGGAGGTTTTTGATGAACGAAGCCGCCGCAAAATTATTCTGTGCAATAATTGTTACCGTGCAGTAACTACAGTTTCCGGTACGTAACTTGGCAAGAGTCGTTAGAGAAATCGTGTTTTAGAACTGTTTGGTAGTGCGCGCGGGACGCGGGGTATGAGGTAGCGCCGATCCGAGCGCTCGATTGGTGCATCAGTCGACGCAGGGGGGGTTCACTTAGATCATCAGCAACTGAAGCAAAGTGACTAATGACATCTTTGAACGTGAACAGCATACCTAAACATTGGTACCCATGGCATGCCGATAGGTGCCGCTATAATAAAATTTAACTTTTCTATAAAGCAGTGCACTTTGGTTTGTGGTCACGGCTTGCACATGTTTGTTTGTTTCGTATTCATTTTGCGCATGTTTCTTGGTTTTCGAGAGGATTTCTGTTTTTTTTTTTTTGACGTCGAGTTGAGATCTCTTGGGACCTCCTCCGTCCTGATAATCATTCTTACCGGAAACCAGTTCAGTCTTCGCACCTGTGCGCTGTGAATTGTGATTCCATAAGAAATTGTGAAATACAATCTTATAATTGCGAAAAGACGCTTGTGTTCTGTGTATGTGTCTTTTAAAAGAGAGAAAATGCCGCATCACTGTGCTCTTGGATGTAAGAACATAAGACAAGTTTAAAAGTAATAAATAAATATTTTGTTATTATATTTTATTAAGTGGTTTTATTTCTATTATATTCATTAGATTAATGTTACTTCCGCTAAAAGCGATTTTGTTTCAATGATTTATAATCTATGTAACTTGCTGAAACAAAATAGCTTTTAAAGAAGTAATATTAATAACCGCTAATCAATAGGACTATACAATATACCTGTCTATAGCTATGGTATGCGTAGGTATATATATATATATATATATATATATATATATATATATTGACGTTAATGTACGTTCAGAAAACCAGGGGGCGCTTTCAAACGATATGCAGAAAATTCCCTCGAGAGGGCTCTCTTTTTACCCTATTATTATTATACTCTTTGAGTCGACGTTTGCCTCCCGCACCGCGTCTACGTCCCGTTCGCTTCCGATTACACTTGCGATAATTTGTTCTTAAGTGCACCATGCGCAAATTTACCAGCACGACGTCAAAATCTTGCTAACTTACGTGCACGTTACGGGTACTGTGCGTAACTATAATGTCCGTGTAAATCATATGTGTGAACGTTTCACAGAATAATTATTTTAAAGCCGGCGCCAGACACAGACAACTATTTGTACAAATATTTGCGCGTGTGTAGCTGGCTACGCAAACATTTGAACACAGACAACTTGGAACGCTTTGCTGTGCGATCAAAACCTACAATGAATGGCAAAGGACAAATTTTTGAACAAATACTCAAATACCCGTGTAACACATGTATCCAAACAAGTGATCAAATAATTGATCAAATATTTGAACTATGTCTGGCGCCGGCTTAATATGCAGCCGGTAAATTTGTTTTCTTTTTCTCCTCTGAAAGTCAGTTGAAACCTATCGGTTCTGTGCTTAACAACTATGTCTTATCTCCCACCGCAGATAAGATATCGGCTCGCCCTTCCCCCCAGGTATTGAGGAAGTTCAAGTATTTCAAGGTTACCGAAAATAATATAAAATGAAATTATATGAAACGAAATGAAACGAAACGAAACGATACGAAATGAAACGAAATGAAATGAAACTAAATGAAAAGAAATGAAACGATATGAAACGAAATGAAACGAAATGAAATAAAATAAAAGTATTATTCTTACCTCCAACTCATTCAACCATAGCCTAGCCCTCGTGAAGTTGTCATACACCTGTATATGCAGGTCTCCCTCCAGCTGCCAGTATGTGGTGCTCTTCCGAGGGTTCCAGGTCCCTGTGGATACGTTACTCTTCAGGACGAAGACGTACTCTCTGTGTTCTTGCGGGAAAAGCAGCTGGAGACCAGTGTTGACAGTGTTGGAGGCGGTAATCGATGCTGTAAAGTAGAAGATTATTGGGTAATCGTGATTTATATTCTTGTTATATTGCATAAATATGTAAGCTGTCACACCCTTTATGCCTGGAGGCTTGTTTTTGTTTTTAATGTTTCTTATTAATTATACAATAATATGTAAAGAAAACCCTGTCCGATCCGTGAAGGTATTGTTAGGAATCGATAACTGATTCTACTAATGCCAACAAAGCCGGACTAAAGTTTAAAAAAAAAACCCCCTAAAAATAAATATTATTTTGCAAAAAGGGTAACGTAATACATGTGCGGTAGGACACACTTTCGCGGGCGACGGGGGGCAGGGCACGCGACGCGTGGTCGAATCGCATAAGCGTAATGTCAAAATGGTGTTGTCACTTTTTTAAAAATTACCAAATTTCGGGTAAGTTGGAATTAATTCTCGGGAAAAAAGATTATTTTAAAATTCATTAGTATTGATACTATGATGATTACGTAAAATTTTATATTATATTTGGTCATGTGTGTGTTTTCTTTATATATTTTATACTAGTGCTTGACTGCAATCCCGCCCGATAGTAAGCAGTGATGCAATCGTTGATGGTAAATCACGCTAGTTTATCAATCCTATTCACTTAAAAAACTTAGTGATTAGGAAGGAAGACGGCAGTTGAGCGAGGTGATGCAATGTTGTTGAGTTGTATGCTGCACCAGAGGGAGATTTATCTGGACACCCTCCACGACCAAACTCCCGACACAACAACATTTGGCGCATCGTATCCGACACACGTTGCAACACAACTGCTCAGACCCGAACTCCGTACGGCTTCACCAGACATCCTGTCACCGATATAGTACCAATCCATACTAATCCGTACTAATATTATAAATGCGAAAGTAACTCTCTCTGTTACGCTTTCCCGCTTAAACCTCTCAACCGACTTTGATGAAATTTGGCACAGACAATCTTTAGACCCTGAGAAAGGGCCTATGTCCTTTCTCAGGGTCTAAAGTTGTTTTTACTTGTTAATGAAATTTAATATTCCCGAGGGAAATTAAAAATGCGCGATATAACCGAATTCCACAAGGGCAAAGCCGCGGGCGGAAAGCTAGTAATGATTATAAAGGCCAATAGGACATGGAGTCCCCGAATTATAAATACTGGTACTATTGATACCGGTACCTACTGGTACTGCCAGTACTGGCGTCTGGTATTGTTGGGACCAATACTGGTAGTACCGGTACTTTCGGTACCTGCGCTGGTGGGATCGGTATACAATAACTTCAAGACTTAACTTCAAGTCAGATTCCTGGGCTTTCTATAATTAAAGTATCTTTTAAATAATTATTTTATTACTTACCAATCAAAATGATGAAGATTTTCCAATGCATTTTGTCCTTATTCTGAAACAAAATTAAGATTGTTACCAAAACTTTTAACAGATCTAGTTTCAGACCGATGCCTCGACCGCACTAATTAAAAAAAAAAAAAAAAAAATCGACTCTCCATTCATTTAACAAAATAAACTGTATTTGTGAAAAAAAAATACATGAGGTGACTAGATGGCGCTGACGTCAAAATAGAAGTCGCATGCGTTGTGTGACACCGATTTGATTGCGTCTGTCTTTTTATTTCTTGTTTGGCAGGAGTGAGGTGTTTGACTCCCCGTCACGCGCACGTGGAACGCCTTCTGCCACTTTTGTTTGTGTTGGATGGGAAATCATTAAATGACCTCTCCCGCTCTGGGCGGAGCGGAAGGGCGTGTCAGACTTTTACTGATTAAAACCCACCCGTATTTCTTCATTTCACTGTCACGCCAGGGCCACGGTTTCTTTTTTAACCAACCCGCAACCCTGACCCAGGAAGCATCGGTCTTCGTGGAACCTATCACGATGTGCTGACATCTCTATGAGGTGCGCGTGAAACACAACACGCCGTCGACCCGGGCCTGGTCCTTACCGGGCGGCGAGCTGCCCAATGCTCGCTGCCCGCAAGCCCGCGCCAACTGTGCCCAGGAGTTCGGTGTCTTCTCCCGACCAGGGCGTCTCTTGCGGCAGCTAGAGGCGTGAGAACGCTGACATTCCCGCTCCATAAAGCCGTCCGCCTACTTCTTTGCTACCATCATTGTTTCGCAGAAGTAAGTGCAGGCCTGCCATGCACTCTCGCTCCAGACCATGACTAGACGCCCAGACTAGACGTGAGAGATCGCCACCGATCGCCGCTACGAGGACACGGCGGTGCTCTACCCAAGCCGGGCAGACCTCTACCGTGTCCTCAAGGCCATCCCCATAATGGTAACCGGACGCGAGAGATCGTAGCCGATGACCAAACGTTTCAATTTTTAAATGCGTTCTACATCTCATTACGTCAGAAACTAATTGAGTAAATTAAATTAGAATTAGGTCAAAGGATACCCACTCTAAATCGTTCTATCAATTAAGGTTCAAATTACCTTCTCAGTGCAGTCGGATCGGCCATACCGACTTTTTTATAATTATAAACTAGTGCTTGGCTGCAATCCCGCCTGGTGGTAAGCAGTGATGCAAGTGTTGATGGTAATGCGTGCTAGTTTACTAAAAGCCTATTCACTCCAAAACACTGAATAGCAAGAAAGATGGCAGTTGAGCTAGTTATATCCAACGATGCTGCGCCAGAGGAAGAGGAAGATGGATCTGGAGACCATCCACGACCAAACTCCCGACACAACAATATTTGGTGCATCGTACCCGGCACACATCGCAACACAACTGCTCAGACCTGTTCTCGGCTTCACCAGACATCATGCCGGAACACGACGAATCGCTTGGCGGCAAGACTTTGTCTGGTGGGTGGTAACTTCTGCCGGCAGCCGATGTTATGGCCTAACACCGAGTATGTGGCCTTAATCTTGTTTTTAAATAATGATTGACGTGTACCTACAATAAATCTAACTATGTTGGGGTCACCTTTCAGTCTGACCGTATTTAGCTGAATACTGTGTATCTGAACTTCACAATCCAGTTATTGGGGAATACGATACGCCTTGATAAGACTGATTGTCAGATTTTGGGCTTCTGGACACCCATCTCTTATTCTTCTTCAGCCTATAGAGGTCCACTGCTGGACAAAGGCCTCCCCCAAGGCTTTCCACCATGACTGGTTTTGTGCTGCCCGCATCCATCGGCTTCCCGCGACCTTCACCAGATCATCGGTCCACCTTGTTGGAGGCCTCCCTTCGCTGCGTCTTCCAGTACGTGGCCGCCACTCCAGAACCTTACTGCCACGCTTACGGACACCCATAACGACTTTCAAAAATCAATATAACTTCATAACACAATATAAATTTAAATCATCATAACTTTTCTAAGTTATATGTACTTTCTAAGTATATCTTGGACACCAATGACTGATTACAAGGTGAAGGCAAACATCTTGAGGAAACCTGGACTTTAAGAGGGGACTCTAGTGTTGCTTTCTCTATACAAACGTATTCCGCTGTTTTCTTCGTGGCTAATGCTTTTGGAGCAATTTTTTTTCTACAATTTTACACCGTGATTATACGTGCCCCTATTATTTCCCCGACTTTTTCCGAAACTTAATTAATAAAAGAAATACGATACTTCAAAATCGCAAAAAATAACCCATGTTTACCGTGATGTTCAGATGACTATTAGATAAACGTGATAAGTTTTTAACAAAAAGAAAATATTGCAAGCATAAAGCATAAGGCATTTTCTCTAAATTTTGATATAAAATAATTGAGATCTGAAGTGTTTTGAAAAAGAAAACAGCGGAATACGAAACGTCTGTTATTAGTTTTTGTAGGTAAAATCACCCTTGAGCAAAAAACAGTTGCACTTTTCGTACTTTATCGGGAGAGGTTGGAAGCAGAGCGACGGCAATAGTTCCTTCAAACCTATTTTCCAAATTCCTCGGCACTACAGTCCCGTCTTAAGTCTGGAAAACGCCAACCCGCATTGAGCAAGCGTGGTGATGACGCTCAATCCTTCTCTGTATGAGGTCTTCTGACCTGTACCCAGCAGTGGGACGGTAAAAAAAGGCTGATTATGATGATTGTGTAAAGTATAATCGTGCTTTCGTGTTTTGTCTCGTTACTGTTGTGACAAAGGCCAGGCCTTTTTGATAGGTAATGAAACTACCACATGAGCCCAGTGTGGATTGAGAGTTCTCCCAAGTACTCCATGTTGTTGGTCCTCGGTTTCCTGCACCGTTTTGTGTTGTACACTTATTTTGTATTGACAGCCTCCATGGCGTAACGGTAGCGGATACGGCCGCTGCGCAAGGAGGCGCGGGATGGACCCCTGCGCAGTGCAAATATTTGTATGCATGAACATGAATATTTGCACTGGTCTGGTCGTGCCTCGGAAAGCACGTTAAGCCGTTGGTCCCGGTTCCCATACGAACATCTAATGGCAGTCGTTACGGGTTGTTGGAGCCCTCAAAAATCCAACAATTGGTCTAACTGCAATGCTGTAATATCGCCTTCGGGTTGTGGAGGTCAGACGGCAATCGCTTTACGGAAAATATTGAATTTTAGCCAAAATTAGCAGTTGGACTGGTAAAGCGGCCCCAGACTCCAAAAGCTGAAAAATCTTCGAATGCGACTGGGATTAACGCTGAGATGATGATGATGACTTATTTTGTGTTGAATTATGGCGTGGCAAGATATAAAATAAACCGCAGTAGTAGCTATCTGACTGCCTAGATTTCTCTGAACGAACCCTCTTGTTGTGGGAAATCAGAAGACTCCAGCTCTGAACGGAACCGGAGGGCGTGTCAGACTTTTAGTGACTAAAACCCACCCGTATTCCTTCATTTGCCTGCGCTAAGGCCATAGCGTCTCTATAACGACAGCGGGTAGATCTCGAGTCGCTCTTAGCGATAAGAACGCTCATTGTGTCACACTTTGTAATTTATTCTTATTCATATTCTGTAATTTACATGGTATACATAATAAAGAGTATTCTGCCTTACCATTGCCATACCTATTATTGGAATCAATTGTAACAGCACATACCTACTTAGGACCCATTAACTTAATCAAATTTTATTCCGTGGTGCTTAGCAATCTGGGCTTCTCCCAGTTGCAATAATGTCCCTTTGTGCCGATTGGCCTAGTTCTGTTCTGTCTCCTGCTTATTATGGAGGGAAGTGTAAAAAGTATCTTTTTTCTTACTCCTCCGCTATTTTTTTCTGATTAATTTCGTTGCGGGACCCAAGACAGTTGAATCGTTTCTCCGGGACTCGTCGAGCTTCATTGCTCGGCGTTTTTCTGGCGGTCTCCACTGTTGATTCTGGCTTTCAGGAGTTGCAGTGGGTGGGAAATGTGTGGCGGGTTTTGTCCCAAAAAAACAAATAAAGAGTATTGTATTCTATTCTGTTCTAATATAAACATAATAGTACGAGACGACGAACTTTATGCTCAAGTCCAATCTCGCATTTGGTTGGTTCTTTTTACGAAAAGAAGATTTTAATAACCCGACGACCTTTGCATTACTGTATCTTTTTTAAATAATTATAAACCAGTACTTGACTGCAATCCCGCCTGATGATAAGCAGTGATGCAATCGTTGATGGTAAAGCGCACTAGTTTATTAAGAGACTAATCACTCAAAAAAACTGAGTAAATAGGATGCAAGACGGCATTTGAGCGAGGTGATGTAATATTAAACCCAACAACACGACCAACCATGTTGATGGTAAAGCGCACTAGTTTATTAAGAGCCTATTCGCTTAAAACAAACCAAGTGAATAGGAAGGAAGACGGCATTTGAGCCAGGTGATGGAATGTTAAACCCAACATCACGACCAACGATGCTGCGCCAGACGGTGATTGATCTGGAGACCCTCCACGACCAAACGCCCGACACAACAACATTTGGCGCATCGTACCCGGCACACATCGCAACACAACTGCTCAGACCCGTCCTCCGTACGGCTTCACCAAAGATCGTACATCGTATGCAGATAAGCACACTGTGTCGCATGCATCCAATTGCGCAATACTACAAAAAGCAAAATTTTCGCACAAAAAATTAAAGACGTTCCATTGCAATTGCTGTAATGTTACTTAGATGTACAGACTGCATCTTGGACAGCTTTGTGAAGTCATCATCATCATCATCAGCTTATACTCGTCCACTGCTGGACATAGGCTTCCTCCATGGCACGCCACCAAGCCCGATTCTGAGCAGTTCTCCGCCAGCCACTACCAGCCACCTTTTTGATGTCGTCGCTCCATCTCGCCCAAGGGCGTCCTACGCTACGTTTGCCGAGACGCGGTCTCCACTCGACGACTCGTTTACCCCATCGGTTGTCGAAGAAACTTGTTGTTTCAATTTTTTTTTTTAATAATTTTAAACTAGTACTTGACTGCAATCCCGCCTGATTTTAAAGCGCACTAGTTTATTAAGCCTTTTCACTTAAAAAACTAAGGAATAGGAAGGATGACTGCAGTTGAGCGAGGTGATGCAATGTTAAACCCAAGACCAACACGACCAAACGAAGCTGCGCTAGAAGGAGATTGATCTGGAGACTCTCCACGACCAAACTCCCGACACAACAACATTTGGCGCATCGTACCCACCACACATCGCAACACAATTGCTCAGACCCGTCCTCCGTACGGTGAAGTATCTTCTGGCATTCTGTATGTGGTCAAAGCTAAGCTGTGTGGTTAAGCTTTGGAAGAATACGACCTGATGATGATTTCTCGAGCCAACAGATAATGATTAGTAAACGATATAACCGCGGTCACCGACCCCCAACCTCCCTATTTGAATCATACCTAATTCCAGCGCTCAAAACTTAACACAAAAATGACGTCATCACTTACATTAATTTCACTTTCACACTAAGTTTAACACACTCACTGCAGGAGTTACTCTTATTATTATTAATAATAATAAATATTGTTAATCATTATTATTATATCACAGTCCGCTGTGTAAAGTGTTCGAACATCGTCGCTTAAATGACTCTGACTTGGGAATAATGGGAAATTGGTATAAGTACAAAATCTGAATTTATTTTTTTGTTATTATTTTCTTTACATTTTTTTAATAAACCCATATTGGAGCAGCTCGTTATCATAAGATAAATTTATTTCCTCAAACATGTGTACGAGAATATAAATGCATGCAGGATAACATTTTTAAAAATAAGATAACACACGTTGCCTTCCAAGTATGGCGTGCCAATATGTATTATGAATAATAATTATTTTAAATGTAAATTTGAAGTCGAGAAATTATATAAGTAATAGAATTATAAAGTAAGTAATAAAAAAACAAAAAATATAATGTTTTTCTTGAACATTAAATGTCACAAAATCTAAGTCAAATAATTAAAATTTAAAAAAATATAAATCACATAAAATCATGCTTAATTATCGTTTCCAAGTAAAATTTCAGGAGGAGGAGAGTTCTTCCCTCAGTCGCCTCTCAAGACACCCACGGGTTGCTACTATTCTCAGCCCGGTACCATACGGAGGAGAAATGTTAGTACTAGAAAAAAAAAATATGTAAAGCCTCAAAATCTATGTCAGTGTTTATATTGACATAGATTTTGAGGCTTTACATATTATTTTTAAAAAAAAGCAAGGGGCAAAGGGGCAAGGGACAAAGGGTATGAAGCTACAATAATATTAAAGAAATTCTGACAAAAGCATAAATGCTTTTGTCAGAATTTCTTTAATATTATTGTAGTTTTCTCAAATAAACTAGGTGCCCCTTGCAAAGTATTCGAACATTCTTTTTTTGCTGGGATGGGAAATCATCAAATGACTTCTCCCGCTCTAGGCGAACCGGAAGGGCGTGTCAGGCTTTTACTGACTAAAACCCACACGTGTTTCTTTGTTTGCCTGTGCGACGGCCAGGGCCACGGTTTCTTGTTTAACCAACCCGCAACCCTGACCCAGGAGGCATCGGTCTTCGTGTTCCCCGTCACGGTGTTCTGACATCTCTTTGAGGCGCGCGTGAAATACGACGCGCCGTCGACTCGGGCCTGGTCCTTACTACTCACCGACCGCAGGCCTGCGCCTATGGTGGCTGGGAGTTAGGTGTCGTCTCCCGACCAGGGCGTCTCCTGCGGCGGCTAGTGGCGTGAGGGCGCTGGGATTCCCATTGCCTAACGCACTCCGCCTCCTCCTTTGCCAGCATTATTGCTTTGCAGAAGGAGGTGACGGCCTGCCATGCACCCTCGCTCCGGACCAAGGCCTGGACCAGGGTCGGACGCGAGAGATCGCCACTGATCGCCGCTACGAGGACACGGCGGTGCTCTACCCAAGCGGGGTAGACCTCCACCGTATGCTCCACCGTGTCCTCAGGGCGATCCACACAATGGTGACACCCTGGCGTTTCCCCCCGCCTAATACGGAACAGGAACCTCCCGCAACAGCCGTGTCCGGTGAGGACCTGCGTCAGGCGGAAGGTGAGGGCGCCGTGGCGCCTCTCTACCCACTCCTCAAAGAGGGGACTTACCGCCGCTATTGTGACGTGCCCAAAGTGTTCGAACATCCTTGAATAACAATCGTAAATTTTCGAAAATCCTTTAAATAAGTGAGTAAATTTTAAATTTTTTCGGTGTAGCGATCTAGAAAAGCTTTAAAATGATGCCTCATTTATGTATATTGATAAAGTAAGAAGAAAGTTAAGTTTAGTTAAGATTTGAACGCTGGAACACAACTTACAATATTATTATCAACATTACAACAATCGCAATGAACCGTCTTCAATTTTTTTGACGCCTAAGGGACTCCGAATAGATTTTGTACATTTAACATTTCAAAAATTGTCCTTTTGATCTTACAAGGGTTTCGTTTAACATTTTGAGAAATGTAACCCTAAAACACCAAAACACAAAGAAACTATGAAACAATAGTCGTTTATGCCACTGTCAAGCAATGACAGCTTTTGCAATATGAGTGAAAGTTTGTGCCACGAGGCGAAGCTGAGTGGCACAATAGATCCCGAGCTTTGTGCCACGAAGCTAAGCTGAGTGGCACAATAGATCAGCACGAGTATTACAATAGTTGTTTGCGGCAGTGGCATACAAAACTTTTTCTGCGAACTTGAAATAATTGGTAACACTTTTAATTTTTTTTCCTTAATTTATGCGGTAGCAATTCTTTTAAGGTCTCCATAGCCATTTCTCTCATTTCAGGAGGCGTTAAGATATTGTCCATGTCGCTATTATCACTGATATCACTCATTTTCAAAACAATTTGATTTATAAATGCAGATAAAAGTTAACAATGGTGCGAAAATAGCGCGGCGTGTCCAATTTTGTTACTTGTTTTGTTGTTGTAATCCCACAAATGAAAGGCAAAAGCAATTCTATACAGCCTAATAACATACGATGTTTAATCGTGACGCAAATATGCGCGCTTTTTGGCATAATCAGTTGATTTTTTGTAGCCATAGCCATTGTAGTACGGTTTACCCGTGTGGAAATGGTCATTGTAACACGACATGGCAGAAATGAGTACTATTGAGATATGACTTATGTATTAAGAAAATTAATAAATGGTTGTAGAAAAATAATAAACCCACACTTTTTTCAATTTCACACTTACTCCACTTTCCTACAAATTCTCTTATCAAACAGCGTTGATAAGTCATTTGACCTATAACCCCCACAATGAAAGACTCATTAAGAAACATCCAGCATACCCTGACCCCTCACGTCTCATAGTCTCTCCTCCATTCCGAACTAATTACTTAACACAAGGGAAGGGTGGGAGCTCAAGATATTGTAGCCACGCTACAATAAAATTTCTTAGAGTTGTATAGCAAGGCCACTATAAAAGAAAAAAGATATACCTACTTTACGGTATATACTGTTCTCTCACTGCTGGGAACCGCTCTTTGTAAGAGAGAGTGGGCCGTATTCCACCACCCGTGATCAGTGTGGGCTGGTACATGTTCAAAGTTTCGGTTCAAAATTTTTTATTACTTGTATTGATACGGGTATGAACATTGCAAAGCGTATAATGATCTCTCAAGACTCGTATACATTGTTTTAGTAAAAGAAAACCTTTTATTTCATCATCATTTCAGCCAAAAGACGTCCACTGCTGGGCATAGGCCTCCTCCAAGGATCTCCACGACGACCGGCCCTGCGCCTCCCGCATCCAGCCGTTTCCCGCGACCTTCACCAGGTCTTCGGTCCACATTGTCGGGGGCCTACCTACGCTGCGTCTGCCGGTGCGTGCCCGCCACTCGAGAACCCGTCAGCTCCATCGGGAATCGGTCCTATGGGCAATGTGCCCGGCTCACTGCCACTTTAGTGTTAATTCTTCGGGCTATGTCGGTTACTCTCGTTCTTCTG
This sequence comes from Sesamia nonagrioides, assembly GCA_017933935.1. Taxonomy (NCBI): domain Eukaryota; kingdom Metazoa; phylum Arthropoda; class Insecta; order Lepidoptera; family Noctuidae; genus Sesamia; species Sesamia nonagrioides. The sequence goes on from JADWQK010000407.1 coordinate 1,261,499, forward strand.
CGGATCTCCTCATTTCTGATAAGATCACGCAGTGAAACCCCAAGCATAGCCCTCTCCATTGCCCTTTGAGTGACCTTGAGCTTTCTTATAATGCCCATTATTAGCGACCACGTCTCAGTTCCACATACCATTTATTTATTTATATTGTATTGTACACCAAAAACACACACTATACAGTATGTTAAATAACAGAGGGCGTTCCCTTAAACTCGTTAATATATATCATTATTAGATTAAAATAAAAATATCAGCATAGAAAAATAAGCATAAAAAAATCCGAATAAAAAAAAAATTCTAATTGGAAATAAATTTGAAACCTCCTGTTTTAAATCAAAATAGTAGTCGTCATGTATAAATAAATTGCGACGTTGCCGCCTTTCATATTCGCGTGTACAGTGTGTTTCTTTTACATGTCAATTTAAAATTTTTATTGAATATTTTCTTATTGGAAAAAATTTTAAAACATTTTGTTTTCGAATGGAAATATTTTTTTTAGCATGTATGTATGCTATACTATTTCGGGTTAACGGGAACGCCCTCTGTTAGTTAACATACTGTATAAAAAGTATTTTCTACCTGACTTAGCGCTAATCTCTTCCAGGTAACCTTTTTTTTTTGTTTGGGATGGGAAATCATCAAATGACCTCTCCCGCTCTGGGCGGAGGGGAAGAGCGTGTCAAACTTTTACTGACTTAAACCCACCCGTGTTTCTTCACTTGCCTATGTGCCAGGGCCACGGTTTCTTTTTTTACCAACCCGCAACCCTGACCCAGGAGGCATCGGTCTTCGTGGACCGTTCCCGTCACGATGTGCTGACATCTCTTTGAGGCACGCGTGAAACATAACGCACCGTCGACTCGTCGTGGTCCTTACCGGACGGCTAACTGCCCATTGCTCACCACCCCCAAGCCCGCGCATACGGTGGCCGGGAGTTCGTTGTTGTCTCCTGACCAGGGCGGCTCCTGCGGCGGCTAGTGGCGTGAGGGTGCTGGGATTCCCGCTGCGTCACACGCTCCGCCTCCTCCTTTGCCAGCATCACTGCTTCGCAAAAGGAGGTAACCTTAGAATGGCTTGGAATGACTTTTTTTTAAACGAGCTGAGTACTACTGATGGATACATTTTGTAGAGTATGCGCTGGAATGTGACTTAATTCCCCCATCACCGTTCTATCATCGGACGACTAGTCGTACGGCGAGTGTCCACCCTTACGTTGGTGACGAAGCGTTTCGCCTCATCTTTTACACCATACACATAGAGGGACTGAAACAATTAGTCTGTAGTGGTCTTCCCATCTGATTATAATTATTTAAGTATCTTCAAGGCTAAAGTGAATAGGTTCTTAATAAACTAGTGCGCTTCACCATCAACGATTGCATCACGACTTACCATCAGGCGGGATCACGGTCAAGCACTAATTTCATCATCATCATCATCTCAGCGTTTATCCCGGTTGCGTGCGCGGCTTTCGCGTTGGAGCCTGGGGTCCGCTTTCTTGCTCGATTTCCTCCATTTCGCGCCATCTTTAGCATCCCGTGGTGTGAGATTGTTGGCACACATGTCATCTCTTACAACGTCAAGCCAGCACTTCTTTGGTCTACCTCGTTTGTTCCGGCCCGGCGGAGGCGCCATGGCAAGACATTTATGACCCACGTAACATGTTGGTTTTTGGAAGACGTGATCGTACCAGCGTAGGCGACTCTCCTGCAGTTTGTCCGCTAGGTATGTCACGGAAATGGAGACTACCACGGATGCGGGATTCTAGCACTAGTTTATATAATGAAAAAGCCTTTAGTGGTTATTTAACTTATTTTAAAAGTAAATTCCTGGAAGAACTTAATTGGGCCATGCTAATGAAGGGTGCCCTTCCTTCGCCTCTTAAGCGAAGACTCTTTGACGTGTGCATACTTTCCATCTCATATGTGGTGGACAAACAACTCGGTAGGTCGGTAGGCCATAATATCGGCTGTCGGTAGAAGATACCACCCGCCAGACTAAGTCTTGCCGCCAAGGGATTCGTCGTGTTCCGGCATGATATCTGGTACGATGGAGGGTCTCCAGATCAATCTCCCTCTGGCTCAACATTGTTGATCGTGTTGTTGAGCTTAACATTGCATCACCTCGCTCAACTGCCGTCTTCAATCCTATCCTACTCAGTTTTTTTTTTTTTTTTTTGAGTGAATATGCTTAATACACTAGCGCGCTTTACCACCAACGATTGTATCTCTGCTTACCATCAGGCGGGATTGCGGTAAAGCACTAGTTTATAATTATTAAATAATAAACTATTAACCCAAACGTTGTTTCAAATTTACTAAAAATAAATATAGTTTAAAAAACTAAAATAACATGCTTTTAAAAAATATCAAACTAAAAGGGTAAAAAAAGCGTGAGACGCTTTGTGCCATATTTTTTGTATATTAAGCGCCTCACGCTTTCTTTTAAATTATTTTTAATTTTTAGTTTGATATTCTTTAAAAGCATGTTATTTTTAGTTTTTTAAACTATATTTATTTACAACTGTTTATTCGATATTCCTTTAAAAAAAAAAACGAACGAACGAACGTATTGAAAACGGTGGGACATTTTACAGTAATGAGCCGGTCACTCGTAGTCCAAAGAGTTAGAGACGGACAAACAAACAAACAAGCAACAAGCAAGCAAGCAAACATACAAGTGAAGCTAATAAAAAGCATGTAAAAATAGACACACGAGCATAAAAAATAATCCGAAAATATCACCCTGTTCTAAAAACCCACCCCTCCGTCCCCCGACCACGGTCCACTTGCTAAAGCATACAAAAACATCGCCAAGCTTCATTAAATAAAAAAAGAGGGCGTTAATCCTTAAATAATATAATCGGTTGAGGGTGAAACGCTTTTAAAGTAAGTTTTTGAACCCTCATTTGACCTATTTTTAAGGTTTTTTGCACCCCTCTGTGATTATCTGCTTCAATGAAGGGAAAAAATTGTGTGATGTCCGAGTTATTTTTTCTTAAAAAATATATTATTTTGATCTATGTTTTTTATTTATAATTATAAACCGATGCTTGACCGCAATCCCGCCTGATGGTAAGCAGAGAGGCTATCGTTGATTGTAAAGCGCACTAGCTTATTAAGCCTATTCGCTCAAAAAAACTGAGTGAATAGGAAGGGAGACGGCAGTTGAGCGAGGTGATGCAATATTAAACCCAACAACACGATCAACGATGCTGCGCCAGAGGATTGATCTGGAGACCCTCCACGACCAGTCTCCCGACACAACAGTATTTAGTGCATCCTACCCGGCACACACCGTAACACAACTGTTCAGACCCGTCCTCCGTACGGCGTCACAAGACATCATACCGGAACACAACGAATCGCTTGGCGGCAAGACTTTGTCTGGTGGGTGGTAATTTTATTTATTTATTTATATATTCTTTATTGTACACCAATCAAATCTGGAAAGAACTGGGCATCAACATCAATGGCGAGTACATGACACACCTACGGTTTACTGATGATATCGTGGTTGTGGCTGAGACCGCGGAGGATCTGAGTACAATGCTCGAAGACCTCAGTAGAGCCTCCGAGCGAGTCGGTCTTAAATTGAACATGGACATAGGCTTCCCCCAAAGTTCTCCACGACGACCGGTCCTGCGCCTCCCGCATCCAGCGGTTTCCCGCGACCTTCACCAGGTCGTCGGTCCACCTTGTCGGGGGCCTATCCACGCTACGTCTTCCGGTGCGTGGTCGCCACTCGAGAACCCGTCGGCCCCATCGGGCATCGGTCCTACGGGCAATGTGTCCAGACCACTGCCACTTTAGTGTTGCAATTCTTCGGGCTATGTTGGTTACTCTCGTTCTTCTGCGGATCTCCTCATTCCTGATTCGATCGCGCAGTGAAACCCCAAGCATAGCCCTCTCCATTGCCCTTTGAGTGACTTTGAGCCTTCTTATAAGGCCCATTGTTAGCGACCACGTCTCAATTCCATAAGTCATCACTGGCAACACACACTGGTCGAAGACTTTTGTCTTGAGACACTGCGGTATTTCGGACGAGAAGATTTTACGTAGCTTCCCGAAAGCAGCCCAGCCGAGTTGGATTCGACGATTGACCTCTTTCTCGAAGTTGGACCTTCCTAACTGGATAGTTTGTCCCAGGTACACGTAACTGTCAACAACTTCGAGAACAGAGTCTCCAATCTTTATAGGAGTCGGTACAACATGGGCATTAGACATGACTTTCGTCTTGTCCATGTTCATTTCAAGACCGACTCGCTCGGAGGCTCTACTGAGATCTTCGAGCATTGTACTCAGGTCCTCCGCGGTCTCAGCCATAACCACGATATCATCAGTAAACCGTAGGTGTGTCATGTACTCGCCATTGATGTTGATGCCCAGCCCTTTCCAGATTTGATTGGTGTACAATAAAGAATATATAAATAAATAAATAAAATTACCACCCACCAGACAAAGCCTTGCCGCCAAGCGATTCGTCGTGTTCGGGCATGATGTCTGGTGAAGCCGTACGGAGGACGGGTCTGAGCAGTTGTGTTGCGATGTGTGCCGGGTACGATGCGTCAAATGTTGTTGTGTCGGGAGTTTGGTCGTGGAGGGTATCCAGATCAATCTCCCTCTGGGTAAAACATTGCATAACCTCGCTCAACTCCTTCCTATTCACTCAGTTTTTTGGGTGAATGGGCTTATTAAACTAGCGCGCTTTACCATTAATGCATGCATCACTGCTTACCATCAGGCGGGATTGCGATCTAGCACTAGTTTATAATTGTTAAAAAAAAAAAACGCGGATAAAACCGAGGCCCAGCTAATAATCATTATAAAGCGCCATTTCCCGAATCTAAATATATCTGAATCTATATGAAATCGTAATAATTGATAGTACAAACTGAGTTTTTGCCTTCTAACTAACGTCATTCCACAAAAAAATACAACAACAAAGTTATCATAACAAATAAGAAAATTAAAGTATAAAATGCGCTCGCCCGATAAGCAGTTCGTTTATGGCAGAGTTCATAATATTTATTCTTATTTTTTAAGAATAATTTAACACTTGATGACACGTGCGAAGAATTCGCACGTTTCCTTGATTTTCCATCGTCTTCTTATTCTTCTTCACAGTATAGATGTCCACTGCTGGACAAAGGACTCCCCCAAGGCTTTCCACGATGACCGGTCTTGTGCTGCCCGCATCCATCGGCTTCCCGCGACCTTCACCAGGTCATCGGTCCACCTTGTTGGGGGCCTCCCTACGATGTATCTTCCAGTACGTGGCCGCCACTCCAAAACCCTGTACAGACGACATCACATCAAGCTACTACAATCTGTCAGATTTCCTTATTAGATTTTTAACTTATCTATAAAGCGTTAAGGCTCAATGTTGATTGGGAATATCTGACAGTTTGGGGTAGCTTGACTTGCTGTCATCAGTACTTCGGAGATTGTACTCAACCAAATTAATAAAAAAAATATCAATCATTCAATTTATTTGTTTTTTACCACAGTGACATCGTAATACATTTGATTAATAAATATTATTTACAATCACAACTCAACTGTGTTATAAAAAACAAGCCTTTGCTTTTCGTTACATTTAAAAATAACAAATTTAAAAAAAAAACTACTTCGTACATTTTTATTGCTCATTTTTTTTTTTCTTAAAACTAAATTGCGTAGGTATGTTTAAACGATGCTTAAAGTTAAGTGACGTTTGAATGTCAAAAATTTATGATTTATTTAATGTTATTTATTCTCTACTTAACTTTAAACATCGTTTGTACCTATTTTATTTATTTAAGACATAAATAAATAAAATAGGTCAAAATAATACGTAGGAAATATGGTACGCAGAGACTAGCTAGACTAGAGATGACTAGCCCAGTGAGAATGCGTGCTGCATACCATGCATCACATACGTGGTGAAGATCAATCGAGATAAACTTTTAAAACAACTACAAGTCTGGAAATCTCTTTGTTATTACAAACTTTTATCTGATTCTTTTCCCCTTATTCACAAACGTTACTTAAAGTTAACTAGTGATTAGCGATTCTTTAACCATACATTTTGACCTTTTAACGTCACCTAACTTTAATCATCGTTTATAAATTAACACTAGTGTTTAAGGGGTTTATTTATAAACGAAGATTAAAGTTAAGTTACGTGCAAACGTCTAAAATGTATGGTTAAACACTAGTTAATATTAAGCAACTTTTATGAAAAAGGAGGTTTGTCTAAATGTAATGAAATAAAAAACCACAGTGACATCGTTATACATTTTATTAATAATTAATAATAATAAAATCAATATGCAGTACTAAACATTTTGTTAAATATTATATACAATCACAACTCAACTGTGTTATTAAGAACAAACAAGCCTCTGCTTTTCGTTACATTTAAAAACAAAATTTTAAAAAAATCTAATAAAATCATGCCGTACATTTTTTTTTTGCCCATACATTTTTTTCTGATCATATTTAAACGATGCTCAAAGTTAAGTGACGTTTAAATGTCAGAAAATTATAATTATTTTTTATGTTATTTTTTGTTATACTTAACTTTAAACATCCTTTAAGAACGTAGACAAAACGTAACGTACGAAGACGTAAATAAATAAAATAATTAAAAAGAATACTTAGGAAATATGATAAGCGTACCGTTAATGCCTAGCCCAATGAGAAGAAAGCATGATGCTAAATGAAAAAGTCGATATTTGAAACATTAAAAATATTAAATACTAGCGACCGCCAGCGACTTCGTTCGCGTGGAGTTAGTTATGCTCCGCTCCTGTTGTTCTCAGCATAATGTTATATAGCCTAAAGCCTTCCTGGATTATTGGACTATCCAACGCAAAAGTGATTATTCAAATGGGACCATTAGTTCTTGAGATTAGTGCGTTCAAACAAACAAACTCTTCAGCTTTATATCTAGGGTCGGCAAACTAAACCACTTAAGTCAAAATTGCGAACTTTTCAGGAAACAAAAAAAACTGTTTAATAATTAAGAAAGCTCAAATCTTTAAACAATATATTTTAATTATGTAAGTAAATAATAATAATTCATAGTTAAGATTTAGTATTTAAAAGAAAACATTGTAGTTTAATATTTAGATGACTTATGTTATAAGGAACACTGTAATAATATAAGTTATGTGAAAAAGTGCAATCATTTATAAAATTGATGATACTCGACATATTTTTAAAAAGTAGTGATATTAACTAAATATACAATATCTTAATGACTAATTAAATCTTACTTAAAATCCTTGTTCTCCCTCTGATTCTAAGATGTCAGGATCAGTATTACGAAGACTTTCTAATGTGGGAAGATTTAAATAAAATTCATGGAAAATATTAGGTATTAAGACTTATAGCGAAATCAAATCATTTTTTTTCTCCATTGATATTGGTAAAGGTTGAACGGATATAACAAGGATGTTTTCAGGTACACTGGAACCTCTTCTTTTATAGGTATACTAAAAAAAAAATATGAATCTATATCCAGCGTATCCTTAGAAGGAAGGATGCCGAATTCTTTTTCATACCGTAGCCATCTTTTTTCCAGCCACTTAATATCTTTCCTCTCTCTTCTCTTAATATCATTTCTCTGGCCCTCAGCATCTTTATTTCTCAAAACCAAAGCAGTTTTTAAAAAGGATGAAAAGTCAAAGAGCTATTCACGTTTCATTTCTATTACTGTAAACTTCTTGCTACTGGAACATATCAATTGTATTCAATCATTTTTTTTTCACTTTATTTATTTAGGGACATATTCAATCATACAGGTGAACAATTTGTCAATCAGTTTTCTTTTTTTTTTCATTTCTACAATGCCATGATCTGTATCTACTTCTAAATGGCTAAGACCAGAAACCATAAACTTATGATCAATAGTTTCAATTATTCGAGACTTCTGCAAAATCCAAGTGAACACATAGAACTAACATGAGAGTTCCTGTTCTGCCCTCCGCATGTATCCGAATAAAAAATGATATGTTTCGAGGTACACCAGTTTCAAGGTGTTTATAGATACATGAGGCTATTTGACTAGCTCCACGAGCTGCCAATATCTCGTACCAAACATAGCACACAGCTTTGCCAGTTTTGCTGTCATGGACAGTCAAATTATACGTCCATCGCTGACGCTTATAGAAGGCAACTGAAGATATAAGTGATGGTGTAGGCAAACACTGTTGTCTGCAAGTCATACGTGTAAAACTATAAAGCGTCATCCTTTTTACAAATTTCTGTATCACTGTCTTTCATGGAATATACTTCATCGGATAGGGCTTTATGATTTTCGTGTTGAGATATGAGATTGATTTTATCCTGTTCATCTTGACACATATACATGTGACAAACTTTACGGATGAAAGTCCTAATTTGTGAAATTCTTGGCTACAGATTTTGATTAATGGTGGATTATTGCGATCTTAGCAAAATACTTCTTTGATGTACTCCTTCTTGTATAGTTAGTGGCTTTCCTAAGATGGCAATGACAAGACATGAGACTTCATTTCCAGTCCTTTCTTGTCTGATATCTTAGGTTTTGGAATAGTTTTTGAGCGTTTGTCATCGGTTTCAGTACCACCTGTCGAAGAGCTCTTTTTTAAAGCAACTGTTTTTTTGGAATTATAGGTTTCGTCTAAAGTTTTTATTAAACACCCTCACCATACGGGATCACAATTACCGTGAATGGTGAAAAAAATATTTGTAAGTTTTCATTCTGTATTTTTACGTATGAACCCATTTTAAAATATTCTGTAAAAATAGCATGGCTATCGGTTTATGTTATACGCTTTTTTTCATCCTGCACACAGGTAATTCTTTAACCTTCGATCTGGTATATTCTTGCCGTGTAAAGTTTGTAGGCCTGCCCTCAGTTCCGTTTAAACTTTTTCTCCTTTTTAATTCGTCGGCTTCTGGTTATCTCGCTGACGAAATTTATACAAATTTATTGCCCCTTTAGACATTCATATTAATAAATATTGCACTCACAATAACTCACAAAGCAACAGTTGTTATACAACTAATTATATGCATAAGATTAGACCCACTTCTTAATTTCTGTTTAGACCATAAATTATTTTGAAGTACCTTCATTCTTATGACAAAGTGCTTGAACTTGAAGTTCCTAATCACATAAGTCAAAGTTTTTGAACCAAGCCAGTAGTCACTTGAAGTGTTCCTTTTAACATATGTCAACTTATGTGCTTTTGTTCATCTGATTGTAATTGAATTGTTACTGGTTGATAAAGTCCGCAACTCTGATTCGGTACGAAATAGTTGAGTGCGACTTATGTGCTTTAGTCAGCTTGCGTATTGAATAAAATGTATATCAACGGCGTTATAAAAAAAATATCGGAAATTTTGACTTATGTGCTTTAGTCTGCCGACCCTAGATATATTAGTATAGATTATTAATTTTTGAGTTATGGTGAATGAACTCAGATTAAGATATCGCCGCTCTGCGCGACTTTGAATGCAAGACCAGGCTGTTTTCGCATAAAGGGTGTTTCAAACTAAATCTTGCATAATAAAATGCTGTCTGATATTTTCATTTCTTTTATTATTTAAAAGTCGTTTCTGTCATTGCATAGATGAAATACTGTCTTTGAAAGACGGCTAAAATATCATGGTGTATAAATAATACATGTTTTATGCTTAATAGTAGAAGTAACTGGGTTATGAGAGGAGCTTATTTGACTCAAAACTCATACTCAGCTGAATCCGGTCAGTCTGGAAGCTGACCCTTACATAGTTTTGTAAAATTTAGACTGAACCATGCTTAAATTATAAATGCGACAGTATCTCTATCTGCCTGTCTGTTTGTCCGGCTTTCACGCCAAAACTACTGAACCGATTATAACACAACTTGGTACACAGATATTCTAGAGCCTGAGAAAGGACATAGGCTATATAACACCCCGCTATGACCAATAGGAGCAGAGCAGTAACAAAAGATGTTGCGAAAACAGTTGCCCCCTGTTTTCGCAACATTTTAACGCGGACGTACATATTGCTACCATTATTTGAACAGACGCTTATTTTATATCACCGCGCATTGTAAACTGAAGTCCACGCGGACGGAGGCGCGGGTGACAGCTAGAATTGAAATAATTTAATAGTCTTTTCTATTCCTCGGTTTATATGTATGTACATACCTATATGGTATATGAAACAGTATCACGCATGTAATCTCAAAGGGTTTGGCAGAGGTGTAGCTAGCTTTAAAATGTTCAAAGTTAAAGTGCCATATAATAGGAGACCAGCCTTATATCACCAACCGAGAAAAATATCAGACTACGGCCTGCTACTGAGAAATTCCTGATGGAAAAACAGTTTCTCCTTTATTCATAAACGTTGCTTAAAGTTAAGTACCATACATTTTAGACGTTTACACATAACTTTATTCATCGTTTATGAATAAACCCTTTAAACATTGTGGTGTTTATTCAAAAGCGATTATTAAAGTTAAGTGACGTGCAAACGATGAGGTTCAGAACTAACTTATCGTCTTAATGGAATGCCAAAAGTAAAGAAAATAAATAGGCCTATACATTTAATGTACATAAAATAGTTTTAAATCACTCAAGTATGCAAAACTTTTAACTTTTCAACGTACTTACAAACATTCAAATACTTTACATTTTACATAAATACTTAATAATTATGTATAAAATATTTCAAATGTACCTACAGTATATTTATCTAGCGATTTTTAACAGTTGTTAAAATTTATTTTAGATATAATTTTTTTAAATTTAGTCCGTGTCTTAAATGTATACCATGACAAATGTACGCAAACAAGTACTGATGACATTTGGGGATGTGTATCGTCGTGTATTTCAGTGTAACTATAAAGTGTACATTTCTAAGTCATATTATACATTCGATTTTAGGTCATTATTTGGCAGTACTTTTAAGAATCCTACAGTCCCTTAATGCATATTATCATATTAATTTATCCACTTATGGGGTTCAAACTAACTAAAGAAAAAAGTAATAACGTATATAATACACTCACTTGTCAAATATCCCATAGCTTAAATTTTATTATGACAGCTACTAGTTTTGTAGGTATACTGGAAAACAGCTTTGATGCTCCTGTATATTGTACTAATAAGATGTATCGACATAGGTATTAAGACATGAAATATTTTAAGAGAAACATCTATGTACATACATGTGGTTAAAAGAAGCCATATCAAAGGTTTCTTTATTCTTTCATTAATTAAAAAAAAAAAACACTTACTGTTGCTTTATTTCATGACACAAAAATATTTGCATGATTTAAAAAGTAAAAAAAAAAAAATATTATGTAAAAGTCTAGAAAGTAGGAATGGAAATAATTAGAGGGCTATAAAAATTCATCCGCATCGCTATCAACAGGAAATTTTCCCAAAAGGCTGGCAGCATTGCCATGTCGTATGGTCAAGTGAAGAGTTGACTAAACGCTTTGCAATCTCTCGAAATAGTATGTAGGCGTGCAATTGGATACCAAGGCCTAGTGTTTCAAACCCAAGCGGTTCAAATACATAAATTCCAAAAATAAATCAAAATGTTATATTACTTACCAGGAAGCAATAGAAAAGAAAAATAAGGTTCATCAAGTTTTATTTCATTATTTAAAATAAAATATTTTCCTTATAATATTTCGTGTAAGAATAATACGTCACTCTTACTGTCTCTTGCTAATATTTGATGTGACGCCCATAGACCATATCTGGACGGGGCACGCTATTTTGAATTGGTTTGTGTGATTTTTAGGGTTTAGTTTTAGTTTTATCAATCGTTACTTTCTCACTGTCCCCTTCTGTATACGTATATAGAAGGGGATAGTGAGAAAGTAACGATACATACGAAACATATAATTCCGTGGACATTGGTGTGGGTTATATGTTTTTTTACTGTGTATTATACCTTAACCGACTATTAATATTGTAACATGTAAGTGTTTTTTGTCCCAAATGAATAAAATAAAATCAATATTCAAGGCTAAATACCTAGGGTTTTAAACAGACAAACGTAGGCCATGCTTAAATGTAATGGACGAAATTGGGAGTAATGGTTTATTCGGGATCAAATTAATTAGCTAATAAAAATACGCCATCGCGAATACCATCGCATGCAAACCCATGACATGTACCGCGTTTTGTTTTCTACTAGCACCTTTCTATTGCCCTAAAAGGTGACTAAATCACATCGGTAAATGTAAAGATTTAAACTTGAAACCTTATGTTAAAGATTAAAAAATAACATGCATCAAGTACTGTTCCCATTTTAATAAAAACATAGCCATATTCACATTTCTCGCTGCAAATGACATAATCATTTAAATAGCCTCCACGACTATATGATACGTAAATTAACGCCCGGTGCACCAAGGACAGTAAGCCTCACTACCACCTAGCTGACACATCAATATTTTTACAACGCCATGAGTTTTTCTCTCTTCTGTTGTTATGCTGATAGCTAGAAACATCCTATGTCTAGCAAGATACATATTTCGACTAAAATGGTGATGATCTGTTTATTTAATACTTTACATCACACAAATGTATAAAGTTGGTCTTTACGCTTGCTGTTAGCTAGTACTGATGAAAGTTGCTAAATGGTGTAATAGTAAGTCACTATCTTCTTCTTCTTCTCAGCCTATAGAGGTCCACTGCTGGACAAAGGCCTCCTCCAAGGCTTTCCAGAATGACTGACCTTGGGCTGCCCACCTCCATACGTTTCCCGCGACCACCACCACCTTGTTGCGTCTTCCGGTACGTGGCCGCCACTCCAGAACCTTACTGCCCCATCGGCCATCGGTTCTACGTGCAACGTGCTCCGCCCACTGCCACTTAAGCTTATCGACTCGAATGTCGATGACTTTGAAATCTCCTCATTTCTAATTCGATCGCGCAAAGAAACTCTTCTTTCCATCGTTTTTGTCTGACCTAGAGCCTTCGTATGATGCCCATTGTCACTGTCATCATCGGCTTATGTCTACAGCACACCAGAAAAAAGAATATTCCATAGACATGTCACTTGCATCTGTCAATGTACTTAGCTATTTTACCAAAATTACAACGTACATTTAAACTATATACATTAATTAAATAAGAACACAGTTTAATTTGTATTTACTTTGCCTTAAAAATATAACTAATATATACGTCACTACTGTCGTATCATTTTTCATATAAATTCGTTGCCGGTTCAAATACAGGTAATAAATAACTAGTGTTACTGACTTTCGGGAGAAATTAATGTATATTCTGTCATGTACAGATTAACTTAAATATCTATCTATACATTGACTTAAATGTCTATCTATACATTTTTGGGGATAGGCCATTAAGTTAATATTAAACGTACACATGCACCAACGAATGTATGTTTTGGCCAATATTTTTAGGCCTGTATAAAATATATTTGTCAAGGAAACTATAAGTACCTTATCCAAGTTATCTTCATGACGGTTAACTCACTTAAATGTATAGAATTACATCTGAAAATGTTCATAGCTTTTGTTCTGCAGATTGGCAATGATGATTCTAGCAATAAATACATAGATAGGTACAAATTTCAGGTATACAATGGTAAATCTAAATTTCTTTCTTATTTATTAAGAAAAAGACAGAAGATAAATGTCAATGTTACATTAGTCTGCGCCTGACCTAAATTGACGTATCCTTAGACAGAGTTTGGACACGTATAAAAAATCGCGTCTAATCTGTCTTTGGAGTATTTTAATTTGAGGACTAAATTAATTGTAGCGGTACCTACAAACGCCAAATGGAACATCGCGTCATAGTGACGTCACACGAATTCTACATCTCGCAATCAGAGTTTACCGTGCAACTAGCATACATATAACTTCCCAAATTCAAGCATTGAGCAAGTGACCGCCAGACATAACACCCGTCTGGTCGGAGGATCCTCCCTTTCCTATGGAGGATGAGTGAACTTTACTCCCTGTTCCTCATACCTCCACACTAATATTTTATCTTCTGTCCTTTTCTGAGTGAGATGGAAAGAAAAAGATAAAATTAGTTTAGTTTTTGAACAAGAGGATCTAAATAGGAACTCCTCGTCACCTTTTTTAGATGGGAAATCATCAAATGACCTCTCCCACTCTAAAAGTGCCAAGTCTCTCCCGCTCAGGGCTGAGTGGAATGGAGCGTCAGGAAAAACCCATCAGTGTTCCTTCACCTGCCTATGGGGGCCACTACATCTTCCTTCGTCATCTTTGATCACACTTTATTGATACATGCTTTAGAATTGAAAATCATAGATTATCTGCCTCTCTTCTCAATTGAACCCTTATGATATAAATTGTATCAATCCAATCCAATCTCAATCCTTCTCTGTATGAGAGGAGACCTGGGCCCAGCAGTGGGAAGATAAAAAGGTTGTTGATGATGATGATGATGAATATAAATTAGCCGTGTGGTATCGGGCATAGAATAGTACCATCCCATATCCTCTGGTGGGTGTCTAGAGTGGCGTCTAAGGGAACTCTTTCAAACTACTGCGATCCCTCACCTGCCAAGCGTGGGGATTATGGCAATGCCCCTCAATGGCATGAAAGCCTTGGGGGAGGTCCAGCAGTGGACCTCTATAAGCTGAGAAGAAGTAGAAGAATATAAATCACCATGCTACATACCAAAAACTATGAATATTTCAAAATGTATAACCGGCCTTACGAACAACACCACACACAGAAAACTGTTTTAAAAACATCATTCAATCATATAACTTTTTCCGCTTGTATATACAATATGTAAAGAAAACCCTGTCCGATCCGTGAAGGTATTGTTAGGTATCGATAACTGATTCTACTAATGCCTACAAAGCCGGGCTAAACTTTAAAAAAATCACCCTAAAAAATAAATATTATTTCGCAAAAAGAGGTAACTTAATACATGTGCGGTAGGCAACCCTTCCGCGGGTGACGGGGGGCAGGGCACGCGGCACGTGGTCACGTCGCTTATAATAATACCGTCAAATTGGTGTTGTCACTTTTTTCACAAGTTGAAATTATTTCACGGGAAAAAAAGATTATCTCAAAATTCATTAGTATTGTAACTATGTTGATTACGTAAAATTTTATATTATATTTGGTCATGTGTTTACCTAACCTTCATTATCCTTATGGGTCGGACAGGGTTTTCTTTACATATTGTATAAATCTCAGTGTACAAGCTGCTTAGTGGGTCAATCTCTTCCCCATCCAGAACCCCCGTGCCTCGGAAAGTACATTAAGTTGTTTTCTACCCGGTTGTTTTCGCAGATCTAAATTGTCTATGGAGGATGTTAATACATCTGACAGGACTAATCTAATGTCACCGTTAACAAACTAAACTAAATTTTAGTTCAGTGCAGCTTTTTTTTCTTTTAGTTTTATTAAGACAAGGACAGAAAATAAAATAGTTTAGTTAAGGCCTGTCAAATTAGGACATTTTAGAAGTGACTAAAAACATGGCGACCAAAAATTCGTCAATTAACGTCAGTCGCGGACTAATTTAACAGGACTAAATTTATATTTCATCCTTTTCTTAAAAAATATAGAAAGAAAAAGATGATAGATGATCTTAAATTTGGTTTAGTTTTTGAACAAGCCAATCGGCCACATTGACTGATTGCTAAGATTTTTCACTACATTTTCGTTCACTTTAACTAAATTTTCAAGGTCAGACTTTCACAGAATAGACGGCTAAATTTAAGTTCAAAAGTCACGCCGCACTCACTGAGTAAACTTCTAATTTTATTTCTTGACTTTTACAAATCACCTTTTTAGGCCATTTTTACAGTTAGTAGTTATAGGCTACGCTACAATTTGCACGTGCTTCTTCTCACGAGGTTCCTTTAACACGTAAGAAGTTGTTCTTCTTAAAGAGCCGACAGAATCTGAAAACCAAAAAAAAAATATTGTAAATATTTATTATAAAAAAAAAAATATCCTACCCTCACTGGGCCAGCGTGGTAGATTATGGCCCACTCCCTCTCATCAAGAAGAGGCCTGTGTCCTAACAGTGGGAGCAATTTAGGCTGATTATGTTATGTATTCTCAAAAATAGAAGAATTACAATATTTACAAGCAAAAACACTGAAATAACAAAATTGTATGCATAAACTAGTGCTTGACCGCAATCCCACCTGATGGTAAACAGTGATGCAATCGTTGATGGTAAAGCGCGCATGTTTCTTAAGAGCCTATTCACTCAAAAAAAAAAACTAAGTGTATAGAAAGGAAGACGGCAGTTGAGCGAGGTGATGCTGTGTTAAACCCAACAACACAACCAACGAGGCTGCGCCAAAGGCAGATTGACCTGGAGACCCTCCACGACCAAACTCCCGATACTGCAACATTTGGCGCATCGTACCCGGCACACATAGCAACATAACTGCACAGACTCATCCTCCGTACGGCTTCACCAGACATCATGCCGGAACACGACAAATCGCTTGGTGGCAAGACTTTGTCTGGAGGGTGGTAACTTCACCCGGCACCCAAAAGTACCTGTTGTATGTGTGTGTAAGTTACTTCGTTCCCAAATAATAGCTCATAGAAAGTTTGACATTTGGATGTAATCTAAAATCTAAAATGTTGATCAGGCACCAGGTATAAGCTTTACGACACAGTACAGGCCCTAGTATAGTTCCCTGCAGCACACTTACTGTGGAGTGCGAGCGGGCGCGTGGCGCGGGCGGGGCGCGCGGGGGAGGCGGGCGCGGAGGCGGGATCGCGCCCGGCGCGGCGCTACGACCAGCGCAACTCTTTCAGCTCTACGCTGCTGCTGCGGGAGTGCTGCGGGACAGTGTCGAAAGCTTTACTAAGAACTAAATGAAGAGAATTGATTGAATGATTGGTACGAATGCGCGTATGGTAAACAAATAAAATCATCATCATCATCCCAGCGTTAATCCCAATCGCATCCGTAGCTTTTTTCAGCTTTTGGAGACCGCTTTACCAGTCTAAGTGCTGATTTTGGCTAAACTTCGATATTTTTCATGGAGCGACTGCCGTCTCACCTCTACAACCCGAAGAGGATTTCAAAGCATTGTAGTTCTATAGATCAATTGTTGGACTTTTGAGGACTCCAACAACCCGTCACGACTGCCATTAGATGTTCGTAAACTCGGTAAACGAATAAAACCACGCAGCTAATGCGTCGCGGAAATCCTTGGGGGAGGCCTATGTTCAGCAGTGGACTTCTTTCGACTGAAATGATGATGATGATGAATATGCAATTGTGCATGTCTTTACTATTATAACTCGGAATGTGAGTTTGTTTGTTTGTTCCGCTTTGACGGCGTGACTACTGAACCGATTGCTTTGGAATTTTGCAGACGTAAAGTTAGAACTCCGGATTAAATAATAGATTACTTTTTATCCGCGAAAAAATTGATATTGAAATAAAATATCAAAATCAAAGCGTTAATTTCAAATAAACCAGTTACAGGCACTTTTGAATTGTCAGATTGTCGGTCAGTCGGTCGGTCAGGTATTCCCGAGGGGCATCTAAAAAGCGCGATATAACCGAATTCCACAAGCCGCGGGCGGTAAGCTGGTCCTAAATAACATTCGAATGTGCCATGATTCACTTTACATGATTTTGTGTATAATTTCTGTGTATATAGAATTGGATTGGATCGAATCCTCTAATTATATCCTGGTGAACATGAATATAGCCATGTGTTTTACTTTTTATGGTTTTTTAATCAAAACTCGTAAGTTTATTAATGAGGCAGATGGTATTCCGATTCCATTTCTCTCTAACTTTCTCTCTCTCTCTCACCTGATATCTAGAAGTAGCTGGAGGCACGTGTGTGGCTGGTGAGCACCTGGAACACCCAGGTCTTAGCACTGTCCTACTGGAAGAACCACCCCGCATCGCTGTTCTTAATTCCTGGGAAAATACCGTAATAAATCCGGTTAGTTTTATCATGGGCCTAAGCTGGTTACTTCCAAATGGAAACTGGCTTTTGTAAAAAATTTGGTTGCCAGGATGGCTTTGGTCCATTAAACAGTCATCATCATCTCAGCGTTAATCCCAGTCGCATCCGAAACTTTTTCAGCTTTGGAGTCTGGGGTCCGCTTTAAAAGTCTAACTGCTGATTTTGGCTAAACTTCGATATTTTCCGTGAAGCGACTGCCGTCTGACCTCCACAACCCAAGGAGATATCGAAGCATTGCAGTTAGACCAATTGTTGGACTTTTGAGGGCTCCAACAAACCGTAAAGACTGCTATTAGATGTTCGTATGGCAACCGGGACCAACGGCTTAACGTGCTTTCCGAGGTACGACCAGACCAGCGCAGATATTCAGATTCATGCATAGAAATATTTGCACCGCGCCTCCTTGCGCAGCGGCCACGTTCGCTACTCCACGGTTAGAGAATCGTACCTCTGGGTTATAAATCTGACAGATGATCTCTCTCACCTGTCCCATTTCACTGCAAAGTGACTGTCTTCCTTGTGTAGCGTTCTTCTTTGTGTTCCAACAGAACTCTAAAATCGCCACAACTATTGCGAGAGCTAACCCGCACAGCAGAGTAACGAATACACCACCTGCAAAGAAAATTAATCCTGAAAACAGTTTGATCAGAATCATTTACTGAATCAGTTTGTATTATTTTTAATATTATTTTTTTATTATTATTAAATATAAACTAGCGCTTGACTGCATTCCCGCCTGATGGTAAGCAGTGATGAAATCGTTGATGGTAAAGCGCGCTAATTTATTAAGCCCATTCACTTAAAAAAAAAATTAGTGAATAGGATGGAAGACGGCAGTTGAGCGAGGTGGTGCAATGTTAAAACCAATAACATATTGATATAACAGATTGATGCGGAGGCCCTCCACGACCAAACTTCCGACACAAAAACATTTGACGCATCGTACCAGGCACACATCGCAACAAAACTGCTCAGACCCGTCCTCCGTACGGCTTCACCAGACATCCTACCGGAACACGACGAATCGCTTGCCGGCAAGACTTTGTCAGGTGGGTGGTAACTTCTGCCGGCAGCCGATGTCTTGGCCTACCACCGAGGAAACGATACTATAGGCAACTTTATATCCCAAAAATAATTAAAACTACGGAAATCATTGTCATATTAACCCTGTTCAATTAGTAAAACTGCGATTTTGAAATTCTGTACAAACAAATTTCAAAATCGCAGTTTTACTAATTATATTCATACAAATTTAATCATTCAATACAAAATAAAGAAAAAAGCCTTAGTCCAAGAACATTAAGGTCTTTGTTATCCAAGAATTGGTATAACCAATTTAATAAATAACAATGCACTTGCATGTTAAATTAAAAATTCAGTGTATGTAGGTATTATCTTCTTCTTCTTCAGCCTATAGAAGTCCACTGCTGAACAAAGGCCTCCCCCAAGGCTTTCACGCTGACCGGTCTTGACCTTCACCAGGTCATCGGTCCACCTTGTTGAGGGCCTTTCTACGCTGCGTCTTCCAGTACGTGGCCGCCACTCCAGAACCTTACTGCCCCATCGGCCATCGGTTCTACGAGCAATGTGCCCTGCCCAGTGCCACTTAAGTTTAGCGACTCGCAGAGCTATGTCGGTGACTTTGGTTCTTCTGCGGATCTCCTCATTTCTGAATATATCACGCAGAGAAAATCTGAAACTCTTTCCATTGCCCTTTGTGTGACTCTGAGCCTTCGTATGAGGCCCATTGTGAGCGACCACGTTTCAGTTCCGTAAGTCATCACTTGCAACAGACACTGGTCAAAGACGTAGTATGTAATTGGCAGGGGCGTGCACAGAGATTTTGTGGAGGGTATGCATACATACACTACCCAAATCTCTGTGCTTATATATGGTAAAACTTAAAAACCGTAACGTAGATGTAGTTTCAATTTAGCATAGTCGCGTACTTTTTCGCATGTCAACATTGAATTGATATTTGTGCGTGGATACAATGAACATCTATGTATGTGATTGATGATAAAAACAAGTCAAATAAATGATATCCGTGGGATGTTAGGTATGTTTATTTGCCCAAATGAATACAATGAAATCATCGTCATCTTATCAGCGTTAATCCCAGTCGCATCCAAAGCTTTGGAGTCTGGGGTCCGCTTTACCAGTCTAATTGCTGATTTTGGCGAAACTTCGACATTTTCCGTGAAGCGACTGCCGTCTGACCTCCACAACCCGTAGGCGATATCGAAGCATTGCAGTTAGACCAATTGTTGGACTTTTGAGGGCTCCAACAACCTGTAACGATTGCCACTAGATGTTCGTATGGCAACCGGGACCAACGGCTTAACGTGCTTTCCGAGGCACGACCAGACTAGTGCAAATATTCATATTCATGCATACAAATACTTGCACTGCGCGGGGATCGAACCCGCGCTGCCTTGTGCAGCGGCCGCGTTCGCTACCGCTACGCCACGGAGGCTGTCAAAATACAATGAAATGTTATTACTAACGCAACTGTAAATAAATAACAATTTATTTCTCAAAAAACTGAAAAAAGTATTTTAATATCTATAAATTAAATCAAC
Source organism: Sesamia nonagrioides (assembly GCA_017933935.1). NCBI lineage: Eukaryota > Metazoa > Arthropoda > Insecta > Lepidoptera > Noctuidae > Sesamia > Sesamia nonagrioides. The sequence continues at coordinate 1,282,032 of JADWQK010000407.1, forward strand.
GCGCCTATCTTTTTATAAATAACTCTGTAAAAATTAAATATGTATAAGATCGTTTTAAAATCGCTAAAAGTTCTTTTTCAATGGAATTATAGACAAATCTGTGAGTCTGCTTTGGTCCTGTGTGTTTCATAAATATGCGTGATGCGGTACTCATTGGAATCATAACTATAAAATTTTGCTAATTTGTTAACTTCAGGAAAATTATTACAATATGAAGTATTGAAATTCATAGCAAATAGATTGAAAAACTTAAGGTATTTTAAGTTTTTATAACAACGAATTGTCAATACCGCGTTTTAAAATAATATAGTTACCTACACGAGAAACAACACAATTTATTTGTGTGTACACACTACACAGCCTGCTAACCACGTATATTTTATCATAATACTTTTTATTAAAACAACCTTTCTTTTGAGTTAAACCAAAAACACATAAAATAAATGAACATTCAATTCCGCTCAAAACAACCATTATAGGTACATATTTATGTTTCAAAATACACCGAAATATAACGTAACAACATTAAGCTGATAAAATAAAAAGGTATTTGAACGAACAACAATCATTCTATATTTGTGAACTTCTTATATGGGTCGCTTTATTAAAAGCTGTGCTTATTCGACCTTAGAACCCAATGAAATTACACGCCCACGTACGCAAAGTTTACGCAAACAACCAAATAATTTTATTAACAGACTTGAACGATGGAAGCACATTTAGTAACTGCTTACGCCGTTACGCCAAATGGCGCGAGCGTCGCGACGAGGCCGAATTGCGCGGGCCGCATGTAATGTGTGTTAGTAGTTTGCACTAGCCGCAATAGATGGCAGTGTTATCAAACTGATTAACAAAGTCTTTCAGTTTTAAGTTTGTAGAATATAAATTATTTTACTGTAGTTTATTATAAATTATTATTATTTTTTAGAAAATTTTTAGGGTATGCAGTGTTTATCTGCCTCTATGGAGCGCACGCGCCTGGTAATTGGGGTGTTTGTGGGTGTGCGTGCGAGCACATAGGGAGGGACGACTTAAGGATATACAACATTTAATGTAATTACATTACATGTTGTATATCGTTAAGTCGTCCCTCCCTATGTGCTCATTCACGCGAGCAACATGCTTCGAAGATAGAGGCAACTGTACGGTGCTCAAATATATGAGTGGCATGTTCTGGGTGGCAACACAATGTTGACGCCTGTGGCTGACACGCGTCGACGAACGCAGTTGCGTAACACTTCGACGGGTGCAGTTGCGTTAAACTTCGACGCGTGTAGTTGCGTCAAATTTCAACGCGTGCTGTTGGATCTAACTTTGACGCATGTAGTTGTTTCTGACTTCGCCGCATGGAGTCACGTCAAACTTCAACGCGTGCAATTGCGTCTGACTTCGACGGGTGCAGTTGCGTTAAACTTCGACGGGTGCAGTTGCGTCAAACTTTAATGCGTGCAGTTGCATCTGAGTTCGACGGGTGTCACTAGTATTTTCAGACATTTAGGCTGATAAACTTTTATCCTGTATATAAGTCTGGATCCAGTGACACTGGATGTGCCTTTAGACAATCACGGACTGGTCAGTTTTAAGGAAAAGTTGTAATTTGTCTGATAGCATCTGTTACTAGATCCAATCCAGTGGTGGGTTGTATGTTAAATATAGGATCAACCTAAATTAGCCTTTATAAAGTTCCAGCCACGCCTAGCAAAAAAATACACAAGTCTGGCAACACATATACGGAAAATAAGTTCACAGAAGCAAGTTAAGAGGGGCCTCTAGCGCCGAGAAATTTGGAAAATAGGTATTTGAAGAAACTACTCTCCCGGTAAAGTGCGAAAGGGACAGTTGCAGTTCAAGCTGATTTTACCTACAAAAAAAAGCATTGACCAAAAGGCGTTTCATGTTCCGCTGTTTTCTCTTTCAAAACACGACAGATCTCAATTATTTTTATATCAAAATTTAGAGGAAAAGTATACCTATGCTTCTATTATTTTCTTTTTTGTCAAAAACTTATCACTTTTGTTTAATAGTCATCTGAAGATCACGGTAAAAATAGGTTATTTCTCGCGATTGTGAACTATCGTATTTCTTTTATTAATTAAGTTCCTGAAAAAATCAAATGATAGGGGCACGTATAATCACTGTGTAAAATTGTAAAAACAAAAATTGCTCTAAAAGCATTATCCGCGAAGAAAGCAACGGAATACGTTTGTATAGAAAGTACCACCAGAGTTACCTCGCTCTGCAGAAGTTTTGAAGTAATCAGCCACAAATAAGGCCGATATTACATCACGTTAAATCTTGGACAAGCAGAACTTTGGCAAATCACATTGTAAACAAGGTGCTATAGCAAATGAAGATATCTTCACAAGCAGTGGGTTGTTCGAAAGAGGTACTAACTCTGGCACAGACAAGAGATAAAACGTGGCTAGTTTTTTTTTTAATATAATTATAAAATAAAAAGTAAAAAAACTAAAACCCAACTACGACAAAAAACGACGCTGAAAAAGTATAAAACAAGATTTTCGGAATACTGAACGGAACAAAGTTGCTAATGTAGTTGCAAGTAAATGGACAAAGTAGACTCTACCAAGATGCCTTCGTTGTAAATTGACAATAATGTCATATAATACTATTCTGAAGTATGGAATATTCACCAAGTAGAGATAAATTTTTCATGTTTGGAAAGGCGTAGTCACACGTTCTCAAGGTGCTACGGTAGGTATATGTAACGTGTGACTATTACAACGAAGGCATCTTGGTAGAGTCTACTTTGTCCATTTACTTGCAACTACATTAGCAACTTTGTTCCGTTCAGTATTCCGAAAATCTTGTTTTATACTTTTTCAGCGTCGTTTTTTGTCGTAGTTGGGTTTTAGTTTTTTACTTTTTATTATTCAAATCGGACCAGTAGTTCCTGAGATTAGCGCGCACAAACAAACAAGCAAACAAACAAAATCTTCAGCTTTATATATTAGTATAGATAACCAACAGAATATCAAGGCCCTTCTAATGGTACTGCAGTGGTCTTATTCTGATAAGTAGTAAAGAAGCTATGAACGAAAAGATGTGAATTATATGTAATCAGCCCATGAATACAGCTAAAGTCACAAGCAAATGCTAGTAATATATATATATTCAAAATGTACAAGTTAAGCCCTTTCAAATGATACCAAATACGGCATATTTATCTTAACTTTTTTTTTTACTCTGTATATTTTGTCCGCTAGAGGGCGCCACGTTAGATTTTGTGAAACTCCATATAGCCTATAACCAGCAGACAATTTAGACGCTTCTAATGATATGTCATTTATCGAATTCGAATAACTAGTTTAGAAGTTACGAGGGAACAGATGAACATACATACATACATACATACATACATACATACATACATACATACATACATACATAGCCTGTCAAAATCATAACCCTCCTTTTGCTTTGCCGTAGTCGGGTAAATAGTGTCTGACCGCAATCCCACCTGATGATATACAGTGATGCAATCGTTTGTGGTAAAGCGAGCTAGTTTATTAGGAGCCTATTCACTTAAAATCACTTGAGTGAATAGGAAGGAAGACGGAAGTTGAGCGAGGTGATGCAATGTTAAACCCAACAACAACACGACCAACAATGCTGGGCCAGACCGAAATTAATCTGGAGACCCTCCACGACCAAGCTTCCGAAACAAGGACATTTGGCGCATCGTACCTAGCACATATCGCAACACAACTGCTCAGATCTGTCCTCCGTACGGCTTCATCAGACATCATGTCGGAACATGACGAATCGTTTGAAGGCAAGACTTTGTCTGTGTTTGAAGGTAACTTCTACCGGCAGCGGATGTTATGGACTACCACCGAGAAAAGGTTTTGGTAAGTAAAAGGCTGAGACGCCTTTTCAATTCGCCCAGAGTGGAAGAGATCGTTTGACAATTCATCATCATCCCAGCGTTAATCCCAGTCGCATCCTAAGCCTTTTTCAGCTTTGGAGTCTGGGGTCCGCTTTTACCAGTCCAACTGCTGATATGGCTAAACTTCGACATTTTTCCGTGAAGCGACTGCCTTCTGACCTCCACAACCCGAAGGCGACATCGAAGCATTGCAGCTAGACCAATTGGACTTTTGAGGGCTCCAACGACCCGTAACGACTGCCACTAGATGTTAGTATGGCAACCGGGACCAACGGCTTAACGTGCTTTTAGTACCCCTAGCCCGCAACATGGCCTAGCTACAATTAGCAGCCGAGTTACGAAGACATAACTTCAGCAGGTGAGTCACTACACTAGAGCAGGTGAGAAGTTAATATGATTATCATGACTTACCATCTGGTGAGACGGCAGTCAGACGCGAGCCTGTATAAGATATGAAACGATCACAATGGGCTCTGACCTGCTGGGTTATTCTGACGTGTCAAAAACATCGTAGTTCCAATGTCAGACAAAGATGGCTATATACGATGAACAGGGCTATCTCTTTTTCACAACGGTTCACTGACGGCGTTAATACATCATGCCTGAACAACTAATCTACGTATCAACAAATTTCAGGATTTGTAAATTAGCTAATATTTCTATCCCTTTAAAGATTACACTTGACATAGCCGACTTACCAATATTCTTGACGTGACTGACTTACCAATATTCTTGATGTGGCCGACTTACCAATATTCTTGAAGTGAGCGACTTCTCAATACACTTAAGATAGCCAACTTACCAATATTCTTGAAGTGACCGACTTCTCAATACACTGGACATAGCCGACTTATTAATATTCTTGAAGTGACTGACATCTTAATATACTTGACATAGCCAATTTACCAATATTGTTGAAGTGTCTGACTTATCAATATTATTGATGTGACCGATTTACCAATATTTTTGCCGTGACCGACTAAACATTATTATTGACTTCGCCGACTTACCAATATTCTTGACGTGACCGACTAACTAATATTCTTGACTTAACTGCCTTACCAATATTCTTAACGTGGCCGACTTACCAATATTCTTGATGTGGGCGACTTACCAAAATTCTTGACGTGGCCGACTTACCATTTTTTCTTGACGTGACCGACTTACCAATATTCTTGAAGTGGCCGCCTTATCAATACACATAACATAGCCGACTTACCAATATTCTTGAAGAGACCGACTTACCAATATTCTTGAATTGGCCAACTTACCAATATTCTGGACTCCAAGCGGATTTGCCTTGCTATCCTTTCCGTCTCTGTTGCAGACATCTCCTGTGTTCTTCCACCATTTGTCGTATAAGATCTGAATGACTCCTTTCTCTTGAAGTTCTAGAATGGCCAAAGATATCTTGTCTCGCCACGGGCTGCCTTTCCATGTTGCTATGCCGTAACCCTGACGAAAAAGATGGTTGAAGCTTTCAATAGTGGATAGGCTCTTAATAAACTAATGTGCTTTACTATCAACGAACATCGCATCACTGTTTTCCATCAGGCGGGATCGCGGTGTAGCAACACTTTACAATGTTAAAAAAAAATATGGGACACGTTGCAGGTGAACCCATCTGAAGAAATCGGTAAACATACAATGGAATAGAATGGAATAAAGGGGAATAGAATGGAACAGAATGAAATAGAATGGAACAGAATAAAATTAAATAGAATGGAATAATACACATGGACAATAGGATACGATGAATTATAATGGAATAGAATGGAATACAATAGGATACGATGAATTACAATAGAATAGAATGGAATACAATGGAATGCAAAAGAATACAAAGAATACAATGGAACAGAATGGAACAGGATGGAACAGAATGGAAAAGAATAGAATATACAATGCACGGTCTTAACACTAAGAGCCATCTTTTACAGACAATCTATGGATGGATTACTAAGGGGAAGGAGAGAGAAATAATGTGTAATTTGCTTAAACTTTTTGTTTTTCACGCCTAAACTACTGAACCGATTGTAATGAAATTTAATACATTGATTGTCTAGAGCCTGAGAAAGGCTATATAACATCCAATGACCAATAGGAGCAGAGTAGTAACAAAAATGTTGCGAAACCGGAGCGAACGCGGATGTAAATATTGCTCACATTATTTTAACAGGCGCTTATTTTATATCAACTGAGCTCTTTTTAAAACTACGGAATGGATTTTGAGGAAACCTTGCAGTAATGTAGGCATTTATCTTGGTATTCCAAACCGGGAACTACCGCGCGCTTTAAATTGAAGTCCACGCAGACGGACTCGCGGGCAACAGCTAGTAGATTATATAATAAACTAGCTTTCCGCCCGCGTGGAGTTCGGTTATATCGCGCAACATCAAATTTTTCCGGGATAAAAGGCAGCCTATGTTCTTTCTCAGGATCTAAAGATTGTCTGTGCCAAATTTCATCAAAATTGGTTGAGAGGTTTAAGCGGGAAAGCGTAACAGACAGACAGACAGACAGACAGACAGACAGATAGACAGACAGACAGAGTTACTTTCGCATTTATAATATTAGTATGGATATGTACTACATACCTTAGAATCTAATAATCCTCCTATCTGTGTCAGGTTACAGTCCCTTTGCACTCTATGGTCCAACATTGTAGACTCCATGAGGAAAGCGTAGTTCCCCGCGAGGACCCTCCTCACTCCCTCTTCGTAGGAGGAAACTAGCGCGGGGGGAGATGTGCTTGACATATGCACCCACATTTTCTGGTAGATATCTATGTTGGAGTCCTGAAAGAGAATTGTTTTTAAGGCCAACCTTCAAGTCATCATCATCATCATCTCAGCGTTAATTCCAGTTCCATCCGAAGCTTTTACGGCTTTGGAGTCTGGGGTCGGCTTTATTAGTCTAACTGCTTATTTTGGCTAAACTTCGATATTTTCCGTGAAGCGTCTGCCGTCTGACCTCCAATACCTGAAGGCGATATCGAATCATTGCAGTTAGACCAATTGTTGGCTCCATCAAACCGTACAAACGGGGCTCGAACCCGCGCAGCAGCCACGTTCGCTATCGCTACACCGCGGAGGCTGTCAATAACCGGTCAATAGTTAATAACCAGAATATATAGGATATTTTTCCCACGGCATCAAGACTTATGGGGGTAAAACCAAGGGGCACAGATATTTAATAACATTTAATTACTTACTCGGCTCGGGTATCCTAGTGGTTAAAATACACCAGCCTCTCAAGTATGAGTGTGCGGGTTCGATTCCAGATCAGGTAAGCACCAATGTAACTTTTCTAAAGTTATATGTATTTTTTATCTTGGACATCAATGACTGATTAAAAGATGAAGGAAAACATCTTGAGGAAACGTTGCAAGCGTGGTGATTACGCTCAATCCTTCTCTGTATGAGAGGAGACCTGTGCCCAGCAGTGAGACGATAAAAAGGTTGATAATGAATTACTTACTCTAAAGAAAGACATAGTGGAACCCCCATTCAGCGTGCCGTACTGTATGCTGTTCTGCGCGGCCAAGTCTGCCGCGCTCTGTATCGGCAGCACCGTGCGCTCCACTGTGAGGAAGGCGGCCAGGTTCGCCGTATATGAGGAGAGGATGATCAGGGTGAAGAACCACCAGATTCCACCCACTATCCGCGTTGAGGTCGCCTGAAAAACAATGAGATCTAATTGGTGCTTGAGCAGAGCGATTTTGTAACCTCGTAAAAACTGATTGACTAAAATTACTTGAGAATTTAAAAAGAATTATTGAATTACTAAAGTCGTAGTGCCCTAGTGGTTCGTTGGGATCGTTTGGACCGCCCATTGGTCCGTTCGGTCCAAACGATCCCAACTAGTCGCAATCATTTGACAAAAATTTGTTCGCCGATTAGGGGGCAGGTCAGGCAAGTACCAATGTAACTTTTCTAAGTTATATGTACTTTCTAAGTATATCTTGGACACCAATTACTAATTAAAAGGTGAAGGAAAATATCTTGAGGAAACCTGACTTTAAGTCCGAAATCACCAACCCGCATTGAGCAAGCGTGGCGCTCAACCCTTCTCTGTATGAGAGGAGACCTGCGCCCAGCAGTGAGACGATAAAAAAGGTTGATGATGATGATGATGTCTTGAGAAATTACATTTCGTTGTCCGTCTGTCTGTCCGCACTTGTGTTAAGACCCTTTTTCTCAAGAATGCGAAGAAACATCGAATTGAAATTGATACCAAATACCCAAGGTAGTCATCCTTTTTTTTCGGATTGAAAATCATCAAATGAAGAGGTCATTTTATGATTTCCAATCCGAAAAACCTTCATCCGGCTCTGGGCGGAGCGAAAAGGCGTGTGAGACTTTTAATGACTAAACTCCAACCATGTTCCTTCACTAAAAATTCAAAAACCCGTATGCTTCCGCGGGTGTCCAGAGAGGCGACTAAGGGAACTCTCACCAGGGAAGCGGGTAGCGCTTCTCCTGTGGAATATCATATTACTGCGATGCCCAACCCAACGGACAAGCGTGGGGATTATGGATTATTCTGTTTCACGGTATAGCTCGGTGTACGAGCTCCTACTTTTAGTTCGACTTTGACGAATGAGCTTTTTTTTTGACGTTTTTTCCGGCGTCCCTGTTCACGACTACTACTGCGAGGTTTCAAAGTCAATATACGAGATTTTCAGGTACACATGTACGAGGAATCTTTGTTTTTGGTTGGCAACCCTGGTTTGAGTCGAGCGTGAGCTCAGACCGAATTTTGATTCGCCGCGTTCGGACGCGCGGGCGGAAGAGTTGGAACGGAGCGTGGCGAGCGGTGCACGCGGCTCGTCGGGACTATGACGACTTTGTCTCTTTAGCGTTCGGATGCCCTGTGATCAGCACAGTATTTGGTGATCAAGTTGAGCAGACCGGAATGGCTGTTCCTCGCGGACAATTGGAAAAGTTATGTAACCTCTCGTCGCGGATAGAGACGCGCGCGTCCCGCTACGCGCGGGAAAGTGTATTTTGGAATTACGGATTCATTCCTTGGGACTCGGATGTCCTTCTGCATTCGGTGCAGTGAAATATTAAATTGAAAGGACCGAAGTCCGGTTGAACATGCGCGTCAGCGAAAGGCGGCGCGAATGAAGAAAAATGGCGTCTTTGGACGTCTAGTGAAATTATTTTGGGCTGAACATCCTTCTCGTCGGCAAGGGTGTCTTCAGACCATACGGGGAATACCATAAGTATTTTCTTATCTGTCATATATATAATTATATTACAGTGATAGGATTTATTACATAGCACTCATACACGGGAGTTTCTACCAGACACGGGTCTTGTACAGGTGAGGTTATGGTGTGAGGCAGGTGAGGCCCGAATTAATTTATTTTTGCTTTTGTCGGCAACGGGTCTCTTAAGCGTTATTATTAGTCCAATGTAAAAAGATAAGGAAAAGTATGCCTCACCTTAGGATTTAGTCCAGATCCTTGCCTCAGGAAGGTCCCAGTGATGAACCAGAAGGAGTTGCACACGCTGAACTGGTTCGTTAGGAGTTTAGTCTCATGGCCACAGACGTGGGTGCTCGTCGACCTAAAAGCAAGAGTTAGGAGGTCTAGTAATGGCTGCTTAAATGTTTCCGTTAGTTTACTTAAATGTTTCAGTCAATTTTAGCTTAAATATTTCCGTATTTTTTTTTAAATAAGCTTGTCAGTTTAAAAGTTTTTAAATATTTTAGTCAGTTTTTAAATGTATCCGCCGTCAGTTTATTCAAATGTTTCCGTCACTTTATTAAATGTTTCCATCTAGTTTTTAATTGTATCTATCAGTTTCATTAAATGTTCCGTCAGTGTCCTTAAATGATACCTTTTTTTTTTAACATTTCCGTGGATTTCCTTAAAAGTTTCCATCAGTTTTTAAATGTTTCCGTCAATGTCCTTAAATATTCCCGTCAGTTTTTAAAATATTTGCGACCAGTTTTTAAATGTTTTCCTTAGTTTCCTTAAACGTTACCGTCAGTTTAGAGTCTTATTTATGCGGTAGACAACAAATTACTAGTATTAGAAAAATTAATCCACGCACGAAAGTTGAATACATCTATAAATCCAAGAGTGGAATAGTTAATTATGGTGTACCACAGGGGAGTATTCTTGGTCCTCTTCTATTTCTCGTTTATATTAATGACATGCCCCGAGCCGTTCAGCATCCTATCACACTATATGCTGATGATAGTACAATTATATTTACTGGACAAAATTTACTGTCACTTGAAACTGAAATTAACCGAAGTCTTAGCCAAATAATAGAATATTTAAATAATAATAACCTCAAAATTAATTTGGAGAAAACCCACATTATGTCTTTTAAACAACAAAATGTTAACGACCCTGTTAATCTAGCTATACATTACGACAATATAGCTATAACTAAAACAAACAGCACCAAATTTTTAGGATTGTGGCTTGATACAAATATGAGATGGAGTAACCACACTAATCATATAATAAACAAATTAAATAAGTACCAATACGCACTACACAATTTAGCAAAAATTGTGTCACAGAAAGCGGTATTGACTGCATACCATGCGTACGTGACCTCTACACTACGTTATGGCGTTATCTTCTGGGGAAACTGCACAGACAGAGAACTAATATTTAAGACGCAAAAAAAATGCCTACGAACTATTTGTCAAATCAAGGTCACGGATAGCTGCCAGCCTTACTTTACAAAATTAAAAATATTGACCTTACCATGCCTGTATATTTTCGAAACAATAATGTTTGTTAAAAAAAATATCCATCTCTATAAAACACTTCGTTCTAAGCGCCATCCAAACACACTTGTCCTTCAGCCACACAAAACTACATTGTATTCAAAAAGCTTTCTTGGTATGGCACCAAAATTGTTCAATAAACTGCCTAATAATTTAAAAGACGTAATTGACCAGAAAATATTTAAAAATAAACTCATGGAATTTCTAATAAAAAGGCTTACTATTCTCTTACTGACTTTCTAGATGATAAGGTTTACCAATTTATACACTAAGGTTTTTGTATTATATAAATTCGTTGATCAGTTTTGATATACCTAGTAATGTTTCAATTTTCCAAAATTCATAATATTTTTTTTTTTTATATTTTTGTAATGGTTCAATTTCAGTTGTTTAGAAAATTGTTAAAATTATTATTATTAATGACTTTGCTTTTTTTCTTTTTTGTGATGTGATTGAACAATTTTAATGTAAATATTATTTCAATAAGTAATTTTTTATTATTTTTAATATTTGCATGCCTTGTCAAATGGCAAACATGTAGAGCCAATTTATATTTTTTCATCCTACATATACGAATAATAATTTCTGTATGTACACACATGTTTATGCAAATAAATAAATATTATTATTATTATTATTAGTTTTTGCCTCGCTACTAGGCAAAAACTGACTTAAAAAACTACTTATATAATATATGGAAAAATATAACTTAGAACCGAATGACGACACGACGTGATGACACGGTTAGCGCAGTGGATGAGAGATCGACTGCTGCGCTACGTGTCGCGGGTTCGATTTCACGCACGGAACAAATATTTGCATGACCTACAAATAGTTGTTTTGGGTCTGGCTGTTTGTGTATGTGAGCGTAGTAAACGCACCCACGATACAGGAGAAATTCCCAGTGTAGGGCAAAGTTTTTCTTTTTGTTTATACAATATGTAAAGAAAACCCCGTCCGACCCAAAAGGATAATAAACGTTAAGTATACACATGACCAAATAAAATATGAAATTTTACATAATTATCATAGTGACAATACTAATGAATTTTGAAATAATCTTTTTTTTCCGGGAATTAATTCCAACTTCCCCAAAATTTGGTATTTTTTTGGAAAGTGACAACACCATTTTTGTCGGAGCGAATAGCGATGCGACCACGTGCCGATTGCCTCTCCCCCCTTCACCCGCGCTTGTATGCCTAACGTGTTGTCTACCGCACATGTATTAAGTTACCTCGCTTTTTACCCGACTACGGTAAAGCAAAAGGAGGGTTATGATTTTGACAGGCTATGTATGTATGTATGTATGTATGTATGTATGTATGTATGTATGTATGTATGTATGTTCATCTGTTCCCTCGTAACTTCTAAACTACTTATTCGAATTCGATAAATGACATATCATTAGAAGCGTCTTAATTGTCTGCTGGTTATAGGCTATAAGGAGTTTCACAAAATCTAACGTGGCGCCCTCTAGCGGACAAATTATACAGAGTAAAAAAATAAAGTTAAGATAAATATGCCGTGTTTGGTATCATTTGAAAGGGCTTAATTTGTACATTTTGAATATATATATATATATTACTAGCTTTTGCTTGTGACTTTACCTGTATTCATGGGCTGATTGCATATAATTCACATCTTTTCGTTCATAGATAGCTTCTTTACTACTTATCAGAATAAGACCACTGCAGAACCAATAGAAGGGCCTTGATATTCTGTTGGTTATGAGCTATAAAGCTTGTCACCAAATTTAGTATTACGCCCTCTAGCAGACAAAAAGTTCTATGTTAATACAAAATTAAAATAAATATACCGTATTTGGTATCATCTGAAAGAGCTTCACGAGTACTTTATGTTTGTACATAATCCCTAGTAATGCTTCGTAGAAATTTGAATGTAAACCAGGGTTTGGTAAACGGAGCGAGGGGAGTGGTGAAGGCCTTCGAATGGCCTGCTCTTCGGCGCGATCAGTTGGAACAGGAGAACAGCCAAGCGCTGTTCTCATACAATTTGACGACGCATCCATAAAAGCAGATACTAACGGACTTATCAAAATCGAGCCTTGCCTCACTGAATTTGACGGCTTGAGGGGTTCTGGGCAAATTCAGCGTAAAATGCTCCCGCTGATTCTTTCTTGGGGTTGTACTGTACATAAATTACAAGGTTGTACTCTAGATAAAAAAGTTACAGATCTAGGAAAGTCATTGTTTGCCAAAGGACAGGCCTATGTCGCTCTCAGTAGAGTTAAAACCATAGAGGGATTATTTATAAGTGCCTTGGATCATAATAAATTACTTAAAAATCCACATGACAGTCGATCGTTAGCAGAATTAGATAGATTAAGAAATCTTCCCAGGTCCTCTTAATATAAGTTTTTTTTTTAAATAATTATAAACTAGCGCTTGACTGCAATCCCGCCTGATGGTAAGCAGTGACGCAATCCTTGATGCCTGCGCACTAGTTTATTAAGCCTATTCACTTAAAAAACTTAGGAATAGCAAGGATGGCGGCAGTTGAGCCAGGTGATGCAATGTTAAATCCAAGACCAACACGACCAACCATGCTGCGCCAGAGGGAGATTGATCTGGAGACTCTCCACGACCAAACTCCCGACACAACAGCATTTGGCGCATCGTACTCGCCACACAACGCAACACAAAGTGCTCAAACGCGTCCTCCGTACGGCTTCACCAGACATGATGCTGGAACACGACGAATCGCTTGGCGGCAAGACTTTGTCTGGTGGGTGGTAACTTCTGCCGGCAGCCGATGTTATGGCCTACCACCGTTAGAAAAACATCCAATCTATTTATACTAACGGCCTCATCCACTAATTCATGACCCATTCGGTGCCATCGACGCAAATGTGCGTCGCTACTACGAAAAACCGGGAGCTTCATACGGGGAAACCGTTGCTATACGCGCTACGCTCCAAGCGCTACGAAATAGTAAAATAGGACATCTCTACATATTACTATACGCCGATACATAAGTCAAAAGAGATGTCGTATGTTAACTACCTAGGTTTTAGTTCGTCAATTTAACTTTTATTAATATTATGCGCCACAAATACACTTTAACACCAAAATAGCACAAATAATAAAAAGTTAATAATAAAAAGTTAAAAACTAAAACCCAACTACGACAAAAAACGACGCTGAAAAAGTATAAAACAAGATTTTCAGAATACTGAACTGAACAAAGTTGCTAATATAGTTGCAAGTAGGTAGTATTTAGAGATAAATTTTCATGTTTGGAAAGGCGTAGTCACACGTTACATATACCTACCGTAGCACTTTCATAACGTGTGACTGCGGTTTTCCAAACATGAAAAATTATCTCTAAATAGTGAATATTGCATACTTCAGAATAGTATCGTAAGACATTATTGTCAATTTACAACGAAGGCATCTTGGTAGAGTCTACTGTGTCCATTTACTTGCAACTATATTAGCATCTTTGTTCAGTTCAGTATTCTGAAAATCTTGTTTTATACTTTTTCAGCGTCGTTTTTTGTCGTAGTTGGGTTTTAGTTTTTTAACTTTTTATTATTTGAAATTATGTTTACATTTTTAGGGGGATTTTCTTTTTAAGTTTAGCCCGGCTTTGTATACATTATTAGAATCAGCTAACGATACCTAATAATACCTTCACGGATGGGACAGGGTTTTCTTTACATATTGTATAAAATACTAGCACAAACCGGCATGTCCTAGAGGCAAACCTTCAAAGACATGTGACATCTACCAACCCGCGCTGGGCCCGCGTGGTAGATTACGGCCCACTCCCACTCGCTGAGATTCATCTCATTAAGAAAAGGACTCATTGCTCATTAAGAAAAGGACAGAAGATTTCATTTCAGTTTAATTCTGTCAAATTAACATATCCCACACACACAGACATAGTTTAGACGCTATTAGAAACATGGCCATTAAAAATACGTCAATTTAACAGGTCAAATATATTATCTTCTGTTCTTTTAAATGATTTTTTTTTTTATTAGTTGTAAACTAATGCTTGACTGCAATCCCGCCTGATGGTAAGCTGTGATGCCATTGTTGATGGTAAAACGCACTAGCTTATTAAGCCTATTCACTTAAAAAAAACTGAGTGAATAGGAAGGAAGACGGCAGTTGAGCGAGGTGATGAACCCAACAATACGACCAACGATGCTGCGCCAGAGGATGATCTGGAGACCCTCCACGACCAAACTCCCGACACAACAACATTAGGCACATCGTACCCGGTACACATCGCAACACAACTGCTCAGACCCGTCCTCCGTACGGCTTCACCAGACATCATGCCGGAACACGACGAATCGCTTGGCGGCAAGACTTTGTCTGGTGGGTGGTAACTTATGCCGGCGGCTGATGTTGTTGCCTACCACGGATAAAATATAAAGAAAAAGATCCATTGAGCTTAAATTTAGTTTATCAAGCAGCAAGCCGCCTGGGACTGCGGTACTGGTTGTGCCGCGAAATAAAGCATGTAAAACACTTCGAACTTTCATTCAATATTAACATACAGGCCACCTCAAGAGTTTGGTCCTTCGAGCCGGATCAATACTTTAACAGTTTGCTCCTTCGTAGTTTGTGAACAAAAGAGTCGGAGCTATTATTAAGTCACAGTTAGTTACTTACCATTCATAGGGAGAAAAGCGCGCCATAACGAAGAGAGTAAATGAAACCAGAATGTAGGCAGCCAACACGTACAGCCAAATCTCTATAGCGAGTGGATTCAGGAAGCTGAAGAGACGAGTAGGTTGTGATGTGGGCACCTGAAAAAGGAAGTAGCAATACATTTTCGGAATCATCATCATCATCAACCTTTATGTCGTCCTACTGCTGGGCACAAGCCTCCTCTCATACAGAGAAGGAGTGAGCGTAATCACCACGCTTGCTCAATGCAGGTTGGCGATTTCAAATTTTTCAGGACATCGATCAATCGAAATCGTCAAGCGATCAATTAGCTGACTCTTCACGAGACCAGACGTCTGGTCTATTTTTAGCCCAAAGAATCAGCATTTCCATCCAACGTAGTAATGCTGGCAGCCTTTTGGGCACTTATCCCACTGACAGCGATGTGGACGATTTTTTTTATGCCCAATGAACTAGATTAATTTTAATTTTTTTGTGTAAATATTTTTATATAGTCATTTTAGTATTAACTAGACAGCCTCCGTAGTGTAGCGGTAGCAACGCGGCCGCTACGCAAGGAGGCGCGGGTTTGCTCCCCGCGCAGTCCAAATATTTGTATGCTTTAATATGGATATTTCTGCACTGGTCTGGTCGTGCCTCGGAAAGCACGTTAAGCCGTTGGTCCCGGTTGCCATACGAACATCTAATGGCAGTCTTTACGGGTTGTAAGAGCCCTAAAAAGTCCAACAATTGGTCTAACTACAACGCTTCGATATTGCCTTCTGGTTGTGGAGGTCAAGCCCTCGCCCACATGTAGGAGTTACGAGAGGAGGCAAAACGCCGGGGTATAACTCCGCTGCCGCGAGAAATGGCGATACGGCGGACAGAGTTCCGGCGGGATTTCATGGCAACATGGAGAGTGCGATTGTCGCAACCCAGTGCTGGGCACGCCACAATAGCGGCGGTAAGTCCCCTCTTTGAAGAGTGACTAGAGAGGCGCCACGGCGCCCTCGCCTTCCGCCTGACTCAGGTCCTCACTGGACATGGTTGTTTCGGTTTGTTTCTCTGTATGAGAGGAGATTTGTGCCCAGCAGTGGGACGATAAAAAGGTTGATGATGATGATGAAGGCGAGAGGAAATGTCAGGGTGTCACCATTGTGTAGATCGCTCTGAGGACACGGTGGAGCATACAATGGAGGTCTGCCCGGCCTGGGTAGAGCACCGCCGTGTCCTCGTAGGCGATCGGCGACGATCTCTCGCGTCTGACCAGGCCATGGTCCGGAGCGAGAGTGCATGGCAGGCCGTCACCTCCTTCTGCGAAGCAGTGATGCTGGCAAAGGAGGGGGCGGAGCTCATGAGGGATCGTGAATCCCAGCGCCCTCACGCCACTAGCCGCCGCAAGAGACGCCCTGGTCGGGAGACAACATCGACCTCCCGGCCACCGTAGGCGCGGGCCTGCGGGCGGTAAGCAGTGGGCAGCTCGCCGCCCGGTAAGGACCAGGCCCGAGTCGACGACGCGTTATGCTTCACGCGCGCCTCAAAAAGATGTTAGCACATCGTGACGGGATCCACGAAGACCTATGCCTCCTAGGTCAAGGTTGCAGGTTGGTTAAAAAAGAAACCGTGGCCCTGGCCATCGCGCAGGCAAGAAGAAACGCGCTCTTCCAGTCCGCCCAGAGCGGGAGCAGTCAATTGATGATTTTCCATCCCAACAAAAAAAAGGGTTGTTGAGGTCAGACGGCAGTCGCTTTACGGAAAATATCGAAGTTTAGCCAAAATCAGCAGTTAGACTGATACTCCAAAGCTAAAAAAGCTTCGAATGCGACTGGGATTAACGCTGAGATGATGATGACTTTAGTTTTAACTAAAAAATATCACAGTTTATAAACGGTACCATACCTTGAATAGTATTCCTATACCCAGGTTCATAAACGGCTTAGTAAAGTCAATGACAGCTTCTCTCGCGTAATTGATCGTCATTGATGCGACCGCTATATCTGCCTTCTGTAACAAATCATTTAAAACAATCTTGTAGAAGAGGCATTGGTGCAAATTCTGTTGTTCATCACCACTGCTCTCAATACGGTGAAAGAAAATATTATGAGGAAACCGACATGTCCTAGAAATAAGTCTCGCGACACATATGCGGCACGTACAGCGCCGAAAGTTCGCCTAAATACGCTTGCAGTGTATTTCAAGTACTCTATGACACATCAGCCGCAATCACGCCGCACGCGGCGCACACAAATCGCATTTCATGTATTTTGCACAGCAAGCGGCATATCACTTGTACGATGCGTTGCGCGACCGAAAGTTCGGCGGACGTAGCTGAACGTTCGGCGTATGTCGGAACGGAACGAAGAGCGGCAACGTTTTCTAAGCCCTCTATGATAGCTAATATTCTAATTAAATCCATTTTTCTGGGCAATTCAGGTACGTGACAAAAACCGCACACCATAAAGTGTCGACACAGACAGACTGACGATGACGCCACGTAACTTTCCGTCGCGTAGCGCGCTGAACAAGACGCCACGTTTTGACCGTTTGGTTTGTCATAACACCTGAATATTGCGACTGACACTTCAGCCGCTGAGCTTTCGGCGCCGTACTATCCGCAGATGTGTCACTACACTTATTGACTGTATCAGTATCACATATTTATTTTTTTGCAAAAATGTCAAGTGAAAACTTGCCGAATACGCGGCATTTGCGGGAACTTTTGTTACATCTTTAATTTGAAGAAATCTGCAGCTGAGGCCCATCGATTGCTTGTAGAAGCTTATGGTGAAGCTGCTTTATGAGAGAGAAGTTGTCGTGAGGGGTTTCAAAGCTTTGAAACTGTGAAGATAAAGAACGTAGTGGAAGACCGAAATCGTACGAAGACATGGAATTGGAAGCATTATTGGAGGAAAATAGAAGGAAGAGGAAAACACGCCCATTACTACTCCATACATGACAAAATTATTCTCCTACATGATAATGCTCGTCAAAATGTTCAAAAAACGGCGGAAAATTATTTGTACACCTATTATAAAGGGTGTATCTGACATCGACGCACAAACGAGTACCATGGATCCAGTACATGATTCTGAACCCCCCAGTGGTGGAATTTTTCGTCGGCTTTTTCATGATTAAAAAAAAATATATGTAGTTTTTTTTTACTTCAGACCGTTCACAATTGCTATACTTTTATAACCAAATAATATTTCAAAGTAAAAATTAAATAATTCGCTAATTACATAAAAAAGCGCAATGAAAACAAAACCCGAAAAACTATCTTATCACCTGATTTAATAGAGTTCACATCAGGGATCAACATCATACCTACAAACCCACACGGCGGCACGCTTGCAACGTTCAAAAGCCAAGCCGACACTTTTTTTTAAACAGTGTGTATTCTGTAACCGTTCATTAACGACATAAATGACTACCATAATTTTATTAGTGGCATGCGGTCTAGCCTTTTCGCGAAGTTTGCGTTACGATGTCAGAGACACCCTGTATTTTTTTAATTTAATTATTTTGTAATACAAGAATTTATTTTATCTTTCTTTTCCTGTCCTCTTTAGGTACTTACCCTGTCCATCAGCTCCCTCACAATTCCATTCCAGTGTCCAGTGTCAGGATCCCTGGCTCCGTACATGTTATCCGGAACGAGTCGCAGCCGATAGTGAAACCCAGCCCTGGCCGCCACACGAGCCAGCAAGTCGATGCAGAAACCCTCGAAGCGGGCGTTCCCTTGAAGGTTCCAGCCTTCTTTCACCATGACATATGGTTTTTCCTGAGGAAAAGTAACTCAATTCAGTTCAACGTCTGCCTTTTCAAGAACTTCGCCTCCTCCTTTATACCGCGTACATCCAGGGACTGGAACGGGGTTAGCGGACCCCAGACTCCAAAGCTGAAAAGCTTCGGATGGGATTGGGATTAACGCTGAGATGATGATGATCAAGGGACTGGAACAATTTGCCAGCGGCGGTGTTTCCGTCGGACTACAATTTGAATGTCTTCAAGGCTAGAGTGAATAGGCTCTTAATAAACTAGCGTGCTTTACCATCAATGATTGCATCACTGCTTACCATCAGGCGGGACTGCGTTCAAGAGTTATTATATAATTTAAAAAAAAATATTTTTTGAGATCAACTTCTAGTCTGACCGGTTTCAGCTGAATACCAGTATTTTACATGGAACAACTGCCTAGGCTAATTGGCGACCCAGATTTAACTCAAAACTGTCTCCAAAGCCTGGAGCACAGGCGTTTCCAAAAAAAACTAGACAAGTATTTTTTCTTTTTTCATATAAACAAAAAATGAAGACAATACAGTGAGTTGAAAACTCGTGTGACGTCACTCCTTGCTACTCTTTTTAGTAACGAGTGACGTCACCAGCCACCACTGCCTTTTGTCTTTGATGCCTTTTATATTTGTTTATATTTTTTTTTTTTATTAGTTATAAACTAGTGCTTGACTGCAATCCCGCCTGATGGTAAGCAGTGATGCAATCGTTGATGGTAAAGCGCACTAGCTTTTTAAGCCTATTCACTCCAAGAAACTGAGTGAATAGGAAGGAACACGGCAGTTGAGCGAGGTGATGCAATGTTTAACCCAACAACACGACCAACGATGCTGCGCCAGAGGATGATCTGGAGACCCTCCACGACCAAACTCCCGACACAACAACATTAGGCACATCGTACCCGGCACACATCGCAACACAACTGCTCAGACCCGCCCTCCGTACGGCTTCACCAGACATCATGCCGGAACACGACGAATCGCTTGGCGGCAAGACTTTGTCTGGTGGGTGGTAACTTCTGCCGGCAGCCGATGTTATGGTCCAACACCGAGAAACACTTTTACCTAGGAAACACTCCTATTCCTCCTCAATGGTGGAAAGCCGTGACGGTGGCTTTTGTCCAACTGGTGGACCAGTAGACCTCTTTAGGCTGAAAGAGAAGATGTTCAGCTACTTACTTCAACAGTAACCACTGTTAGTGTGACATTGGGTGGAGGATCCCTCGTGTAAGCTGCAGGATCTGTGATCTCCAGACCTTCGCTCGGCGTCCAGTGCCCTGAAACTACCATCCCTCCTTTCTCCCCACCAGTCAGCCTCATTAGCTGAAGGTGGAAATTCGTTCTGACTCCGTTCTTGAACTCTAGTGGACCTGTGAGTCCATGGGCTTGAATCTGTAAAAGAATGAAACAATTAAGCAATGTGAATAGACATTCTTTTTTGTAATTTGAGGGGGTGAAGCAGATGAGGCGGGGGACGAGTGGTCCCGCCCACTGCTGGGCGCACCCCATGATGTGTGACTTCCATTTTATATATACTAATATATAAAGCTCTCGCAGAAGAACGAGAGTAACCGACATAGCCCGAAGAATTACAACACTAAAGTGGCAGTGGGCTGGACACATTGCCCGTAGGACCGATGCCCGATGAGGCCGACTGGTTCTCGAGTGGCGACCACGCACCGGAAGACGTAGCGTGGGCCCCCGACAAGGTGGACCGACGACCTGGCAGAAGGTCGCGGGAAACCGCTGGATTCGGGCGCAGGACCGGTCGTCGTGGAGAACCTTGGGGGAGGCCTATGTCCAGTGGACGTCTTTCGACTGAAATGATGATGATGGTGATGAATATATAAAGCTGAAGAGTTTGTTTGTTCTTAACGTGCTAATCTCAGGAACTACAGGTTCGATTAGAAAAATTCTTTTAGCGTTGGATAGCCTATTACATATTTCTACATGAAAGATTTAAACACGGGCTCCTCATTTATATTTAAATGTACAAATTTTCTTTCATCATCAACCTATTTTTTTATCGTCCCACTGCTGGGCACAGGTCTCCTCTCATACAGAGAAGGATTGAGCGTAATCATCACGCTTGCTCAATGTGGGTTGACGATTTCCGACTTAAAGTCCAGGTTTCCTCAAGATGTTTTCTTTCATCTTTTAGTCAGTGGTTTCCAAGATAGACATTAATCTCTTTAAAACATTTGACGACCCGGATGGTGCAGAGCGATCAACTGCTGCGCTGCGTATCGCGGGTTCAATTCTCGCACGAAACAAATATTTGTTTAAAAATCAAAATCAAAATCAAAGCATTTATTTCAAATAAACCAGTTAAAGGCACTTTTGAATTGTCAGAAGGTCGGTCAGTCAATAAGATGAAGCTAGTCGCCCATTCCAAAGAGTAGGTACCTATGGAGAAGAACGGGCAAGAAACTCCATGGACACTCTTTTAAATTTTCAAGCTAATTTTACAAATATTTGATTACATCATTCATGTTGAAATCAACCGTGTGAGAACGATGCAGAAATAAATTGTACGCCGAGAGCGTCCATTATGGAAAACACACAAAAATCAATTCAGAAATTAAAATACGCCGTGGCAGCTAAGAGATGACCAGTCCCCTCCGACGACGTCCGTTCACGAACATGACGAATGGACAAGCATCATTCAGCTCAACCATATTGAAGGGAACCTAATGACCCAACACACTGTTACATATAGCAACACTCGATGTCTATGGTCGACACAGGCATTCTGGCATGTCGTCGTTTTGTCTATATTGTTTCTGTGTATGCACTGGACTGATGATTACAGCTGCATCTTCCAATGTTTTTGCTTGGATTTTGGTAGTGTCTAAGCACCTTGCTAATTGGATTGCCTCATCAAATGTTCTGGGTTTCCTCTCCAGGATTTTTTGCTTGATGTATTGGTTAGCTGAATTGAGATTCCAACTGAAGACATCTCTCATTAGGCTGTCTTCCAGTTCCAAGAAGTCACACTGTCTGCCTATGTTTTTTAGGTCTGTGACGTAGTCATCAATCGTCTCCTCTACGCCCTGACGCCTATTGAATAGTTTATGACGTTCCATGGTTATGTTGACTTGTGGAGTAAAATGATTTGTAAATTTTTCTATGAGATCATCGAATTTGATTTTATCTATATCTACGTTGAATGCGTAAAATACGACAGGTGACTCCGGTCCAATGAAGTGAAGTAAAATGGCGACTTTGCGGCTATCACACTCTTCTTCGAGGTTGTTGGCGCGCAAGTATATCTTTATTTGCGTAATCCAGTTCTTCCAAGCCACAGCCATGTTTGTGGTTTTGAGATCTAGTGGTTTTAAATACCCTGATCCGACTACTTGTATTGAACTTGAGCTTGAGCGTTCGCCATATTTGGTTTTTGAACCACAACCACGTGCGACTTGTTTCTTTTCTGATCGCGTTTGATCGTCTTCATTTTCTGACACCATGTTTTATCTGTTTGTTGCGACATGCGACTGCATAATGGTTGTATTTTCCACATTTCTTGCACTTGACTCCTATGGCTGGACATTTATAGCGATGTACTTGACTACAGCGATGACATGTATCTACCTGTTTTTTTGGCGACTTGCTGTTATCTCTTGCCTTTCTGTCGAAGCTCTGGAATCTTCAGCTTCTTTTCTAAAAAGGGAAGATGTTACATATAGCAACACTCGATGTCTATGGTCGACACAGGCATTCTGGCATGTCGTCGTTTTGTCGTATAGTTGTAATGTACTCTGCTATTGATAAGTTAATCTAATAATCTTTCAAGTAATAAATTGATTCAAGTAACTATTGAAGACTTTGATTATTCATACTGGAAGATATTCAGATAAAACACACACACGCCACCATCAGCGAGACATTTGAGTGAGCATGACATACTCTCAACAGCCAGAGCACTATCAAGTCAATAAAAAAGACTAACCCAACAAAAAAATGCCTTACAGCACATTCATACATTGTGCTCACACGTTTGCCATGCAATTTTACAATACTAAGAAATTGAATCTACACAATGCTAAGATAGTTTTGTCCAAGGTTCAGCAGCTCCAACAGTGTTCCCGAATCTGTGGAAAGTTTAGCTCCTTTGTAGCTGTACAAGTGCCGAACACCTCTGTCAGCGATACAATTCCGTAACGTACAATATGCTTGGCTACATAGTGTGTAATACAGGCTTTGAATTATTAACATAAACAATTACATGTTAAAACTACAAGAGGAAAAATCAGAGAACAATCAGTGTATATAATCGGACGCAGCTCAAGCCCAAGCCTTTTTGTCCTCAATATAATCCTTCACACTATAAAATGCTTTCTGACACAACTTACGTTTAATGAAGGATTTGAATTTATTCAGGCTCAGATCTTGAACCACCTCTGGAAGTCCATTGTAAAAATGTATACATTGGCATCTGAAAGAGCCACCTATTTTCTTAAGCCTTGTTGTAGGTACAATAAATTTGTGCCTGTTCCTAGTATTTATATTATGGACATCACTGTATTTTTTAAACAATTTTATATTTTTATGAGCATACAAAAGATTTTCATAAATATATTGAGACGGCACGGCCAGTACATTAATCTCTTTAATCTGCAGGTTCGGGGTCTGGCTGTTTGTGTATATAAGTTTATATGTTTATAGACTCACCACGATGCAGGAGATATTCCTAGAAAGGGCCAAGTTTAAAAAAAAATATATTTAAAATACTTACCGTATTAATATTGTCTATTATGGTTTTTCCATGATTCCATGGTACGTCCTTGTCACAGGAAACATTCCCTGGGTGAAAGTCCTCAGTAATGGCCAGAGCTTGGCAGAGAATCTGAACTGCATCGTACAGGAGTGCTGGTTCTGTCTGCAATGGAGGATAACATTGATCACATTTAAGGGTTTCTTGTACAAAATAGTCTTTTATTCCAGACTAGCTTTTTTGGGCTAAAAACGGGACCAGGTAGCCTGTCGTACGGCGGGATCCACCTTTACGTTGTTGACACCACTAGGATGACTTTCGCATTCAGGAGTGTATTATTTAGATTAGTAATTAGTCGAATTCATACATGTTCGGGAAGATTTCCAGGGGAGGCAGCTGCCCTGTAGTGGGAAGGGGTTAGAAAAGGCTTAACAGGGCGAAGTAATTCAAAGTACAGCGCTATCTCTCGGGTTACTAATTTATGTATACAAAGTAGATGAGCGAGTATGTTGGATTTTTGGTGGTTATTTTGGATTGCGTTAACCGATTTTGCACAAGACCAGTCATTGTGGAAAGCTTGATAATTATTCTTTTTTTGTTTTTTTTTTTTTTGATAATTATCATTTTATATTAGGTATTTAGTTGTAATGTGCGTTTTGTTTGTGCAGAATAAAAAATATTTTTAACTTTCATTTCTTTTCTTTCTTTTGCGGAGGCCTTTATCCAGCAGTGGACCTCTCTAGGCTGAAGAAGAAGAAGAACGGAAATAATAGTCCTTTTTTCGTTTGAAACTATAAGAAGGAAATAAATATTTTTTATTCCGCACAAACAAAAATGGGCGTTTTTCACATTACAACTCATCATCATCCCAGCGTTAATCCCAGTCCCATCCGAAGCCTTTTCAGCTTTGGAGTCTGGGGTCCGCTTTACCAGTCCAACTGCTGATATGGCTAAACTTCGACATTTTCCGTGAAGCGACTGCCGTCTGACCTCCACAACCCGAAGGCGACATCGAAGCATTGCAGTTAGACCAATTGTAGGACTTTTGAGGGCTTCAACAACCCGTAACGACTGCCACTAGATGTTCGTATGGCAACCGGGACCAACGGCTTAACGTGCTTTCCGAGGCACAACCAGACCAGTGCAAATATTCATATTCATGCATACAAATACTTGCACTGTGCGGGGATCGAACCCGCGCCACCTTGCGCAGCGGCCGCGTCCGCTACCGCTACGCCACGGAGGCTGTCACACGGAGTTTTTCACATTACAACTAACTACCATAAAATAATTTAATAAAATATCACCAAAAGTCTCCTCGAACCTACTCGAACATGCAAACTAATAAACTATAAACAAAGACGATTTGATTGTTCTTCTGTTCTGACTGTTCTTGACTGTTCTTCTCAAAGGCTAAATTTTTTCCTTCCTGAAGCCACTTAGCCGCTCCACAGTGGTAGGTCATAATGTCGGCTGCTGGCAGAAGTTAAGTTCGCCAAGCTATTCGTCGTGTTCCGGCATGATGTCTGGTGAAGCCGTACGGAGGACGCGCCCTTATCTATGATAAGGGTTCCTTCCATAGGTGGTTGACTACGAAACCCTAAAAAACACATCATACATCATGTTCTCAGCGTTAATCCGTCGCATCCGAAGCTTTTTCGGCTTTGGAGTCTGGAGTCCGCTTTACCAGTCTAACTGCTGATTTTGGCTAAACTTCGATATTTATCGTGAACCGACTGCCGTCTGACCTCCACAGCCTGAAGGCGAGATCGAAGCATTGCAGTTAGACAGTCCATCTTCACAATTGTCTTACCTTAATATGACCCCCACTGATGATGGACGCTCCAATGGGATGGAATTTCTCCATCACTTGTAGGGACTCCTTCACTTTGTCAGAATCCCGATCCACCAGCCGCCAGCCACTCATATTAACTCTATTGTAGTAGAAATCCTCCATGTCAAAGAGTTCGAAGTCCTGGAAACATAAGAGGAGAATTTTAAAGTGATGTTTGGGATATAAAATATGACTGATATATAGATATGATACGAGAGAATTGCTGTTATTATTTTTAAACAATCTCAGTGTGTTGGCGCCATCTGTTGTTATTTTATTAAAGCTCTTGCGCGGAATATAGTAGCACAGTCTAAAAATCATACAGTCGTTCGACGAAGGCGTCTAGACAGAGCAATCGTGCGGGGTGTGAGGGACGAGACGCGGGTAAGCGGCACCCGAGCTGCGAACAAAACGATGTTCGTAACTCGGTATCTATCATGAAGGGCTAACACGTGTTTCTTTTTTTATTTGTTTGTTTTATAATTTGATATGAGTGTCAATTTTGAGTATAATTGAATGCTTGTCACGAAGAAGCCATCCTTTTTGACATCCAAAATGGCAGACGTCATTTTTTTTATAATTTAAAATGCCAATTAAGGTGGGTGTTAATTTTAAGGTGCCAATTAAGTAAATATAATTGTGGTGCTTGTTACGAAAAAGCTATCCTTTCTGAAATCCAAGATGGCGGACGCCAATTTAAATGTATATTAATATGATATATGTGTTAATTCCGAGGTAGATTGGGGTGCTGATTACGACAATGCCATCTAAATAACTAAAATCTGTCTCGAGTTGTTCCCTTAGTAAAAATAGAAAATTAATCAAATGCTAAATAATTTCATAAGTATTGTTTATTTGTGACAACCCTGGCCGATGCGTTACTGTCTAGAGGATGTCGGCATTTTACATGAGATCAAAGGCGTCGATCTACTGTATGATTTTTATACTGTGTAGTAGCTATCCTTCTCCAAATCAATATTATGTCTTAGGCCTGCCAACCCGTGAGATGACCGCTTTTTTGCCATTGATCTCTATTCCGGTGTGATGTCTGGTGAAGCCCAACGGAGGACGGGTCCGAGCAGTTGTGTTGCGATGTGTGCCGGGTACGATGCGCCAAATGTTGTTGTGTCGGGAGTTTGGTCATGGAGGGTCTCCAAATCAATCTCCCTCTGGCGTAGCATCGTTGGTCGTGTTGTTGGTTTTAACATTGCATCACCTCGCTCAACTACCGTCTTCCTTCCTACTCACTAAGATTTTTAAGTGAATAGGCTTAATAAACTTGTGTGCTTTACCATCAACGATTGAATCACTGCTTACCATCAGGCGGTATTGCAGTAAATAAAAAAGATCTAGTGCTCGGAAGGTACGAGAACACGACATAAGTAGTTCCCGCTGGGACTTCGCTAAGTAAACCGCTAATAGCGTCGCATCGTTCTGCGATGTGATCTATCCGCTGTCCGCTGTTGCCGGATAACATGTCTACCGTTGAGTTTCGACAATCTGCTGTTTCAACGCAACCGCAATTGCATTGTTCTTCTCGAAGGTTAAATTTTTCCTTCGCCGAAGCCACTTGGCCGCTCCACAGTCATGATCATCATCTCAGCGTTAATCCCAGTCGCATCCGTAGCTTTTCAGCTTTGGAGTCTGGGGTCCGCTTTACCAGTCTAACTGTTGATTTTGGCTAAACTTCGATATTTTCCGTGAAGCGACTGCCGTCTGACCTCCGCAACCCGAAGGCGATACCTAAGCATTGCAGTTAAACTAATTGTTAGACTTTTGAGGGCTCCATGAACCCGTAACGACTGCCACTAGATGTTCGTATGGCAACCGGGACCAACGACTTAACGTGCTTTCCGAGACACGACCAGACCAGTGCAAATGTTCATATTCATGCATACAAATATTTGCACTGTGCGGGGATCGAAACCGCGACTCCTTGCGCAACGGCCGCGTTCGCTACCGCTACGCCCCAGAGGCTGTCAAAACTTGGCCGCTCCATAGTGGTAGGTCATACGGCTGCCGGCAGAAGTTAAGTGCGCCAAGCTATTCGTCGTGTTCCGGCATGATGTCTGGTGAAGCCGTACGGAGGACGGGACTGAGCAGTTGTGTTGCGATGTGTGCCGGGTACGATGAGCCAAATAGTGTTGTGTTGGGAGTTTGGTTGTGGAGAGTCTCCAGATTAATCTCCCTCTGGCGCAGCATCGTTGTTCGTGTTGTTGGGCTTAACATTGCATCACATCGCTCAACTGCCGTCTTGCTTCGTGTTCACTCAGTTTTTTTTTTTAGCTTTACCATCAATGATTCATCACTGTTTATCATCAAGCAGTATTGCGGCCAAGCAGTAGTTTATAATTTAAAAAAATTGAGCAATATTTAGAAAAGTTCTCGGTCAATAATTTTACGGTTTATCTATTTCATTGTGTGGACTGAAGTTGGTCAAGAAAAGATAGTTGTGGATTAATAGTGGTTTTAAATTAAGTATCGTTTAATAATTACGGAAGAAAACTTACAAATGATGTAAAAACGTAGTGGTAGTTCTCATTATTCATCTGCAGTTGAAGTATCTGTAAAAAAATAAATAGTTTTTCATTATCATCATCAACGATCGCGATCGATTTCAGCTACGTATGTTTATGTTGGGAGCCCTTATCAGATTACTGTGATTTAAAAACTGGCGTCCCACAAGGTAGTATACTTTGTCCTATTCTATTTTAATTTTTTTATTTTTCATTTTTAGCTTCTCCTTGTGACTTCGTCTGCTTGGAAGCAGAAAGAAAATAAATCTGCTCAGCACAGACAAAAAGAGACACAGCACAATACAAATAAAGGAACTTATCTGTCGAAAATAGTGTGGAAAATAGTTGGGTGGCCTCATACGAAGGCTCAGAGTCACACAAAGGGCAATGGAAAGAGCTATGCTCGGAGTTTCTCTGCGTAATCGAATCAGAAATGAGGAGATCCGCAGACGAACGAGAGTAACCGACATAGCCCGAAGAATTGCAACACTAAAGAGGCAGCGGGCTGGACAGTGGACACATTGCCCGTAGGACCGATACCCGATGGGGCCGACGGGTTCTCGAGTGGCGACCACGCACCGGAAGACGTAGCGTGGGCCCCCGACAAGGTGGACCGACGACCTGGTGAAGGTTGCGGGAACCCGCTGGATGCGGGAGGCGCAGGACCGGTCGTCGTGGAGAACCTTGGGGGAGGCCTATGTCCAGCAGTGACGTCTTTCGGCTGAAATGATGATGATGATCATCATCAACCTTTTATCGTCCCACTGCTGGGCACAGGTCTCCTCTCATATAGAGGGATTGAGCGTAATCACCACGCTTGCTCAATGCGGGTTGGCAATTTCAGACTTAAAGTCCAGGTTTCCTCAAGATGTTTTCCTTCACCTTGTAAACATTGGTATCCAAGATATACTTAGAAAGAACATATAACTTAAAAAAGTTACATTGTTACTTCCCTGACCTGGTATCGAACCCGCATACTCTTACTTGAGAGGCTGGTGATTTAACCACTAGGCCACCATGACTTCTAAATAGTTTTTAATAACAATAATTTGAGTCATGATCATCATCATCATGGCAGCCACGGGAAGTCCACTGCTGGACATAGGAGAATGGGTTGGGTGAGTTGGACTTTTGAGGGCCCTATCAGAAGATGATGAGCGTATAGCACTGGTTTCTTGGTGGTAGGCCATTTATCGGCCGCCGGCATAAGTTACCACCCACCAGACAAAGTCTTGCCGCCAAGCGATTCGTCGTGTTCCGGCATGATGTCTGGTGAAGCCGTACGGAGGACGGGTCGGAGCAATTGTGTTGCGATGTGTGGCGGGTACGATGCGCCAAATGTTGTTGTGTCGGGAGTTTGGTCGTGGAGGGTCTCCAGATCAGTCTCCTTCTGGCGCAACATCGTTGGTCGTGTTGTTGGGTTTAACATTGCATCACCTCGCTCAACTGCCGTCTTCCTTCCTATTCACTAAGTTTTTTTAGTGAAAAGGCTAAATAAACTAGCGTGCTTTACCATCAACGATTGCATCACTGCTTACTATCAGACGGGATTGCACTAGGTTATAATTATTTAAAAAACGTTATAAAAAATACTTACAGCTCTGGCTAACTGCCTCACCCTCTTAGGGTCAGTATCCACCACGATGTGTTCGATTTGCTGAGCCTTCAGCAGAGCAAGCCCTCTTCTGTACTCCTTCGCATCTCGACATCTCACGGCATACATGTCACGTCCATCCTTCGCTATATCCAGGATGTTAAGTTCTCCTGAAAACATAAAATAATCAGCCTATAATGTTCCCACTCATGGCTATTTTATTATATTCTAAGCCCGGTACCACACAATTATAAATATAGTTATAGGTATTATGTCATCCTCCTATATTGTCGTCCTCCGTAGCGCAGCAGTCAACACGCCTGCCTGCGACGTGGAGGCGTCGGGTTCGATCCCCGGCCAGGTCATGATGGAAAACGATCTTTTCCTGATTGGCCTGGGCCTTGGATGTTTATCTATATATGTATCTATTATAAATGCAGTATGGTTGAGTTAGAATTGGGATTAACACAAGTCTCGAACTTACTTTGGGGCTAGCTCAATCTGTGTGATTTGTCCGTATATATTTATTTATATTTATGTCAAGGTTGCACATTTAAATTGCAGTTGTGTTAAAGAGAAA
This sequence comes from Sesamia nonagrioides, assembly GCA_017933935.1. Classification (NCBI taxonomy): domain Eukaryota; kingdom Metazoa; phylum Arthropoda; class Insecta; order Lepidoptera; family Noctuidae; genus Sesamia; species Sesamia nonagrioides. Next base: position 1,312,373 of record JADWQK010000407.1, read on the forward strand.
AAAGATAATTGTACCTTTACTTGTTATTTTGCGGTGGCTAAATCTGTAACACGGTAATGAACTCACCATATCCATAATCCTCGTAGATAACTCCCATCCTGGTCCAGTTCAAGTATGAGAGGAATTCTGCGAAGGCCTTCGTGAGCAGATCCTTTGGAGGATACAGGTTTATTGTAAACGAATGATTTGCTGAAAAACAGATAAAATATTGTCGATATTTTTTTTTTGTGTTTTGGGTGTGTGGTTATTCACACGTACCACAACTACACGACGTCGCGTCGCAGCGACAAAATGTGGTCAAGCTATGGTTACGTGTAAATAGTGTCGCAGCAGCTTGTTGCAGTTGCGTTGTGTAGCGACAAAATGTCGATGTGGTTGCGCTGTCGCTGTGGTAACCACGTGTTCATGTGCAGGGCGCGCGCTGTTGATGACGTCATGTCGTGGCGATGTAGCCGCGGTGCCGTCGCCGGTGGTGGCGTTTCCGTCGCGATATGGTTGCGATGTAGTCGTATTACACAGGTGGTCGATAACAACGGCAAAATGTGGTATGTGTGAATTGTAATATTCATTTTCAATACAAAAAAAAAACTTTTATTACAAAAATAAATAACCGACTTCCACAGAAAGAACACTACAATGTGAAAAATAACTAATTTCGGAAGTCGGTGGCAAAAATGAATATACAAAACCAAAGGCACCATGACCATGAACATTCATAATTGCCACCGACTTCCGAAATTAGTTATTTTTAACTGTCCTTTTCGCACTTTACCGGGAGAGGTTGGAAGCGATGCGACGGCAATAGTTTCTTCAAATACCTATTTTACAAAATCCTCGGTAGGTACTAGACTCCCCTCTTAACCAATTATTCCTCGTCCATTTCAGTCCATTACGGACATTAAATCTTTATCAATAATTTTATTTTGATTTTAGTCTCAACATTAACAAGTTGTTAATGCCCTAGTCCAGGCCATGGTCCGGAGCGAGAGAGCATGACAGGCCATCACCTCCTTCTGCGAAGCAGTAATGTTGGCAAAGGAAAAGGCGGAGCGAGTGAGGGAGCAGGAATCCCAGCAATTCAAGAATCACGCATCTAGCCGCCGCAGGAGACGTCCTGGTCGGGAGACAACATCGAACTCCCGGCCACCGTAGGCGCGAGCCTGCGGTCCTGACCGGGCGGTGAGCAGTGGGCAGCTCATCGCCCGGTCAGGAGCAGACCCGAGTCGTCGGCGCGTTGTGTTTCACGCGCGCCTCAAACAGATCTCAGCACATCGTGACGGGGTCCACGAACACCGATGCATCCTGGGTCGGGGTTGCGGGTTGATTGAAAAAGAACCCGTGGCCCTGTCGTACAGGCAAGTGAAGGAAGACAGGTGGGTTTAGTCAGTAAAAGTCTGACAAGCCCATCCGCTCCGCCCAGAGTGGGAAAGGAGAGGAAAAAAGGGAAATAATTTCTTGTAATTATAAAAAACTTCGCAGTTACAATCCGTCAAATAAGTCCTCGAATTTCCCTGCATTTTAACTAGTTTTTGACATTTTTTGTTTGTCGCATCTACTTTTAGTTAGGCCTTGATCTACTTACAATTCTCTGGCGTAAAAGGTCCAACAGTCAAGTGTGGAGCGTGCAAACTAGTGCTCATATGGTCCAGAGTATTGCCCAGCAGTGGACCCACGCTGCTGAACAATGCTACTGCTCCCGACTGGATCTGAGTACAGGCTGTAACAAAATTGAGATAAAATCGTGGTGTGCACGCCCGCACGTAGGTGTGTGGTTAGCATCTACGTATCATTTTTCTAACTAGATAGGTTGGGGTCAGTTTCCAGTCCAACTGAATACAGCTGTAAATCAGTTATTTTCTATTTTTTCTTTTTATTATTATAAACTAGTGCTTGACTGCAATCCCGCCTGATGGTAAGCAGTGATGCAATCGTTGATGGTAAAACGCACTAGTTTATTAAACCTATTTACTTAAAAAGCTTAGGAACAACTTTTTTTTTAATTATTATAAACTAGTGGCTGACTGCAATCCCGCCTGATGGTAAGCAGTGATGCAATCGTTGATGGTAAAGCGCACTAGTTTATTAAACCTATTTACTTGAAAAACTTAGGAATAGCAAGGATGACGGCAGTTGATCGAGGTGATACAATGTTAATCTCAACAACGCGTTGGTCGTGTTGCGTGTCGATGCTGCGCCTGAAGGAGATTGATCTGGAGACCCTCTACGACCAAACTGGTCAGTCATACATAATGATCGATCAAGGTCAGTCGTCTCGTAAAGGAATGGTGATAGAATGACATTGCCGTATTGCCATTATTAATTTTCTGAAAACTACTACTCAATCTGAACATTTATTCAAATGGAGTGGAGTGTCAGAGATTGACCACAGGAAGTCATAACGACGCCATTTTGTTTGATTACAAAACTTGTCAAAATTGATCATTCTGACATTTTATTATATTATACAGGGTGTATCTGACATCGTAACGCAAACTTCGCGGATAGGCTAGACCGCATGCCACTAATAAAATTATGATAGTCATTTATGTCGTTAATGAACGGTTACAGAATTCACAGTGGTTAAAAAAAACGTCGTCTCGGCATTTTAACGTTGCAAGCGTGCCGCCGTGCGGGTTTGTAGGTATGACGTTGATCCCTGATGTAAACTCTATCAAATCAGCTGATAAGACAGTTTTTCGAGTTTTGTTTTCATTGCGCTTTTTTGTGTAATTAGCGAATTAATTAATTTTTACTTTAAAATCTTATTGGGTTATAAAAGTATAGTAATTAAGAAAGGTTTAAAGTGCAAAAAAACTTCATATATATTTTTTTTATCATGAAAAAGCCGACGAAAAATTCTACCACTGGGGGGTTCAGAATCATGTACTGGATCCATGGTACTCGTTTTCGCGTCGATGTCAGATACACCCTATATACATCTGATATCATATTGTAATAGTAAGGGCCTCCGGTTTAACGTACGTTTCCGCTTTGAATCAGTAAAATATATTCATATAATTTATACTAATATATAAAGCTGAAGAGTTTGTTTTTTTGTTTGAACGCGCTAATCTCAGGAACTACTGGTCCGATTTCAAAAATTATTTTTGCGTTGGATAGTCCATTAATCCTGGAAGGCTTTAGGCTATATAACATCACGCTGCGACCAATAGGAATAGAGCATAATAAAAATTAAAAATGTATGGTGTATATTTTGGGGTTAAAATAAAATGTTCAAATTACTAACTCCACGCGAACGTAGTAGAGAGCGGCCGCTATTATAATATATCCAGAAAGTTCTGAAAATCATGCCGCAAATTATACAACAAGACCAACACTTCTCACTCGCCCATTCAACTCACTGCAATTACATTTTCAACCACGCATTTTTAACCCTTCATTTTTTTAAACGCCCCGCAGACCCAACCACAATATCACGTTATTTTCCACAAAAAGTTTTATTTGAATGCGCTATTAACGCTCGCCGGTTTCCATTTTTGCGTGGAGTACCATTCACTCGTCACATCCAGAATGGCGGTTATCCGCCATATTGTTAACGGCTACAATTTGAAATGTCGAACGGAATTTTTGAATGTAAGAAGAGAAGTATTCAAAATATCTCTGCAGAGACCATAAGATAAGACAAAATGGCTAACGGAAAGTCGTGACTGACTGTATCAAAAGCATTCGGGTAGTCAGCCAACACTAGAACCCCAACATTGTCGTTTATCAGTTCATCGCCAGCCACTTTTAGGAAAATCGGTGTCCTTATGACAGCACAAGTTGTGCCTCGCGGGTTCACCCTCATAAGTTTTGATCCCCCGGTAATATCCGGATAAAAACTATCCTACATATTAATCCGGATTATAAACCATCTGTGTGCTAAATGTCATCCAAATCCGTTAATAAGCTATTGCGTGAAAGAGCATCAAATATATATCGACAGCCTCGGTGGCGTACGAACGCGGCCGCCACGCAAGGAGGTACGGGTTCGATCCCCGGGCAGTGCAAATATTTGTAGGCATGAATATTTGTACTGGTCTGGTCGTGCCTCGGAGAGCACGTTAAGCCGTTGGTCCCGGTTGCCATACGAACATCTAATAAAAGAAAGAAGAAAGAAAGAAAAATGCATTTATTGACATTACAGCAAAAACATTAATTTTAAAACTATAAAACTTGGCGTGTAATGCCAAAAGGGCCTCAGCTCAGCATAATGTCAGATGGCAACACAAAGTGTACCATCTGACGCTGATTTTCAGCTGCAACCCACGAGTGCCATACGCTAGAATTACAAAAACACAATCCGCAATAATATAAATGATATATTATAATAATAGTTATCCAAATGATAGAAAAACTAAACAGAATCTCATGAAAATGTTGTGACATGCATAAATGAGTGTGTGTATATAGGTATATATGTTAAATATATTGTAATTAATCAAATATAAAATAAGCATTCAATTTACATTAATTTTATAAACAAATACGTTAGATAAATATTAATACTTAAATAAATACTTAACATTAAAATTCAATAAATAAATCCGGAAAATAGAAAAACCTCCCCACCAAACATAAACAATAAAATAAGATGGCTTATATGGCAGATACGTCTAATGGCAGTCCGTACGCGTTGTTGCTGCCCTCAAAAGTCCAACAATAGATATTGACAGCCTCCGTGGCGTAGCGGTAGCGGACGCCGCCGCTGCGCAAGGTGGCGCGGGTTCGATCCCCGCACAGTGCAGGTATTTGTATGCATCGGCTCCCTGTCGTTCAGGGTGACTCAGGTGCTGTCGGGGCACGGCTGCTTCGGCAAGTACCTGTGTCGCCTAGGCAGGGAGCCGGACACTCGGTGCCACCACTGCGTCCAATGCGGGGAGGACACGGCGCAGCACACGCTCTCCGAGTGTGTAGCTTGGGAGGAGCAGCGCCGTGTCCTCACAAATGAAGTAGGAGGCGACCTGACGCTGCCGGCAGTAGTGCGGAGGATGGCCGGCAGCGCAGAGTCGTGGGACGCGGTGGTGTCCTTCTGCGAGGACGTGATGTCGCAGAAGGAAGCTGCGGAACGGGAGAGGGAGATCTCAACTCCCTTCCCGGGCCGCAGAAGACGTACCGGGCGCCGAAGAAGGGCGGATAACGCCCTCTTCCGCCCCCCATGAATGGGTCCAGGGGCGAGGGACATGAGGAAGTCTCCGCCCCCTATTCGATGGGCCCCGAGGCGGAGGCGCGCGCGAGTATCAGCGCGCGCCTCTGAGGCGATGCACGGGGTAGCTTAACACCCCACTACCCCGTGCCGGAGACGAGGCCCGGGCAGACTCCTAAGCTGAAAAGGCTTCGGTGCGACTGGGATTAACGCTGGGATGATGATGATGATGATATCGCCTTCAGGATGTTGAGGTCAGACGGCAGTCGCTTCACATGGAAACTGTACTAAAATATTTTGCGCAAATATTTTGAAAAAAACTTATGATTTAAAAGTTAGTCCGTGAGGCTTTTTTTCTTCTTTTATTTATAAACTTGTGTGCTTGGCTGCAATCCCGTCTGATAGTAAGCAGTGATGCAATCGTTTATGGTAAAGCTGGAGCATGGTAAGACTAGAGTGAATAGGCTTTTAATAAACTAACGCAGTTTATTAAGAGCCTATTCACTCTAGCCTTGAAAACACTTAAATTGTAGTCCGACGGAAACACCGCCACTGGCAAATTGTTCCAGGCCCTCGTTGTACGCGGTATAAAAAAAAGAGGCGAAACGCTTCGTTCGGATCGCTGTGGTGTCAATAACGTAAGGGTTTAAACTCGCCGTACAACGGGTCCTTCGGTGATGGGACGGGGATGGGGGAATTATAGGTATAACGCAATTCCCTCGCACACTCTCCAAAATGCATCCCATACCGACAGGCTGGCTACTCTTCGCCTGTAATTCAGGCTTTGGAGACCGTTTTGAGTTAAATTTGGGTCGCTAATCAGCCTCTTCTCACCCCTCACATTGAGAAGCTGTCGGGTAGACTCAGTTCTGCCGCCTTTGCTGTTAAGAAAATTAGACAGATAACTGATGTGGATACAGCCAGAATTGTTTATTTTAGTTATTTTCATAGTCTTATGACTTACTAGCGGCCGCCAGCGACTTCGTTCGCGTGGAATTAGTTATGCTCAGCTCCTATTGGTCGCAGCGTGATGTTATGTAGCCTAAAGCCTTCCTGGATTAATGGGCTATCTAACGCAAAAAGAATTTTACAAATCGGACCAGTAGTTGCCGAGATTAGCGCGAACAAACAAACAAACATACAAACTCTACCGCTTTATATATTAGTATAGATGGGATTCTTCTCTGGGGAACTTGTGCGGACATCAATACCATCTTTGTTTTACAGAAGAGGGCTGTTCGAGCCATTTACAACCTTGGTCCTAGAGAATCTCTTAGAGAAAAGTTCAAAGAGGTGAACATTCTGACTGTAGCTTCACAATATATATTTGAAAATCTTATGTATGTCCATAAAAATATCTCGAATTTTAAGAAAATAAGCGATATTCATAAAATAAATACCAGGAACAAACACAATTTTGCTGTACATCACACTCGTCTCCACAGAGTAGGCAACTCGTTCATGGGTCAATGTAAGTATACACTTTTACAACAAGCTTCTCATGGACATTCGAAACTTACCCATTAAACGATTTAAGAACCATATATAGGCCAAACTTTGCAAAAAGGGGTATTATAAAATCACAGATTATTTAGAAGACAAAAATGCTTGGGACTGAGCTGCTCGCTCTTTTAAGCATTGTTATTAAGCAATATGCGTAATTATAACGTAAATGATTGTAAACATTTTCATTTTTAATGTCTGGACTTGAAAAAAGACGATGATCCCTGAGTTTGTTTCGGCTATTTCTTCTCAGAGGTAGTCAGTTAGGAAAGGCCGGCTAAAATGGCAGCTAGGCTCTCATCAGCTAGGCTCAATCTAGTTAAAAAAAATAAATAAAAAATAAACAGGACGTGTAAAAGTGATCAGTGATCAGTGATCCTACTTGCTTAAACGATTTCATTTCATTTCCCTTTCCACTGAATCCAAAGTAGCCAGCTAGCATTTTGCATTTTGATTGTGATGAAACTTGGGGTTACTACAAAAGTCTGGTGGTGGCTCACACCGGGACAGCTCCTAATATTATACAAAGCGCAAGTCCGCTCGTGTGTAGAGTACTGCAGCCACATTTGGGCTGGTGCTGGAAAATGCCACCTTGCTACTTTGGATTTAGTGGAGAGGCGTGCGAAGAGGCTGGTTGCGACCCAGATTTAACTCAAAACGGTCTCCAAGGCCTGGAACACAGGCGAAGTGTAGCCAGCCTGTCGGTATAAGATGCATTTTGGAGAGTGTGCGAGGGAATCGTATGACTTAATTCCCCGTCTCTGTACCACCATAGGTCGACCCGTCGTACGGCGAGTTTCCACCCTTACGTTGTTAACACCACAACGATCCAAGAGAAGCGTTATCGCCTCTTCTTCTATAGTAAGGTACTGAAACCATTTGCCAGCGGCGGTGTTTCCGTCGGACTAAAATTTAAGAGTTTTCAAAGCTAGAGTGAATAACCTCTTAATAAACTAGCGCGCTTTACTATCAACGATTGCATCAATGCTTACTAAGTATCAAGCGCAATAGGGATGTTTCCCGGGTAAAAACAGAGGTTATATTTAGTCCGTCATTCAGATTATAGAAAATTATTGGATACGTATATTTTGTTTTATAAAATCCATAAAAAAAATGACAAATATAAATGGCATCAAAGATCAGGAGTGGTGGCTGGTGACGTCACTCCTCGCTAAAAAGTATAGCGTGCAGTGACGTCAAGCGAGTCTTCAAAGCACTATATCGTCTTAATTTTTTGTTTATATGAAAAAAGAAAAATACGTGTGAAGTATTTATTGGAAATCTGACTGACGGATTAATTAGTTTTTTTTTTTAGTAAACTACCCTATTGTGGTAAAGCACTACTTTATAAGTTACACAAAAAAAAAACAATTTCAAAGTATGTCATCACAATAAACAGATCCGGAAAGCCGATTGGTAGACCGTTCCAAAAATAGAATGTTGCAAAAATATTATGATTCTTATAATACGTCCATCTTTGTATGTATACCTTCTTATTCATAAAGAAAAGGTTAATTACAATTTCCGCTCTATTGGTCCAGGGTTCCATTCCTACACATAACCTCTGAGGGTTTCTACCCAAAGGGGAAAAAGGGGACCATATTTGATAGGGATACACGATTGGCGCAGTGGCTGAGCGATCGATTGTTGCGATGAGTGTTATGAGTTCGATTCCCGCACGGAACAAATCATACCTTCAAAAATGTATTTATTTTGCCACTATAACACAAATACTAAGAAAAGAACAAAATAATAATTAAAGCAGGTTTCCATACAACAGACGTATTTTTGTTATGTTTCGTTTTTTTGTGAAGGGTTGTCTGTAAAAGATCGCTCTTACCGATTAGACCGCCCATTGTGTCACCCTTTGTAAAATCTTTATATCTATGTTCTGTAATTTATATGGTGAATATCAGGCTCTGTATGTTCCATCTGTGCGATGGGTAAGTCGACAAAACTCTTACATACAAAGTGGTGATGATAATACGACAATAAATTAAACATTGTGTACCTCAACACATTCTCAGTCTACCTATAAAAAATCATATAAATATGTCCATTAGTTTAGTCACAGGAAATTATTTTTCATTTTTCACATTTTCTACATGATGTACATGTTGATAAGGAAATGCTTACAGGTTGATGACCGCCGCATCAAGCGGTACTAAACTTTAATAATAATGGCGCCAAAAAAGCAAGTCGGTACACGACCGCGCTGTCGCCGATCGGAGGTCATTGAACCAATACTGTAAAGGGTGTTCTAATTATACAATTTTATTCGATTTTTGATTTTTTTTTATGCTTGTTTTTTTCTATGGTTTAGGATTATTCCTATGAACCAGCATTGTCCGTGTTTTCATTTATTGTCGTATTATCAGCACCACTCTGTATATTATAAGATCTAGCAGAGCATACAACTTGTTGTAGCAGTGAGTTAATGATTTCGATTTATTCACTACCAGTATCCCTACACTAAGGTCCGTATTCCAGAAGGAAACTCAAGCATTGATCTCTGCTTAAACATTACTTAAAACTAGTTTCAACCAATCAAATGGCTTGAAACGAGACTTAAGCGGAGCTTAAGTCTTGAGTAACGTTCTGTAATACGGACCTAAAACACCAAACCAACTAAACGTGGCAGCCGCGTGGCGTGGCGGTAGCGAACGCGGCCGCTGCGCTGTGCAAATATTTGTATGCATGAATATGAATATTTGCACTAGTCTAGTCGTGCCTCAAAAAGCGCGTTAAGCCGTCAGTCCCGGTTGCCTACGAACATATAATGGCAGTCGTTACGGGTTGTTGGAGTGTTTAAAAGTTCAACAATAGGTCTAACTGCAATGCTTCGATGTCGCCTTCGGGTTGTGGAGGTCAGACGGCAGTCGCTTGACGTAAAATTTCGAAATTTAGCCAAAATCAGCAGTTAGACTGGTAAAGCGAACCCAGACTCCAAAGCTGAAAAAGCTTCGGATGCGACTGGGATTGACGCTGAGATGATAATGATGAAGAGATTCGGCGCCAATGTGAGCATAAAATTCCGGAAATATCTAAAAATAAAATATCTAAATATGGTCAAATCATGTTTAAATAGTTTATGTTAGAAATTACCTTTCTTATAAGTCTTGAAAGTATCCCTTGCTGGAGTATACTGTATATCATAAACCAGAGTGCTGTTGGGTAGCAGAGTTCTCTCCTTGTTAATCCTGTAGACTGCGTACTTAAAAGCCAGCTCCGTACTGCCTCCCCTGGCGTCCTCTGTGATGACTGCGCCTGGAATTGAAGGAAAATTAAATACAGCGGTATTTTTTGCTTTTACGAAACCTGGATATAGTTTGCTCAGAATAAGCAACCGAATCGTTTTTACACCATGTTATATTTTTTCCCAAACACATTTATAAATTGTTGCAGTGCGGTTACCGAGCGCGCCACGCAGCTTACGATAGATCATAGTACTGCGCATTCCCGCGCAGCAATTGACGCCAGAGTTCAAGGCACCGTTCGCCCGACCGAGCAGATCATGGCCCATATTTTTGTTGGCACAGCCAAGTAGGATAACAAGCTCATAACTTTGTGGTTTTCAATATATCTTTTTGAAATGTTGTAGATTAGATTTTTTTGTAATCTGAATTTATTATTACGTTGTACATATAAAAGTATATCAAAGAAGAAGCCGTAAGGAGGACGGGTCTGAGCAGTTGTGTTGCGATGTGTGCCGGGTACGATGCGCCAAATGTTGTTGTGTCGGGAGTTTGATCGTGGAGGTTCTTCTAGCGCTTGACCGCAATCCCGCCTGATGGTAAGCAGTGACGCAATCGTTGATGGTAAAGCGCACTAGTTTATTAAGAGCCTATTCACTCTAGCCTTGAAGACACTCAAATTGTAGTCCGACGGAAACACCGCCGCTGGCAAATTATTCCAGTCCCTCGATGTACGCGGTATAAAGGAGGAGGCGAAACGCTTCGTCCGGATCGTAGTAGTGTTAACAACGTGAGGGTGGAAACCAGCCGTACGACGGGTCGTCCGCTGGTGGAACGGAGATGGGGGAATTAAACCATGCAATTCCATCGCACACTCCCCGAAATGCATCCTATAGAACACCGAAAGGCTGGCTACTCTACGCCTGATCAATCCCCCCAGATCAATCTCCCTCTGGCGCAGCATCGTTGGTTCCTATTCACTATTTTTTTTGAGAATAGGCTCTTAATAAACTAGCGCGATTTATCGTTGCATCACTGCTTACCATCAGGCGGGATTGTGGTCAAGCACTAGTTTATAGACAGCCTCCGTGGCGTAGAGGTGGCAGACGCGGCCGCTGCGCAAGGTGGCGAGGGTTCAATCCCCACAAAGTGCAAGTATTTGTATGCATGAATATGAATATTTGCACTGGTCTGGTCGTGCCTCGGAAAGCACGTTAAGCCGTTGGTCCCGGTTGCCATACGAACATCTAGTGGCAGTCGTTACGGGTTGTTGGAGCCCTCAAAAGTCCAACAATTGTCTAACTGCAATGCTTCGATGTCGCCTTCGGGTTGTGGAGGTCAGACGGCAGTCGCTTCACGGAAAATGTCGAAGTTTAACCATATCAGCAGTTGGACTGGTAAAGCGGACCCCAGACTCCAAAGCCGAAAAGGCTTCGGATGTGACTGGGATTAACGCTGGGATGATGATGATGACTAGTTTATAATTTATATAAAAATATTACTTTTGATGTTTTCGTGTAAAGTCAATTTTTAACTACATACTTCATTCTGCTGCTACAAGTAACACGATCTGTGATTTTAATTTTCTTCCTCATAAATGGAGAAATAAAAAAAAATGTTATAAAAATAAATTCGAATTCGTGATACGAAAATAAATAAAAGGCATTTTTGTTTTAAGGTCATGTCAGTTTTGAAATAACAATTCACGTAAAAAAACACATTTTTTTTTTATAAGTTATAAACTAGCGCTTGACCGCAATCCCGCCTGATGGTAAGCAGTGATGCGATCATTGATGGTAAAGCGCGCTAGTTTATTAAGAGCCTATTCACTCTAGCCTTGAAGACACTCAAATTGTAATGTGACGGAAACACCGTCGCCGGCAAATTGTTCCAGTCCCTCGATGTACGCGGTATAAAATAGGAAGCGAAACCATAGAATAAAGAGGGGAAGTAGGTTATCTGCGACCCAATCCGCGATTTAATTGCCTACTGTCTTAGGGTTGACGACTGTCCGCGCTTCGTCGGTTACGGTTGTCGCCCAAACCGCTAACAAATATTTATAGACTAAGAGCTTATGTTTAAATTATTTGCTTAGTATTTAGTTTACATATACTAGTCAGTTTTTTTTTTTTGTTATTTTTATTTTTAGTTTTGTACACATAAAGAACCATATTTATTTTTATTTTTAATTAATACAAATATAAATAATACAAACATAACATCTATTGAATCACACATTTAATACAAAATTACAAATTAGCTACAGAAAAATACCTACTTTCTTCGGTTTCGACTATTACGAAACGCGTTGTTATTAAACTTTAATGTGTAATATATCCGTATCCTTGTAAATAACTTTTAGAAATATAATTTGAAAAATATAAGTTATGTGATCATTTTTTAAAAGCTAATGTGCCGAAAAGCCGTGATGCGCGAACCTCGTTCCGTGCTAGCCGCGACTAGCGCAGTCATAGGCACTCTAATATTGTGTTTAGGTGTGCGTGCGGCGACGCATAGATACTATGGCGCACACATACAAGCCGCGCGCGGTCCGTTTGTATGAAGATAACGTACTTCCCTCTCTTTATTCTATGGCGAAACGCTTCGTCCGGGTCGCAGTGGTGTCAACAACGTAAGGGTGGAAACTCGCCGTACGACAGGTCGTCCGATAGTGGAATGGAGATGGGGGAATTAATAATAAATTAAATTAAAATAAATTAATTTTATTAAATTAATTTAATAAAATAAATGCATTTTTTAAAGGCGATGTTTTAGAAATGTATGGAGCCTGGGCCAGCGCATTGTACACTTAATGCTAGGTATAGTTACGCTAAAGTTAACTGTTTTCAACGTTAATTTCCTATATTTTGGCTTTTTATACAGATTCAATTTAACTCGGCCAAGGAGTGCAACACAACTACTAATAGATTTGGTGGTCAGCAATAAGCGGAATAAGATTTTGACAGTGACGTGTCATGTATCTAAGGCTATCGTATCTATATTATCTACCATATGACTGCGAAAAAAACAAAACATGAATTCCGAACATACGGCCCATTAAATAAACACAATCAGCTCAAATCAACACTCGACACGAACAGAACGGGAAATGGAACTGTCAAAGTCGCCAATCAAACGTCATATAAAGTGTCATGGCTACCTTAATAAAGGGTTCATCATCATCTCAGCGTTTATCCCGGTTGCATCCGCGGCTTTCGCGTTGGAGCCCGGGGTCCGCTTTCCTGCACATTCTCCTCCATTTCGCACGATCTTTAGCGTCCTGTGGTAAGAGCTTGTTGGCATGCATGTCATCTCTTACAACGTCAAGCCAGCACTTCTTTGGTCTACCCCGCTTGTTCCGGCCCGGCGGAGGCGCCATGGCAAGACATTTGTTACCCACGTAACATGCCGGTTTCCGTAAGACGTGGCCGTACCAGCGTAGGCGACCCTCCTGCAGTTTGTCTGCAATGTCACGGACACGAAGGCTGCCCCGGATGCGGGAGTTCCTGATGCGGTCTTTCCGCGTAACTCCACACATCCACCGCAGCATATTCATCTCCGTGACACGCAGCTCCTGCTTGTGTCGCTCAAGCACAGGCCACGCCTCACCTTAATAAAGGGTTATCTCACTAAAAAACGTTTCAAATAATTAATTATATATACTTGTATTTGTATTCAAATTAATTTAGTAGTATTTTTATGAAAATCTTTTATTTTTTTTTCTTTTTCTCTATATAGCGGACATAGTGGTGACCCAAAATGAAACATCTCCTTTGAGTAAAAATTACGCACAGGACACAAAAAATAGGCAGCTCGTTCCTCGGTGGTAGGCCATAACATCGGCTGCCGGCAGAAGTTATCACCCACCAGACAAAGTCTTGCCGCCAAGCGATTCGCCGTGTTCCGGCATGATGTCTGGTGAAGCCATACAGAGGACGGGTCTGAGCAGTTGTGTTGCGATGGTTGCCGGGTACGATGTGGTGATGGGTCGGGAGTTTAGTCGTGGAGGGTCTCCAGATCAATCGCCCTCTGGGTTAAACATTGCATAACCTCGCTCAACTGCCATCTTCCTTCTTATTCACTCAGTTTTTTAAGTGAAGTGAAGTGAAGTGAGTGCGATGTGCGGCGGGTACGATGCGCCAAATGTGTCGGGAGTTTAGTCGTGGAGAGTCTCCAGACCAACCTCCCTCTAGTGCAGCTTCGTTTGGTCGTGTTGGTCTTGGGTTTAACATTGCATCACCTCGCTCAACTGCCGTCTTCCTTCCTATTCACTCAGTTTTTTAAGTGAATAGGCTTAATAAACTAGTGCGCTTTACCATCAACGATTGCATCACTGCTTACCATCAGGCGGGATTGTAGTCAAGCACTGATTTATAAATATTTAAAAAAAAATAACAAGTTGGAAGTAAACACGGGTCACATCCACGCTATCAATTGGCTACCGCTCAGTAAAATGCCAAGACCTTATGCGAGACAGTCTTCAAGCACTGCTTTTGACAGTAATGATGTCATCACTGTCAAAAGCAGTCAACAACACAGTTCAACCATGCACACTGTGATTATTATGTTATTATTAGACATCACCCGTGTTTATTCACCGCCAAAAGAAGCCCGTTCACCTTGGCACCTACTTTTCGGAATGTATTCTTGGAGTTCACCGACCGTCTCCAGCCTTTGGGAGTTGAGATTTCCTCGAACCTAAATTTTGAGCGGCGGAGTCCAAAGCCAAGATGGCTGCCAGGAAACTTGGCATCAGGTCTCAATTATTTTTATATAAAAATTTAGATAAAAAGTATACCTATGCTTCTAATATTTTCTTTCTTGTCAAAAACTTATCACGTTCGTCTAATAGTCATCTGTATATCACGGTAAAAATGGGTTATTTTTCGCGATTTTGAAGTACCGTATTACTTTTATTAATTAAGTTACGGAAAAAATTAAATGATAGGGTCACGTACAATCACGGTATAAAATTGTAGAAAAAAATAATTGCTCTAAAAGCATTACTTACGAATAAAACAGCGGAATACGTTTGTATAGAGAAAGCACCACTAGAGTTCTTTTTTTTTTTTAAATAATTATAAACTAGTGCCTGACTGCAATCCCGCCTGATGGTAAGCAGTGATGCAATCGTTGAGTGTAAAGCGCACTAGTTTATTAAGCCTATTCACTTAAAAAACTTAGGAATAGGAAGGATGACGGCAGTTGAGCGAGGTGATGCAATGTTAAACCCAAGACCAACACGACCAAACGATGCTGCGCTAGAGGGAGATTGATCTGGAGACTCTCCACGACCAAATTCCCGAGACAACAACATTTGGCGCATCGTACCCGCCACACATCGCAACACAACTGCTCAGACCCGTCCTCCGTACGGCTTCACCAGACATCATACCGGAACACGACGAATCGCTTGGGGACAAGACTTTGTCTGGTGGTTCCCTCTTAATGACTGTTACTGACGCTTTAAACAACGTGGCTGGTCTCAATCAAAAGAAAATATTGAAGAAGTATACAATCCCCAAGAAAAAATAAGAAAAAGTGAAAATCCACTACAGATAAATTCGTTAGCATATAGCATAAACATAATCAGTCTATAATGAATGTTCCCTCTCTTGGGACACAGGCCACCTCTCGGTGAGAGAGAGTAGGTCATAATCTACCATGCGGGTCCAGTGCGGGTTGGTACATGTCAGAAGTCTTCGAAGTTTTTGGCTTTAGGACCTGCCGGTTTTTTTACTAATGCTTGACCGCAATCCCGCATGAAGGTAAGCAGTGATGCAATCGTTGAGGATAAAGCGCGCTAGTTTATTAAGAGCCTATTCACTCAAAAAAACTGAATGAGTTTCTCGGTGGTAGGCAACAACATCAGCCTCCGGCATAAGTAACCATCCACCAGACAAAGTCTTGCCGCCAAGCGATTCGTCGTCTTCCGGCATGATGTCTGGTGAAGCCGTACGGAGGACGGATCTGAGCAGTTGTGATGCGATGTGTGGCGGGTACGATGCGCCAAATGTTGTTGTGTCGGGAGTTTGGTCGTGGAGGGTCTCCAGATCAATCTCCCTCTAGCGCAGCATTGTTTGGTCGTGTTGTTCTTGAGTTTAACATTGCATCACCTCGCTCAACTGCCGTCATCCTTCCTATTCCTTAGTTTTTTAAGTGAATAGGCTTAATAAACTAGTTTGCTTTACCATCAACGATTGCATCACTGCTTACCATCAGGCGGGATTGCAGTCAAGCACTAGTTTATAATTATTAAAAAAAAAATGAATATTAACGAAGACGGCAGTTCAGCGAGGCCATGCAATGTTAAACCAAACAACACAATCAACGAAGCTGCGCCAGAGGGTAATTGATCTGGAGACCCTCCACCACCAAACTCCCGACACAACAACATTTGCCGCATCGAACCTGTCACACATCGCGACACAACTGCTCAGAACTGTCCTCCGTGCTTTTTCACCAGACATCGTGCTGAAACACGACGAATGTATTCCTTCACCTTTTTGAGAGCAGTGGTGATGAAATAATTTACACAAAGGAAAGTATCTGATGGGGTTCGAACAAATGACTTACAATTTGAAAATCGCGACCTATACTACCAGCCCACCGCTGTTTAATCTCATCATCATCTCAGCGCCCATCCCGGTCGCATTGGATTCACGTTGGACCCCGGGGTCCGCTATTACTCTGATTATTGTTTAATCTGATACTTCTTTATTGGACAAGCTTTGAGTTATTTTTTCCAGTCCCATCCTTTTCCTCCATAATCTGATAACACCAATCGCCTTCAAACCTACGCACCACTGGCGTCAGCTATCGCGCAACATGAAAACCCCAGCTCGAACGAAAACGACAGCCGTCCGGCATCAATAATCTCCACGCACGGTGCAAAAATTAACTAGTGCGCTCGTCGTGTTCTGGCATGATGTCTGGTGAAGCCGTACGGAGGAGGGGTGTGAGCAGTTGTGTTGCGATGAGTGCCGGGTACGATGCGACAAATGTTGTTGTGTCGGGAGTTTGGTCGTGGAACCCTCCACGACCACGACCACCTCCAGATCAATCTCCCTTTGGCACAACATCGTCGTTCGTGTTGTTGGGCTTAACACTGCATCACCTCGCTCAACTGCCGTCTTCAATCCTATTTACTCAGTTTTCTTTTAGTGAATATGCTTAATAAACTAGCTCGTTTTACCATCAACGATTGCATCTCCGGTTACCATCAGGCGGGATTGCAGTCAAGCACTAGTTTATAATTATTAAATATATATATATACTAGCTGTCCCGCGAACTTTGTTCCGCCTTAAAGGCAATATCACATGATCTTATTTTTTACTTTTTAAATTAGGATAATTGGGGTAGCACAAAAGTGTAGGAGAAGTTGAAGCTCATCATCATCAACCTTTTTTATCGTACCCCTGCTGGGCATAGCTCTCCTCTCATAAGGAGAAGGACTGAGCGTAATCACCACGCTTGCTCAATGCGGGTTGGCGATTTCAGACTTAAAATCCAGGTTTCCTTAAGATTTTTTCACCTTCGACTTGTAACATTATATCATTAAATCCCAATAATATATAGAAGAAATTTCATTTTATCTACTTTGTGGAGGTGCAAGGTACCAGAGTAGCACAAAAGTGTAGGAGAAGCCGAAACAATGAAGCTCATTCATCATTAAACAATAATAATTAAATGGAAGAAGTTTTATTGTGCCTAGTTTGTAGAGCTGCAAGGTACCAGGGTAGCACAAAACTGTAGAAGAAGTCGAAACAATAAAGCTAATTCATCATTAAACCATAATAATTGCATGAACGAACTTTTATTGTGCCTAGATGGTAAAGGTGCAAGGTACCAGGGTAGCACAAAACTGTAGGAGAATTCGAAACAATGAAGGTTATTCATTCCCGCAGGAACGAAGGGAACGGGATAAAATGTATCCTATGTCCTTCTCCCAGTTCTTAGCTACCTCTCCCTACCAATTTTCAACAAAATCGATTCAGCCGTTCTTGAAAAATAATGTTTTATAATAATAATTATAGATAATACATGGAAGACGTTTTATTTTGCCTACTTTGTGGAGGGAGGTGCAAGGTACCAGGGTAGCATAAAAGTGTAGGAGAAGCCGAAACACCGTTTCCGAGATCACACGCTTTTTCAAGCAATCGGCGCTATCTGCCGGGCTGATTTGTGAATCTAAACCATTCAGGGCGCCACTCAAACGCATGCAGAAAAAATCATTTAAATGGGTCAAGCCGTTTAGGAGGAGTTCAATGACATACACACGTACAGCAGAATTATATATATAAAGATATATATATATTGTGAAATGCGACTATTTGTGACATGGTGTGGTGATACCCTGGTTCCCGGCATCCCGTGAGTACCTCGTAGCCTGTTCCTAGTTAGAGAGCTCAGAGAAACGCCTCCGCTGGGCGCGAAACGCAATCATTTATGATGTTAGAGAAAAGCAATTTAGTAAGTTAAAACTTACCAATCTTAACCACCGGAGACAGTGCAGCAACAGCGTTCAGCATGAGCACAATCCAGCGCCATCCCAGCCACATTGTGCCTCATCATCAGCCCTTGACGATATCCTCACCACCTGGACACAAAAGGCAAACTTTAGACGAGCTAACATACATGGTGTGTAAAGCTAGCATGAGCAGCCGCGGGTAGTTCGAAAAAGATATCGTGGGTCCTGGAACACAGGCAAGTGAAGGAACATGGGTGAGTTTTAGTCAGTAAAAGTCTGTCAGGCCCTTCCGCTCCGCCCAGAGCGAAAGAGGTCGTTTGATGATTTCCCATCCGCAAAAAAAAAAGGCAAGCTTGAGGAGGATAATGCGTTATGCCAACCATGTTAACAGCTCCTGGAGACGAGAGACCACCATCATAGTGCTCAAGTTCTATAAGGACATGAGCAAGCCGTTGCAATGTGTGTATTATAAATGGAAGAGGTATAGTACTTCATAGTGCCCTAAAGACGATAATTTGATTGGTTAGTAAAGGGTTATGGCGACAGCCTCCATGGCGTAGCGGTAGCAAACGCGGCCGATGCGAAAAGAGGCGCGGGTTCGATCCCAAATAATTGTATGCATGAATACTGCAATGCTTCAATATCGCCTTCGGGTTGTGAAGGTCAGACGGCAGTCGCTTCACGGAAAATATCGAAGTTTAGCCAAAATCAGCAGTTAGAATAGTAAAGCGGACCCTAGACTCCAAAGCTGAAAAAACTTCGGATGCGACTGGGATTAACGCTGAGATGATGGTGAGATGATGAGTAAAGTATATGGTGTAGTAATTTCTCAGTTACGTTAATTCCACTAATATTAACGTGAAATTTTGCATGTACATAATTATCTTTGTTACTCTTCAACGGAAACTAATAAACGGATTTGGATGACATTTAGCACTCAAATGGTATATAATCCGGATTAATATGTAGGATAGTTTTTATCCGGATATTCACGGGCGATCGAAACTTTAAGGGTGAACCCGCGAGGCACAACTTGTGCAGTCATAAGGACACCGATTTTCCTAAAAGTGGCTAGCGATGAACTGATAAACGACAATGTTAGGGTTCTAGTGTTGGCTGACTACCCGAATGCTTTTGATACAGTCAGTCACGACTTTCCGTTAGCCATTTTGTCTTATCTTATGGTCTCTGCAGAGATATTTTGAATAGTTCTCTTTTTACATTCAAAAATTTCAGCTACATATGTTTATGGTGGGAGCCCTTATCAAATTACTGTGATTTAAAAACTGGCGTTCTACAAGATAGTATACTTGGTCCTCTTCCAATTTTTTTTATTTTATTTCGACACTAGCTTCACCTTGTGACTTCGTCTGCTTGGAAAAAAGGCAGAAAGAAAATAAATCTGCTCAGCACAGATAAAAAGAGACACAGCACAATACAAATAAAGGAATATATTCGTCGGCAATAGTGTGGATTTCATCAGAGAAAGAAGTTTCGTAACCAGATTAGTTACCATTTGAGAAAATCTACCACAAAAAAAGGATTTCACCTCTTCAAAACAGTTTACGATTTTAATTGGTTATGAGCCTAAAGATAAAGATAAATTTATTTGCTCAAACCTGTGTGTACATAAAAGAATATAAATGCATGCAAAATAACATTTCAAAAATAAGATCAGACATGTTTGCCACCTCTTTTTTTAGTATCGTGTGTAAAATATTAATATAATGGAATTAGAACACAAAAATAAATGTCAGCACGAGAAAAAATAAATAACAAGGCACCAAAATCTGTCAATATAAATGCGTCTGTCAGAAATTCATTAATATTATAGTAAGCTTTGTCAAATAAATATAACTTTACATAGTCGACATTTCAAATGTACATTATTTAGCTCCCTCCAACTTTTAGGTAACTTATTATAAACAATCAGAGCCATTCAAAAACACTTTCGCGCATAAGTGCTGTCCTGCTCCCATGCAGACAAAGCCTAAATAAAGATTGCTGATGATAGAAGCGTCGCCAGACCACGTGATTTGTCGATTTCCAGAAGATCGCGAGAAAGACGTGATTGAGATTCGCACATAAGGCAGCAAAACACAAAACGATGATGCTGTAAATTTTGATAATGATGAACGGCGCGAAGTATTTTGTTTTTTCATATCATCACGAACGATATGCTTCTTCTTCTTCTTAAGCCTATAGAAGTCCACTGCTGGACAAAGGCCCCAAGACTTTCCACGATGACCGGTCTTGTGCTGCCGCATCCCGTCGGCTTCCTGCGACCTTCACCAGGTCATCGGTCCACCTTATAGGGGCCTCACTACGCTGCGTCCTTCAGTACGTGGCCAACTCCAGAACCTTACAGTCCCATCAGCCATCGCTTCTACGAGCAATGTACCCCGCCCACTGCCACTTAATTTTAGCGACTCGAAGATTTATGTCGGTGAACGTTATATATGAGAAAAATTTAGTCCATTATAATACCAGAACCAGATATTTAAATAAAGGTACTCATGCGAAGATAAACTCACCCTTTTTAATGGCACTTAGCTACGCGTGGAGGTTTCAAATAAGGATTAATAGGGCATTTTCATGATATGAACATACTTGAATACATCATTAAAATGAACGGGAAAAAGCCCGGTCATGTGCGAGCAGGACTCGTGCACCGAGGATTCTGAACATAGGAATATAATAAGGCTTGACCGAGATCTCGGGCAGTAAGTGTCGTAGTGGCCTAGTGGTTAAAACACCAGCCTCTCAAGTATGAGTGCGCTTGTTCGATTCCAGGTCAGGCAAGTGCCAATGTAACTTTTCTAAAGTTATATGTACTTTCTAAGTATATCTTGGATACCAATGACTGAAGGTGAAGGAAAATATCTTGAGGAAACCTGGACTTTAAGTCTGAATTCGCCAACCCGCATTGAGCAAGCGTGGTGATTACGCTCAATCCTTCTCTGTATGAGAGTATGAGAGGAGACCTGTGCCCAGCAGTGGGACGATAAAAAGGTTGATGATGATGATGATGAAATCTCGGGCTTGGTTTCGTTCTTGGCATTCAGGGCTACAAACCCAACCGAGAATTTTCGGACGGGAAAATTCTCAAAAAATCAAGTCTGATCTTTTTCTTTCCTGTTTTGTACCGGAAAGAATATAATCAGAGGGAATCAGAAAATTCATCAGCAACGCTGTTTACAGGAAACGTGCCCAAAAGTCTGGCAGCATTGCCACTTTGTAAGACGAAAAAATATTTCTGCTATTACAAGAGTGTCAGAATAGTTGATCAGTGATCTCAACATGAACAATATTGACAAGTTTCTTAGTCTAGGTATTAACAAAATGGCGTCATTATGACTTGCACTGAATCACTAACACTCCATTACATATTAATAAATTTTCAAATTGAGTAGTATTTTTTGGAAAACAATTCTACTAACGGGTTTTATAATTATAGCAATACAGCAATGTAATTCTTTTTTTTTTTTATTAGTTATAAACTAGCGTTTGACCACAATCCCACCTGATGTAAGCAGAGATGCAATCGTTGATGGTTAGCGCGCTAGTTTATTAAGAGCCTATTCACTCTAGTCTTGAAGACACTTAAATTGTAGTCCGACGGAAACACCGCCGCCGGCAAATTGTTCCAGTCCCTCGATCTACGCGGTATAAAAGAGAAGGCGAAACGCTTCGTCCGGATCGTAGTGGTGTTGACAACGTAAGGGTGGAAACTTGCCGTGCGACGGGTCGTCGAAAATGGATCGGAGATAAATCATGCAATTCCCTCGAAATCAAAATCAAAAGTCATTTATTCAAATTAGGCTGAGAGTCAGCACTTTTTGAACGTCAATATTACATAAGACAGTCCCCCAAAACGCCCACCCATCGACACAGAAGAAGTGGCGGAACAAAGTTCCCAGCAGCACAGCTGTCTGTTCATTTAAAAAAATACATACATCATCATCATCATTTCAGCTGAAAGACGTCCACTGCTGGACATATGCCTCCCCGAAGGTTTTCCGCGACCTTCACCAGATGCATGGTCGACACTCGAGAACCCGTTGGATATTATGTATAGTGATGAAAACAAGAATATACAGCATCATAAAGGCACCTCGCACAACGATAAGGGAATCGTATTGGTATGACAAATTTATAAAATTAGCAGACTAGGCCGCGCCCTTGGTCACGTGAAGAGTCGACTAAACGCTGGCAATATCTAGATACCTATTGCCAATGTAATATATATCGACGCTTGAAAGGCAATCATATCTAAGTGACAAAAAATCGTAAATTGAGTTATATACACCAAACGACGCAGAAAAATCTGGCGGTTCGAATGGTGTACCTATATAACTCAATTTACGAATTTTTGTCGCTTAGATATGTTTGCCTTTCAAGCGTCAATATACAACGTGTGACATAAAGGGTATATACATAACAAAGGCATGGCATCTTTACATGATATCAAACGATATTGGAAGGGTTTTTTAATCCTATCTCTTTATGTTAGGAAGTTATGAGGAAAACACCGCCTGTGATAGGCTACTATCATACTAGTCGCACAGAGATATTGAAGACGTTTCTTGGATTTTGACAAGTAACGTGACGGGTAACGAGTAGTTATTAACGTATGTAGTGTGCTGCCACGTTTGTTATGATTTGATTTTAAGAAATACACGAAACCGAAAATTTGGTACCAATTTTTTGAGTATTTTATTTTGAGTTGAAACCCTTCCGATATCGTTTGATATCATCTAAAGATGCCATGCCCTTGGTATGTATATACCCTTTTTGTTAAACGTTGTATACATTTTCTCAAGTTAAAGGGGGGTGAGCAACTCTTTTCCACTTTGGAAGCGTCTGTCACGCAAACTATTCGGATTAGAAAAAATATATTTTAGAAACCTCGATATCATTTTTGAAGACCTATCCATAGATACCCACACGTAAGAGTTTGATGAAAAAAAAAATTTTGAGTTTCAGTTCTAAGTATGGGAAGCCCCCAATATTTATTACTTTTTTTATTTTTGTATCAAAATCTTAATGCGGTTCACAGAATACATCTACCTACCAAGTTTCAACAGTATAGCTCTTATAGTTTCGAAAAAAAATGGCTGTGATATACGGACGGACAGACGGACAGACAGACATGGCGAATCTATAAGGTTTCCGTTTTTTGCCATTTGGCTACGGAACCCTAAAAAGTTAAAAGTAAATAAAAACTCCACCCCTCCTCAGTATGCTCATCGGTCTAACAACATAAGGAGTTCAATGAACCTAAGCAGAACCGTGTCGGTTTTCTCGGCAATCATCCTCAGAACGGTATCCGGTATAGTATATTATTATGAGCATTCCATCGCGCCAGCAATACATTTAGTCCCTGACAGAATACCAAGTACATTCTTGAAATATCGCCAGTCATATCTGGCGCTGTTTACACCTACCCACATATTAGGGGTTCTTATGAAGACTCTTATATACACACTGTTCAGTAGTTCGTATGTATGAGTTAGAAAAAGTTCCTTTTTTTTAAATAATTATAAACTAGTGCTTGACTGCAATTCCGCCTGATGGTAAGCAGTGATTCAATCGTTGATGGTAAAGCGCACTAGTTTATTAAGCCTATTCACTTAAAAAACAAAGGAATAGGAAGGATGACGGCAGTTGAGCGAAGTGATGCAATGTTAAACCCAAGACCAACACGACCAAACGAAGCTGCGCTAGAGGGAGATTGGTCTGGAGACTCTCCACGACCAAACTCCCGACACATTTGGCGCATCGTACCCGCCACACATCGCAACACAACTGCTCAGACCCGTCCTCCGTACGGCTTCACCAGATATCATGCCGGAACACGACAAATCGGTTGGCGGCAAGACTTTGTCTGGTGGGTGGTAACTTCTGCCGGCAGCCGATGTTATGGCCTACCACCGAGAAAAGTAAAGTTCCTTAAGTGTATGTGTTTTTAAGAGCGGTTGAAGTGAAAAGTTCGACGCTGAGCGCTTTTGTTGGATGGGGGGAAAAGCATTGAATAGCGTCAGCGTGACCGACCGTGTTCGTTTTTTGTTTTTGACGTGACAACGTCTTATAACGAAGGAGCCGGCTGCACGCACGAAAAAAACATGACTCATGCGGCGTTACCCCGTTCCATTGAAGGCTTGAAGTGTAAGCGAGAACGCGGAACGAGCGACAACACACGAACAGCGTTCGACATCTGTGTCTCTCCTACTTGAGTCAGCCATGAGTCCTCGTGGACAGCTGCTATACAATAATACATTTACATGTTTTCGTAAAGTATGAAGTGCAGTGAAAAGTGAATGTGGTGTCAATTGTTTATAGCAACGATGATTGCGGCGATAAAGGTTTGAAAATGCAACCATTCCGTTAGTATTTTCTTATGACGTTGTCACATTCAACTTTCTTCAGTGAACCGACTTTACAGACAACCGATTTTTTAATTTTTGTGTATTCTGTGTTTTTTTAATGATTTCTGTTTTTATTTCTGTCGGTACTGCTCAAAACTTTCATTTTTTTTTATGTATCAGATTTAGATACAAGTTCATAAGATTCGTATGTGTCATCATCATTCTCCTGCCCTTATCCCAATTTATTTGGGGTCGGCGCAACATGTCTTTTTCTTCCATGCATCCCTATCAGAAACCATCTCGGCAGTCACCCCCTTCTTAGCCATATCATCCTTCACACATTCCATCCATCGTTTCTTTGGTCTTCCCCTACTCTTATAGCCATCAACATTCATAATTAAGACTCTCCTCACGACATTCTCCTCAGTTCTCCGTAACACATGCCCGTACCATGACAACCGATTTCCACACAACTTTTCAGCTACCGGTGCCACTTTCAGACTTCCTCTTATGTACTCATTTCTTATTCTATCCATTCGTGTAACACCAAAGATTCGTATGTGTGTTTTAAATATATATATTTTTTAATCATACTTTTAATGTAAATATTTCAATTTGTTGTGTGTGCTTTAAACCGCATTAGGTTAAGCAACCTGTAATGGTAGAATAGAATGACGAATAATTAAATATTTAATACATATATATATATATATATATATATATATATATATATATATATATATATATATATATATATAGTCTGATATATATATATAGTCTGAACTTAAGGTTAATATTTTAGTTTTAGCCTTGCGCCGACATTATATATATATATGTCGGCGCAAGGCTAACTAAAACCTTTAAAATATTAACCTTAAGTTCAGCCTTCACAGTTAATATGACTGGCTAGCTGTAAATTGATTTAGATTTATTTGTTGTTGTCAATTTGCTCTTTTTCAATGTAGAAATTCAGGTGAGGATTTCCGGTTGCTTGGATAGCAACCCATTATTGAGATTTTATTCAAACTGAGGTCTAAGAAAATAGTTATCTATAGTTAATTCATTTCATGATTAATAAAAGACATGTGTATTCTAAAGCATGTTGCTGGATGGATTTGGATTATAGACTCTTGATAAAAGGAAAAAGCATGGCGCATGTTCTAAATAAATATTTAAACGTGTTAAGCAATGAATAATTAAATCGAGTGTTAGAAATAGTAAAACGAATTAACAAATTATAGTTTGTAACTCTAATTATTGTTACCTGCAAATTGTTGTAAAAGCAGTGTAACGACTAGTTCGATGTCATGACGTTTTTCTTAAAAGAATGGCCTAGCGGCTGTAAACAGAGATGTCAACGAGGATTTTGATAAATATGTTGTTTTTCAATAGAATTCTTGTAAGTAGTTTTATTGTGTTTGTGATCGCTATTAAGCGAGAACAATAAAAATGTACGTAAAAACAAATAGTTGTATTCATTTTTGCTACATCTGAGCCTAGTCTTTGAGACAATGGCGTCAACCCTGTTGACGCATCGTTTCTACGAATTCTAATGACCATGGTACTTCGTTATCAGAAGTGGGATGATCACCACTTCTGACATATATCATTACTAAAAATAAATATAGTGCTTGATAGTAAGCAGTGATGCAATCATTGATGGGAAATTATTTAGTGTAAAAATATTGGACAGACCGACTTTTATCACTGTTTGGCCAAAATTAATCGTCTGCAGAAAAGGTGGATGCTCAGATTTTTTTCTGTATTTCAATAATAAATAAAATAAAAATATAACACTATATTTTAATTAATATGTATAAAGAAGTATATATTATCAAACTTACGATATTATCTAACAACGGTATTTTGGATATTTCTTAAGCGTTATCCATACTAATATTATAAATGCGAAAGTAACTCTGTCTGTCTGTCTGTCTGTCTGTCTGTTACGCTTTCCCGTTTAAACCTCTCAATCGATTTTGATGAAATTTGGCACAGACAATCTTTAGACCCTGAGAAAGAACATAGGCTACCTTTTATCCCGGAAAAAATTAATGTTCCCGAGGGAAATCTAAAAAGCGCGATATAACCAAACTCCACGCGGGCGAAGCCGCGGGCGGAAAGCTAGTATAAAATATATACAGTTTTAAGCATCTCCTGTAAAAATAATAGTAAAAAGGAATAAGTTTATAGCCGATTTGCGAATTAAGACTGATTTACACGGTGCAATTTAATTGCCTATGGATTTAATTAAGTTGAAGTAACAATAAAACTACTAACCTATACACTACTTGCTTATTATATTTTGGACACCAATGACTGATAAAAAAAACATCAAGGAAAACATCTTGAGGAAACCTGGACTTGAAGTCTGAAATCGCCAACCCGCATTGAGCAAGCGTGGTGATTACGCTCAATCCTTTTCTCTATGAGAGGAGACCTATGCCCAGCAGTGGGACAATTATAAGGTTGAGCGTTAATCCCAGTCGCATCCGAAGCTTTTTCAGCTTTGGAGTCTGGGGTCCGCTTTACCAGTCTAAGTGCTGAGTTTGGCTAAACTTTGACATTTTCCGTGAAGCGACTGCCGTCTGACCTCCACAATCCGAAGGCGATATCAAAGTATTGCAGTGAAACCAATTGTTGGACTTTTGAGGGCTCCAACAACCCGTAACGACTGCCATTAGATGTTCGTATGTCAACCGGGACCAACGGCTTAATGTGCTTTCCGAGGCACGATCAGACCAGTGCAAATATTCATATTCATGCATACAAATATTTGCACTGCGCGGGGATCGAACCCGCACCTCCATGCGCAGCGGCCGCGTTCGCTACCGCTAGGCCACGGAGGCAGTCGATGATGATGATGATGATGATGAACTTGCATTGTCTAAACACCATTTAGATGATGCAAGTCATTTGTTGAATCAATTTTATTATATGCCATAGGCAATTCAATTGCTCCGTGTAAATCAATCTTTAGAATATCGAAATGTTTCCGAAACTTTTCCTTCGCTCCACAAAATAACAACTCACTCAATTCTTAATCCAAAACCAAAAGTCATTTATTCAAATTAGGCTGAGAATCAGCACTTTTTGAACGTCAATATTACATAAGACAGTCTCCCAAAACGCCTGCCCGTCGCTCTAAAAGGAAACGCTCTTAAAACAAAAGAGTCCTCGATCTCCATTAAATATCCTTCAATGTATACGAGTCGGCCAGGAAACAAGCCAAATTAAATTAATTATTTCCCACTGCCGACGTCCGCCCCTCTCGGCAGATGTTGCAAAATAAAGAAAGTAAGTTGACGGTGGGTTTGTTACGGATCGTTTTTATTTTTTTAAGTGTAATCTTCTGTTTGTTTGAGCACATTTGTTAGATGGGAGAAAAGCATTGAATTCGCGTGTGCGTGACCGACCCAACCATGGAGCAAATTCGACTTTGATCGTTTTTTATTTATCTTTTGTTTGTTACCACTTGTCTGTTTGTTTTTAGTGATTTCAGTTTTCAGTTCTGCCAATCAGTCCTACGACTGACTTTTTTTTTTAAATTTCGAAGCATCATGCTGTGATAGCAGCAATTTGGCCTTATACAAAGTTATTTTTTAATTATGCGAAACCTTATTTATTTATTTATTTATATATTCTTTAACAACATAAAAAAAAACATACAATGGGCGGCCTTATCGCTAATGCGATCTCTTCCAGGCAACCAAAGAATGGACAGATTCTTCCAAACCACAAATGGGACTGTCGTTGGTGCAAATAATATAGTTTATTCAGAATAAGCAATCAAAATCGAATCGAATCATTTTTACACCAAGTTATATTTTTCCCAAATACATTTAGAAACTCCAACCTACTACGTAGGTCCAGGTCCAGGTCCAGCCCAACTAGGTAGGTCCAACTTCGAGATAGAGGTGTCTCGTCGAATCCAGCTCGGCTGGGCAGCGTTCGGGAAGCTACGCTACATCTTCTCGTCGTCCAAGATACCACAGTCTCTCAAGACTAAAGTCTTTGGCCAGTGTGTGTTGCCAATGATGACTTACGGAACTGAAACGTGGTCGCTCACAATGGGCCTCATACGATGGCTCAGAGTCACACAAAGGGCAATGGAAAGAGCTATGCTCGGAGTTTCTCTGCGTTATCGAATCAGAAATGAGGAGATCCGCAGAAGAACCAAAGTCACCGATATAGCTTTGCGAGTCGCTAAACTTAAGTGGTACATTGCTCGTAAAACCGATGGCCCAAGAGGCAGTAAGGTTCTGGAGTGGCGACCACGTACCGCAAGACGCAGCGTAGGGAGGCCCCAACAAGGTGGACCGATGACCTGGTCAAGGTCGCGGGAAACCGATGGATGCGGGCAGTACATGACCGGTCATTGTGGAAAGTCTTGGAGGAGGTCTTTGCCCAACAGTGGACCTCTATAGGCTGAAGAAGAAGAAGAAGGCACTGTGGGAAGCAATTTTATACGTGATTGAGGATGTATAAGGAAAACTATACGTTTGATGTTAGTCGAATGAATGAGCACCAAAATAAAAGACGTAATTACGCAGTTTTCATTAAGTCCTGCCTCATTTTCCTTATATATCACTAATTAGTATTGCTTTACTAATTCCCATTAATAATATTATAAATGTGAAAGTATGTATTTATAGATTGTAGTGGTAGGTATCTACAAACGGCACATGCGTAAATCCGGCGCCAGACATAGTTCAAATATTTGATCACTTATTTGAACACTTGTTTGGACACATGTGTAGCGCGGGTATTTGAGTAGTTGTTCAAAGCTTTGTTAATACATTTGTACTTTGCCATTCGTTGTCGATTTCGAGCGCACATCAAAGCGTTCAAAATTGTCTGTGTTCAAATGTTTGCATAGCCACACACGCACAAATATTTGTCTGTGTCTGGCGCCGACATAAAACGCGTCATACTGACGTCACACGAATTCTACATCTCGCAAGCAGAGTTTACCGTGCAATTAGCTTACATACAACTTCCCAACATCAACCGGCGCGCGTCAGCAAGTGCTCGTCAGACATCGGACTGGCTTGGGAGAAGGCAGGGCTCCCTGACGTTTCAGGTGACATAAGTACTCTCATGGCACAGTTGCTTCGGAAAGTACCTGTGTCGCATAAACAGGGCGCCGGATGCCCGATATCACAATTGCGTCGACTGCCGCTGTAATCGTGTTGATAGTTGGCAGCGAAGAGTCCTGGGATTCAGAGTCGGGGGAAGACAAACACCTCACTCACTTGTGAAATTGAGTTTGTTCCGCTTTTAAGGCTAACATACTGAACCGATTGCCATGAAATTTTGCGCACGTCATCTCAGAAGTCTAGAATTTTTTTGATGTCTCGCTATATACGTTTTTTAAATATGATTTTTTTCTTTGTTTATATAATTATAAACTAGCACTTGACCGCAATCCCGCCTGATAGTAAGCAGTGATGCGATCGTTGATGGTAAAGCGCGCTAGTTTATTAAAAGCCCATTCACTCAAAAAACTTAGTGAATAGGAAGGAAGACCACAGTTGAGCAAGGTGATGCAATGTTAACAAGTAACCCAGAGGGAGATTGATCTAGAGACCCTCCACGACAAAACTCTGGAGACAGAAACATTTGGCGCATCGTACCCGGCACACATCGCAACGCAACTGCTCAGACCCGTCCACCGTACGGCTTCACCAGATATCATGCCTGGTAACTTCTGCCAGCAGCCGATGTTATGGCCTACCACCGAGGAAAATAATAATCCTGAAAAGAAAAAATAGAAAAAATATCCAATAAATGGGAAAGTGAGTTTGTTTGTTTGTTTGTTCCGCTTTCACGCCGTTACTACTGAACCGATTGCTTTCAAATTTTGCAGACGTAAAGTAAGAAGTCTGGATTAAATAAAGGTACTTTTTATCCCCAAAAAATTTGATATTCTGGAAGGAAATCTAAAAGCGTGATATAACCGAACTCTATGCGGGCGAAGCCGCGGAGGGGAAAGCTAGTAAGTACCCGCGAAGATAAAGAAAAGATCTGAAAATGGCGGCGGATACTTATGGTACGGTTGACAAAACATGCCATTGTTCAATCACAAACCAAATGCTAAGATAGAAAAATGACAAATTTACGTTGTAAATATTGTTATTTACAACGTAAATTTGACGTTTTACTTGTTTATTGTTGTGTTTGTTTTTATTGTTGTTTTTGTTGAATTTGAACAATCAAACTCAACAAAAACAAAAATATCAACAAAAACAACAAAATAACAGAGATTTTAGCGGAACGAAATTAACGATAACTCGAAGTGGATCAAAGTAGCTTGGAAAGCGAATCTTGAATTCCTGATCGATGATTTTTTTTTTTGCAGTGCTTACTTGACTGTGTGAGTATAGACAGCGATAGAAAGTGAGTGAGAACGCATGCGAGCGGACGCCATTTACAGATCTTTTCTTTATCTGCGCGTGTTATATAATATAGTATAGAGTACAAACTGGGTTTTGGCCAGATAAAAAAAGGTTAATATACAGGACTTTTAGACTGTATAAACCGTGGTCCCATAATATTCATATACATAGCCTATAATGTTCACAATCCTGATACAGGCCCCCTCTCGGTGAGAGGGAGTGGGCCGTAATCTACCACGCGGGCCCAGTGCGGGTTGATACCATAATGCCTGGCTAAATATGTACGCTCTAAATCGCACAAAAGCTTTTTAGGGCAAACTGAATTTCACGCGGCCAAAAGCTAGTTACAACATAAAATACTTTTCATCCAGATAATCTTAGGGGATCAAACCTTTGTCACTGGAACCCAACATTTTAATAATACTGTTCTATGTTGTATCACTACGTTTTTATTTTTTTTAATAATTATAAACTAGTGCTTGACTGCAATCCCGCCTGATGGTAAGCAGTGATGCAACGTTGATGGTAAAGCGCACTAGTTTATTAAGCCTATTCACTTAAAAACTTAGGAATAGGAAGGATGACGGCAGTTGAGCGAGGTGATGCAATGTTAGGGTGGCGCTGCAAAAAACGGAGGCCGTGCTCTTTCACGGCCCCCGGCAGCGCCCCCCACCTGACGCCCAGATTTATGTGGAGGGGGTGATGGTCGGTAGGCATACTGCGGAGTATGGCCCTTTATGGGCCCCGATTTGGGCGGATTCCCTCCATAGGAGGGAGAATCTCACCGCCCTTCGGACGCCCCAAAGGGCCATCGCCCAGCGGGCATCGCGGGCCTACTGCACGGTGGGCTTCGCAGCGGCGTGCGCTCTGGCGGGCACCCCGCCTTGGGAGCTCGAGGCATGGGTGCTCGCCAGAGTGTACGAGTGGACGGCGGGGCGCAGGGCGCTGGGCGAGCGTCCGGCCCCACAGGTGAGGGAGGCCGTCCGGCGGGAGGCGAGGGTTGCTCTTGTCCAGCATTGGACGCAGGACCTCGCCTCTGCCGTCTTCGGCCGCCGTACCCTCGACGCCATCGGGCCGGTCCTGGAGGACTGGCTCGACAGGCGTCACGGGTTCCTCTCCTTCCGTCTGGTGCAGGTACTCTCCGGTCACGGCTGCTTCGGCAGGTACCTGCACCGGATAGGACGAGAGGAGACACCGTCGTGCCATGGTTGTGGCGCGGTGGAGGACACGGCGGAACATATCCTCGCGATGTGCCCGTCGTGGGCCGTGCCGCGCCGCGATCTTGTCACGGCGGTTGGAGGGGACCTCTCGCTGCCCGCCATCGTCAGAGCGATGGTGGGGAGCGAGGAGGCCTGGGCGGCGATGGCCTCCTTCTGCGAGGTCGTGATGTTGGAGAAGGAGGCCGCGGAGCGCGAGCTGGAGGAGGATCCCCTCGCTCCGGCGCTCCGCAGGCGACGTAGGGGCAGGAGAAGGCTGGATTTCGCCCGCTTTCTTCCCCCCTGAGCTGAACGGCGGGCGTGAGGCACGAGAACGTGCCGACGCCCGCCTTACATCGCTCACCACGCGGGAGCCACGGCCCCTCCTTAGGAGGGGCAATTGAGGGCCCGCCTTGCTAGGCGGGTTTCGCTGGCGGGGGAGAGGTAGCTCAGGCTGCGCTAGTTTCCCACTCCCCCGCCACTATGGCGATGCCGGAGTACCGCTGTGGGTTTTGTGGGTATTCCCGGCTTCGGCTGGGCGAGTCCCACACACGCCCTTCGGGGTACGGTGAGTAAAAACATTCATAAAAAAAAAAAATGGTGATGCAATGTTAAACCCAAGACCAACACGACCAAACGATGCTGCGCTAGAGGGAGATTGATCTGAAGACTCTCCACGACCAAACTCCCGACACAACAACATTTGGCGCATCGTACCCGCCACACAACGCTACACAACGGCTCAGACCCGTCCTCCGTACGGCTTCACCAGACATCATTGACATATTATAAAACAAAGTCACTTTTACTTTTCCTATGTCGCTTTGTATGATTAAATCTTTAAAACTACGAAACGGATTTTGATAGATTTTTTTTTTTTTTTTTTTTGTTATGTTTATAACATGCATAATATACATATAAGAGGAACACTGATAATTTCTGAGGTTTCTAACATGTGTCGCAAAATAAACCCATTTTATGAGCTTACATTGCAAACGCTGACTGAACCCTATGAGATAGATCAAAATAATGTACTACAGTATTGTAGGCCTTAAAAATACCTACGAAAAGGTCTGCAACACCATATGTCTATTAACTATAGTTTCTGAATTATGACTACTGTTTTATGTTTGAAAAGTTAATTAAAATTCCAGTCGAAATCAGAGCCCACTATTTGTTCCTTATTATTAATGCTTATCCAAATAAATATATCCGTCAAATCAAAGGTAATTTCACTAGCAGCAGATCTCTTTTTGAATTATTGGAATTGGTTGTTTCATTCAGGAGATATCACGATTTATTCAAAACTATACACCAGAAAAAAATCCGCGTGTCGCTCGCGCCCGTGCCGGCCGCCTGCTACATGAGTGTTTCTCTGCCTAAACTGCGGAGGGAGTGGGCCGGAGCGGGGGACCGTTATTTTGAACAAACTTGCTACCCCGGTAGGCTTTTATTCTGTTTGAAAGTGGTGGAACTGGCTATCCATGGACAATAAGGTCGATGTATCCAGCAGAATCAGATATTAGCTGATGGGCGGCACAGTAGACATTATTTTTTATTAAAGGGCCACCGTTTCTTAAGGAAGTCTTAGGTACTTATATCATTTGTCCACTTGCGAAGCCGGGGCGGGTCGCTAGTTAATAACTAAAGGTCGGAGCCAACACCTCAGGAGGCTCTCGTTAGACAACTGGTTCAAGGGCTTGATCCAGAAAGAAGTACCTCTGGACAGTGGTTTCGTCTGACTACAAATTAAGTGTCTTCAAGGCTAGAGTGAAAAGCTTCTTAATAAACTAGCGTGCTTTACCATCACTGCTTACCAACGGGCGGGATTGCGGTGAAGCACTAGTTTATAACTATTAAAAAAAATAGGGCTCGCTTAGTCAGGAGGTTCCTCTCTGTAATTTTTATATTGTGTAATATTTTTTTTTTTTTTTAATAATGTAGTAAAAGTATTTAAATTATTGACTACTAGCTTTCCGCCCGCGGCTTCGCCTGCGTGGAGTTCGGTTATATCACGCTTTTCAGATTTCCCTCGGGAATATCAAATTTTTCCAGGAAAAAAATTTACGTCTGCAAAATTTCAAAGCAATCGGTTCAGTAGTTACGGCGTGAAAGCGGAACAAACAAACGAACTAACAAACTCACTTTCCCATGTATAATAATAATAAGGATAATAAGGATGTCCTACGGTTCGGCAGCGCCTTAATGTCGTAATATATCTTATCTTCTTTTGTACTTAAAGAATATCAATGAGAATATTATTTCAATTTTATTGTTTCTATGTCAAATTTTGACAAGGAAGAAGAATCCTCAACGGATTTATATGAAAGTAGCTGTTGCCCGGGACTCCATCCGCGTGGACTTCAGTTTACAGCGCGCGGTGGTTCCCGTAAATTAAAAAGAACTCAGTTGATATAACAGAACAGATAAAAACTACTCTATTCCGTGGTTGATATAAAATAAGCGCCTGTTAAAATAATGGGAGCAATATGTACGTCCGCGTTTGCTCCCGTTTTCGCAACAGTTTTTGTTATTGCCCTCCCCTATTGGTCATAGCGGGATGTTATATAGCCTATGACCTTTCTCAGGCTCTAGACTATCTGTGTGCCAAATTTCATTACAATCGGTTCAGTAGTTTTGGCGTGAAAGCCGGACAGACAGACAGACAGAGATACATTCGCATTTATAATATTAGGATGGATTTGGCCCCCAGAAAGTTTATTATCAAAATTAACACATACATAAATACTTTTATCCTTATATTCCTATGGGCTCGAATGTTTTATACTGAACAATGCCACGGAATGGCACAAAATTTCACCCAAGTCCTTTTAATAGGTTTTGTGTGTATCTGTGTGTGTTTGTGTATGTCTAGGTGTTTGTGTCTATGTGTGTAACTAACTACTGGTTTCCCAAGAAAAAATCCTAAGCTGAGCTGTCCAACTTTCGCGTCAGTATGTTCAACCAACATAAGCGAGTGTCGTCGCACGCATATTTCCACGCAACAACGGGGGACTCTCATCCCCGACAATGGCGGATTAATATTTATATCCCCTCGATGTTAATGGTAGTAACTCCAGTTAATGGCATATGAATCTCTTGGTGCGTGTAATAAAATCTTGCTGATGTAGTTATGAGTTGAAGCCGCATGGATGCAGGCATTGGATTAAGCAATTAAATAAAGGTAAGAAAAAAATCCACCTGACTCAGTTAATCATCTATAGGTTACCAGAATAGAATAGTCTTTATTATATACACCATATAAATTATAGAACATAAATATAAACTAAAACGCGACGCGCCCCACAGCTTAATTTCGCTCCCCGTTGAAGGCCAGCCCGCGCCGCAGCTGAGCCAGTAATTATAATGTCCCAACAATGACCTTTGAGTTTGTTTCAGCGTTTCATCTCAGAGCTAGTACTAGGAAACGCCGTAGTCATCAAACCACTAAGAACCCTTTCGATCCAGCCGTCCCTTGCTGTCCTCTCTAGCGACGCCTTAAGCCAAGGTACGTACCCCAGAGGGGGTGCCCTTAGTGCGTAGTGCCCCTGGCGGGAGGCTTTAATTGTAATTAAGGCATCCACAGGAAAGTCCGGTTAAGTAGTCACGGCCTTTAATGGTCAACTATGAGATGCCATAACACAAAAAGCAAAAATAAAAAAAAACTGCGCTGTTCATTGAGTCCAAAGCTAACCACGCTAAGTTTCCTGGCAGCCACTGCCAAGAAACTTAGCGTTATCGCAAAAGCGGTTCATCACACTAAAACTGCTTCTAATGTTAAACGAAGCACAGCTTCGCTCATGTGTGGAGTACTACAGTTACATTTGGGCCGGTCCTGCAAAATGCCACCTGAATACTTTGGATTCAGTGGAGAGGCGTGCAAAGAGGCTGATTGGCGACCCAGATTTAACCCAAAACGGTCTCCAAAGCCACTAGCGTAGAGTAGCCAGCCTATCGGTATTGTAAAGAATGCATTTTCGAGAGTGTGCATGCAACTGCATGATTTATTTCCCTCATCTCCTTTCCATCATCGAACGAACTGTCGTACGTCGAGTTTCCACCTTTACGTTGTTGACACCACTACGATCCGGATAAAGCATGTCACCTCCTGTTTTATACCGCATGTATCTAAGGACTGGAACAATTTGCCAGCGGCGGTATTTCCGTCGGACTACAATTTGCGCGCTTTTTAATAGCAACTGATTAAAAGGTGAAGAAACACATCTTGAGGAAACCTGGACTTTAAGTCTGAAATCGCCAACGGACCGCATTGAACAAGCGTGGTGATTACGCTCAATCCTTCTCTTTATGAGAGGAGACCTGTGCCCAGCAGTGGGACGCATAAAAAGGTTAATGATGATGATATACTTAAAATATAATGTATATCGATTAGTGATCAGCATACACGTCTGATAAGCTTTCGATTGGTAAATAATACATTTCCGGTAACTTGATTTGCTTAGGCGCCAACACAAATAGCCTTCGGTAGAATAAGAGATTGTATATTTGATTTGAACTGTCAATATATCGGCGCTTCGGGTTTCAGATTTGTGAACAGCGAATAGGTCCTTTAATAACATTGATTGATGTTTAATTGGGCGTGGAAGCATATCTAATATGTGGTTGTCATCATCATTTTGTGATTTCTTTATACGTTATTTTCTTTACACGAAACCTGAATATAGTTTGTTCATAATAAGCAACTGAATCAGTTTAAGTAACTAATTTTAACACCATGTTATATTTTTTTCCAAATACAATTTAAAAAATGTTGCAGTGTGGTTACCGAGCACGCAACATAGTACATAGCGGATCATAGTGTCCTAGGGACTGACAGCTTCCGTGGCGTAGCGGTAACGAACGCGGCCACTGGGCAAGGAGGCGCGGGTTGGATCCCCGCACAGTGCAAATATTTGTATCCATGAATATGAATATTTGCACTGGTCTGGTCGTGCCTCGGAAAGCACGTTAAGCCGTTGGTCCCGGTTGCTTTACGAATATCTAATGGCAGTCGTTACGGCTTGTTAGGGCCCACAAAAGTCCAACAACTGAACTAACCGTCTAACTGCAATGCTTCGATATCGCCTTCGGGTTGTGGAGGTCAGACGGCAGTCGTTTCACGGAAAAATATCGAAGTTTAGCCGAAATCAGCAGTTGCACTGGTAAAGCGGACCCCAAACTCCAAAACTGAAAAGCTTCGGATGCGACAGGGATTAACGCTGATATGATGATGATGATGTATGTATGTATGTTTCTTAGAGATAATTTCCAACCTCCACGCGGTCGGACTGGCAAAATCTAGCTCCTTTGTAAAATTACTCTTGAACACCGACAAAAGTACTCGAGAATCTCAAGGACGGTAAGAACCTCTTACTTATTGAGAAGTCGATTAAAAACGGTGTCAAATCCTCCGCGCTGCGATGACGATGATGAGTGTCCTAGAGACCTCGCCACGCCGCGCCGCTGCAGGCGCGGACGGGCGAGCGGCTCGTTGTCCATATTTTTGTTGGGACAACAAGGTATGTGTGGGACGAATAGTTTTATAGTACATTACGATATTAGTGCGTAATGATGGTTATAACATGCGAGGCGGAATTTCAGCCCGAGCCGAAGGCGAGGGTGTAATTGAGCCGAGCATGTTATAACCAATACGCACGTATATCGTACGACATTTTTAACACACTTGCGAGGAAACAGAAAAAAAGATATTCAGAATACAAGTACAAAGATAAGAAAATTTGAGAAAAATGGCGCGAGGTTTATTTTGCGTGAAAATGTTGGCAAAGATGCTAGAGCATGCAGTCAAGTTTTTAAATTACCGAATAAACTGTTTTTTTTTTTTACAAATACTCATTTAAATACAAACAAATACAAATTTGTTTATTTCAAATAGGACATCAGTTATTTTAAATAAACTCAATCTGTGAATGCTCACTGTTGCTTTCCCGCCATTAGTATTATTATTTGCCATTTCAAATATGGAACAGCGCGCTGCTCACTGGCTAGAGCCACGCGGCGGCGATCAGTTCCATAATTATTTGAAATGACAAATAATGCTGTTATGGAATTTGTATGGACTATAACTTAACTATTTGCTTTGATAACACACGCGTTTGTTATGGCCCGCTTTATATATTTAAAACCGGTGGGATTACATCAGCTTTACGAGCAAGGGTGTTAAAAAATAGTATATAAGAACTTATTACGAATAGTGTATACAGTATAGTAGATGTTATATCAATTACTTAGAATAGAACATTTTCTTAACGAAATGGAAAGAAAAAGGTGCACTTAACTTAAAAATAGTTTAGTTTGAGGACAACAGAATCGGCGCCATTGTAGCGATATCTACAATCGCCACATACGAACAACGCGTTATACTGACGTCACACAGATCCTGAATCTCGCAAGCATAGTTTACCGTGAAACTAGTTTTTTTTTATGGGATTAAACCCGCCACATTGTTCCCAACCCACTGCAACTCCTGAAAGCCAGAATCAACAGTGGAGACCGCCAGAAAAACGCCGAGCAATGAAGCTCGACGAGTCCCGGAGAAACGTTTCAACTGTCTTGGGTCCCGCAACGAAATTAATCAGAAAAGAATAGCGGAGGAGTAAGAAAAAAGATATTTTTTCCACTTCCCTCCATAATAAGCAGGAGACAGAACAGAACTAGGCCAATCGGCACAAAGGGACATTATTGCAACTGGGAGAAGCCCAGATTGCCAAGCACCACGGAATAACATTTGATTAAGTTAATAGCTCCATATATAGTTTTTAAAGTTAGGAATGATAGACCCCAAGTTGCTTTGGATATTCTAGTTAGAGCATAAAAGTTCCTTTTAGCTTTTTCGCCAACTATTTTTATATGTTCGATAAATGAAAAATTCCTTTCTAAGACCATATCAAGGTAGCATACGGATTGCTGTTTTTTAACGGGATCGTTATTAAATTTAATAGTAGGCAATGATTTAAGATTACCTTTCAGTAGAAGTTGATAGGTTTTATGCGGCGCAAACGCTAGGCGGTTACAATCACCCCACTGAGATATTAGATTTGGGCAAGTATGGGCCAAGTTCTCAAGTCCGGCTCGGGTACTTGACTGAATGAGCAGTAGGCCATCGTCCGCGTAACCAGTAAGTGAACAGCCGCAAGGAAGCGGGATCGCGAGGAAATCATCAAAACCCAAATTCCATAAATAAGGACCGACAACTGAACCCTCAGGACATCCCATGCACTTTAGTACTAGAAAAATGACCGAGCTTAAGTACCGCGGAACCGTTTATAAAGTACGAGTAAACGAGATTATATATGTTTCTATAGCAACCGCGGTTTTTTAATTTTAACAACAGCAGTGAAACTAGTATACATACAACTTCCCAACAACTATCGTTGGGCAAGAGCCCGCCAGACTCAACTACCGTGTAAACCCATCATCATCTCAGCATTATTCCCAGTCGCATCCACAGCTTTTTCAGCTTTGGAGTCTGGGGTCCGCTTTACCAGTCTAACTGCTGATTTTGGCTAAACTTCGATATTTTCCGTGAAGAACTGCCGTCTGGCCTCCACAACCCGAAGGCGATATCTAAGCATTGCAGTTAGACCAATTGTTAGACTTTTGAGGGCTCCAACAACCCGTAACGCGACTGCCACTAGATGTTCGTATGGCAACCGGGACCAACGGCTTAACGTGCTTTTCGAGGCACGACTCGACCAGTGCAAATATTCATATTCATGCATACAAATATTTGCGCTGTGCGGGGAAAGGAATCCGCGCCTCCTTGCGCAACGGCCGCGTTCGCTACCGCTACGCCACGGGGGCTGTCAATACTCTACCTATTAATATCCTAATAATACCCCATACCTCTAAACTGGTGACCACAACGTGATCATTTGATTTTTTTCATTACTATGAGTATCGCGACACATCTGCGGAACGTACGGCGCCGAAAGTTCGACTAAATACGCTCGCAGTGTATTTCAAGTACTCTATGCTCACATCAGCCGCGTTCGGCGTAGGGCTTAACCTCCCTTCGGGCAGTTTTTTCAGCTAAAACGACGCATCACGCGATCCGTTGCGCGACTGTAAGTTCGGCGGGCGTAGCTGAACGTTCGGCGTGTGTTGTGCATCGCGCGCGTGGCGGTAACGAAGAGCGGCAACGTCTTCTAAGCCCACTATAATAGCTAATCATCATCATCATCATCTCAGCGTTTGTCCCGGTCGCATCCGCGGCTTTCGCGTTGGAGCCCGGGGTCCGCTTTCCTGCACATTCTCCTCCATTTCGCACAATCATTAGTATCCTGTGGTAAGAGCTTGTTGGCACGCATATCATCTCTTACAATATCAAGCCAGCACTTCTTTGGTCTACCTCGCTTGTTCCGGCCCGGCGGAGGCGCCATGGCAAGACATTTGTTACCCACGTCACGTCGTTCACGTCTTACGTAAACCGGAAGGTTTACGTAAGACGATGGCGTGACCGTACCAGCGCAGGCGACTCTCTTGCAGTTTGTCTGCTATGTCACGGACACGGAGACTGCCACGGATGCGGGAGTTTCTAATGCGGTCTTTCCGCGTAACTCATCCACCGCAGCATATTCATCTCCGTGACACGCAGCTCCTGCTTGTGTCGCTCAAGCACAGGCCACGCCTCACTGCCATACAGAAGGACAGGTCTAATGATGGTCTTATAGACCTGTCCCTTAAGCTTAACCGGCATTTACCGGGTCACAAATGACACCTGTCACCTCACGCCATTTTGCCCAAGCTGCGGAAATACGTGCTTTAACGTCTATAATAGCTAATATTCTAACTAAACCCATTTTTCTGGGCAATTCAGGTACGTCACAAAAACCGCACACCATAAAGTGTCGACACAGACAGACTGACGATGACGCCACGTATCTTTCCGTCGCGTAGCGCGCTGAACAAGACGCCGCGTTTTGACCGTTTGGCTTGTCATAACAACTGAATATTGCGACTGACACTTCAGCCGCTGAGCGTTCAGCGCCGTACGTTCCGCAGATGTGGCACTACACTAAAACCCTACTCGTTGATGGTAAAGCGCACTAGTTTATTAAGAGCCTATTCACTCTAGCCTTGAAGACACTCAAATTGTAGTCCGACGGAAACACCGCCGCTGGCAAATTGTTCCAGTCCCTCGATGTACGCGGTATAAAGGAAGAGGCGAAACGCTTCGTCCGGATCGTAGTGGTGTTAACAACGTAAGGGTGGAAACCAGCCGTACGACGGGTCGTCCGCTGGTGGAACGGAGATGGGGGAATTAAATCATGCAATTCCCTCGCACACTCCCCGAAATGCATCCTATAGAACACCGAAAGGCTGGCTACTCTACGCCTGTGCTTTTTAGTTTTTTTATTCAAGCTTATTTTCTTTTTTACATTAACATTGATTGCGTTCTCGAAAACCAAACAATTTACATCGCCTTCGTCTCGAACATCGGAAGACCAAATTAGTTTTCTTGAATTATAACAAAATTCAAGTTTGCCCGTTACCATATTGAATGGTAATATTGGCTGGATTTGAATAAACAAAGTTTAATAACTTTGTGATTGCGAAGATTGTTCCTAGATAGAAGGCGCTCCTGGCTACATGGTAACAGCTTCTCGATCGAAGAGTAAGCTATACTTACTGCGGTCGGTTCAAGGATTACTTCTTTTTTTATCTATACTAATATATAAAGCTGAAGAGTTTGTTTGTATGTTTGTTTGTTTGTTTGTTCGCGCTAATCTCGGGAACTACTGTGGAGTACTGAGAGACAGCGCTGGTCTGTGTCAGTGTCGAATGATTAAAGGCATACACTACACAAACTGTTACAAATGCACCTTATCTATATTAATACAGAACGCTGAAGAGTTTGTTTGTTTGAACGCGCTAATCTCAGGAACTACTGGTCCAATTTGAAAAATTCTTTTTGCGTTGGACAGCCCATTAATCCAGAAAGGCTTTAGGCTATATAACATCACGCTGCGACCAATAAGAGCGCAGCATAACTAACTCCACGCGAACGAAGTCGCTGGCGGCCGCTAGTATAATATAAACTAGTTGTGTGAGAAATACCGTACGTACGTACATACGGTTCGATACCGCATGTAAAATATATGATAAGGCAGCCAAGAGACCCACACTCTTGCTACCATAAAATTGTTTATAAAAACCGCCCAAGTGCGCGTCGGACTCACGCACAAAGGGTTCTGTACCATTGATTTCTGAAATTAAAGGATTTAAGTTATTTGTATGAAAGATTACGCGGTAATAAGCGGTTTAAGATTTACGAGGTATTAAAAAAATAACTACTTACTAGATCTCGTTCAAAACAATTTTCGTTAGTAGTTTTTATAGTAATGTACATCATATGTATTTTTTTTTTCATTTTCTTATTTTAGAAGCCGCCAACCAACCAACTTTTTTCCACTTTGGAAGCGTCTATCACGCAAACTATTCGGTTTAGAAAAAAAAAATTTAAACACCTCGATATCATTTTTGAAGACCTATCCATAAATACCACACTAGTATGGGGTTGATGAAAAAAGAAATGAGGTTCAGTTCTAAGTATGGGGAGCCCCTAATATTTTTTACTATTTTTTTTATTTTTGCATCAAAATCTTAATGCGGTTCACAGAATACATCTACCTACCAAGTTTCAACAGTAAAACTCTTATAGTTTCGGAAAAAAAATGGCATGTCACACGGACGGACAGGCGGACAGACAGACATGATGACTCTATAAGGGTTCCGTTTTTTGCTATTTGGCTACGGAACCCTAAAAATGGTGACAAAATGCTGGCAAATTGTTCCAGTTTTTTTTTTAATAATTATAAACTAGCGCTTGACTGCAATCCCGCCTGATGGTAAGCAGTGATGCAATCGTTGATGGTAAAGCGCGCTAGTTCATTAATCCCATTCACATAAAAAAGACTTAGTGAATAGGAAGGAAGACGGCAGTTGAGCGAGGTGGTACAATGTTAAACCCAACAACAAGACCAACGATGCTGCGCCAGAGGGAGATTGATCTGGACACCCTCCACGACCAAACTCCCAACACAACAACATATGACGCATCGTACCCAGCACACATCGCAACACAACTGCTCAGACCCATCCTCCGTACGGCTTCACCAGACATCATGTCGGAACACGACGAATCGCTTGGCCGCAAGACTTTGT
The DNA here is from genome assembly GCA_017933935.1 of Sesamia nonagrioides. Taxonomy (NCBI): domain Eukaryota; kingdom Metazoa; phylum Arthropoda; class Insecta; order Lepidoptera; family Noctuidae; genus Sesamia; species Sesamia nonagrioides. The sequence continues at coordinate 1,355,833 of JADWQK010000407.1, forward strand.
CTGGTGGGTGGTAACTTCTGCCGGCAGCCGATGTTATGACCTACCACCGAGAAAGTTCCTCGATGTACGCGGTATAAAAGTGGAGGCGAAACGCTTCGTCCGGATCGTAGTGGTGTTAACAACGTAAGGGTGGAAACTCGCCGTACAACGGGTCGTCCGATGGTGGAACGGGGATGGGGGAATTAAATCATGCAACTGACAATCTCTATCCCTACTAATATTATAAAGGCGAAAGTAACTCTGTCTGTCTGTCTGTCTGTTACGCTTTCCCGTCTAAACCACTGAACTGATTTTATTGAAATTTGGTACAAAGATAGAGTTGACCTTGAGAAATAACATAGGATAGTTTTGATTCCGGACTTTTGAAGAGTTCTCTTGGAAAGGCGATAAAACCGAACTCTAGGCGGAAAGCTAGTTAATAATAATAAAATAATGGCTTCGCGACCGATTTCAGCAAACATGGTGGCCACTTGACAATCATTAGAGGCTTATTGGCAAAATAATAATACAGCCGCGCTGGAACATCGATCTGGGTTAAATTACGCTTAATGTGTGATCATCTTTTATTTATTATATCTTTTTTTATACATTTTTTGTTTTTTTTTTATTTTGGATGTGAAATCATGAAATCATCTCTCCCGCTCTGGGCGGAGGGGAAGGGCGTGTCAAAATTTCACTGACTAAAATGTTCCTTTACTTGCCTGAGCGCCAGGCCCACGGTTTCTTTTTTATCCAACCCACAACTCTGACCCAGGAGGCATCGGTTTTCGTGGACCCTGTAACGATGTGCTGATATCTCTTTGAGGCGCGCGTGCAACGCGTCGTTGACTCGGGCCTGGTCCTTACCGGGCGGCGAGCTGCCCACTGCTCACCGCTCGCAAACACGCGAATTCAGTGGCCGGGAGTCCGACGTTGTCTTCCGACTCAAAGGTCCCACAATTGGTCTAGCTGCAATGCTTCGATATTACCTTCTGATTATGGAGGTCAGACGGCAGTCGCTTCACGGAAAAATATCGAAGTTTAGCCGAAATCAGCAGCTGGACTGGTAAAGCGGACCCCAGACTCCAAAGCTGATAAAGCTTCGGATGCGACTGGGATTAACGCTGAGATGATGATGATATTAGTATTATTACGGACAGAGGCTAGTCAGGCTTCCTATTCATCATCATCATCTACACGTTCATCTACGTACGTACGTATATCATCGATTCTACTGAAATTCATGTGCGAATTTGCAAATTATTCTCAGACACGGGACATATCCCGACCTCCTTTCTAGGAATCAAAGATTACAGCCACCCTGTACCTCATTTGCAAGACAAAGACAGGCTTGAGCAAGCCGTCACACTGAAAAATGAATATTAAAACAACGTTCGAGAACCTTATTTCTGAGTAGAAATGTGGTTGTTTATAGATTGCAGTTATGCAAATAATTTTAATGTCTTCGTAGTTATGTAAGCAGTGATGCAATCGTTGATGGTAAAGCGCATTAGTTTATTATGAGACATTAAAAATGAAAATGTTTACAATAAAGTGCGTGATTTAAAAAAAAACAGTAATTAAAATGTCATAATTGCAGCATAATTACGCATATTGCTTAATGTCATTGCTTAGTAGACGAGCAGCTCAGTCCCAAGCTTTATTGTCTTCCAAATAATATGTGATTGGCATCACTACGATCAGAACGAAGCTTTTCGCCTCTTTGTTCATAAGTACCGTGTCACTGCATCTTCTTCTCCTTTTTCTCAGCCTATAGAGGTCCACTGCTAGACAAAGGCCTCCCCCAAGGCTTTCTATGATGACAGGTCTTGTGTTGCCCGTATCCATCGTCTTCCCGCGACCTTCACTAAGTCCTCGGTCCACCTTGTTGGGAGCCTCCCTACGTTGCGTCTTTCGGTACATGACCGCCACTCCAGAACCTTACTGCCCCAGCGGCCATCGGTACGAGCAATGTCCTCGCCCACTGCCACTTAGTTTTAGCGACCCGAAGAGCTATGTCGGCGACTTTGGTTCTTATGCGAATCTCCTCATTTTTGATCTGATCGCGCAGAAAAATTCCGAGCATAGCTCTTTCCATCGCCCTTTATGTGACTTTGAATCTTCGGATCGGACCCATTGTCGAAGGCGTCACTATATCACAGACATTAAAATTATGGCACTACATCCAAAGATATTAAAATTGACTACATCGAAGGGCTGGAACAATTTGAATTTGTCATCCCGTCAGATTACAATTTAAGTGTCATCAAGGCTAGAGTGCCCATTCACTCTGGACTTGAAAAAAGGCGATGATCCCTGAGTTTGATTTGGCTTTTCTTCTCAGAGGTAGTCAGGAAATGCCGGCTTCATCTAGTTTAAAAAAAATATGTCGTGTAAAAGTGATCAGTGATCCTGCTTGCATACTAAGCGATTTCTTTTCAACAACGTGAGGGTGATAGTGGAATTGAAAGACGAGTATTTCCCACGCACTCTCCAAAATGCATCTCATAGAATACTGAAAATATGTCCACCCTACGCCTGTGCTCCAGTATTTGAATACCTAGTGGACTTAACCAAATCTGGGTCACCAATTAGACCCTTCACACGTCTCCCCACTGAATCCATTACTACTAGATGGCAGTTTTGCAACACCTGCACATAAGCTCTACGCACAAACATCTGACATTTTAGCTGAACTGTGCCTTTTCGCTGCCGTGAAACATACTTCCCTGCTAGTATTTTGCATCTGCTTTTACACTTTCTATTTGATCTTTATTTGATGCTATTTTATTTTTCTTTTTTTTTTAAATAATGACATATAAACTAATGCTTGACTGCAATCCCGCCTAATGCTAAGCAGTGATGCAATCGTTGATAGTAGAGCGCGCTAGTTTATTAAGCCTATTCACTTAAACAACTTATAGGAAGGAAGACGGCAGTTGAGTGAGGTGATGCAATGTTAATTCCAACAACACGACCAACGGTGCTGTGTCAGAGGAAGATTGATCCCCTCCATTACCAAACTCCCGACACAAAAACATTTGGTACATCGTACCCGGCACACATGCAACACAACTGCTCAGACCTGTCCTCCGTACGGTTTCACCAGACATCATGATGGGACACGACGAATCGCTTGGCATGTAGTGTAAAGTCTTGCACTTTGTCTGGTGGGTGGTAACTTCTGCCGGCGGCCAATATTATGGCCTACCAGCGAGTAATAAATTAAAGGCCAATTCTCATAACCTCGCCATTTAAAATGTTGTTTTTTCAGATTGAAACTGATATCTGACAGTGCACATTGTTAAAATTACTAGTATTACCCCTCTGATGTATATCTGGTGTATACCTAATAGTGTATTTTACAATAAAATACAATTCTGAAAAAAAAACAAATACATTTTCTGCCTGCTCCCATGGGGAGGTGTGAGAATATGTGTTCTCTAACAATAGCGTAAAAATGTTATCGTCAGTTCTCATACTCGGAAAGTGGTGTTGTTATGGTCTGATTATTATGGGGATTGTTATACCCGCTCCTTCCTGCAAGTTCTCATTTTATTAACTTCTTTCTATTTACTGGTGACTACCCTTCGCTATGGAGGAAAGCTCATGTTTGTCCTCTACCTAAAGTTCCCAATCCCACCCTTCTTAGCCACTTCCGTCCCATCTCTATCCTTCCCTTTAAAGTGCTTGAGGCCTGTGTCCATAAGCAATTCTCCCACTTCATTCAGCTAAACTCCCTCATTAGTCCTTTCCGATCCGGGTTCACGCCCGGCCACAGCACTGTTTCGGCTTTGCTTAAAGTGACTGACGATATAAGGCGGGGAATGGAAGACACTAAGGTCTCCGTATTAGTTCTGATCAATTTTTTGAACGCTTTCAATACCATGAGTCACGATGTCCTTTTATCCATCCTTTCCCATCTTATGGTCTCCTCCGAAGTTCTGGATTGGTTCTCCGCGTAGCTTCAGGGGCGTCATCAGGTAGTTCTTGCGAGAGATTCGTCTTCTAACTGCTGTGAGCTTGTTTCTGGCGTCCCTCAAGGCTGTATACTATCCCCACTTCTATTCTCAATCTTTATTGATCGTATTACTACTGAACTTCAGTGTGCGTATCATCTTTACGCTGATGACTTACAGCTCTATACTCAGGCAAGTGTTGACAACTTATCGGATGCGAATTGAGGAGCTGAACTAGAATCTGACAGTGGTGAGGGATTGGTCTAATCGTTTCGGTGTAGCGGTTAACCCTACAAAATGCCAGGCCATCATTATAGGGAGTACCTTTAATCAGCGTAGGCTGAGTGGCTTAGTGGTACCACCGGTTTTCTATGATTACAAAGTCATTCCGTTCAGCTCCGATGTCAAGGATCTGGGTCTGCATGTTGACACTTGCCTGGACTGGCGTAAGCAGGTTTCAACTGTGACCAAAAAAGTCACCGGGACGTTGCGGTCGCTTTATAGGCTAAAAAATGTTCTTCCATCACACATAAAGGCAATGCTTGTTCAATCCCTTATATTCCCCATTATTTATTATGGTGATGTGAGTTATTACGACCTGAATGCAGATCTACTCAATAAACATGACCGACTTCTAAATAACTGCATTCGATTCGTATTTAATCTTCGTAAGTAAGATCATGTATCTTCTCACCAGTCCATCTTGAAATGGCTACCCATCAGGCAGCGCAGACCTCCAAGAGCTTTGACGACCTTGTTTTTACTCCTACACAAACCCTGTTCTCCCTCTTATCTTACTTCTGATTGTCAATATTTATGCTCTGCGCATAATAGGAATCATCGTTCCTTCAATAATTGTCTCCTACGATGTCCTTCTCACAGCTCTGGTTTTCTTAAGTCTTCATATCTTGTTCAGGCGGTTTTCCTTTGGAATGATCTTCCTCAGAATATCAGGACGTTGACCAGTCGGTAAACATTTAAAATTAAAGCTCGGGAATACTTACGCAAGAAACTGGCAGATTCATCAAACATATAATTTATTCTTTTTCTCTACCTATATTTTTTTTTATCTCTCTCTACTGTTTATATTTTGTATTTATGTATTTATTATATATTTCTTTTTGTGATTCTCTTTCAACTTCTCTTTTATATCTTTGCACCTACCATATTTCGTCTCTGCATCACCTTAAGGTAGACTGGTAGAAAATGTCTAAGTCCACCATCGTACAATGTTTTTCCTTGTGCATAAAGTTTGAATAAATAAAAAAATAAAAAATATATTGGGTGGAAAGTGCTGCTTCCTTCCCAAGAGAGGGAAAAATTCATACAAATTACTTCTCACCTAAGACCTGGGATGAACTTTAAAAAAAAATAGAACTACTACCAGCTGTGAACAGTTTATTTTATTTTTTTTTTTATTAAAAAAGAACGAATTATAAAAATGCTGCGGCCAGGTATGTTTCCAAACAGCCATTGTGAATTTAGCGAAAACTTCTTTGAGCGGAATAAGCCGCTACAATTACGACGTAAGTTCCATATTTAAATTTTCAGAAGTCGACATAATCTGTTATATGTATCTGTGCCGAAATTAAAAGAAAAAATAAATAAACAACTAGTTTGATTTTCCTGAAATTTGAAGTGAAAACGGCACGGCTAAAAGAATCAATTTCTACTCTGACTATAAGCCTAAATACTTCGGGAATAGATTCTTTCGACCCTAGGTAAACAATCTACGATTACAAGTATACGTAGTAAAACGTCTGGCAGTAGTGAGAAAATTCGGTCAGCGTGTCATTTCAAGGTTAGTGCTGCGACACTGGCAAAGATAACTTAAAATACGTAGATGTAATACATTTGACGGAGGTCCTCGGCCTGTTTGGTTTTAATTTGGCATCAATGGCGCAGATACAAACTGAACTGAATATTTCTTTCTGTTTCAATAATACATGAGGCGCTTTTTGCCATAATTTTTGTATATTAAGCGCCTCACGTTTTTTTCTCATTTATACTAGTATTTTTTATATACTATTGTCATAAATTAATTTTTAAAGTTATTTTTAACTTTTTATTTTGATATTCTTTAAGAGCATGTTTCTTTAGTTTTTTAAACTATTTTGTTTTTTATTTTCAACTTTTTAGTTCCAGATTCTTTTTTTTAAATAATATACAGATAACACGAACGCTTAAGTAGTGCTCATTTGTTTTTACCAAACTTTTCTTTATCTCCAACAGGCAGAATAAATAGCAAGTGCTAAAATTCGTAATGATGCGTTACCCAAGTAATTAAATCTAAACTAAATACTTTGCCTGCACAACCGCTCGGTCAACGAACGTATTGAACACGGTGGGACATTTTACAGTAATTAGCCGCTCACTCGTAGTCCAAAGAGTTAGAGACGGACAAACAAACAAACAGACAAGCAAGCAAGCAAACATACAAATGAAGCTTATAAAAAGCATGTAAAAGGACAGTAGATAAATTTTAGTTTAATCCTGTAGATAATTGACGTCGGTATTATAGTCGTCATGTGTCTAAGGACTTGTGCCTATTTTGTTCTGGATGATTATCTCTTCAATGCTATAGTGGATAGGCTCTTAATAAACTAGCGCGCTTTATCATCAACGATTGCATCACTACTTACCATCAGGCGGGATTGCGTTCAAGAACTAGTTTAAATTATAGCAAAGGAATATGTTCTGTGTCGTGTAATGTTATTTACATTATCTAATAGTTAGACATTCATCGCATCTGACCGCTTCCGTTAAACTGGACTCCGAGTACGCAAAATCCTGTGGCGATGGCTAGAGGTAGAGAGGTCTGGCCTGATGCAAGCTGGGCTTTGTCTGAAACCTGCACTCGGGCGGTCTCAGGGGTGTGAGTACACGCCGTGGTAGTTTTTGCGCTGCATATTTGGGACGACAGCGCGGATTCGGCAGCACCCGGGATGACAAAGCAGCCCTGTTTAGGGTGGCACTGCTTTCCTCGCTCAGCCGGGGCGGGCGCTAGAAATGGTCCCTTAAGAAAAGCACGTCCCACTATAAGAGGTGGTAGTAACCGCGGCTGCCACCGCATCACTTAAATCGTGGTCGACGTCACAAGAAGTATAATAACCAAACGTCTGTTATTACATTCGGCGCGTGGAACGTGAGAACGCTTCATAATCGAGATGGAAATGCCTGCCCTGAACGCAAGACCGCCATAGTAGCTCGGGAACTTCGTCATTACAACCAAGATTCATCACCTATAACGATGTCGTAAACACGCCGAACCAAGCCTTTTTCTTTGTGTCTCTTCTATCACGAGCAAACGCGCGAGGCCGCGGGAGTCTAAATTGTTCCACGGCCCCACACTCTCGTGCTGGCCCGGTCTGTCCGGGCCCCGTCTCCTGCACGGGGTAGTGGGGTGTTAAACTACCCCGTGCATCGCCTCAGGGGCGTGCGTCGACACTCGCGCGCGCCTCCGCCTCGGGGTCCATCGAATAGGGGGCGGGGACTTCCGCATGTCCCTCGCCCCTGGACTCATTCATGGGGGGCGGAAGAGGGCGTTATCCGCCCTTCTTCGGCGCCCAGTGCGTCTTCTGCGGCCCGGGAAGGGAGTTGAGATCTCCCTCTTCCGTTCCGCAGCTTCCTTCTGGGACATCACGTCCTCGCAGAAGGACACCACTGCGTCCCACGACTCTGCGCTACCGACCATCCTCCGCACTACTGCCGGCAGCGTCAGGTCGCCTCCTACTTCATTTGTGAGGACACGGCGCTGCTCCTCCAAAGCTACACACTCGGAGAGCGTGTGCTGCGCCGTGTTCTCCCCGCATTAGACGCAGTGGTGGCACCGAGCGTCCGGCTCCCTGCCTAAGCGACGCAGGTACTTGCCGAAGCAGCCGTGCCCCGACAGCACCTGCGTCACCCTGAACGACAGGGAGCCGTGCCTTCTCCCGAGCCAGTCGTCGAGTACTGGCCGGATCGCCTCGACGGTAGTGAGGCCGGCGGTAGGGCGCATAAGCCTCTGCCGCCAGTCCGCCACCAGGACCTGACGGAGCTCCTCTCGGTGCAGCTCGATCTGCCACTGCACCGGACTGGAGCCCCGTTTCCGCTCTTCCTCGCGCCATCGGTACAGTGACGCGAGTACTTCCGCCTCTAGGTCCCAGGGCGGGGATCCGGCCAGGACGCAAGCCGCCTCGTAGGAAATCGTGCGGTACCCGCGGACGACCCTAACGGCCATCGCCCTCTGCGGCTTGCGCAGAATGGCGAGTGTTCCGGCCGTCAGGTCCATCGCCCACACAGGGGCCCCATACAGGGCCATGGACCGCACGATTCCCACGTATAACCGCCTACAGGCGGCGCTCGGGCCCCCTATGTTGGGAAGCAACGTTGATAGCGCGCCTGCTGCACCCATCAGCTTGGGCGACAGTCGCCGGAAGTGGGGCCCGAATTCCCATCGGCTGTCGAGCACCAATCCCAGATACTTCATGGTGGACTCGACAGCTATCCGGACCCCACTGACCACGATATGCGATCCCTGCGCCGGCGTACGCCGGGGGCCATGAAAAACCATGGCCTCCGACATGTCAAGGGCCACCTCCAGGCCCAGGCGCCGGATGCGGTTCACCACCTGTGATACCGCAGCCGTGGCTACCAACGTCGCTTCCCTGTGCGAGCTGCCCCGGGCAGTGACAAGCGTGTCGTCCGCATAACACGTCAAGTCGGCGCCCGACGAGAGCTCGCCTCTCAGCACCCAGTCGTAGCCGATGTTCCACAGCAGCGGTCCCAAAACCGATCCCTGTGGAACACCGCACGACATTTGGTGCTGACCGGCACCGTCACCGTCCCCGATAGATGACGCATCTGTCCTCCAGATAAGCCCCTACTATGTGGCGGAGGTAGGGAGGCAGCCGATGGTATTTCAGGGCCTCCCTAATACAGCTCCAGGGTAGGGTGTTGAAGGCGTTGGAAATGTCTAAAGACACCGCCAACACCACCCCACCCCGGGACACCGTATCCTCCGCCAGGGCTCTCACGCGCATGATGGCGTCTATGGCGGAGCGCCCCCGACGAAAACCGAACTGGTTGTGGTCCAGGCTCGGCCCCTTTCCGCACAAGTGGCCGGCGAGGCGATCTGCGATAATCCGCTCGAACAGTTTGCCCGCCTCGTCGAGCAGCACTATGCGGACGGCGAGTCCGCAGGGCGCCCCTCCTTCCTGAGCAGGACCAGCTTCCCCTCCTTCCACACACTGGGAAACTGACCCTGCTCGAAGCATGCCGTGAAGAGCCTCCCCAGCTGGGGCTCTAGCTCCTTCAGAGCCAGGACGAGAGCTCGGCCAGGAACTCCGTCAGGTCCGGGCGCTTTATTCTTGGCCCGGAGCCGCGACACGGCCGCTCCCGTCTCTGCCTGCGTCACCTCGGGGACATCGGTGCCCTCCTCTTCTGGAGAGTCTGTGGCTGAGGGTGAAACCATCGCCGAGACAAGCCTGCTTCAACATCAACCTAACCTTAGCGTGCTTCTGAGCATCGGTGAGATTGTGCGTCACCCAGCGTGAAACTATCCTCCGCAACCGAAAATGCACGTGTAGAATCTCGTAAAGGCTTCCTGATTCAATCTGCAGTTTATATTAAATTTCTTGGCATTTAATTCGTCTACTGTCTTGGACCAAACTTTTCACTGCTAGCACGTTTTCTTCTGTAACAGGCGTCAAAGGGCGACTACTTCTTTCTTCATCCCCCAAAGTCAGTCGACCGCACTTAAATTCATTATACCACCGATATACGGTTGCCTTAGAAGGGCCTTCATCCATGAATGCCATTTGAAGTCTATCTATCGTACGATTCGTCTGGTTTCAGGCGACATTTGAAATCGTAAAATATCATAGCGCGAAAATGATCTCAATGCAAAATCCATTTTTCAAAGAGACTTAATAATTTTAATTAGCTCGCAAAATATGTGGAGGGAAGTTTTAAACTTGGAACGTACCTATTGTTAGTTATATATAATCATATTTTTGAAATAAATAATTTATTATTAGAACTAGCCAGTTTCTCATACATAAAAACTTTTTGTCGCAATACTTTCTGAGTGACCTAGTATTTCGTCACTTGCCTGTACGCCGGCGTATCTGTAACGTATGGGAATTCGCCATGAATGCACTACTCAAGTTCCTTTCTTAGAGAGGAGACCTGGAAGAAGTGGTTATGCTTACAGTCTACTACTAAAATCAAAACGAAATACGAGCAAAACAGCGAGTATTCTTTAGTCTACAAAATAAAAGTAATGTAATACTGTACAGGTGTTTATATGGCTTCAACACCAAACTGTGAAATAAATTAGTTAGTAACAGGGCAGGGTTCAATGGTTAAAGAGAACCATGGTTTGGCGGAGGATTTGACACCGTTTTTAATCGACTTCTCAAAAAGTAAGAGGTTCTTACCGCACTTGATATTCTCAAGTACTTTTGTCGGTATTCAAGAGTAATTTTACAAAGGGGCGAGATTTTGCCAGTTCACCCGCGTGGAGATTGGAAATTATCTCACAGAAACATACATACATACATTATCATCATGCTGGTTTCCTCGTGATGTTTTCTTTTACCGTTTTGAGAGCAGTGGTTATCTAGTGGTATCAACCGCGACTTACAAGTTCTAGGTCGTAGGTTCGAAGCCCATTAGACGCTTTACTTTGTGTAAATGATATGAAACATTCGAAATAAAATATATCTTATGTGTGTATGAACTATGTCAAAAAAGCACTTCCTCTGTCTTTAATCATATCGCTATATTTTATTTGCTCTTCTTTGATGTTTATTAATTAGATTGTATATGTTTATTTAAACTAGTATGATACACTTTGTGTACATGTATATTTATTCTATATCTAGCGGCCGCCAGCGACTTCGTTCGCGTGGAGTTAGTTATACACCGCTCCTATTGGTCGCAGCATTATGTTATATAGCCTAAATTCTTCCTGGATTAATGGGATATCCAACGCAAAAAGAATTTTTTAAATCGGACCAGTAGTTCCTGAAACTAGCGCAAACAAAAAACAAACTCTTCAGCTTCATTACATATTATAAAACAAAGTCACATTTACTTTCCCTATGTCGCTTTGTATGATTCAATCTTTAAAACTACGCAACGGATTTTGATAGAGTTTTTTTAAATAGATAGAGTGATTCAAGAGAAAGGTTTTTATGTATATAACATGCATAATATAAAAGAGGAACACTGATAATTTTTGAGGTTTCTAATACACGTCGCAAAATAAACCTCTTTTTTTTTTGAGCTTACATTGCCAACGCTGGCTGTACCCTATGAGATAGATCAAAATAATGTACTACAGCATTATAAACCTTAAAAATGCCTACAAAAAAGTTTGCGACATCATATGTCTACCTACTATAGTTTCTTCATTATGAATACTTTTTATGTTTGAAAAGTTAATGAAAATGCCAGTCGAAATCAGAGCCCACTATTTGTTCCTTATTATTAATCCTTATCCAAACAAATTATATCATATCAAAGGTAATTTTAGTAGCAGCAGATCTCTTTTTGAATTATTGGAATTGGTTGTTTAATTCAGGAGATATCACGATTTATTCAAAACTAAACACCAGAAAAAATCCGCGTGCCGCTCGCCCACATGCCGGCCGCCTGCTACTTGAGTATTTCTCTGCCTAAACCGCGGAGTGAGTGGGCCGGAGCGGGGGACCATTATTTCAAACAAACTTGCTACCCGGTAGGCTTTCATTCTGTTTGAAGGTGGTGGAACTGGCTATCCATGGATAATAAGGTCGATGTATCTTTCAGAGTCAGATATTGGCTGATGAAGGCTTAGGTACCTATATTATTTGTCCACGTGGTCGAGTGCACGGACCAGTTTAAATACTTGGGGTCTGTGCTTCACGCGTCCGGTGACATTGATTGCGACGTCAAGGCACGTATTTCCGCAGCTTGGGCGAAATGGCGTGAGGTGACAGGTGTCATTTGTGACCCCAAAATGCCGGTTAAGCTTAAGGGGCAGGTCTATAAAACCATCATTAGACCTGTTCTCCTGTATGGCAGTGAGGCGTGGCCTGTGCTTGAGTGACACAAGCAGGAGCTGCGTGTCACGGAGATGAATATGCTGCGGTGGATGTGTGGAGTTACGCGGAAAGACCGCATCAGGAACTCCCGCATCCGGAGCAGCCTTCGTGTCCGTGACATTGCAGACAAACTGCAGGAGGGTCGCCTACGCTGGTACGGCCACGTCTTACGCAAACCGATATGTTACGTGGGTAATAAATGTCTTGCCATGGCGCCTCCGCCGGGCCGAAACAAGCGGGGTAGACCAAAGAAGTGCTGGCTTGACGTTGTAAGAGATGACATGCGTGCCAACAAGCTCTTACCACAGGATGCTAAAGAACGATCTTTAGCATCCTGTGGTAAGAGCTTGTTGGCACGCATGTGCCTTCGCATCCGCTTTCCTACACATTCTCCTCCATTTCGCTCGTGCGAAATGGAAAGCGGGTCCCGGGCTCCAACGCGAAAGCCGCGGATGCAACCGGGATAAACGCTGAGATGATGATGATGATGATTATTTGTCCACGTGCGAAGCCGGGGCGGGTCGCTAGTTTTATATATATGTATTAGTATAGATTTATTTAAATAGTAAACTGTAGGCTACTTACATTATTTCTCTCTCCTTCCCCTCAGAGTTCCATACAAAGGTTGTCTGTAAAAGATCGCTTTTGGAGATAAGACTGCCATTGTGTCACCCTTTGTAACATCTTAATATTTAACTTCTGTAATTAATATGGTGTAATAATAAAGAGGTGAGGAGGGAGATGGTGTAAAAATATTCTATGTCTTGATCCAGGTTATTTATAGTTTTGTAAAGGTACGCCAAAAGCTTTTGTAGACAACATATCAAACAATCATGGCCTTTATATAGTTGCTAATAATAGTTGAGCCAACGCTCAAATACACTTATAGGTTGATGACCTCTGTTTTTCGGGGCGAAAGACCTTTTCATAGACACACTCATCATCATCATCTCAGCGTAAATCCCAGTCGCATCCGAAGCTTTTTCAGCTTTGGAGTCCGGGGTCCGCTTTACCAGTCTAACTGCTGATTTTGACTAAACTTCGATATTTTCCGTAAAGCGACTGCCATCTGACCTCCACAACCCGAAGGCGATATCGAAGCATTGCAGTAAGACCAATTGTTGGACTTTTGAGGGCTCCAACAACCCGTAACAACTGCCATTAGATGTTCGTATGGCAACCGGGACCAACGGCTTAACGTGCTTTGAGAGGCACGACCAGATCAGTCCAATAATTCATGCATACAAATATTTGCACTGCGCGGGAATCGAACACACTTACGCTGGGGGTCGCAGGAACGATACTTCCACAACCACCGACTGGTGCCAGTGCGCTGCTGCAGGCCTCCTCGGTCAGGGAAGTGAGGTGTTTGAAAAAAGGTAGTGGGGAAACACTACCTTTTTTTTTTACCCTGACCCTGACCCAGGAGGCATCGTTCTTCGTGGATCCCGTCACAATGTGCTGACATCTCATAGAGGCGCACGTGAAACACAACGCGCCGTCGACTCGGGCCTGGTCCTTACCGGGCGGCGAGCTGCCCGCTGCTCACCGCTCGCAGGCCCGCGCCTGCGGTGGCTGGGAGTTCCATGTCGACTCCCGACCAGGGCGTCTCCTGCGGCGGCTAGTGGCGTGAGGGCTGGGATTCCCGCTGCCTCACGTGCTCCGCTTCCTCCTTTACCAGTATCACTGCTTCGCAGAAGGGGGTGACGGCATGCCATGCACTCTCGCTCCAGACCATGGCCTGGACGACTCGACCGTCAGACGCGAGAGATCGCCACCGATCGCTGCTACGAGGAAACGGCTCTACCCACGTGAAGATCTACGTATGCTCCGCCGTGTCCTCAGGGCAATCCACACAATGGTGACACCCTTTTTTCTTTTTTTTTCCGGGGTGGAAATCCTCAATGGATGTCCGCCGCCCTGGGGTGGGCGACGGGGTCTGTCAGACTCTTACTGACTAAAACCACTCCGTTGTCTCTTCTATTACGAGCGCGCGTGGGGCCGCGGGAGTCTAAATTCTTCCACGGCCCCACACCCTCGTGCTGGCCCGGTCTGTCCGGGCCTCGTCTCATGCACGGGGTGTCAAACTACCCCGTGCATCGCCTCAGAGGCGCGCGCCTTCATTCGCGCGCCTCCGCCTCGGGGTCCATCGAATAGGGGGCGGAGACTTCCCCATGTCCCTCGCCCCTGTACCCATTCATGGGGGGCGGAAGAGGGCGTTATCCGCCCTTCTTCAGCGCCCGGTGCGTCTTCTGCGGCCCGGGAAGGGAGTTGAGATCTCCCTCTCCCGTTCCGCAGCTTCCTTCTGCGACATCACGTCCTCGCAGAAGGTCACCACCGCGTCCCACGACTCTGCCCTACCGACCATCCTCCGCACTACTGCCGGCAGCGTCAGGTCGCCTCCTACTTCATCTGTGAGGACACGGCGCTGCTCATCCCAAGCTACACACTCGGAGAGCGTGTGCTGCGCCGTGTCCTCCCCGCATTGGACGCAGTGGTGGCACCGAGCGTCCGGCTCCCGGCCTAAGCGACGCAGGTACTTGCCCAAGCAGCCGTGCCCCGACAGTACCTGCGCCACCCTAAACGACAGGGAGCCGTGCCTTCTCCCGAACCAGTCGTCGAGTATTTTTTTTTTCCGGGATGGAAATCAATGGTGACACCCTGGCGTATCCCCCACTCTCTTGGGTCATGTTATTTGCAGGATCGTGGACCCATTTAGCGACGCCCGGTGCACGTCAGATGAGTGGACGAGATCTCCCTCTCCCTTTAGCAACCTCTTTCTGCGACAGTAGGCGCGGGCTTGCAGGTGGTGAGCCGGATCGATGGCGCATTTTGTTCCGCACGCGCCTGGACCACCACCACCTGGACCGATGCGTTCCAGGGCTGTAGGTTGTAACACAGGCAAATGAAGGAACACAGGTAGGTTTTAATTAGGAAAAATTTAACACGCCCTTTCTCCTTCCAGAGTGAGAGAAATCATTTGTCATCTATACTAAACTACAAAGCTGAAGAGTTTGTTTGAACGCGCTAATCTCAGGAAATACTGGCCCGATTTGAAAAATTCTTACGTTGGATAGCCATTAATCCGTGAAGGCTTTAGGCTATATAACATCATCCTGCGACCAATAGGAGCGGAGCATAGCTAACACCACGCGAACAAAGACGCTGGCGCCCGCTAGTCCAAAACTGAGATCTTGTCTGAACAAGTATAACATTTTGACGCTTCGTTGCATATTGGTCTGGCTCGTTCGTGGGTCAATGTATACACTTTTACAACAAGCTTCCCATGGACATTCGAAACGTACCCATTAAACGATTTAAGAACCATATAAAGGCCAAACTTTGCAAAAAGGGGTATTATAAAATCACAGATTATTAATTTAGAACACAAAAAAGCTTGGGACTGAGCTGCTCGCTCTGTTAAGCATTGTTATTAAGCAATATGCGTAATTATAAGGTAAATTATTGTAAACATTTTCATTTTTAATGTCTGGACTTGACTTGAAAAAAGACGATGATCCCTGAGTTTGTTTCACCTATTTCTTCTCAGAGGTAGTCAGTTAGGAAATGCCGGCTTCATCTAGTTAAAAAAATAAAATAAAAAATAAACATGACGTGTAAAAGTGATCAGTGATCCTACTTGCTTAATAAACGATTTCATTTCATTTCAGTTCCACAGTTAATTGTTCCGGGTCTGTCTGTTTGCGTACGTGAGTTTTACTAAAGTAACTCAAAGTTTTATAAAATACTAGCTGTGCGCCGTGGTTTCATCCACGTAGGTTTCGATATGCTCCGCTCCTGTTAGTCGCAGCGTGATGATATATAGCCTAAAGCCTCCCTGGCTTAATGTGCTATCTTAAGCAAAAACATTTTCTTAAGCAGACCAGTAGTTCCTGAGATTAGCGCGTACAAACAAACTCTTCAGTTGTATAGATATTATTACGAATGGACCTTATGTCAATGGCATAAGGTTTAATATCGCGTGATATGCAGTGTCACTTTTAAGCCCTATATCCCCAGATCTAGACATATTCTAGGTGCAATATACAAAATGCATTGCTAGACTTAGGATGGCCTATCGAATGGTACAGGTCTCAACAATTTTGTCAACAAAGTGTCGACATCGAAATTTCCAGAAACCCGTTTCCGGGAATTACCGTAGGCTTACTGAATGTCCTCGAAGTTATGCGGTATTATTATCACGTCTAGACGAATCTGGAATGTTCGATCAGCTGACCTATATATAGCGACGTAACAAGCGACAGATAAGAAGCGATAATTGAGAATACGTACTACGACAACTGTAACGAGAACTTTGAGTACCTACTACGTGAAATAACATCTGTAGTGTTATTGTGTGTTTACGACACGGACTTCGTGGACGTAAGAGAAGACTTCAGTGCAACATCATCTACGTTCTACTTGTCATTGCCTACGATCGTCTGTACCTTCGTTGCCAATAAACTTCGCAACCCTTAACCGGCTCTTTAGTACCCCTAGCCCGTAACAATATGTATAAATCCAAAAAACTCTTTTCAGTTCAGGTGTTGCTCAACAACTTTCGGTTACATGTTTTACAACTGACTTCCAAGATTGAAGGAGGTTCTAACCACACTTGAGTTAGTCGAGTACCTTTTGTCAAGCTTTATGAGTAATTTTGTAAAAGATTTAGCATTTTATATTTGGGCTGTGATTTTCTTGGCGGTGAGCATAATATTTTAAACCGGCCAGGCCAAATTTCGGACTTGTGCACCCTTTTTAACTCTGCCATACACAAGCTAAAAAGCCGTTGTCTCACATCTGGTCGTTTTTCGTTTTTTAATGCCACTTTAATCAGAAAAAAATGCACTATCTTTCCGTATTTTACGTATACTTATCATCATCAACCTTTCCTATCGTCCCACTGCTGGGTACAGGTCTCCTCTCATACAGAGAAGGATTGAGCGTAATCAACACGCTTGCTTAATGCGGGTTGGCGATTTCAGACTTAAAGTCCAGATTTCCTCAAGATGTTTTCGTTGACCTTCAGTCATTGATGACCAAGATATACTTAGAAAGTACATATAACTTTAGAAAAGTTACATTGATACTTGCCTGACATGGAATCGAACCCGCGCACTCTTACTTGAGAGGCGACCACCACGCCACGATACCACGTATACTTATACTGACTGGTAAATGGAAAAATTTCTTGAGTTTTGTTCGTTCTCCATTCCTTAATGCTGATTGGATGCTCCGCCAGGCAATGAGGTTGAAGGGAAAAAATACGGGAATATTTGAATATGGTTGCGTATTGATGTATTTAATTCTTATGTGCATTAACACATTACATAGATTCAATTTCTTTGTAATTTTGAAAGCCTCCGTGGCGTAGCGGTAGCAAACGCGGCCGCTGCGCAGGGTGGCGCGGCTTAAATCCCCGCGCAGTGCAAATATTTGTATGCATGAATATGAATGTTTGTATCGGTCTGGTCGTGCCCCGGAAAGCACGTTAAGCCGTTGGTCCCGGTTGCCAAACAAACATCTAATGGCAGTCGTTACGAGTTGTTGGAGTCCTCAAAAGTCCAACAATTGGTCTAACTGCAATGCTTCGATATCGCCTTCGGGTTGTGGAGGTCAGACGGCAGTTGCTTCACGGTAAATATCGAAGCTTAGCCAAAATCAGTAGTTAGACTGGTAAAGCGGACCCCAGATTCCAAAGCTGAAAAGCTTCGGATGCGACTGGGATTAACGCTGAGATGATTATGATGATAGATTCAATTTTTTAGTAGATATTGTATAACCCTAGAAAGATAGCGTGCGCCTCAGAGGCGCCCGCAAAATACATATTTCGCCGCAATTTTGTTACCGACGCGTGTACAAGCTTGTCTTTCCTAGCCAATTCAGTAGTTGGTCAACACTTCCAAGAGACGGCTGTTCCTGTTCGGTAAGTACCATAGATTTGCTGTTAGAGCGATGTGTTGCGCTCGGGAGGCGCATGTTTATCTTTTGTGTAACTTTTGCCACTTTCATAGTGAATTTGTTTTTGCTATTTTGCTAATGTAGGGTAAATAATTAAGGTTGATTTTTTTATTAGTGAATACTTATTGTCCTCAATTGTTTTTAGGAGTGTTTTAACACCGTGTCCAGCAGAAGAGTGTTGGATGAAAGAGAAATTGTTTCTTTATTGACTGAAGAAGATGAAGGCGCTGATGAGGGCAGTGACGGTGAGATCGAGGACCATGTCAATGACTAATGTTAATGGCCAAGAAGGAGTGATGATCTATGAAAATTCGAAGGATACTTCATCGCAGAATGTCACTGAAAATACTGGACATGACCAACGCATAGTAATTCCGCCTAATGATGTGATCAGGGGCAAGAATAGGCATGTTTGGTCTACTGCTATAGGACAAAATACCAGAAAAACGTCTGCAATCAATAAAGTTCATTCAAATAGTGCCTAGTTGCATGTGTTGAAATATTTTTGCACCGTGTTTGAAAACTAGGTTGGAAATTCCTACTTTATCAAAACGCTTGAGAGAAAGTATTGAAGATACCACAAAGTAACAGAAAGATGTCTGAAGAAGCTAATGAGGAACCGCTAATTGCAATTAGACGGTACTGTCGCTTATGTATTAAAAAAAAAAGAAAATAATTATTCAAAATAACGTGCTTATAATGTAAAAAGACATTGTGCGAAGAACATAAAAAAAGTTGTTTGCAACAATTGTCTTTATCAGTTGATTTTTCCAGTTTTTTTTTTTTTAATTTGAGACTGATTATATTAAAATTAATTAGTTAATAAGAAAAAACACCACAAAAGCTGCTTACTTTTTAAAATTTCTGTCTAAGTACAGAAGACTTCTAATTTTTGTTCATTTTTGTTAAGGGCTTATAAAATCCTACAAATTTTAATATTTTTAATAAAAAATAATGATAATACGTATGTATTTTATTTACTTATTAATAATTCAGCAATTTACAGTAGTAAATGAAAAAAAAATAATAGACATTCATCAAAAAAATCGGCTATTACATCGGTGCGCTTCTGAGGCGCATGTTTATCTTTTCAGTACAAAAAAATAACGTTATCTTTCTAGGAATAATTACATAGCACATATGTGAGTACTATGTCTTGCTATTAAGCTATCATTTACTAGGTACGGCTTTCATTGACCTGAATGTGCTCTGGCGGTTGCGAGTATGTAATGCTTACTCTAAGATCTCGCTGTTGCTGACGTGGGTGTTGGATCATTAAGTTCCCTTCAAAATGGTTGAGCTAAATGGTGCTGATCCATGCGTCATGTTCGTAACCGGGCGCTGTCCATCGCATCGCATCGATGTCCGCGCATCTAAAAGATAGATGCCACGACTTGTTTTAATTTCTGAATTGTTTTCATATCCTCACTAATTTTATAAATCGGAAAGTAAGTTTTTTTGTTTGTTCCGCTTTCACGCCGTAACTACTGAACCAATTGCTTTGAAATTTTGCAGACATAAAATTAGAAGCCCGGAATAAATAACAGCGTACTTTTTATCGCGGAAAAATGTGATATTCCCCAGGGAAATCTAAAAAGCGCAATATAACTAAATTACGCGCGGGCGAAGCCGCGGGCGGAAAGCTAGTTTTCTATAATGGACGTTTTTATTGTGCTCTACTCACATGAATAAATTCAACATGTTTTTTTTTTATAATATATAGTAGTGCTTGACTGCAATCCCGCCTGATGATAAGCAGTGATGCCATCGTTGATGGTAAAGCGCGCTAGTTTATTAAGCCTAGTCACTCAACAAAAAAAAAAACTGAGTCAATAGGAAGGAAGACGGTAGTTGAGCGGGGTGATGCAATGTTAAACCCAACAACACGACCAACGATGTTGCGCTAGAGAGAGATTGATCTGGAGACCCTCCACGACCCAACTCCCGACACAAAAACATTTGGTGCATCGCACCCGGCACACATCGCAACACAACTGCTCAGACCCGTCCTAAACATCGTGCCGGTACACGACGAATCGCCTAGCGTCAAGAATTTGCCTGGTGGGTGGTAACTTCTGCCGGCAGCCGATGTTATGGCCTACCTAAAATGCCGGAATATTTGAATATACTTACTTGCTTATTGATGTATATAATTTTTGCATTACATTCTTAATAACTAAGCCCCAATATAGTGCCAAAGTCAATATAGTGTCAAAAGATGTTACGGCCTACCACCGAGAATGTTGTCAAATATTTTGTAATAATTTTATGATTTACTAGCGACCCGCTCCGGCCTTGGACTGGTGCAATGCTGATACTATTTACACTACAGTTAAGCTGTGAATGTTGTATCTAAAATAGCGGCCCATCGCTTCCGCTACCGCGTTGGTACCGCCGCAAACGCTACGTCCCGTAACTTTGAAGTGTGTAATATCTTCGAAAATATTTATTTAAATCATGTGCAAGGGCCATTTAGATCTATATTAAATCATCAACATATTTAATTGGATAAGGATTAATGCTGTATTCTTTAAAATCGCTTTTAAAATTATCCATTATTTGTCGTAAAAAGTCAATGAAACAAATTGTTATTGTGGATCCGGAACTACAAGGCCGATTTAAGTAATACTTTTTTTTGTTGTACTATGCTTTGCTAAACTTAGAACCGGTTTCCATTTTTACATGCTTTTTATACATACAAGTGAAGCTATACTTGTATGTTTGCTTGCTTGCCTGCCTGCTTGTTTGCTTGCTTGTTTGTTTGTCCGTCTCTAACTCTTTGGACTCTGAGTGAGCGGCTCATTACTGTAAAATGTTTCACCGTTTTCAATATGTGACTGATATATACTGTGGATGATAGGCAACTAGCGACCTCTGTTGTCGAAGGGAGGTGATAGCATCAATGAACGAGTTTACGCATTATATATTCGTAAGTGCTCACCTTTCGACACCAGAGGCGCTGTATTATGAATGAAAACGGTTATAGTGTGGAGCTTGAGAACTGTAGTACCGCCTTTGAACGCCAGGGGCGCTGCTTTTATGAATGAATCACGATTATTTGTCAATGAAAATTGTAGTTGACCGCCTCTCGGCACTAGAGGCGGTAAGGTTGACACGTTTCGAATGTTCTAGAAACTCTCAGACCCGGAAGTTGAGTTAAAATATCGGTCTCTTCCGCCCTCATACTGTGGTAACGTCCCCTTTCTGCTTCCGAGACGCCGAGGGTGCGGGTGTGTTAGTGTTAGTCTCGTAAAATGTAACCGTGTTTTAGATTGTAAGACTGCACCGTGGCTATACTTGCCCGAATCCAAGGATTGTATACTTTTAAACCCGTGGAAATACCGATAATAAATCTGGTAGTAGTATCCGCCTGTTTTTCATTACTATTCAGTATTTATTCTCCTTTTATAATAAGGGAAGTCCACTGTACTCAACACAATAAGTTCGTTCCTTCGTTTTTTAAAAAAAAGAATATCGAACTAAAAAGTTGAAAATAAATATAGTTTAAAAAACTAAAAAAACATGCTTTTAAAAAATATCAAACTTATAAGTTAAAAATAATGTTTAAAAAACGCGTGAGGCGCTTTGTGTTATAATTTTTGTATATTAACCGCCTCACGCTTTTGTTTAAATTATTTTTAAATTTTTTAGTTTGATATTTTTTAAAAGCATGTTTTTTTAGTTTTTTAAACTATATTTTGTTAAAAGTTTTTAGATATATTTAATAAAATTAGGAATGGTTATAAATATTGTTTTTTCTTTTATATAAGGACATGGAGACAAGAGACTTTGTTTTATACTATGTAGTGATGAAGGGTATTCATGGAGTTTATTATCTGTTCTTCCCTATACTCCTACGCTTTGGAATGGGTTCAAAGCGTCATCTTACTGGCTGACCAACCCTTTAACAATCCAAAATTACCTGTAATTGGTTTATTTGAAATTTAATGCTTGAGTCATCAGCGCGGATCTAGGTGGGAGTTGAGTTTCAAATTTGACCTAAGTAATTGCCACTCTGTAGTGGTTAGGGAAAGACCTTTATAGTATACCTTTATGTAGCCGTATTTACAAAATGCCACACACATTACAACACGTCATACTGACGTCACACGAATTCTACATCTCGCAAGCAGAATTTACCGTGCAACTAACATATACAACATAATTTTTTGTTTATGCAAAACCAGAAACACGTGTCTAGTATTTTTAAGTAAAGAATCTATGTACAAAATTTCAAAAAGATATCATGAGAAACCACAAAGTTATGAGCTTGTTATCCTACTTGGCAGTCCCAACAAAAACATGGTCCACGCTCCACTCCAGCGGCGTCAGCTGTTGTGCGGGCGTGCGCTATCGTAAGCTGCGTGGCGCGCTCGGTAACCACATTGCAACAATATTTGACTACAACAATATTTGGGTATTTGACTAAAAAAAAAAAATAATTAGTCCGTCAGTCAGATTTCCAAAAAAAATATTACACACGTATTTTTTTTTTACATATAAACAAAAAATTAAGACGACACAGCGCGTTGAAAACTCGTGTGACGTCATTGCACGCTAAACTTTTTAGCGACCAGTGACGTCACCAGCCACCACTTCTGATCTTTGATGCCTTTTATATTTGTCAACTCTTATTGATTTAATACAATAGGGTATTTGACAAAAAAAAACTAATTAGTCCGTCAGTCTGATTTCCAAAAAATATTACACACGTATTTTTCTTTTTTCATATAAACAAAAAAATAAGATGACAAAGCGCGTTGAAAACTCGTGTGACGTCATTGCACGCTAAACTTTTTAGCGACCAGTGACGTTACCAGCTACTTTTATATTTGTCAATTTTTATTCATTTCATAAAACAAAATATACATATCCAATATTTTTTATAATCTGAATGACGGACTAAATAGAATCAATTTTTTTTTACCCAGGAAACATCCCTATTTCTAAATGTATTTGGAAAAAAATATAAAATGGTGTGAAAATGATTAGAATCGATTCAGTTGCTTATTCTAACAAACCATACTCAAATTTTACATACACAAAAATAACAATGTGTACAACATCCCAAAATCAACCGTTAGGCTAGTGCCCGCCAGACACAACACTCGTCTGGTCGGAGGATTCTCCCTTTTGGATAGAGGATGAGTGAACTTTAGACCCGGATCCTCATGCGTCTAAACTTTAACTACCGCTTTTTCCCAACTGTTAGAGTTGACTTCCAGTATAACCAGAAGTAGTAAGTATAACCGGTCGTCGTAGCCTAGTGGTTAAAACACCAGCTTCTCAAGTATGAGTGCGCGGATTCGATTCCAGGTCAGGCAAGTACCAATGTAACTTTTCTAAAGTTATATGTACTTTCTAAGTATATCTTGGACACCAAAAGAAGGAAGGAAAACATCTTGAGGAAACCTGGACTTTATAAGTCTGAAATCGCCAACCCGCATTGAGCAAGCGTGGTGATTACGCTCAATCCTTCTCTGTATGAGAGGAGATCTGTGCCCAGCAGCGGGACGATAAAAAGGTTGATAATGATGATGATGATAACCAGAAGTAGCTAAATCACCTACGCCATGGCCATCTGACCTCTACAACTGACTGAGTAATGCAATACTCCTAGGTAAGACCAATGACCTGGTGAATGTCGCGGGAAGTCGATGGATGCGGGTAGCACAAGACCGGTCATTGTGGAAAGCGTTAAGGGAGGCCTTTGTCCAGCAGTGGAGCTCTATAGGCTGAAGAAGAAGAAGAAGGTAAGACTTTCGGGTTTTGACAACCTGAAATGTCAAAGATACACGATATTCATAATATACATACCAGGAACAAACACAATCTTGCTGTACATCACACTCGTCTCCACAGAGTAGGCAACTCGTTCATGGGTCAATGTATACACTTTTACAACAAGCTTCCCATGGACATTCGAAACTTACCCATTAAACGATTTAAAAACCATATAAAGGCCAAACTTTGCAAAAAGGGGTATTATAAAATCACAGATTATTTAGAAGACAAAAAAGCCTTGGGACTGAGCTGCTCGCTCTGCTAAGCATTGTTATTAAGCGATATGCGTATTATAAGGTAAATTATTGTAAACATTTTCATTTTTAATGTCTGGACTTGTAAAAAGACGATGATCCCTGAGTTTGTTTCGGCTATTTCTTCTCATCGGTAGTCAGAAAAAGCCGGTTTCATCTAGTTTAAAAAAAATTTAGGCGTGTACAAGTGATCGGTGCTGGATGCGGGAGGCGCAGGACCGGTCGTCGTGGAGAACCTTGGGGGAGGCCTATGTCCAGCAGTGGACGTCTTTGGGCTGAAATGATGATGATGATGATGATGAAAAGTGATCAGTGGTCCTACTTGCTTAATAAACGATTTCATTTCACGATTTCACTTCATTTCATTTCATTAACAGCTGGGACCAACGCTTAAACCATCTTTCCGAAGCACGAAGGGGGTTGTGCGAGTCAGGTGTCGAACATGACACAGTCTCATTGAACAGATCAGCACTTTTACGTCGCTTCGCACAAATTATAGTGTAAGGGCTCCTACACACGATGCCGGCACCACGTCGACGCCACGCAATTACACTGTACATAAAAGTCATACGAAGACAGACTCCGTGGCGTAGCGGTAGCGAACGCGGACGCTGCATGAGGAGGCGCGGGTGCAAATATTTGCATGCATGAATATGAATATTTGCACTGGTCTGGTCGTGTCTCGGAAAGCACGATAAGCCGTTGGTCCCAGTTGCCATGCGAACATCTAGTGGCAGTCGTTACGGGTTGTTGCTGCCCTCAAAAGTCCAACAATTGGTCTAACTGCAATGCTTCGATGTCGCCTTCGGGTTGTGGAGGTCACATGGCAGTCGCTTCACGGAAAATGTCGAACTTTAGGCATATCAGCAGTTAGACTGGTAAATCAGACCCCAGACTCCAAAGCTGAAAAAGCTACGGATGCGACTGGGATTAACGCTGAGATGATGATGAAGATGATACGAGTCACACGAAGCTCGCTACCCTGGCGTCGCCTCACCGCCTCCCACGCGCCTCCAACGCGCGGGTTACCCTCCCTGTCTGTTTGATTCATTCCATTACCGGCCGTGTACGAAGCGGACGTATTCGTCGCGAGATCATATGTGACACAATCATGTCTCATCATCATCATCAACCTTTTTTTTATCGTCCCACTGCTGGAAACAGGTCTCCTCTCATACAGAGAAGGATTGAGCGTAATCACCACGCTTGCTCAATGCGGGTTGGCGATTTCAGACTTATAAAGTCCAGGTTTCTTCAAGATGTTTTCTTTCACCTTCAGTCATTGGTGTCCAAGATATACTTCTTCTTCCTCAGCCTATAGATGTCCACTGCTGGACAAAGGCCTCCCCCAAGGCTTTCCACGATGACCGGTCTTGTGCTGCCCGCACCCATAGGCTTCCCGCGACCTTCACCAGGTCATCGGTCCACCTTGTTGGGGGTCTCCCTACGCTGCGTCTTCCAGTACGTGGCCGCCACTCCAGAACCTTGCTGCCCCATCGGCCATTGGTTCTACGAGCAATGTGCCCTGCCCACTGCCACTTAAGTTTAGCGACTCGCAGAGCTATGTCGGTGACTTTGGTTCTTCTGCGGGTCTCCTCATTTCTGATTCGATCACGCAAAGAAACTCCTAGCGTAGCTCTTTCCATTGCCCTTTGTGTGACTCTGAGCCTTCGTATGAGGCCCATTGTGAGCGACCACGTTTCAGTTCCGTAAGTCATCACTGGCAACACACACTGGTCAAAGACTTTAGTCTTGAGACACTGTGGTATCTTGGACGACGAGAAGATGTAGCGTAGCTTCCCGAACGCTGCCCAACCGAGCTGGATTCGCCGAGACACCTCTTTCTCGAAGTTGGACCTACCTAGTTGGACTTTCTGTCCCAGGTATATATACTCGTCAACAACTTCGAGTGCAGAGCAACCAACTACAATTGGAGTGGGTGCGACATGAGAGTTCGACATGATCTTCGTCTTATCCATGTTCATTTTTAGATCCACTTGTTGGGAAGCTCTGCTGAGGTCATTGAGCATTTTGCCCAAGTCTTCCAGGGTCTCAGCCATGACCACGATATCATCTACGAAACGGAGATTAGTGATGTACTCGCCGTTGATGTTGATGCCAAGTCCTTTCCAGCCCAGGAGCTTGAAGACATCTTCCAACGCAGCAGTGAACAATTTAGGAGATATGACATCTCCTTGTCTCACTCCACGCTGCAGTTAGATCGGTTTCGAGTCCTGATCGAGATATACCTAGAAAATACATATAACTTTAGAAAAGTTACATTATTACTTGCCTGACCTGGAATCGAATCCCGCGCATTCATACATGAGAGGCTGGTGTTTTAACCACTTGGCCACCAGGACATTAAATCAATCATGTCTAATATAACGAAAAAAAGAAGTTTGTGCTTGCTCACTAGGTCATCATCATCATCATCCCAGCGTTAATCCCAGTCGCATCCGAAGCCTTTTCGGCTTTGGAGTCTGGGGTCCGCTTTTACCAGTCCAACTGCTGATATGGCTAAACTTCGACATTTTCCGTGAAGCGACTGCCGTCTGACCTCCACAACCCGAAGGCGACATCGAAGCATTGCAGTTAGACCAATTGTTGAACTTTTGAGGGCTCCAACAACGCGTAACGACTGCCACTAGGTGTTCGTATGGCAACCGGGACCAACGGCTTAGCGTGCTTTCCGAGGCACGACCAGACCAGTACAAATATTTATATTCATGCATACAAATACTTGCACTGTGCGGGGATCGAACCCGCGCCACCTTGCGCAGCGGCCGCGTCCGCCACCGCTACGCCATGGAGGGTGTCTCTGTCTTTGTGCTTGCTCACTAGGTATATGTATAGAAAATGGCAAAAATAACGTCGAGCTAGAAACAAGTGGGTTCATCGTATGCTGTCGGTACGGGAGCAATATGGTGAATTTCATACACTTTACGAAGATCTCCGTTAAGATGAGGCCAAGTTTTGGGATTATTTTTGAATTAATTACAAGCCATTTGATAAATTATGAGATTTATTAAAGATGAAACTGCAGCATACAATTTTTTTTTCATATAATTAATAACTAGTGCTCCTAGTGCATGATGGTAAGCAATGATGCAATCGTTGATGGTAAAGCGCACTAGTTTATTAAGAACTTAAAAAACTTGGGAATATGAAGGATGACGGCAGTTGAGCGAGGTGATGCAATGTTAAACCCAAGACCAACACGACTAACGATGCTGCGCCAGAGGGAGATTGATCTGGAGACTCTCTACGACCAAACTCCCGACACAACAACATTTGGCGCATCGTACCCTGCACACATCGCAACACAACTGCTCACCCAACTACGACCCCGTTTTCCGTACGGCTTCACCAGATATCCTGCCGGAACACGACGAATCGCTTGGCGGCAAGACCTTGTCTGGTGGGTGGTAACTTCTGCCGGCAGCCGATGTTATGGCCTACCACCGAGAAAATACAAGTATAATTAATATGCGAGCAAGTAAGTATATCTGCTAAAGAGAGATTGGTTGCTATGTTCGTATGCGGCCGGTAATGGAATGAATCAAACCGAGGTTACGCGGCGGTGGCGCGGTGGCGAGGTGGCGGGCTTCGTGCGACTCGTATGTACAATGTAACGCGATGTTCTGCGTGAGCGGTCTAGACGCGAACGCGAAAACAACAAACAGTCGAAACCTATAGAAGTGGCCTGCGTGACCAAACACACGTGGGATGCAATGCGGAGCGACGTGAAATGAAGCGAACGCAATCAATTGGCTTGATATTTTCGCGCGAACTGGATGCCGTGCCGTCGTGTATTCGTTTGGATTATGTCGATTCGCGTGTATGTAGGACATAGCCGCCGCATCGCATTGAATTCGCGTGACACCGCTTCATACTCGCCTTCACTCCGAATCGAACACTTAGGACGCCGCGTTATAGCGCGGCGTGCGTCGGCTCAGCGACGGCGCGGTGACGGCATCGTATGCAGGGACCCTAACGTAAAAGTACACGATCAGCGTTCACAGTCACCTGTATCCTTTCACACAATATTCATATAACATTAGTGAAGTGGCAGTTGAATATACTCAGTACATACAACATTATTTTTGCCTATCAGATACTTTTTTATGCAATAGTGATTTTTTCTGGGTAAAAAAAGATTATAGAAAAATATTGGATACGTATATTTTGTTTTATCAAATCAATAAAAATTGGCAAATATAAAAGGCATCAAAGATCAGGAGTGGTGGCTGGTGACGTCACTGCTCGCTAAAAAGTGTAGCGTGCAGTGACGTCGCATGAGTTTTCAACGCGCTGTCGTCTTCATTTTTTGTTTATATGAAAAAAGAAAAAATACTTGTCAAGTATTTTTTGGAAATCTGACTGACGAACTAATTAGTTTTTTTTGAGACTCTCCACGACCAAACTCCCGACACAACAATATTTGGCGCATCGTACCCGGCACACATCTTAACACAACTGCTCAGACCCGTCCTCCGTACGGCCGATACCACTAGGGCTGCTCTCTCGGGTAAACACCTCTCACAAAAAAGTAAGCCCGCATCAATCAGTTATCCATTTACCTCCCAACACCCACAACTTCCCACAATACAGGTACTTTCTCCGAAAATTCTTAATCCACGAGTGAATTATAGGAATTGGCCTGGCAAAGCAAAGTTCGTTGAATAAATTTAAATTTCAATATGGCAGCGGAATTTAGTCGTTATTTCTTGGGAAGTATGTATTTGAGGACGGTTCCTTGTATGGAAGGCGTAGCTTGAAATGGAAAAGGGTGAATTATGGCATCGGATTATTACTTAAGTGCGCAGATTTCTTATTCGGGTTTTGTCGTCATTTTTTTTTTTATTAATTATAAACTATTGCTTGACTGCAATCCCGCCTGATGGTAAGCAGTGATGCAATCGTTGATGGTAAAGCGCACTAGTTTATTAAGCCTATTCACTCAAAAAAAACTGAGTGAATAGGAAGGAAGACGGCAGTTGAGCGAGGTGACGCAATGTTTAACCCAACAACACGACCAACGATGCTGCGCCAGAGGATGATCTGGAGACCCTCCACGACCACACTCCCGACACAACAACATTAGGCACAGCGTACCCGGCACACATCGCAACACAACTTCTCAGACCCGTCGTCCGTACGGCTTCACCAGACATCATGCCGGAACACGACGAATCGCTTGGCGGCAAGACTTTGTCTTGTGGGTTTTCGCGATTTTGAAGTATCGTATTTGTTTTATTAATTAAGTTTCAGAAAATCAAATGATAGGGGCACGTATAATAACGGTGTAAAATTGTAGAAAAAAATAATTGCTCTAAAAGCATTATCCACGAACAAAATAGCGGAATACGTTTGTATAGAGACAGCACCACTAGAGTTCCCTCGAGAAACCAGGACCACTCATATGTGTGAATGGTGATCACCGAGGTCGCTTGAGTGAGGTAAAACTCCCACAGTCCCCGCCCCTATTCGATGGACCCCGAGACGGAGGTGCGCGCGGGTGCCGGCGATCTGAGGCGATGCACGGGGTACTTTAACAACCCACTACCCCGTGCAGGAGACGAGGCCCGGACAGACCGGGCCAGCGCGAGGGTGTGGGGCCGTGGAAGAACTTAGACTCCCGCGGCCCCACGCACGCTCGTGATAGAAGAGACACCGGGGTGGTTTAGTCAGTAAAATTCTGACAGACCCCGCCCCCAGGGCGGCGGACAACATATGAAGATTTCCAACCCGGAAAAAAATCCCACACTCCCCTGCCTCGCTCCCTATAGGACGGGTATCTTTTGAAGATTCACCCCGAAAAAGCTTAGAGGTCTATGTCCAGCAGTGGACTACTATAGGCTGATCATGATGATGTAAATAATTAGATATTTATGATTTATAATACAAAGTTAGGTAGTTTTTCTTTAGGTATACGAAACCTGAATATAGTCTGTTCAGATAAAGCCAGCGCACAGGGTTGACGGTAGATAATAGTATTGTACTATGCGCGTGCGCATAGCTGGACTGAACCCCAAGCCACCGCCGCTGTAGGCACAGGCGGGCGTTGACCATATTTTTGGTGGGACAACCAGGTAAGATAAACTCCATAACTCTGTGGGATTTCACATTGATAAAATATTAAACTAAGGTAGATAAGTCACTATCGCACTGAAAATGAAGCGTACAAAAGAAGGTAAGTCCAGTATCTCGCTTTAGTCACTCTCGATACACTCGTAATAACAAACAACAAACACTAACAGCGCAAACGACAAACACTAGCCATCTTTTTCTTCTCTATGCTTTAGATTGCGCCCCATCTCATTCACACTATACCAAAGTGTGAAATGTACGCAGAATAAAAAATTTGCATGTGTGTGCTGTTGCTCCGATCGGCACATTTATTTTGGTTAATTTTTCATATCATATCTGTTTAATATTATATCAATGGTTTTAAATGATATCTTTTTGAAAAAATAATGTTGTATATTTTATCTTCACCATTTCAGCCTCTATGATATAGATAGGCCACTGTAAACTGTGATATGAATATTTGCACTGGTCTGGTCGTGCCTCGGAAAGCACGTTAAGCCGTTTGGTCCCGGTTGCCATACGAACATCTAGTGGCAGTTGTTACGGGTTTTTGGAGCCCTCAAAAATCCAACAATTGGTCTAACTGCAATACTTCGATATCGCCTTCAGGTTGTGGAGATCAAACGGCAGTCGCTTCACGGAAAATATCGAAGTGTAGCCAAAATCAGAAGTTAGACTGTTAAAGCGGACCGCAGACTCCAAAACAGATTACAGAGAAAGCTACGGATGCGACTGGGATTAAGGCTGAGATGATGATGATGACTGCGAACTGTGAAATGCGCTAAGGAACTCCACCTCAACCGGTTTCATGCTTCTCGCATCTAATAGGTTAAATACCTTTTTATTATTATTCCTTTATTTCATAGTATATACATATAAATTACATTTTTAAATATTTCTACATAAAAAATACACAAAAAACATTTAAAAATATAAAAAATAGTAGCCCACCGGTATCGGGAACAGGGTCCAAGCTACCGGCGGTCAGGGCTCCAGAGAGAGGAACTTCCTGACGATGCGAGCCGTGTCTAGCAGTACCGCTTTCTGAATCAAGCCCTTGATCCAGCTGCCTAACGAGAGCCTCCTGAGGTGTTGGTCGAGGCTCTTGGCTATTAAGCCATTGGCTGTCACGACTATCGGTACAATGATTGCTGAATCCACTTCCCACATGTCGACAACCTCGTGAGCCAAGTCAAGATACTTGATTTGTTTATCTTTCTCGGCTTTCACGAGGTTCTCATCATGCGGGATGGTTATGTCAACAATCATTGCACGCCGCTCTGATCGATCCACCATCACTATATCAGGCTTATTGGCAACAATAGTCCTGTCAGTGATGATGGATCGATCCCAGTACAATGTGATATAGCCATTTTCGAGAACTGGGTCGGGCGTATACCTGTAGTACGGCACCTCCGATTCCACAAGGTTGTATTTAAGAGCAAGTTGCTGATGAATGATCCTGGCTACAAGGTTGTGTCTATGCAAGTACTCTCCGTTAGCTAGACGAGAACACCCGGAGATAATATGCCTTATTGATTCCCCCGGCCGGTGACATGCCCGACAGATGTCAACTGTGCCGTCTTTCACAATAAATCTCCGGTAATTGTTCGTCATCATAACTTCGTCCATAATTGCAAAGACAAAACCTTCGGTTTCCCCAAAGAGGTCACCGAAACGTAGCCAGGCTACAGACGCTTGAAAGTCAACATCGGGCCCGTGTAGGGCTCGGAAAAAGCGTCCGTGAAGCTCTTTGCTCTTCCATACCTCCATGCGATCATTTGTGTCAAGCACTACTGGTTTACGCCAGTTCTCTTTAGCCAAGGAGAGCGGAGTGAGGCCCTTGTCAGCCGCGACCACATCTCGATGCATCCCCACGTCGGTTACTAGGAAATAGTCCCTGAGACTGCATACCTCGCGATTGTGGAGGGTCTTGGCGTTTAAAAAGCCACGACCCCCACATTTTCGCGGGATATACAGCCTCATAACCGATGACCGTGGGTGATGCAATCGATTTGCAGTCAGCAGCGTACGGACCCTCTGATCCAGGGCGTCAAGTTCGGTTTGAGTCCATTTGAGTATGCCGAAAGAGTACATCAATACCGGCATGACCCAACCGTTGAAAGCGCGCACCTTGTTTCCGCCTGATAGAAGACTATTAAGTACTTTTTTCAGGCGGCCAAAGAAGCGTTCTTTCAACGATTGCTTCATGTCAGTAACATTGATACCCAACGCTTCCGACATACCCAAATACTTATAGGTTTCGGATGCGGAGAGGGCTCTAAAGTTTATGGAATCAGTGAGTTGGGTTCCCACGGATTCCATAATCTCTCCTCGCTTTACATGCATGACCGCACATTTGTCCACACCAAATTCCATCCTGATGGAGCTACTGAAAGTTTCAGTAATTTTCAGTAGCTCCCTCAGTTGTGAATTGTTGGGAGCAAAAAGTTTCAGGTCATCCATGTAGAGGAGGTGCGATATAACCTGACCACCTCTCCTCAACCGATAGCCTAGACCTGAATCCTCCAATAGTGTGCTTAGAGGATTCAATGCTAAGCAAAACCAAAGTGGACTCAAACTATCGCCCTGAAATATTCCTCGCTCGATCCGTATCGGTTCGCTATTCCTCTGAATATTTCGACATCCTGGATAGCGAAGGACTGTCCTCCATGTCTTCATACATGACATCAGGAAGGTGCGCAGAGTTGCATCCACTTTATACAACTCCAGCACCCGCATGAGCCATGTATGTGGGACTGAGTCATAGGCCTTCCTATAATCTATCCAACATGTCGACAGATCCTTTCGGGAACGACGAACCTGTTGGCTAATGGCCATATCAATAAGGAGTAGCTCCTTAGTACCGTGGGACCCGCTCTTACATCCATTTTGAGAGGCAGACATGATGGAGTTGCTGTCAATATGTTTGTTAATTTTAGTTTTCAAAATGGATGTAAGAACTTAGTATTATTATTATTACCTATTTATAAACCAGCGCTTGACCGCAATCCCGCCTGATGGTAAGCAGCAATGCGATCGTTGATGGTAAAGCGTGCTAGTTTATTAAGAGCCTATTCACTCTAGCCTTGAAGACACTCAAATTTTAGTCCGACGGAAACACCGCCGCCGGTAAGTTGTTCCAGTCCCTTGATGTACGCGGTATAAAGGAGGAGGCGAAACGCTTCGTCCGGATCGTGTTAACAACGTAAGGGTGGAAACTCGCCGTACGACGGGTCGTCCGATGGTGGGACGGAGATGGGGGAATTAAATCATGCAATTCCCTCGCACACTCCCCAAAATGCATCCTATAGAACACCGAAAGGCTGGCTACTCTACGCCTGTGCTCTGGGCTTTGGAGACGGTCTCCAGTTAAATCAGGGTCACCAATTAGCCTCTTCGCACGCCTCTCCACCGAATCCAAAGTAGCCAGGTGACATTTCGCAGCACCAGCCCAAATATGGCTGCAGTACTCCACACACAAACGGACCTGTGCTTTGTACAACATTAGAAGCTGCTGAGCCCCGGTGTGAAGTACCGCCGGACCTATTTATAGGTTATTTGTTAGTTTTCCCTTGAGAGGGACGAAACACTCAAAACAAAAGAAAATCGGTAGAAAAAAGGTTAAACTTTATTTTAACGTACCGCAAAGTGGGGCTAATTGGAAATCACGGGGTTATTTGGAACTGGCGAAATAAAAGTTTTGATTAATCATATTTTTTATCTATTGGATATAGAGAGACATCTACCATTCAACATCCATTTCACAGAAAAAAATTGAAGAATATCGGTGGCAAACGTTGTGAATTTTAATTTTTAACAAAACTTGAAATTTTGGTGTATTTGCGAGAGAGCTATGTATGAAGTAAAGTAGGCTACGAAATAGTGTATTTGCTGCGCTTTTCAGATCTTCTATTTGCTCTTTTGTATTCCTTAAGGACATTTTCAGATATCGTTTAGATATTCCTTTTAAATATAGCTCAAAAATATATTTAAAAAAATAACATTGCAATATATTCAGATACCAATTAGCCCCATTCTGATAATCAGAACGGAAATTTCAAAAAAATATATCTCTAGATCTAATAACAGAGCCGTATATTAAAAACAGATAATTATGAGAAATTTATAAAAGTGCCGAAAAAAATATTCAAATGTACTA
The DNA here is from genome assembly GCA_017933935.1 of Sesamia nonagrioides. NCBI lineage: Eukaryota > Metazoa > Arthropoda > Insecta > Lepidoptera > Noctuidae > Sesamia > Sesamia nonagrioides. The sequence continues at coordinate 1,390,094 of JADWQK010000407.1, forward strand.
ATTTAGTAGCTTTATTTTTCGTAAACATACATTTAAAAAAAAGTGCTCCAATCAGTTCGAATTAGACTTTACGATATTTAAAATACGAATTAAAATGTTAGTGGACTTGACAGTCGGGAGTTTTGGCGGGAAGCTAAGATGAGTGCCACGCTCATTTTTCATTGGACTTTTAAATTATTTGTAGTGTCGTTTACTAAATAAAAACGCGTGATTTATGTAGTAAAAAGTGCATTCAGTGAATAATTCATAAAGAACAGTGAAATATTGTAGCATAGTGGCCACATCTCATGGCTTTGAACCAAATCTTCCTCCGTGTTCGGTCCGCGCGGCCGTCTTTTTCGACATGAATAATTCATTACGTGACATTGGCTAAATGCATAAACCGTGCGAAGCCATAAGAAAAAGAAAGAAGAACTTTTGAAGATTTTTATTTTACTTGACATTGGCACAAAGTCATAACTAGTGCCACACTACAAAAAAAAAAAAAAAATTAGTGCCGCAAAATAGAATAATCATTTCTTTCTTTCCCGTTTCTTATAATCTCTATCCAATCCTGAGAAAATAGAAAGAATACACGTTTATTTAGTCACACTTATTCAATACTAACAGTATTACAGTAGTCACAAATCTAGTATAAACACGATAATGATACCTCCGTCCCGTTCTCTAAAGCTAAAACTCATTTCAATACATAACTAACCATATTGTCATCAGGAAATTACTTGGTTGTTATGACCTCCTGGTACAATTTCGCTTGAAAAATAATAATTTTAACTTTATTTTTGATAATAGAAGAAGCTATAGCATCGAATTTCCAGGTTTTCTAAGAAATTAGTAAAAAAAAAATTAACCAACAGTGGTAATCGTTCTATTGTAAACATACAATGGCTTCTTTGCTGATTTTTGACATTAACTTCTAAGCCAGGCATAATTTAGCAAATTTTTTACTTAAAAAACAAACTAAAACACAATTTGAAATGATAATACGTACCATTAAAACATCTATCCAGCTCCAAATTATCATAAAACCTTTAGTTTATAAAATCACAATTATGATTCTCGAAGAATTTCACTAAAACTATGAATAAACTCACAAAATCTCACTTCCATAGTCCGTCATTCTGTCTCTAAATAAAAACTATATCATTTTCGCGCGAATACCGTTCGAATACATTTTAGTTTTTTTTTTTTTTTTTGCAAAGACATGAACGTATTCAGTCTATTTTTTACGCGGCTGATGTCAACCGTTATAAGGAACTTACTGATTATTTCATGGCCTAGAACCTATACATAGTTATGTAAAACAACTTAATTGTATACCTACAGACTATTTTCAACCTTACTGTTGTGTATTTTAAGTTTATTTTTATAGGGAAGCGAGAATGGGGTTGCGACATCTTCACCTCACCCCTCTTCTATAGGACTAGGGCTGTGCAATCGATTTTGTTTTGAGTCTCCGTTTCGTTATGCGTCGATTCTCGCTGTTGAAGTTAAACATAGCTGGCAACGTATTTGCCACTGGTTTCAAATAGTTTTACAGAAGACTGTTGTTTGTGATCTGCTATTTGAACTTACTATTATAGTTACAAAGGGAATCTATAATAAGCCATACAATACTTGAATACTCAATATAGAAAATACTCATATTATACATAAGTCTTCATCATCATCTCAGCGTTAATCCCAGTCGCATCCGTAGCTTTTCAGCTTTTGGAGTCTGGGGTCCGCTTTACCAGTCTAACTGCTGATTTTGGCTAAACTTCGATATTTTCCGTGAAGCGATTGCCGTCTGACCTCCACAACCCGAAGGTGATATCTAAGCATTGCAGTTAGACCAATTGTTAGACTTTTGAGGGCTCCAACAACCCGTAACGACTGCCACTAGATGTTCGTATGGCAACCGGGACCAACGGCTTAACGTGCTTTCCGAGGCACGACCAGACCAGTGCAAATATTCATAATCATGCATACAAATATTTGCACTGTGCGGGGATCGAACCTTCGCCTCCTTGTAGAACGGCCGCGTTCGCTACCGCTACGCTACAGAGGCTGTCATACTCATACTATACATAAAGCCGCGTAGTGTCGCTGTTTATTGCCAAAATAAAGAAACAAGACATTAATAGTAGGAATGGCTTTCATTTTGACAGTTCAACAACATTCAATGCGTTATTTACGTTGTTGAACAGACGCATTTTTGGAACATATGGAGCAATGGATTAGCAATATGCTTTAAAATGATTCCAATTTTAAGAAATAGTGTATTACGCAATTAGGGTGTAGATTCCAGCTACGTGATTTCACAAAAAAATTGCTAAGGCTTGCATGATTAAGCTTCCAGATTGCGTAAAGTAACCATGTACGGACGACAGCAGGTCAAACTACCCCAAATATTTCCAATCAACCTTGAGCCTTAATGCTTTGGAGATAAAGTTGAAAATCTAATAATGAAATCAGACAGATTGTAGTACTTAGCTTGATGTGCTGTCGTCTGTACCTATTCATAAATCATGTTCATATTGTAATCATGTCAACTCATTGTCGAAATATCGAATTTTTTCTATCTACAATAGGGTAGCTTCGACAACGACGTTACTGAAGAAAAGTAACTATAAGGTAACGGTTATTTAGCTAATAGTTTTTTCGAGGCACATCACTAAACCACCCCTGTACAATGTTGCCAGCTTCCAAAACAAATATTCTACTAATTGTTATGTTGTATTAAATTAAAAATATGTATATTAACCACAATTTCTGTAAAATCTGTTTTCGAATTTCTTTTTTTGGATTATTATTTTTTTTTTTTTTTAATTAAACCATGATTTCGTGATTATTCTGCCAGTGTTGTAAATTCCTGTAGAAAGATTTTTTTGCTGGTATCACCGTGGTAGATTGAATAGTAATCTTCAGACAGACAAAAACTCAGTTCATCATAAAAACGACGCGGATCGATAGACATGTAAGGTTAAGCTGAACTTACCACGGTCAATATTTGGATGGGTAACCAAATACTCACATTTGTTTAAAATCAAAATCAGAATTGTTTATTTCAATTTAACCATCCGTTGGTGCTTTTGAATAGTCAATGTCGGTCAGACCAAGAAAAGTGAAGCTAAATTGCACGTTCCAAAGCCTAAATCTCTTTAGCCAGTGTTTTGGTTTGAAGTTATGGTAGTATTTTTATTTTATTTCATTTTATTTATTTAAGAAACAATGGTCCATCCATTGTTTCCTACCGGCGGTACTTCACACCAAAGCTGCTTCTAATGTTGTACAAAGAACAGGTCCGCTCGTGTGTGGAGTACTGCAGCCACATTTGAGCTGGTGCTGCGAAATGTCACCTGGCTGCGATTTAATACCCCCATCTACGTTCCACCATCCGACGACTCGTCGTACGGCGACTTTCCACCATCACGTTGTTAACACCACTACGATCCGGACGAAGCGTTTCGCTTCCTCTTTTATTCCGCGTACATCGAGGGACTGGAAAAATTTGCCGGCGGCGGTATTTTCGTCACACTACAATTTGAGTGTCTTCAAGGCTAGAGTGAATAGACCCTTAATAAACTAGCGCGCTTTACCATCAACGATCGCATCACTGCTTTCCATCAGGCGGGATTGCGGTCAAGAACTAGCTCTTAAATTATAAAAAAAAAACTTAATTTTTTTCTTTGTAAATGATGATATGATTAGAAAAGGGGCTGCCGAGATGACGATTAATAGGGAATTCACCATCTGCCTAGCCCATGGGCGTACGCAGCTTCTGGCCCGGGGGGATCGCAAGTCAGGTCTAGGGAAAGGCAAGAAAAAACTTCGATGGAAGACACTTAACTGTGCCTTAATAAAAATACTCCGAAAACACTCAATTAATTTGTTTGAGAAACAATATTGAAACTGGAAGGTTTTTAATGTAGAAGAAAGGTTGATTGAGGAAATGAAGTTATAATAATATTTTAACATCAAATAATAACTATACCTCTGGCTTCTTTCACCTTTTATTCAGTTTCTAGCCAGTGAAAAACTCTTGGATACGGCATTGTATCAAATGTCTACGTGCCATTATCTACGCCGTCCATTTGCTACGCCGTCGTAGACACGACATCTGAGCTACGCCGTAGCCGATGTAATGAGATCTTAGCTACTCCGCGCTGTAACAAATGTTATGAAATTTTGGCTACATCGTAGAAATACGACGACATCTCAGCTACGTCGTAGCAATTCTGATAACACCTCGGCGACGGATGCCATGGCAAATATGACTCTTTTGCTACGCCGTAGCAAATTTGATGACACTGGGCTATACCGTAGCAGATGTGAATCGGCTACGCCGTAGTAGATACTGCGACAGCTTGGCTATGCCGTAGTAGATGCGACGACATTTTAGTTATGTCACAACGATTGTGTTGACATCTCGGCGACCGACGCCATAGTAAACACGTCATCTTAGCTACGATGTAACAAATGTGATGAATTTTGGCTATACCGCAGTAAATACGACGACATCTCAGCTACGTGACACCTCGGCGACGGATGCTATGAAAAATAAGCCTTTTTTGCTACGCCGTAGCAAATTTGATGACACTTGGCTATACCGTAGCAGACGTGATGACGACTCTGCTACGCCGTAGTAGATACGGCAACATTGTGGCTATTCCGTAGTAGATGCGACGACATTTTAGTTGTGTCACAACAATATTGTGTTGACATCTCAGGCGACCAACGCCATAGTAAACACGTCATCTTAGCTACGTCGTAGCAGATCTAAAGAGATCTTAACTACGATGTAACAAATGTGATGAATTTTGGCTATACCGCAGTAAATACGACGACATCTCAGCTACGTGACACCTCGGCGACGGATGCCATGACAAATATGATTTTTTTTGCACGCCGTAGCAAATTTGATGACACTGGGCTATACCGTAGCAGATGTGATGACGACTCTGCTACGGCGTAGTAGATACGGCAACATCGTGGCTATTCCGTAGTAGATGCGACGACATTTTAGTTATGTCACAACGATTGTGTTGACATCTCGGCGACCGACGCCATAGTAAACACGTCATCTTAGCTACGCCGTAGCTGATATAATAACATCCTAGCTACGCCGTCACAAAAGTGATGACAGCTCGCCTACACAGTAACAGATATGATGCCACCCTGGCTACGCCGTAGTAGACATAACGACATCTTAGATACAATGTAGCAGATAATGTGAGATCTTGTCTACTTGCGCCTTAGCAAATGGGTTTAACGGCTTGGCTACACCGTAGCAGATGTTTTTTTTTTTAATAATTTTAAACTAGTACTACCAGTGAAGCAATCGTTGATGGTCAAGCGCAATAGTTTATTAAGCCTATTCACTTAAAAAACTTAGGAATAGGAAGGATGACGGCAGATGAGCGAGGTGATGTAATGTTAAACCCAAGACCAACAGGACCAAACGATGCTGCGCTAGAGGGAGATTGATATGGAGACTCTCCACGACCAAACTCCCGACACAACAACATTTGGCGCATCGTACCCGCCACACAACTGCTCAGACCCGTCCTCCGTACGGCTTCACCAAACATCATGCCGGAACACGACGAATCGCTTGGCTGCAAGACTTTGTCTAGTGGGTGGTAACTTCTGCCGGCAGCCGATGTTATGGCCTACCACGAAGAAAATGATGGCATTTCGGCTACACCGTAGCAGGTGTGATGACATCTCGGCTATGCCGTAGTAGATACGGCGACATCTTAGATCTTAGCTACGCTGTAGCAGGTGTGATGACATCTCGGCTATGCCGTAGTAGATACGGCGACATCTTAGATCTTAGCTACGCTGTAGCAGGTGTGATGACATCTCGGCTATGCCGTAGTAGATACGGCGACATCTTAGATCTTAGCTACGCTGTAGCAGATGTGATGACATTTTGGCTACACCGTAGCAAATGTGATGACATGTACCATATGATGATGGAAGTAGTATAAACGCAGAGAGGTGTAAGTGTGAGTTTGTGTATGTGAGTTAATATGTTTGTTTCTTCTTCTTTCAATGCCTCCTCAATATCGTATTAGTATCGATAACTGGTTCTACTAACGCCCACAAAGCCAGGCCAAACTTAAAAAAAGAAAACTCCCTATTTTTTTAAATAAGTATTATTTTGCCAAAAGAGGTAATTTAAAACGTGTGCGGTAGGCAATCCATGTGCAGGCGACGGGGGGTAGAGCACGCGGCAGGTGGTCGCATCGCTTATAATAATACCGTCAAAATGGTGTTGTCACTTTTTTACTGCACTGCGGCAGCCTCCGTGGCGTAGCGGTAGCGAACGCGGCCACTGCGCAAGGAGGTGCGGGTTCGATCCCCGCGCAGTGCAAATATTTGTATAAATGAATATGAATAATTGCATTGGTCTGATCGTGCCTCGGAAAGCACGTTAAGCCGTTGGTCCCGGTTGCCATACAAACATCTACAGGTAGTCGTTACGGGTTGTTGGAGCCCTCAAAAGTCCAACAATTGGTCTAGCTGCAATGCTTCGATATCGCCTTCGGGTTGGGGGAGGTCAGACGGCAGACGCTTCTCGGAAAATGTCAAAGTTTCGCCAAAATCAGCAGTTAGACAGGTAAAGCGGACCCCAGACTCCAAAGCTGGAAAAAGCTTCGGATGCGACTGGGATTAACGCTGAGATGACGATGACGGTTTTGTCACTTTTTTTTTTAAATTACAAAATTTCGGGGAAGTAGCCGTCAGCTTCATGTCCTCGGTCTTGTCTACCGCGAGTCGGAACAATTTCTCGACGGAAGTAACGCCGGTCCACTCCCTGATGTTTCGCAGCCACGATTATCTCTTTCGTTCAGCGCGCCTCTTCCCTTCTACCTTGCCCATCATATTTTTGTTTACACATCCACAATACAGGAGAAATTGCTAGTGTGGGACAACGTTTTGATAAAATCTATACTAATCTATACTAATATGTCCTCAAAGTTATGACCTCGAAACCGTTTAGATACCCCACCACGTCACTTTACAATGAATGTCGGGTCCTCACGGTGAGGCAGCTCTTTGTTCTTGGCACAATTCTACGTAAGCATCCCTCGGTGGTATATAACCCAAATGCAACCAAAAAGCGCAGACACTATGAAGTATGCTCCACTCATGGATGTAGAACTGCCCTTGCTCACCGTCATTATGAAGTGCTGTCAAACCATATTTATAATAAAATAAATAAAGTCTGCGACATTGCTCCTATGTGCCGATACAAATGTAAGACCGAGGTGACGAAGTGGTTAACAAATCAAAATTATAATAATACTGAAGATTTACTGCAGATCTCAATCGCTTGAACTAAACGGGGTAATACACTAGTAAAATTATTCTATCATTTTACACTATAATTACACTCATGCATAACTATACAACTACACACTATAAAGTAGTATAAATTTATACATAATTATGAAGCACACACACATTATACTAATTTATTTATTTTATTTAATAACTTATTAATTGATGAAGATGTAAAAAAAATTGTTACAACATGTTTACCAATTTACCAAGTACCTATGGCTAAACCCGTCACACTGTTCCCAACCCACTGCAACTCCTGAAAGCCAGAATCAACAGTGGAGACCGCCAGAAAAACGCCGAGCAATGAAGCCCGACGAGTCCCGGAGAAACGTTTCAACTGTCTTGGGTCCCGCAACGAAATTAATCAGAAAAGAATAGCGGAGGAGTAAGAAAAAAGATATTTTTTCCACTTCCCTCCATAATAAGCAGGAGACAGAACAGAAATAGGCCAATCGGCACAAAGGGACATTATTGCAACTGGGAGAAGCCCAGATTGCCAAGCACCACGGAATAACATTTGATCAAGCTAATGGGTCCTAAGTAGGTATTTGCTGTTACAATTGATTCCAATAATAGGTATGGCAAACCTACCTACCTATGGCTACCTATGAGTACCTATGGCTAGATAGTTTATTTATCTTAGTGACCTAATTTATATTGTGCTTGACTAACATCAACTATTACTTTGGCTTAATTATCTAGCGAGGACCCTGGCACCCTAAACACAAGTTAAATCTTAAATTGGGTGCCAGAGTTCATCTAAAACACTTGCGTTGTTATAAGTTTATTGATTAATATTTTATGTTGTTATTTTCAAACCAGTGGTAATATTTTTTTTTTTTTTTTAATATCTAAAGCTGAAGAGTTTGTTTGTTTGTTTGAACGCGCTAATCTCGGGAACTACTGGTCCGATTTGAAAAATTCTTTTTGCGCTATAGAGCCCAATAATCCAGGAAGGCTTGCTATATAATATCACACTGCGAATAATAGGAGCGGGGCATATACGCGGGTGAAACCGCGTGGCGCAGCTAGTCTATACTAATATGTAAAGCTGAAGAGTTTGTTTGTTTGTTTGAACGCGCTAACCTCGAAAACTACTGGTCCGATTTCAAAATTATTTTTGCATTGGAGAGCCCATTAATCCAGGAAGGCTTTAGGCTATATAACATCACGCTGCGACCAATAGGAGCGAAGCATAACTAACTCCACGCAAACGAAGTCGCTGGCCGCCGCTAGTACAGTGTATTGCTGATCGCCTATGCCATCATGAGATCACTAACAAGTTTATAAAACGCCTTACTAATTCTTTCAGATGATACTAACCCATTTAGAACTATCACCTTCGGGTTGTGGAGGTCAGACGGCAGTCGCTTCACGGAAAATGTCGAAGTTTAGCCAAAATCAGCAGTTGGACTGGTAAAGCGGACCCCAGACTCCAAAGCTGAAAAAGCTGCGGATGCGACTGGGATTAGCGCTGAGATGATGATGATACTAACCCATTTAGAACTGTAAATCAAATCAAATCAAATTATTTATTTGCTAGAATGCAGGTAGGTATACAAATATGGTTGTCAGAAATGAAAGTGGAGCCATACATTCTGTCCCAGATGGGACATGCAAAATTTAAATTATGTCAATTTGAAGCTACAGAGAAGAACAATAATCATTAATCAGATAAAAAAAAACACAATAATCAAACGCAAAAAAAAATCGATTCGGTCACAATAAGGTCAAAAAGCAATTAATGTAAAAAGTTATATTAATAAAAAGTAAAATATAATTAAATGTCACGTCAATAAGGATAAAATACAAGCATCACAAAACATCGGCGAAGAAACCAGCAACGGAATAATAACATTTTTTTTAATAATATGTCAGTAAGGTTTTTTTGAAATACTTTTAATGGTTGCTCTTTAATTTCGTTAGGTATCCCATTGTATACTCTTGGCCCCATACACATAACGCTTTTTTTTAACAGTGTGGTGTCATAGCCACCTATAAGCAACAAATGTTGATATTGAGATCTCATACAATTTGTCCTCTTTCGTGTCTCGTTTAACGATGGGAACAAATGTGGGTTACTTTTCACGAAAATGGCTATTTCTAGAATGTATAGACATGGAAAGGTTAATAATTTATGCGATTTGAACACTGGAATACGTCATGATATCTGTGTGTGTAATATGTCATGATGCAGTGGTTGAGCGATCGACGTTGATACTACGCTGCGTGTCGCGTTTTAAGAACAGTATGTCCTACAAGTAGTTGTTCCGAGTCTGGCTGTTTGTGTGTCTGAGTTTATATGTTTGTAAACGCACCCACGATACAGGAGAAATTCCCAAGGTGGGGCACTTTTCTTTTCTTTTTTTAAAAATATCTGTATATTTGTTACATAACGCCAATTACTTTTATCGCTTACTCCACATCATGACTTTGCCTCAAACCTCCCTCATAGACGGCTCACGCGGCCGTCTTTTTCAACTGTCATTGGCGATATCCGCCATTTTAGTGAAATAAAATTTACAAAGAATTCTATAATTTGTTACACGTGTTATTGGCAAAATTGTGGTATCTATTCCACAGAGGCCATTGATCAAGAGTTGAGGTTGACTACAACTGACAGTACAGCACCCTAATTGTGTTTCTGCTGGTGCAGTGGCTGAGCAATGGACTGCTGCGCTGCGTGTCAGGGGTTCTATTCCTGCACGGAACAAATGTACCCAGTAACTGGGTTATCTCAAATCTAGCTAACCCAGCTGCTGGGTTAGCTGACCACAAAACACCTGGGAAACCGCAAGATAGATTGATTGGTGCAAATCGAAGACATTATATAACATAGTGTACAGACGACAGCACATCAACTACTACATTCTGTCAGATTTCCATAATAGATTTTCAATTTTATCTCTGAATTATTAAGGCTCAAGGTTGATTGGGAATGTCTAAAAGGTTAGGGTAGCTATACCTGCTGTCGTCCGTATCTACATAATTATCTAAAATCTTTTTGGTGAAAATGAACCCGTTTTACGGAAAATGACGAAACGAAACACAATCCCCTCTTATTACAAAACAAGAATTTTGTTTAGACCGGATTTAAAGCACCTAACTAGTGACTGAATTATGAACCTAACCGTTATGAATTTTTATTTTTTGAAATGGCATCTCGTAGTTGACCTAGAGAGGTCATCACTGCTTAACCGGACTATCCTGTGGCTGCCTTAAATGAATTTAAAGCCTCCAGCCAGGGCTACTAAAAGCTAAGCGCGCTAAGGGCACCCCCTGTGGGGTACGAACCTCGGCTTAGGGTGTCACTAGAACAACAAGGGACGGCTGGATCGAAATCTTATTTTTATTTCGGTTTGATGACCGCGGCGTTTCCTAGTACTAGCTCTGAGAAGAAACGTCCGAAACAAACTCAGAGGTCATAGTTGGGAATTTATATTTACTGGCTCAGCTGCGGCGCGGGCTGGCCGTCATCAGACAAGGGACGGGGGAGGGGACTACTACGTTGAACGCGTCGCGATGGACCTCGGCGGCGAGGTCGTTAGGTCGGTCTTTTCTTGTGTATTGTGCTGGTGGCCCTATTGGCCTCTTGGAGGAGGGTTATGGGGTCATCGGGGTCTGTGTGGGCATGCCGTGGACGGCGAAGCTTGGAGATGGTGGAGGGGGTATAGTTAGCAGCCGCTGCTATCAGGGGATTGCGGTGCTTGGCGGCAGTGTCAAAGAAGCGTTTGGAAAGACGTTTCATGAACTGCTGGATGGTGGGGATTTTGAGATCGAGGTGGAGGATCTCATTACGGACGAACCAAGGGGCGGTTGTGACTTTACGGAGGAAACGGTTTTGGACTACTTGCATCCTATGGATATGACGTGGCTTGGCATATTGCGAAGACTGGACAAGCGTATGTCATAATCGGGCGTATGCATGCTGTGTACAAGCGCATTTTGCACCTGAGCGACAGTTTGCTACGCGGGTTGAGGAGGGGGTGGAGTCGACCCAGAGCGAAGGCGGCGCGTGAGCGGACCGCCTTAATGTGCTCTGAGAAGTTGAGGTGGTGGTCGAGAATCACACCTAGGTATTTGGCTTGCTTTTCCCAAGGGATCGGCTTGCCATCCATGGTGATGGGCCGTGGAAGGGTGACGTTGCAGTTGCGAGGTAGTTGACCGCTCTTTGAAGATGGAGGCGAATCCGGTCTGGACTGAGTCCCGAGCAGTAGATGGCTGTGTCGTCTGCGAACAGAGCGAGTTGTGCCTTACTACTTTTCGGGATGTCGCTGGTGAAAAGCGTGAAAATGAGGGGGGCTAATACATAGCCCTAGGGAACACCTGCATGGATGGGGCGGGGGGAGGAGAGTGCTCCCTCGATTTTATCACGAAAGGTGTGGTTTGACAGGAAGTCCCGTAAGATGAGGACGAGACGATCAGGCACACCGAGTTGGTACAGCTTATAGATTAAGCCGTTGTGCCAGACTTTATCAAACGCCTTCGCTACGTCAAAGTAGACTACGCCTGTATACATACCACGCAGGAACCCTGCGTGTATATGTTCAGTGATACGTAGGATCTGTTGGGGACAGGAGTGTTGGGTACGGAACCCTAATTGCTCATTTGGAATGAGGCCCTTGTTCCCGGCGTAGGCTCTGAGTCGTTTGTATATAAGCCTCTCATAGATCTTACCGAGAACTTTGAGTAAGCTGATGGGACGGTAACTGGTCGGTTGGCTTTAGGCTTACCGGGCTTGGGAATGCCTATGACAGTGGCTTCTTTCCACGTTTGTGGGAAAATGTTATTCCCCAATGCACCATTGAAGATGGTGGTCAAGAGGATGATGAGGTGGGCTGGGAAGAGGCGGACCACTCGGTTGGTGATGCCGTCAGACACCAGACACAGAGGTTTAAGACCTTTGACAATGTCCTGCACTTCCTCTGGAGTGATGGGAGGCAGGGGGTCCTCAGGGTCGTCAACGGGCGGGAGGGAGGTTCTACGTTCGACTTCAGCGTCAACCTCAAGGAGATGAGCTTGGTCTACTGGTAGGAGGCTGGGGGAGCACGGGGCTTCTAGACAGGAGGCAAGGCATTCAGCCTTGTCATCGTCGTCGAAGACGATGGTATTGTCAGGGCGAACCAGGGGAGGTATGGTGGCGACTTCTTTGGATTTTAATTCCCTCTGAAGTTCCCAGAAGGCTAAGTGAGTCGGCTCTAACTCATCCAGCATCCTATCCCAGGCAGCTTCACGCCACTCCTATACGCGTCTTTTTACAGTTCTCTGTAAATAGCGCATATGGGCTATGTTAGCCGCGCAGGGGAAGCTGCTGTAGGCACGGACTGCCGCGTTCTTCTCGGTCAGCAGTTCACGCAAGTCAGCAGGGAGTTTCCAGCGACAGTCTTCTGTCACTGTGACCTCCCTTGAACATTCGTTCAGGACTGACTGTACTTGATCCGTGAACGAGTCGATCGCGGCTGTCGTGTCAGTGATGGAGTCGAGGCGTGCGGGTATGGAGTCCAAGTGGGGGGATGTGGTGGATTTCAGCCGATCGCTTACTTTCCTCCAGTCCGTTGCCACTTTTCTCAGGGGCGCTTGACCTGGGTCAGGGAGGCCAGAGCGGGGAGCCAGTCGAATGATGACTGGGCGATGGTCAGATAATAAAACCGTTATGGAAATGTAGTTCTTTGTTATTGCTAATGTTATTTTTTCACAACATGCGAAAACAAATTATTTAATTTTTATTTACCAGCCCAAGCTCTAATAAGGTTTTTATTTACGTTTTATTCAACTTGTCTTATCTCCAACCAATGCTTGACATTGACATTTTTAGCGGAAGAGACCTGAAACGCAACTGTCATTTAAGTGAGAAATATTTGTGTTAAAATAACCTAAAAAGTTTACGATATTATTTTCGGAAAATTACGAAACTATTTTGCATTTACTTCAATAAAACTGCTAACAAGCATTTAATTAGAAAACCAGTAAGCGGATAACTCTGTTACAAAATGAATATAGCCCGTAAACTCTGTACAATTCACCATAGTTATGTCAGCAGAAGTCTTTACCGAAAATTCCGCTTTTCCGCAATAAATTACGATAACTCTACAGCAACACAACCTCAAGTTAAAGAAGAGAAGTTCGACTTCGAAGACCTAAATGTTCTAGAACGAACCGAGCGACGCAAAGCAAAAATCGAACCATTTATGAAAGACGTTTTCGTATCAATATTCAATAAAGAAATGCTGGCATACCCGGAGATTTTAAACAAAGAGGAGACTGAATCTTTGGAAAAAAGAATCGACGCTATTACTAAAGTGTTTGCTGACCCGAATAAAACAGAAGAAGATCGCAGAAACATACTCAAAAACACGAAAATGTATGCGGCTCCGGTTAGTCTGACTCGAAACGGTCTTGCTTCAAACGTTACTGAAAGTGTGAGGTATCTGGAGGCTATAGCGGGTGATTTCCAGCTTGGGCAAGAGATTAGTGACCACTGGGTAGGATTACTAGCACTTCAAAATGGTTTAGCTCAAGAGCAATATAGTATGATCATTGATGACTTGATTTCTGGAGATAATCCCATTTCCCTGGGTATTAAGGAGCGTGTTGCTGAGAGGATCTCACAGCCTGATTTTAGAACTTCTGCTAACATGGATGGGCAAGGTATGATCATTATTATTAGATATCTTCTATTATGTAAAATCCTGTCACAATGTTTGCCCCCAAACTCCTCCAAAACAGCTGAACCGATTTTAATGAATTTTTGTATATACCTACATTCATTAGGCCTGAGAATAGGTTTTTATCTAATTTTACATATATTAAATAAAACTAGTTTATTAAGAGCCTATTCACTGTAATGTTAAAGACACTTAAATTATTCTCTGATGGGAAGACCGCTATAGGGAAATTGTTCTAGTCCTATGCTGACAGTATTAAAACACGAGTCAAAATGCTTTGTGGGGATCCTAGCGATGTCAACAACGTAAAGGTCGCTGTACAACAGGTCATCCGATGATGGAACAGTGATGACAGAATTAGGTCATATAATTCCCGCGAAAACTCCAAAATAGGATGTATTTTATAGAATAGCAAAAGACTGACTACCCTACACCAGTGCTCCATGCTTTGAAGATTGTTCTTTTCCAGTTCTGGGTTCGCACTCCTCTCCACCAAATTCAAAGCTGCCAGGTGGCATTTTGCAGAACAAGCCCATATGTGGCTGCAGTAGTCCACACACAAATGGACCTGTATAACATTAGAAGCTGAGTCGATGTGCACCGTCTTTCAGGCTGAGCTGCTCGCGATAGCCAGGGCTACGGACCTGGTTGTCTCGAGAGGCTTCGACTGCGCGGCGGTGCTCAGCGACTCCCGGTCCTCGCTCGACTTGATCCGAAACCCGGAAACGCACCATCCCCTTGCTACCCATATTCGTGAGAATATCAGGGAGCAAGAGGGGAGAGGTAAAATCCTCCGGTTCTTTTGGGTGAAAGCTCATGTCGGAATCCCCGGCAATGAGCGAGCCGACGAGTTGGCAAGGCAGGCGGCGGCTCAGTCCAGGGTCGCCCCGGCGTATGACAGGTGTCCAGTCTCATACGTCAAGCGACGTTTGAGGGAGGGCACAGTAGCTGTCTGGAATGGGAGGTACACCGGCGGGGCCACGGCTGGGGTCACGCGGATGTTCTTCCCCGATGTGGTGCGCGCGCGCAAGGTCCTGAAGAGCCTCGACAGGACGTCTATTTGGGCGCAAATTTTGACGGGTCACGGCGGCTTCGCCGCGTACCTACACAAGTTCAAGTTAAAGGACAGCCCGGCCTGTGTGTGTGACACGCAGGCAACTGAGACAGTCCAGCACCTGCTGTTCGAGTGTCCGAGGCACAACCGCGACAGATACGACCTGGAAGTAAGTACTGGTACTATTTTGACTGAAACAACTATCTCTGACCTAATGGCAGACAAGCACTCCAGGCCGTGTCTGGAGCGGTTCTGCCTCAAAGTTGCAAAGGAAAGTATTGAAAGGAACAGGACAAGGGCGGCACAGCCAAGCGCAGTGCCGTCTGCAAGAATTGCATAAGGAAAATTGTATATAGATAAGAAAACAATGTAATAGAAATAAGAATAGCATCTAAGAAATATATGTAATAAGACAAAAAGAAAGACGATTAAAAGAATATAAGACGAGGGAAAAGAAAAACCCACAAAAGACAAGGCGGAAACCGCAAAAAATTGTAGCGGTAATAAAAAGACATACAAAGACAGGCAAAAAAGAAGAGAAAGGAGAGAAAGGACGGCAAAAAAAAAAAAAAAAAAAAAAAAAAAAAAAAAAAAAAAAAAAAAAAAAAAAAAAAAAAAAAAAACATTAGAAGCTGTACCGGTGTGAAGTACTGCCTCACCTTTACAAGAATGCCTAGTTTCCATGCAACTTAACAGCCTGGCAAACGGTTTCCAAAGCCTGGAGCACAGGTGTAGAGTAGCCAACCTGTCGGTATTCTATAGGATGCATTTTGGAGAGTGTGCGATGGAATTGCATGATTTAATTCTCCCATCTCCATTCCATCATCAGACAACCCGTCGTACGGAGAGTTACCACCCTTACTTTTTTGACACTACTACGATCCGGACGAAGTGTTTCGCCTCGTATTTTATACCTCATACATCATGAGGCAGGAACAATTTGCCTGCGGCGGTAGTTTCCGTCGGTCTACAATTTAAGTATCTTCAAGGCTAGAGTGAATAGGCTTTTAATAAACTAACTTGCTTTACTATCAATGATAACATCACTGCTCACCATCAGACGGGATTGAGGTGAAGCACTAGTTTATGATGTATAAAACAAAATAAATAAAAAAAAACAAAAAAAAAAACACCTAAAACTCTCATTAATTTATTTCTAGGAGTATGGCGCATCAATGGCGAGAAAGTATGCCATTATTCTAATGGATACATCCTAGTACTGTCAGCCATTGAAGCATCTCGGTTGAGGGCATTCCTCGTACATCCCAATGCTGCCGGAGTCACTTCTGATGGTACCTTCGTCACATTCAGGGGTACTCCTGGTAAGTTTTTAAACCTGCTAAAGTTTTTTTTTCTCTTAGTATTTTTTTTTTTTTTTGATATGGCATCTCGTAGGTGGCCATTAGAGGCCGTAACTACTTAACCGGACTTTGAGAGCGCACTAGTTTATTAAGAGCTTATTCACTAAAAAAACTAAGTGAATTGGAAGGAAGACGGCAGTTGACCGAGATGGTGCAATGTTACAACTGCTCAGACCCGTCCTCCATACGGCTTCACCAGATATCATGCCGGAACACGACGCATCGCTTGGCGGCAAGACTTTGTCTGGTGGGTGGTAAGTTCTGCCGGCAGCCGATGTTATGGCCTACCACCGATCTACAAAGAGCCGGAACCAACGGCTTAACGTGCTTTCTGAGGCTAGGAGGGGCCTTGGTAGCAGAAATTGGGACGCATCCACTGGCCAATCGCGACAAGTGTAGCTTACCCTGGCCGATCGACCTGTGCGGATTTTATAACTAAGCCTTATATTCTAACTAGCGACCCGCCCCTGCTTCGCACTTGGACTAATCATATGGGTACCTAGCCTAGGTAGTAGCCTTCCTCAAGAAACGGTGGCCCTTCAATAAAAATAATGTCTACTGTGCCGCCCATTAGCCAATATCTGACTCTGCAAGATACATCGACCTTATTGTCCATAGATAGCCAGTTCCACCACCTTCAAACAGAATGAAAGCCTTCCGGGGTAGCAAGTTTGTTCGAAATAATGGTCCCCCGCTCCGGCCCACTCACTTCGCGGTTTAGGCAGAGAAACACTCAAGTGGCAGGCGGCCGGCAGGGGCGCGAGCGGTACGCGCATGTTTTCTGGTGTTTAGTTTTGAATAAATCGTGATATCTCCTGAATGAAACAACCAGTTCCAATAATGCAAAAAGAGATCTGCTGCTACTAAAATTACCTTTGATATGACGTAATTTATTTGGATAAGGATTAATAATAAGGAACAAATAGTGAACTCTGATTTCGACTGGCATTTTACCTAATTAACTTTTCAAACATAAAAAAGTAGTCATAATGAAGAAACTATGGTACGTAGGGATATGGTGTCGCAGACTTTTAATATGTAATTTTAAGGTCTACAATACTGTATACCATTTTGATCTATCTCATAGGGTTCAGCCAGCGTTTGCAATGTAAGCTCAAAAAAATGGGTTTATTTTGCGACGTGTGTTAGAAACCTCCAAAGTTATGAGTGCTCCTCTTATATATTATGCATGTTATATACATAAAAACCTTCCTCTTGAATCACTCTATCTATTAAAAATAACCCCTATCAAAATCCGTTGCGTAATTTTAAAGATTAAATCATACAAAGCGACATAGGGAAAGTAAAAGTGACTTTGTTTTATAATATGTAGTGATTACTGCTAATTCTTTCTTTCCAGCAACTCCACTTGATCTGATCTCCGAGGTGAACTTAGCCCATACACTTGGCCTTTCACGGTTGTATGCAGCTGTACTATCCCGCTGTAGACTGACTGCTGCCATCCATAGTGTTATGGAGTACACAAGACCTAGGGCCTTTTCTGGTAAGTCAATGATAACTGATCTAATATATAAGCAGGATCTGCATGTCACGGAGATGAATATGCTGCGGTGGATGTGTAAAGTTACGCGGAAAGACCGCTTCAGGAACTCCCACATCCGTGGCGGTCTTCGTGTCCGTGACATAGCAGACAAACTGCAGGAGGGTCGCCTACGCTGGTACAGCTACGGTAACAAATGTCTTGCCATGGCATGGCACACACCGTGTAGCCAAGCATATTGTACGTTACGGAATTGCATCGCTGACAGGGGTGTTCGGCACGGGTGCAGCTACACAGGAGCTAAACTTAGTATTCGGGAACACTGTTTTAGCTGCTGAACCTTGGACAAAACTATCTTTGCATTGTGTAGATTCAGTTTCTTAGTATTGTATTGTTGTCTTAGTGTTTGGCATGGCACACGTGTGAGCACAATGTACTTGCTGTAAAGCATCTATTTGTTGGGTTAGTCTTTTTTATTGACTTGATTGTGCTCTGGCTGTTGAGAGTATGTCATGCTCACTCAAATGTCTCGCTGGTGGTGGCATGTGTGTTGGGTCATTAGGTTCCCTTCAATATGGTTGAATGATGCTGATCCATACGTCATGTTCGTGAACGGACGCCGTCAGAGGGACCCCTCTGACGGCGTCCCTCTCTTCTCCATAGGTACCTACTCTTTGGAATGGGCGACTAGCTTCACCTTACTGACTGACCGACCTTCTGACAATTCAAAAGTGCCTGTAACGGGTTATTTGAAATAAATGCTTTGATTTGATTTGGCGCCTACGCCGGGCCGGAACAAGCGGGGTAGACTAAAGAAGTGCTGGCTTGAGGTTGTAAGAGATGACATGTGTGCCAACAATCTCTTATCCCAGTATGCTAAAGATCGCGCGAAATAGAGAAGAATGTTCAGGAAAGCGGACCCCGGGCTCCAACGCGATGCAACAGGGATAAACGCTGAAATGATGATTAATTTTTTGTTTATTATTATTATTATGTCCTGTCTATTTTTTTTACATGCTTTTTATTAGCTTCACTTGTATGTTTGCTTGCTTGCTTGTTTGTTTGTTTGTCCGAGTCTAACTCTTTGGACTACGAGTGAGCGGCTCATTACTGTAAAATGTCCCACCGTTTTCAATACGTTCCTTCGTTGGAAAACATGCTGTCCAAAAAACATGCTTTAAAAAAATATCAAATTAAAAAGTTATAAAAAAATATCAAATTAAAAAGTTATAAAAAAATATCAAATTAAAAAGTTAAAAATAATTTTAAAAAAAAGCGTAAGGCGCTTTGTGCCATAATTTTTGTATCTTCTTCTTCTTCAGCCTATAGATGTCCACTGCTGGACAAAGGCCTCCCCCAAGGCTTTCCACGCTGACCGGTCTTGTGTTGCCCGCATCCATCGGCTTCCTGCGAATTTTTGTATATTAAGCGCCGCACGCTTTTTTTTACAATTATTTTTAACTTTTTAGTTTGATATTTCTTTAAAGCAAGTTTTTTTTAGTTTTTTAAACTATATTTATTTTTAACTTTTTAGTTCGATATTCTTTTTTTAACCGACTTCAAAAAGGAGGAGGTTACTCAATTCGACCGTATATATGCTTTTTTTTTATGTTTGTTCGCGCATAACTTCGTTGTTTATGAACCGATTTTGATAATTCTTTTTCTGTTGGAAAGAGGACGTTCCCAAGGTGGTCCTATGATAAGGATATCAGGGTTTGATGGTGGAAGACCAGAGAAAATAAGGGGAACTTTCAAAAGTTGCAGGGGCGACTAGTGCATTTCTTAGCATTTTCATTAAGTATTATAAAGCACTACAATTTAATAAAGGTCTTGAGTAGATCTGATGATGGAGCCGGGAGACAGTCGAAGGAACTCCTCAACAATTCACAGCAGCTACCTTGTGTTTGGGCTCGATTAATTTGTATTGCTAAGAACTTTACACCTAGATGGGTTGTGACTGTCATAAAAGCTCTGATGATGAAGACAAAGGCCAGTTCCGGGAACTCCTCAACGGTTTACAGTAGCTACTTTGTGGTTGGACTTCATTCATTTATATTGATGAGACCTTTGCACCCACTGGGTTAAAATAATGGTCTGCAGTAAATTTGATGATGAAGAAAATTACGTCGTTTCCCAACTATATTTGCGTCAGCTTCCAGTCTGAACGGATGCAACTGAATACATAGTACCTACTTTTAACAACTAAAAAGTGTAAAATAAAAACTTTTTTACAAAAAAACAACCGACTTCCAAAAACCACTACAAAGTGAAAAATAACTAATTTCGGAAGTCGGTGTCAAAAAACGAATATACAAAACGAAAGACACCGACTTCCGAAATTAGTTATTTTTCACTTTGTAGTGGTTTTTGGAAGTCGGTTGTTTTTTTGTAAAAAAGTTTTTTTGTTAAATACGAACGAAGGAACGTATTGAAAACGGTGGGACATTTTACAGTAATGAGCCGCTCACTCGTAGTCCAAAGAGTTAGAGACGGACAAACAAACAAACAAACAAGCAAGCAAGTTTTTTAAAGTATATTTATTTGTTTATTTTTAGAAAAGAGATAAATATGTTTATTTATTTTTTTTTTTAATCTTTCCTGACGGTCTAATTATTTTTTTTTTTTAGTCAACTACCCTATTGGGATATTTTTTGAGTTTATGATGTTGATTCTCCTACTCAGGCAAACCTCTAGCAGAGCTGTCTACCATACAAGCTACGGTAGGTAACGCAATCATTGACGTGTACGCTTCTGAGAGTGCCGAGTATTTCACTGCTGGCTTGCTGGACGGATACATGGAACCTGATGCGGAACTGGAAGTGGCAATGTGCAGGTGAGAAGATATTTATTTATTTATGGCACATCGACAACACACACAAACATGGTTATTTATTGTAAAGGTCTTTTTTTTTTCTTTTTTTTTAAATCTTTATTTGAGAGCTTTGTCACATATGACTATGTCGCTCTGTAATGCAGCTACATGCTAAGTACAAAATACAAAAAACATCTAATACACTTTCGTCACCGACCCTCCGCCCGGCGGCGCAAGCCAACCTCAACTATTTTGTAAAGCATCCTTGCTTTATCACATAAAGGAAATGCTAAAATACTGTTGCATGCTGTAAAGGTCTTATTCTAGTGTTAGTGTCAATAACAGACCTGTACAACATTCGCGTAAAAATAAAAACTTATAAATAACGAAATGAACAACCAGATACAATAACAATAAATTGAATATAAGATGTCAAAAAAATATAATTTTAAGATTTAAATCTAGTTAATAATAATTGAGAATTAATTCATTAACATTGGATATATTAAAATTGAGAATTGACAGCCTCCGTGGCGTAGCGGTAGCGGACGCGGCCGCTGCGCAAGGTGGCGCGGGTTCGATCCCCGCACAGTGCAAGTATTTGTATGCATGAATATGAATATTTGCACTGGTCTGGTCGTGCCTCGGAAAGCACGTTAAGCCGTTAGTCCCGGTTGCCATACGAACATCTAGTGGCAGTCGTTACGGGTTGTTGGAGCCCTCAAAAGTCCAACAGTGGGTCTAACTGCAATGCTTCGATGTCGCCTTCGGGTTGTGGAGGTCAGACGGCAGTCGCTTCACGGAAAATGTCGAAGTTTACCCATATCAGCAGTTGGACTGGTAAAGCGGACCCCAGACTCCAAAGCTGAAAAGGCTTCGGATGCGACTGGGATTAACGCTGGGATGATGATGAAGAATAATAATTGAGAATTAATTCATTAACTTTCTCGGTGGTAGGCCATAACATCGGCTGCCGGCGGAAGTTACCACCCACCAGACAGTCTTGCCGCCAAGCGATTCGTCGTTTTCCGGCATGATGTCTGGGGAAGCCGTACGGAGGACGGGTCTGAGCAGTTGTGTTGCGATGTGTGGTGGGTAAGATGCGCCAAATGTTCTTGTCTCGGGAATTTGGTCGTGGAGAGTCTCCAGATCAATCCCCCTCTAGCGCAGCATCGTTTGGTCGTGTTGGTCTTGGGTTTAACATTGCATCACCTCGTTCAACTGCCGTCATCCTTCCTATTCCTAAGTTTTTTAAGTGAATAGGCTTAATAAACTAGTGCGCTTTGCATTCAACGATTGCATCACTGCTTACACTTCTTGCAGGCGGGATTGCAGTCAAGCACTAGTTTATAACCATTAAAAAAAAAAAAAAAAAAAAAAAAAAAAAGAAGGATATAATAAAATAATGTGACAAAAAAAATATAGTAAAACTCTGTAAAATGATGACAAAATATGAGAATGCACAACAAATACATCACTAATTGCAATTTTGTTTAGGTTTCCCTTTCCTTTCCAACAACTTTTGTGGTGGTCATGAAAAATATCCAGCTTAAGAATGTTGCACCAAGCGAGATATAATGGTGTACGACTTTTTTTATGGTTATAACCTGGTATAACCTGGGGGCAACCGCGCTAAAATAATTCAACCAAAACAGAATTGGATCGCAACCAAACCATACCTTTTGTTATGTTTCGTATCGCGCTAGCCTTTTGACAGATGGTTTAACCATAACTGGATCGCAATTGGAACGTAACCGCTGTCTAATGAAGAAGTTGAAACAAAGCTAACTTTTTCTGTGCCATTTGTCAAACTTACCTCTAAACGATTAGATTTGCGTATAATTTAATTAGTTTTAAATTCATACATCCATTTTACTTCAATCGAAGTTAAAACTTTAGCGCCATACAAAATGTGATCGAAGCTAAACCATAACTTTAACTGGATTACATACGAACAAGAGTTTTTTTTTTTTTTTTTGTAGTGTGGCTTTTGTTATGACTTTGTGCCAATTTCAAGTAAAATAAAAATATTCAAAAGTTCTTCTTTCTTTCTCTTATGGCTTCGCACGGTTTGTGCATTTAGCCAATGTCACGTAATGAATTATTCATGTCGAAAAAGACGGCCGCGCGAATTAACACTAGGAGGACGATTTGGTACAAAGCCATGATGTGGCTACTATGCTACAATATTTCACTGTTCTTTATGTTACTTTTTACTACATAAATCACGCGTTTTTATTTACTAAACGATACTATAAATAATGTAAAAGTCCAATGAAAAATGAGCGTGGCACTCATCTTAGCTTCCCGCCAAAAGCCTCCGAACAAGAGTTGAACTTCTACTGTTTTATTTAGCGCGATTACCCCCCTGACCAATACTTGCACCAAATTCGATAAAGAATAGAGGTAAACAAACCGTTGCTAGGCAACGACTTGTTTACACCTAAAAGGAAGATGTTAACAACCGTGAAAAAGTATCAAACGGGGAAGCTAAGATGAGTGCCACGCTCATTTTTCATTGGACTTTTAAATTATTTATAGTGTCGTTTACTAAATAAAAACGCGTGATTTATGTAGGAAAAAGTGCATTCAGTGAATAATTCATAAAGAACAGTGAAATATTGTAGCATAGTGGCCACATCATGGCTTTGTACCAAATCTTCCTCCTAGTGTTCGGTTCGCGTGGCCGTCTTTTTCGACATGAATAATTCATTACGTGACATTGGCTAAATGCACAAACCGTGCGAAGCCATAAGAGAAAGAAAGAAGAACTTTTGAAGATTTTTATTTTACTTGAAATTGGCACAAAGTCATAACTAGTGCCACACTACAAAAAAAAAGAGGATCAAACATACATACGTCCTCCAAACCTATCCTTTACTAGATTCTTGCGTTATTCAAGCATTAATATTTCTTTTAAGAAACTTCATTGCCAACCACGGAATCACGACAATGCTACATCTAATGTCTATCCCAGCGCTGGACAAAGAAGAGGAATGTAAACGTTTGTTGAACGATATGAGACATTTAGCCACGAGAGGGGAGAACTTGGATAGTGTCAATATGTTTATTGGTAAGTAATTTTAAAGCGGTTAGTGATTGGGCAAGTGCCCACCAGACATAACACCCGTCTGGTCCGAGGATCCTCCCTTTTCTATGCAGGATAAGTGAACTTTACACTCCATTCCTCATGCCTCCACAATAGGGACGTATCCAAGGTATGAAAATAAAAAAATAATTAGTCCGTCTTATACATAATAAAAAAAAATTAAGACCCGTATTTTTTTTTTTTCGTCAAAATTACCAAAATCTACTGAGATATAGCGTATTAAAGTTACGGAGTGGGGGCTAATTACGTCACGCCGTGGTATATTTTGTACCACGGCGTGACGTCATGCGACATTTCAAATCAATATATCTTCCTAAGTATTTGAATGAAAGAAAAAATAAAAAATACGTGTTCAATATTTTTTTATAAATCTATCTGAAGGACATTAAATTATTTTTTTAGGATACGACCCAATTGGTCTAGCTGCAATGATTCGATATCGCCTTCGGGTTGTGGAGGTCAGACGGCAGTCGCTTCACGTAAAATATCGAAATGTAGCCAAAATCAGCAGTTAAGACTGGTAAAGCGGACCACAGACTCCAAAGCTGAAAAGGGTAGGATGCTTGATGATGAGTGATTTCTAAAACGAAATACAGCGTTTTTTTTTAAGGAAGTTTTTTTTTTAAATCTTTGACACTAAATAATTCCAGCTCTAAATGGCATCCACCATGCCGGCAAAATCATGGCGGATGAAGTGAAGCAAATCAGGAATCCGCTGATGCATCCCGGTTTCATCTTCAAGAAAGTTCTGGCTAATAGGCATCAAGTAAGTAATCATGCAATCGATTCAGTAAAAGTCTCACTGTAAGAAGGAGCTATTTCAGAAGTGTATAGAGCCTGGGCCAGCACTATGTACAGACGACATCACATCAAGCTACTGTCAAATTTCCTTATTAGATTTTCAACTTTATCTCTAAAGCATTAAGGCTCAATATTAATTGGGAATATCTGACAGTTTGGGGTAGCTTAACCTGCTGTCCCTACACTTAATATAAATATTAATATACACCAGCCCCAGCCAACCCGCATTGAGCAAGCGTGGTGATTACGCTCAATCCTTCTCTGTATGAGAGGAGACCTGTGCCCAGCAGTGGGACGATAAAAGGTTGATGATGATGATACACTATAGTTAACTGTGTTTTTATGTTAATTTCCTATATTTAGGATTAGTTTTTTATATACAGGGTGCATCTGACATCGTAACGCAAACTTCGCGAAAAGGCTAGACCACATGCCACTAATAAAATTATTATAGTCATTTATGCCCTGAAGACATGGTGGAGGTCTACCCGGCTTGGGTAGATCACCGCCGTGTCCTCGTTGCCGCGATCGGCGGCGATCTCTCGCGTCCGACTCTGGTCCAGGCCATGGTCTGGAGCGAGAGTGCATGGAAGGCCGTCATCTCCTTCTGCGAAGCAGTGATGCTGGCAAAGGAGGAGGCAGAGCGCTTGAGGGAGCGGGAATCCCAGCGCCTTCCTCTACCAACCCGCACTGGGCCCGCGTGGTAGATTACGACCCATTTCCTCTCACCGAGAGGAGACAATGACCGGTCTTGTGCTGCAGGTCATCTGTCCACCTCCCTATGCAGCGTCTTCCGGTTTGACATTTAGCATTTTCTTTCAGGAAAAGGACGACCCAAAATTAAATCTCTACTTATCAGAATACCTCCACCCATCTTTAAAACAGCCTTCAGAGCAGCTGGAGTACTGCGTGCTGCGCATGAGGTTTGCGTGTGAGACCCTCATGGCAAGACATGGCGTTAAAATCGCTGAGGCTTATACGTAAGTTTTGGAGAAATTGTGTTAAAACAAAGTCGTGTGTATAGCTGGACCTGAGAAGCATTAGTTCGTATGTATAGCTTGGCCTGAGAAGCATTAGGTCGTATGTATAGCTTGGCCAGAGAAGCATTAGGTCGTATGTATAGCTTGACCTTAGAAGCATTAGGTCGTATGTATAGCTCTACCTTAGAAGCATTAGGTCGTATGTCTATCTACATTAGAAGCATTAGGTTGTATGTATAGCTCCACCTTAGAAGCATTAGATCGTATGAATAGCTCTACCTTAGAAGCATTAGGTCGTATGTATAGCTCTACCTTAGAAGCATGAGGTCGTATGTATAGCTCTACCTTAGAAGCATTAGGTCGTATGTATAGCTCCACCTTAGAAGCCTTAGGTCGTATGTATAGCTCTACCTTAGAAGCATTAGGTCGTATGTATAGCTTGACCTTAGAAGCATTAGATCGTATGAATAACTCTACCTTAGAAGCATTAGGTCGTATGTATAGCTCTACCTTAGAAGCATGAGGTCGTATGTATAGCTCTACCTGAGAAGCATTAGGTCATATGTATAGCTCCACCTTAGAAGCCTTAGGTCGAATGTATAGCTCTACCTTAGAAGCATTAGGTCGTATGTATAGCTTGACCTTAGAAGCATTAGGTCGTATGTATAGCTCTACCTTAGAAACATTAGGTCGTATGTATAGCTCCACCTTAGAAGCATTAGGTCGTATGTATAGCTCCACCTTAGAAGCAGTAGGTCGTATGTATAGCTCTACCTTAGAAGCATTAGGTCGTGTTTATAGCTTGACCTTAGAAGCATTAGGTCGTATGTATAACTCGACCTTAAAAGCGGTAGAGGAGGATGGGATTTGTGGATTATCTTCTAAGGCTGATGTCCATTTGGAAGACAACATTGCCGACCACCCGTAGGCCAGTGTTAATTATTCTCGACCTTAGTATTAGCATTTGGTCGTATGTAAAGTTTGACCACAAAGTCAAAATTCAAGAACTTGCTTGTCCACTGGCACATCTGCCAAAATTGCATTCTAGTAAATTAGAATCAATAAAGTCGGTTTTAGTGGAGATCCTTGGGAGATGCCTATGTCCAGCAGTGGACGTCTTTCGGCTGAAATATTGATGAAATTTAAAAGTTTTATTTTTTCTAAAATCGGTTTTAGTGGAGATCCTTGCGAGAGGCCTACGTCCAGCAGTGGACGTCTTTTGGCTGAAATGATGATGATAATGAAGTTTAAAAGTTTCATTTTTCTTTAACAGTGAATTGAACAGGCTTGCTGAAGCCGCCACGGAAATAATGGTGATGACAGCAGTCTTAGGAAGAGCTTCAAGGTAAGTTATCATCAACATCTACCTATCCTTTATCCAACCATGTTGAGGTCAGCTTCCAGTCTGACCTGAGGCTGCTGAGTACCAGACTTTTACAAGGAAAGACTACCTATCTGACCTCCACAGCCCAGTTACTGGGTAATACGGTACCCCTCGGTAAGACACTAGTCTTACCAAGGGGTACCGTCAGACTTTCTGGCTAGCTTTTGACGACCCGTAACGACATTTTTACAGATCATCTGTAAAAATGTCGTTGTTGCTGTAGGTAACATTAAATATGAAAATAGTTTTCATTTTTCTGGGTAGATACGTGGCTTTGGATTTGACTCGCACTTAATATTTATATTTAAAAAAAATTATTTTCTCGTAAATAAATAAACGTATTAAAACAATTCAAATAAAAATCATATAACATTGAAATTAGATGAAATTGATTAAATTAATGGTGGATGGAGGCCCCCAACAAGGTGGACCGATGACCTGGTGAGGGTCGCGGGAAGCCGGTGGATGCGGGCAGCACAAGACCGGTCAGCGTGGAAAGCCTTGGGGGAGGCCTTTGTCCAGCAGTGGACATCTATAGAAGAAGAAGATTAAAATAAACAAATAACCCGAACAATGCTATTAATACAATATGTACAACAAACCCCGTCCGCCCCATAAGGATAATAAAGGTTAGGTAAACACATGACCAAATATAATATAAAATTTTACATAATCATCATTGTATCTAACAATAGTAATGAATTTTGAAATAATCTTTTTTCCGCCAATTTTATAATTCTGTACATCCCCAAACTTTGTTATTTTTTTTTTAAAGTGACAACAACCTTTTTGACGGTATTATTATCTGCAAATAACGATACGACCACATGCCGCGTTCCCTGCCCTCCTTTCCCCCGCGCATGTTTTGCCTACCGCACATGTATTAATTTACCTCCGTTTGCGAATCTTTTTTTTTTAGTTTAGCCCGGCTTTGTAGGCATTACTAGAATCAGTTATCGATACCTAACAATGCCTTCACGGATCGGACAGGGTTTTCTTTACATATTGTATAACAGCGGCCGCCAGCGACATCCTTCGCGCGGAGTTAGTTATGCTCCGCTCCTATTGGTCGCAGCGTGATGTTATATAGTCTAAAGCCTTCCTGGATTAATGGGCTATCCAACGCAAAAAGAATTTTTCAAATCGGACCAGTTCCTGAGATTAGTGCGTTCAAACAAACTCTTCAGCTTTATATATTAAAGTATAGATGAAATTTTAACCTTGAATTATCCTTTACACAGATCTTACTGCATCGGCCTCCGTAACTCAGAAACTGAGATGAAACTCGCGGCGTGCTTCGTCGAGAAAACAAGAGACAGAGTCAGGAAACTCATCAAAGATATAGACGACGGACAATATCTCAACCTGGACCACTTCACCGTTCAATTCGGGAGGAAGATGTTGGATACAAAAGCTAGTCTTGTCGAGAAGCCCACTGCTAGAACTTTCTGGTAGGATCTAGGGTGGTCTGGCTGATGAGCGACATTTTATTTCATCATCACCATCAACCATTTTATCAGTAGCAGTGGGTGCTGGGCACAGGTCTCCTCTCATACAGAGAAGGATTGAGCGTAATCACCACGCTTGCTCAATACGGGTTGGCGATTTCAGACTTAAAAGTCCAGGTTTCCTCAAGATGTTTTCCTTCACCTACAGTCATAGGTTACGTTACGTTGTTAACACCACTACGATCCGGACGAAGCGTCTCGCCTCCTCCTTTATACCGCGTACATCGAGGGACTGGAATAGTTTGCCAGCGGCGGTGTTTCCGTCGGACTACAATTTGAGTGTCTTCAAGGCTAGACTGAATAGGCTCTTAATAAACTAGTGCGCTTTACCATCAACGATTGCGTCACTGCTTACCATCAGGCAGGATTGCGGTCAAGCGCTAGTTTATAATACATAAAAAAAAAGGTATCCAAGATATACTTAGAAAGTACATATAACTTTAGAAAAGTTACATTGGTACTTGCCTGGTCTGGAATCGAACCCACGCACTCATACTTGAGAGGCTGGTGTTTTAACCACTAGGCCCCCACTACATTTTATTTACAAGCAGTTAATTCTTCTTCTTAGTTTCGCTCCAGAACTGTCGTGGTCACTATAATTGATTTCGAGATGTTGATAGCTCGCCGCACGATATCTCACTCGGTGGTAGGTCATAACATCGGCTGCCGGCAGAAGTTACCACCCACCAGACAAAGTCTTGCCGCCAAGCGATTGTCGTGTTCCGGCATGATGTCTGCTGAAGCCGTACGGAGGACGGGTCTGAGCAGTTGTGTTGCGATGTGTGCCGGGTACGATGCGCCAAATGTTGTTGTGTCGGGAGTTTGGTCGTGGAGAGTCTCCAGATCAATCTCCCTTTGACGCAGCATCGTCGGTGGTGTTGTTGGATTTAACATTGCATCACCTCGCTCAATTGCCGTCTTCCTTCCTATTCACTAAGGTTTTTTTAAGTGAATAGCGCGCTTTACCATCAACGATTGCATCACTGCTTAAAATCAGGCGGGATTGCAGTCAAGCGCTAGATTTGAATTATTAAAAAAAAATGGATTTCTTTTTTTTTTATTTTATAAACTAATGTTTGCCCGTGATCCCGCCTGATGGTAAGCAGTGATGCAATCGTTGCTGGTAAAGCGCACTAGTTCATTAAGAGACTATTCACTCTAGCTTTGAAGACAATTACATTGTTTTCAGACGGGAAGACCACTTTGTTATCCAAGATGGTCGTTTTAAGAATGATGATTAATTTGGTATATTATTTTTACTGTTACCTTGTAAATAAAACTAGTTTTAATATTTTTAAATTGTTTTATTTCATTCTATTAATTTTATTAAATATTTAAATCTACAAAACTACGTCTCCATTATCTACCTACCCTAGCCTTTATCCCAACTATCTTGTGGTCAGCTTGGTAGCTGACCCCCAAGATAGTTGGTTAAATATTTGTATTCAGCTAAGGCACCGCAAGTCCGCCTCTGTATAATTTATGTGCGAAAGAATTAATAAATAAATACGGTCAGACTGGAGTCTAACCGTATTTAGCT
The DNA here is from genome assembly GCA_017933935.1 of Sesamia nonagrioides. NCBI lineage: Eukaryota > Metazoa > Arthropoda > Insecta > Lepidoptera > Noctuidae > Sesamia > Sesamia nonagrioides. The sequence continues at coordinate 1,420,144 of JADWQK010000407.1, forward strand.
GACTACATAGAGTGACTGCCGATCTGACCTCAACAACCAACTCACTGGGTAAAACAACACCCCATGGTAAGACTGATGGTCAGACTTTCGGGCTTCATTACCCGTTGGCTGTCAAAGATCTAAGAATGACAGCCGGGACCAACAGCTTACCGTGAGGTGTCTCGGTGTGTAAATATGGTCAGCCATCCTCAGTCCAACCTCGGCAAGGGTAGCTTAACCTGATCGGAACTACTTATAACAAGTTGAATGTCCTAAAATAATCTTCAATATACTTAATTATTAAAATGTGCAACACCTAATCATATCTATTTGAGTGAACAATCGATATAAATGAAGAAAATCTCTTAAACTAAAGTAAAAATGCTTAGTGATGCCAACCCTATTTCAAGTTATACAAACATCGACTTCAATTCAATGACTTTCAGGTTGATTTCAGAGTAAATTTACTCCATTTGCGATAAAATTAGACAGAAGTTAAAAATATCCCTCGTATTAGATACTTGTGAATGCTATCTTAGATTTCTTTGTCGATTTTCGATATTAAATTATTAATTAAAATTATTTGAATTCATCTCGAAAAATAGTCATTGTACAGACATCAAGCTACTACAATGTGTTACGATTTCTTTATTAGATTTTCGACTTTATCTCTAAAGCTAATGCTTTAGGGATAAGTCGAAAATCTAATAAGGACTGAAATATGATTTGTCTATAGGCTCAAAGTTGATTGGTAATATTTGACAGTTTCTAGTACCTGCTCTCATCTGTACAATCCTTTAGTTTTACTTTTGTGGTCCAATGAAATGTATAGAAATCAAACCTTCTTTAAAGTCGATTATTATTATTATTGCTAAAGAAAGCGAATGACAAGAAATTTCACAATCTCGCCTAAGGCCTAAAATCTTTAGGAAATACACTAATGTATGACACTTGTTTTTCAGCTACTGGCTTAAAACTATCCCCAAATGTGACGCTCTTAGGGACATTAACCTTTTTCCTACCCTTTCCGCGTCTCCTCAACTTGGCGATGGAATCGGCGACTTTCGTTTCCAAATTCGACTTGGCCTCAAAAGCGACTTTCGTTTCTAAAGTCGATTTTGGCTCCGGCTTCGAGCTGAATTCTTGGATCTTATTCTTCTCCTTGCGTTTGTAGTAGAAAACTTCCCATGCTAGCGTTATCATTGCTAGTCCTAAACCGAACAGTGTTGCTATGAAAACCCCTCCTGGTAACATAATATTGCAATGTATTATTTTCTCGGAGAGACAGTAGTCACCCTTATTAAAGGAAACTTCTTTTTTTTTTATTGATTATAAACTAGTGCTTGACTGTAATCCCGCCTGATGGTAAGCAGTGATGCAATCGTTGATGGTAAAGCGTACTAGCTTATTAAGCCTATTCACTCAAAAAAACTGAGTGAATAGGAAGGAAGACGGCAGTTGAGCGAGGTGATGCAATGTTTAACCCAACAACACGACCAACGATGCTGCGCCAGAGGATGATCTGGAGACCCTCCACGATCAAACTCCCGACACAACAACATTAGGCACATCGTACCCGGCACACATCGCAACACAACTGCTCAGACCCGTCCTTCGTACGGCTTCACCAGACATCATGCCGGAACACGACGAATCGCTTGAAGGCAAGACTTTGTCTGGTGGGTGGTAACTTATGCCGGCGGCTGATGTTGTTGCCTACCACCGAGAAATACCACAAAGAAAAATCTTTAGCATCATAAGCATACCCGGAGGGCCAGATGGGGGCATCTGCTCACGGGAAATCTTGCAGGACATGTATCTTCTTCTTCAGCCTATAGATGTCAACTGCTGGACAAAGGCCTCCCCCAAGGCTTTCCACGCTGACTGATCTTGTGCTGGCCGCATCCATCGGCTTCCCGCGACCTTCACCAGGTCATCGGTCCACCTTGTTGGGGGCCTCCCTACGCTGCGTTGTGTTTATATGTATAATTTTAGCAAATTACCTAAACTCTCCAGAGTAATGCCTTCGGACTCATCAGCATCTGGACAAGCCTGTCTCGCAGATTCGTTCCAGTATCTGCAAGAAAAACGCGTCAATTATTAAACAGTGCCTGCAGGAAGAAGTTTAATAACAGGTATTAGTGTAGTGACACATCTGCGGAACGTACGCCGCCGGAAGCTCAGCGGCTGAAGTGTCAGTCGCTATATTCAGTTGTTATGACAAACCAAACGATCAAAACGCGGCGTCTTGTTCAGCGCGCTACGCGACAGAAAGTTACGTGGCGTCATCGTCAGTCTGTCTGTATCGACACTTTATGGTGTGCGGTTTTTGTAACGTACCTGAATTGCCCAGAGAAATGGATTTAATTAGAATATTAGCTATTATAGAGGGCTTAGAAGACGTTGCCGCTCTTTGTTACCGAAACGCGCGCGATGCACAACACTCGCCGAACGTTGAGCTACGCCCGCCGAACTCTAGGTCGGGAAACGCATCGCGTGATGTGTCGCTTGTCGCGTTTTAGCTGAAAAAACCGCCCGAAGGAAGATTATGCCCTAAGCCGAACGCGGCGTAATTGCGGCTGATGTGTCATAGATTCATACTTGAAATACACTGAGAGCGTATTTAGCCGAACTTTCGGCGCGGTACGTTCCGCAGATGTGTCGCGACACTTAAAAGCCAAATCGTAGCGTCAAGTGAAATTACGGAAACATACATGGGAATTACAACAATAAGAATTTAAGCCCTACTTCGACTTGATTCTGTTGTTCAACCATCCCTGTACACCCGTAACACCCTGTATTGTAGATGTCAATAAATCAAGTGGTCCAAAACACACACCACCTGTCTGCTCAGTGGTTTCTCCCATTTCAATAGAGGAACTTTTTTTTGCTTTTGGGGGAAACCTTTTAAAGGCCCCTGGTCCTCGGGGATAGGAACAGGGAGTGTGAGATTCTTACCTCACTCAAACCACCCAGGTGGTCACCATCTGCATATAGAAGGGGCACCGTTACCTCTCCAAAAGACCAATTCGGGGCCCCCTCCATGCAACGCCTGTTAGGGCACATCTCTGGGGAGGCTGTAAAGTGGTCTTCCTGAACCTAACTAAGCAAGGGAGCACATGACCACTGCGGGCCGCCTTCCCTGAGGTCGCTCAGTGGGCCGACAGAGTCCCCACTCTAATCGCCCGCTACCTCCAGTTCCCGCCTGTCTTTGATGATGCAGAAGTGCTTTCAGTTTTTTAGGCGTCAAGGCGGTTACCTCCTCTACGCCTTCTCCGAGCGGGATCGGCCCTCTCACGATCCCCCTCGGCAGCCTCCTTCTGGACCATCACAGTCTCACAGAAGGAGGAGAGGAACTTCACACCTCGTTCGACCACTTCCAAAAACCCAAGGCCTTCTAAATCTTCATCGTACTCACTTCGAAGCCAGTTGCTCAAGAAACCGTTCTTTCTGCAGCTCTAACAGGGCTCTGGACAGGTCTTCCTGTAGTCTGGACCCCTGTTGCACAGCTATGGCGTACGGCTGCTCAGCGAACACCTCTCCAACTTCTGTTAGATTGCAGTTCCTGGTTACCTCGTATCTACAAAACGGATAGAAAGATTAAGTTATTTTTTTTTAAACATTATAAAGTAATCCTTGACCAAGATCCCGCCTGACGGTAAACAGTGATGCAATCGTTGATGGAATGCGCACTAGTTTATTCAGAGCGTATTCACCCTAGCCTTTTTTTTTTTGTTGGGATGGGAAATCATCAAGTGACTTCTCCCGCTCTGGGCGGAGCGGAAGGGTGTGTCCGACTTTTACTGACTAAAACACAACGTGCCGTCGACTCGGGCCTGGTCCTCACCGGGCGGCGAGCTGCCCACTGCGTGCAGGTGGTACCTGCAAGCATGTGCCTACGGTGGCCGGGAGTTCGATGTCGTCTCCCGACCAGGGCGTTTCCTGCAGCGGCTAGTGGCGTGAGGAAGGCGCTGGGATTCCCGCTGCCTCACGCGCTCCGCCTCTTCCTTTGCCAGCATCACTGCGTCGCAGAAGGAGGTGACGGCCTGCCATGCACTCTTGCTCCGGACCACGGCCTGGACCTAGCGTCGGACGCGAGAGTTCGCGGCCGATCACCATTCACTCTAGCCTTGAAGAGACCTAAATTGTAATCAAACGAGAACACCGCGGCAGGCAAATTGTTCCAGTCTCTCGATATTCGATCGATGTCCCATGTTTTTATCCTGCTCACACCGCTCTTGTAGCTGTAGCTTGCCTCAATCTCCAGGAACTCAGGCTAGATTCTGTCTACCGCCACAAGATGGCGCTGGCGTTCCGAATAGGCAAACGTATGACTCCAATATTCACACAACACATTCAACACTTACCTAATTTCAGCTGAATCGTGTATGAAAGCGAAGTCAGCGTCTGTGTGCTCATTCACCTGTCGGAACCCTGTATTAGCATCTGGAACGGGTTCTGGAACAAAACGGGGTATCTCTAGCCTCACTGTAAAAACTAATATGAAGGGAGCGTGGTGTGAACTGCTATTTCAATTAAAGTAAGATTTTTGATTCTTCTTCTTTTTTCAAGGTGAGATTCAACCTCATCTCTTGATCAATGGCCTCTGTGGAATAGATACCACAATTTTGCCAATAACACGTGTAACAAATTACAGAAATTCTTTGAAATTTTTATTTCACATTAATGGCGGATATCGCCAATGACAGTTGAAAAAGGGGGCCGTGTGAACCGTCTATGAGGAAGGTTTGATGCACAGTCTTAATGTGGCCACTATGCTGCGATATTTCAGTATTCTCTGAATGCACTTTTTACGACATAAATAATTTTAAAAGTCCAATGAAAAATGCGCATGACACTCATAGCTTTCCCGTCAAAAACCCCGATTTTTAATTCAAGTCAGTAATATGATAAGTGAAACTGTCACTGATATACTATGTCATGCTTTATTTTATTAGGTATCAAAGCGTTTTTTTTTTTATGTGAATATTATGTAATTAACAAAATAATATAATATCAAATACCAACACCGCATTTGGCTTTACCAGTTGGGCCCATTAGGCCCGTCAAACCTTTACAAATCTTGTTTGGACATTTATATAAAAAAATAAAATTAATATTTTTATTTATGTAAAAGCAAATTGATATTTAATTTAAAAAAATGTAATCTCGACTAAACCTCAAACCTTCTAAACTAGCCTGTAACCTCCCTCATAGACGGTTCACGCGGCCCCCTTTTTCAACTGTCATTGGCGATATCCGCCATTATTGTGAAATAAAATTTTCAAAGAATTCCTATAATTTGTTACACGTGTTATTGGCAAAATTATGGTATCTATTCCACAGAGGCCATTGATCAAGAGTTGAGGTTGAATCTCACCTTGAAAAAGGAAAAGAAGAACTTTTCAGGGTCAGATGGCTACAGAAGTCTACTGCTGATGCGGCATTATAGGTGGGGCTAAGTATTCATTAAAAAAATATACAACGCTATTTTTCTTCATACCAAACCTGAATATAGTTTGTTCAGAATAAGCATTAAGCATTTTCTCGGTGGTAGGCAACAACATCAGCCGCCGGCATATGTTACCACCCACCAGACAAAGTCTTGCCGCCAAGCGATTCGTCGTGTTCCGGCATGATGTCTGGTGAAGCCGTACGGAGGACGGGTCTGAGCAGTTGTGTTGCGATGTGTGCCGGGTACGATGTGCCTAATGTTGTTGTGTCGGGAGTTTGGTCGTGGACCCTCCACGACCAAACTCCAGATCATCCTCTGGCGCAGCATCGTTGGTCGTGTGCCGTCTTCCTTCCTATTCACTCAGTTTTTTTGGAGTGAATAGGCTTAATAAGCTAGTGCGTTTTACCATCAACGATTGCATCAGTGCTTACCTGATGGTAAGCATGCATGGCGGGATTGCAGTCAAGCACTAGTTTATAAATAATTAAAAAAAAAGCAACTAAATCGATTCCAATAATTTTTACACCGTATTATATTTTTTCCCAAATATATTTAAAAATTGGTGCAGTATGGGTACCGAGCGCTCAACACAGATTACGTTACGGCAGATCACTAGTGATCACAAGACGCGTGAACACAGCAGGACGGGGCCCGCTGTTTCCACGCGGCAGACACGTTGATCATATTTTTTTCGGACAACAAGGTAACATGTTATGTTCATCATCAGCCCCTACTCGTCCACTGCTGGACATAAGCCTCCTCCATAGCACGCCAACAAGCTCGATCCTGAGCAGTTCTCCACCAGCTACTACCAGCCACCTTTTTGATGTCGTCGCTCCATCTCGCAAGGGCGTCCCACGCTACGTTTGCCGAGACGCGGTTTCCACTCAAGGACTCGTTTACCCCATCGGTTGTCGGTCCTGCGGCATATGTGACCAGCCCATTACCACTTCAGCTTGCTAATCCTCTCAGCTATGTCGGTGACTCTGGTCCTCTGTCGGATCACCTCATTTCTGATGTGGTCCTTCAGAGAGACGCCCAACATAGCCCGCTCCATAGCTCGCTGAGCGGCTTTAAATTTATGGACTAATCTGACCGTTAGTGTCCACGTCTCGGCTCCGTAAGTCATGACGGGTAGGACGCACTGGTTAACATAACAAGCTCATAACTTTGTGATTTTTCATGAAACCGTTTTGAAATTTTGTACATAAATTCTTTACATAAAAATACTGGACACGTGTTTCAGGTTTTACATGTACAGACGACAGCACATCAAACTAGTACAATCTGTCAGACTTCCTTATTAGAACAACGTAAGCGTGGAAACTCGCCGTACGACGGGTCGTCCGCTGGTGGAACGGAGATGGAGGAATTAAATCATGCAATTCCCTTGCACACTCACTAGAATGCTTCCTATAGAAGACCGAAAGGCTGGCTATCCTACGCCTGTGCTCCAGGCTTTGGAGACCGTTTCTAAAGTATTAAGGCTCAAGGTTGACTGGGAATATCTGACGGTTTGGCGTAGCTTGACCTGTATGCCTAGTATGAGTTTTCATTACGAGACTCGATCGTCGATATCGAGCGCGTTTGACTCATCGATTGGCCCGCTTCAAGGTTGTAAGAACTCTCAACCAATCAGCATCATCATCATCCCAGTCGTATCCGAAGCCTTTTCAGCTTTGGAGTCTGGGGTTCGCTTTATCAGTCCAACTGCTGATATGGCTAAACTTCGACATTTTCCATGAAGCGACTGCCGTCTGACCTCCACAACCCGAAGGCGACATCGAAGCATTTCAGTTAGACCAATTGTAGGACTTTTGAGGGCTCCAACAACTCGTAACGACTGCCACTAGATGTTCGTAGGGCAACCGGGACCAACGGCTTAACGTGCTTTCCGAGGCACGACCAGACCAGTACAAATATTCATATTCATGCATACAAATACTTGCACTGTGCGGGGATCGAACCCGCGCCACCTTGCGCAGCGGCCGCGTCCGCTACCGCTACGCCACGGAGGCTGCCTATGCATTCTACAACGTTCCTTGATAAATCTTTCACTGTTCAGGCCCCTCGTTTGTGGAATGCATTGCCAATCGAAATTAAACGCGCGCGCAGTCGTTGCAGGAATTCAAGAGACTTGTGAGGGAACACTACTTGTCGTTATGATCTTGTTCAACAAACGCGCTCGATGTCGACGATCGAGTCTCATAATGAAAACTCATACTAGGCCCTCAGCTGTCGTCCGTACAAAAAATAACGTTGCATATTATAGCTTCTGCAGCATGACTGATGACGTACCTGAAGCATTGATAGCCAGCAAGATATGGCCGTACTGTTCCCTGATTGGATAATCCCACACTCTGTACTGAGCCTGGTCTGAGGTCGCGTTGAGCGTAATTTCCTTCCATACCCTGAAAGAAACGCAAGGATAGATAGGCTATGAATGTTACCTTTTCCTTTAAATGAACAGACAGCTGCCCTGCTAGGGAATATGTTCCGCCACTTCGTCCCAGCGAAAGCACTAGGAAGAGGCGAAGTGCGGGCATTTTGGGAGCAGATTCTGGTCGAAGCGGAAGGGCGTCTCAGACTTTTATGTACTAAAACCCCCCGTATCCATGCTTGCCTCTGCACCAGGGGCCACGGTATCTTCTTTAGACAAACCCGTTAACCTGACAAACATTAGTCTTCGTGGACCCGGTCACGATGTGCTAACATCTCTTTGAGGCGCACGTGAAATACAACGCGCCGTTGACCCGGGCCTGGTCCTTATCGGGCAGCGAGCTGCCCACTGCTCACCGCCTGTAAGCCCGTGCCTACGGTGGCTGGGAGTTCGATGTTCTCTCCCGACCAAGGCGTCTCCCACGCCGACACATTTGACCCCTTTCAAAAGTCCCTGTAGTCAGTTTAATTGATTCATAAATTATACCTGTACAAAGTATCTTCAGCAAACTTCATATTAATAAAATATTGATGCACTGAAGAACCTTCCACCACCGTGTAGTTGATCCTGGACTGCCGAGCCAACTGCTCCAGTGAAGACACGGGCGTCTATATGTAAAATACAACGAATATTTATCAGTACTGATCCTCATCATCAACCTTTTTACCAAAGCCGTACCATAGGGCATAACGCTGTGAAAATAACTAAATTGAGAGGGTAATAGTGTGTTACGGGGGGTGGCAAGGTTCTGGAGTGGCGGCCACGTACGGAAGATGCAGCGTGGGGGGGGGGGCAAACAAGGTGGACCGATGACCTGGTGAAAGTCGCTGGAAGCCGATGGATGCGGGCAGCACCAGGAAAGCCTTGAGGGAGCCCTTTGTACAACAGTGGACCTCTACAGGGTGAGAAGAAGAATAGAGTGTAATACAAGTAAGGTGCGGGATCTGTACTGATGTAGTCGTGGTAGCCTAATGATTAAAACTCCAGCCTCTCGAGTATGAGGGCGCGGGTACGATTCCAGGTCAGGCAAGCACCAATGTAAATTTTCTAAGTTATATGTAGATACTTTCTAAGTATATCTTGGACACCAATGACTGATTACAAGGTGAAGGAAAACATCTTGAGGAAACCTGGACTTTAAGTCTTAAATCGCCAACCCGCATTGAGCAAGCGTGGTCAATCCTTCTCTGTATGAGAGGAGACCTGAGCCCAGCAGTGGGACGATAAAAAGGTTGATGATGATATACATATTGTTATAACATGACACTAAGTTTGGAAGACCCATTCCCCTGATATATGTGTGGATCGATCGATGTGCCTCTGGTCTAAATAGCCAAGAGAATCAAGCTAATTCTAACACAGTGTTAACGACCACAGCGCCATCTAGGAGCGGCGAGACGAGTCATCGGGAGTAAATCGACGAAGCGTCAACTGACAGCTCGGTCGCGCTGCCAAAGCGACATCTTCACGCGCGGTTAGAACGGGACGATTGGTGTGGGTACTGTGTGGCGGGACGTCGACCGTCAGCCATCGTGTACTGTACCTACCTAAATTCAAAGTATTAATATCAGTTAACATTGTAAAAACATAATTAAATCAATAGTACGAGCAGCCTTGGGTTTCACTCACCATCCAGACGACCTGACGCAGAATCCCCAACACGTAGTCAACCCGTTAAGGAGGCGATTGGGAACTTGCCTTGGCTACAGTCCTGTACTTTCGAACAATGATTTAAGTTTTAAGAAAGTCTTGAAATACCTGCATCCTTTCCACAGTGAGAAACGCAGCCAAATTAGCGGTGAACGTAGCCAACATGAGGACCACGAACAGCCAATAGGCAGCCACGAGGGTTCTCCCAGATAACGCCTTAGGCGCTTCGCCCCCGCCTTGTGGTGTAAACGAAGTCAGGGCGAACCAAAAACTTTCTTTCAGTGTGAATTCCCTGCAAAATGGTTATGGGTTTTAACTAAAGACATCACTTAATTGTCTGAAAAAATGTAAAACATAAAGCTATGAACAATTCAAATAAAAAACAAGCCGAGCGAAATATTAAAAAGTAGATATGCGTCAGGTTCTATTTTTTCTTTGTTATAATTATAAACTAGGGCTTGACCGCAATCCTGCCTGATGGTAAGCAGTGACGCAATCGTTGCTGGCAAAGCGCACTAGTTTATTAAGAGCCTATTTACTAAAAAATCTGAGTGTATACACTCAGACGAAAAAACGAATGACTGAATGAGGAAGACGAATGTTAAACCCAGCAACAAGTCCAACGATGCTGCGTCAGAGGTAGATTAATCTGGAGACACAATAACATTTGGTGCATCGTACCCGACACACATTGCAACACAATTGTTCAGACATCATGCCGGAACACGACGAATCGCTTGGCGGCAAGACTTTGTCTGGTGGGTTGTAACTTCTGCCAGCAGCCGATGTTATGGCCTACCACAGAGAGAATAATAATAGGGTCCCACTGTTTTATGCCAGAGAATGTTTGTTTTTTGTTTCTGGCTTGGTTGTGAGACATTTCAGCCAAGTTATTGTTACAGGTCCTCTGATATGTGACTAGTACCGCTGGATGCGGCGGTCATCACCCTCTAAGCGCTTCCTTATCAACATGTACATTATTTAGAAAATGAGAAAAATGAAAAAATTATTTCCTGTGACTAAACTAATGGATATATTTATATTTTTTTTTTTTATGGATAGACTGAGAATGTGTTGAGGTACACGATATTTAATATATTGTCGTGTTGTCAGCACCACTCTGTATAAATAAATAAATAATAATCATAAAAGTCGCTACTCACCTGCATGGATACGGATAAGCATCTGGATTATTTCTGGCTGAGTAAGGAGAATACTTATCTAGCAACCAGATCATGAACCCAGTCAATACTAAAGCTGCAACGATACTCAGCCACACCTCTGTTCGCAGTACCGTCATGAATTTGAAGAGGGATGTCTTTCTGATGGGTTTGCGAATCACTGTAAAAGAATATTGTTCTTAATTTAGTTCTTAGTTTTGATCGAGGATGCTGTAGCAGTATGTTTTTTTACGTATTATAAACCAGCGCTTGACCGCAATCCTGCCTGTTGGTAAGCAGTGACGCAATCGTTGATGGTAAAGCACACTAGTTTATTAAGAGCCTATTCACTCTAGCCTTGAAGACACTCAAATTGTAGTCCGACGGAAACACCGCCGCGGGCAAATTGTTCCAGTCCCTCGATGTACGCGGTATAAAGGAGGAGGCGAAACGCTTCGTCCGGATCGTAGTGCAACCGCAACGTGCGAACACCGCGTAATGCTGACGTCACCCGAATTCTACATCTCGCAAACAGAGTTAACCGTGCAATTAGCATACACATAACTGCTCAACATCAACCGTTGGGCAAGTGCCCGCCAGACATAACATTCGTCTGGACACCACGCGATCTTGTTTTAACTCACTACCTCGATACTACCCTTATCCATACTAATATTATAAATGTGAAAGTAACTCTGTCTGTCTGTCTGTTTGTCTGTTACGCTTTCCCGCCTAAACCTCTCAACCGATTTTGATGAAATTTGGCACAGACGATCTTTAGACCCTGAGAAAGAACATAGGCTACCTTTTATCCCGAAAAAATTTGATATTCCCGAGGGAAATCTAAAAAGCGCGATATAACCGAACTCTACGCGGGCGAGGCCGCGGGCGAAAAGCTAGTCCATACTAATCCATACTAATATTATAAATGCGAAAGTAACTCTGTCTGTCTGTTACGCTTTCCCGCTTAAACCTCTCAACCGATTTTGATGAAATTTGGCACAGACAATCTTTAGACCCCGAGAAAAAACATAGGCTACCTTTTATCCCGGAAAAATTTGATGTTCCCGAGGGAAATCTAAAAAGCACGATATAACCGAACTCCACGCGGGCGAAGCCGCGGGCGGAAAGCTAGTAATATTATAAATGCGAAAGTTTGTGAGTATGGATAGATGTTTGTACACGCCGAGTTTATAACTAGGAGCTGGAGCACAGGCGAAGAGTAGCCAGCCTGTCGCTGTTCTATACTTCTATAGGATGCATTTTGGGAGAGTGTGCGAGGGAATTGTATGGTATAATTCCCCATCTCCATTACATCATCGGACGACCCATCGTACGGCGAATTTCCACCCTTACGTTGTTGACACCACAACGATCCGAACGAAGCGTTTCGCCTCTTCTTTTATACCGCGTACATCGAGGGACTGGAACAATTTGCCAGCGGCGGGGTTTCCGTCGGACTACAATTTAAGTGTCTTCAAGGCTAGATTGAATAGGCTCTTAATAAACTAGAGCGCTTTACCATCAACGATTGGATCACTGCTTACCATCAAGACGGATTGAGTTCAAGCAATAGTTTATTTATAATTTGTAAAAATAAGAAGTAATAGGATATGGGCGTACCTACTGATCTCGCAAGCAAAGTTTACCTGGCAACTAGCACATAATATACCTACCTACTTCAAATGGTGGGCAAGTGCCCCCTACACAATACCCGTCTGGTCGGAGGATCCTTTTTTATGGAGGATGAGTGAACTTTACTTTTGACAGCCTCCATGGCGTAGCGGTAGCGAACGCGGTCGCTGCGCAAGGAGGAGCGGATCCGTACCCGCGCAGTGCAAATATTTGTATGCATGAATATGAATATTTCTACTGGTCTGGTCGTGCCTCGGAAAGCACGTTAATCCGTTGGTCCCGGTGCCATATGAACATCTAATGGCAGTCGGAGTTACGGGTTTTTGGAGCCCTCAAAAGTCCAACAATTGGTCTAACTACAGTGCGTCGATATCGCCTTCGGGTTGTGGAGGTCAGACGGTAGTCGCTTGACGGAAAATATCGAAGTTTAGCCTAAATCTGTAGTTAGTCTGGTGAAGCGGACCCCGGACTCCAAAGCTCAAAAAGCTTCAGATGCGCCTCGGATTAACGCTAGGATGATGATGATGATGAGTGAACTTTACACCCTGTTCCTCATACCTTAAAACAATAACCATATGATTTCTAACTCATAATTGTAAATCCCTTACCTATCAGTATGCCAGTCTGTTCGAAGTAAGGAGCCACGAAGTCTATGACCTCTTCTCTCTCAGCTGTCATCGTTAACGCTGCTATTGCTATGTCAGTTTCCTGAAATAAATAGAATAGTTACAGCTCGATTCAAACTCTATGAGACATGGGCGTACCCAGGTGGGGGCAGAGGGAGGCAGCTACCCCTCCCCTGGAAATCTCCCTGAATATGTATAATAATAATACAGCTTTATTACATTCCACAATTAATAAAGTGATATTAATATGTAATTCCATTAATTAAATTATACATCAGTTAATTAAATTCAAAAATATAAAATAAAAAAAAAATTAAATAAAAATATATACATTAATTGGTGCAAGATATTGTTATTTCATTGTTATAAATCAAATGGTGTGGACCCCCTTTAGGGTAAAAGCCTCCTCCAAAGAATTCCATTTAATTTTGTCTCTGGCGGTGGATATCCAGTCTCTACCTGCGGTGGCCACAATCTCATCTTGCCACCGAGCGTTCGGACGACCTCTAGTTTTCCTACCATATGGTCCTTTCCAGTCTGTGATATTAATTGTCCAACGATTGTCCTCGTATCTGGCGACATGGCCAGCCCACCTCCATTTTAAACTTTTAGCAAAACGCAGAGCATCCTTTACCATGGTAATCTTTGAATATGTATGAACTCCCCTAATTACTAAAAAAAAGTATAAACGTCGTATTATTTATTCTAGAGACGTCTGGAATGTTCGATCAGTTGGGCTATATAAAGCGCCGTGACGCCAGCGCACAGTCAGTCTCGCATTCGACTACCGAGACGAAACAAGCGACAGTTAAGAAGCGATCTTTGAGAATACCTACTGCGACAACTGTAACGAGAACTTTGAGTACTACGTGAAGTAACATCTGTAGTATTATTGTGTGTTTACAACACGGACTTCGTGGACGTAAGGGGAGACTTCGGTGCAACATCAGCTACGTTCTACTTGAAGTGAAGTGACGACACACTACAACAATAAACTTCGAAACCCTTAACCAGCATTTTAATACCCCTAGCCCGTAACAGTATTCAGCTACATTTGGTTGAGCTGAAATCTTCCCCAACGAAATTGGGAATATGTTAGAAAAATAACTATAAACTAAATTATTTGAAACAAATTCACCAATATAGCTCTTCGAGTCGGCAAAATTAAGTGGCAGTGGGCGGGGCACATTGCTCGTAGAACCGATGGCCGATGGGGCATAAGGTCCTGGAGTGGCGGCCACCTACCGGAAGACGCAGCGTAGGGAGGCCCCAAACAAGGTGGACCGATGACCTGGTGAAGGTCGCGGGAAGCCGATGGATGCGGGCAGCACAAGACCGGTCATTATGGTAAGCTTTAAGGGAGGTCTTTATCCAGCACTGGACCTCTATAGGCTGAAGAAGGAGAAGAAGAAGTTATTTGATACTCACCCCTCTCATGAGATCTCCAACAACTCCATCCCATGTACCATTTGGAAGCTTTCTTCCGAAATCTCCGGCTTTTGGAGAAACGATCTCGTAATCAAATGACATGGTCTGGAACAGAAAATTTCGTAAACGCTTATTGGCCAGCGGTAAAAAAAGTATTCATCAAATTATTTATTTACTAGCTTTCCGGCCGCGGCTTCGCCCGCAGAGTTCGGTTATATCGCGCTTTTTAGATTTCCCTCTGGAATATCATATAAAAAGCACCTCATCATTTAATCCGGGCTTCTAACTTTACGTCTGCAAAATTTCAAAGCAATCGGTTCAGTAGTTACGGCGTGAAAGCGCAACAAACTCACTTTCCCATTTATAATATTAGTAAGTGAACTAAAATCCATAGACAAATTTTGTTCAAGTCAAAAGGGGTGCCGGTTCTCTTGTTCACCCATACAGCTAGGGTACTAGCAGGCCTAGGAGAGGGGGGGGGGTACGTCAGGCCTAGGGGCCAAGTCAAATTTTTTGAGTGGGTAATCTTTGTGCGCTATTTATTACCCGACTACGGCAAAGCAAAAGGAGGGTTATGATTTTGACAGGCTATGTATGTATGTATGTATGTATGTATGTATGTTCATCTGTTCCCTCGTAACTTCTAAACTACTTATCAGAATTCGACAAATGACATATCATTAGAAGCGTCTTAATTGTCCGCTGGTTATAGGCTATATGGGGTTTCACAAAATCTACTGTGGCGCCCTCTAGCGGACAAAACATACAGAGTAAAAAAATTAAGTTAAGATAAATATGCCGTGTTTGGTATCATTTGAAAGAGCTTCACGAGTACTTTATGCTTGTACATAATTACAAGAATGCTTTAATGATGTTAAATATGAGCGATAAGAGTAAAGCGCGGATCACGGGAACTCTGAATCGCTTTATGCAATGTAGAGCAGTGTGAACATTAATAGAATATGTAATGCACTAATGAAAACGACATAGGCTGGGAGTAACTCCACGCGGTGAAGGCGGAAACAGTTTGATAACTGGCTAAAACTCCCATAAAAATGTCCTCTGCACTATATGCCTTCGGGCTTATATTGTTATATGTGCGTGTAGATGTAATATGTCAAGTACCTAGTTTTTAGTTCATCAGTTTAACTTTTGCTAATATTATGCGCCACAAATACACTTTAACTCCAAAATAGTACAAATAATAAAAAGTAAAAAAACTAAAACCCAACTACGACAAAAAACGACGCTGAAAAAGTATAAAACAAGATTTTTAGAATACTGAACTGAACAAAGTTGCTATTGTAGTTGCAAGTAAATGGACACAGTAGTAATGTCATACAATACTATTCTGAAGTATGCAATATTCACTATGTAGAGATAAATTTTCATGTTTGGAAAGGCGTAGTCACACGTTACATATACCTACCTACCGTAGCACCTTGACAACGTGTGACTACGTCTTTCCAAACATGAAAATTTATCTCTACATAGTGAATATTGCATACTTCAGAACAGTATTGTATGACATTGCTACTGTGTCCATTTACTTGCAACTACATTAGCAACTTTGTTCCGTTCAGTATTCTGAAAATCTTGTTTTATACTTTTTCAGCGTCGTTTTTTGTCGTAGTTGGGTTTTAGTTTTTTTACTTCTTTTTTAATTATTTATTTCACGCGACGCAGGCCCATACATAAAAACCTTAACCTAAACGTACATATATTTATATTATAAAATAGTGCTTCGCTACTACTAGCATGTTCTTATGCTGTTCTGTGGTATTTGTCCGCGGAAGCGACGGAAAACCACGTCTTGCGGCCAGAAGTCCTCTTCCATCACGATGGGCAGAAAACAATTCGGTATGCGCACCACGAAAGCCTTGAAGTTGACGTTGCGGCGCGACTTTAGTAACTGTACCCTCGGTGAGTATCTTGTCTTCTGGCGTACATACTCCACGATGTCCTCCGCTTTAGTGGTGTAGTGTAGGCGTGAGATATACACCGGTGTGTTCGACTTTGCGGCACGCAAGTTAGCTTCCGTCCCCGCAGGAGCTTTGCCGCAACGGTTCTTGTTGGTTCGCGTTCGGCGCTTCCTCCTTTGCACCGTCACGAAACCCTCATCATTAGGCTATAGTCGGACACGATATTTTGGCAATTACGTCGTACATTTTGTCAGTGTCTCCTGTGTAGTTTGTTTAATAGCAAGCCCACCGGACGCCCATGATCAGGTGCACCTTCTTCTGTCAATTTCATTCAGAAAACGATAGAAGTATACAAAATTAGTTTAGTCGTGTCAAATTAAGATACTCCATAGACAATATAGACGCGTTTAAAAACATGGCGGATATACGAGTAAATTGGGTGATTAACGTCACGAGCGGACTACATTGACAGGACGTCCGTGGTCCACTCGTGTGTGGAGTACTGCAGCCACATTTGGGCTGGTGCTGTGAAATGTCACCTGACTACTTTGAATACAGTGGAGAGGGGTGCGAAGAGGCTGATTGGTGACCCAGAGTTAACTCAAAAGGGTCTCTAAAGCCAGGAGTATCTACCCAGGCGTAGAGTAGCCAGCCTTTCGGTGTTCTATAGGATGCATTTTGGTGAGTGTGCGAAGGAATTGCATGATTTAAATCCCCTATCTCCGTTCCACCATCGGACGACTCGTACGGCGAGTTTCCACCCTTACTTTGTTAACACCACTACGATCCGGAAACCTTTTGCCTCCTCTTTTATACCGCTTACATCGAGGGACTAGAACAATTTGCCAGCAGCGGAGTTACAGTCGGACTACAATTTGAGTGTCTTCAAGGCTAGAGTTAACAGGCCCTTAATAATCTAGTGTGCTTTACCATGAATGACTGCGTCACTGCTTACCATAAGGCGAGATTGCGGTCAAGCGCTAGTTTATAATTTCCAAAAAAAAATCTCATCTTTACCTCAGACAATCTAGCAATGAGATCGACGCAGTATCCCTCGTACATCGGCTGTCCTTCTTCATCATACATCTGTTCACCTGTGCTAGGATCTAACTTCATCAGAGTCCAGGGTACAGCCTGTCAATTAATCAACATTGTAATATTCAGGCAAACTTGTTACATAAATTAAATAGGGTATTTGACTAAAAAAAAACTAATTAGTCCGTCAGTCAGATTTCCAAAAAATACTAGATACGTATTTTTTCTTTTTTCATATAAACAAAAAATGAAGACGACACAGCGCGTTGAAAACTCGTGTGACGTCACTGCACGCTACACTTTTTAGCGGCCAGTGACGTCACCAGCCACCACTCCTGATCTTTGATGCCTTTTATATTTGTCAATTTTTATTGATTTCTTCGTCTTCTTCAGCCTATAGATGTCCACTGCTGGACAAAGGCCTCCCCCAAGGCTTTCCACGTTGACCGGTCTTGTGCTGCCCGCATCCATCGGCTTCCCGCGACCTTCACCAGGTCATCAGTCTACCTTGTTGAGGGCCTCCTTACGCTGCGTCTTCCAGTACGTGGCCACCACTCCAGAACCTTACTGCCCCATCAGCCATCGGTTCTACGAGCAATGTGCACTGCCCACTGCCACTTAGTTTTAACGACTCGAAGAGCTATGTCGGTGACTTTGGTTCTTCTGCGGATCTCTTCATTTCTGATTCGATCACGCAGAGAAACTCCGAACATAGCTCTTTCCATTGCCCTTTGTGTGACTCTGAGCCTTCGTATGAGGCCCATTGTGAGCGACCACGTTTATTGATTTGATAAAACAAAAAATACGTGTCTAGTATTTTTTGGAAATCTGACTGACGGACTAATTAGATTATTTTAGTCAAATACCCTATTAGATTATATCTGTCCTGATTCCTTTATTCGCCAACTAAACTAAATTTAAGTTTATTTGCATCTTATTCTTTACAACGTGTAACATAAAGGGTATATACATAACAAAGGCATGGCATCTTTACATGATATCAAACGGTATTGGAAGGGTTTTTTAATCCTATCTATTTATGTTAGGAAATTATGAGGAAAAACACCGCCTGTGATAGGCTACTATCATACTAGTCGCACAGAGATATTGAAGACATTTATCGGATTTTGGCAAGTAACGTAACGGGTAACGAGTAGTTATTAACGTATGTAGTGTGCTTACGTTACGTACGTTCGTTATGATTTTATTTTAAGAAACACACGAAACCGAAAATTTGGTATTAATTTTTTGAGATTTTTATTTTGAGTTGAAACCCTTCCGATATCGTTTGATATCATCTAAAGATGCCATGCCCTTGGTATGTATATACCCTTTTTATTACACGTTGTATATTTCACTAGCAGCCACCCGCGACTTTTTTAACCCCAAAAGACTCTTTTTCTATAGATACATTATTACACTTCTAGGTCACAATAATACAGCATCATCATCATAAACCTTTTTTTTTATCGTCCCACTGCTGGGCACAGGTCTCCTCTCATACAGAGAAGGATTGAGCGTAATCACCACGCTTGCTCAATGCGGGTTGGCGATTTCAGACTTATAAAATCTAGGTTTCCTCAAGATGTTTGATGATTTATGATAGCTCATTAACGATATGTCGTTAATGAGCTATCATAATTTTATTATTTGCATGCGGTCCAGCCTGCGGTTACTGAAAACAAAATGTTTTAAAAAGTGTCACCTTGGCCTTTGAACGTTGCAAGCGTGCCGCCGCGCGTGTTTGTAGGTATTCACCCCTGAATTGAAAGTCCCTCTAGTAAATCGGCTAATAGGATAGTTCTAGTTTTGTTCACATTGCGCTTTTTGTGTAATTAGTAATTAGCGAATTATTAATTTTTACCTTAAAATTTTATTGGGATAACCCAATAAAATTTTAAGGTAAAAATTAATAATTCGCTAATTGCCCGTTCATAATTGCTATTCTTTTATAAAAAAGGATAGCAATTATGAACGGTCTAAGGTAAAAAATACCTGCATGTTTTTTTTTATGAATCAGGAAAAACCCGAGGAAAAATTCCACCACTGGGGGTTCGCACTTATTTTGGATCGCGTAATTGTTTATAGTAACAAAGATCTTAAAACTATATACACACGACAGCAGATCAAACTGCCCGAAACTGTCAAACATTCCCAATCAATCTTGAGCCTTAATACTTTAGCGATAAAGTTGAAAATCCAATAAAGAAATCTGACAGGTTGCAGTAGCTTGATTTGCTGTCGTCTGTATGTTAGTCAAAATCTAAAATCAAATCCAAAAATGCGGGGCAATGTTGGGCACCGTCCACAACAGAAATCTCTCCTGTATCGTGGGTGAGTTTATAAACTTTTAAAGTTATATTCACAAACAGCCAGCCCATAGAAATATTTGTTACGTGTGGGAATCGAACCCGTGCCACACAGCACATCAGTAAATTTCTTAACTAAAGCAAATCAAATCAAAATACTTATTTGCCAGAAAATACATGACACTACTTCTGCGGCAACCGTGCCACATAACTTACTGGTGCAGTTCCAATTCTGAAGAACATCTTCAAAGGTTCCAATTCGACTCCTGGTAACAACTTGTATTCTTCACCAGCAGACCAAGCAGCTATGGTCTGCTGACCTTCATCGGGCTTGTAGGTGGATAGAATGAAACGAGAGCGGAGAAAGAGACCAGACCTGGACAGGAGAAATGGAACAGGTCTTCAGTTTTTCTTTTAACTTAGTCATCATCATCATCATCTCAGCCACATGAAGTCCACTGCAGGACAAAGGCCTCCATTGATTTCCAAAAAGAGCGGTTGGACGCGGCCTGCATCCAGCGCTTCCCTGCGATGTTGGTCAGGTCATCCGACCACCTAGTCGGTGGGCGTCCGATGCTGCGCTTGCCGATACGTGGTCGCCATTCAAGAGCCTTTCTGCCCATCGGCCATCGGCTCTACGAGCTATGTGCCCCGCCCACTGCCACTTCAGAGAGCTGATCCGCTCGGCTATGTCGGCGACTTTAGTTCTTCTACGGCTCTCCTCATTCCTGATTAGATCAAGTAGAGAAACATCTAGCATAGCCCTCTCCATAGCTCTCTGTGCGACCAAGCAGAATTTACGGCATGAATTAACATATAGGTACAAGGTGCTTTTATTGATATCCGATAACTCTAGGGTATGAATGAGACCAAAGGAGGAGACAGCGCGTGGGGGAGAGGGAATCTCAGCGTATTCACGCCTCTAGCCGCCATAGTAAACGACCTGGTCGACAGACAACATCCAAACCACGGCCACCGTAGACGTGGGCTTGCGGGCAGAGAGCAGAATAAGGACCAGGCCCGGGCCACGGGGCGTTATGTTTCACGCGCGCCGTGGACCCGGGCCTGGAGATGTCAGCATATTGTGACGGGGTCCACGTAGACCGATGCCTGGGTTAGGGTTGCGGGTTGCCCAAAAGAGAAACTATGGCGCACAGGCAAGTGTTGGAACACGGATGTGTTTTAGACAGTCATTGAATGATATCCCAGCCAAGAAAAAAAACAAAGAGTTTTTTTTTCTTCTACATATAAAATAACTAGCTTTCCGCCCGCGGCTTCGCCCGCGTGGAGTTCGGTTATATCGCGCTTTTTAGGTTTCCGTCGGGAACATCAAATTTTTCCGGGATAAAAGGTAGCAGTTCTTTCTCGGGGTCTAAAGATTGTCTGTGCCAAATTTCATCAAAATCGGTTAAGAGGTTTAAGCGGGAAAGCGTAACAGACAGACAGACAGACAGACAGACAGACAGATAGACAGACAGACAGACTTACTTTCGCATTTATAATATTAGTATAGTATGGATAGTATGGATTCGACAAGGTTATGAATGTAAAACGACCTTTTTTTACGATGGGAAATCATCAAATGACTTCTCCCGCTCTAGGCAGAACGGTAGGGTGTCAGACTTTTACTGACTAAAACCTACCTGTGTTTCTTCACTTGCCTGTGCGACGGCCAGGGCCACGGTTTCTTGTTTAACCAACCCGCAACCCTGACCCAGGAGGTCTTCGTGGACCCCGTCACGATGTGCTGACATCTCTGACGCGCGCGTGAAACACGCGCCGGCGACTCGGGTCTGGTTCTTACCGGGCGGCGAGCTGCCCACTGCTCACCGCCCGCAGGCCCACACCTACGTTGGCTGGGAGTTCGGTGTCGTCTCCCGACCAGGGCGTCTCCTGCGGCGGATAGTGGCGTGAGGGCGCTGGAATTCTCGCTCCCTCACGCACTCCGCCTCCTCCTTTGCCAGCATCACTGCTTCACAGAAGGGGGTGACGGCCTGCCATGCACTCTCGCTCCGGACCATGGCCTAGACCAGGGTTGGACGCGAGAGATCGCCGCCGATCGCCGCTACGAATACACGGCGGTGCTCTACCCAAGCCGGGCAGACCTCCACCGTATGCTCCAACGTGTCCTCAGGGATGTAAAACGACCTTACGTGAAATATGATAAAGTCGCATTTTATTAGTTTTAAATATGAATCATTGAATTGCATGGAAAGGAATTACCTAGTCTATCTATCAATGAAAATGAGATACCTCCACACATATCCTCAAAACTATACAATTTTGGACATTGTTTTAGGATTTATTGTATTATTTTTATTTAGAGAAAATAACCCTAGAGTTATAGGATATCAAAAAGAAAACTTTGCATACAAAGTCCCGACAACAATCGCCGGGAAGTTGCCCGCCATATACAACAACCGTTTGGTCGAGGGATCTTGCCCTTTAACGGTATCTACAAACGCCACATCGACAAACTAACAACGCGTCATATTTTCTCTCATGCTTCCAAACCCATCTTTGCTTACCATACCCTAAGAAACTGGACGTTAACAACTTACCTATCCCCATCCCAATAGAACAGCGTCTCGTTACTCATCTCTGACTCCTCAGCGAACAGTCTGAACAGCCTCTCTTTGGTACTGTTCATGGTAGGCTGAAGATCATCGCAGTCAATGCTACTGGTAATCACAGGAAGGTCCCTGTCCAACTTTGAATAGGTTTCTGATAAATACTGGACCAACGAGTTGAGAATCTGCTGTTTTCTCTGTAAAAAGTGTTTTTTTTTTTATACAACGTGTAACAAAAAGGGTATATATATACATAACAAGGGCATGGCATCTTTACACAATATCAATCGATATTGGAAGGGTTTTTTAAACCTATTTCTTTATTTTAGGAAGTTATGAGGAAAAACACCGCCTGTGATAGGCTACTACCATACTAGGCGCACAGAATTATTGAAGACATTTATCCGATTTTGCCAAGTAATGTGACATGTAACGAGTGTACTATCCTATGCAGTGTAGTGCCACGTTCGTTATGATTTGATTTTAAGAAACTCACGAAACCGTAAATTTGGTATCAATTTTTTGAGTATTTTATTTTGAGTTGAAACCCTTCCCATATCGTTTGATATCATCTAAAGATGCCATGCCCTTGGTATGTATATACCCTTTATGTTACACGTTGTCTAAACGTTGCCCTTCACTCTTACATTTATTTATTTAAAAAAAAGGCGTTGCCCCACATTAGGAATTAGGTAGTCCTGTATCGTGGGTGTGTTTACATTGTAACTTACATACACAAACAGCCACACCCGGAACAACTTCCTGTAGTCCAAACAAATACAATAATATGTAAAAAAAAAAAAATAATAATAATAAAGATTAGCAATTCGTCGTGTTCCTGAATGATGTCTGGTGAAACCGTGCGGAAGATGGGTCTGAGCTAGGGTTGCCAGACCGCCGGGAAATCCGGGATTGTCCCGGAATCTTGCCTCTTGTCCCGGAATGACCTCTTGTCCCGACAAAGATGATAGGAAGAATTTACGAGTGTCCGATTTGGAATGACCTTTTTTTTTTTTTTTTAAGTAACCGTTCTTCCTCCGACTCTCCCGGATTTGATTTCGAATGAGCTTTTTTTTTTAGCCGTTCTTCCTCCGACTCTCCCGGATTTGATTTTTTTTGTTTTTTTTTTTTAGCCGTTCTTTTTTCCAAGAGACTCTCTGTCGACAACTGTCCCGGATTTTGTAACTCCCTATCTGGCAACCCTAGTCTGAGCAGTTGTTTTGCGATGTGTGCCGGGTACGATGCGCCAAATGTTGTTGTGTCGGGAGTTTGGTCGTGGAGTCTCCAGTGCCTGTAGCCGATGTAACATCGCTTCGTAGCGAACCGAAATCGAATACCAAACCAACCAATGGCGGGAACGATCGACCACGTGATTTATCGCGTCGGGTGGTTAATCGTTTTCGTTATTGGTTGATTTGATATTCGATTTCGCTTCGCTACGAAGCGATGTTACATTGGCTAGGGCCCCAGATCAATCTCCCTCTGGCGCAGCATCGTTGGTCGTGTTATTGGTGTTGTAACATTGCATCACCTCGCTCAACTGCCCTCTTCCTTCCTCTTCCTAAGTTTTTAAAGAGAATAGGCTTAATAAACTAGTGCGCTTTACCATCAACGATTGCATCACTGCTTACCATCAGGCGGGATTGCAGTCAAGCACTAGTTTATAATTATTAAAAAAAAAAGCATCTCCAAAATTTGGTGATTTTTTTAAAAAATAACTACACCATTTTCGACGGTATTATTATGAGCGATGTGACGTGGTTTGCCCTCCGTCGCCCGCGCATGTGTTGCCATGTAAGTTACCTCCTTTTGCAAAATAATATTTCCTTTTAGGGGGTATTTTTTTTTAGTTTAGCCGGGATTTGTAGGCATTAGTAGAATCAGTTATCTATACCTAACAATACTTTCACGGATCGGACAGGGTTCTCTCTACATATTGTACATATACATATATCAGTCTCCCTCTGGCGCAGCATCGTTGGTCGTGCTGTTGAATTTAACATTGCATCACCTCGCTCAACTGCCGTCTTCCTTTCTATAATACACTAAGTTTTTTTTTAAATGAATAGGCTAAATAAACTAGTGCGCTTTAGCATCAACGATTGCATCACTGCTTACCATCAGGCGGGATTGCAGTCAAGCACTAGTTTATAATGATTATAAAAAAGAGGGAGATTGATCTGGGGCCCTAGCCAATGTAACATCGCTTCGTAGCGAACCGAAATCGAATACCAAACCAACCAATGGCGGGAACGACCGACCACGTGATTTATCGCGTCGCGTGATTAATCGTTTTCGTTATTGGTTGATTTGATATTCGATTTCACTTCGCTACGAAGCGATGTTACATTGGCTAGGGCCCCAGATCAATCTCCCTCTGGCGCAGCATCGTTGGTCGTGTTATTGGTGATGTAACATTGCATCACCTCGCTCAACTGCCGTCTTCCTTCCTCTTCCTAAGTTTTTTAAGAGAATAGGCTTAATAAACTAGTGCGCTTTGCCATCAACGATTGCATCACTGCTTACCATCAGGCGGGATTGCAGTCAAGCACTAGTTTATAATTATTAAAAAAAAAGTATCTCCAAAATTTGGTGATTTTTTTAAAAAATAACTACACCATTTTCGACGGTATTATTATGAGCGATGTGACGTGGTTTGCCCTCCGTCGCCCGCGCATGTGTTGCCATGTAAGTTACCTCCTTTTGCAAAATAATATTTCCGTTTAGGGGGTATTTTTTTAAGTTTAGCCCGGATTTGTAGGCATTAGTAGAATCAGTTATCGATACCTAACAATACCTTCACGGATCGGACAAGGTTCTCTCTACATATTGTACATATACATATATCAGTCTCCCTCTGGCGCAGCATCGTTGGTCGTGCTGTTGAATTTAACATTGCATCACCTCGCTCAACTGCCGTCTTCCTTCCTATAATCCACTAAGTTTTTTTTTTTTAATGAATAGGCTTAATAAACTAGTGCACTTGCCCATCAACGATTGCATCACTGCTTACCATCAGGCAGGATTGTAGTCAAGCACTAGTTTATAATGATTAAAAAAACTGTCTTGATTGTTTTGTATATCTACCAGTTGAAATGCAAACGCCTAACCAATATCAAATAGCAACGTCACACACTCCTAATACTTTGCTTTACGATCTACAACGTGTATTATTATTATTTATTTATTTATACAACGTGTTTCAGAAAGGTGAAACAATACTTCCAGATATTGAAGTATACCTTATAAACTTCAACTTGACCTAGTCATAAATTTGAAATACTAAGATTTCTTTTTCCTACAAAATAAATAAAAATATTTATTAAACATTTTGTCGACAACCCTAAACCTACGCTATAGCTGAGGCCGACTGCTAAATACCTACCGGCATACATTACCTACTGGTTCGCGTCAATAAAGATACTTATGTGAATATGTACCTAGGTACTTACTTAGTTGTCCTTAAAAATCGACTCAGTTTTATAGTCTTTAGAATTGAATTTTAAAGTTATTTTTTAGGGTCATCACTGCGAAGTTTTCGCACTAAACTTCAAAGCAAAATAATTAAAAAACCCATGCACTTAGGTACCTCACACCGGTGCCATGGGTATGCAATATACATATATTTTATATACTGAAAGTATTATTTCATATTTCTGAAACAGATTGTATTCTTAACCTAGTGTACATTGAGATAAAATCCATGCCCCTCAAAACCGTTTTCACGGTTTGTCTGTGTAAGTCATCAATTCTCATATTCACGAACTAAATTAATGTTGAGCAGAGGTGAGGAACAAGATTAGCAGTGGCCTAGTAGTGGTATCGCCCGGTACTTACAAGTTTAGGACGTAAGTTCGAACCCCGACTCTCGTGAAACTCACCCATCGACAGACCAACCTTGGTAAGCGTAGCTTAACTTGAATAATCGACCTTATTCTTCAACTTATAGAGGTCCACTACTGGACAAAGGCCTCTCCCAAGGCTTTCCACAATTACCGGTCTTGTGCTGCCACACACTATACAACGTGTAACATAAAGGGTATATACATAACAAAGACATGGCATCTTTACATGATATCAAACGATATTGGAAGGGTTTAATCCTATCTCCATAGGTTAGGAAGTTATGAGGAAAAACACCGCCTGTGATAGGCTACTATCATACTAGGCGCACAGAGTTATTGAAGACATTTATCAGATTTTGGCAAGTAACGTGACGTGTAACGAGTAGTTATTAACGTATGTAGTGTGCTGCCATGTTTGTTATGATTTGAGTTTAAGAAACACAAGAAACCGAAAATTTGGTACCAATTTTTTGAGTATTTTATTTTGAGTTGAAACCCTTCAGATATCGTTTGATATCATCTAAAGATGCCATGCCCTTGGTATGTATATACCCTTTTTGTTACACGTTGTATACCAGGTCATCGGTCCACCTTGTTGGGGGCCTCTCTATGCTGCGTCTTCCGTAACGTGGCCGCCTCTCCAGAACCTTACTGTCCCATCAGCCATCAGTTCTACGAGCATTGTGCCCGTCCACTGTCACTTAATTTTAACGACTCGAAGAGCTATGTCAGTGACTTTGGTTCTTCTGCGGATCTCCTCATTTCTGATTCGATCGCGCAGAGAAACTCCGAGCATAGCTCTTTCCATCGCCCTTTGTGTGAATTAAATACCTGTAAATCCGAAGGACAAGCACTATCTTCCCTCTTTATTAGCTTGCCACATTCAGCTTGGTCGACCTGGAGGATCACAGTAGGTAGCACCAACTGACTCACGTCTGGAGTGGAGTAGTCAGTCATAATCAGGTTCCAGCGGTAACTTCGACGTACAAGCTTCTCTTTAACTGCCTGGTGGTTCATTAAAAATATTGAATAATTATAATAATAATGAATACCTGTCAGATAAAAATTCGTGAGTATAAGGATCAATTCACACGTACCACAACCACACCATGTCCCAGCGACAAAATGTGGTCAAGCTGTGGTTACGTGTGAATAGTGTCGCAGCGGCTTTTTGCAGTTGTGTTGTGGTACCGACAAAATGTCGATGTGGTTGCGTTGTCCCTGTCGCCAGTGCGCGCCAGCTAGTCGCGTCGATGACACCATGTCGTAGCGACGGTGCCAGCGACGGTGCCGCCGCCGGTGGTGGCGTTGCCGTCGCGATGTGGTTGCGATGTGGTCGTATTACACAGGTGGTCGATAACAACGGCAAAATGTAATACGTGTAAATTGTAATATTCATTTTCAATACAAAATATATGCCACGTGACCACGTGGCGTCGTTGTGGTGTGATTGTGGATGTCGTGTGGTTGTGGTACGTGTGAATTGAGCCTAATGTCACCGAATCTCTTGTTCACACATTATAAACGAATTTTAAGGTCAGGTTTTGTTTCTGTTTCATTAAGAAAAGGACAGAAGATAAAGTATTTGTTTACTGTATGTTGAGGTTGAATTTGATTATTGTCACTGGCAGCTAACATTTTAAAAATAAATTAAATATATTTGAGTTTGGAAGGCTAGGCAGGGGGAGTTTTGGCGGGAAGCTAAAATGAGTGCCTCGCTCATTTCTCATTAGACTTTTAAATTATTTATAGTGTCGTTTACTAAATAAAAACGCGTGATTTATGTAGTAAAAAGTGCATTCAGTGAATAATTCATAAAGAACAGTGAAATATTGTAGCATAGTGGCCACATCATGGCTTTGAACCAAATCTTCCTCCGTGTTCGGTCCGCGCGGCCGTCTTTTTCGACATGAATAATTCATTACGTGACATTGGCTAAATGCACAAACCGTGCGAAGCCATAAGAGAAAGAAAGAAGAACTTTTGAAGATTTTTATTTTACCTGACATTGGCACAAAGTAATAACTAGTGCCACACTACAAAAAAAAAAAAAAGGCTAGGCAGACAGGAAAAAATGTTTTATTGTTTCAGTGCAGAATGGTTTTTGGCAGCATCAAGTGTAGTTTGAAAATGTTGTAACTTAGTACAAATTAAATTATAAGATCTTTTTTATACAACAGTTTGTTTTAGAGCGAGTTTAATGGAAATATATTGAGTGAATGATTTTTTAAGTGAGTTATTTTATTTTGAAGTTTTACTAAAGGATCCCAAAAAATGGATCCCATTTCTATTTCTTCACTACAACACTGTACTCCTGTCAAATTAGTCCGAGTAGTTCTTAAACTGTCTTGTTGTCTATAAAGTATCTTAATTTGACAGTACTAAAAAATACTCACTATAGGTATTTATGAGAACGTAAAGGTATACACTCAAATAAATACTTATTGTAAGTATTTTTGAGGCGCAAATTATATTTTTTTCTTAAATAAAGGTTATTAATAAATGAAAATGTCGATCACTGCTTATCTTTGTAATTTAAAGAAAAAACAATAACGACTGATTATAACAAAGTTTTCTTTATTTTTCCCTCAAAATACGATCCGTGTATATAAGTTTCGGTTTCGGTAAAAACAGACAACTTTGCCGAAATTTGTTTTCGGTTTCGATAGTAAAACAAGTTTCGGTCAAACACCACATTGTTGTATTAGATACCCAAAGGGCCTACGGCGCTTTGGGTTAGGCTTTCGGGTTGGTTAAAAAAGAAACCGTGGCCCTGGTCGTCGCGTAGGCAAGTGAAGAAACACGGACGGGTTTTACTCAGTAAAATGCCCTGACATGCCCTTCGGCTCAGCCCAGAGATGTCATTTAATGATTTACTATCCCAACAAAAAAAAAGGCCCCCGAATACAGTGATGTGCAATACGCCTTAAAAAACAAAAGTCATTTATTCAAATTAGGCTGAGAATCAGCACTTTTTGAACGTCAATATTACATAGGACAGTCACGCCCACGCTTCGAGACTTCCTATGGGGAAAGAAGTGGCGGAACAAACTCCCTAGCAGCACAGCTGTCTGTTCATTTAAAAAAAAAGTGTTTGTGTCAGCTCCGACGCACGACTGGAGTTTACTCCTTACGTACGAGAAAAAAAAAATTAAAAAAAAAAAAATATTATTAGTATTTTAAAAATTATTTATAAAATAAGTCATAAAAAATTAAAAAAAAATATAAATGCATATTTATGAAAATTTTAACCAATTTTAAGAAAGTTTATAATAAAAAAAAAATATAAACATTTTTTTTAAATTATTATAATTTTTTTTTTAATATAACATTATCTTAATAACTAACAAAATATAGTTGTAAAAAGATAATTATGTCACTTTTTTAGATTAGAAAGTTGCGCACCGAAGGTGCGCACTAAAATAGTAACGCTTAAAATTCGTTACTCGTTAGTAGGTAGACCCCTCGGATTTTTCTCATACCGGGCGCCTTATATATGAAAATCGATTCTTATGGAGTAAACTCCAATAAACTCCAACAACACATGACATTAAAAGATAAACTTACCCTTTTATAAGTATCCATTACAAACGCATTCTCCCCAACAATAATGTAGAAGCTAGGTTCAGGTCTCATCGTCTTCAGCGATTTGGCAGAGTCCCTGGTTAAGCCAGCGTGCACCCACACTCGGATATTAGAGACCCCTAGTAACTCGTAAAGAGTTTTGTCCACATCTGTGAGTAAACAAAGATGATTATGAGTCAGATTTTAAAACTATCCATCCAAATGACAGACTTCAAAAAAGAAAATCAAGGATGAGACGATAGATGAAATGAGCTTTGATGAAAACATCAAAGCGCAACAAACTCACGAGACTGTTCGTAAATTGATCTTTTGGTCATTAGCGATATTCGCCATTATTGTGAAATAATTTTATTAAAGAATTTCTATAATATGTTATACGTGTTATTGACAAAATTGTGATATCTAACCACAGAGGCCATTTAAGAGTTGAAGTAGTATTCACTCTAAAGAAAAGAAAAGAAGAAAGAGACGATAGATTAGAATACTCTTATTTACTTATTTTATGTAAATGCTAATTATGATTTATTCAGAACTAGCTGTTGCCCGCGACTTCGTCCGCGTGGACTTCAGTTTACAGGAACTCAGTTGATATAAAATAAGCGCCTGTTAAAATAATGGGAGCAATATGTACGTCCGTGTTCACTCCCGTTTTCGCAACATTTTTTGTTAGTGCTCTGCTCCTATTGATTATAGCGCGATGTTATATAGCCTATGTCCTTTCTCAGGCTCTAGATATTCGGTTCAATAGTTTTGGAGCGAAAGCCGGACAGACAGACAGAGATACTTTCGCATTTATAATATTAGTATGGATAAGCAACTGAATCCATTTCAATACACCATGTTACATTTTTTTCCCAAATACATTTAGAAATTGTTACAGCGTGGTTACCGAGCGCGCACGGTAGATCTCTCACGGTATTGCGCACACCGGCGCAACGGCTGACGCCAGAGGTCAACGCCCCGCTCACCCGCCTGAGCGGAATGTGGACCATATTTTTGTTGGGACAACCAAGTAAGATAACAAGCTCATAATTTTGTGGTTTTTCATGATCTCTTTTTTAAATTTTATACATAGTTTCTTTACTTAAAAATACTGGACACGTGTTTCGGGTTTCAAATTAAAAAAAAAAAGTTGTATACACTATACAAGTATACAAATTATAGAACATAAATACGAAGATTTTACAAAGGGTATCACTAAGAGCGATCTTTTACAGACAACCTTTGGATGGAATACCAAGGAGAAATAATGTAGGTAGTCTACAATGTACTATTTATACAATTTGTAAAGAAAACCCTGTCCGATCCGTGAAGGTATTGTTAGGTAGGATTGTTAGGAAAAAAGAAATATTTCAAAATTCATTAGTATTGTTACTATGATGATTATGTAAAATTTTATATTATATTTGGTCAAGTGTTTACCTAACCTTTATTATCTTTATGGGTCGGACAGGGTTTTCTTTACATATTGTATAGATTATCCATACTAATATTATAAATGCGAAAGTAACTCTGTCTGTCTGTCTGTCTATCTGTCTGTCTGTCCGTCTGTCTGTCTGTTACGCTTTCCCGCTTAAACCTCTTAACCGATTTTGATGAAATCTGGCACAGAAAATCTTTAGACCCTGCGAAAGATTATAGGTTACCTTTTATCCCGGAAAAATTTGATGTTCCCGAGGGAAATCTAAAAAGCGCGATATAACCGAACTCCACACGGGCGAAGCCGCGGGCGGAATGCTAGTAATATTATATTATAGACGACCTCCGTGGCGCAGCGGTCAACACGCCTGCCTGCGACGTGGAGACCCCAGGTTCGATCCCCGGCCAGGTCATGATGGAAAACGGTCTTTTCCTAATTGGCCTGGGTCTTGGATGTTTATCTATACATGTATCTATTATAAGTATAATATCGTTGAGTTAGTATCCCATAACACAAGTCTCGAACTTACTTTGGGGCTAGCTCAATCTGTGTGATTTGTCCGTTTATATTTATTTATTATAAGAAAGCTCAAGGTCACTCAAAGGGCAATGGAGAGGGCTATGCTTGGGGTTTCACTGCGCGATCAAATCAGAAATGAGGAGATCCGCAAGAAAGAGAATAGCTGCCATAGCCCGAATTATTGCAACACTAAAGTGGCAGTGGGCCGGGCACATTATCCGTAGGACCGATTCCCGAAGGGGCCGACGGGTTCTCGAGTGGCGACCATGCACTGGAAGACGCCGCGTAGGTAGGCCCTTGACAAAAATGTGTTTGCCGATTAGGGGGCTGGTGAAGGTCGCGGGAAACCGCTGGTTGCGCGAGGCGCATGACCGGTCGTCATGGAGATCCTTGGCGGAGGCCTTTGTCCAGCAGTGGACGTCTTTCGGATGAAATGATGATGATGATTACTACATATATCACGACGCTTTTTAGAGCCAACTCCCCGCACTTATAAGGGGTTCGTCGTGAGAAAGGTAGGTTAAGTGGCTAGTTACGGTTATGCACAACACTATCATTATCGCACCGCGCGCCGGCAGTATATCACAAGCGTGCACGCGCTCCGAGTACACGGACTCCTGTTTATTACCCATTCACTCAGTTTTCTTTTGAGTGAATAGGCTCTTAAAAAACTAGCGCGCTTTACCATCAACGAATGTAACACTGCTTACCATCAGGCGTCACTAATCTGGCAGGAGAAAGATTGCTTTCAACAAACCTATATTCCTCTTTTTCTCCCAACTCTTAAGACTTACCACTCTCGCTTTCCAATATAATAGCAGCATCAGTAGCATTTCTATACTCCAGGTAGTCATCAAACGCCTTCACAAGTTGCTGGGACCCTAAAAACGTCCGGACCAGTGGTACTCCAGTTTCCGTAGCCAAGTCTTCAGCCATGGTCCATGGAGACCAGGAGAGATCGATTATCATGGAAACTCCTTTGGACACTGCTGAGCACACTGGAAAGAAAACAGAGATCTAAACAATCAGACTAAAATGAAATTGTAAGCAAAGCATTAACAGCTGATCGTTTCTTTAAAAATCTCAGCGGTGAAAAATATAAGACACTAGTGGCCGCCAGCGACTTCGTCCGCGTGGAGTTAATTATGCTCTGCTCCTGTTGCAGCGTAATATTATATAGCTTAAAGCCTTGCTAGATTAATGGGCTATCCAACGCAAAAATATTTTTTCAAATCAGACCAGTAGTTCCCGAGATTAGCGCGTTCAAACAAACTCTTCAGCTTTATATATTAGTATAGACAGTGGCGAAGGGTGAAATTTTGACAAAGGGAAGCCGGTCCAAAAAAATAAACACTTAAACACTTACCTACTGCAGGATATCTTGGAGGAGGTCTTCAGATAAGAATAATATTGCCGGTAGAATAATATAAGCCATAATAACAAACAAAATCCACAGTATTTAACCAAATCTGCGATTAAATTACCTTACAGAATCAGTCACAGTTTAAATAACACAAATATTAAAATATAACAAACGAAATTATCACGCACCAGTGGTATAGCAACATGTCACATACTAACAATAATTTATTTTCAACCTTACGAAATAGAACACGAAAATATGCCAAAATAAAAAGAATATGACTTGCGAAGGATTTCATTATAACGCTAATTCTTTTTAATTTTGTCGTGTTTTCTTTCTCCCGTGCCGAGTTCCGTGTTCGAGTGGTTTCTTTGTCTCTTTCTAATAGAGGAGAGGAGAGAACTGCAAGCCGGTCGCGATCAGCCTATCTTTCTTTAAATTTACGTACAGTTAGCGAGCATTAGAAAGAGATGGTTTGACACGCTCTGTCTCTTTTCGCCTCATAGTAAAACGTTGGCCGAGATAAGCTGTAATTCGTCGAGTTACCTTCAATGTAATTTAGGTACGAAAAATTGAAGCGCTGATTAATTTACGACTATAAAATGAAATGTGATACTTAGGGTATTGCTAAGAATTACTATTGCTATTGTAAATCGCGCAGGCATTTAATTAATAATACTTTGTTAATGAAATAGAATGTAAATACTTTTGTATGAATATGGAACTGATTTTTGAAAGGTAACCCGGTGGGAATCGGCTTGTATGGACTCTTCGCCAATGATAGATAGATAAGGTGCAGTATGTAGTAAGGTAACATGTATGTGTAGTGTATGCGTTTAATCATTCGACACTGACACAGACCAGCACTGTCTCGAGCGCACCATGTCATTCTTACGAGAGCCACAGGCGAAAGTAGACATGTCGGTAGTCGGTCCGTTAAGTTCGTGTGCGAGCATGTGATATTCAACGACGGTAAGGGTATTACAGTATGCTACTTGGACAGTAAACTCTACTTGCGAGTTGCAAGATCTCTGTGAGGTTATTATGAGGCATTGTTCGCATGTGTCATTAGTAGATACCACTACAAAATGCACTAAATGTGATGAGCAACACGCTAATAAATCTCTTCTTTTGTAGCCTAATCTTTACTATTAACAAAATAACAGCAGTGGCCTAGAGTAGTGGTGGCCCAATGATACTATTAGGCCAAGACTTACAAGTTGTAGGTCGTAGATTCGAACCCCAACAAGCGCTTTACTTAGTGTAAATTATTTCATCCTGCTCTGAAAACGATGAAGGAAAACATCCTGAGGAAACCGGTATGTCCTAAAGCATGGGCGTACCCATGGGGGCAGAGGGAGGCAGCGGTCCAACTGGAAATCTCGCAGAACATGTATGAACTCCCCTAATTACTACATAAAGTATAAACGAGGACTTATCTCTAACTTTTAAATAAACCCCGCAGTAGACACTAACAAAATGTACGGTGTAATTGCCAACCCCCCCCCCCCTCCCCCTCCCCCCCTCCACCCCCAAGGCCAGAAGCTGGGTACACCATGTCCTAGAGCCTACTGGGCCCGCGTGGTAGATTACGACCCATTTCCTTTCACCTAAAGGAGGTAGTGTCCCAGGAGTGGGACAGGCTGATTATGATGAACAAATAAAATACTCACGTATCCTAAAGCTCTCATCTTCTCTTTCCCTGTCCAGTGGGACAATGGCGTCGTTAACTTGAACATCAGGCCTGACAGTTTCAGATAATTTCAGAGCTTTGCCGATGTTAAGCGTCAAATCTTGTTCATGTGTTTCAATTATGAATGCTAGAAGAAAGAACGGAGAAAGTAATATGTATCTAGTACAAATGAAATTAGCTACCATTACTCCACAGATATGGCAGATCTACACCTCTTTTTGGAATGCAAACTTCTTTAGACATCTCCCGCTCTGGACGGAGCAGAAGGGCGTGTCAGACTTTTACTGACCACCCGTGCTCCTTCACTTGCCTGTACGCCAAGGTCACGGTTTCTTTTTTAACCAACCCGCAACCCTGACCAAGGAGGCATCGGTCTTCATGGACCCCGTCACGGTGTGCTGACATCTTTTTGAGGCGCGCGTGAAACAACGCTCCGTCGACCCGAGCCTGATCCTTACCAGGCAAGCCCACACCTACGGTGGCCGGGAGTTTGATGTTGACTCCCGACCAGGGCATCTCCTGCGGTGACTAGAGGCGTGAGGGCGCTAGGATACCCGCTCCCTCACGCACTCCACCATAATTCCAGAAATTCTCCGTTCCATCATCCGACGACCCGTCTAAGATCCAAATAAGAATCTCCCGAAGGAGCCGTGTCTGGTGAGGACCTGCGTTAGGCTTAAGACGAGGGCGCTATGGCGCCTTTCTAGCCACTCCTCGAAGAGAGAACTTATCGCCGCTATTTTGGCGTACCCAACTAGTGGCGTTCCTCATATCAATTTGAAGAGCATTCCAAAACACACTCCAACTGCGGAGGTTTAATAGCGAATTTGATTTAACACTAATAAAAATTAAATGCAGAGATCGGTCAGCCAATTTGGCGAGCAAAGGAACCGAATAAAATAGAACAGAAAGTGTATTATTTCTTTAGAAATTACTTAAATTAATAGGTGAAAGGAACACTGTAGTGTCAAATTTTGGGAGAAAAAAATCGATTGTCTGTAAATTCGGTTCACTGACGATAGTTAAACGTGACAACGTCATAAGAAAATACTGATGGAATGGTTGCGTTTTTCAATTGACACCACATTCACTTTTCACTGCACTTCATACTTGACGGAAACATGTAAATGTATTATTGTATAGCAGCTGTCCACGCGTATGCATCGCTCACTCAAGTAGGAGAGAGACAGATGTCGAACGCTGCCGAACGCAGAGGCCGATTGTGCCTATTTGTCGCTCGTTCCGCGCTCTCGCTTTCACTTTCAAGCCTTAAATGGAAAGGGGTAACGCCGCATGAGTCATGTTTTTTTCGTGCGTGCAGCCGGCTCCATCAAATCATAAGACGTTGTCATGTAAAAAAATCTTTAGGACATAATTATGTATGTATGTGCCTTTTCGATATTTACTTTTTACGATTCTACTTTATTTTTATTTTTTTTATACATTGTTTGCTTTTCGATATCGACTCTAACTTTACTAACTGGACTTGTCTTTAATTTAAAAAAAAATACTTACCGAATCGCAGACTCAGCTCTGAGATGACGCAGCCCAAATTAATGAGAAAAATTAACAAGAACAAATAATAATATGACATTGTGATTTTTATATTTCCATTTTCGATTTGGATTTTTTTTTTTTAGTAAGCGCAAGATTTGCAGTGGTTACAAGTTCTTATTTTATTAATTAAAATAGCGGAAATATATTCTTGAAGTAAATATGGTATGAGCAAAGTTAATAAGACATAGAATATTATTCTTATTCTTTCCAACATCACTGCCAAGCCGCCATTTTGAATTTTCAAATTCGTTGATAATATGTTTAAAACAAGAACTTCTATGGAAACGCTGTTATGTTATTTCTACAATATTATACAGACATTTAAAACCCACTATTTTTTATCATACTACCAGAACGAGAAGAAATTTTCTCTCAAGGGTTATAACTGACGTCAAAAATGAAGACGTTTTCAATATTTTATCTGTGTATTTCTGCTTCTTGAAAGGAATATTCTTGTTCTCAAATCCGCCTCAGTATACTAACAATTTCCATATGAACTAAACCTTTATTTTTCCCTTTAAAACTGCACCAAACTGGATATTTCCAGTTAAAACTGACCGTTTTACGTCGAAGGGTGCGTGCCTAATGCATTATGATTACCGTGTAATTTGGTTAGCAAGACAAATGACGGGTAAACAATAGAAAACAAGTTGTTAAGGGGTAGTTTAGGTCTTCAGTACAATCGCGAACAAACGGTTTTATGTTGAAACTTACAAGAATAATTTTTGGAGCAACATTTTCCTTCCAACACGATATAGCTAGCCGGAGTTCGAACACCAATGATGAAACGCAGTGAATAGCCAGAAATCCTGTCCACACACGTCACGACATCATCATCCTTTTATCGTCCCACTGCTGGGCACAGGTCTCCTCTCATACAGAGAAGGATTCAGTCCCTCGATGTACGCGGTGTATAAAAGAGGAGGCGAAACGCTTCGTCCGGTTCGTAGTGGTGTTAACAACGTAAGGGTGGAAAGTCACCGTACGACGGGTCGTCCGATGGTGGAATTAAATCATGCAATCCCCTCGCACACTCGCCAAAATGCATCCTATAGAACACCGAAAGGCTGGCTACTCTACGCCTGTGCTCTAGGCTTTGGAAACTATTTTGAGTTAAATCAGAGTCGCCAATCAGCCTCTTCGCGCCTTTCCACTAAATCCAAAATACTGGCCTATAAAGCTTTATACCTAATTATCAGCTACACGAAGTCGCCGCAGGATCGTGCCAGAACTCACATTGTTGTGGTGAACTTCTTGAAGGCTATTTCGGACCTGAACAGCCGTGAGATGTCGACTTGCTAAACGGCATGTCCTAGAGCCAAAAACTTAGAAGACATGTGAAATCTACCAACCGGCACTATGCCAGAGTGGTAGATTACGGCCAACGCCCTCTCATCAAGAGGAAGCCTCTTTCCCTACAGTGGGACAGACATAAGCTGATTATCGATCACTAGCGACCTACCGATACCGATAAGGATTAATGCTGTATTGGTTAAAATCGCTTCGAAAATTAGCCGGTATTTGTTGTAAAACCACATCAAAATCCGTTGCGTAGTTTTAAGATTTGATCGTACATAAGGACATAGGGAAAGAGAAAGCGACTTTATTTTTAAACTATGTAGTGATCAACTATCCAATAATATGATAACACTTCCGTGCACAACGATACACAGAATCAATTATTAAACACATAAACTGCTTCACGTAAGTCGCTGTGATTTCACGAATGTGTGAATATATGCACATGCCGTCTTAGTCACGCTACCTTTGACACTAAGGGTTCTGTAGTCAGAAGGGTAAGAAAATATGTGTAGTATATTAGGTTTGGGTTCATTTTTTTCTCCGGGTCGGTCCTGGAAAATCCTCACCTTTTTTATCATGGGGAAATTCTCCGTATCTGTTGTATCAATTATGTTGGGCCTCCGGGAACCAAAAGTTATCATACAATTCTCAAGTACCTACAATAGTAATAATTGCTAATTCGTGCGTTGTGAATCGGTACATAGGCAGTAAAAAATAAAGGATTGTTTTAATGGAAACCGATCGCGGACTATGGCTATCGCGAAAAGCGAGAGCGGTCGACGGGTGGACTGCTAACTGTCGCCCCGTGCACTTTTAGGTGCCTGCTAACTGTCACCGCGTGGACTGCGAGCAGTCTTCTTAGTTTAGGGCTGTGTTGGAGCAGTCTTTTAAGTGTGCTATGACCTTTAGACCCGCCTGATGACTGAGGATTTTAGTTGATAAAAAGCATGATACATTAATTTCATGACAATACAGTATAAACTTCCGTGATAAGAAAAATACCACTTCGGTATGCTTGAAGCTAATGCGTCGGCAGCTTTGAGAATAGGTACTTCGGGATTCTTCGGTACACCGTCGCCCGCCGCGCCGCTGATGCTGAGCAACCAGACGGGGGTACCTCGACATGCTTAAGGACGCCTCGTCATCCCTAAGAACGTTACAGCATACCAAGCATAGTTTCCGACAGTGTGCGCTTGCATGTAGCGATGCTGAAGGATACTTTGCCTTGCTGATGCCGATAATGAGCGCCCGGCCTTTCCTTTCCTCGGTGGGAAATCATTGTAGCAGCTACACACTTGCTACACGATTGCGACGACCCTCCGCGAAAGGTTCCTATAAATCACACTAGGATCGCGGAAGTCATGGCAGCTGTCCCGACCGCCAAGCGCGAGGGTCTCGACCGCCAAGCGCAAGGGTCTCGACCGCCCAGCGCGAGGGTGCCTATAAATCTCACCCCGGAAGCACATCTGGCCTATGTGCGTGGGAGCGTGTGAAACCATAGCGAGCTGTCGTGCACGTGACTGTAAATTGGCGCGCTCTCTACACTGACGAACCATACGCCGCGGCCTCCCTCGATCAACGAATCAGCATCGAGGACACCCGATTGGTCACCCCACTATATTGTTTAGAGATAGCTAGTTTATTTAAGTTAGTGCATAGCCTGTAAGAGGCACATTCTGTTCTTATATTTAGTCGCGTTTACAAGACATTCTATTCCTGTCTTCACTTTCTTATATCGAGTCGCGTCTACACTCTTGTAAATAGTTAACGTTTTAATTACGTAACACGACCTACGCGCTACATCATCAAATGACTTCTCCCGCTGTGGGCGTAGCGGAAGGGCGTGTCAGACTTTTACTGACTAAAACCCACCCGTGTTTCTTCACTAGCCTGTGCGCCAGGGCCACGGCTCTAGCTAGCTTTTTTAAAAAACCCGCAACCCTGACTCAGAAGGCATCGGTCTTTGTGGACCCCGTCACGATGTGCAGACATCTCTTTGCGTTGCGCTTGAAACACGACGGGCTGCCCACTGCTCATCGCCCGTAGGTCCGCACCTATGGTGGCTGGGTTTCCCGACCAGGGGTGACGCCTGGTCTTATGCTCCATTTCGTCGGATTTCGTACAACGCTGTACAAATGTTTCCGTTTGTTTTCTCTAATAAATAAAAAGGCTTTTTCTTCTATACTCTCATTTATCATAACTACGTAGTCAGCGCCATTCTAGCCAATTTACTGCCGACGCCCTCTGCCGGCACGACATCATATGGTATGGAAAGTTTATATAGATAGTTTTAGTTCATTATCTTTCTTCTTCCTCAGCCTATAGATGTCCACAGCCGGACAAAGGCCTCCCTCAAGGCTTTCCACAATGACCGGTCATCCCCGCATGCAACGGTTTTCCGCGACCTCCACCAGGTCATCGGTCCACCTTGTTGGGGGAAGAACCTTACTGTCCCATTGCCATCGGATTTGGTTATTATTCAAGTAATTTTGAATCATATTTCAATGAGTTTAGAATTCATTTCATTTTTATTTCGATACTATGATGACTTTTTTTTAAATAATTGAAATAGGGTTGAAGCTTGTGGGCCCGGATAGCTGTCGAGTCCACCATGTAAGGAAGTGGGACTGGTACTCTACAGCCGATGGGAATTCGGGCCCCACTTCCGGCGGCTGGCGCCTAAGCTAATGGGTGCAGTGGGCGCGCTTTCAACGTTGCTTCCCAACATGGGGGGCCCAAACGCCGCCTGTAGCCGGTTATACGTAGGAATCATGCGGTTCATGGCCCTGTACAGGGCCCCCGTGTGGGTACTCGACCTGACGGGCAGCACTCTCGCCATTCTGCGCAAACCGCAGAGGGCGATGGCAGTCAGAGTCGTCCTCGGGTATCGCACGTTTTCCTACGAGGCGGCTTGCGTGCTGGCCGGATCCCCGCCATTATACGCATCCCCGCATCATTATACCGATGGCGCGAGAAAGAGCGGGCACGGGACTCGAGTCCAGTGCAGCTGCAGATCAAGCTGCGCCGAGAGGAGCTCCGTCTGGTCTTGGTGGCGGATTGGAGGCAAGTGCTTCTGTGCCATACCGCCAGCCTCACTACCGTCGAGGCGATCCGGCCAGTACTCGACGACTGGCTCGGGAGAAGGCACGGCTCCCTGTCGTTCAGGGTGACGCAGGTGCTGTCGGGGCACGGCTGCTTCGACAAGTACCTGTGCCGCATGGACAGGGAGTCGGGCGCTCAGTGCTACCACTGCGTCCAATGCGGGGAGGACACGGCGCAACACACCCTCGCAGAGTGTAAAGCTTGGGAGGAGCAGTGTCGTGTCCTCACAAATGAAGTAGAAGCAATGAAGCAGTAGGCGCACCGGGCGCAGGGGAAGGGCGGACAACGCCCTTTTGGTCCCCATGAATAGGTTCAGGGGCGAGGGACATGGGGAAGTCTCCGCCCCATTTTCGATGGACCCGAGGCGGAGCCAGAGGCGGAGGCGGCCGCCTCTGAGGCGATGCACTGGGTAGTTTAACACCCCGTGCAGGAGACGTGGTCCGGAGAGACAGGGCCAGCACGGGCGTGGGGCCGTGGAATAATCTGGACCCCCGCGGCCCCGCGCGCTCGTGAGAGGAGAGACACCGGGGTGGTATTTAGTCAGTAAGAGTCTGACAGGACATCGGTGGCACCCCGGCGGGTTGAAGCTTGTGCAGCGGTCATTTCGGTTAAATGGTGTGCAATCGAGTTGGTGTGGGATACCGCATCACAACCGGCCATGCTGTGTCGTGCCATGCCAGACGAGCCATGCCAGTAGGGAAAGAACAAAGAAACGATGGATGGACTGTGTGAATGCTGCCATGGTTACGAAGAGTTTACTATTATAGAAGTAAGAAAACTGATGTTGCTCTTCTTCTTCCTCAGCCTGTAGAGGCCCACTGCTGGACAAAGGCTTCCCCCAAGGCTTTTATTACATTGATGGGGTTTGCCATAATCCCTACGCTTGTCCGTTGGGTTGGGGATCGCAGTAATTTGATATTCCACAGCGCTGCTGCCCGCTTCCCTGGTGAGAGTTCCCTTAGTCGCTCGATCGAGTCGACGTTGCTCGCCCACAAGTACTCATCATAAACCTTTTTATCGTCCCAATGCTGGGCACAGGTCTCCTCTCATACAGAGAAGGATTGAGAGTAATCCCTACACTTGCTCAATGCGGGTTGGCGATTTCAGACTTAAAGCCCGGGTTTCCTCAAGATGTTTTCCTTCACCTTTTAATCAGTCAGTGGTGTCCAAGATATACTTAGAAAGTACGTACGAGGTGTGTTCAAAAAGTAAGGTGACTTTGTATTTTTAAGAAAAAATATTTATTTATTCATCAATATTTAAGTTGTCCCCTTCAAAGTAATCCCCCTCAGATACAATACACTTATGCCAACGCTTTTTCCAATCCTCAAAGCACTTCTCATAAGCACTTTTCGGTATAGCCTTGAGCTCTTCCTGCGATGCAGTCTTTATCTCTTCAATCGTTGCAAATCTCCGTCCTTTCATAGGTCTCTTTAGTTTTGGGAACAAGAAAAAGTCACATGGGGCCAAATCCGGTGAATATGGTGCCTGAGGCATGATTGTGGTGTTGTTTTTAGCTAAAAACTCTCTCACAAGCAACGATGAATGAGCAGGTGCTTTTGGTCAAAATTTAGCAATTTCGGAACAAACTTCGCTGACACACGTCTCATGCCCAAAACATTAGAAAAAATTTCATGGCACGAGCCAAGCGATATACCGACATCTTCAGCAACTTCTCTGATAGTGATTCGACGATTTTTCAAAACCATTTTCTTTACTGCTTCAACGTTTTCATCAGTTGTTGACGTGCTTGGGCGTCCAGAGCGAGGCTCGTCATTGGCATCTTCCCGGCCATCTTGGAAGAGTTTGTACCACTTGTAAATATTTTTTTTACTGAGAACACTTTCACCGTATGCCACTCTCAACATTTCAAGCGTTTCGGAGCACTTAATTTTATTTTTTACACAAAATTTGATACAAATCCTTTGATCCATATTTTTCGATAGCAAAAAATCGCCGAGCACGCAAAACACTAATAACCTTTACGCTTCTCACAACCAAACAAAAAATGGTATGCACTTGAAACGTGGTACAGATGTTCAAGAAGAATGTACCAACATAACAAAACAAAAAAAATCGATAATCGAAAATACGTTTCCCACGAAATTTGAAAAGTCACCTTACTTTTTGAACACACCTCGTATAACTTTAGAAAAGTTACATTGGTACTTGCCTGACCTGGAACCGAACCCGCGCACTCATACTTTAGAGGCTGATGTTGTAACCACTAGGCCACCACGACTACAAGTAAATTGCAACATTAAAATTATTAGCATAAAATTTATTTCACCTTGAATATTTTCCTGCCTGATGTTAAGCAGGGATGCAATCGTTAATAGTAAAGCGCGCTAGTTTATTAACAGCCTTGAAGACACTTGTTATAATTCCGTTCCAAGGCAATGAAAATTAACCCCAGGATTTCTATTTTAGAAATAAAACGAGCAATATTTTTAATATATAATAACTATTTATGTGTATATAAACATGACATCAATATGATAAGAAAAAAATATTTGTTTATCTAAGTCACAATTAAAAGGAAATAATAATTATCATACCTTAACTGTAAACAAGATACAACCTCACGCTACAAGTATTAATCAAATTAATTAATAATTATTAAACAAAAAAAATTAATTAATATTCATAATAATTTTTAAAAAACTTTTTTTGCATTGTTGAAATCTATTTTGTGTTAACGCTAAATTCTTAATTCCTAATTAATTCAACGCTGCATAATATACAATGTCTGGGTCCGTTTAGTGTAATTTAAATTAAAAAAGAACGAAAAATTAAAAAAATGTTGCATACATTTGAAAAAAGAACGTCATCCAATAATTTGATTTTATTTACACATTTTTTTTTATAAAAGTAAAATATTTTCATCCGATTTTTTTTTTGTCGAGATTCTTGATACCGATACCAATACCGATACCGACTTTTGTGGGCACTAAAAGAACCCAACTTTGCGCAGAACTATGGACAGGGCGGCGCCCCATATAACTTAAGAACTACCTCTCCGAAAAATCTCTAATAAAATCTAATTTATACAGATTTCCACACACCCCAAAAGAATAAAAAAAAAATGCCTATGCT
Source organism: Sesamia nonagrioides (assembly GCA_017933935.1). NCBI lineage: Eukaryota > Metazoa > Arthropoda > Insecta > Lepidoptera > Noctuidae > Sesamia > Sesamia nonagrioides. The sequence continues at coordinate 1,463,835 of JADWQK010000407.1, forward strand.
ATATGAAAAATACCAGAAAAAAAACTACAACACATCACTATCTCACGGTATAAAATTTTTCTGCATAAAAATCTTCACCTCGACTAGGGACGGGCAAAAATATCGATAGTTCCGAAAAATAAAAACTTGGTATCGATTCGGTATCGGCTGATACCGATAATTTTGCGCGGCCCTAGCACGCTATTACTAAATATAGTGGTTACCGCGCGACAATATCTGTAAATCGATATAATTTATTAAACGTGAATAAATGCCTGTTCTAGAGTGAGAGGAATTTATCGATACCACTGTTCAGCAGAAATTCAATCTCATTCCGGAACATAAAAAAAAACTGACGCGATAGCATGTTTGGGATATTAGTTAGAGATTTTTTAAAACCAAAAACTGGCAAAAAGCGATTTTTATCAATATTACAAAGACGGGAATTGAAAACAGTTATTTTCGTAAATTATTATAATTTAATCCCCCCCCCCCCCCTTTTTTTAATACACTACAAAACACTTCCACAGCACTTTCAACTGAATTAATAAAGAAATTAAATAAAAAAGCAGCGATTATGGGTTACGAGTCATACTCGTAAACTAATGACATACAGTTTCTTAGTCTATAGAGGTCCACTGCTGGACAAATGCCTCCATCAATGACCGGTCTTGTGCTGCCCGCATCCATCGGCTTCCCGCGACCCTCACCAGGTCATCGGTCCACCTTGTTGGGTCTTTCGGTACATTTAGTTAAACCTACTTTAATAGGAATAACATATTTATATCCGTTCTTACTGTTTCTGCTAGAGATGCAATGTCCCTTATTGCTATCTTTAATTGGTGGCGGGTTTGTTCCGCCACTTTATCCCAGCTAAAGCACTATAAGTGGTGAATCGTCGACGATTTTCTTACGTAATTTCGACGTTCCAAAAGTGTTCAACACCAGCCTATATACTCGCCAAGCTCCATAAAGAAAAGAGGTAAACAAACCAATTTAGGTTTATCACAACTCACGTTTTACAAATCTCCCGTTATTTACATGATTATCGACTTTACCACGCTAGCTATTTATTAACAATTCCTATTGTAGCATATTTCAGTAGAATCACTAAAAAAAACACGCATAATAACTTGGTATTTCGAAAAACCATTTTACGTACCTAATAGCCATAACAAAAGAAAGATGGACGAAATCCAGGTATTAAACACATTTTGTGGAATTCAACCAATGAATGAAGTTGAGGCATTTGTCAATACAATTTTGCGTATTTTAATTACTTTCAAGTCAACTGCTTAACACATGCATTGTAATACTTTCAAGTATGGACTAAGTATAATATTTATGTATCAAAAATGTTGTTTGCTTACATGTGTGTCATATTTTATTCTAATTGGTTAACCATTCTATGCAAATCATAAATATCTAAACAAATAAACTGTTTACATTAGTAGGAAGTAGAATTATTAATTTTATGAAAATCATCTATCTAGAAAAGGTTGTTAACATCTGTATTTTAGGCGTAAACTACCCGTTGCCTAGCAACGGTTTGTTTACCTCTATTCTTTATCGAATTTGGCCAACATATAGAGTAGAATAGACTTGATTTTTATTCTTCTATCTCTTTCCTACTTTATATGCTAGAAAGTGACGCCGCTATTTTGATTTCCACTATCATCCCAAACATGATACCACCTGACGCACCGATATCCAGATTAACTTTTATTAAAAACGCGTCCTTATAAATAAAAAAAAAAATACAAATCTAGGAACATTTAGAGCTTAAAAACAAAATAATGCTAAATAATTAATTTACCATATTTTTCTTTTTTTTTTTTTAAAACGTGGAAGATGAGTTGAGTTTTTAGAGAAGTGGTGTAACCCTGAGTTTTTACTTTTTTTTTTACTTCTTTTTCAAAACAAATATTGTAGTATAAAACAACTTAAAAAAGTTAAATATTGACTTTGATCAGATGACGTAAGCGCGTCAAATTGAACGTCGAGGATAAAAGCGGTACCACGCTAAGGTCGGAAGGGGCAGCATGGGTCTCGAGAGGCAGCTGTGCTGCTGAAGAGGTTGTTCTGCCACTTCTACTTCTCAGCAAAAGCACTAGGAAGTGACGAAGGGCGGGCGATTTGGAGACTGTCCTATGTAATATTGGCGTTCAAAAAGTGCTGATTCTCAGCCTAATTTGAATAAATGACTTTTGATTTTGAGTCTCCGCTACATCAATAATATCTATTTGACATTGAACGCGCCTTTATATCATAGTCTCCTCATCTCATCTCAGCGTTAATCCCAGTCGCATCCGAAACTTTTTCAGGTTTGGAGTCTGGGGTCCGCTTTAACAGTCTAATTGCAAATTTTGGCTAACCTTCGATATTTTCCGTGAAGCGACTGCCATCTGACCTCCACAACCCGAAGGCGATATCGCAGCATTGCAGTAAGACCATTTGTTGGACTTTTGAGGGCTCCAACAACCTGTAACGACTGCCATCAGATGTTCGTGTGACAACCGGGACCAACGGCTTAACGTTGCTTTCCGAGGCACGACCAGGCCAGTGCAAATATTCATATTCACGCACACAAATATTTGCACTACTGCGGGGTTTGAACCCGCGCCTCCTTGCGCAACGGCCGCGTTCGCTGCCATTACGCCACGGAGGCTGTCGCCTTTACATTATAGTAATAAGGGCGAATTTTGCACTGCAACTGTTACCATTGTTACGCGGGTAGTTGGATATTTTATATAGTGCTTGTAGTTTTTACACAGCATTTCCATCATAAAATACATAATATCATTTAAAACTGTATATCGTTTCTTAATGTCCCACGTTTTAGTAGAAAACCCAAAATTACACCACATCAATACTAAAGATCTCAACTGTGTAATACATAGCAACGCACTTGGACATTTAAAAAAATCGGTGCGTTTTGTCGTTTTCTTAAATTAAAAACAAAAATGGCTTCGACTGTTTTGATAAAAGGGGCTGAACGGTCTTTTGGTTCGCCGTGTTCGCGAAATGCTAGTCTTAAAAGTGATTCTTGTTTCGAGAAATGCCCCGAGAGCCCCACCATAAATTCATCATCATCATCAGCCTCTACTCGTCCACTGCTGGATATTGGTCTCTTCCATGGCACGCCAACAAGCTCGATCCTGAGCAGTTCTCCACCAGCCACTACCTTTTTGATGTTTTCGCTCCATCTCGCCCAAGGGCGTCCTACGCTACGTTTGCCGAGACGCGGTCTCCACTCGAGGACTCGTTTACCCCAACGGTTGTCACCCCTGCGGCATATATGACCAGCCCATTGCTACTTCAGCTTGCTAATCCTCTCAGCTATATCGGTGACTTTGGTCCTCTGCCGGATAACCTCATCCTTCAGAGAGACGCCCAACATAGCCCGCTCCATAGCTCCCTCTGCCGGATAACCTCATTTCTAATGCGGTCCTTCAGAGAGACGCCTAACATAGCCCGCTCCATAGCTCGCTGAGCGGGTTTACACTTATGGACTAGTCTGACCGTGGCCACGGGTGATCGACACCATACGTTACATATCTAGAAACCCGTGCCTCGGAAAACACGTCAAAGCGTTAGACTCAGATGTCATTCATGGACCTTCGAAAGCCGTTACGGCAACTGAAGAAGTCTAACAACCAATTTTACCGGTTGTGAAGGTCACATAGACAGTTGCTCCATGTAAACTTCTAGTATTCAGCCACATCTGGTTAGACTGGAAGCCAACACATAGTGGAGAAAAGATCCGGCAGATTGATTTTGGCCAAGAACCCAATTGATAGTAATTGGTACACTTCGCCAATATTTAATATAGTCTTAAGGTATTATAGGCCTCCCCCAAGGATCTCCACGTTTAAGTCCAGCAGTGGACGTCTTTTGGCTGAAACGATGAAGTTATTATATAGAGACTGGGCCGGGTAGAACGAAAGCGCACACAACGCAGGGCACCGGCAAAACGGTCGGAAAAAATGTTGGAGCCAACAAAAACCGAGCAGCATATATTGATGAAGATCACATTACTTGGAGGACGAACTCTGGACGTATGCGGTCATGTTTGTCAGGAAGATGATTTTTAGTGATAGTTTTATCATAATTTTAAACTAAATTTTTCGCTGCTAAATAGACCTGGTCTGGACCTCGATCACGCCTGATGGAAAGAGATGGATAAGGACTATGGAGGAACGAGCGAGCCCAGAAGATGCCTTCTCACTCTTGCTTTGAAGGGGGATAGGTTTAAATATAGGAGGGAACATAGATAGAGAGATTCACACTTTGCCTTTGTGCTTAGTAAATGTGGCGAAAGAGCGCTGAATATGACTTGTCAGGTTATCAACCAAGTACGGGTGGGACGCTGCAGTTCGTCTGGCTCTCCGATGGTAAAAGGGCGATGGTGGGATCAAATTGTGGAGATCCTGCGTACAATATCCTGTAGAAGACCGGCGTAAAAACAACATAGTTTTTTTATAATTATAAACTAGTACTTGACTGTAATCTGATGGTAAGCATTGACGCAATCGTTGATGGTAAAGCGCGCTAGTTTATTAAGCCTATTCACTTAAACAACTTAGTGAATAGAAAGGAAGACGGCAGTTGAGCGAGGTGATGCAATGTTAAACCCAACAACACGACCAACGATGCTGCAGCAGATGGAGATTGATTTGGAGACCCTCCACGACCAAACTTCCGACACAACACCATTTGGATCAGGGTACCCGGCACACATCGCAACACAACTACTCAGACGCGTCCCCGTACGGTTTCAGACATCATGCCGGAACACGACGAATTATAGTTTAAGTTCATATTACAAAAACTGACGTCAAATTAGACTCCAATTTTGCATTAAGAACTTAACGTATGACGAATAAAGTCTAAAATCCAGTGACTCTAAGGTTTAGGTTAGGGTTAAAGTATGCCTTTAACTAGAATCTCTTTTTGCTAGACTCGCATTTCTGTGGCAGAAATATTTAGGAAAAATCTACGTAATATGTAAAGAAAACCCTGTCCGATCCGTGAAGGTATTGTTAGGTATGGATAACCGATTCTACTAATGCCTACAAAGTAGGGCTAAACTTAAAAAAAAAATCCCTCTAAAAAAATAAATATTATTTTGCAAAAAGAGGTAACTTAATACATGTGCGGTAGGACACCCTTCCGCGGGCGACGGGGGGCAGAGCACGCGACGCGTGGTCGAATCGCATAAGCGTAACGTCAAAATGGTGTTGTCACTTTTTTAAATTACCAAATTTTGGGGAAGTTGGAATTAATTCGCGAGAAAAAAAGATTATTTTAAAATTCATTAGTATTGTTACTATGATGATTACGTAAATTTTTATATTATATTTGGTCAAGTGTTTACCTAACCTTTATTATCCTTACGGGTCGGACAGGGTTTTCTTAACATATTGTATAACGCAGCCCACAATTTTATTTTTACAACCGAAGCCAATTTTCTACTTAAGTTCATAGTCAAAAAATTAGTTTAAAAAATAAACACCTTTAATGGTTTAATATTACAAGTACATATATAATAATTCTATTCGAAATAAAAAAAATCTTTAATATAACTTAGTATTTTTAATACATCACTTGTATTAACGGTATGACAGAGAAAATTTACAGGGCTCAGATATCGGGTTGTCTGGTATAGGGGTAATACTTTTGAAGATATCTTCTTCTTCTACAGGCTATAGAAGTCCACTGCTGGACAAAGGCCTCCCCCAAGGCTTTCCACGATGACCGGTCTTGTGCTGCTCGCATCCATCGGTATCCCGCGACCTTCACCAGGTCATCGGTCCACCTTGTTGGGTGCCACCCTACGCTGCGTATTCCGGTACGTGGCCGCCACTCCAGAACCTTACTGCCCCATCGGCCATCGGTTCTACAAGCAATGTGCCCTGCACACTGCCACTTAGTTTTAGCGACTTGAAGAGCTATGTCGGTGGACTTTGGTTCTTCTGCGGATCTTCTCATTTCTGATTCGATCATGCAGAGAAACTCCGAGCATAGCTCTTTCCATCGCCCTTTGTGACTTGAGCCTTCGTATGAGGCCCATTGTGAGCGACCACGTTTACAACGTTGACCACGAAGAATTAATATCTTCAGATTGGACAGCCCTCTATACAGATCATACGATAACATAAAATGTTTCCAAGTCTTTAGAGCTTCGTTAAAATAAAACTATTGAGCTGTTTTATTTCTATACTTTAACCCCCTTATTCATAAACATTGCTTAAAGTTAACTAGTGATTAACGATTGTTTGATCCCTCTATATTTATGAAACTGCAATTTTTGTTAAGGAGAACGTATCTAAGTTTGAAACACTTAATACTAGACGTCACCAAAGCACACTAAAGACAAAAAAACACAGCACTGCACTTTTTTCAAAGAGTTGCCTCGGCATGGGTCCAAAAATTTTTAATAAACTACCAAAAACTTTAAAAAGTATGACTAACATAAATCGTTTTAAATTACAACTAAAGAAATTATTGCTTGACAAAGCTTACTATTCTATCAATGAGTTTTTAGATGATAAGAGTTTAAAGTAAAGAAATGTTCAATTGTTAATTTAAATGACCAATATTGTTCTTAAATAATTTGTACGCCTTGCAAGGCAAAACATAGTGATACATACAATTTTTTTATACCATGTACTATATTACCTATGTTTCACAAATAAAATACTTTGACTTTGACTTTGTTTAACCATACATTTTAGACGTTTGCAGTCACTTAACTTTAATCACCGTTTATGAATAAACCCCTTAAACACTGTGGTATTTATTCATAAACGATGATTTTATACTTAACTTTAAGCAATGTTTATGAATAAGGGGGTAAGCTCCAAGGCCTGAATTCTATGGCGGCAGGGTACGGCAAGATTTTTTTTAAATAAATTATAAACTAGTGCTTGACAGCAATCCCGCCTGATGGTAAGCAGTGATGCAATCGTTGATGATAAAGCGCACTAGTTTATTAAGAGCCTATTCACTCTAGCCTTTAAGACACTTAAATTGTAATCCGACGGAAACACCGCCGCTGGCAAATTGTTCCAGTCCCTCGATGTCAGTGCCTCGATGGGGAGTGTGCGAGGGAATTGCATGATTTAATTCCCCCATCTCCGTTCCACCATCGGACGACCCGTCGTACGGCTGGTTTCCACCCTTACGTTGTTTACACCACTACGATCCGGACGAAGCGTTTCGCCTTCTCCTTTATACCGCGTACATCGAGGGATTGGAACAATTTGCCAGCGGCGGTGTTTCCGTCGGACTACAATTTGAGTGTCTTCAAGGCTAGAGTGAATAGGCTCTTAATAAACTAGTGCGCTTTACCATCAACGATTGCGTCACTGCTTACCATCAGGCAGGATTGCGGTCAAGCGCTGGTTTATAATATGAAAAAAAAAAAAAAGTACGCGAAGAAAATGAGACAAATAGGAATATAAGTTAGTTGTTTGACAATAAAATTGAGATTTAACTGATAATGCCTATGATACTTGCCTGAGTATACATCGAGGCATCCTTGTTCAATGTACGCTTGCATTTCGAGGGATTCCCCGCCGTGCCATGCCGCCAGAGAAACAGGTCCGAATACGATGCATTATTTTTACTGAGTTATCAGACATAATTTGAAATACCTTTTCAGTAAATCTTAATTATCTCCTCTGTAACAATTACCTCTGTCAAAACCGTCAGACAATAACAATAATGTCAAAGAAAACTGTCAGTTAAATACAAGATGGCGCCAACTCGTGTTATGACGTCATTTTACAGTTGAGTGACAAGTTATTAAATGACAAATTCATTACTGACTGACAGATTACCGTCACGTTATGACTTCGTCATTACCAAGTGCATTTAGATGTTATTTTTGACAGTTTCATTAAATGTCAGAATTATTATTTTTATTATTTAGCTGCGGACCGTATTGGTCTAAGTTACCATTCAGGTAAAATTTTTAGAGAAAAGTATTAGACAATACTATTAAAATTATAATATTTATTGTAATTTATAATACAGACGACATCAGATCAAGCTACTGTCAAATGTTCCCAATCAACCTTAAGCTTTAATGCTTTACAGATAAAGTTTAAAATCTACCAAAGAAAATTGACAGATTGTTTTAGCTTGAGATGCTGTCATCTGTACATTTGGCTCTATCCATACAGTAACTGAACACGATATGAAACTGTCAAAATGAAAATGAAATGAATCTAAAAAATATACTACACCGGGCTAGATTAAAAATAATAAATAATTGTGCAAAGAAAAACGCTGAAGGAAAGGGTATTTAAAGAGAAATACATTTTTTTACCATCAGACCGTCGGAACGCACGCCAACTCACCAAAACGTTAATTTTGAGATCATTAAATCTTTTTAATTTTTAAATAATTTGATTTAAATATTCGCTACTCTTAAAATGCTAAAGGCATATTAAAATTTTGTATAAAAACTTCAAAACGAATATTCATCGGTTTCGGAAACCAATACCAGAACTTGGCACCGACAAAATCCGATACCCAAAAAACTTGGTATCCAAAACACCGATACCAAAAGAAAAACGATACCGAAAATTCCCAACACTAAAAGTCGGTATCAAAATCCCGAAACCAAAAAACATCGCACGACGATACCGAAATTCGGTAGCAAAAAATTGCCGATACCAAAAGAATCGGTACCAAAATTCTCGGATGAAAACAAAAAACAGACTTCTCGGCAAGTCGGCGGCGTTTTAGTAATTTTGAAATAAAAACTTTTACTGCATAAAATAGTCTGGATGCTCCGGGTCCTTCTCGAATCTCTTCGCTTCCTCCTGCATGCTCTCCTTTATTTTTAGTATCGCTGCCGACTCCGTTTGGTCGTTCTGGTCGCCGCTAGGGCCACCGAAACCTGGGTTTTAAAAATAAACTATTTATGATTGTCGATTGTTGATACTGTACATTTTTGTGCTATTGTAAACAGCATAACTACTCACAACCGTTCGGTAAATTCTCGCAGAGAAAATGATATCGCTCATCGAGTAATATATCGGCGCATCTACGTTTTTTTTTAAATATTTTACAGAAACAAGGGTGAAAATCTTTATGTTTGATATTAACTCATGAATCAATTTTTGTCATGTCATCATCATCATCATCATCATATCAGCGTTAATCCCATCCCAGTGGCATCCGAAGCTTTTTCAGCTTTGGAGTCTGGGGTCCGCTTTACCAGAGTAACTGCTGATTTTGCCTAAACTTCGATATTTTCCGTGAAGCGACTGCTGTCTGACCTCCAAAAAACGAAGACGATATCGAAGCATTGCAGTTAGATCAATTCTTGGACTTTTGAGGACTCCAACAACCAGTAACGACTGCCATTAGATGTTCATATGGCAACCGGGACCAACGGCTTAACGTGCTGTCCGAGGCACGACCAAACCAGTACAAATATTCCGTCTGCGTGGGGATCGAACCCGCTCCTCCTTGCGCAGCGGCCGCGTTCGCTACCCCTACGCCACGGAGGCTGTCAGTCTCTCAGGCGCTAATAAATATTAAGGATATGTAATAAACTTAATTTCACATTTTTCCAGATATGCCAATGTATTACTAGATGAGCGGTATTTCGATAACATCATTTGCCTTGCCCTCGACAGCAAACAACTATCGAAATAATAAAGGTCTTCCTCAAATAAAGGCCTCGAATTAAGGAATTAGCGAAGTAAGCCTCGAAATAAGGCGTTAGCGAAGTAAGCCTCGAAGTAAGGCGTTAGCTAATTAAGCCTCGTAGTAAGACGTAAAGTTCAAAACGTTCCAAGGACTACTCTGATGACATTGACTGATATGCGATACGGTAAGGAAGCGTCTCGATTGGTTGTGAATACCTATGCTGGTTATATTTACAGTAGAATAAGTGCTAACAGAAAAACGGGATCTGGGAAGAGTCAGTATTAATGGGTACCGGTTTTATTTTTGGGGTGGGAAATCATGAAATGACCTGTCCCGCTCTGGGCGGAGAGGGATGGCGTGTCAGACTTTTACTGACTAAAACCCACCCATGTTCCTTCCCTTGCCTGTGCGCCAGGGCTACGGTATCTCATTCGAATAACCCGTGGCCCAGGCTGGTCGTTACGAGTCAAATAATCCCGGAACATAATTATGTTAAATCTCTATGGTATATCCGAAGCGTTAGGGCATGATTCAAATTCTCTTTAAAAAAGTCTAATTTTTGATATATTTTATACAGAGTGGTGCTGACAATACGACAATAAATTAAACATCGTGTACCTCAACACATTCTCAGTCTACCCATAAAAAATCATATAAATATATCCATTAGTTTAGTCACAGGAAATTATTTTTCATTTTTCACATTTTCTACATGATGTACGTGTTGATAAGGAAGCGCTTACAGGTTAATGACCGCCGCATCCTGCGGTAGGAAACTTTCATAATTAATAATTTCGCGAAAAAAGCAAGTCGAAACAGGATCGCGTTGTCGCCGATCGGAGGTCAGTGAACCAATATTTTTAAAGGATGTTCTATTCCGTTTGTAATTTCATGCGATTTAGTTTTTTGGATTTTTTTTTTTTTATTTTTGATGCTAAGTTTTTTTCTATGGTTTAGGATTATTCCTATGAACCAGCATTGTTCGTGTTTTCATTTATTGTCGTATTGTCAGCACCACTGTATAAGATATTCATAATTAATTCCTCAAAACTCATATGTAGGTGTAAACTCTTACATCAAAAGGCAGGCCTGTTTCTAGGCCTAAAAATTAACAAGATCACACCCCTTAAATGGTTATTGAATTATGAACCTAACAATTATAGAAACACAGTTCTTTATTCAACGTTATTTTTTGTTTAAATGCAAAACCTGAATACAGTTTGTTCAGAATAAGCAACTGAATCGATTCCAATCATTTTTACACCATGTTAGAAATTGTTGCAGAGTGGTTACTGAGCGGTTACGACAGATCATAGTACTTGGGCGCGCCACAGCTAACGCTAGAGGTCAACGCCCCGCGCTCGCTCGCCCGATCGGCGTTTTGGCCATATTTTTGTGAGGCAACCAAGTAGAATAGCAAGCTAACTTTGTAGTTTTTCATTAAGTATATCTTTTTGAAATTGTGTACATGATTCTTTACTTAAAAATACTGGACACGTGTTTCGTTTGGGTTTCGCATTAACATAAAATAATGTTCTAAAAAATGACCGCTTAGTTCGGTATTAAGAACTTTGTCTGACCTCAATAAAGTTAGAAATACAAATACTGACTCAAACGAACTAAAATAAGATTTAGTTTTTTAATACGGAGGTTTAAATCTAAGATCCAAAGTCAGAATTGACTTCAATTGTCATAATTTTACGAAATTGTCATTCTGTGGGTTAGTTTTAATAATTATATTTTTTTTACAGCTACGAACATATTTTGTTCAACATACAAGGCTGATAATGCATAATACAATGTAAAAAAATGCATTGCCCTGGCACTTACCAAGTACCAAGTGATGGTTAATTTGAAATAAACAATTTTGATTTTGATTTTTGACTTTAACATACACACAGACATACACTCAAACACACAGCCACACACACGCCCACATATTTATCAAGAACTTTTATTAGAGTTTTTTTTTTTCTACAATATGTAAAGAAAACCCTGTCCGATCCGTGAAGGTATTGTTAGGTATCGATAACTGATTAGCTATTAATGACTACAAAGCCGGGCTAAACTTAAAAAAAAAATATTATTTCGAAAACGAGGTAACTTAATACTTGTGCGGTAGGCAATACATGCGCGGGCGAAGGGGTAGGGCACGCGGTCGCATCGCTCATAATAATACTGTTGATAATGGTGTAACTTTAAAAAAAAATACCAAATATTGGGGAAGTTGAAATTAATACGCGGATAAAAAGATTATTTCAAAATTCATTAGTATTGTTACTATGATGATTATGGCAAATTTCATATTTTATTTGGTCATTTGTTTACCTAACCTTTATTATCCTTATGGGTCGGACGGAGTTTTTTTTACATATTGTACAGGGTGTATCTGACATCGTAACGCAAACTTCGCAAAAAGGCTACACCGCATGCCACTAATAAAATTATGATAGGCATTTATGTCGTTAATGAACGGTTACAGTATTCACAGTGTTTAAAAAAAAGTGTCGGTTCGGCCTTTGAACGTTGCAAGCGTGCCGCTGTGCGGGTTTGTAGGTATGACGTTGACCCCTGGCGTGAACTCTATTAAATCAGCTGATAAAATAGTTTTTCGAGATTTGTTTTCATTGCGCTTTTTTGTGTAATTAGCTAATTAAATAATTTTTACTTTAAAATCTTCTTGGGTTATAAAAGTATAGCAATTATGAACGGTCTAAAGTAAAAAAACTACATATTTTTTTTTTTAATCATGAAAAAGCCGACGAGGAATTCCACCATTGAAGGGTTTCAGAATCATGTACTGGAACCATGGTACTCGTTTGTGCGTCGATGTCAGATACATCCTTTATATCTTCATATTTATATAGAGTAAATAGCATTCTATTATATTCCAAGAGAGTATTCTAATCCACAATAGATTCGTGCTACACTATACAAAGGTGTCAAAAGTAAAATTTTATAATACTTACTTAAGTTGTAGTCTCCCATGCCTGATCCAGAGTCTTCCCGAGGGGTGCCAGGCCCTCCCCCTCCCACACCCCCTGGCGAAGACTTCATGCCGTCGACTCCTCCCAGCCCTGAGACAAGACACCTGGAGTTTACCTTTATCATCATGTCAGGGTACTAATAAACACAAATGTATTAATTATACATAAGTAGGTTCCTAAACTAAATTTCAGTTCAGTGTATCTTTAGAAAAGGTCAGATGACGTAGTTTTAGTCCTGTCAAATTAAGACATTCCATAGAGTATTTAAGGCCCGTATTCGAGCAGGAAACTCAAGCATTGATCTCTGTTTAAAGATTACTTAAAACTAGTTTCAACCAAAAATACCAAAAATAGTTTCAACCTCGTGGCTTCAAAAGAAGAAGACTGAAGTCTTGAGTTGTGGAGAACTTAATAACCACGTGTGTTTTGCTGAGCTTGTGGTGAAACCGTGCTGCTAACAATAGTGTGAGGAGCCGCCAAGGACCTCCAAGCTGCTCTGATTCCTACTGGACGACTGAACAGCTCATGGAAGAGGTAAGGTGCATGGCATTCCATAATCCTCGCCCTAGCCCAAGCGTTCTCCGCGACAGTGATATAATTTTCTTTATTTTATTTTATAAAATATAGCTCACGATCGAAGGTAAGAATATTTTCCAACGCAAAGCCACTAGGCCGCTCCGTTGTGGCTTGAAACGAGTTTAAAATTAATGCTTGAGTTTTGAGTGAGCTTCTGGAATACGGGCCTTAGACGTTATTAAAAAAATGACGACTAAAAATATGTTAATGCACGTCAGACGCAGACTAATTTAATTTGACAGGACTAAAGTAATATTTATCTTCTAACCTTTTTTTAACGAACTAAAAAGAAAAAGATTGAACTAAATTTATTTTTAGTTTAGTTTGTGGATAAGGGAATTGTATGATGGTATAAACTATTTAGTTTTAATTATGCTAGATTTAGTACACTTAACTGCGTAACACACTATCAATATAAAACTAAATAATAGGGATGTATCCAAGGTATGAAAATCAAAAAAATAATTAGTCCGTCTTATAAATAATAAAAAAAATTAAGACCTGTATTTTTTATTTTGTCGAAATTACCAAAAGCTTCTGAGATATAGCGTATGAAAGTTACCGAGTGGGGGTTAATTAAGTCACGCCGTGGTATATTTTGTACCACGGCGTGACGTCATGTGACATTTCAAATGTATCTTCCTTAGTATTTGAATGAAAGAAAAAAGAAAAAATACGTGTTCAATATTTTTTATAAATCTATCTGATGAACATTAAATTATTTTTTAGGATACAACCCAATTATATTTCCAAAAAAGCGAACTTATTCGGAAAATTCTAATTTTGGGTAAGTTGGAACGAAATCAACACCCATTCTTTAAACAGAACTAAATTAAGTTCAATGCATTTTTTTCTTTTTTTTTTCATTAAGAATAGGACAGAAGATGAATATTAATTCAGTCCTGTCAAATTAAAATACACCATAGACATTTAAGACGCAATTAAAAACATGGCGACTAAAAATACGTCAAATTACGTTAGGACTAATTTGACAGGACTAAACTAAGATTTATCTTTTAGTCCTTTTTTTTAATAAAAAGATGCATTGAACTTAACTTTAGTTTGTGAACATGAATATTAGCGATATTTATACGTTTTTGTATAAATATGAGGCGAAACTTATACCCTATGACTGATTCACAAGTACATTGCACTCAAGCATAGCGCCGCATCAAAAAAAAAAGAAACACAAAATTCAATATATTCAATATATACAATACTAGCTTTCCGCCCGCGGCTTCGCCTGCGTGGAGTTCGGTTATATCGCGCTTTTTAGATTTCCCTCGGGAACGTCTATTTTTTCCGGGATAAAAAGTAGCCTATGTTCTTTCTCAGGGTCTAAAGATTGTCTGTGCCAAATTTCATCAAAATGGGTTGAGAGGTTTAAGCGGGAAAGCGTAACAGACAGACAGACAGACAGACAGACAGACAGACAGACAGACCGACAGACAGACAGACAGACAGAGTTACTTTCGCATTTATAATATTAGTATGGATGTAAAGAAAGCCCTGTCCGATCCGTGAAGGTATTATTAAGTACCGATAACTGATTCTACTAATGCCTACAAAGCCGGGCTAAACTTAAAAAAAGGTCCCCCTAAAAAAATAAATATTATTTCGCAAAAAGAGGTAACTTAAAACATGAGCGGTAGGCCATCCAGGCGCGGGCGAAGGTGGGCAGGGCACGCGGCACGCGGTCGCATCGCTCATAATAATACCGTCGAAAATGGTGTTGTCTCTTTTTTTTTAATTACCACATTTTGGGGAAGCTGGAATTAATCCGCGGAAAAAAAGATTATTTCAAAATTAATTAGTATTGTTACTATGATGATTATGTAAAATTTCACATTATATTTAGTCATGTGTTTACCTAACCTTTATTATCCTTATGGGTCGGACGGGGTTTTCTTTACATATTGTATAACATTCCATTATCCGACGACCTGTCGTACGAAGGGTATCCACTCTTACATTATTGACACCACTACGATCCGGACGAAGCGTTTCGCCTCCTCTTTTATACCGGTACATCAAGACTGGTACAATTTGCCAGCGGCGATGTTTCCGTCTAACTACAATTTAAGTGTCTTCAAGGCTAGAGTGAATAGGCTCTTAATAAACTAGCGCGCATTACCATCAACGATTGCATCACTGCTTACCATCAGACGGGATTGCGGTCAAGCACTGATTTAAAAATATTTAAAAAAATGCTATGCTGGAGTGGAATTCACTTGCAAAATCGAAAGCAAAGATGACAAGTGTATTATAGTATTTCTCGATCTTAGAAGCATTAGGTTGCCGAACTTATACTATACATATAACTCGCGCGACTTAACTGTGCACCTTGCTCTGTGACGTCATTCGGACGGTACCGTTTGTAAAAAATGAGAATTATGCAAAAAAAATATTGTATAATAATAAAATATTGTATTTATTAAATACTAGCTTTCCGCCCGCGGCTTCGCCCGCGTGGATTTCGGTTATATCGCGCTTTTTAGATTTCCCTCGGGAACATCAATTTTTTCCGGGATAAAAGGTAGCCTATGTTCTTTCTCAGGGTCTAAAGATTGTCTGTGCCAAATTTCATCAAAATCGGTTGAGTGGTTTAAGCGGGAAAGCGTAACAGACAGACAGACAGACAGAGTTACTTTCGCATTTATAATATTAGTATGAAAAGTATGAAATAGTATGTAATTATATTATTATAATTATGTTATATTATTATTATAATATTAGTATAATTTATATTTTTTATGCTAATAAAAATTATGCTCAAAATAAAGCGTCATAATACTATATCATTTTACTCATAACGTTTTGCAATTAAATTGATACATTTGGACTGAAATATAATGTTGGTGCAACCAACAGGCTTCAGTAACGAGTCGAAAACGTAATAAACAAAACAAACTTTAAAAAATTTCAAAGCAAAAACTCCACAGAAACAGTAATAACAACAGGGGATTTAAACTGTATTTAGACAATTGTAACAAAGATGCTATCGCTACTCAGGGCTTATGGCGAATGCGGCGAGCCGCGCGGAGAAGCGGGAGAGGAGTCGCATTCCAACGAGGTGCACAGTTAACTCGCGCGAGTAGTAGATACGACCTAATGCTTCTAATGTCGAAATTTAAACTGTATTTAGACAATTGTAACAAAGATGCTATCGCTACTCAGCGCTTACGGCGAATGCGGAGTGCCGTGCGGGGAAGCGGGAGAGGAGTCGCATTCCAACGAGGTGCACAGTTAACTCGCGCGAATAGTAGGTACGACCTAATGCTTCTAAGGTCGAAAATTTAACTGTATTTAGAGAATTGTAACAAAGATGCTATCGCTACTCAGCGCTTACGGCAAATGCGGGGAGCCGCGCGGGGAAGCGGGAGAGGAGTCGCATTCCAACAAGGTGCACAGTTAACTCGCGCGAGTAGTAGGTACGACCTAACGCTTCTAATGTCGAAAATTAAACTGTATTTAGACAATTGTAACAAAGATGCTATCGCTACTCAGCGCTTACGGCGAATGCGAGGAGCCATGCGAGGAGCCGCGCGGGGAAGCGGGAGAGGAGTCGCATTCCAATGAGGTGCACAGTTAACTCGCGCGAGTAATAGGTACGACCTAATGCTTCTAATGTCGAAAATTATGTTATAGCATGCACTAATAGCCGCTATATAGTACCTAGAAATTCGTCACGAAATGAAATTTAACGTAAAGTCTAACTTCAAACTTGCTTTATTCTCATTCATAAAGTTGATTCGCTTTTTAAAATGTCCTCTATGCTTAAAATATGGTGGTATACAACGTTAGTTTTTGTTTAGGCGAAACCGAATATACATAACTATGTAGTTTGTTCAAAATAAGCAACTGAATCGATTCCAATCATTTTTACACCATGAGTTATATTTTTTCCCAAATACATTTAGAAATTGTTGCAGAGTGGTTACCCAGCGATTACGATAGCTCATACGCGTGCCACAGCTAACGCCAGAGGTCAACGCCCCGCGCTAGCTCGCCCGAGCGAAGCGTGGATCAAATTTTTGTTGGGACAGCCAAGTAATCAGCCGCTGATGGTGGCGTGTGTGTTGGGTTATTAGGTTCCCTTCAATATGGTTGAGCTGAATGATGCTGATCCATACGTCACGTTCGTGAACGGACGCCGTCGGAGGGGACTGGTCATCTCTTAGCTGCCACGGCGTATTTTAATTTCTGAATTGATTTTTGTGTGTTTTCCATAATGGACGCTCTCGGCGTACAATTTATTTCTGCATCGTTCTCACACGGTTGATTTCAACATGAATGATGTAATCAAATATTTGTAACAATAGCTTGAAAATTTAAAAGAGTGTCCATGGAGTTTCTTGCCCGTTCTTCTCCATAGGTACCTACTCTTTGGAATGGGCGACTAGCTTCATCTTATTGACTGACCGACCTTCTGACAATTCAAAAGTGCCTGTAACTGGTTTATTTGAATTAGATGATTTGATTTGATTTGAACATAACGAGCTCATAACTTTGTGGTTTTTCATGATATCTTTTTGAAATTTTGTACATAGATTCTTTATTTAGAAATACTGGACACGTGTTAAGGATTTCGCATGATCAAAAAATAATGTTGTAGACATCGAAGTACGTTACCAATGACCAATCACGAACGAAAATGGAATTGACTTCTAGACAACTGACAAAATGCTATTTCAATAGTGTCAGAATGGCCAATCAGTGATCTCATAATGATCGATTTTGACTTTTCGCAATCTACTAACAAAACCGCGTCATTATGATTTTCCAGTGATCAATCACTGACACTCAACTCCATATGAATAAATGTTCAAACTGAGTAGTAGTTTTTAGATCCTTTTTTATCATTTCTACTTACGGGTTTTATAATAATGGCAATGCGGCATACTCATTCTATCACCATTCCATTACGAGACAACTGACTGATAATTGACCGATCATTATAAATTTAGCAGATTACGATCTTTTAGCACAATGAATCGTGTTAGAATGACATTTTTTTTTTAATAGCAGAGTAGTGCCCTGCTGGTATTATAAACGTAATAATTGGGATGTAAATTTGTTACTCTCACGAAAAAACTAGTAAAAAGAATTGGATGTTCGTTCTTTTGATAACTAAAACTGACTAAGTTAAACATTTTTGAGAGCCTATGTATATTTTTTTTGTAACTTTTTAAGCCAATTAAGTCATTCTTCCTTGTCTATGGATCTGTCATCATCTGATAGTGACCAAAATGCAACAATTTATTGCAAATTTATTTGTTTTTAATTAAGGCAACATTATTTACTCGCACTGATATTATTTTAAAGCATACAATAAAGATGGGATACCCAAATAAAAGTGGTATTTTCTGGTATCGATTTAGACCAGTCAAAAGAAAACTAGGAGTTTCTGGTATCGATTTATACTAACACCCAAACAAAAGTGGTATTATCTGGTATCGATTTAGACTAATCAAAGGAAAAATGCATTTGCCCAAACAAAATCGCGATTTTCTGGTATCGACCTATACCAGCTGATACCAACATTTTAACAAAAAAAAAATAAAGCAGGGCTCTGACACGACGCCTTCAAAGCGCTTTATAAAACATAATAAAAGCAAATAATTTTAGCATCTTCGACCATTAAAGCGACACGAAACGGCGCCACACACCCACCGCAACCAAACTCATTTTTCCAAAGATTTTTTTTTATATCTCTGTTTTTTTTTTTCACGCAAGTGTCAGAGCCCTTTTGGCTTCTGTACACATCGGGCAAAGTTGGTGCACAAGCACATATAATATTTATTCATTTTGACAGGACATTTTGTGCCTTTATTTTCTATACATGTAACACTTCAACACAAACAGTCGAATAGAGTATTTGACAGGGTTTTAAACACAGACATATCCTAATGGACATGCCGTACGCGTATAATCTGTAGTATTTTTGTTTCAATAGAGTGAGAGAGATGGCCTATGCTTTCGGTCTAGCACTATCTCTTTCCTCGTAGATGATTGATGATTTTGAGAGAGATAAAGATAGACAAAACTTCGTTTCCTCTCTTTCTTTCGGAGTGCCACAATTCTCATCTCAAAGGCACGTCCATTAGTGAATGTCGATGGTTTTAAATTTCAATTTCTCGAAGGATAAGTCACAGTAAAAATTAAACTAAAAAAGTGTAAACTTTTAAAAGTCTACGCTAGACAGAGCCAGCAATACTTCTATCTGACGTCACGAGGCATGATCGCCATATTGACTTCGCATCTTCAGTTTAAAGAGTAAGTTTTCGTGACAAGGATAGCAGTCTTTTAGAGTGTCTAACTTTTACATATTTCCGCCAGATTTATTTTGATTTGAAAAATCGTAAACGCAGCTTCACAATAACCAGTATAAACCGACTTCTGATTGTACGTAAAACCTACACATTGCGAGGTCAACTAAAACTGGATATTTATACCTTGATGTATAACCATGTACTTTTAGGGACATGTTTTAAAAAACGTTTAATTCTTGATTAACTTTAGCAGTCAAATACTCTATTGAGTCCAACATGGGCCAGCGTGTACTAGAGCCATCAAATCGACACAGGCGATCAGAATCTGTTTTATTTGTGCATAAAACAGTGATTTTTGAGTCCATTGGCCCACCTTCACTGGCAGGCGGCTGCGGGAGGTGCTGGGGCGCCGGTCCATGCTCGCCGGGGAGGGGGAACTCCGCCCCCATTGCTCCAGCGCCCACCGGCTTCATCAGAGTGTACAAGTTGTCTCCCCCTGCCGCGCATACGCGTGACTTTAGGTCGATACCGGCTTTTTTGTGGTATCAGTTTTTGTGTGCTATCGATTTTCTTTCGTGTCATAGACAAAATTATTTTTTGGTTTGTTTATTTGGGTTTATGTGTACATTTTTGTTTCTTTTTTGGTTAATAGAGACGGCAAACGTAAATAATAAAAAAGCTATGGTAAAATTCATTTACATATTTATTATGCAACAAAAAATAAACTAAATAAACAATTTTGTCTATGGGAAGGTACTAAAAACTATGGTACACATTATTTAGACTTTGAAATTGGAACTAGAAGTCACAAATAATCCTTTTTTTATTATTTAAAAAAAATGCAATTAAAGACTTCTAATAGCAGTTTCTATGGCTCAATTAGAAAAATATTCTTCTTAATTTCAATTTTTATTTTATTTTTCTATTTGAGAAACAACTTAAAACTAAAGAAGAATCTATACAGACAACAGAATAAAAATAAATTTTCTTTTACAAAAAAAAAGATAAAAGGCGTTGTACAGAGGTGAACCAAGCATTAATGAACCAATGTTATGAGAGAATGAAGCAAGCGAAACAGAGAGAAAGATAAATGATACATGGTTTTTATTAAAAAAAAAGATAAACTTTCTGAGTGTGACGGATCTTTTGTAAAGTTTTAGATCGAATCGTTAAAGATGAGCGTACATTAACTTTAATTTAGTTTTACCTTTATTGACAGCATAACTCAATATTTTAATGCTAAAATTTTATGTTTAAACTACCATACACAATATTCATTAATTTTTAAGATTTTATTAAATCGTATCTTTTTTATAAAAAAGAAATTTAATACAGACGAGATAATATTGTTAATGTAATCCCAACTTTTAAATTAAAAGCTAGTGCGACTTTTAAATACCTTGAAACCTGCAAACTTTGTAAATTCTTGTTAAAATAAATAAAATATAAATTTACGGGTTAGGGTGTGCGTGAGTTTCCATCGATTTTACTGAAAAATAATGTTTTCGGCGGCAGATGGGATTGCTGGCAAAAATCGTTTGACATCATCTTTTTTTACGAAAAAAGATAAAAGATACAAATGTCAAGCAACTTTCTTGCGGTTAACACATAAAGCGTCTTATGCGGATATCAAGTTTTTTACCACTAAAATACTTAAAAGAAAGAAATATTCAAAAATACATTAAAAAATAAAATCATAATTTCATCAAAT
Organism: Sesamia nonagrioides; assembly: GCA_017933935.1. Classification (NCBI taxonomy): domain Eukaryota; kingdom Metazoa; phylum Arthropoda; class Insecta; order Lepidoptera; family Noctuidae; genus Sesamia; species Sesamia nonagrioides. The sequence continues at coordinate 1,485,029 of JADWQK010000407.1, forward strand.
TTTCAGAACTTTTGTATATTTTAGTATGAAACTAATTTTAAATTAATTGATTTGAATTCTCGACCTAAGAAGCATTAATAGGTCGTATGTACCTATAGCTCGATCTTAAAAGCATTACGTCGTATGTATAGTTCGATCTTAAAAGCATTAGGTCGTATCTATAGTTCGATCTTAAAAGCATTACGTCGTATGTATAAGCGACGACCTACAGATACGACCGAATGTTTCTAAGGTCGAGCCATACTTTCGACCTAATGCTTCTAAGATCGAGAATTACTAACTATAATCCCTTAGTAGTACTTCAATTTAGAATTGTATCCATCACCCTTAATATAAAAAAATAATCTCAATAATTTTACACTAAAGCCCATTTCTATCACAAATCACTGAATTCGATAAAAAATTTAATGACTCCCAGATATGGGGGTTACCGGTTTTACCGGCACGGACCAAAACCAGACGGGGAGACCGCTTCTGTGGTCACACGTGCGGCGGGTTAGCCACCGCTCCAGGCAGGTGAGCTGACACGACCCGAACTCCGTGTCGCCGTCGGACAACCCGGGCTCCTCACCGAGAGTAGCTGAGGGCCCCGCTTGCATGCGTGCAAGCGAGTGGGGCTAAGAGGAAGGACACCTCGCTAAAAAACTGTTGCGTCCGTTCGCATAAGAAGACGCACCCAGCCCGGCCCCTCCCTATGAAGGGACCAATGAGGCCGCCTTTTAGGCGGTCATCGCCGCCGGGGGATTGGTAACGCAGGCTCTGCCGGATTCCCATGAGCCCGCCACTAAGGCGATGTCGGTGTGCCGCTGGAGTTTTTAGTGGGTATACCGGGAGGCTATCTCCCGCAGAGTCCCACATACCCCTGGGGGATGCGTAATTGTCAATTTCCTCAGCGACATCAAAAAAAAAAGGGTTGCGGGTTGGTTAAAAAAGAAACCGTGGCCCTGGCCGTCGAATAGGCAAGTGAAGAAACACTAGTGAGTTTTAGCCAGTAAAAGTCTGACACGACCTTCCGCTCCGCCCAGAGCGGGAGAAGTCATTGGATGATTTCCCATCCCAACAAAACTACTAACTAAAACCCACCCGTGTTTCTTCACTTGCCTGTGCGCCAGGGCCACGGTTTCTTTTTTAACCAACCCGCAACCCTGACCCAGGAGGCATCGGTCTTCGTGAACCCCGTCACGAACACTGAATGATCTTGAAATCGATTTAGAACTACCACAATCTTATTTTGATTAATTGGTAAAATTAATCCTACAACATATAATAATATTAGATGTTTAAAGTATGTTAGATACTGACATAACCATCCCGCATGATGAGCACCTCGTGAAAGCCGAGAAAGATAAACAAATCAAGTACTTATCTTGACTTGGCTCACGAGGTTGTCGACATGTGGGAAGTGGATTCAGCAATCATTGTACCGATAGTCGTGACAGCCAATGGCTTCATTGCCAAGAGCCTCGACCAACACCTCAGGAGGCTCTCGTTAGGCAGCTGGATCAAGGGCTTGATTCAGAAAGCGGTACTGCTGGACACGGCTCGCATCGTCAGGAAGTTCCTCTCTCTGGAGCCCTGACCGCCGGTAGCTTGGACCCTGTTCCCGATACCGGTGGGCTACTATTTTTTATATTTTTAAATGTTTTTTTTTTTTTTTATATACAAATATTTAAAAATGTAAATTATATGTTAGTAAAATAAACATCTAATATTATTATTATGTGTTTAAATTTATGTAATTAGAAGCCGATTCTTTTGTTCAAAAACTAAACAAATGTTAAGTTCAGTGCATATTTTTCATTCTATTTCGTGAAGAAAAGGATAAAAGATAACATATTAGTTTTAGTCTTGTCATTAATTTGACAGGACTAATACTCCATAGACAGTTTAGACGCGTTTAAAAACATGGCGACTAAAAATACGTCGGACGCGGGACTAATTTGACAGTTATCTTCTATCCTTTTCTGTCTAGTCTAAACAGTCTATGGAGTATCCTCATTTGACAGGACTAAATTAATATGTCTTATGTCCTTTTCTTAATCCATACTAATATTATAAATGCGAAAATAACTCTGTATGTCTGTCTGTTACGCTTTCCCGCTCAAACCTCTCAACCGATTTTGATGAAATTTGGCACAGACAATCTTTAGATCTTGAGAAAAAACATAGGCTACCTTTTATCCCGGAAAAATGTGATGTTCCCAAGGGAAATCTAAAAATCGCTATATAACCGAACTCCACGCGGGCGAAGCCGCGGGCGGAAAGCTAGTGACTTATAAAGAAAAGGATACACTGAACTTAAATTAAATTTAGTTTCTAAACAGGGGAAATCGGGTCATATATCTTGTATAAAGGTGTTGTTTATTTTAAACAACTGCAAGACACTATATATTAGTTTAATAAAGTATTTGATTTGTGATACAAACGAGCCTAAGAGTGTTAAAAGTCACAACTACCCGCCTACCTAAAAAAAAAAAAAACTTGAAACCGCTCTACCCCTCAACCGCTACCTTCACCCAGTCATGAAACTCACCGGAATTCGAGGAATCTTGCGGGCTGGGCATTATCGGTGTCGGAGGCCCTGGAGGGCCGTTGCTGCCTGGGGGAGCCCCATACGCGCCGGGTGATCCGCCGGAGTAGTTGAGGGGAGCCGCCCCACCACCTCCCCCACCGCCGCTGCCGCCGGCCCAAGCGCCTCGGGGGCCCATACCCATTGGTGGCATACCTAGAAGACACGAACGTTTCGTACTATTGTTGTTTCTGAGCAAAAGCACAACAATAGGCTATTTGACAGATTTATAATCTCTATCTTGAATTACTTGGTTGCGGTTAAGAAGTTCACCAAAACTTCTTTTTATTTTATTTTAAATACGTATTTCGTAAGAAACATGCAAATAAAAATTCAAAATTCAAATAAGCCGCCGAAACGCTTTATTCAGCAAAATGGCGTCGCGCTTTGTAAGTGACGTCACAAACTTATAAACGATTTTCGGTTCCGCAGTGGTGTTCGTATTTATCTGTTATTTGTCAATAAGAAAAATACCACAAATCGCTCCAAATATCCTTAAAAATCTTCTAAAAACGCTAAAACACCTGAGAACACACAGAACGACAACAAGTGTTTATGAGCGTATGACGTCATCGTGACATTAGCCATTCCGGATCGTTTCATAATAAGTGGCGCGAGAAACAAAATGCCGAACATATTTTTATGTTTTTGGATATATTAATTGTTATTATTTTCATTAAAACTCATGTAAATGACATAAAGAACCCTAATTTTATGCATTTAAAGCAAAAAAACACAAAAATATTCATACTGTCAAATAGCCTATTGGTCTAACTCCAATGCTTCGTAATCGCCTTCGGGTTGTGGAGGTCAGACGGCAGTCGCTTCACGGAAAATATCGAAGTTTAACCAAAATCAGCAGTTAGACTGGTAAAGCGGACCCCAGACTTCAAAGCTGAAAAAGCTTCGGATGCGACTGGGATTAACGCTGAGATGATGATGATCAATCTACTTTTCTAACTCTGTATAAATATAATCCAATGACTGAAGGTGAAGGAAAACATCTTGAGAAAACCTGGATTTTAAGTCTGAAATCGCCAACCCGCATTGAGCAAGCGTGGTGATTACGCTCAATCCTTCTCTGTATGAGAGGAGACCTGTGCCCAGCAGTGGGACTATAAAAAGGTTGATGATGATGATGATAAATCTAAGGCCCCGGACCTACAAGAACCTACTTAGCCGGTGACATACCTGGTCCCTGAGGCGGAGGGCCGCGCATACCGGCGGCGTAGGCACCGGGGCTCATGGGGCCCATGCCGGGCCGCGGCGGCGTCATGCGCGGCCCGCCTAGTACACCGCCTCCGCCGCGCTCCAAAGAATTGCCCATCATACCCTGGCCTGGGACAGAAAAAGATAATAAAATGCAGACCAGAACCAAAAATTTAAAAAAGAAAAAAAAGCATATTCTTGTAGAATAGGGGACATTAGACACAGGCCACACATAAATCTATACTAATATATAAAGCTTAAGAGTTTGTTTGTGTTTGAACGTGCTAATCTCAGGAACTACTGGTCCGATTTGAAAAATTCTTTTGAAAAATTAAAAATACCGGGGGGTATTTTTAATCATCATTAATCCAGGAAGGCTTTCGGCTATATAGCATCACGCTGCGACCAATAGGAGCTGAGCATAACTAACTCCACGCACTATATAGCATCACGCTGCGACCAATAGGAGCTGAGCATAACTAACTCCACGCAAACTCAGTCGCTAGCGGCCGCTTGTGTAAAAATATAACCAATTAAAAATAATGGATCTCAACTCCCACAACCTAAAAAATAAACTGACAGAACGGCTACTTCAAAAAGATTACTCACTAACGGAGTCCTTACATTTGTGGAGTAATTCCAATAACCTGTACACTTCCCGGTTAATATTCAGTACAAATGCACTCATTTATCTATATTAATATATAATGAGGGAGGGTAGAAGGCGATCGCAAAGTAAACAGTTTGAATTCTTGACGCTCCTTGCAAAAATATTATAATTAAAAGTAAACCGAAGCGACTCATAATATAGACTACATATTACACATCATAAACATCGGACAGTCCAGTGTTAGTGTTTGCAAAGTGAAATGCTAACTCAATAATACTTATAAACTATGATAAGTGTGTGACTCAGTGTCTGACAGGTGTGAATCTGCAAACAGAATAAAGTGGCTAAACTCTATCATAAACATCATTACCTTGAATAAATAAGATTTTTACGACCTTAAAACTTACCAATCAAGTTAAACAAAGGAAATATCAGTGTTATAATAAAGTGAAGTGATCGTTTTTATTAAATTTTCAATACAAAAACACCGCGTTCCATGTCAAGACGCAGTAGTTAATGTTAACCTGAGCATATATCTGCACATTCCAGTTTTGACTTTAATATAATCTTAAGCATTATTGCTTGCTTTTTGGCTAGGCTAATTTAAACGCTAGAAATGGATCAAGTCTGCTCTGGATGTTACGAAGCATTATGTGAGTCTCAGACAATTAAGTGTACTAGCTGCTGTGGTGAATTTCATCTACAATGTGTGAATGTACTGCAAAATGATTACCAACGGATTGTTCATAAATGGACATGCCCCACTTGCAGAGTAAAAACTCCCAGAGGGGATAACACAAATACTATTGTGCGGCTGTCGAATAATATGCGAGACGACTCGATGAATGTTAACACGCAGCCGCGTTCCAGAGGTGCCTTTTCAGAATCACCCATCCTTACCCCTGAGAGTGATTCAAACGCTCTCAATTCACTAACCCGTGAGATACGTATGATGAGACACGATATGTCACAAATTAAAACCCAGCTGAATGAATTAACTATAAGTATAAAGACATGTAATAACAGACTTGATAGCTTTGATGACAGAATCATCCAGTCCGAACACAAAATTTCAGCTCTAGAGACTCAAACCAATAAGTATATACTAGAATTAAACGACACTATCTCTCAACTACAAGATCAGGTAAATATGCAGGCGCAGGTGGCAATGTGTAATGAGGTAGAAATCATGGGTTTAAGCGAATCCGATAACGAAAACCTGAAACATACGGTACTACTGACCGCGTCCAAGATAGGGGTGAACTTAAAAGAAGATGATGTAGACTGGGTGACTCGGACCGGAATCGCTCAGAAACGTGCATCAGGGAATACCGATGCAAAAATGCCACGTCCGATCATTGTTCGACTCTTGCGACGATCTAAAAGAGATGAACTTATTAAGGCCGCTAAAACTAGAAAAAATTTAAATAGCAGAGATATTGTCTCAGAAGGGTCACCAGGGAGAGTTTTCATCAACGAGCACCTAACGAAGCAAAATCGGCAGCTTTTTCGTGAAGCGAGAACAAAGGCGCATGCTAAGGGTTTTAGGTTTTGTTGGATCCGAAACGGACAGATTTTCCTGCGCAAAGAAGAAGGCATGCGAGCCACAAAAATCCAAAACAAAGCCAACATCTACGAGCTCTTCGGTCCCGACATACCAAAAAATAACACCGATCCCGGTTTACTCTCTAATATACCCCCTGACTCCGGTAAATAGGAGAACATTGTTTCCCTCCTGTAGCTTTAGAAAGACGAGATCAATGTCGTTTCTATTTATTATGTTACTTTTTTTCAAAACATTGTATACCGCGACAACAAATTCTAACACACACACATATCCTAACACAGCACTAGATAACATAAACAGATACACCCAAACTCACACACACACTTACTCGTATCTGACACAAAAACACACCATTAAAGAAATGGAAAAAAATGGAATCAAATCCTTTATAATGAAAATAGTGATTTTGCAGTTACACAAAATAATAAGTGACAATGTTAGCCATACTCCAACCTTCATTAAGTTACTTTCATTATCGTGGATAACTTAGAAGTATTTGAAAGTATTGATGAAACCCTTAGTATAGATTGTCACTTGCTCGATGAACTCCAAGTATGCGAAAAACATCTCAACTGTGAATACAACTTCAAAATGCTAACACTTAATATAAGAAGTGCACAACGTAACTTTGACAGTTTTTTAGTGGCTCTAAAACTTTTAAACGTCCAATATGATCTCATCGTACTTACCGAGTGTTGGTTACACGAAAGCTCTGTTATCAAACAAATGGAAGGCTACAACGTTTTTAACACTACCCAATACAAAAATAAGGCAAGTGGAGTAATAATATATGTGCGGGACTCTATCACGGTGTCAGTTTCGGAACTAGACATAGATGACGCAGAGGGTTTGTTGGTATGTATTAACGGTTTTATGCAAATTCTCGGAATATATCGCTCCCCATCTACTGCTAGCCTGGATAAATTTTTAACATCTCTCGACTTAAATTTAAGTAAACTTAAAGAAAATTCCAGGCTGGTACTACTAGGAGACCTAAATATAGATATACTTTCGGAAAACCCCAACGCTGATAACGTAGCATATCAATGTTTGATGGCACAACATGGCTTACTTCCCGCCATTACAAAACCTACAAGGGGACACAGTTGTCTGGACCATATTTTTGTAAAAAGTAAAGACTCTTTAGTAGGAGTGGTTAGTAAATGTGCAGTGACAGATCATAACATAGCAATGGTCGGCCTTAACACATCAAACGATATACCAAATAGGAATAAAAGGACAATTTCGAAGACAAATTTTGATGCTGTATCTGCTGATCTGCAAAAGGTCGATTGGACCAAAGTTACTGACAAGAGTGATGTAAATGAAGCGTTAGAGTGCTTTAATAGTATAATCTGTTCCACTGTAAACACTCATACTCATATAATTAAGAGTAGCCGCTCGAAGTACAATCTAAAGCCATGGATCACTCCGGGTTTGATGAGATGTATGCGTCATAGAGATAGTTTACATCGCCAGGTAAATTTAAATCCTAACAACGACACTCTTAAACTTTCGTATAGTAGGTACAGAAACTTTTTTGTAGACATTCTACGTAAAGCGAAGAAGGACTACGAAGGCAAAGCCTTAGAAGACAACAGAGGAAACTCAAAGAAGTTGTGGACTACAATAAAAGATATATGTGAGATACGACAGAAAAGAAATGACTCTACTGATCTATTAAAAGCTAAAAGTACACCGCAGGTATCGCTTAACTATTGTAACCACTATTTCACAACAGTAGGCAAAATCCTATCTGAGCGGATTCTTCAGGGATTAGCTACCTCTGAAGAAGCACTATCAGCTGATATCGACACAAATACCTCACCAGTTGATTCAATGTTCACGACACCGACAGATATATATGAGGTTGACTCTATTATTAGAAACCTGAATCATGATAGTGCACCTGGTCTGGATGGAATTAAGCCGTCCCTAATCAAGGCGATAAGTCCCATTATTTTAGAACCTTTCACGCACATTTGCAATCTGAGTTTGTCGTCAGGAGTTTTCCCAGATCATTGGAAAATAGCTCTAGTCTCTCCAATTCACAAGGCTGGTCCTAAAAACTCCCCAGATAGTTACAGACCTATATCGCTGCTTTGCATTTTCTCAAAGGTCCTGGAGAAACTAATGAATAACCGTTTAGTGAATTATCTAGAAAATCATTCACTTCTCTCAGAAAGACAATTTGGCTTTAGAAAAGGAAAATCGACTACCGATGCGGTCGAACTGCTTACAAACATAATATGTAAACATATCGATAGTGGTGACCGCTGTCTTGGAATATTCTTAGACCTCGCTAAAGCGTTCGACACTATCTCTATTCCTATACTTCTGAGAAAGCTTCAAAAACTAGGTATAAGAGGAAAAACACTTGACTGGCTTCAAAGCTACCTGAACAACAGGCGGCAATGTATCAGAGTTGACAATCTAGTCAGTGACGAACAGGAAATCAGCTTTGGAGTCCCGCAGGGGAGTATTCTTGGCCCAACACTTTTCAATATATACATGGACGATATACTTAAAATCACCATCCCAAATGCTGACCTAATTTGTTACGCAGACGACACTGTTATTATATATCACGGAACTGATTGGGAAGACTTGTACAAAAAAGTAGAAGCAGGAACGACCAGGATCGCCAACTGGCTTAACAAAAATCTGCTAACCTTAAATATAAAAAAAGACTAAATACATTATCTTCAGGAAAACACTCGCTACCAAAATACCAGTAAAGAATTTTAAGATTCATGAAGAAGATTGCCATAACACTTTTAGTAACAGTAATCGTCAATGTTCATGCAATAATATCGACAGAGTGGATGAAATAAGATACTTGGGAGTTACTATAGACCAACACCTCTCATTCAAATCTCAAATTAGGGAACTTGCTAAACGCGTTCGGAAACAAATTTATATAATGAAATTGATAAGGAACTGTGCACCAGTGGATGTAAAAAAACTCGTCTATATAGCTTTATGTCAGTCGTTAATACAATATTGCATTGTAGTCTGGGGAGGAGCGTCAAAATCTCATCTACTAATCCTCGAAAGAGCACAACGCGCAGCACTCAAAACTCTGTTTCATAAACCATACCGTTTTCCTACTGAAATCCTGTTCACAGAAGTTTCCCTCCTGAGCGTAAGAAAACTATATATACTGAATGCAACAACAAAGACGCACATCAAAATTTCTAAAAGGCGTGATTTAAGTAGTTTACAGGCGAAAAGAAATTTCAGAGTCCCAAATTCCCCAGTAAAATCCGCATACGCACAAAGACTCCCTCATTTTCTACACGTGCACGTCTACAATACGGTGATCAAACAGTGCAATTTAAGAAACTGCACTCGGAAACAAATAAAAAATATACTAACATCCTGGCTACTAAACTTGTCATATGACGAAGTAGAAAGGATCATTTCAGTGATTAAATAGCTGTTGACAGGTAAAATTATTTAGTTTGTCTCACACACACATAACGCTTAGACTCTGTCAAACTCACCCTCACCCGATCACACTCACTCAACTCACTCATTCAACCCATGATCACACACACTCACACTCATTCGCATAAACTCATTTTCATAACAGTAGCGGTTTTCTTTTTGTAGTTTTATTTCTTGTTACTTACTTTTAATTCTCAATTTTATAAACCTTTAAACTTTTGTGAACGCTTTATTTTTGTTTCTAACATTATAGTCAGTTTTTTCTTTTTGTAATCAATTTGAGGTAACGTTAATTTACTAATTTACTAAAAATGTTTTAAATTGTTTAAATGGTAAACCCTCCGTATTGGTACCCAAGATACAGGCTTGCCTAGTTTGGGGCCAATGTAAAATCACTGTAATCTTTTTAGCAATAAAGTTTATTATTATTATTATTATTATTATAAAGCTAAAGAGTTTGTTAGTTTGAACGCGCTAATCTCGGGAACTACTGCAACTGGTCTGATTTGAAAAATTCTTTTTGCGTTGGATAGCCCATTAATCCAGGAAGGATTTAGGCTATATAACATTACGCTGTGACCAATAGGAACGGAGCATAACTAACTCCACGCGAACAAAGTCGCTGGCGGCTGCTAGTATAGGGATGGTAGTAGAAAACAAAATGGATGGATGGTGATGGATGGTAGGGGTGGTAGTGGAAAAACAAAAAATAATTAGTCCGTCTTACAGATAATAAAAAAAAATTAAGACCCGTATTTTTTATTTTGTCGTAATTACCAAAAACTACTGAGATATAGCGTATTAAAGTTACGGAGTGGGGGCTAATTACGTCACACCGAGGTATATTTTGTACCACGGCGGGACTTCATGCAACATTTCAAATCAATATACATATCTCAATATATCTTCCTATTTGAATGAAAGAAAAAATAAAAAATACGTGTTCAATATTTTTTATAAACCTATCTGATGGACCTCAAATTATTTTTTAGGATACAACCCAATTCCAACACAACCTAAACTGGAGAAATTGTCACAAAAAAAGAGTTGATTACCTGGAGGTCCATTGAAGTCGTTGCCCATTCCCATCCTGACGGCTCCACGGGGTCCTCCGCCGGAGTACCACGGTCCTATAAACGGTTGTCCTGTGCCCATTAGCTGTGGTTGTGGTCCATGAGGTGACGGCTGAGACCCGGGGTGCGGCGCGGGTGGTGACGGTCGTAGTGGAGAGTTGGGGAAGAACCCGGGTGGCATCCCACCGCCACCCATGCCTGGAAACGGTAACAAATGGATTTGAGAACACCAGCTTCGAATCTAACCTTATGAGAGTGAATTCCAGGGGGGTAATCGCTCTGTGTGCAGTTTCTGGCTTGCCATCGGACGCATCCCCAGGTGGCGGATAGGCGAACGGCCCCCAGATATGGGGGTTACCGGTTTACCGGCGCTTCGGCGGTCACACGTGCGGCGGGTTGGCCACCACTCCAGGTGGCTGACGTGACCCGAACTTCGGGTCACCGTCGGGTAACCCGGTCTCCTCACTGAGAGAAGCTGGGGGCCCCGTTTGCTTTCGGGCAAACGAGTGGGGCTAAGAGGAAGGACACCTCGCTAAAAAACCCTTGGCTCTTGCGTCTTCTCGCACTAGAAGAGGTACCCAGTCCGGCCCCTCCTTATGGGGGGACCATTGTGGGCCCGCCTTTTGGCGGGAATCGCCGGCGGGGGATTGATTGTTCAGGCTGTGCCGATTTCCCAAGACCCCGCCACTCAGGCGATGTCGTTGTGCCGCTGTAGGTTTAGTGGGTATTCCCGGCTTCGGCTGGGCGAGTCCCACACACAGCCTTCGGGGTATGGTGCGTAAATGCATTACCACAGAGTCAAAAAAAGGGGCGCTAATCGCGCTAAATAAAACAGTAGAAGTTCAACTCTTGTTCGTATCTAATCCAGTTAAAGTTATGGTTCAGTTTCAATCACATTTCGTATCGCGCTAAAGTTTTAACTTCGATTGAAGTAAAATCAATGTTTAATGATACATTTCGTCAGATATAATAATTAAATCTAAATAAATTATAAGTAAATCTAATCGTTTAGACGTAAGTTTGACATGGCATAGAAAAATTTAGCTTTGTTTCAGCTTTTTCATTTGACAGCGGTTACGTTCCAATTGCGATCCAGCTATGGTTAAACCGTTAGCGCGATACGAAACATAACAAAAGTTATGGTTTGGTTGCGATCCAATTCTGTTTTGGTTGAATTATTTCAGCGCGATCGCCGCCCAGTACTTTACATGTAGTTACGGTGTATCTGAGGGGCAATCGCGCTAAAATCCATACTTATTATTATAAATGCGAAAAGGTCTCTGTCTGTCTGTCTGTCCGGCTTTCACGCCCAAACTACTGAACCGATTGTAATGAAATTTGGTACACAGATAGTCTTGAGCCTGAGAAACGACATCCATACTAATATTATAAATGCGAAAGTAACTGTCTGTCTGTCTGTCTGTTACGCTTTCCCGCTTAAACCTCTCAACCGATTTTGATGAAATTTGGCAAAGACAATTTTTAGACCCCGAGAAAGAATATTACCTTTTATCCCGGAAAAAATTGATGTTCCCGAGGGAAATCTAAAAAGCGCGATATAACCGAACTCTTCGCGGGCAGCAGCTAGTAATTCAACTAAAACAGAATTGGATCGCAACCAAACCATAACTTTTGTTATGCAAAGCTAACTTTTTCTGTGCCATTTGTCAAACTTACGTCTTAACGATTAGATTTACTTATAATTTATTTAGTTTTAATTATTATACGCCCTGTATGCCTAGTATCAGTTTTCATTACGAGACTCGATCGTTGATATCGAGCGCGTTTGACTCATCGATTGGCCCGCTTCAAGGTTGTAAGAAATCTCAACCAATTAGAACGCCGTCGTTATGAAAACTCATAGTAGGCATACTGTTCCTCATACCGTATGCAAGCACATGGCTACCTGTTGTCCACTCTTTTAGCAGACAGATTTGGAAGGAGGGAAAGGGCTAAAGGAGTGTCATTTGAAATGTCAAGCAATTTTGAACCTTATTACCGTCACATTGACTTGTTTTTTTTTTTTTTTCTAATCACCTTTTTTTATAAACACTTCTTTGACATAATCTTTGTTCTTTGTTTTTGATATTATATACAATTCTAATTTCAACTTTTTACTGGTGGTTGTAATGGCAAAAATATAACATCCATTTTAATGAGTTTTTATGTAATCCAGTTAAAGTTATGGTTTACTTTCGACCAAATTTCGTATCGCGCTAAAATTTTAACTTTGGTTGAAGTAAAATCAATGTATCACTGATACCTAATGAGTGATACATTTCGTCAGATATAATAATTAAAACTAAATAAATTATAAGTAAATCTAATCGTTTAGACGTAAGTTTGACATGGCATATATAAATTTAGGTTTGTTTCAGCTTTTTCATTTGACAGCGGTTACGTTCCAATTGCGATCCAGTTATGGTTAAAACATCTGTCAAAAGGTCAGCGCGATGCGAAACATAACAAAAGTTATGGTTTGGTTGCGATCCAATTCTGTTTTGGTTGAATTATTTCAGCGCGATCGCCGCCCAGTACTTTACATGTAGTTACGGTGTATCTGAGGGGCAATCGCGCTAAAATCCATACTTATTATTATAAATGCGAAAAGGTCTCTGTCTGTCTGTCTGTCCGGCTTTCACGCCCAAACTACTGAACCGATTGTAATGAAATTTGGTACACAGATAGTCTTGAGCCTGAGAAACGACATCCATACTAATATTATAAATGCGAAAGTAACTGTCTGTCTGTCTGTCTGTTACGCTTTCCCGCTTAAACCTCTCAACCGATTTTGATGAAATTTGGCAAAGACAATTTTTAGACCCCGAGAAAGAATATTACCTTTTATCCCGGAAAAAATTGATGTTCCCGAGGGAAATCTAAAAAGCGCGATATAACCGAACTCTTCGCGGGCAGCAGCTAGTAATTCAACTAAAACAGAATTGGATCGCAACCAAACCATAACTTTTGTTATGCAAAGCTAACTTTTTCTGTGCCATTTGTCAAACTTACGTCTTAACGATTAGATTTACTTATAATTTATTTAGTTTTAATTATTATACGCCCTGTATGCCTAGTATCAGTTTTCATTACGAGACTCGATCGTTGATATCGAGCGCGTTTGACTCATCGATTGGCCCGCTTCAAGGTTGTAAGAAATCTCAACCAATTAGAACGCCGTCGTTATGAAAACTCATAGTAGGCATACTGTTCCTCATACCGTATGCAAGCACATGGCTACCTGTTGTCCACTCTTTTAGCAGACAGATTTGGAAGGAGAGAAAGGGCCAAAGGAGTGTCATTTGAAATGTCAAGCAATTTTGAACCTTATTACCGTCACATTGACTTGTTTTTTTTTTTTTTTTCTAATCACCTTTTTTTATAAACACTTCTTTGACATAATCTTTGTTCTTTGTTTTTGATATTATATACAATTCTAATTTCAACTTTTTACTGGTGGTTGTAATGGCAAAAATATAACATCCATTTTAATGAGTTTTTATGTAATCCAGTTAAAGTTATGGTTTACTTTCGACCAAATTTCGTATCGCGCTAAAATTTTAACTTTGGTTGAAGTAAAATCAATGTATCACTGATACCTAATGAGTGATACATTTCGTCAGATATAATAATTAAAACTAAATAAATTATAAGTAAATCTAATCGTTTAGACGTAAGTTTGACATGGCATATATAAATTTAGGTTTGTTTCAGCTTTTTCATTTGACAGCGGTTACGTTCCAATTGCGATCCAGTTATGGTTAAAACATCTGTCAAAAGGTCAGCGCGATGCGAAACATAACAAAAGTTATGGTTTGGTTGCGATCCAATTCTGTTTTGGTTGAATTATTTCAGCGCGATCGCCGCCCAGTACTTTACATGTAGTTACGGTGTATCTGAGGGGCAATCGCGCTAAAATCCATACTTATTATTATAAATGCGAAAAGGTCTCTGTCTGTCTGTCTGTCCGGCTTTCACGCCCAAACTACTGAACCGATTGTAATGAAATTTGGTACACAGATAGTCTTGAGCCTGAGAAACGACATCCATACTAATATTATAAATGCGAAAGTAACTGTCTGTCTGTCTGTCTGTTACGCTTTCCCGCTTAAACCTCTCAACCGATTTTGATGAAATTTGGCAAAGACAATTTTTAGACCCCGAGAAAGAATATTACCTTTTATCCCGGAAAAATTGATGTTCCCGAGGGAAATCTAAAAAGCGCGATATAACCGAACTCTTCGCGGGCAGCAGCTAGTAATTCAACTAAAACAGAATTGGATCGCAACCAAACCATAACTTTTGTTATGCAAAGCTAACTTTTTCTGTGCCATTTGTCAAACTTACGTCTTAACGATTAGATTTACTTATAATTTATTTAGTTTTAATTATTATACGCCCTGTATGCCTAGTATCAGTTTTCATTACGAGACTCGATCGTTGATATCGAGCGCGTTTGACTCATCGATTGGCCCGCTTCAAGGTTGTAAGAAATCTCAACCAATTAGAACGCCGTCGTTATGAAAACTCATAGTAGGCATACTGTTCCTCATACCGTATGCAAGCACATGGCTACCTGTTGTCCACTCTTTTAGCAGACAGATTTGGAAGGAGGAAAGGGCTAAAGGAGTGTCATTTGAAATGTCAAGCAATTTTTGAACCTTATTACGTCACATTGACTTGTTTTTTTTTTTCTAATCACCTTTTTTTTTGATAAACACTTCTTTGACATAATCTTTGTTTTTGATATTATATACAATTCTAATTTCAACTCTTTACTGGTGGTTGTAATGGCAAAAGTATGACATACATTTTAATGGGTTTTTATTAGAGATGTACCGACTACCACTTTGGCCGACTAGCCGACTAGCCGACTAGTCGGCTGTATAGAGGCCGAATAGTCGGCCGACTAGTCGGCTAGTCGGCCTCTTTACAGTCGTAGTAAAGAGATTTTGCTATGTTTTATTATTAAAATATGACATTTTGTTTTGGGTTGTGTCCGGTTAATCATATAAGTTCCTATGTTTCTTTTTTATTTTTCTTGAAACAGTTCGTGTTTAAAATATTGAATGTTTATTTTATAATCTGTTGGTAATTATAAACACCTACTTTTTTATTTGATTAACAATTAATAAATGTTTATTTACCTTAGGCAGATATTCTTTTGTTTGTTAATTAAAACCAATTTTAAGATAATAATTTTGTTTTGTTGGTGTTATAGATATTAGGTCCTTACATATCAAATTGGCATTTTGTATTATAACTCACTGTGCTTTCTCTAGCGACACCACTGCCATACACATCATTAATTTTTCGACCCGTTTCTGCAGCACTGGTGCCACGGCGGAACCTATGGCGGAACTCATATTCGTAAATAATGCGAAACTTTAAATTTTCCATTTTGTAAACTCAAAGACGCAAAGAAAAAACCAAAAGAAATACGGTTTTTGAGACACAAATTAATGAGTAAATAGCTGTTTATATTTGATTTTGTAATCCTAAACCAATTACCAAAGAAGAGATATTTGAGAGCAAAGTGGCCAGTGCCTACGACAAAACGCCAATTTCATATGTAAGGACCTAAGTTAGTAAGTTAGAAGTCCGGATTAAACAATGGGATACTTTTCATCCCGGAATAATTTGGTATTCCCCAGATTTCCAAAAAGCGCGATATAACCGAAGTCCACGCGGGTGAAGCCGCGTGCGGAAAGTTAGTAATGATTAGTTAAGGTTTTATTTCATTTCAGTTCCCCTGATACAGTACATATTAATGAGAAATACATACAAAGTAAAAAGCCGACTAGTCGGCGTTTTTTGCCGACTAGTCGCCGACTACTCGCCGACTACAAAAGCGGCCGAATAGTCGGCTTAACCGACTAGTCGGCCACTAGTCGGTACATCTCTAGTTTTTATATCATTTGTTTTTTTTTTTTGCCATTATAAACGTGAATATAAGTTTGATAGTTACACTTTCCTGTGAAAACTATTTAAATCATTAAATATATCATTAAACTTTGTACACATATTTTTGGAGGTATTAGAAGTAACATAGAATTATTATTTTTCCCGTTGATATCATGCGGGTGAAACAGTGGGATGCAGCTAGTTATTTTAAACATTATGAATGAGAATCTTTTAGTCTTGAAAATTACATAATAGGGATGTATCCAAGGTATGAAAATCAAAAAAATGATTAGTCCGTCTTACAGAAAATATAAAAAATTAAAACCCGTATTTTTATTTTGTCAAAATTACCAAAAACAAAAACAAGTGATATATAGCGTATTAAAATTACGGAGTGGGGGCTAATTACTTCACGTCGTGGTATTTTGTACCACGGCGTGACGTCATCTGACATTTCAAATCAATGTATCTTCCTAAGTATTTGAATGAAAGTAAAAAAAAAAATACGTGTTCAATACTTTTTATAAATCTAGTTGATGGACATTAAATTATTTTTAAAGATACAACCTAATTCTAAATTGAAGTACTATTATGGGATTATAGTTAGAAGCATTAGGTCGTATTCTCGTTAGGTCGTTTACATTTAATTGTAGATCGAACTACGTTAATACGACGTAATGCTTTTAAGATCGAAATATATATACGACCTAATGCTTCTTAGGTCGAAAATTCAAATCAATTATTTTAATATTAGTTTTATATTAAAATATACAAAAAGTTCTGAAAATCTGATGATGATGAAATTATGATTTAATTTTTTAATGTATTTTGTAGTTCTTTTTTCTTTTAAGTATTTCAGTGGTAAAAAAACCTTGATATCCGCATAAGACGCTTCATGTGTTAACCATCCCCATAGGATACAACCCAATTGTAATTTTTTTTGTTATGTGAATACTTCTTGACAGGATTGACTGTGTTTTTAAAACAATGTAAAAGCAATTTATTTTTATAAGCGTAACCATCTATCTCTCTATGGTAAGACCCAATGGGGAAGAAAACGCAAAGCTATTTGCAGATGTCGCTGATGGCGTTTGACTCATATCAATATTAGCTGTTAGTCGTATCACGTTTTATGTTGAGTTTTTTTTGTGTTTGACGAGTTTTTTTTAGGTAAAGCAGAGTAATGTATTGTACATGGACTGTTTCAAGTTAAAAAAGGAGTTAAAGGTCTAGAGGAGCTTCAGTAAAAGGACGAAAAGCTGATCTAATTACCAGGCAAATAACAATGGCCAGACTTTAAACTGAATACAGACTTATTAGTGTTTTAAGTTACATTAATTTTGTATTAGGTTTAATGTTTCTTTAGTTATGTTTAAGTAAATATTAATGTACTTATTATTGCCATATTTTGAAATTTTCAACACTATTAATCTAAAATTATTATCCAGACTTGAATCATATGACCGAACTTTTAACTTCGAGGTTCTTTAAGAACAAGAAATTCAAGAGAAAAAAATTGATTTACCGCCCCTTGAAAGCTATAGGGACATCAACATAATCTTTACTGAAATCTATTTATATATTCTGTTCTAAATTGAAATGCATATCTTTAGGTAAAGAGTGATTTCCATTATTATTGCAACAAATTGCTACACAACGCGGCATTGTTTTAATTTTTTTATAAACGACATAAACTCGAACAAATTACAATGGGTTTTGACAGTTTATTTGGGTCAAACGATATCAGTGCCTCTAGTGGCGAGATTTGTCAGTTTTCTTCCCTATTGGAACAATGCATATAGCTTCTAACATTTCATTTGGTTGTGTGAAATAAAATATTTGGATTTGATTTTTTCCTGCAAATATGATGTGTATATTTGAGAATTAACAAAAAATAAAATTAAAATGGTTATGGTATAAGTTTTTCTGCCAGCACCTTCCATTGCTCTGATGTCAGAAATTATCTTACAGGAACAAGTTGTTTATAAATTATTATTTTAGTACTTCTAATACTAGTTGCGGTGGCCTAGTGGTTATAACACCAGCCTCTCAAGTATGAGTGTGCGGGTTCGATTCCAGATCAGGCAAGTACCAATGTAACTTTTCTAAGTTATATGTACTATCTAAGTATATCTCGGACAACAATGACTGATTAAAAGGTGAAGGAAAATTATCTTGAGAAAACCTGGACTTTAAGACAGAAATTGTCATTCCACATTGAGCATGCATGGTGATTACGCTCAATCCTTCTCTGTATGAGAGGAGACCTGTGCTCAGCAGTGGGACGATAAAAGGTTGATGATGATTTTAGTACTGATATCAAGCAGCATCACCAGAAGCCAACCTATTCCAATTGTTCCAGTCCCAGTGCTCTGTTTTGAACCCTCCATTTGTGTTTACCAAGGCATAGAGGGAATTTGCTTCTGCGGCAGTGTTGTGTGTGTTATGTGTGTAGTGTGTATACATATCTTGAAAGCAACATCTTTAAAGGGCTCACTTCTACCATGTGTGCATTACACACATGCTTTTTATCTGTTATGATTAAATTATGAGGATGATGTTCCCAACCGATTCCGTTCACGGCGACCACTTCGACTCCTAGCCGATGATTTGGCGCTCATACGCCCGAAGATGGCTTATGTAGCCTATCTTGGCGGCGAAACTTCGTGCACACTTAGGGCACGTAAGCACGCCGTCGAGGTAGTTGTATGTGATGGCAGCAGGTGGGCGGGCCTTTAATTGGTCGCGTTTGGCATCGAGGTCACCTTTGCGCTGCTCCTCAAACTTGTGTACTTGTCTGTACACCATTCTGCGCCATTCTAACCGCTTTGCCGCCAAACGCTCCCATTGAGAGCTTCATGTGTCGTTTTAAGACAACTGGAGGAGTTGTTGTTAAACAAGACAGGTAAAATATTATCGATTTGTGCCAGACACATTTGCTGGCAATTTGAGCCATATGTTATTACAATAAGAACAACTAACAGTAATTATATTGTCTTAAAAATACATTCCATATTTATTTTGAGTGTTTAACCCTAGTGTTGCTAAAACTATTTCAGGAAAATTCAGAAAAATGTGCTATAAAAAGGTCTGTTGTTCTATAGAGATTGTATGCAGGTTGTATAAATACAATTTTCAGTATTTTAAAAAAACCCAGCGCAGTATCTGCATTAAGATTGAAACCAAACAGTGTAAAATGTTAACAATTGAAAGTAAAAGTATGATTATTTTATCTTTTCACAGTGGAATTGATGAAATTAGAAAGTGTACTTTCTATTTTTCTGTGTACTGTAGTAAGTAGAAATATTACGTAGGCATTATTTTAAGTTAAAACGGAAGTCTTGGAAAATATTGCATAGAATTTTGAATAAATATACTGTAAATACTGGTAGAAAATATATTTCAACCAAATATTATGTTTCATTCATCAGATCTTGTAGACATGTCATTGGTTCACATGAAAACTGTTACAAATGTCACAAAACTGTGATATCTATGTTATCAGTGGCTTGTATTTGTTTATATAGTAGCATTGACAAGGACATATGCACCATTTCATGTTTGTCTAATTTGTGGGTTAAACATTAGCATGCTAAAAACACCACAAAATTACATCAAAACATGATAAAAATGTGAAAAATTTTCTTAGAACTTATACCGTTAGCTAAATATAGACTTAAGAATCAGGAAATCCATGTTTTATTAGCGCTAGAGATAAGAGAAATGTTGGCCTAAAAACACGTACTAAAAAACAAATTTTACAGTTGTAGGCGCGATTATTCGCGTATTTAGCACACGTACCGTCGTTAGGCGGCGCCGGGCCGGCGTTGTGGCCGATACCGTTGACTCCATAACCCGAATTGACAAAACCATAGTCGTGGAAAGCCTTGGCTTCGGAGGAGTGCTCACAAGTGTCTCGTCGCTCTGGCGCGGCACAGTACAGGTCCCAAAACACGCACCACCACGAGTGGAGGAACCCGGGCGGCTCGCCCAGTGTTATATTCTTCTCCCATCGTATTTCAGATAGAAATGTTTGCGCCGCTTTGGTTGCACCGACATGAAGCAAGTATTCGTACACATAGAGCGCCAATTTCTCGCGAGCCTGAGCGTCCGAAGGCACCGTAGAGCCTTTGCCCTTGGCATACATATCGCCTGGAAGCCGACTTTTATGATGATATTGTTTATTATTTACATTAACGCTTTATATCAATAAATTCAACTACACAAAATGTCATTGATCGATGGCGACATTTGGCGTCTGTGGCATAGAGAAATTGGTTTGTTCTCGGCGTGCAGTTATCTGTCATAAAATAATTGTTAATAGGTTAGTACAGATTATAAATTTTTGTCTATAGACTAAATCTATACTTTACTACGCAGTAGCAAAGAAACATGTATTATTACCTTATGTAACGCTGACATGATGTTCATTTGGAAGCATAATTTAACTATTCTTAGACCTAACCGTAAAACGCATTTCAAGTTCCAGTTGCTTTGTATATTAACCGATACGAAAAAGGAGAAGTTCTCAATACGCCAAACTCATACATTCCTTCCCATTCATGGCGGCTACGTATAATAAAATTATTTAAAATATTATTTTCTTGTTTATGAGGGTTTTGACTCCTAAATAATGTGATTGAAAATACAAAGGTGGTAATTTAACTATGCAAGATCATGTGTAAACAGGAGTACCTAGACCAATATTGTAGCCACCTATGAATGTATGATGTTAAGATTAAATGAGTAGCCAACAGCGCATATATAATATGCTGACAAGAAAACACTCAAGCTTTCTGTAATCATGTACTCGTACTTTGTTGTAAAAGTTCTTTGTAATTATATGAATAGTAGTACGACGTCGATTCTACCGCTAGTCAATTATATGGTTTAGTAGAAACTGTTGTTTATGAAATACTCCACAAGAGTGGTTGTATTATACTTTGTAATTTAAGTAGGTATGTCAGAGAATTTTGTAGTCGCTCTTTAATTTGCTTTGTTTCAAATTCAAGAAGTCTTATTCCATGTGTACGAAATTCATGACTTATGGCCCCGATTCTCTTGTCCACTAAGTTCAGTGCATCTATTTCTTTCTGTTTCATTATGAAAAGGACAGAAGGTAAAATGTCAGTTTAGACCTATCAAATTAGTGCGCTTTTGACGTAAACTGGCGTATTTTTAGTTGCCATGTTTTTAATCGCATCTAAACTGTCTATGGAGTATCTTAATTTGACCGGATTAAACTATAATGTTATCTTCTATCCTTTACTTAACGAAATGGAAAGAAAAAGATGCACTAAACTTAAAATTTGTTTAGTTTGTAAACGACAGAATCGGCGCCAATTTCCGTGGCATGAGTACTGCTAGATACTGCTCTTAGCTGTTAGCCGGGAAGGTTGCATTTCTGAAATGCCTGTTTATTAAATAATTTTTCTAAGGCTAACAAAACGAATTATTCACTAGCATCACGATGACTGTAACGTCTGTGACCGACTTTTTACTTTTGAACACTTTAACGAATGCCACGTTTGCCATGCATTTCGATAAAGTCTCCTCATTGTTATGGAGTGCTTTTGAAAATACCTCTAGAACTCAATTTCATTTGTTAGATCTGTAATTATTTACTGTGATAGATTGCTAAACACAGATAGGTTTCTCAATAATTTAAACAACATTAGTACAATTCTTGCAGACCATAGACACTAATTGAATTTCATAACTTATTTCTCACGACGCTTTTGATTGCCAGACGAAAACATACTGAAACTCTAGCAATGTCTCTGCTTGTCTATTCCTTTTTCCTTTTCGTGCGGCCGTGTCACCGCGTGGTTCACAGCCGCGTTTCAGTAAGAAACATACAAAATGGCAATCCGCCCTGTATACAGGCCGACAATCGTCAAAAAGAGGACGAAAAGATTTATCCGCCATCAATCTGATCGCTATGACAAGCTCAAGCGTAACTGGCGTAAACCCAGAGGTAAGTACGCGTGTTCTATGTGGGCATTGTCGCCCATGATAACCTTATTTTCACCATTATTTTATCAAATATTTTCATTTGTAGTGTAATTAAGAGATATTTAGAGCTATTCCAGCGTATAAAATGTGTTACAGTAAAAAAATACTAACTTCAGTGATGAGGTTATGATTACACCCAAGTTCAGGGATATGTTTGATGAAAACCTTCATGCAATTCCTTGGTATGAAATTAGGATACAAAAATCAACAAAGGAGGTTGATATCCAATTAATTAAATGAAATAAACAACAAAAAAGGTTAATTATTGGCTGAATCTTTGACAACATTGTCTTTTTGTAAACACACCTTGATTTCTAATCTAACCTCATAATTTAATTAGTTTTACAATAAACTAATTTTGAAACTTAAATCTAATTAAATAATGAACATTTAACATCCCATATTGCTTAATAAGGTGTTAATATTTCATTTATCTAAATTATATTAGATTTATTATAACTTAATTTAGTAGATTTTCTTAAAAGTTTGAGAAACACATCCAACCTGTAACTTTTATATAATTTATAAATACGCAAGGGCACTCTGTGTTATACATTCTATATGATAATTACAATTTGTTACCTTGCTAGATTAAATTCTACTAAATCCTATTCCAGGTAGCTTGCATGTGGCTACCTGGTCATAGTGGTGGAAACATTTTTATTATGAAAAGATCAAATTAGCTGGTTGGATAAATTCCAATTAAGTTATCTAGCAGATAATAACATTTCATTTCTAATTTTTCTGATGGAAAATGCTTAAAAACAGCAAAGTCCTCAATGCTTAATTTTACTTTGAACAGTTTTAGCTTCGGAAGTAAAAGTAATCAACAAATTTCAATGGTTCCTTATGTTTTCTTAATGAAGTAAATATACCATTTGTTGTCAAAAATATTAATCTTTTTTTTTTTTTTAAATTATAAACTAATGCTTGACTGCAATATCGCCTGGTGGTAAGCAGTGATGCAATCGTTGATGGTAAAGCGCACTAGTTTATTAAGCCTATTCACTTAAAAAACTTAGGAATAGGAAGGATGACGGATCTACATTTATCTTTGCTATCCGAATGACCTGGGGGGCAATTCTGGTAATTAATTTTGAACATTCACAGTCTAATCTAGTCTCTGGACCATATTACAGAACTTCAAGACTCTGGCATTACTAGCCCCGCA
Source organism: Sesamia nonagrioides (assembly GCA_017933935.1). Classification (NCBI taxonomy): domain Eukaryota; kingdom Metazoa; phylum Arthropoda; class Insecta; order Lepidoptera; family Noctuidae; genus Sesamia; species Sesamia nonagrioides. The sequence goes on from JADWQK010000407.1 coordinate 1,508,597, forward strand.
CGATGATATTGCGATTGGCGGCCATCTTGGTGACGTAGTCGAACTCGCACCGTCGGTACCGTTCGCAAGTTCAGTCCGCGCTTACCCACTTACGCACATCGAATATTTTTGTTAGCTTTTTGTTTTTGTTATCCTGTTTTATTGTTGTTCTTGAATTTTGTTGTTTAGTTTTGTTAACTGTTACTCGTTAAAATGAGTAAGAAATTAATTAATAGTCGTGCTCGTGAAATTATAATTAAAGTGGACAATTATTTTGTTAAAGAGAAAGAGGACTGTAAGTTAGTTCTTGAAAGTATAAACCGTGCTTTAAAAAGTGCTTCGGACATTTTAATACCGAAGCAACTGCTTATAGTTATTAAAAATATTTTGCAAAATTCTATTAAAGTCAGTAAAGTAAGTAAAGTAAGTGTGTGGCATGTGCCACAGGCGTTGCAAAAAATACTGTGACGAAATTGATACGAGAGCATGAGTCAGCAATAGCCAGTGGCAGCAAAATGAGAACTCCTACTAAAGGAAAAAGACAAAAAAAGAAATATTTCGACGGATTTTCCTTAACAGCTTTAAGAAATATTATAGATTCAATGTATACGGTGAGGAGAGAAATACCCACAATGCGCAAAATCTTGGCGGCTTCAAAAGTAGACCTTAATTATACTGGTAGTGAAACTACATTAAGAAAAATAATTAAATGTGATTTAGGCTACCAATTTAAACGATGCTACCAAAAAAGACTGGCCCCAATTTAAAGACCCCAAATTCAAGCGTGGAGGGCTAAACATTTACGACGTATGAAAGAAAATTACTCGCTTGGTGAAAAATAAAAGACAAAAGACCCGTTATTTATCTCGACGAAACGTGGATACACGCACACTACACGGTAGAAAAATGTTGGCAAACAGCAACCGATGATGTGAGATGGAACGACAGCCCCGGCCGCCGATGGATAAAGAAGTTAAAGCGGTTTTGTTGACAATGCCTTTTTAATGTTTAAAGCAGATACCAAAACGGGGGATTACTATGATCAAATGAATGCTGAGAATTTCACCAAGTGGCTTACAGAAAAATTAGTACCCAACATACCACGCAACTCCAAAATTGTGATGGACAACGCCCCTTATCACAGTAGGGATGAGAATAGGCCACCAAGTATGAACAATAAAAATCAGTTGATTGTTGAGTTGGCTACAAGCTCACAACATCGACTTTCCCAACGACAGTACAAAACCTGAACTGTATTTATTAATTAAACGGCACAGACCGCCGAAAAATTATAAAATTGACAATTTATTAGCTGGCAATGGCCATGAAGTCGTTAGATTACCACCTTACAACTGCGACTTCAACCCCATTGAGTACATCTGGAACCTGGTAAAGACGAGGGTGTCAGAAAAGAATGTGTAGCAGTTGGAAAGTCGCATTGAAGCTCTGACGTTAGAGGCGTCGGAGTCAATAACTCCAGATGACTGGCGAAAGGAAGTCAATCATGTTAAACGGCTTGAAGAGGAATATTGAAATAAAGATCGAATAACTGACGAGTTATTTGTCATAAATACGGCGACGAAAGTGAATCGGAAACGACAGAGACAGAAAGCAGTTCTGATTCGGAAGACTATATGTATACATTTTTTTACATATTATCCTGGTTTTATTTTTAAGCTGATAGATGTAGGTAGTAATTAAAACATGACTACTACACAGTGGACTCTGGTTCAATTCCCGCTCGCAAATGAACAGAAATGTAGTTAGAAAAAAATAGTATACATGTAAGAAAGATATACGAATAGATATATTTTTCTTACGTCTACAAAAATTATTTCCTTGAAATATTTTAATAATGAAAGTTTGTTTGTCAGAATATGGGTGAGTAGGTATACCTACGAAAGAATGTTAAATGCAAAATTAATATTAGGGTTAAGGTTTTTTTTTACAATTTTATTACAATCTTTATAAAGAGTGTATGTATAATAAAATTATAAAATACAAATAAACCCTTAACCCTAATATTAATTTATACATACACTCTTTATAAAGAGTGTAATAAAATTATATAATACAAATAAACCCTTAACCCTAATATTAATTTTGCATTTAACATTCTTTTGCTAGCTGTCCTTTTGTGTGACAGATGACGTCACAACGCTGTTATTGTGACAAGGTTCCATCGCAATATCATCGTGCGGGGCTTATACTTAAAACTAGTTTCAACCAATCAAGTCTTTTTATTTATTTCTTTCTTTCTTTCTTCTTTGGCTTCGCACAATTTGTGCATTTAGCCAATGTCATGTGTTGGGATTGTTAGATTGTCGAAAAAGACTGCCGCGTGTACCATCTAGGAGGGAGGCTTGAGGCAAAGTCATGATGAGACCACTATGCTGCAGTTTGCACTTTTTACTATATAAATCATGGACTTTTATTTAGTAAATGACACTACAAATAATTTAAAAGTCCAATGAAAAGTGAGTGTGACACTCAGCTTAACTTTCCCGCCAAAACTCATCAAGCCTTCAAACAAGATTTAAATAAAGCTTGAGTTTTGAGGGAAGTTCTGTAATATGGACCTCAGTCAAATATACCTTTAATTTTGCCTACATTTTTGACAAGATTTGACATTATAAAGCTTAAATTTTGAGTGAAGTTCTGTAATACGGACCTTGTCAAAAGTACCTTTAACTTCACTTACATTTTTGACAAGTTTGTTTGACATTAATTCTCTCTGAGATGAGATTCAACTAGATTTTTAATGTTTTTTGGCCTTCAGGTCAAAAGTGGTTGAACTAAACAATGCCTTTCCTTTTAAGTTGTTTGCTGTAACTTCTTGTTTTCAGTCAATTTTCAGAAATAATTCCACAACCAATTTTACTTTAAGGTGCTTCTATAGAAGAGTTAGTCACTCGTCTAAAAGTAAAACTGATTGCGTATAACCACAGAAAAAGAAGAAAGTTCTACGTAGTGTATGGAAAATTTCACTGATCAAACTTTTCCTGCTTACAGGTATTGACAACAGAGTGCGCAGGCGTTTCAAGGGTCAGTACTTGATGCCCAACATTGGTTACGGTTCAAACAAGAAGACCCGTCACATGCTACCCAATGGTTTCCGCAAGGTATGTTTCCAAATACATATTTTATTTCATATAAACCTTAGTAACTCTTACTAAATCTTTAGGAGACTGTTCCAATCAGTTGTTTCTGGTACTACTCATATTAATGTCATAGTTCATGCAAAAACGACAGAAGAGATATGGATGAAATTCGGCATACTTATCTCGACCGAACGCTTCAAGGATTAACACAGGACAGTTTCTATCTGATTATTCTCATCCATGGTATTGACACTTATGCAGGTGAAACCTTAGGTTACTCTGCTAGTTATGATTAAATTAGTTAAGGAAACGAACGAAAAATATGTGTGGGATCTGCGGATCTGCCTGACTTAATTCCCCCGTTTCCGTTCCATCATCAGGCGACCCGTCGTACAGCGAATATCCACCCACATACGACATTGCTTTATAAAGTGTAAAAATTTCATTTATCTAAACTAAATTAGATTTGTAACTTAATTTAGTACATTTACTTAGAAGTCTGAGAAATACAAACCAACCTGTAACTTTTATATACAATATGTAAAGAAAACCCTGTCCGATCCGTGAAGGTATTGTTAGGTATCGATAACTGATTCTACCAATGGATACAAAAACAGGCTAAACTTTAAAAAAAACCCCCTAAAAAAATAAATATTATTTCGCAAAAAGAGGTAACTTAATACATGTGCGGTAAGCATCCCCTTCCGCAGGCGGCGGGGGGCAGGGAGGGCACGCGGCACCTGTGACGTGGTCGCGTCGATATTCGCTCATAATAATACCGGTGTTGTCACTTTTTTTAAAAATTACCAAATTTCGGGGACATTGGAATTAATTCCGGAGAAAAAAAAGATTATTTCAAAATTCATTAGTATTGTTACTATGATGATTATGTAAAATTTTAGATTATATTTGGTTATGTGTTTACCTAAACTTTATTATCCTTATGGGTCGGACAGGGTTTTCTTTACATATTGTATAAATACGCAAGGGCACTCTGTGTTATACATTCTATATGATAATTACAATTTGTTACCTTGCTAGATTAAATTCTACCAAATCCTATTCCAGGTAGCTTGCATGTGGCTACCTGGTCATAGTGGTGGAAACATTTTACCTTAGTTAAAATTATCTTCTCATAAACCAAATGAAATTTAAGTACATTGCATCCTTTTTCCTCATTTCATCTTTTCGTTCTATGACCTTTTAGACCTGTCAAATTAGTCCGTTCCTGACGTAAATTGACGTATTTTTGGTTGCCATGTTTAAAATTGGGTTGTATCCTAAAAAATATTGAACACGTATTTTTTATTTTTTCTTTCATTCAAATACTTAGGAAGATATATTGATTAGAAATGTCGCATGACGTCACGCCTTGATACAAAATATACCACGGCGTAACAAAATTAGCCCCCACTCCGTAACTTTAATATGCTATATCTCACTAGTAGGTTCGCGGTGTTAGGCCATAACATCGGCTGCCGGCAGAAATTACCACCCGCCAGACAAAGTCTTGCCGCCAAGCGATTCGTTCCGGCATGATGTCTGGTGAAGCCGTACGGAGGACGGGTCTGAGCAGTTGTGTTGCGTTGTGTGGCGGGTACGATGCGCCAAATGTTGTTGTGTCGGGAGTTTGGTCGTGGAAAGTCTCCAGATCAATCTCCCTCTAGCGCAGCATCGTTTGGTCGTGTTGGTTTTAGGTTTAACATTGATCACCTTGCTCAACTGCCGTCATCCTTCCTATTTTTTAAGTGAATAGGCTTAATAAATTAGTGCGCTTTACCATCAACGATTGCATCACTGCTTACCATCAGGCGGGATTGCAGTCAAGCACTAGTTAATAATTATTTAAAAAAAAAGTTTTTGGTGATTTGGACAAAATAAAAAAGGCGGTTCTTAATTTTTTTTATTATCTAAATTCGCTTTTTTTTTCATACCTTGGATCCCATCCCTATTGTGTCAAAACTGACTATGGAGTATCTTAATTTGACAGGATTAAATAAAATGTTATCTTCTATCCTTTTCTTAATTAAAAAGAATTTAAAATTCGGAAGACGCAGTGTAGGAAATTTAAAATTCGGAAGACGCAGTGTAGGAAGGCCTCCAACAAGGTGGACTGATGACCTGGTGAAGGTAGCGGGAAGCCAGTACAAGATCGGTCATCGTGGAAAGCCTTGGGGGTGGCCTTTGTCCAGCAGTGGACCTCTACAGGCTGAAGAAGAGAGAAGAACTTAAAAATAGCGTGGTTTATGAAGAAAAAAATTGGCGCCATTTTCCCTTCTAGACGTTTGTGTAAAAAAAAATACATGTTCAATAAATTATTCCTTCTTATTCTCAGGTGCTGGTCCACAACGTACGTGAGCTGGAGATCCTGATGATGCAGAACAGGAAGTACTGCGCAGAGATCGCCCACGGAGTATCGTCAAAGAAGCGTAAGACCATCGTTGAGCGCGCACAGCAACTCAGCATTAGGGTGACCAACTCTGCAGCCCGTCTTCGCAGCCAGGAGAACGAATAAACTAAGGATAATTATTAAAAAATTATAAAACATGTCTGTGTTTTATTCCAAAACCCTAGATCGCCTTACACACCAAAGACCCGGCGACACAGCCCGCCAACACAACCCGCGGCTTATGCGCACTTCACACCTTCAGTTTTATCTGTACGATTTATCTGTACGGTCAAACTGTACAGATAAATCGTAGGTCCATACAGCCTACACACTTTCAAGTAAACTGCACGATCTTTCAGTTTTTATCATCATGGCCTCTATAGACGACACTTTAGCGACCGTAGGACTAATTTGTGTGTTACAAGAAAATAGACGAAAACGAAAAACTTTTTTTACTCGATTATGGTATTCCTTGCTTTTGATTTTCCATCATGAAGGCTCCGATTGGTATAGTCATATAAACTCTTTCAGCCATTCTCATTGGGCCATGGTCGACGAGTTTTCGTTGAGGCGCAAGGAAAAATACTTATAAGTCGTGTTCACGCTCGCTGCGACAAAACTGCGCAGTTTTCGACACTACACTCTCAGTTTTAACTGTACAGATTTATCTATTCATATTTTGATTAGATCACAGTTTAACTGTACAGTTCAACTGTTTGTTCTACACACCTAACGACTTATCGGTACAGTTCGACTGTACAGATAAAACTGAAGGTGTGTAGTGCGCATTAGGCTCAGCGCAGACAGAACGGAGCGCAGCGGAGAGGATTTTCACGCACTTGAAAAATAAACTTTAAAATTATTACACAATAAAGTGCATAAATGCTTGAACCTGACAAAAAATGCTCGCGCTTACTCGAAGATGCGCGGCGTCGAGTCGGCGCCTGCGTCGTACGCGTACTTTCAGTGTTGTCACTGAGTTTAAACGAGTACGGAATATGCCCGCCGACATGTCGGCGGCTAGCGTACGCAAGCGCTCAGTTGTCCGGCGACATTTCAGCTGTAGTGACGTGCTAGTATTTTAAATGCCAAATAAGTTTCTGATGTCGAGCCGCCGACAATGTTTTACGACTTGCAATGACTGAAGCCGCCAACCTAGCCTGCCGGCAAAATGTTGCCGCCGGGCCGGCTTTGGTGAGTAAAACGCCTAAAAGACTTAGAGTAGTCGTGGTAGCCTTGAGGTTAAAACACCAGCCTCAAGTATGAGTATGCGAGTTCGATTCCAGGTCAGACAAGTACCAATGTAACTTTTCTAAAGTTATATGTACTTTCTAAGTATATCTTGAACACCAATGAATTTAAAATGTGAAGGAAAACATCTTGAGGAAACTTGCCCCCTAATCGGCGAACACATTTTTGTCAAATGGTTGGGATCGTTCGGATCGCCCATTGGTCCGAACGATCCCAACTAGTCGCAATCATTTGACAAAAGTGTGTTCGCCGATTAGGGGGCAGGACTAAGTCTGAAATCGCCAACCCGCATTGAACAAGCGTGGTGATTACGCTCAATCCTTCTCTGTTTGAGAAGAGATCTGTGCCCAGCAGTGGGACGATAAAAGGTTGATGATGAAAAGACTACTGTCCTCCTGTGTACCTTCACTTGCCTGTGGACCAGGGCCACGGTATTTTTTCGAATAACCCACAGCCTTGGTAGGCATCGCCCATCGGTTTTCCTCAGTGCAATAAATTATAAGCTAGTACTTGACCGCAATCCCGCCTGGTGGTAAGCAGTGATGCGAGACGTTGATGGTAAAGCGCACTAGTTTATTATGAGCCTATAATTCACTCTAGCCTTGAAGACACTCAAATTGTAGTCCGACGGACACCGCCGCTGGTAAATAATTGTTCCAGACCCTCGATGCGTCTTCCTGGGAGGGATATCAGGCGCGCGTCGAACAAGCGCCGAACCTACCCACTAATTGCCGCCCTCAAGCCCGCGCATATTACCACCCCTTCCCACTACCTAAGGGGACTCAAATTACCAAAGTTTTCGAACTTTCCATGTGTAGTTGGAATCTATAGCTCTTTTTTTTAGTTATCACCGTCCTTTGTGAGCCCATATTCAGGATTCTGTACTTAGTAGGTATGTCAACTCAATGTAACAAACGCTCCATTTTTTAACTATGATAACAAAAAAATCGCAGTAAGGAACCTTAGGTCCGTATTATAGAACGTTACTCAAGCTTTGATCTCTGCTTAAGCATTACTTAAAACTAGTTTCAACCAATCAAATGGCTTGAAACGAGACTTATGTAGAGCTTGAGTTTTGAGTTACGTTCTGTAATACGGACCTTAGACTTGGCACGACTATGTCTACATTTTACTACTTTTTAGGACCTGCGCAGACGGCGGAGTTTTCTCCGCGGCGGGGAAAAAAGTGTACGCTCCGCGAATAAACAGTCCACCGCGGACTTACCGCGAACTCTACGCACGCGGCATAGAATAAAGAGGGACAGCGGTGTGCGGTCATTTGTTGCCCAGATAATTATGTAGAAAATTGAGAGCACACAACGCGGACTAAAGTCCGCTATGTGCATTGCTTCGCCGAGTCACACAAGTTCTGTTTTATTCGGGGACTCCCCCGTACTTTTGTTCAGTCCGCCCTCTACATGTCCTCGGTTATTCGGATTACTTTTTGTACGCGGTACTTTTAATCCCTTGTTTGCGTTACTCTATTCAGTTGTAAGCGATCTATTTAGCGGACAAAAATCCCTCGTCTGCGCAGGGTATTAGAGATAAACACGCAGCTCTAGCGAGGCTTGACAAGTTTTTACAGAATGTTTTGGTGGGATTTGTGTTGTTGAGCAGATACCAAAAGAAAATAACAAAAAAATATATCTAGTAATGGTGCATTACACAGGTAGAAAAAAACCAACTTCAAGTATTCAGCATGGTTTTCGAAACGGCTAGATCAAGGTATTAGCACAGTATAAAAATCATACAGTAGGTCGACGCCTTTGATCTCGTGTAAAATCAGAATCAGAATCAGATATTTATTTGTAGAACATAGGTAGTTAATACAGATGGTGATGTCAATATAAAATGAACACTATGTCTTACCGTCGAAGGCGTACAAATATTCATACTAAAATTATCATAAAATACAATTAAATTTTAAAAAAAGATATAATCATACAGTCAAAATTAATAATTAAAACAAATTCAGAGCTTAAATAAAATAATTCCTTAATAATAAAACCGTCCCTACATCAATTGATCATCCAAATATTCACTAAGCGTATAATAAGTCTTCTCGCACAACAAATTAAAAAGAGCCTTTTTGAAATGGTGTATGCTGTCAAGATCCTTTAATTTATTTGGTAATCTATTATATAATTTGGGTGCCATTCCTAGAAAGCTCTTTGAGTACAGTGCAGTCTTGTGTGGAGCAGCACATATCTCTCTATATCGTCTTTTTGATCTCAATGTTGGAAACAAATGCATGTTTGATTTTGCGAATACTACCGTCTCGTAAATGTACGTACAAGGCAAAGTAAGTAGTTTATATTTGTTAAATAAGGGTCTACAACTATCAGTCTGTTTTAGCTTAAACACAGCACGCAAACACCTCTTTTGGGCTTTGAATGCAATCTCTTTATCGGTGGAATTTCCCCAATACATTATACCAAAAGATATGGTCGATGACACAAACGCTTTATATGCAATCAACACTACAGATTCATTGGATATTTTTGCAAGATTATACAGTGCATAAGAATATTGGTTCAATTTTGAACAAACACTACCCACATGATCCTTCCAATTTAGATGATTATCCAAATAAAGTCCTAGGAATCTGGCACTGTTGGTTTCATGTATTTTTTTGGTCTACATATTTTATATTTAAAATTTGTTTTTTTGTTCTTTGTTGGAACGTCAAAACTTGTGTTTTCCCTAAGTTTATTTTAAGTTTATTTGTATGTAGCCAGTTAATAACGCAATAGATGGAATTATTTATATCATTTTCATATGATTCCAAGTTTTCACACGGTATAATAATGGTGCTGTCATCAGCAAACAGGACAGTCTGGTAGCCGGTACATTTTGGCAAATCATTTATAAAAATGAGGAAGAGCAAAGGCCCAAGGACACTCCCTTGGGGTACACCGCAAGTTGTATACCTAACGGACGACTTGTGAGCAACTTCTCTCTTTGATTTGGCACAAATTCTATTTATAACTGTAATTTGTTTTCTTCCATGTAGATAAGATTCTATTAGGCTCAATATATTTCCTCGGACACCATAACGTTCTAACTTACTTAGTAATATTTTATGGTCCACGTGATCGAACGCCTTAGACATATCCATGAGAACCACGGCAATGGGGTTCCTTTTATCAACATTTTTTAAAATTTCCGCCACCAGCCCAGATACTGCTTTGTTTATGTTTCTATTTTTTCGAAACCCATACTGTTCATTAGCGAATATATCATTTGTTTCAAAGAACGAGTTAAGGGAATTATAAATCACTTTCTCAAATATTTTTGACAATACCGGTATAAGGGCTATTGGACGATAGTTTGAAATAGTTGCTTTCTCTCCTTTCTTATGAAGGGGCTTAATTATAGTCGTTTTTAATAAGTTTGGAAAGTGGCCATATTCAATGCATAAGTTAATTATATAACTAAGGACGGGTGCAATTGTATACGACACTAATTTTAAAATTTTTGTTGCGATTTCGTCATACCCCGTGCTATTGGTATTTTTCAATTCATTAATGATTTTGTAAATGTCTGTAGCATCCGTCGGTGCCATAAAAATGGTTTTTGGGAAGTAATCCATAAAAGATATAGCATTACCATTTGCATGATTTTCAGCAGGTTGTACCGAATCTATAAAATAATTATTGAAAGCCGTAGCTATATCTTTAGGCTCGTTAATTACCTTATTATCGATACAAATCTCCCTTACAGATTCCGGGGGAAAGTTAGATTTACACCTATTGATCAGTTTCCAGGTAGCTTTGGTTTTATTTTCTGCGCTATTGATAATATGACTGTTTTGAGACTTCTGTGTCAAATGTATTACTCTTTTCAGTCGTCTAGAATACTGTTTAAATAATTGTTTATTTTCTATATTTGGTGATCGCCTAAAAAATGCCGACATCGTCTAGACAGTAACGCATCGGCCAGGGTTGTCACAAATAAACAATGTTTATGAAATTATTTATATAATGCAGGCCAACATCGATAGCTGTATTACTTATATTTAATTAATTTGCTATTTTTCTAAGGGAACAACTCCAGACACATTTAAGTTATTTAGATGGCATTTTCGTAACCAGCACCCCAATCGACCTCGGAATTAACACCCTTATCATACATTTAAATTGATGTCCGCCATCTTGGATTTCAGCAAGGATAGCTTTTTCGTAACTATGGTGCTTCCACAATTATATTTACTTAAAATTGACACCCATATTAAATTATAAAAAAAATACATCCGCCATTTTGGATGTCAAAAAGGATGGCTTCTTTGTTACAAGCACCCTAATTATACTCAAAATTGACACTCATATCAAATAATAAAACAAACAAACACGTGTTAGCCCTTAATGATAGATACCGAGCTACGAACATCGTTTTGTTCGCAGCTCGGGTGCCGCTTACCCGCGTCTCGTCCCTCACACCCCGCACGATTGCTCTGTCTAGACGTCTTCGTCGGACGACTGTATGATTTTTAGACTGTGGTATTAGTGAACTAATATCCCCTTTAGTGGACCTGCAGGGTAATGGCGTAACCCACTATGAGTAGCAACGGATTGCATTTTGACAGTTCAACAACATCCCTTGCCTTATGTAGGTATGTTGTGGAGCAAACACATTTTTCAAACATATGGAGCAGTGGATTAGCAGTATGCTTCAAAATTATTGCAATTGGTAGTAAGTAATATACAATATGTAAAGAAAATCCTGTCCGATCCGTGAAGGTATTGTTAGGTATCGATAACTGAGTCTACCAATGCCTACAAAGACAGGCTAAACTTAAAAAAATCCCCCTAAAAATAAATATTAAGTATTTCGCAAAAAGAGGTAACTTAATACATGTGCGGTAAGCAACCCCTTCCGCGGGCGGCGGGGGGCAGTGCACGCGGCACCTGTGACGTGGTCGCGTCGCTATTCGCTTATAATAATTCCGGCGATGTCACTTTTTTAAAAATTACCAAATTTCGGGGAAATTGGAATTAATTCCCGGGAAAAAGGATTATTTCAAAATTCATTAGTATTGTTACTATGGCGATTATGTAAAATTCTATATTATATTTGGTCATGTGTTTATCTAACCTTTATTATCCTTATGGGTCGGACAGGATTTTCTTTACATATTGTATTATATTACCTACGCAATTAGGCACTGAAACCAGTAAATACAGTCGACAGTACATCAAGTAACCACAATCTGACAAAGTTCTTTGATTTTCGTCTTTATCTCTAAATCATTAAGGCTCAAGGTTGATTGGGAATATTTGACAGTCAGCTTGACTAGCTTTTTTTTAATAATAATAATAATACTGATAATTTTTAATAATAATGATGATGACGAACAATTACCGGAGATTCATTGTGAAAGACGGCACAGTTGACATCTGTCGGGCATGTCACCGGCCGGGAGAATCAATTAGACACATCATTTCCGGGTGTTCTCGTCTAGCTACCGGAGAGTACTTGCATAGACACAACCTACAAGGTTGTGTCTATGCAAGTACTCTCCGGATCTCAGGATAATTCACCAGCAACTTGCTCTTAAATACAAACTTGTGGAATCGGAGGTGCCGTACTACAGGTATACGCCTGACCCAGTTCTCGAAAATGGCTATATCACATTGTACTGGGATCGATCTATCATCACTGACAGGACTATTGTTGCCAATAAGCTTGATATAGTGCTGGTGGATCGATCAGAGCGGCGTGCAATGATTGTTGACATAACCATTCCACATGATGAGAACCTCGTGAAAGCTGAGAAAGATAAACAAATTAAGTATCTTGATTTGGCTCACGAGGTTGTCGACATGTGGGAAGTGGATTCAGCAATCATTGTACCGATAGTCGTGACAGCCAATGGCTTAATAGCCAAGAGCCTCGACCAACACCTCAGGAGGCTCTCGTTAGGCAGCTGGATCAAAGGTTTGATTCAGAAAGCGGTACTGCTGGACATGCCTCGCATCGTCAGGAAGTTCCTCTCTCTGGAGCCCTGACCGCCGGTAGCTTGGACCCTGTTCCCGATACCGGTGGGCTACTATTTTTTATATTTTTAAATGTTTTTTTTTAATGTATTTTTATGTACTTAGAAATATTTAAAAATATAATTTATATGTACATAAAATGAAATAAAGGGATAATAATAAAAAAAACTAGCGCTTGACTGCAATCCCGCCTGATGGTAAGCAGTGATACAATCGTTGATGATAAAGCGCGCTAGTTTATTAAGCCCATTCACTTAAAAAACCCTTAGTGAATAGGAAGGAAGACGGCAGTTGAGCGAGGTGGTGCAACGTTAGACCCAATAACACGACCAAGAATGCTGCGCCAGAGGGAGATTGATGTGGAGACCCTCCACGACCAAACTCCCGGCACAACAACATTTGACGCATCGTACCCGGCACACATCGCAGTCGACCCGTCCTCCGTACGGCTTCACCAGATATCATGCCGGAACACGACGAATCGCTTGGCGGCAAGACTTTGTCTAGTGGGTGGTAACTTCTGCCGGCAGCCGATGTTATGGCCTACCACCGAGACCTACCACTGCTGTCTTTAATACAATGTTTTGAAAATTACGTAACATTAATAAAACTCCCTGTGCGTGTTTTTGTGTCGCGTGCTCTGTGCTAATATTTTGTGCATCGGGGCTGTCACTGGATGGCCGGAGTTATGCGATAGTGTACCAAAATGTATTCCTCTTGATTTTTTTTTTCAACTTTTTCATTTCATTTACAAGTTAACTGAGATCCACTGTGTTCGTAACAAATAGTCTTAACCTATGTTAGTATCTAACCAATACAGACCTACACAGACAATTAACACACGCCACCCCTGCTCAGTATGGACAGCCTCCGTGGATCCTCCGATTAATCGACTTCAAAAACATAGTAGAGTAATTTACGATCAATTGATACTGATACGATAAAACAGATCACAATATTCAAAATTAAGCAGTCACGCGCAGTGCAGTGACGATTAAGACTACTTGATGCCCTAAGCAACCCACGCCTGTGGGCCCCCTATTGGAATGAGCTTTTTTTTTTTTTTTAGCCGTCCTTCCTCGGCTCTCCCGGATTTCTGTCCCGGATTTTGTACCTTCCTATCTGGCAACCCTACGTGAAAGTGAGACGTGATTCGCGATGCCCTAAGGACGAACATTTTGTGCTTCTTCTGGTGCCCCCCAGACGTAATGCCCTAGGCAATCTGGTGCCCCCCCAGACGTGATGCCCTAAGCAATTGCTTAATTTGATTACGGGTTAATCCGTCACTGGTCACGCGCCGTCATACTTTTTCATGTCAGCCTCCGTGGCGTAGCGGTAGCGAAAGCGTCCGCTGCATAAGGAGGCGCGGGTTCGATCCCCGCACAGTGCAAATATTTGTATACGTGAATATGAATATTTGCACTGGTCTGGTCGTGCCTCGGAAAGCACGTAAAGCCGTTGGTCCCGGTTGCCATACGAACATCTAGTGGAAGTCGTTACGGGTTGTTGGAGCCCTCAAAAGTTCAACAATTGGTCTAGCTGCAATGCTTCGATGTCCCTATCGGGTTGTGGAGGTCAGAAGGCAGTCGCTTCACGGAAAATGTCGAAGTTTAGCCATATCAACAGTTAGACTGGTAAAGCGGACCCCAGACTCCAATGCTGAAAAAAGCTTCGGATGCGACTGGGATTAACGTAACCTACTGAGCAGAACCGTGCACTATTTACATAGATTATATAATAAATATGTACGTACGATAAACATACATATATGTCGTGTTGGCCTAGTGGTTAAAACACCAGCCTCTCAAGAATGAGTGCGCGGGTTCGATTCCAGGTCATGGAAGTACCAATGTAACTTTTCTAAAGTTATATATACTTTCTAACTATATCTTGGACACCAATGACTGAAGGTGAAGGAAAACATCCTGAGAAAACCAAGTCTGAAATCGCCAACCCGCATTGAGCAAGCGTGGTGATTACGCTCAATCCTTCCCTGTATGAGAGGAGACCTGTGCCCAGCAGTGGGACGATAAAAAGGTTGATGATGATGATAAACATACAAGAGCAAATATAATGACATGTTTGAAGAGAGAGGAAGTGCTTTTTATCGTGGTTTTAAAAGTGAGACAATCATCCTCAGAACCTTATTCGGGCTCCCCCGTACTAGTCGCACCACCGACGCAACTAGAGACCATCTTGGAATTGCATGATTTAATTCCCCCATCTCCGTTCCACCAGCGGACGACCTGTCGTACGGCTGGTTTCCACCCTTACGTTGTTAACACCACTACGATCCGGACGAAGCGTTTCGCCTCCTCCTTTATACCGCGTACATCGAGGCCTCGAGGGACTGGAATAATTTGCCAGCGGCGGTGTTTCCGTCGGACTACAATTTGAGTGTCTTCAAGGCTAGAGTGAATAGGCTCTTAATAAACTAGTGCGCTTTACCATCAACGATTGCGTCACTGCTTACCATCAGGCATGATTGCGATCAAACGCTAGTTTATAATATACAGTATGTTAAATAACAGAGGGCGTTCCCTTAAACTCGTTAATATATATCATTAATAGATTAAAATAAAAATATCAGCATAGAAAAATAAGCATAAAAAATCCGAATAAAAAAAAAATCTAATTGGAAATAAATTTGAAACCTCCTGTTTTAAATCAAAATAGTAGTCGTCATGTATAAATAAATTGCGACGTTGCCGTCTTTCATGTTCGCGTGTACAGTGTGTTTCTTTTACATGTCAATTCAAAAAATTTTTATTGAATATTTTCTTATTGGAAAATTTTTTAAAACATTTTGTTTTCGAATGGAAATACTTTTTTTAGCTTGTATGTATGCTATACTATTTCGGGTTAACGGGAACGCCCTCTGTTAGTTAACATATTGTATATATAAAAAAAAAAAAAATCTACGCTGGCGTTCGCATACGTACCGGATGCAATACAGATATTGCAGTGGAGCCGAAACAGAGTCCAATGGCCTAATCAGTGAACACATTTTTGTCAAATGATTGCGACTAGTTAGGATCGTTTGAGCCGCAGTTGATATTACTTTAGTATAAAAAACTTTTTTACAAAAAAAAACAACCGACTTCCAAAAACCACTACAAAGTGAAAAATAACTAATTTCGGAAGTCGGTGTCTGTGGTTTTGTATATTCGTTTTTTGACACCGACTTCCGAAATTAGTTATTTTTCACTTTGTAGTGGTTTTTGGAAGTCGGTTGTTTTTTTGTAAAAAAGTTTTTATTTTACACTTTTTAGTTGTTAAAAGTACTATGTATTCAGTTGCATCCGGTCAGACTGGAAGCTGACGCAAATATAGTTGGGAAACGACGTAATTTTGTTTACTTTATTTTTTACCCCTAAGTATTCCCTCAACTGCCTACGGTCTTAATCATCAAATTTACTGCAGACCATTATTTTACCCAATGGGTGCAAAGGTCTCATCCATATAAATGAATGAAGTCCAACCACAAAGTAGCTATTGTAAACCGTTGAGGAGTTCCCGGAACCGGCCTTTGTCTTCATCTTTAGAGCTCTTATGACAGTCACAACCCATCTAGGTGTAAAGTTCTTATCAATACAAATTAATCGAGCCCAAACACAAGGTAGCTGCTGTGAATTGTTGAGGAGTTCCTTCGACTGTCTCCCGGCTCCATTATCAGATCTACTCCAGACCTTTATTAAATTGTAGTGCTTTAAAATACTTAATGAAAATGCTAAGAAATGCACTAGTCCCCCCTGCAATTTTTGAAAGTTCCCCTTGTTTTCTCTGGTCTTCCACCATCAAACCCTGATATCCTTATCATGGGACCACTTTGGAAACGTCTTCTTTCCAACAGAAAAAGAATTATCAGAATCGGTTCATAAACGACGAAGTTATGCGCGAACAAACATAGAAAAAAAAAAAAAAAAGCATATATACGGTCGAATTGAGTAACCTCCTCCTTTTTGAAGTCGGTTAAAAATCATTAGTTGCAATCATTTGACAAAAATTTGTTCCCCGATTAGGCTGCTGAACATATTATTAAATGTACTTATTGGAGGGTTATGTTTTTAGTGCGTATCTTCTATGTAATAATCAGAATTTTTATTTTTATTCTATTTATTATGTTAAACGTTTTTTAAGGCAGTTTTGATGTGGGTAGGTACTTGCACATTTATAATACGCACCACACAGTGTTCAAGTTCATTGGTTTACATCTTTTACCGTTTCTTGGCATCCGTGCGTCACTAACGGGATTCAGCAAAATACCAGCGTCAGGTATCCTACCTGGCACATGCTGAGCTGGACTCCTATTTGGTGCAACCATGAGACATACCTACGCCGCAACGTTTTGTGTGCGAAACCGTTTCAAATGTCTGTGTTGTCTATAATGGGTGAATTTGTTTTTATTTTTTCTTCAATTATTTTTTTTTTTTGTACTATTTGTTTATCACCCTTCTTGATGTAATTTTTTTCCTGTATTACCTGTATTGTGTCTTTTGTTGTATGCAACAACAAAAGACACAATTAAACACAATTGTGCACAATTTGATGCACAAATAAATGTGTTCTCTATCTATCTATCTAATATTCTTTGTTACCTTGTACATATAGGATCTCCAGGACCGCTAAACGGATTCACATTTTTGGTATCGTTAGATTTGTCTTAATAGCCCAAATGTCTCTTAAATAGCTGTTTTTTTTTATAAATTATAAACTAGCGCTTGACCGCAATCCCGCCTGATGGTAAGCAGTGACGCAATCGTTGATGGTAAAGCGCACTAGTTTATTAAGAGCCTATTCACTCTAGCCTTGAAGACACTCAAATTGTAGTCCTACGGAAACACCGCCGCCGCTGGCAAATTGTTCCAGTCCCTCGATGTACGCGATATAAAAGAGGAGGCGAAAGGCTTCGTCCGAATCGTCAACGTAAGGGTGTCTCTCCGTGCGACGGGTCGTCTAATGGTGGAACGGAGATGGGGGAATTAAAACATGCAATTCCCTCGCATACTCACCAAAATGAATTCTATACAACACTGAAAGGCTGGCTACTCTACGCTTGAGCTCTAGGCTTTGGAGTCCGGTTTGAGTTAAATCTGGGTCGCCAATCACCCTCTTCGTACCAAAGTTTCGAATCCAAAGTGGCCAAGTGACATTTTGCAGCACCAGCCCAAATGTGGCTGCAGTAGGTACTCCACACACGAACGGACCTGTGCTTTGTACAGCATTAGAAACTGTCCTGGTGTGAAGTACGGCCTGACCTTTGCGATAACGCCAAGTTTCTTGGCCACCTTGGCCTTGGACCCAATGAACCGCCCAAAGTTTAGATACGAGGAAATCTCAACTCCCAAAAGCTGAAGGCGGTCGGTACAATCTCAGGATTCATTTCGAAAAGTAGGAACCAAGGTGAACGGGCTCCTTTTGGCGGTAAAAAGACACGCCGATGAAAAAACATACTGTGAGATAAAAAAAGAAAAAATCTACCAAGCACATCGATTGGGGTATAAAAATGAAGGATTTTAAACACTGATTCTAAACATGTACCTATACAATATGTTAAGAAAACCCTGTCCGACCCATAAGGATAATAAAGGTTAGGTAAACACTTGACCAAATATAATATAACATAATCATCATAGTAACAATACTAATGAATTTTGAAATAATCCTTTTTTCCCGGGAATTAATTCCAATTTCCCCGAACATTGGTAATTTTTTAAAAAGTGACAACACCGGTATTATTATAAGCGAATACGGACGCGACCACGTCACAGGTGCCGCGTGCCCTGCCCCCCGCCGCCCGCGGAAGGTGTTGCTTACCGCACATGTATTAAGTTACCTCTTTTTGCGAAATAACATTTATTTTTTTAGAGGGATTTTTTTTAAGTTTAGCCCGGTTTACCTAACAATACCTTCACGGATCGGACAGCGTTTTTTTACATATTGTATAACATTGTATTGATAAATAAGAAAACTAAAAAGATAGAAATAAAAAAATATTGCTTCGCTATGCTTGCAGTTTATTTTCAAATAAAGGCCTCAAAATCTCATTTATTCTCTGGTTATTTTAACATAACACCGTCCGTAACGGCAGATCATTGGCAAAGCTGGGGTTACGGTTATGATAATATTCTTTTTATGATACACGCCTCTTCGTACCAAGTACGGCTTGTTAGAAGATACAGGGTGTCCACAATGTAAAAAAAAAAAAATCTATACTTCTATACTATACTTTTTAATATAAAGCTGAAGAGTTTGTTAGAACACGCTAATCTCAGGTACTACTGGTTCGATTTGAAAAATTATTTTTGCGTTGGATAGCTAATTAATCCAGGAAGGTTTTAGGCTATATAACGTCACGCTGCGACCAATAGGAGCGGATCATATAAAAAAACATATCGAAACCTACGCGGGTGAAACCGCCCGCAGCAGCTAGTAATAAATAAAAAATAACTTTATTGATATATCAAACCTCAATACCAAATGAGTACATTTCATAGACTTAGGCACCCATTAACTTGATCAAATGTTATTCCGTGGTGCTTGGCAATCTGGGCTTCTCCCAGTTGCAATAATGTCCCTTTGTGCCGATTGGCCTAGTTCTGTTCTGTCTCCTGCTTATTATGGAGGGAAGTGGAAAAAATATCTTTTTTCTTACTCCTCCGCTATTCTTTTCTGATTAATTTCGTTGCGGGACCCAAGACAGTTGAATCGTTTCTCCGGGACTCGTCGAGCTTCATTGCTCGGCGTTTTTCTGGCGGTCTCCACTGTTGATTCTGGCTTTCAGGAGTTGCAGTGGGTTGGGAACAGTGTGGCGGGTTTTCTCCCATTAAAAGATACTTAGGCATATTTTTGGAAAATAAATGTTGAACAAATAGTGGAAAACCCTGCCTCTAAAAACTAGGGGGACCGTGTGTCTTAGGAGTCAGCGTTCTATTAAGCTAGCTCTTCTATGAAGAAACTTAGGTATTTTTCGTCTTTTTAGTACAGACACTGATTCCGTAGTTAGCGACAGCCACCGCGGCCGCTGCGCAAGGTGGCGCGGGTTCGATCCCCGCACAGTGCAAGTATTTGTATGCATGAATATGAATATTTGCACTGGTCTGCTCGTGCCTCGGAAAGCACGTTAAGCCGTTGGTCCCGGTTGGCATACGAATATCTAGTGGCAGCCGTTACGGGTTGTTGGAGCCCTCAAAAGTTCAACAATTGGTATAACTGCAATGCTTCGACGTCGCCTTCGGGTTGTGGAGGTGAGACGGCAGTCGCTTAACGGAAAATGTCGAAGTTTAGCCATATCAGCAGTTGGACTGGTAAAGCGGGCCCCAGACTCCAAAGCAGAAAAGGCTTCGGATTCGACTGGGATTAACGCTGGGATGATGAAAAAGACTGATTCCGTAGTTCACTAACTAAATTTCAGTTCAGTGCATCTCTTTCTTTCGATTTGTTTAAGAAAAGGACAGAAAATGACATATTAGTTTAGTCTTGTCAAATTAGTCAGCGCCTGACGTAAATTGTCAAATTTTTAGTCACCATATTTTAATCACGTTATTTATCACGTTATCTATGGTGTATCATAATTAATATTTTTCTTGTCTTTTTTTTATAAATTACTAGCTGCTGCCCGCGACTCCGTCCGCGTGGACTTCCGTTTACAGGGCGCAGTGGCCGTAAATTAAACGGAGCTCAGTTGATATAAAATAAGCGCCTGTTAAAATAATGGGAGCAGTATGTAGTACGTCCGCGTAACTCCCGTTTTCGCAACATTTTTTGTTACTGCTCTCCTCCTTTTGGCCATAGCGAGATGTTATATAGCCTATATCCTTTCTCAAGCTCAAGACCATCTGTGTACCAAATTTCATTACAATCGGTTCAGTAGTTTTGGCGTGAAAGCCGGACAGACAGACAGAGACACTTTCGCATTTATAATATTAGTCCGATGGAAATACCGTCGCTGGAAAATTGTTCTAGTCCCTCGATGTATGCGGTATAAAAGTGGAGACGAAACTCTTCGTCCGGATCGTAGTGGTGTTAACAACGTAAGGAAACACTTTTGCATTACCAGTGTAAAAAAATAGCGGGCCGGCCGACAGCAGTGAAAATTGAAATCATTAAAAAACACAATTCTATGTTTTTTAATGATTTCAGTTTTCACTTCTGTCGGTCGGACCGCTATTTTGTTTTTTTTTTTTACCTTTTGTATAATCACACTAAAGGTCACAAAAAAAAAAAAACAAAAACCAATCACGTGTCGGGTCGGTTCCGCTCACGCGGATTCAATGCTTTTCCATATCCAACAAAAATGGTCTACGTCGCTATCATCATCATCATCATCATCATCATCATCTTGCTTAACAGGAGGCTTCAATAAATAAAAATAAAATAAAAATCGTTTATTTGCACCTTAAAGTAAAGAAACACACAAAACAATTGTTTTACAATAAAAATAGACCTAAGGTAAGTAAAGTTGTATTTTAGCCCACCTTCGGAAACAATTGTAGCCAAATGATCAAAATAACATATGTATAAACTATGTACTTTACATAATTGAATAATTTTCATTGCCTAGATGAGTTTAAGTTATAATTACATGGATGACCAAAATGCCACCCAATCAATCACCAACTAATTTGGAGAAAATAATTTGGAGCTCTAATAAATTTGATTTTGATTTTTGATTTGATCATCTCAGCCTCTTGAAGTCCACTGGACATAGGACACCCCCTAGGATTTTCTAAAAGAACTGTTGGACGCGGCCTGCATCCCGTGCTTCTCTACGATTTTTTTTTTTTTTTATAAATTACAAACTAGCGCTTTACTGCAATCCCGCCTGATGGTAAGCAGTGAAGCAATCGTTGATGATAAGGCGCGCTAGTTTATTAAACCTACTCACTCTAAGGAACTGAGTAAATAGGAAGGAAGACGGCAGTTGAGCGCGGTGATGCAATGTTAAACACAACAACACGACCAACGATGCTGCGCCAGAGGGAGATTGATCTGGAGGCCCTCCACAACCAAACCGACACAACAACATTTCGCGCATCGTACCCGGCACGTACATCGCAACACAACTGCTCAGACCCGTCCTCCGTACGGCTTCACCACTTGATTTTGGTCAGATCATCCGACCACCTTGTCGGTGGGTGTCCGACGCTGCGCTTGCTGGTAAGTGGTTTCTGCCCCATCGTAGCTATAGAGGCGTTTACATATTAAAAAAAAATCTTGTAAAAAATAGAACACCCTATGTTTTCATATTTGACGACTATGCCTTTCGCAACTCATGCAAATATTTATGCAGAATTCAGAAATCGGTCAAAATTGTAGCGAAATTTGTGAGGTTTGAACGTGTTCTAGAGACGTGTTAAATTCTGTGCTATTGTTCAAAATGCAGGAAGGTGGCATATAATTTAGTTTAGCGCGAGGTAATTACTAATCGACATAATACTATTGGACATGCCTTAAAGATAAGAATTGTGGCACTCCGAAAGAAAGAGAGAAAACGAAGTTTCGTCTATCTTTATCTCTATCAAAATAGTGAATCATCTATGAGGAAAGAGATAGTACTAGATGGAAAGTTAGGCCATCTCTCTCAATCTTTTTATACCAAAAAATTACTGCTGATTATACGCGTACAGCATGTCCATTAGTATATGTCTATGTTATTACTTTTTCTTCTTCTTTCTTCAAGGTGAGATTGCACCTCAACCCTTGATCAATGGCCTCTGTGGAATACTTATACAATATGTAAAGAAAACCCTGTCCGATCCGTGAAGGTATTGTTAGGTATCGGTAATTGATTCTACTAATGCCCACAAAGACAGGCTAAGCTTAAAAAAAATCCCCCTAAATAAATAAATATTATTTCGCAAAATGAGGTAACTTAATACATGTGCGATAGCAAGCCCTTCCGCGGGCGGCGGGGGGCAGGGCACGCGGCACCTGTGACGTGGTCGCGTCGCTATTCGCTTATAATAATACAGGTGTTGTCACTTTTTTAAAAATTACCAAATTTCGGGGAAATTGGAATTAATTCCCGGGAAAAAAGGATTATTTCAAAATTCATTAGTATTGTTACTATGATGATTATGTAAAATTCTATATTATATTTGGTCAAGTGTTTACCTAACCTTTATTATCCTTATCATATGGGTCGGACAGGGTTTTCTTTACATATTGTATATATAAGAAATTCTTTGAAAATTTAATTTCACAATAATGGCGGATATCGCCAATCATCATCATCATCTCAGCGTTAATCCCAGTCGCATCCGTAGCCTTTCAGCTTTGGAGTCTGGGGTCCGCTTTACCAGTCCAATTGCTGATTTTGGCTAAACTTCGATATTTTTCGTGAAGCGACTGCCGTCTTACCTCCACAACCCGAAGGCGATATCCAAGCATTGCAGTTAGACCAATTGTTAGACTTTTGAGGGCTACAACAACCTGTAACGACTACCACTAGATGTTCGTATGGCAACCGGGACCAACAGTTTAACGTGCTTTCCGAGGCACGACCAGACCGGTGCAAATATTCCCATTCATGCATACAAATATTTGCACTGTGCGGGGATCGAACCCGCGCCTCCTTGCGCAACGGCCGCGTTCGCTACCGCTACGCCACGGAGGCTGTCGGCGGATATCGCCAATGACAGTTGAAAATGACGGCCTCGTGAACCGTATATGAGGAGGGTTTGAGGCAAAGTCATTATGTGGCCACTATGCTGCGATATTTCAATGTTCTTTATGAATTATTTACTGAATGCACTTTTTACTACATAAATCACATGACTATAAATAATTTTAAAAGTCCAATGAAAAATGCGCGTGACACTCAGCTTTCCCGTCAAAACTCTCATGTCATGTAATTACTCGTATAGCCGATTGATTCTGTAAAAATGTCACTATCAAGTGTTAAGAAAAGTGACCTGTCACATATCACATAATTTTGCGCAGATATACGCTTCGGCAGACTACGATCATTTATTTTGAACATAGATCTACGTTCAGGCATACGACAGGATAATAGAGTTGAAGCGGTACCTACAACGCGTCATACTGACGTCACGCAAATCCTACATCTCGCAAGCAGAGTTTACTGAGAAACTAGCATACATTCGACTTCCCAACATCAACCGTTGGGCAAGTGCTCGCCAGACACAACATCTGTTAGGTCAGAGGATCCTACTTTTGCTATGGAGGATGAGTGAGCTTCACATCCGGTTCCTTTTTTTTTTTTTTGTTGTAAGGGAAATCATCAACGGACATCGCTAGATGGCGCTGCGTCTAGTCTAAAGTAAAAACAAACGCTGGTTTATAAATAAATGTAAAAAAATTCTGTTAGTGCTGATAAGTGAATAAAAACTAAGTGAACCGATAAATCATCATCTAATACACAAGTGACAGTGTTATCCATGTATTCTATACAAAAACTGTGAAGTAAATGCATAATTACGTTGAACAAAAAACTCATCCTTAAAATAGGTTTTTTTTAGATATAAGTACTACATTAACAACCTATATTACACAAAAGATTGAGAACTTTGCTATAATTGTGACTTAAACTAATCAAATCGACCTAAAGAAACAATTTATAACAACTACAGTGCAAAAGTGACCCACACAGTGTTTTAAACATCAACCGTCATTAAAAAAACAAAAAAAAAAATATTTGCTATTACTCATCAAATTTAGCTAAGTGACTAAGTGAAATTCTCAAATCAACTATTACTCAAACAATAATCTCGGAATTCAAAAGAAAATAAGTTCGGTTGTGGTTCTGGCGCTTTTGTGGTGGTGGCGCTTGAACATTATATGCCATCTAGTCACAAGATGGCAGCACTGGTAACATGCCATAAATGCAAAAAATTAGTAAATATTAAAGGTACTGTTTTGTGTTCTGCCTGTGATAACAGGTATGAATTAGATTGCGATGGTTACCCAGAGCAAACGTATCGCCTCAAGGACGCGGAAGGAAAAAAGAAGTGGAGATGTAAGGCGTGTATTAGAACTAAAAAATATGCTAGTACCGACAATACCACTAATATCACTATAAGGAAAAAGCCAACTTCAACTTCCACAAGAACACCATCACCGAAAGAACAAGCAACACGAAAAATGGACGTAGTACATGATGACGCGCTAAAACGTCATGATTTACTAGATTCCCAAATACTAGCTGATTGTGAAACATCTATCGAATCTTATACTCCAAATAAATTGTCAATGAGTGTTGACGGTATTGTCTGCCAGTCTGCCTCAGTGGTATCTGACTTGGTATTGGGTTCCGAAGTGAAAGAGATAATTTCTCAGCTCAAATCAAAACTTGAGAGTACTGAAAATGAGCTGGAAAATATATTGTTAGAAAATACAGATCTACAGAAGCAAATATGTAAGTTAACTACAGAAAATAAAACATTGAAATCATTATGCCAGTCGCCCTCTTTGTTTACAAGTCCGGGAACAAACTCTAAGAGAAAGCGACATTCACTAGCTAAACAACACAATTTTTTTTCAACACCAACCCCTTTACCATCCAGGCGGTTAACCGAAATCGATAACCATATAAATGTATCCTCCTTGGAACAAAAAATGTTTACCATACAGCAACAACTAGAGGTTATACAGCTTGAGATAGCGGCCCTCACGGACAGAATGACAGCATTAATGGAACATAATTGCAACATCTGTGCAACTAACATTCCTAATGCGGACGGGTATAACAACGTACAAGAGAGAATAGTAGAGAGAAAAAAAGTGAGATACATTAATGATGTTAGGAATGAAAGGGGCAAGAAGCTTGTGATCCTCAGTAGCAACTCAACGGGCAAAATTCTACCAATTGCTACCAAAATGTTTGGCGATAGTTTTCAAATATGCCATTACATAAAAAAAAACTGTGGCGTGGAACAATTAATTTGCGGATTAGAGAATAAAGTAAGCGAATTAACCTCTCAGGATTACTGTATCATTCAAATTGGTAGTGAAGATTTCAAGACCTCATGCGACTATACTAATCTGGTAAAATTAATACGGGATACGATAATACCTATTAAACATACAAATATAATACTTTGCTGTCCTACTTTTAAAAATCATTATCATAGAGAGATGTATAACTGGCGAATAGAAGCTTTTAATAATATAATTTACAATGACAATTTAATTCATAATTATATTCATTTAATTGACTCAAACTTAAACCTGACTTATGACTCACAGTCATATGATAAATATGGAAATATAAATATTAGAGGTATGTATAGTATATTTGATCAAATACAGCAACTTATATTGGAAATTGACGCATATTCTGAATATTCAAATCCTTCCTTTGAGGACATTGAACAACATAGTCAGCTTTTTCGAGACTAGTACTTTGTCTGGTGATTTGAACAACTTGGCTATATTTAGGGATAGGTACTCATATCTTACCATTTTTCACCAAAACTTATGCGGAATAAATAATAAGAAGGATGAACTTGAAATGTATGTAACTGAATTACCAAACGAATTGAGCTTTATTTGTATAAGTGAACATTTTTTAAATCGAATAATGGTGTCACAATTTAATTTCCCTAATTATAACGTAGGCTCTTACAACACAAGGTTAAATAAAAAAAGAGGTGGTACTTTAGTATTAGCACACGAAAACAGACAAGTTGAAGACTTAGAAATTTGTAAAATGCTGTATAAAACTGATAGCTTCGAGATATGTGGAGTAAGGGACATTGAGACAAACTGTTATATAATCTGTTGTTATAGAACACCCGTTAATAAAAATATTGACGATTTTCTAAATAGATTAGAACAATTGCTGCAGTATCTTTTCAATAAAACATGTATTATTTGCGGAGATTTTAACATCGACTTAGCAAAACAGGATAACAAAAGAAATTCGTTTACATCACTGTTGAAATGTTATAATTTTAGATATTTATTTGACTCTGTTACATTTGTGCGAAATAACTCCGAATCATGTATAGATAATATTTTGACCAATACCTCTGATAGACATATTGTTAGCACAGATATTGACCACAATCGATTAGCGGATGGACATGCAGCCCTCTTCTGTACTGCATATTTGGAAAAAGTTAATCCTACACAATGCGCTACTTTTAAATACATAGAGAGAAGATTATGTAACGAGAAAAATAAAAATGCATTCAGACAGAAACTTCTCGAACACGACTGGAATTTAGGTACAAGCGCGTTTATACAAGAATTCCAAGAATTGCATTCTAGTACTTTTAAAAAAAGCAAGGTTAAAATTAACGTAAATAGAACTGGTCGGTCAAAATGGATAACGAAAGGAATAAGGATATCTAGCAAAATGAAAAGGTTACTTAATACTGTAAATAAAGCTAAGTGTGACGAATCGTTATTAAAATATCGTGAACAGTATCTCAGAATTTACAAAAAAGTAATTAGGAACGCTAAAAAAAGGGAAGTCGCAAATCAAATAAATAATGCAGCTAATTCTAGCAAAGAAATTTGGAAAATGGTCAGTAAAACTCGAAATAAATTTGACAAGGATTTAGAAAATAAAAATATAATACTAAGACATAATAATAAAATAATTTGTAACCCTACAGAGATAGCAAACATTTTTGCGGAAAAATTTAATAACAATAACGGTGTAAATATTGGGAATCCAGAACTGGCTAAACAGCATCTCATTGAAAATATAGCCAGTGTTGATAAATCTATGGCTTTTGATCCCGTCACAGCGATAGAAATTTATAAAATGGTGAATGGTATGGAGAATAAAAAGTCATATGGACATGATGAAATACCACTGAGCGTAATAAAAGAAAATATAGATATACTGGCATACCCAATATCTGAAATAATTAATAACTGTGTCCATGAAGGGTGTTTTCCTAACCAATTTAAGTTAGCTAGAGTTCTACCCCTATTTAAGAAAGGTGTCAAAACAGATCCAGGCAATTACAGGCCCATTTCATTGTTACCCGTTCTATCAAAACTTTTTGAAAAAGTGATCAAATCTAGGCTAGTAAGACATTTAAGTAGTCAAAAAATAATAGATAGTAATCAGTTTGGATACCAAAAAAGTAAGGGCACACTAGATGCAATAGACTCGTTAGTTAATAACGTAGTAAAACAGCTGAACAATAAACTTAAAGTTGCTGGCTTATTCCTAGACCTAAGTTCCGCGTTTGATACCGTAGAACATTGCATTCTGGTGGATAAGTTGGAGCATTACGGTATAAGGGGAAATGTTTTAAAACTTTTTAGTTCTTATTTGGCCAATAGGAAACAGTACGTCGAAATTAAATCAATTCACGAAGGTGTGGAAGAAATACATAAGTCGAAGTCGCTTGCGGTAACTAGAGGCGTTCCGCAGGGTTCGGTTTTAGGCCCCCTTTTCTTTATTATATTTCTTAATGATCTAACTGAATATATTAAAAACATTTTACCAGATGCTGACTTGATAATATTCGCTGACGATACTAGTGCTGTTATAGCTGCTGATGATATGGAGACCTTACAACGTAAATTAAATTTATTGATAGCCGCTTTTGAAACCTGGTTTTCTATGAATAATCTTAAATTAAACGTAAATAAGACGAAGTGTATGATGTTTAGATCAACAGTTAGAAACAAGGCTCTTGTAAACGTAGGATCTTTGGGAAGGCAAATTGATGTAGTAGAAACTGTAAAATTTTTGGGGATACAAATTGATTCCTTGCTTAATTGGAAGCCAGAACTTAATTCAATTACGGGCACAATAAGTAGTGCCTGTTATGCAATCAGATCTCTGAGGGATACGCTATCTATTTCCCAACTTCGTTCTGTCTATTTTGCTCTGGTTGAATCCAAACTTAGATATAGTATTAAATTTTGGGGAAACAGCTATAGGTACAATGTTAAGGCAGCCTTTACCATACAAAAGCGAGCATTAAGAACCATGCTTCGTTTAAACCAGACAGAATCATGTAAGGAGTTGTTTATTAGGTTTAGAATTTTGACGGTACCATGTCTTTATATTTTGGTTCTCCTTACTCATTTAATCAAAAATTTAAACGAGTTTGAAACTGATAATGAAAGGAAAAATAGAGTTGACACTCGTAGAAAAGATCTTCCTACTTTTGTGCAGCCAAAGCTTAATGTTGTCGATCATTCGTCACGCGTGCAGTCGGTCAATCTGTTTAACAAATTACCAACAGAATTGAAGAATATTCAGAATGTAAACATATTCAAAAATAAACTCAGGGATTTGTTAATCAACAAAGCCTATTACAGTATTGACGAATTTTGTAATGACAAAAGCTTAAAATTAATATTATATTGACATTAAACTATATTTGTGTGTATACTCTTTGTTTGACATTGTTTGATTTTTTTTTTTGTTTGACATTGTTTGACATTTATAGTTTTTTTTTTCTTTCTAATTAATTAACCGACTTAATCGTATTTTTCTGGTATTGCTAGAGGCAATGTATAAATTGCTATGTACAATTAATATGTTTGCTATGTATAAATGCTGCACTTTGAGATTGCTTATATTTTGATATTTATGTAGCTTTTTCTTGTATACCTAATGTACACATTTCAACACAAATGTATTTTTGTTATGAAATAAAGAACTTGAACTTGAACTTGAACATCAAATGACTTCTCCCGCTCTGGGCGGAGCGGAAGGGCATGTCAGACTTTTACTGACTAAAACCCACCTGAGTTTCTTCATTGGCCTGTGCGATGGCCAGGGCCACGGTTTCTTGTTTAACCAACCCGCAACCCTGACCCAGGACGCATCGGTCTTCATGGAACCCGTCAATGATGCAATGTGCTGACATCGCTTTGAGGCGCGCGTGAAACACGACGCGCCGTCGACTCGGGCCTTCACATCCGGTTCCTCATACCTCCACAGTCTCAATCCCTTAGCGTTCGTAACAATCACACTCGGGGTTTTACTCGGTGGCAGGCCGAAAGCGGACTCCGGGCTCCAACGGGCGGGCGAAAGCCGCGGTTGCAACCGAGGTAAACGCAAAGATGATGCTGATGAACACTAAAAAGATGAGGATATCCGCAAAAGAACCAAAGTCACAGACATAGCTCAGTCAGGGTCAGTAAGGTTCTGGAGTGGCGGCCACGTACCCGAAGACGCAGCGTAGGGAGGCCCCCAACTTGGTGGACCGATGACTTGGTGAAGGTCGCGGGATTGATGGCTGTGGGCAATACACCAACGACCAACAAGACCAATAGGAGAACGGCATAACTAACTCCACGCGAATGAAGTCGCTAGCGGCCGCTAGTCTAAAATAAAATATTTGAATTTAACAATTCAAAAACGCCTATAAAATGGTTTCATAGACATTAATGAGTTTTAGCCTGTTCGAACCTTCTGTGTATGAGAAGAGACTTTTGTTGGTCGTGTGTAGGTCAGTTCTTGATACTATTATCACAGTTTACAGATGGCGAGAGTGTGAAAACCAGTGAAGATGGTGCACCCAGGGAAGCAACGAAGCACCCACCACACTGTCAGGTTTACAGGGGATGATCACATGCCCAAATATAAACCTATCATCAGTGTAAGTATTTTTATTGCTATTACATTAGGCCGCTGCCTCGAAACTTGCGGGCTGCGGGGCGGCGCGCCGCTCCGCTGCACGAGGACACGGCGGTGCTCTACCCAAGCCGGGTAGATCTCCACCGTATGCTCCACCATGTCCTTTGGGCAATCCCCACAGTGGTGCCTTCGACAACCCTTAGGCCGCTGCCTCGAATCTTGCGGGCAGCGGGGCGGCGGCGGCAGCGGCGCGGGAGCCGGGCGGGCTTCGAAGATCCGTTCTCGAAACTAGCGGGCAGATCGCGCGTCACATAGCCGCCTAGTGATGTGTTCACCATTGTGTCGACGAGATATTTGTTTTTATTCGCAAAAGAAATGTCTGGGCAATGGCGGCAACGTCTTTTTGATTCAAATTTATTCCTAACGCTCGATCACCGCTCGCTGCCCGCCCGCTGCCCGCAAGATTCGAGCGCGCGAAGTACACCGCTCGCTGCCCGCCGCCGCCCCGCTGCCGCCCCGCTGTTTTCGAGAACCGGTCCGTTTGATTTTACGCATAAGATCCTGCCGCTCACTCGCCGCCGCCGCCGCCCGCATGATTCGAGGCAGCGGCCTTATGGTCATTATTATCCTCAGCTGAATTCACTCACAACCATGGGCATATGTAGGTAGGCCTCTTTTTTATCGACTTGAACAAGAGGCTCAAATCAACTGTTTTTTTATACCTACGTTTAGTGCCTCATAACTCCGTCATCACCCTCATCATCAACCTTTTTATCATCCCACTGTTGGGCAGAAGTGATCTCTCATACAGAGAAGGATTGAGCGAAATCTCCACGCTTGCTCAATGCGGGTTGGCGATTTCAGACTTAAAATCCAGGTTTCCTCAAGATGTTTTCCTTCGTCTTGTAATCAGTCATTGGTGTGCAAGATATACTTAGAAAGTACATATAACTTAGAAAAGTTACAGTGGTACTTGTCTGAGCTGGAATCGAACCTCGTCAAGTATCAGCGTATTTGCAAAATTACCACATAGAAATATCATATATCAGAACGGTCTCTAAAACCAGGAGCACAGTAGTACGAAGAGTAGCCAGCCTGTTGGTTTTCTATAGGATGCATTTTGGAGAGTGTGCGAGAGAATTGCATGATTTAATTCCCCCAGCTCCGTTCCTTCATCCGACGACCATTATTGCTCCAGTCCTTAGATCTACGCAGTATAAAAAAAGGGGAGAAACGCTTTGTCGTGGGGTCAACAACGTAAGGGGATAGTCCTCCTACGATGGGTCGTCCGATGATAGAACGGAGATGGCGGAATTAAGTTATATAATTCTGCTCACTCTCCAAAGTGCATCTTATAGAAAACCGAAACGCTGGCTATTCTACGCCTTTGCTCCGGACTTTGAAGATGGTTATATGTAGATACCAACAATCTACTAAATCGATCTGTTGTTCTACCAACTCGTACTGAGCGCGAGGGGTTGTCTGTGCAGATCTGCAGGGCATTTACGTACATCTAGAATTAATTAAAACATTCTTGGTGATTGCGTGGGACAGATAAATACCTATCTTTAAATAAATAATACAAACTTTAACCTACTTCTCATAGCCTAGTAGCCTACTTTGAAAAAGATGGTTCCTCAACATGACAAATTCATTAATGATTCTTTTGCATGTCTGCACGCAAATTTGAAAATGACAAACTATCAAATAACTTCTCCTAATCTATTGCAGTGTTTTTGTCATCCTTTTTGGCTTTTGTAAAGGCTTTATATTGATCGCTATGCCAGTTTTAAAGATGAAGGTTTGGTTAAAACCTAATTTTAAGATTGTTAAACAATACTTTGGTATCAAGGTAATCATTTATTAATTGTCTTCTCAAATGTGATTCATGTGTGAGTGGTTTTTAACTTGCAAATATTATTAAGTTTACTGATGTTTTTACAAGTTTTAAGAGTTTTCATTCCGAAGTGTAGTGATTTGACTTCAGTGAGTATTTTTCTCATCGTATGCGTACATTTTTTAATATTTTCGAGCCGTTTGGAGTTACAACCCTCGGGCCTAACGCTCATAATTTTTTTATAGATATTTCTATGCGCTTGGTTGATAATTCACATGACAAAATGGCTGCCTTTTACCTTGGATTGAGGTTAAGCATTGCCATACAATGTGGCCATTACGCCAGTCTCTTGTTTGTTAACAGTAGACAGCAATGCGGGTGAATTTTTCAACGCTATATTTTAGTTTTCCGTAAACGGAATGCCGCTCGAAGTTGTTTCAGAATACGTATACCTCGGGCAAACGTTGCAATTAGGGAAAAACAATTTCGATAAGGAGGCAAATAGAAGGATCCAGCTGGGATGGACAGCATTTGGGAAACTTCGTCGGATATTTTCGTCGCCCATACCACAATGTTTGAAGACTAAAATCTTCAACCAATGCGTCCTACCCGTCATGACTTACGGAGCCGAGACGTGGTCACAAACGGTCAGACTAGTCCATAAGTTTAAAGCCGCTCAGCGAGCTATGGAGCGGGCTATATTGGGCGTCTCTCTGAAGGACTGCATCAGAAATGGGGTGATACGACAGAGGACCAAAGTCACCAACATAGCTGAGGCAAGCTGAAGTGGCAATGGGCTGGTCACATATGCCGCAGGACCGACAACCGTTGGGGTAAACGAGTCCTCGAGTGGAGACCGCGTCTCGGCAAACGTAGCGTAGGACGCCCTTTGGCGAGATGTCAAAAAAATCAAAATCAAAGCATTTATTTCAAATAAACCAGTTACAGGCACTTTTGAATTGTCAGAAGGTCGGTCAGTCAATAAGATGAAGCTAGTCGCCCATTCCAAAGAGTAGGTACCTATGGAGAAGAACGGGCAAGAAACTCCATGGACACTCTTTTAAAGTTTCAAGCTATTGTTACAAATATTTGATTACATCATTCATGTTGAAATCAACCGTGTGAGAACGATGCAGAAATAAATTGTACGCCGAGAGCGTCCATTATGAAAACACACAAAAATCAATTCAGAAATTAAAATACGCCGTGGCAGCTAAGAGATGACCAGTCCCCTCCGACGGCGTCCGTTCACGAACATGACGAATGGATCAGCATCATTCAGCTCAACCATATTCAAGGGAACCCAATGACCCAACACACACGCCACCATCAGCGAGACATTTGAGTGAGCATGACATACTCTCAACAGCCAGAGCACTATCAAGTCAATAAAAAAGACTAACCCAACAAAAAAATGCCTTACAGCACATTCGTACATTGTGCTCACACGTTTGCCATGCAATTATACAATACTAAGAAATTGAATCTACACAATGCTAAGATAGTTTTTTTGTCCAAGGTTCAGCAGCTCCAACAGTGTTCCCGAATCTGTGGAAAGTTTAGCTCCTGTGTAGCTGTAGAAGTGCCGAACACCTCTGTCAGCGATACAATTCCGTAACGTACAATATGCTTGGCTACATAGTGTGTAATACAGGCTTTGAATTAGTAACATTAACAGTTACATATTAAAACTACAAGAGGAAAAATCAGAGAACAATCAGTGTATAGAAATCGGACGCAGCTCAAGCCCAAGCCTTTTTGTCCTCAATATAATCCTTCACACTATAAAATGCTTTCTGACACAACTTACGTTTAATGAAGGATTTGAATTTATTCAGGCTCAGATCTTGAACCACCTCTGGAAGCCCATTGTAAAAATGTATACATTGGCATCTGAAGGAGCCACCTATTTTCTTGAGCCTTGTTGTAGGTACAATAAATTTGTGCCTGTTCCTAGTATTTATATTATGGACATCACTGTATTTTTTAAACAATTTTATATTTTTATGAGCATACAAAAGATTTTCATAAATATATTGAGACGGCACGGTCAGTACATTAATCTCTTTAAATTTTTCTCTGAGAGAGTGTCTCGGACTTAATTTATAAATTGCACGAACAGCTCGTTTCTGCAAAACAAATATTGTTTGAATATCGGCAGCATTTCCCCACAACAGAATGCCGTACGACATTACGCTATGGAAATAGCCAAAGTACACTAAACGGGCCGTCTCAACATCAGTCAAATTACGAATTGTTCTAACTGCGTATGCAGCAGAACTTAGTTTTTTTGACAATTTTTCTATATGTGGACCCCATTGAAGCTTAGCATCCAGAGTTATACCCAAGAATACTGTGCTGTCTTCAGATTTCAATTCTTCGCCCTTCATCAACACTTTAGTTTCCACCTGCCTAACGTGAGGTAGAGTAAACTTAATGCATTTAGTTTTTTTCTCGTTTAAGAGTAAATTATTAACATTAAACCAATGGACTACTTTGGAGATCGCGCTATTTACATCATCAGTAACCTGCTGCTGACGTTTCAGTTTAAATAAAAGTGAAGTGTCATCTGCAAACAACACTATATCGTGGTTATCCTTTATTAGGTACGGCAGGTCATTGATGTAAATAAGAAACAAAAAAGGACCAAGAATTGACCCCTGTGGGACTCCCATTGTTACCAAAGACCCGGAAGATCTTGTTCCATTAACGTCAACGCTTTGAATCCTACCACTCAAGTAAGATGTAATAAGATCCAGTGCAGAATTCCGGATCCCGTAGTGGCGGAGTTTCCTGATTAACGTATCGTGAAGAACGCAATCGAATGCCTTAGACAAATCACAAAAGATGCCCAAGGCATCGCATTTATCCTCCCATGCATTATAAATATGTCCTAGAAGTTCAACACCGGCATCAGTAGTTGAACGACCCCTTGTAAAACCGAACTGTTTGCTATGTAATAATTTATGTTTATTAAAAAAAATTTGCATTTGGTTTAAAATTAATTTCTCAAAAATTTTACTAAAGGTAGGTAGTACAGAAATAGGTCTATAATTTGTGGGGTCTGATGTACTACCTGATTTAAACAAAGGTATTATTTTACTATTTTTCATGAGATCAGGAAACTCTCCACAGTCAATACAAGCATTAAAGATATCAGCTAGAGTGGGTGCCACAATATCAATAATAGACTTAGCAACTTCCACCGAATGGCCCCATAGGTCAGCAGTCTTTTTTACATTTAGAGTGTGAAAGATTTTAATTATATCTCTACTGATAACATATTCAAAATGAAACTCCGAATCACAAACATTAACATTTTCTTTAAGCAAAGACTCGGCAACAGAAGGTGATGAGTTTAGGGATTTAGTAGTTGAAACAGGAATATCTGAAAAGAAATTTTCAAATGCCTCCGAGACTTGCGAGTCTGATTTAAATATGTTGTTATTAATAGACAGGCTATAGTCAGTATTTCTATCACTGGACCTTCCCGTTTCACTATTAATAATTTTCCAAGTCGTTTTAATTACATTGCCACTGTTTTTTATCTTTGAACTCAAGTAACGTGACTTGGCCATATAACAAACTTGTTTAAATAATTTTGAATATTTTCTAACATACAAATTGAATTCAACAGTGTTAATATAAATTCTCTCATTATACAGTTCATAAAGCCGAGTTCTACTTTTATAAATACCGATGGTAGCCCAATCAGAGAAAGATGCGTTACTATTAACAGAGATAGTCTTGGGAACAAAGGTGGAATCAAATAGCTTACAGTATATATTAAAAAAATTGTCATAGAGATGATTAGGATCAGCATTAACAGCACTGGATAAGACTGGCAATTTATTAATGAGATTAAATCTAAAAACCTTCAAGCGGCTTTCAGTTTTGGGGTTAACAGTGATATCCTTTTTGGTCACTTTTTTACTATGGTTTGGAATAGTAATCCTTTGTCCGCAGTGATCAGAATCAAGTAAATTTACAACTTCTTTGTGGCTTGGTATTAGGTTTGTAAAAATATTATCTAGGCACGTGGCACAAGTAGGTGTTATTCTCGTGGGCTCCAAAAATAGGTTTACAAGATTGTAGGACTGAAATAGACTTATAATTTTATTAGAATAACCAGAGTTCTCTAATAAATTAACATTAAAATCACCGCAAACGATAATGGCTTTGCTTGAAACACAAATCTTATGTAAAACTTCATCCATTACCTTTTCAAAGCAGTCATACAATCCTGAAGGGGGTCTGTACACACTTAACACAATGAAGCCCTCCAACTCTATACAAGCAATTTCAGCTGTTCGTTCAACAGACAGGCTCACAATGTCTTTACGATTTTTAAATTTGAGCACGTTACTAACTAAAATTAATGAGCCACCATGTATAGCATTTATTCTGCTAAACGAACTACCAACCTGGTGATTCTTAAAATTGAACAAGAACTGGTGACTTTTTAGCCAATGTTCGGTTATACAGATAATATCAATACCATAATGGTTTATAAATAAATCTACCTCTAAATCTTTGTTCATAAATCCTTGAATATTTTGCTTTTTTGATGGAGCGACGACATCAAAAAGGTGGCTTACCAGCCACCTTTTGGCTGGCGGAGAACTGCTCAGGATTGAGCTTGTTGACGTACCATGGAAGAAACCTATGTCCAGCCGTGGACGAGGAGAGGCTAATGATGATTTTAGTTTGTGAATAGTTTTAATTATTTATTTACACTTTCGCACATGAACTATACAGAGGCGGATCAAATGCCTAAGGTATTCTCTACCAGTCAACCACGGGTGGTGAAGAGATTAGATGGCATGTGCTAAAGTTAAAAAAAAATATGGAAAAAAAAACTCAACACTATTTTGAACCATTAAATTAGGACATATTTTTGTTATTTTATTGTTAGCTTCTATACCTACTAAAACAATTTTAAGTTCAATGCATTATTTTTTTTCAATTTCGTTATAAAAACGACACAAGACAAAATAGGTCTAAGATTCTTCTCTCTTTCTTTTTGACTTCGAACGGTTTGTACATTTAGCAAATGTCACGTAATGAATTATTCATGTCGAAAAAGGCGGCCGCGTGAACCGTCTTACGAGTAAAGTTTGAGGCAAAGTCAGGCGGCCACTAAGCTGCGATATTTCACTGTTCTTTATGAATTATTTACTGAATGTACTTTTTACTACATAAATCACGCACTTTTATTTAGTAAACAACACTATAGATAATTTTAAAAGTCCAATGAAAAATGAGCGTGACACTCAGCTTGACTTTCCCGCCAAAAAAAAACAGGTATTTGATTAGTCCTGTCAAATTAAGACATTCCATAGACATTGTTGTGTCTTTGTGAATAAAATGTTCTTTAGGCTAAGGCCGCACTACGGTTAAACCGCTGCGGGTTTTACCCGCAACTGATTTTTTCGCTACAAAATGCTCGCGGGAAAAAACCGCAGGTGCGGCCGCTTGCATTAGTCTTCTAGGGATACAAATTCACGCGATTAAAAACCGCCGCGGTTAAACCGTAGTGCGGCCTCAGCCTTAAATCAAACTATGTATGTTATTATGAGGAATCCGGATCGGCTGGACAGCGTTCGGAAAGCTCCGTAGTGTCTTCTCGTCCAAAATACCTCAGTACCTAAAGACAAAAGTCTTTAACCAGCGTGTGTTACCAGTGATGGCATATGGATATTAGCTGCCATGGCGTATTTTAATTTCTGAATTATTGTTTTTTTTTTGTGTTCTCCGTAATTTACGCTCTCAGCGTACAATATATTTCTGCATCGTTCTCACACGGTTGATTTCAACATGAATGATGTAATCAAATATTTGTAACAATAGCTTGATAATTTAAAAGAGTGTCCATGGAGTTTCTTGCCCGTTCTTCCCCATAGGTACATACTCTTTGGAATGGGCGACAAGCTTCATCTTACTGACTGACCGACCTTCTGACAATTCAAAAGTGCCTGTTGCTGGTTTATTTGAAATAAATGTTTTGATTTGATTTGATCAGAAACGTGATCCCTCACTATGGGCCTCATAAGAAAGCTCAAGGTCGCACAGAGAGCTATGGAGAGGGCTATGCTAGGTGTTTCTCTACGTGATCGAATCAGGAATGAGGAGACTTTTAGAAGAACTAAAATCGCCGACATAGCTCAGCGGATTAGCTCTCTGAAATGGCAGCGGGCGGGACACATAGCTCGTAGAGCCGATGGCCGATGGGGCAGAAAGGCTCTTGAATGACGACCACGTACCGGTAAGCGCAGCGTCGGACACCCACCGACTAGGTGACTAGGTGGTCGGATGACCTGACCAAAATCGCAGGGAAGCGCTGGATGCAGGCCGTGTCCAATCGTTCTTTTTGGAAATCCTTGGGGGAGGCCTACATCCAGCAGTGGACTGATGACTGACTAATGATGACGATGATGTTCAGATAGTCACTTTACTACTACAGTAATACCCCGACTTCCGCTACCTCGACTTACGCGAATTCGGAGTTACGCGATTTGATTTTCTAGTCTATTCTTTTTTGTTTGAACCCCGCGCAGTCAACTACAAGCGGCGGCGTTTGTTTCTGGCTCCCCCCGCCCGCATTATTATTCGTTCAGTTTACAACAGGCATATACCTACGTCATCATCATCATCTCAGCTTTCATCCCAGTTGCATCCGCGGCTTCCGCGTTGGAGCCCGGGGTCCGCTTTCCTGCACATTTTCCTCCATTTCGCACGATCTATAGCATCCTGTGGTAAGAGCTTGTTGGCACGCATGTCATCTCTTACAACGTCAAGCCAGCACTTCTTTGGTCTACCTCGCTTGTTCCGGCCGGAGGCGCCATGGCAAGACATTTGTTACCCACGTAACCTGCGGGTTTACGTAAGACGTGACCGTACCAGCGCAAGCGACTCTCTTGCAGTTTGTCTGCTATGTCACGGACACGGAGACTGCCACGGATGCGGGAGTTTCTAATGCGGTCTTTCCGCGTAACTCCACTCATCCACCGCAGCATATTCATCTCCGTGACACGCAGCTCCTGCTTGTGTCGCTCAAGCACAGGCCACGCGTCACTGCCATACAGAAGGACAGGTCTAATGATGGTCTTAAAGACCTGTCCCTTAAGCTTAACAGGCATATACGTGTAGTGCGAAATCGGCGCGTAGGTACATAAGTTACCTACGACGTTTGTGTTTTTTTGTGCGTTGTAAATTGTACCCCGACTTACGCGAATTCGACTTACGCGGATAGCGCTCAGTCCCATCCATCGCGTAAGTCCGGGGTATTACTGTATTTGGGAAAACTAAACGATTCTCTTATTCAGAAACTAAACTAAATTTTAAAGCTCGGTTCATCTTTTTCTTTCAATTTCTTTAAGAAAAGGACAGAAAATAAATTTTAGTTAGTTCGGCCCATGGAAGTAATAAGTACTACCTACAACTGGAAGGCTGATAACTTGGCGTTATCGCAAAGGTCCGGCAGTACTTCACACCTGGGCAGCTTCTAATGTTATACAAAACTCTGGTCCGTTCGTGTGTGGAGTACTGCAGCCACATTTGGGCTGGTGCTGCCAGAGGAGAGACGTGCAAAGAGGCTGATTGGTGACCCTGATCTAACTCGAGTTGGTCTCCAAAGCCTAGAGCACAGGCGTAGAGTAGCCAGCCTTTCGGTGTTCTATCTCCCCGAAATGCATCCTGCATTTCGGGGAGTGTGCGATGGAATTGCATGATTTAATTCCCCCATCTCCGTTCCACCAGCGGACGACCCGTCGTACGGCTGGTTTCCACCCTTACGTTGTTAACACTACTACGATCCGGACGAAGCTTTTCGCCTCCTCCTTTATACCGCGTACATCGAGGGACTGGAACAATTTGCCAGCGGCGGTGTTTCCGTCGGACTACAATTTGAGTGTCTTCAAGGCTAGAGTGAATGGGCTCTTAATAAACTAGTGCGCTTTACCATCAACGATTGCGTCACTGCTTACCATCAGGCAGGATTGCGGTCAAGCGCTAGTTTATAATATATATATAAAAAAAGGCTTACTTGCAACCTTTCAACCTATCAAAATGAACCTTATGTCAATACAAATAAAGAAAAGAAAAAAAAAACGTTTATTTGCAGTAAACATGAAGCAAGCGTTTACAAAAACATAAAAAATAAGAAATTGTTGAGGGAAACATGCGTCACATCCACGCAAAACGGCTGTCGCTCAGCATTATGCTGCGACTCTATGCAAAAAACAGAGCCCAGCGCTGGTTTTCAGCGACAGCCGGCGTCGACGTAAAGACGTCACCCGATGCAACAAACAATTAAAAGTAGCACCGAGCCGGTAATACAATAAAAATAAAAACGTATTAATTAAAAAATATAAAAAGTAAATCCAATTGTAAGTGGTGAGAGTACAATTTCAACAACACAAACAGGTCTTATATAAAAAATAAAATAAAGGATATATAAAAACTACGAGAATATCATCCTCAGAAATGACATACATCTGATTCCGGTTTGACATTCAGCATTTTCTAACATAAAGTATTTTTTATTTAACGAATATCTACTTAGAGAAGTGAGCTCAAGTGAGACATATCTATTCTTGGTGTGTCTCTTTCGCACAATTGCGAAAGATATAGCGATATACACAGCGTGTGTACCTATACAGTTAAGAATGGTTACACTGGTTAGAAAGGGACGAACCAAGATTTATGACCTCTCACTCGGCGCGTGCTTAGTCGCACAGTAAGCCTTCTAGTTGTACGTAGTACTTATTACTTCCATGGTTCAGCCCAATTTAATGTACTAAGTGTTCTTACCAGGACTCTACGGATTCTCCAAACTATGTCAGCTCGCAGTCCTACCCGGGACATGACTCGGGGGCTCCAAGCCCTGAGGCGTTCAACTTCCACCCTGCTGCTCAGAGATACCGGCTGAATGAACAGCGTAAGTATTTGGACACTAAAACCTCTTTTACAGAAAACAGCAATTGCGACATGTTTACCAAAACTTTAAATATACTTAAGTTCGGAAAAATAATTTTATCTACTCTCATATCAAAAACTTAAAAATATAAGACTAAATAAAAACTTTTTTACAAAAAAACAACCGACTTCCAAAAACCACTACAAAGTAAAAAATAACTAATTTCCAAAGTCGGTGTCTTTGGTTTTGTATATTCGTTTTTTGACACCGACTTCCGAAATTAGTTATTTTTTACTTTGTAGTGGTTTTTGGAAGTCGGTTGTTTTTTTGTAAAAAAGTTTTTATTTTACACTTTTTAGTTGTTAAAAGTACTATGTATTCAGTTGCATCCGGTCAGACTGGAAGCTGACCCAAATATAGCTGGGAAAGGACGTAATTTTGTTTACTTTAATTT
The DNA here is from genome assembly GCA_017933935.1 of Sesamia nonagrioides. NCBI lineage: Eukaryota > Metazoa > Arthropoda > Insecta > Lepidoptera > Noctuidae > Sesamia > Sesamia nonagrioides. The sequence continues at coordinate 1,550,045 of JADWQK010000407.1, forward strand.
TTACCCGTAAGTATTCCCTCAACTGCCTATGGTCTTCATCATCAAATTTACTGCAGACCATTATTTTAACTCAATGGGTGCAAAGGTCTCATCAATATAAATGAATGCAGTCCAACCACAAAGTAGCTACTGTAAACCGTTGAGGAGTTCCCGGAACTGGCCTTTGTCTTCATCATCAGAGCTCTTATGACAATCACAACCCATCTAGGTGTAAAGTTCTTATCAATACAAATGAATCGAGCCCAAACACAAGGTAGCTGCTGTGAATTGTTGAGGAGTTCCTTCGACTGTCTCCCGGCTCCATCATAAGATCTACTTCAGACCTTTATTAAATTGTAGTGCCATCGAAAACTTAATGAAAATACTAAGATACGCACTAATCCCCCCTGCAATTTTTGAAATTTCCCCTTGTTTTCTCTGGTTTTCCACCATCAAACCCTGATATCCTTACCATGGGACCACCCTGGGAACGTCTTCTTTCCAACAGAAAAAGAATTATCAAAATCGGTTCATAAACGACAAAGTTATGCGCGAACAAACATAGAAAAAAAAAAAAAGCATATATACGGTCAAAATGAGTAACCTCCTCCTTTTTGAAGTCGGTTAAAAAACTCGTGGTTTTGCTGAAACTCAACCGAAACCGAACATTCGTTCGGACACTAATTCAATTTCGCAAGACCGGAGAGGGATTTAAATTTCGTTCTGCTTCTGAAAAATACTAAACAAAAGGCCTAAAAGAAAAAAGAAAAAAAAGCATTTATTTAAGTTAACCTAAATGTACAGACGACAGCACATCAAGCTACTACAATTACAGTTAGATTTTTTATTATAGTTTCAACTGTAAAGTCATGAGGAACAGAGAGTAAAGTTCACTCAGCTTCCATAGACAAGGGAGAATCCAGACGGGTGTTATGTCTGGGGGGCACTTGCCCAACGGTTGATATTGGAAAGTTTCGTGTGACGTCTGTAGGACCACCCTTAATAGCGGCAGTACATGCGCCTATATGGAAAGGTAACAGAACCTAAACTAAGACCTATAAGCCCTACAGTCCCTACGACCCTAAGTCCTATAAGCCCTACAGCCCTGACCTACCGTATAGTTCGTAATAAATAAATATATAAATAAGTGCGGGATGTCTGCACCAAGAGACCTAAGGTAACAGACGGATAGTAGGTAGGATTTCCAGGTAAGGGTGAAGGGTAAACTCACTGCCAGTCCAGCAGACTCACAGGACTGATCAGAGATGGCTAAGGGTGTCTTGGCCACAGTGAGGGGTAATGAGACGAGAATAAATTCTAATCTGATTTATTTTTACAATATTGTTACGGGCTAGGGGTACTTAAACGCCGGTTAAGGGTTACGAAGTTTATTGGCAACGAAGGTACAGTCGATTGTAGGCAATGACAAGTAGAACGTAGCTGATGTCGTACCGAAGTCTTCTCTTACGTCCACGAAGTCCGTGTTGTAAACACACAATAACAGTACAGATGTTACTCCACGTAGTACTCACAGTTCTTGTTGCAGTTGTCGCAGTAGGTATTCTCGAAGATCGCTTCTTAACTGTCGCTGTTTTCGTATCGCTAGTCGAGTGTAGACTGACTCTGCGCCGGCGTCACGGCGCTTATATAGGCCAGCTGATCGAACATTCCAGAATCCTCTAGGCGTAATAATAATACTGCATAACTTCGAGGTCACCGGCCAAGTAAGTACCTACGATAATTCCCGGAAACGGGTTTCTAGAAATTTCGATGTCGACACTTTATTGACAAAACTGTTGAGACCTGTACCATTCGATAGGCCATCCTAAGTCTAGTAATGCGTTTTAACATTGTGCCTAGAAAATGTCTAGATCTAGGGAAATAGGACTTGAAAAGTGACACACTGCATGTCACGCGATATTGAACCTTATGCCATCGACATAAGGTCCATTCGTAACATTGCCCCCTTCTTAGTCATGCTCGTCCCGAGCATGATTTGATCCATAATAGCGAGCTAGGCGGTCTACGTGTACGATCTTCAGCTTCCCTCTAGGCCCTTTCTTAATCCTGTAGGTGACATCGTTTATTCTGGTTACTATCGTGTACGGACCCTCCCATTTGGCTTGAAATTTCGGACTCTTTCCTTTTCTCCTTATGGGATTATGTAACCATACCAAAGTTCCCTCTTCAAATCCGGGCACGTTAGCTTTGCGGTCGTATCGGATTTTCATTTTCTCACTGGTTTTCAGACCATTCTCTCTCACTAGCTCATGTATTCCATCTAATTTACGCCGTAGGTCGGCCACATAGTCGACGGCTAGGATAGGAGTATCGGGAGGTGTTCCGGTTAGTGCATCTATTGGTAGTCTAATTTCTCGGCCGAAGTTGACTTTCGCCGGTGTGCAATTTGTGCTATCATGTGTTGCAGAGCGGTATGACATTAAGAAGAGCGGAATGTATTGGTCCCAATCCCTCTGGTGTTCTTCCACTACTTTGGCCAAATGATTCTCCAACGTCTGATTGAATCTTTCGACCATTCCATCTGACTGTGGGTGATATGGTGTTGTACGAGTCTTGTGTATCCCGAGCAGTTGGCAAACCTCTCGAAATAGTGAAGACTCGAAGTTTCTACCCTGGTCAGAGTGTAACTCCAAAGGAATGCCAAATCGACAGAACACCTCGTGAACTAGCTTTTTGGCGACTGTATGAGCTTCTTGGTTAGGTACTGCAAAAGCTTCTGGCCATTTGCTGAAATAGTCTTGCATGACGATGATATACCTATTCCCTTCTTCAGTAACAGGGAATGGCCCAGCTATATCGACAGCAACTCTTTCCCATGGTGCACCAACATTATACACTTTCAGCCGACCTCTGGCTCTCGTTTGCGGTCCCTTTACTGAGGAGCAAGCTACGCATTTTCTACACCAGTCCTCTACGTCTTCGCGGCAATGCACCCAATAGAATCTTTTTCTCACCTTTTCCAGGGTTTTCTTTACTCCAAGATGTCCTCCGGATACTCCGTCGTGCACCTGTCGTAGCACTGACGCGACTTTATCACCGGGAACAACTATCTGTAAGGTGACCTCCTGTCCACTGGGTGATTCCCATTTCCTCTTGAGAACTCCATTATCAATTATCAGGCTGTCCCATTGAGCCCAGTAACTTTTTACTGTTGGGCTAAGCGCTGATATTTCACTCCAAGTGGGCCTTTGGGCACGTTTCTTCCATTCGATTACTGTCTTCAAGTCACTATCTTCCTTTTGTGCGTCTTCCAATGATTGATTATCCCAGTCTTCGTCCAAAGCGTTCACCTGGATAATCCTTACGTTCTCTTTCTTTTCCTGTTTGGCACAATGTCGGCAAGATTCTTCGCAAGGTCGTCTAGACAAAGCATCAGCATTATTGTGTGACTTGCCTTTCCGATGTTCAGTGACAAAGTCAAATTCTTGCAGCTGCTCTATCCACCTTGCTACTTGTCCTTCTGGGTCTTTGAACTGGAGGAGCCACTGTAAGGCAGCGTGATCGGTACGAAGTGTAAACTGCCTCCCAATCAAATATTTCTTGAAGTGTTGTAAGGTCTTTACAACGGCTAGAAGTTCTCGGCGAGTAACACAATAATTTCTTTCTGGCTTGGAAAGGCATTTGCTGAAATATGCGATAACGACCTGCCTATCTCCTTGTGTTTGAGAGACAACTCCTCCAATACCCACATTGCTGGCATCTGTGTCTACCAAAAATCGGCCTTCCCTACTAGGGTAACCTAGTACAGGAGCCTCACACAAGTGAGTTTTTAGTAGAGCAAATGCCTGTTCGCAGTCAGAGTTCCATTCAAATAGACACTTTTCCTCTGTTAAACGATGCAACGGTTTCGCTAACTCGGAGAAGTTCTTCACAAACCGACGGTAATATGCACACAGACCCAAGAAAGAGCGTACCTCAGTTTTATTACGAGGGGTAGGCCACTTCGACACGGCTTTTATTTTTTCAGGGTCTGTTCGAATTCCTTGCGCCGAAATAATGTGTCCCAAGTATCCAACTTCTTTCTGGAATAGTGTACACTTACTAGGACTGAGTTTTAAATTCGCTTCACGCAGTTTCTGGAACACTTTCTCCAAATTGCGTAGGTGTTCTGCGAAGTTTCGTCCCATAATGATGATGTCATCCAAATAGACCAGGCATGCATCACCAAGCAACCCCACCAAGATGCGCTCCATTAGGCGCTCAAATGTAGCTGGAGCATTGCACAGTCCAAAAGGCATGACATTGAATTGCCAGAGACCGTTCCCAGGACCAGTGGTGAAAGCGGTCTTTTCCTTATCCTGCTGACAGATTTCCACCTGCCAGTATCCACTTTTGAGGTCAACTGTGGAGAACCATTTCATGCCACTTAGCAAGTCCAAAGTGTCATCTATACGTGGCAGAGGATAACTATCCTTTTTCGTGGCAGTATTCAACATCCTGTAGTCAACGCAAAACCTTGTGCTGCCATCCTTTTTCTTGACTAGGACTACTGGAGATGACCAAGGGCTGGTGGATGCTTCTATAATCCGGTTTTTCTCCATATCTCTTAACATTTCCGTGACTTCCTGTTCTCTTGCAAAGGGGATACGACGTGGTCTCTGTCTTATCGGCTGTGTATCACCCGTATCTATATGGTGTTTGACGAGCCCGGTCCTTCCCACGTCACCGTCGGTCTTCGAGAAGATGTCATGGAAGTTATGTAACAGTTGCTTAACTTTGTGACTTTCGAACTTGTTTAAATTGCCCTTACAATTTTCGAGTAGTGTCGATATATGTTCCTGCCACTTCTTATCACGTTCCTTTTCGTGTGCCTCTGTTTTTCTCAAAGATGCTACATGATCGCACACACCCACCATGCAATTCTTATCAAGAATGATTTCTTTGTTACTAACGTTGATAATGCGTACTTTTGGTTTATCGGAAATCATCATCAGTGTCCTTGCTGTTATCCAGTCTGGGTGATCTCCAGAATCTTCTATTATAATGCAACGTTTACGGCATCCTATTGGTGATAATCTAATATCTACTAAGGTTTCTGATCTTGGTGGTAATACCGTTCTCCTTACACAGTACACTGACCCCTGTTTTCCACCTTGAAGAAATACTTCTTGTTCTGGAAAACTCAATACTCCTTTTGCTACATTAAGGACGCACTGCTGTTTCTTCAAAAAGTCCAGTCCTATTATGCAATCATCCGTAATATTCGCTACTAAAACAGGGTGCGTGAATGTCTTATCACCCATTTTCAAAGTCACATTCGTTTCACCAAGGACGAGTACTGGTTGGCCGGTGGCGGTTTGTAATCGGCATTGTGAAGACCCTCTTTTCCATGCTATGGTCCGAGGAAATAGCTCCGGTCGTGCAATAGTTCTTGATGCACCAGTATCCAACGTGAAACTGCATGACTTACCATTCAGTTCTCCTTCTATAATAAGACTGTTTCCATCGCCCACTTGTGATACTGTTATAATGGGGGCTTCAGGTCGACCAGCCAGTACTCGCCCCATAGCCCTGGCTGTTCTTAGTTTAAATCCTCGGCTTCCACCTGTGTCCCAGAAGTACTTCTTCTCTTAGACTTCCTGGGACAATTGATCCGAATATGACCCTTTTCGCCGCACTCATAGCAGGTTGGTCCTTGCCGAGTTTTAATTATTGGGGTTACCTCGCGAATGCGGTGCTGTTGTCGGCCGTCTTGGCGTACTGCTTCCACCTCCAGAGCGTGTGTCAAGGCTGCCTTCAGAGTCTGATGGTGACCCAGACGAACTGCAGCCCTGACTTCTGCATCTCGGATTCCATCAGTAAAAGCTTGCACCGTAGTAGCATCAATTAATCCCGGTGTTGATGCATACGCCCTCCGAACAACACGTTCTATTTCCGTTGCCCATTGTTGCAAACCCTCACTGCTCTTCTGTGTGCGGTCGCGGAGTTGAGCCCTGTAGACATGTTCGAGGTGTTTCTCCCCGTATCTAGACTCCAACGCTTCTAGCAGACAGGCTAGGGTATTGCAATCGCCGGAAATATTTTCGAGAATTTGTACTGCATCACCACGCAGAGCAAGCGTAAGAGCGGTTACCGCTTGATCGTCGTCCCAGTTGTTGCCTTTTGCGACCTTTTCGAATTGAAGGCGGAAGGCCACCCATGACGTTGTTCCGTCAAAATGAGGCACTTGGAACGTCGGCAAAGCACTAGGTATCACCCCTTTGATGCCTCCTTTCTGTACCTTATCATGGAGGAATTTTATTTCTTTCTCACACTCCATGATGGTGCTGTCTAGTGCCTCGAAACGCGCATCATGTTTGTCTATACGAGCATCTTGCTGGTCTATGCGCGTATCCTGTTGTGCTGTTTTTATTTTAAGCTCGTTGACCTCTTCTTTTGTTTCTTTCCACTTTTCATTAAGTTCCAATACTAATTTCTGGGATTTTGCCTGGGATTCTGCTACACTTTTAATGATTTGTGCCTGGGTTTCTGCCTGGGATTTATCTATTTTTGCCTGGGTTTCTGCCTGGGATTTATCTATTTTTGCCTGGGTTTCTGCCTGGGATTTATCTATTTTTGCCTGGGTTTCTGCCTGGGATTTATCTATTTTTGCCTCTATGCCTTTTATTTGCATCGTTAAGTGGGCCAGCAATGCCGATAAATCGCATCCACTGCTTCCAGAAATAGTGGTGGTACTAGGCGCACTCACATTTGTTGGTGTTACGACAGCCGCATCTTCTACGGGTGCGGGGACACTGAGCGGTACTTCCTCTTGACGCGCCAAATCCATCGCTGCTTGTCGTCGCGTGCGAACTCTTTCGTCTTCCCTTGGCGTGACCGGCATGCCGCTTCTGACACCAATTGTTACGGGCTAGGGGTACTTAAACGCCGGTTAAGGGTTACGAAGTTTATTGGCAACGAAGGTACAGTCGATTGTAGGCAATGACAAGTAGAATGTAGCTGATGTCGTACCGAAGTCTTCTCTTACGTCCACGAAGTCCGTGTTGTAAACACACAATAACAGTACAGATGTTACTCCACGTAGTACTCACAGTTCTTGTTGCAGTTGTCGCAGTAGGTATTCTCGAAGATCGCTTCTTAACTGTCGCTGTTTTCGTATCGCTAGTCGAGTGTAGACTGACTCTGTGCCGGCGTCACGGCGCTTTATATAGTCCAGCTGATCGAACATTCCAGAATCGTCTAGGCGTAATAATAATACTGCATAACTTCGAGGTCACCGGCCAAGTAAGTACCTACGATAATTCCCGGAAACGGGTTTCTAGAAATTTCGATGTCGACACTTTATTGACAAAACTGTTGAGACCTGTACCATTCGATAGGCCATCCTAAGTCTAGTAATGCGTTTTAACATTGTGCCTAGAAAATGTCTAGATCTAAGGAAATAGGACTTGAAAAGTGACACACTGCATGTCACGCGATATTGAACCTTATGCCATCGACATAAGGTCCATTCGTAACAATATTACAGCTTATATACTACTTTTTCCCAACACACACAAATACACAAACGTCTTGGTATTCCATACGTGAAATCTGCAATTTCAACAATATTTGAAGTAATGCTGAATCACTATTCAAAGGTAGCATTGAACAACGTCAGTATGACGCGTTGTTAGTTCTCTACTAAAAGTTATCTTCCTTCTTCCCTAGGGATCAAACTCTTGACCTCGATCAACCAGATTGTGCAGCAGCGAGCCGACCTCGAGTCCAACCGTGTGACACTGTCCAACCTTCTGGATGAACTCAGGAGGAAGCTCAAGAGACGGATAGAAGAATGTCACATCGAGAAGAAAGAGCGCATGAAAGTGAGTAGAGAAGTTTTTGCTAACTTTATTCGGTTTCCGGTCTGGTTGGATGCAGCTGAGCACCATGGAATAGGTAAAGGCAGGTCTTTCTGATCGGTTGTCTGTAAAGTCGGTTCACTGACGATAGTTAAACGTGACAACATCATAAGAAAATACTGATGCAATGGCTGCATTTTTTAAACCTTTATCGTCGAAATTATAGTTGCTATAAACAATTGACACCACTTTCACTTTTCACTGCACTTCATACTTTACGAAAATATGTATGTTTATTGTTGTTTAGCTCACTCAAATAGGAGAGAGACAGATGACGAACGCTGCCGAACGTGTTGGCTAATTGTGCCTCTTTGTCGCTCTTTCCGCGCTCTCGCTTGCACTTCAAGCCTTAAATGGAACGGGGTAACGCAGCATGAGTCATGTTTTATCGTGCGTGTAGCCAGCTCCATCGAATTATAAGACGTTCTTCGTTGTCGTAACTATCCTAACGGTCTTCAAAGCCTGGAGCACAGGCGAAGAGTAGCCAGCCTGTGTGTGTTCTATATGATGCGACGAAATTGCAAGACTTAATTCCCCTATCTCCGTTCCATCATCGGACGACCGTTTGGACGGCGAGTATCCACCCTTTTATTGTTAACACCGCTACGATCCAGACGAAGCGTTTCGCCTCGTCTTTTATGCCGCGTACCACGAGGGACTGAAACAATTTCCCAGCGGCGGTGTTTCAGTCGGACTACAATTTGAGTGTCTTCAAGGCTAGAGTGAATAGGCTCTTAATAAACTAGCACGCTTTACCATCAAAGATTGCATCACTGCTTACCATCAGGCGGGATTGCGGCCAAGCTCTATTATCACTATCACCATCACTACATAGCATAAAGTCGCTTTCTCTTTCCCTATGTCCCTATGTATGATTAAATCTAACTATACATATAAGTCGCAATAATCCTTTAAATGTTTCATTGCAAGTCGGTTCAAACACGAACCCAGGTGCTTCAAGCCTCAATACCTTCTCATTTCAGAATCTAAAACAAGCAAACCAAAGACTTGAGAAGGAGAAGTTCAACTTAGTGTCAGAGATCGAACACCTGAAGAGACACTTGGAGAAGGAAGAAGCTCATCATTTGCAACACGCTAGAACGGCGGTTGCTCAGGTAAGTGTCGCGACGACGCGACACATCTCCTGAACGTACGGCGCCGAAAGTTCGGCTAAATACGCTCGCAGTGCTTGAAATATCAAGTACTCTATGAAACATCAGCCGACATTACGCCGCGCTCGGCGTAGGGCCTAACCTTCCTTCGGCCAATTTTTTCAGCTAAAACGTATTTAATGTATTTTGCATAGCAAGCGACACATCAAGCGATGCGTTGCGCAACCGAAAGTTCGGCGAGCGTAGCTGAACGTTCGGCGTGTATTGTGCATCGCACGCGTGGCGGTAACAAAGAGCGACAACGTCATCTAAGCCGTCTATAATAGCTAATATTCTAATTAAATCAATTTTTCTGGGCAATTTAGGTACGTCACAAAAACTGCACACCATAAAGTGTCGTCGATACAGACAGACTGACTGTAGCGCGCTGAACAAGACGCCGCGTATTGACCGTTTGGTTTGTCATAACAACTGAATATTGCGACTGACACTTCAGCCTTCGCCTTCAGAGCCTTCAGCTTTCGTCGCCGTACGTTCCGCAGATGTGTCGCAACCCTAAAGTTTAAAGAAGCAGCAGAGGCATCAGAATTCATTAAATCCCCCCTCTATAGTATTTGTTACCCACTATAAAGTGACAAGGCTTTTAATAAATTTTCTTACTCTCCAAGCAGCAAGATAAATGCGACACACTATCAGTAGCAATGGGTTTCATTTTGACACTTCAACAACATTCATTGCATTATTTACGACGTTGAACAGACACATTTTTCGAACATATGGAGTGATGAATTGAGAATAATGGTGTGTTATGGAATTAGGGTGCAGTATGTGGTCGGATTTTCGAGTGGCGTGCACGCACCGGAATACTCAGCGTAGTGAGGCTGCCAACGTGCGCCGGCGCCGGGTTCACATATCGTGGTCAATGGGGCCCGGATAGCTGTCGAGTCCTCCATGAAGTACCTGGGATTGGTGCTCGACAGCCGATGCCAAGCTGATGAGTGCAGCAGGCACGCTATTAACGCTGCTTCCCAACATGGGGGGCCCGAGCGCCGCCTGTAGGCGGTTGTACGTGGGAATCGTGCGGTCCATGGCCCTATATGGGGCCCCTGTGTGGGCGATGGACCTGACGGCCGGAACACTCGCCATTCTGCGCAAGCCGCAGAGGGCGTCAGGGTCGTCCGCGGGTATCGCACGATTTCTTACGAGGCGGCTTGCGTCCTGGCCGGATCCCCGCCCTGGGACCTAGAGGCGAAAGTACTCGCGTCATTGTATTGAAGAGCGGACACGGGGCTCCAGTTCGGCGCAGCGGCAGATCGAGCTGCGCCGAGAGGAGCTCCGTCAGGTCCTGGTGGCGGACTGGCGGCAGAGGCTTATGCGCCCTACCGCTGGCCTCGCTACCGTCGAGGCGATCCGGCCAGTACTCGACGACTGGCTCGGGAGAAGGCACGCCTCCCTGTCGTTTAGGGTGACGTGGGTACTGTCGGGGCACGGCTGCTTCGGCAACTACCTGCGTCGCTTAGGCAGGGAGCCGGACGCTCGGTGACACCACTGTGTCCAATGCGGGGAGGACACGGCGCAGCACACGCTCTCCGAGTGTGTAGCTTGGGAGGAGCAGCGCCGTGTCCTCATAAATGAAATAGGAGGCGCCCTGACGCTGCCGGCAGTAGTGCGGAGGATGATCGGTAGCGCAGATTCGTGGGACGCGGTGGAGTCCTTCTGCGAGGACGTGATGTCGCAGAAGGAAGCTGCGGAACGTGAGAGGGAGATCTCAACTCCCTTCCCGGGCCGCAGAAGACGCGCCGGACGCCGAAGAAGGGCGGATAACGCCCTCTTCCGCCCCCCATGAATAGGTCCAGGGGCGAGGGACATGGGGAAATCCCCGGCCCCTATTCGATGGACCCCGAGGCCGAGGCGCGCGCCTCTGAGGCGATGCACGGGGTAGTTTGACACCCCACTACCCCGTGCAGGAGACGAGGCCCGGACAGACCAGGCCAGCACGAGGGTGTGGGGCCGTGGAAGAATTTAGACTCCCGCGGCCCCACGTGTGCTCGTGATAGAATAGACACCGGGGTGGTTTTAGTCAGTAAGAGTCTGACAGACCCCGTCGCCCACCCCAGGGCGGCGGACATCCATTGAGGATTTCCACCCCGGAAAAAAAAAGGGAGGCTGCCAACAAGGTGTACCGATGACCTGGTGAAGGTTGCGAGAAGTCTATGAATGCAGGCAGCCCAAGACCAGTCATTGTGGAAAGCTTTGTGGGAGCCCTTTGTTTAGCAGTGAACCTTGATAGGCTGAAGAAGAAGAAGAGAAGCAGTAATATGTAGTCCAGTGTGATGGTTTGAGGCTGATTTAAATGTTTGCATTGGTGTTGGACTTCTGTTTCCAGGCTATTCAAGGAGTTGTGACGAAGTGTCCTGTTCCCGACAGCTTCTTCAACCAGTGTTCGATGACAGATCTCCCGAACGTGGTCAGTAGGAATGTCGCTAAGAACGCACCCTCTAGGAACGTAAGTTTTTAATTTTAAGACCTGCCAGGACTATAAGGAGTAGGTAGGGAACGGCAACTTGACGAGTGACCAGTTGTCCCGTGTTCAGTAATTTTCACTGAAGATTTTTTTCCAAATTACGTAGAATAGCGGCTACTAAGGCAGTCAAAATCCATAGACAATTAAATAAAGCCTTTTTTTGTTTCGTGGTGGAAATCCTCATTGGGGTGACTGAGGGGTAAAGGTCCACTTTCACGACTCTGCTCCTACCAGGTACAAAGAATATAATTTAAATATGGACTATATATGTTGCTCTTTAGATATATTTTATATTGGCATCATAAATTAGCAGACAGGTCGCTGGCAGCGAGCTCACCGCCGTCAGACTGTACTTGACGCCTCGCTGTCTGCACGTTGTAGACGGGCGGTCGGTGCGCTGTCCGCGCGTTCAATGCTAGCAGTCGCCGCGCCGTTGCCGCATGAGCGGCCAAAATCTTCATCTGTTTATAAGCCGAACTCAAAATCTTCATCTCATATTTCTTGCGTTTCTCTCTTCATACTCAAGCACAAAAGCAATAATTGCTAGTTCGCGCATTTTTCTCGGTGGTAGGCCAGACCATCGGCTGCCGGCAGAAGTTACCACCCACCCGACAAAGTCTTGCCGCCATGCGATTCGTCGTGTTCCGGCATGATGTCTGGTGAAGCCGTACAGAGGACGGGTCTGAGCAGTTGTGTTGCGTTGTGTGGCGGGTACGATGCGCCAAATGTTGTTGTGTCGGGAGTTTGGTCGTGGAGAGTCTTCAGATGAATCTCCCTCTAGCGCAGCATCGTTTGGTCGTGTTAGTTTAACATTGCATCACCTCGCTCAACTGCTGTCATCCTTCCTATTCCTAAGTTTTTTAAATGAATAGACTTAATAAACGCGTGCGATTTACCATCAACGATTGCATCACTGCTTACCATCCATCAGGCGGGATTGCAGTCCTAGTGCTTGACTTTAGTAGTAGTTAGCACTAGTGCAGTAAAATATATATATATATGAGTCGGCAACTTTGTCTATCGCAGAAAGCGAGAGCGGTGGGCGGGTGGAAAGCTGGCCATCTGCTAGCTGTCGCCGCGTGGACTGCGAGAAGTCGTCTTAGTTTTTTTTTTTATCTTTGCCCTGTTTGTGCGTTTAGCCAATGTCACGTAATGAATTTTCATTCATCTCGAAAAAGACGGCCGCGTGAACCGTCTAAAAGGGAGGTTTGAGGCAAAGTTATGATGAGGCCACTATGCTTCGATATCTCAATGTTCTTTATGAATTATTTACTGAATGCACTTTTTAACTTTTATTTAGTAAACAACATCTGTACTAATATATAAAGATGAAGAGTTTGTTTGTTGGAACGCTAATCTCGGGAACTACTGGTCCGATTTGAAAAAATATTTTTGCGTTGGATAGCCCATTAATCCAGGCTTTAGACTATATACATCACGCTGCGACCAATAGGAGCAGGGCATATAAAAAATGCGGCTGAAACCGCGTGGCGCAGCTAGCATAAATGATTTTAAAGTCCAATGAAAAATGAGCGTGACACTCAGCTTAACTTTCCCGCCAAAACCATCGTCGTCTTAGTTTAGGGCGGCGTTGGAGCAGAGTCTTTTAAGGCGCTGTGTTCAGTAAAAATAGGCTTCTTAAAACAATTTTTTAGCCAAATGTATACATTTCACAGCAGCCAAAAATTTATATGTTAATCTTGATTATATGTAGCAGGAAACCATTGTTTTCAAAACACGTTTTGAATTAATTTTCTCGATAGAAAAAAATCCTAAAGTAACCCCTAAAATTGAATTTATAACAGTTGTAACTGTATTATTAATCATCAAATCTTGATAAAATTGAGAAGCGCGATGTAAAATATAATAGTAAATGAAACCATTGTTTTTGTTTATCGATTTAACTAAGATATTCTAAAATAAATAATGTATTTAATGATAAATAACGTGAACGAAACGTCGCTCCATCGCGGCGTCCATTGCCTTCTCTTTCACTTCTATGCTTAGCGACAGTGACCGCTGAGGCGCGGTGCTTGTCGGACCTATGTCACTTTTTGCTTTACCCCGCACAGAAAATAATTATATTTACGTGTCTGTTTGTTGATGAATAATCATATTTCGTTTTTGCCCGGGTTCAAACCCCAGGTTTACATTATATGCTTTTTGTAGATTTTAATTGAAATAAATGCTTTTTAATTTACTGTTGTATTTTTGCCGATATTTTATTTGATTTTTTTCTGTAATTATTCTTTTTACTTTTTCGCGGCACATTTTTCTTCACCTGTATGTGTTCGGGTTCAAACCCCAGCTTTACGTTGTATGCTTTTTGTTGGATTTCTTATTTGCAATTGTTTTTTTTTTTAATTATTATTAATTTATCCGATTTTCTGTATTTTTTGTAGTAATTGTTCCATCTTTTTAAATATATTCTTTTTGTAACAATTATAATGCAAACTAATATTTAAAATCAATTCGTTATAATTTTTTTTCTACAAATTTCTAGAAATTAATAATAAATAATAATAATAAGCCTTTATTTAACCATGAATTTCTTAGTTCATAATATAATTTAAAAAAAGAAAAACAATAAAAATAACAGTTAATTTGATAATAGTTCAAAACAGTAAATTTAGATTTCATTTTGTTGCATTATTCATGGCCCCTTTCAGTATAGGCCTCCTCCAAGTGCCTCCATCTATTTCACTCGTACAAACCCGATTTCGATAAGAGTTGCAGTTTTGAAGAAAAAATCTTTTATTTTTTTAAATATCCGAAAATGCATTTTTTTTAACAGTTACTCTAAACAGCTGTTTATAAATAGTAATTTCTAGAAATGATATATTTCTAACAGTTTCATGAAAAAAGGACATAACACAAAAAATTTAAGCAGAACGGACAAAGCGCATTATAAAAATAAAAAAGAAAACAAAAAAAAAAAATGAAAATATGTAAAAAATGTACATTTTCGAAAATCGCAAGGTAAAGTGGGATTCGATCCTGGTGCTCGTCTAATGCGAACCGGGACTGTGACGAACAGAGCCAACCATGCTTCGGGGTTGGGTTGTGAAATTACCCTTCTAAATGTAGATGGAATAGAAAAGAAAAACAATAAAAATAACAGTTGATTTGATAATAGTTCAAAACAGTAAATTTAGATTTCATTTTGTTGCATTATTCATGGCCCCTTTCAGTATAGGCCTCCTCCAAGTGCCTCCATCTATTTCAATCTTTTTGTGTTGTGTTATTCTAAGCACTCGTACAAACCCGACTTCGATAAGAGTTGCAGTTTTGAAGAAAAAATCTTTTATTTTTTTAAATATCCGAAAATGCATTTTTTTTAACAGTTACTCTAAACAGCTGTTTATAAATAGTAATTTCTGGAAATGATATATTTCTAACAGTTTCATGAAAAAAGGACATACCACAAAAATTTAAGCAGGACGGACAAAGCGCATTATAAAAATAAAAAAGAAAACAAAAGTAATAATAAAAAATGAAAATATGTAAAAAATGTACATTTTCGAAAATCGCAAGGTAAAGTGGGATTCGATCCTGGTGCTCGTCTAATGCGAACCGGGACTGTGACGAACAGAGCCAACCGTACCTCGGTGTTGGGCTGTGAAATTACGGTTCTAAATGTAGATGGAATAGAAAAGAAAAACAATAAAAATAACAGTTGATTTGATAATAGTTCAAAACAGTAAATTTAGATTTCATTTTGTTGCATTATTCATGGTTGCATTATTTCAATCTTTTTGTGTTGTGTTATTCTAAGCACTCGTACAAACCCGACTTCGATAAGAGTTGCAGTTTTGAAGAAAAAATCTTTTATTTTTTTAAATATCCGAAAATGCATTTTTTTTTAACAGTTACTCTAAACAGCTGTTTATAAATAGTAATTTCTAGAAATGATATATTTCTAACAGTTTCATGAAAAAAGGACATAACACAAAAAATTTAAGCAGAACGGACAAAGCGCATTATAAAAATAAAAAAGAAAACAAAAGTAATAATAAAAAATGAAAATATGTATAAAATATACATTTTCGAAAATCGCAAGGTAAAGTGAACGGATGTGGGATTCGAACCTGCTGCTCGTCTAATGCGAACCGGGACTGTGACGAACAGAGCCAATCATACCTCGCGGTTGGGTTGTGAAATTACGCTTCTAAATGTAGATGGAATAGAGAATGGTTGGTATAGATTTAATAGAACGTGCGTATTTCTCGATGCACGACGCCTCACGCATCGATGTACTCGCGCGGAGCGCCCCGCGCCCCCCAGTGGGCGGGGCTAGTCGTGTCCCACTTCGTCTGCTTCACCCCCTCAAATACCTAAAAGTTTGCTATTCACAGCGTCTTAAGTGTGTACCTTTAATCCACCGCCCTATTTCACCTCTACCTATGGCAGGGGGCGCGGTATTCGCAAGAGTATTCACTCCCGACAGGCAAACTAAACAAAGCCTGCCAAAATGCTAGCATTAAACTAGGTTGCTTGTTTTTGGTTTTAAAATCCCTTTTCTAATACGTGGATATGGTTTCAAAACTGCACAAATGACTGTGAACGAAATCCTAATAACCTTTCTTTAGAGCTAGTATTTTTATGACGCATTGATCCCAATACCGTTGGTCGCAAACTAAACTAAATTTAAGTTCAGTGCATCTTTTGATTAACTATTAGTTTAGTCCTGTCAAATAGCTATTAGTTTAGTCCTGTCAAATAACCATTAGTTTAGTCCTGTCAAATAACTATTAGTTTAGTCCTGTCAAATAACTATTAGTTTAGTCCTGTCAAATAACTATTAGTTTAGTCCTGTCAAATAACTATTAGTTTAGTCCTGTCAAATAACTATTAGTTTAGTCCTGTCAAATAACTATTAGTTTAGTCCTGTCAAATAGCTATTAGTTTAGTCCTGTCAAATAGCTATTAGTTTAGTCCTGTCAAATAACCATTAGTTTAGTCCTGTCAAATAACTATTAGTTTAGTCCTGTCAAATAACTATTAGTTTAGTCCTGTCAAATAACTATTAGTTTAGTCCTGTCAAATAACTATTAGTTTAGTCCTGTCAAATAACTATTAGTTTAGTCCTGTCAAATAACTATTAGTTTAGTCCTGTCAAATAACTATTAGTTTAGTCCTGTCAAATAGCTATTAGTTTAGTCCTGTCAAATAACTATTAGTTTAGTCCTTTCAAATAACCATTAGTTTAGTCCTGTCAAATAACTATTAGTTTAGTCCTGTCAAATAACTATTAGTTTAGTCCTGTCAAATAGCTATTAGTTTAGTCCTGTCAAATAACTATTAGTTTAGTCCTGTCAAATAACTATTAGCTTAGTCCTGTCAAATAACTATTAGTTTAGTCCTGTCAAATAACTATTAGTTTAGTCTTGTCAAATAAGTCCGTCTATTCTGTTCTTAATTATGTAAATAGAAAGAAAAAGATGAAATGAACTTAAAATTTAGTTTAGTTCGTGAACAAGAAAATCGGCGCCATTATGTTCGGATTTAAGAGGGGACTCTAGTGCCGAGGAATTTGGAAAATATGTACTTGAAGAAACTTTTTCCATCGCGCTGCTTCCAACCTCTTCGTCTCCCAGTAAAGTGCGGAAACGACAGTTGCAGCTCAGTCTGATTTTACCTACAAAAACGTTGACCAAAAGATGTTTCGTACTCCGCTGTTTTCTTTTTCAAAACACGACAGATCTCAATTATTTTTATATCAAAATTTAGAGGAAAATTATACCTATGCTTCTATTATTATCTTTTTTGTCAAAAACTTATCACGTTTATCTAATATTCCTCTGAAAATCACGGTCAAAATGGGTTATTTTTCGCGATTTTGAAATATCGTATTTCTTTTATTAATTATGTTTCGGAAGAAATCAAATGATAGGGGCACTTATAATCACGGTGTTAAATTGTTGAAAAAAAAATAATAGCTCTAAATACATTATCCACGAAGAAAACAGCGGAATACGTTTGTATAGAGAAAGCACCACTAGAGTCCCCTCTTAAGTTTACCCAAGATTCCATAGCTGTTTTTGCACGTGTGAAGCTTGTGTGTGTGCGTGCACTCTAAGAACATAATAACAGGACGAATTCCTGTTGTGTGAATAATTTATTTGTATTTATAGGTAGGATAGATAAAGGAGGCATCTCTTGCTAAATTTTATTATTGTTTAGGCTGATAATAAACTGGCTGCCGCTCGCCTGATGCGCGACATAGCTGAGTTGAGGCAGCGTGTGGCGCAGGTTGAGCAACGACTTGCTAGTGAGCTGAGGGTAAGTATACGGCACCCTACATAATATACTTGTCGGAGAAAACACGTCAGGAAGGCGGGGCTGAAGTTCCGGATAGTTCCGGATAGTAGGTGTCTTCTCATCCCACGAGTGGATGCTGATGGATATCGAGGGCGGTATTTCAAGAAAACGTTGAACAATAATTCTGCCGTCTTATGGAAAAAAGACGCATCTAACATTTATTTTCATGCGAAAAATAATAATATTGCTGGATGCCATTTTTTTTACTGATTTAGAATATGCATGTAACTCAATTTGGAAAAAAAAATGTTAGATGCGTCTTTTTTCCTTATGACGGCAGAATTATAGTGTGATGTTGGATTCTTATTATTTTAACTGCACAGACAGTTCAGATGAATTTAATATTAAGGGAACACAATGATAATATCAGATTAAATTCAGATTCCCACTCGATCGAAGCTTGAGCAAAGAATGCCCAGCGCCAACGGTCGATCGCTATGTCAAACGCAACTCCAGTCGGTGTTGCCATTCGCTCCATGGTGTTACCCGCTCTTAATCACAAGTTATCCGAATACCGACCGATTAATCGACTTCAAAAACATAGTAGAGTAATTTACCGTTAATTGATACTGATACGATAAAAAAATTAACCAGTCACGCGCCGTCATACTTTTTCATATCACTTGTCAGCCTCCGTGGCGTAGCGGTAGCGAAAGCGGCCGCTGCATAAGGAGGCGCGGGTTCGATCCCCGCGCCGTGCAAATATTTGTATGCATGAATATTTGCACTGGTCTGGTCCTGCCTCGGAAAGCACGTTAAGCCGTTGGTCCCGGTTGCCATACGAACATCTAATGGCAGTCGTTACGGGTTATTGGAGCCCTCAAAAGTCCAACAATTGGTCTAACTACAATGCCTCGATATCACTTTCGGGTTGTGGAAGTCAGACGGCAGTAGTTTCACGGAAAATATCGAAATTTAGCCAAAATCAGCAGTTACACTGGTAAAGCGGACCACTGACTCCAAAGCTGAAAAGGCTTCGGATGTGACTGGGATTAACGCTGAGATGATGATGATGACCCTACATAATATACTTTATCAGCCTACAATGTTCCCACTCCAACCGTCAGGAAACCGGCATGTCCTAGAGCCAAAAAAAAATATCTAAGACATGTGACATCTACCAACCCTCACTGGGCCAGCGTGGTAGATTACGGCCCACTCCCTCTCACCGAGAAGAGGCCTGTGTCCCAAAAGTGGGAACATTATTATATTATCAAATTAGTCCGCGTCTGAGGTAAGTTGACGTAATTTTAGTCGTCATGTTTTTAATCGCGTCTAAACTGTCTATGGAATATCTTAATTTGACATATGTTATCTCCTGTCCATTTCTAAATAGAAAGAATTTAGTCCTGTCAAATTAGTCCGCGTTAATTTACGTCAAAATTAACTATGGACAAATCACGTCTAAACTAACTATGGAGTATCTTAATTTATCAGTTAGAAACAATTACAGTTGTCAAGATCATAACACAACCCATCCATTTTCAGCGCAAGAGACAAGCTGAGCTGGATATCATTCGTCTGAGGAAGGAACTCTCCACCACTAAGAGTTTTATGGCTTCCCTGAGGCTTCCGCCAATGAGAAAACAATGCTCCAAGTTTGCGTAGTAGACCAAATAAAGTCAAATGTTCTGATGTCATTTGGGAGTTTTATTTAAAAACTTTTTATTTAGTCACTCAAAGGGCAATGGAGAGGGCTATGCTTGGGGTTTCACTGCGTGATCAAATTAGAAATGAGGAGATCCGCAGAAGAACGATAGTAACCGATGTAGCCCAACTTCAAACACAAGTGGCAGTGGGCCGGGCACATTGCCCGCAGGACTGATGCCCGATTGATAAAAGTTAGAGATAAGTCCTCATTAAGAGGGGACTCTAGTGGCGTTTTCTCCATACAAACGTATTCCGCCGTTTAGTTCATGAATAACGCTTTTAGAGCAATGATTTTTTTTTTCAACAATTTCACACCTTGATTATACGCGCCCCTATTATTTGATTTTTTCGAAAAAATAATGAATAAAAGAAATATGTAGTTTCAAAATCCCGAAAAATAACACATTTTTACTGGGATGTTAAGACGACTATTACACAAATGTGATAAGTTTTTGACAAAAAAGAAAATAAGAGAGGCATAGATAATTAGATATACTCATCCTCTAAATTTTGATATAAAAATAATTGAGATCTGTCGTGTTTTGAAAAAGTACACGTACGGAATACGAAACATCGACGTTTTTGTAGGTAAAATTAGTCCGAGTTGCAACTGTCCCTTTCCCACTTTACGGAGAAAGGCTTAAAGCGGCGCGACGGCAAGTTTCTTCAAATATCTATTTCTCAAATTCCTCGGCACTAGAGTCCACTCTTAATACTTTTATTAGTAATTAGGGGAAGTTCATACATGCTCTACGAGATTCCCAAGGGGGGGGGGGGGGGCAGCAGCCCCCACTAGCCCCCTTTGGGTACGCCCATGTTGGTAGAGTAAAAATAAAGACAGAAAATTTGAAGTTTCATATTTATATTCATAAAAGAACTCAATCAGCTAATCTCGACACCCCAATCAGCTAGCGGTAGACTCAGCATGGTGCTTGGTACTATGAGCCGTCAGAGTCTTCCTGTTCTTAAAGATGAGGAGGCACTCGTCACACTGATGCAGACCAGAGTGCTCGAGGAGATGTTCTCGAAGCTTCTCGCGTGTTTCCATTTCTTCATTACAGACTGGGAGACGACAAAAAGGAATTCGTTTTATACAGTCTGGATTTTTATTCATCTTACGATAGCCCTCTTCATCTATTCAATGACTACTAACGATTAATAAAAAAATATAGAATGTGCGAAAGAATTGCATGATTAAATTCCTCCATCTCCGTTCCACCATCGGACGACCCGTCGTACGGCGAGTTTCCACCCTTACGTTGTTAACACCACAACAATACGAACGAAGCGTTTTGCCTCTTCTTTTATACCCCGTATATCGAGGGACTGGGACAATTTGCCAGCGGTGGTGTTTCCGTTGGACTACAATTTAAGTGTCTTCAAGGCTAGAGTGAATAGGCTCTTAATAAACTAGCGGGCACTTTACCATCAACCATTGCATCACTGCTTACCATCAGGCGGGATTGCGGAAAAGTACTAGTTTAAAAGTTGATGCCTTACCAGTACAGATGTTATCAAGGCTGTCGCCATGTGCATTCCGGACATGCTGCGCGAGGAGCCGAGCCATCGCATATTTCTTCGGACATTGGCTACATTGGTACTTCTGTGTTTTTGACCTCATCACCTCGGATGTTGAGGCCTTCCTTGGATACTGAGGGATCCTGGGAAGAAAGTCGTATTAGTAAGTCACAGTGGATGACCGGGTAATTGCGTAATACACCGGGAACGTTTCCATTGTGCACAAATTAAACTTTTTTTATTTTTTATTAGTTATAAACTAGTGCTTGACTGCAATCCCGCCTGATGGTAAGCAGTGATGCAATCGTTGATAGTAAAACGCACTAGCTTATTAAGCCTATTCACTAAAAAAACTGAGTGAATAGGAAGGAAGAGGGCAGTTGAGCGAGGTGATGCAATGTTTAACCCAACAACACGACCAACGATGCTGCGCCAGAGGATGATCTGGAGACCCTCCACGACCAAACTCCCGACACAACAACATTAGGCACATCGTACCCGGCACACATCGCAACACAACTGCTCAGACCCGTTCTCCGTACGGCTTCACCAGACATCATGCCGGAACACGACGAATCGCTTGGCGGCAAGACTTTGTCTGGTGGGTGGTAACTTATGCCGGCGGCTGATGTTGTTGCCTATTTAAGAGCATCTTTTAATGTCTAGACTTAGAAAAAGACGATGATCCCTGAGTTTGTTTCGGCTTTTTCTTCTCAGAGGTAGTCAGTTAGGAAATGCCGGCTCCATCTAGTTTAAAAAACCGGCCAAGTGCGAGTCGGACTCGCACACCGAGGGTTCCGCCATACAAACGTAGCGGTCTCCAAAGCCTGGAGGCTCTACAGGCGTAGAGTAGCCAGCCTTTCGGTCTTCTATAGGATGCATTCTGGTGAGTGTGCAAGGGAATTGCATGATTTAATTCCCCCATCTCTGTTCCACCATCGGACGACCCGTTGTACGGCGAGTTTCCACCCTTACGTTGTTGACACCACTGCGATCCGGACGAAGCGTTTCGCTTCCTCTTTTATACCGCCTACATCGAGGGACTGGAACAATTTGCCAGCGATGGTGTTTCCGTCACATTACAATTTGAGTGTCTTCAAGGCTAGAGTGAATAGGCTCTTAATAAATTAGCGCGCTTTACCATCAACGATCGCATCACTGCTTACCATCAGGCGGGATTGCGGTCAAGCGCTAGTTTATAACTTATAAAAAAAAGCGGTTTATTGATAAACAAAGTAGAAGTAAACAAAATTAACGAGAAATTGTCGCAAATTTTTCTAATTTCGGTACACGTGCGAACAGCATCTAAGCACTCCTGCGTATGGCGCACGGCTGCCGCTCGCTGTGCCGCGATACCTCTTCCCTTGACCAACCGCCTGCCTTCGCGCCAGCGGGCGGCTAGTTCTTGTGCGTTCGTTCGTTACTACTTACTCCCCCCCGTCCCGCTTCGCCAGTAGGAAGCAAGCTGTCTGATAATCATTGACAGCAATAGGATATTACAATTAATGTCTTTGAATATATTTATAAGTACTAAGTATAACACAGCAGTTAGGACGCATTTAGGTTATATACAGAACTACATTCACCAAAATATTTAGATTGAATGACGATTGTGTTGGTCTTTTTTTTTGGTTTAACTAGTTATTGTGCCTAAAAATTTTAAAAGGTTTCGGGTTTTTCTGTTAGGTTACCTTAAGCTATTGTTTCTTACCAAAATTTAATAGGTATTCAATGTCAGCGGGAAGTAGTCTATGTTTTGATTCCGCTGCGAGTAGTGGCGAATTTCAAAATATGCGGTATGATTATAGGTAAGTACCTCAGCATTTTGAATTTTTGCGTTGATTTAGAATTTTTCACATTTTAGAGGTAATTAGGTTTAAGAAGTGTTTGATATGAATTTCAACTTTAATATGAAAAAGGGTAGGTAGTAAGTTTATAATTATTAAAAAAATATTTTATGTCATGTAAGCAAAAATAATATTTTATGTAACTTCAAATTTATCATTTTCGCAATTTTTCCTTTATCTGTCTGTTATAACGTTGCTTCGTGCCGAATTTCAAGATTCTGAGTTCACGGGAAGTACCTTGTAGGTTTTGATTCCCTAGCGTGAGACGGAACTTCGTCTAAGGTGTCAGTATAAACTGCTGTATCTTTTGATCGCGTTAACTTAGAAGTTCGATTTTTTTACTGCTTAAAGGGACAATAGACCTAGGTATTTGGTATAAATTTCAATTTGATACCTTTATTCGTTCGTGAGAAATAAGGTAGTAAGTTTCATTTTATTAAAATATGTTTATTATATTATATAACTAATAAAATTTGATTTTCGCAATTTTTCCTCTATTTGCATTATATGACAATGCTTCATGCCAAATTTCAAGATTCTGAGTTTACGAGAAGTATCCTGTATTCCTGTAGGTTTTGATTCCTTTGCAAGTCGAAAATTTGTTGAAAATATCAACATAATCGGCTGTATCTTTTGATTGGCTTCGCTTAGAAGTTTGATATTTTCACAGCTTAAAGGGACAATAGACCTGAGTATTTCATGTGAATTTCAGCTTGATACGTCCACGCGTTCTTGAGATAAAGGGTCTTGACAGACAGACAGACGGACAACAAAGTGATCCTATAAAGGTCCCATTTTTCCTTTTGAGGTACGGAACCCTAAAAAATATGAAGTGTAAAAGTGATCAGTGATCCTACTTGCTTAAACGATGTCATTTCATTTCTTTCTATTTCTTAAGAAAGTAACAAGATATACAACATTATTTTTTGTTCCTGAAACACGTGTCCAGTATTTTTAAGTAAAAGAACCTACATTGTAAAGAATGTACACGTACAACATTTCAAAAATATATAATGAAAAAGCACAAAGTTGTTGTGTCTACTTGGTTGTCCCAACAAAAATATGGTCAATCCTTCGCACTGGCGAGCGAGCACGGTGTATTAACCGGTGTTTTAGTACCCCTAGCCCCCAATAATTGGTGTCAGAAGTGGGATGCCGGTTACGCCATGGGAAGACGAAAGAGTTCGCAGGCGACGACAAGCAGCGATGGCGTCAGCTGTGCGCGCCGCACATGTACTATGATCTATCGTAACCGCTCGGTAACCACTCTGCAACAATTTCTAAAAGTATTTGTGGAAAAATATAGTGTAAAAATGATTGGAATCGATTCAGTTGCTTATTCTGAGCAAATTATCTTCAGGTTTCTTATGAAGTAAAATAACGTTGTATATTACTTTTGTCCTAATTCATGTCCGTGACATAGCGGACAAACTGCAGAAGGGTCGCCTACGTTGGTACGGTCACGTCTTACGAAAACCGGCAAGTTACGTGGGTCACAAATGTCTTGCCATGGCGCTTCCGCCAGGCCGGAACAGGCGGGCTTGACGTTGTAAGAGATGACATGCGTGCCAACAATCTCACACCACAGGATGCTAAAGATCGCGCGAAATGTAGGAAATTAAGTAAGAAAACGGACCCCGGGCTCCAACGCGAAAACCGCGGATGCAACCGGGATAAACGCTGAGTTGATGATGATTAATTTTGTCCTAATTGGGATGGGCAATGGAGAGGGCTATGCTTGGGGTTTCACTGCGTGATCAAATTAGAAATGAGGAGATCCGCAGAAGAACGAGAGTAACCGATATAGCCCGAAAAATTGTAACACTTAAGTGGCAGTGAGCCGGGCACATTGCCATGGAATTGGATGGATGCCCAATGGGACCGACAGGATCTCGAGTGGCGATCATGTACCGGAAGACGCAGCGTGGATAGGCCCCTGACAAAGTGGACCGAGGACCTGGTAAAGAAGCCGCTGGATGCGGGAGTACAAAAAAAACTAAAAGTTACGATAGCGCCATCTCTTAACGATTTTTGAAACTAACCTGTCGGAAAAATGTTCCTTGCTTTCCCTTACAATTACATACCTTTTCCTGTCCTCTTCCCCTCTAATCTTCCCCCGCAAACCGGCTTTAGTTTGCAAATCACAATGCTCAGACATCATATTGTGTGACATCGCAACACTGGACTTTCCACACACAGAACCCTTAATATCCCCATTCTTCTTACAGCGAGAACAAGTAAATCCCTTGTAGCTTTCGGTGACATTCAGTAGCATTGGATACCTGGAGTTAGATATCAAAATATTACGTCAAGCGGCAGCCTAAACGGCGACGATTATTTTTTTTTTTTTATTAGTTATAAATTAGTGCTTGACTGCAATCCCACCTGATGGTAAGCAGTGATGCAATGGTTGATTGTAAATCGCGCTAGTTTATTTGCATTTTTATTGCATTGCATCACTGCTTACCATCACTTAAAAAAAACTGAGTGAATAGGAAGGAAGACGGCAGTTGAGCTAGGTTTTTTATGCAATGTTTAACCCAACAACACGACCAACGATGCTGCGCCAGAGAGAGACTGATGTGGAGAACCTCCACGACCAAACTCCCGACACAACAACATTAGGCACATCGTACCCGGTACACATCGCAACACAACTGCTCAGTCCCGTCCTCCGTACGGCTTCACCAGACATCATGCTGGAACACGACGAATCGCTTGGCGGCAAGACTTTGTCTGGTGGGTGGTAACTTATGCCGGCGGCTGATGTTGTTGCCTACCACCGAGAAATCCAACCAGCCACCAACAGACATCCAACCAGCTGGGTAATAGCGTAACATACTATCAGTAGCAATGGGTTTATTTTGCCAATTCAGCAACATTCATTGCGTACTCAATGGTGTGTTCCGCACACACTCCATTACTATCAATTGGAATCATTCTGAAGCCAATTGCTAAACCATTGCTATGGCGTAGCAAGCGTCGATATGGCGCTTGAAAGGCAATCATATATAAGCGACAAAAATTCGTAAATTGAGTTATACAATATGTAAAGAAAACCCTGTCCGATCCGTGAAGGTATTGTTAGGTATCGATAACTGATTCTACTAATACCCACAAGATTTCGCAAAAAGAGGTAACTTAATACATGTGCGATAAGCAACCCCTTCCGCGGGCGGCGGGGGGCAGGGCACGCGGCACCTGTGACGTGGTCGCGACGCTATTCGCTCAAAATAATTCCGGTGTTGTCACTTTTTAAAAATTACTAAATTTCGGGGAAATTGGAATTAATTCCCGGGAAAAAAAGAATATTTTAAAATTCATTATTATTGTTACTATGATGATTACGTAAAATTTTATATTATATTTGGTCAAGTGATTACCTAACCTTTATTATCCTTATGGGTCGGACAGGGTTTTCTTTACATATTGTATACACCAAACGACGCAGAAAAATCTGCCGGTTCGAATGGTGTATATAACTCAATTTACGATTTTTTGTCGCTTAGATATGATTGCCTTTCAAGCGTCGATATGTTCGGAAAGTGTGGTCAACAAAGTAAATAACGCCAAGTAAATAACAACTTTCATTAAGTTGTTGAACTGTCAAAATGAAACCCACTTCTATTGGTAGTGTGTTGTTACGCAATTACCCTGCTGGGGCCCTAGTCTGCTATTACAATAGTGTCATAATGGTCGATCAGTGATCCCATAATGATCGATACTGACAAGTTTGGTAATCTACTAATGAAATGGCGTCATTATGAAGTTCCAGTGAACAATCACTGACACTGCCCTCCATATTAATAAATGTTCAATTTGGGTATTGGTTTTTTGAAAATTATTTCTATTAATAGGTTTTGCAAGGTCATTATATCACCATTCCAATACGAGACGACTGAGATGATTGATCGATATCACTATGGATTCAGCAACCCGCTTGCCAAGCGTGGGGATTATGGTAAAAAATGTAATGAAAGCCTTGGGGAGGGACCGATACGTTTTTTTTAATATGTTCCGCTCCTATTAAAAGCCTTCCTGGATTAATGGGCTATCCTCCCTAACCTTTGTTCAGCAGTGAACCTCTACAGGCTGAAGAAGAAGGGAGCTCTTCAGCGGGTGTAATAAACGCTTTTGGTAAGTAAGCGCTGTCGCTGCCACAACTTCAGCCTTTTTTGCCTATGAGACATCATTTATGACCTATCCGCTCTGGGCGCAGCGGAAGAGCATGTCAGACTTTAACTGACTAAAACCCACCCGTGTTCCTTCACTTGCCTGTACGCCAGGGCCACGGTTTCTTTTTTAACCAACCCGCAACCCTGACCAAGGAGGTATCGGTCTTCGTGGACCCCGTCACGATGTGCCGACATCTCTTTGAGGCGCACGTGATACAAAACGCGCCGTCGATTCGGGCCTGGTCTTTACCGGGCGGCGAGCTGTTCATCGCTCACCACCCGCAAGCCCTCGCCTACGGTGGCCGGGAGCTTGATGTTGTCTCCCGACCAGGGCGTCTCCTGCGGCGGCTAGTGGCATGAGGGCGCTGGGATTCCCGCTCTCTCTCGCGTTCCGCCTTCTCCTTTGCCAGCATCACTGCTTCGCAGAAGGAGGTGACGGCCCGCCATGCACTCTCGCTTCGGTGCCAGCTCCAGCTCTCGGGCCACCAAGCCTGACAGCTTCAGCCTCGCGATTTTATCTGTGGACTGAATCGATCCATACCTTTGCTTGCAAACATTGCATGGAATATTAGTCCTTTTGGCTTTAGTTTCACCACCTACTCCAGTGAGCGTCCTCTTTCGATCCTCCCTATGGACATTTTTGACCACTTCTAATGGCTTTTTCGGCTGTTCATCATTCTCAGGCTTTGTCGAGGACTTCACGTCTTTTTTTACGCTTTGGCTTGATTTGAGGGTGGCTAGGCTTGATGACACTGGAAATAAAGGAATTATTGAGAGATATACTAGAGAAATATTTGTAGGTAATGTTTCCATAGACATATATTAATGGACATGCCGTACACGTATAATCAATCTGCAGTATTTCTTTGGTTTGAAAAGAGTGAGAAATATGGCCTATGCTTTAGGTTTAGCACACGAGGAAAGAGATCCTCGTAGATGATTGATGACTTTGAGAGAGATAAAGATAGACGAAACTTCGTTTCCTCTCTTTCTTTCGGAATGCCACAATTCTCATCTCTAAAGCATATCCATTAGTACATGTCTATGTTTACAACACTCCAGCCCAATCCGTTGAAGACATCTTTAAAATTGAGCATTATGATCCCACCCGAACAAAAATACATTGCAAGTTAAATAAAAGCTTGTAAAATGGATATTTTGAGGCAAAAGAAAGTATATCCGTCTGCTCAACAGAAGGCGCGTCTTCAAAAACTTGTTAGAGCCGATAAAGAACTGTGCTCTGCAAAATTAACAGACACTTTCACTAAAAATAATCTGCAAGACGCTGGAAAGTTACAGGCGATATAATGAATTATTGAACAGTTTGCCTGGCTTTTAAGCGGAAAAGCGTAACAGACACACAGACAGACAGACAGAGTTCTTCTTCTCTTCTCTAATCTTTAGACCCTGAGAAAGGACATAGGCTACCTTTTATCCCGGAAAAATTTGAGATTCCCGAGAAAAATCTAAAAAGCGCGTTATAACCGAACTCCACGCGGGCGAAGCCGCGGGCGGAAAGCTAGTGAAATATAAAGAAAGAGATGCACTGAACATAAATTTAATTAAGTTTGTAAACTGTGAATAGGCTTAATAAACTAGACGATGACGAATTTAGTTTGTAAACTGTGAATAGGCTTAATAAAGTAGACGATGACGAATTTAGTTTGTAAACTGTGAATAGGCTTAATAAAGTAGACGATGACGAATTTAGTTTATAAACTCTGAATAGGCTTAATAAAGTAGACGATGACGAATTTAGTTTGTAAACTGTGATTATGCTTAATAAAGTAGACGATGACGAATTTAGTTTGTAAACTGTGAATAGGCTTAATAAAGTAGACGATGACGAATTTCGATTTCAATTCGTAATGAAGCGATGTTACATTGACTAGAGCCCCTGGTGTTTGATGCGTTTTATATTTGTCATTTTTTATTGGATTGATAAAACAAAATTTTGACAGCCTCCGTGGCGTAGCGGTAGCGGACGCGGCCGCTGCGCAAGGTGGCGCGGGTTCGATCCCCGCACAGTGCAAGTATTTGTACGCATGAATATGAATATTTGCACTGGTCTGGTCGTGCCTCGGAAAGCACGTTAAGCCGTTGGTCCTGGTTGCCATACGAACATCTAGTGGCAGTCGTTACGGGTTGTTAGAGCCCTCAAAAGTCCAACAATTGGTCAAACTGCAATGCTTCGATGTCGCCTTCGGGTTGTGGAGGTCAGACGGCAGTCGCTTCATAGAAAATGTCGAAGTTTAGCCATATCAGCAGTTGGACTGGTAAAGCGGACCCCAGACTCCAAAGCTGAAAAGGCTTCGGATGCGACTGGGAATAACGCTGGGATGATCATGATGATAAAACAAAATAAACGTATCTAATATTATTCCATAATCTGAATGATGGACTAAATAGAATCTATTTTTTTTTACTCAGGTAACACCCCACACACATTATTATGTGTCGGTAGATGGCGTTGTGTTCAAGTATATCGTATGAGTTTACATGTCTGTCTTTTAAAACTTGACTTTTAAAACACAGCGAGAGACGTTGAAGAACAGATCACTTAAAAAAAGCGTATAAAAAGGTCATAAAAATCAGAAAGGCATTTTTAACAGCAACCAAATTGCGTAACACAAACACACTAATTTTAATAATTTTGAAGCACATTGCTAATCCATTCCATTTTGGCTCAAATATAAATACTAGGTGCTTTATACATAAAACACTTACAATCACTACCCTGGTTGTCGAATGCCGCATGCACGAGTGTACGAAACCGTTCCGTGGTCCTCAACGCACGAACACACCACTCGCATATCATACAGTCCGAAGGAGTTACCTGATCAAAAATAAATGTTTTTATTACGACGCTACTAACTCTTACATATTCAGGGTATAATGTTCCCAATCCTGGGAAAGAGGCTTCCTCTCGATGAAGGAATTGGGTTTATTGACCCATAGAGGCCTAAATTCCAGAGGCCTATGTCCAGCAGTGGACTCTATAAGTTGATGATGTCGGATGGTCGGGATTTATTCGGGACCCTTTATTCATAATCTTTGCTTAAAGTTAACTAGTGATTAATGACTTAGATGCTTTAACATACATTTTTAACGTTTTACGTCACTTAACTTTAATCATCGCCTAAGAATAAACACCATAGTGTTTAAGTGGTTTATTCATAAACGATGATTAATGACGTGACGTGAAAATGTCAAAAATGTAAGTATGGTGAAACATTCGCGAATCACTAGTTAACTTTAAGCAACGTTTATGAATAAAGGTGATAATGGCGCCGATTTTGTTGTTTACAAACTAAACTCTGTTTTTTAATCTCGTAGACTAAACTGACATTACGAGTGTTGGCAGTTTATTGCAATTCTTTAAATAGTGCCGAAACTTAGCGTTCATAAAATCAAGTATCGTTTTTTTACAATAAGTTATCCTGAAATAATGTGTAGGTACTTATTAAAAACGTAATAATACAAAATTAATAATGTAAATTTGACATTTGCATGTGTCAATTTAGTCTACGAGATTAAAAAACAGAGTGTAGACTAATTTTAGGTTCAGCTCATCTTTTTCTCTCCATTTCGTTAAGAAAAGGACAGAAGATAAAATGTCAATTTAGACTTCAAATCACGTCAAATTAGTGCGCTCCTGACGTAAACTGGCGCATTTTTAGTCGCCATGTTTATAATCGCGTCTAAACTGTCTATGGTGTATCTTAATTTGACAGGATTAAATTAAAATGTTATCTTCTATCCTTTTCTTAAAGAAATGGGAAGAAAAAGATGTACATAACTTTTTTTTATAATTATAAACTAGCGCTTGGCTGCGATCTCGCCTGATGGTAAGCAGTGATGCAATCGTTGATGGTAAAGCGCGCTAATTTATTAAGCCCATTCACTTAAAAATCTTAGTGGATAGGAAGACAGCAGATGAGCGAGGTGGTGCAATGTTAAACCCAACAACACGACCAACGATGCTGCGCCAGAAAGAGATTGATGTGGAGACCGTCCACGACCAAACTCCCGACACAACAACATTTGACGCATCGTACTCGGCACACATCGCAACACAACTGCTCAGACCGGTCCTACGTACGGCTTCACCAGACATCGTGCTGGAACACGACGAATCGCTTGGCGGCAAGACTTTGTCTGGTGGGTGGTAACTTCTGCCGGCAGCCGAGGTTGTATACTACCACCGAGAAAAGATTAGAACTTAATTAGTTTAGATTGTGAACAACAAAATCAGCGCCAATGTCTTGCTGTGTTTTCGTAGTTTGGAGTGGATGGAGTGTGGCAACTGCTACCAGGAATCCTCCATCTCCTTTGAAAGGACTGCCAAAGGTATAAATTAACGTCGTAGGCAAACCGAAAAGAAAACAAGGTCTCTGATCATGTCAGAAGGACTAAGCAAGGGCAGGAGTGGGTTTTAGCCGGTAAGAGTCCGGCACTGCCCAGACTGGTTCGCTAGTGAGGCAGTCAGGGCGTCCATGAGGATTTCTCTCTCCTGCCCATAAAAAAAAAATGTCTTGCTGTACACCACCAACTTTTCCGCTTACCTTTACTCCAAAACAGTCAGTAAGCAGGTGATCATATCTTTCTTCGACCCCCTCCCACACATAGGTGTCTCCGAAGTAGCGCAGGTTGTTGTCACCGCCACACAGGCGGCAGCAGCGTCCTGGGACCCCATCACCATCGCCTGATGCATTGGCGTGGATTTGGTGGGGATCCTAGATTAAAAAGATAATTAGAGAGCCTATGGCCAGGAATAGTTCAAACTATATAGATTTGGAAGAGAGAGAAAGAGACCTTTGCTCAGCAGTCACTAAGCAGGATAAAAAAAATCGGATGTCTATAAAGTCGGTTTACTGACGATAGTCGAACGTGAGAACGTCATTTTTTTTTAAATGATTAGAAATTATTGACTGCAATCCCGCCTGATGGTAAGCAGTGGTGCAATCGTTGATGGTAAAGCGCACTAGTTTATTAAGCCTATTCACTTAAAAAACTTAGGAATAGGAAGGATGACGGCAGTTGAGCGAGGTGATGCAATGTTAAACCCAAGACCAACACGACCAAACAATGCTGCGCTAGAGGGAGATTGATCTGGAGACTCGCCACGACCAAACTCCCGACACAACAACATTTAGCGCATCGTACCCACCACACATCGCAACACAACTGCTCAGACCCGTCCTCAAGACTCAAACCATAAGAAGACCATAAGAAAATACTGATGGAATGGTTGCATTTTTCAAAGGAAAATTTTACAGTATATTTAGTAGGGCTTAGAAAACATGAAAATGTATTATAAAGCAGCTGTCCACGCGAATGCATCGCTCACTTAAGTAGGAGAGAGACAGATGTCCAACGCTGCCGAATGCGGAGCCCGATTGTGCCTCTTTGTTGCTCATTCCGCGCTCTCGCTTGCACTTCAAGCCTTAAATGGAACGCCACAGAGCGAGGTAACGCCGCATGAGTCATATTTTTTTTGTGACTGCAGCCGGCTCCATCGAATTATAAGTCAAATCAAATCAAATAGTTTATTTGTGATACACAGGTACATATCATAGGTGATAGGTCTTACAAATACAAAGTGAGTTCCTGCTGTGATCTGCCTCACAGGCACACAAATTCATTAAACAATTAAAATATACAGAAAAAAAAACTATGCAAAAAGAAGAAAGAAAGAAGAAATAAATACTTGTTAACACATTTATATGCACTCAATCAAACATCAATAATACAGTCAAGTCATTTCAAGTCTAAGAATTCCTTTACTGAATAAGACGTACCTAAGTCATCATCATCATCATCTCAGCGTATAATCCCGGTCGCATCCGCGGCTTTCGCGTTGGAGCCCGGGGTCCGCTTTCCTACTAAAACACCTCCATTTCGCACGATCTCTGGCACGCATGTCATCTCTTACAACGTCAAGCCAGCACTTCTTTAGTCTACCTCGCTTGTTCCGGCCCGGCGGAGGCGCCATGGCAAGACATTTGTTACCCACGTAACCTGCTGGTTTACGTAAGACGTGACCGTACCAGCGCAGGCGACTCTCTTACAGTTTGTCTGCTATGTCACGGACACGGAGATAAGACGTAAGTAGTCACGTCAAAAAAAACATGGCTCATGAACATACCGTATTCAACCTGCCATAATCTCACTGTTACGCTACAGGCGTCCTCTATACGAGACAATGGCCTAGATTCCCTTGATAACAAGCTTAAAAGTATGGAAAAAGTGGTTTAATGAAATATCCGAAGAAAAGGGCATTTGGTATAAAGTGATACAAAATGAACCCCCTCGCGAACCCTGGTTTGACGATAAATGTAGTAGGAATTATATATTAAGTTACTGTTAAGGCTTCGTTCTGGCCACTATCCATCAGCAAAATTTGCTTTCCTAATGAAAAAGGCATTGTCCCCTAATTGTGAGACATGTAATAAGGTTGAAGATGTGCAACATTTGCTTATGGATTGTGTTAAGAACAAAGACGAGAGGGAATCATTGGCTAGGGAGTTTGATTTGAACATGTGGGATGTTGGACTTATCCTAAATATTTTGGCTCACCCAAAATCAGAAAGGACTAAACGCATAGTTTCTGTCCTAATTCAGAACTCTAGGCAGTGATTCCATCTCTTATTATGTTATATTGTGTTATTGTATTGTTGTTTATTTTTTTTTTTTGTTGTAAACTTAGTATAAGGTACAATGGGGTTGACGTATCCGTGTGGATAAAAACCCCTTATAAATAAAGAGAATAAAAAAAAAAAAGCTTATAAGGTCAGTGTATATTTTTCTTTCGATTTCATTAAGACAAGGACAGGAGATAAATATTTGTTTCATCATCATCATCATTTCAGCCGAAAGACGTCCACTGTTGGACATAGGCCTCCCTCAAGGTTCTCCATGACGACCGGTCCTGTGCCTCCCGCATCCAGTGGCTTCCCGCGACCTTCAGCAGGTCGTCGGTCCACCTTGTCGGGGGCCTACCCACGCTGCGCTTCCGGTGCGTGGTCGCCACTCGAGAACCCGTCGGCCCTACGGGCATCGGTCCTACGTGCAATGTGCCCAGCCCACTGCCACTTTAGTGTTGCAATTCTTCGGGCTATGTCGGTTACTCTCGTTCTTTTGCGGATCTCCTCATTCCTGATTCGATCGCGCAGTGAATCCCCAAGCATAGCCCTCTCCATTGCCCTTTGAGTGACTTTGAGCCACCATGTCTCAATTCCATAAGTCCTCACTGGCAACAACACTGGTCGAAAACTTTTGTCTTGAGACAAATGTACGACGACGACGACGTAGATAATTGCTATGAATATATGTTCAGTCCTGTTGAATTAGTCCGCGCCTGGCGTAAATTGCTGTATTTTTCGTCGCCATGTTTATAATCGCGTATAAACTATGGGGTATCTTAATTTGACAGGACTAAACTAATATGTTATCTTCTATCCCTTTCTTGATTTAGTAGAAAGAGAAAGATGCACTGACCTTAAGATTACTGTATGAACAAGAAAACTCGGAACAATGGCGCATTACATTATATACCATATACCTAGAGGGTCTGGGTGCTATAGATATCTTAAAAGGCTCTTCTACTTCTTCTTCAGCCTATAGAGGCGCTGGACAAAGGCCTCCCCCAAGGCTTTTCACAACGACCGGTCTTAAAGGTTCAAATACCGGCTCTGGTACCCTTTTATTTTTATTTTGGATGGGAAGTCATCAAATGACCTCTCCCGCTCTGGG
Source organism: Sesamia nonagrioides (assembly GCA_017933935.1). Lineage (NCBI taxonomy): Eukaryota > Metazoa > Arthropoda > Insecta > Lepidoptera > Noctuidae > Sesamia > Sesamia nonagrioides. Next base: position 1,584,788 of record JADWQK010000407.1, read on the forward strand.
GGGAGCGGATTGGAAGACAGTCTCTGACTTTTACTGACTAAAACCCAGCAGTGTTCCTTCACTTGCCTGTGCGCCAGGGCTACGGTTTCTTTATTAACCAACCCGCAACCCTGACCCAGGAGGCCTCGGTCTTCGTGGACCCCGTCAAGATATGCTGACATCTTTTTGAGGCGCGCGTGAAATTCAACGCGCCGTCGACTCGGGCCTGGGCTCTGGTACCCCTCAAAACGGAAGCAGAACACAATCTGTTTCAGGCCAGAAATGAGTATCATAGTGCCTAATATTTCCCCGGACGAAGCGCCATTGGTTATAATTATGCTATTCTAGTGTTCTACTGTTCCATAGAACGGAATGCTACTTACATCATTGAACAATTCCTGCAATTTTTGAGATGTATATAAGACATTCATTTTAGGCTTTCGTCTAGGAAATACAGGCCGGAAAAAAATGGTTGTAAAGTATCTGAAATATGCACATAATTTTGTCAACTTTTGACTATAATTTAAACACAACTATATATGAAAAATAAAACACTTTTTTATAAATCGTCAACCATTGTTCAGCAACTCGAATTCAAATATGGCTCTATTTTTAAAAGATATGTGACACTTTCTTGTAAATGAATGTTGTCAAATACTTCAAACAAAGACAAGGCTACACAATGCAATTAGTATGATAAAAAGTTTGTTCAGCATGCTGAACTAAAGAGCATACAGCCCCATATTGTCGTTTTTGGCTCGTAAGGTCATTGTTCTGGGAAGAGTTAAACTGTTATCATAAAACTGTTGTGTAAAAGGGATAGCGTTATTCAACCTATATTGCTCCATCTTTGTCTGACACTGGAACCATGCTGGTTATAACAGGATAAAGTAACCCCCCAGGTCAAGCTACCTAAACCTACTACAATTCTTCGTTGTTTCACTACAAGATTTTCGACTTTACAATGCTGAAGGCACTTTATTTATACGGACGACAGCACATGAAGCTGCTATGATCTGCCAATTCCTTACATTTTCAACGTTAACAAAGAGTTAAGGCTCAAGGTTGATTGCACAGACTATGTAGTTGATGGGGAATATTTGACACTTTCGGGTAACTTGACCTACTGACAAAGAGATTTAAGATATAATTTTAATGTCTTTGCCTACTGACGATGTCGTCCGTGTATACGTACAATCGACAGCATATCAAGCTACTACAATCTGTTAGATTTTTTTATTAGATTTTCAACATCATCTCGACAACATTAAGGCTCAAGGTTGATTGTGAATATTTTACAGTTTCGGACAGCTTGACCTGCTGTCGTCCGTGCATACAAGCTATTTCCATGCATCAAGAGTTGTACAGTATGCTCAATATTGCAAACATCACAGAGCTTTGACTGGAACATCCAACCATCGACTTATACTAATGGACATGCCTTAGAGATGAGAATTGTAGCACTCCGAAAGAAAGAGAGGAAACGAAGTGTCGTCTATCTTTATCTCTCTCAAAATCATCAATCATCTATGAGGAAAGAGATAGTGCTAGACTGAAAGCATAGGCTATCTCCCTCACCAAAAAATTACTGCAGATTATACGCGTACGACATGTCCATTTGTATATTTTTATGCTTATAACATTCATTTTTGTGACATTTGCCAATTTGCTGTCAGTTATTTTGTTATCGACGCGTAAATTGTTTACAAAAATATTGTTGGTTTTGGTTTTTCGTTCGGTAGTGGTGAAAGGCTAACACGTGCTTTTGTCAGTGCCATTGAATATTTTCGGTTATAGTGTTTTTTTTTTTGTTGTGAAACTCTATCGAAAGTGTTCATTGTGTTTGTGTATTGGGTATAAGGTTTGCTTTTTAGTTGTTGTAATCGTCTTTTTGTATTGTTTTATTTTTTATTTTATTTTGGTTAGCGTAATGCAAAATGGCCTCCAAAAAGCCCCCTGATAAAGATCCTGATAAAGATCCCCCGCCTGACCTATTTGATCTTTCTCCTGGACTAACAATCACTCTTCCACATGACATACAATTATCCTCCAACGACAATGCTATGGATACGGACACCCATAGTCGTAAGAGAGCCGCTAGTTCGCCCCCGGTCTCTTTAAATATTAAAACTAAGATTCCCAAAAATACATTAGGCAGGCTTTCGTACACACCACATGACAATCCTCCCTATATAGTGAATGTGTCACTCAAAGACGAGCACACCGCAGGCACTGTCCTGCAACCGATTAAGTTTGGCATGTTTTTGACAGTAAATAACGTAAAGAACGTACGTCTCGACGGGATTAAACGTGTAGGCAGAAATCGTGTGTCAGTCGAGTTCAAGTCTTATCAGGATGCCAACAGTTTTCTCAACAATAAGATTTTATCCCAAAACAACTACATGGCTGCCATTCCTCAATATAATATCACACGAATGGGTATTGTGAGGGATATCCCAGTCGAATGGTCGGAAGAGGAGATAATTAAGAATATCCAGGTTCCTGAGGGGTGTGGCCCTGTCATCAAGGCAAGACGAATGAGTAGGAAGGTGTCTTCTGCTGGTGTGACCGAGTGGAAGCCCACACAGACTGTGGTCATAACCTTTGATGGACAAACCCTACCCAAGCGTGTGTATAGCTTCTACTCGGCTTTACCGGTTGAAAGATATACCTACCCAACAGTCCAGTGCTACAATTGTTGTCGCTTTGGCCATACCCGCACCATCTGCAGATCGAAACCAAGATGTTTTAAGTGCGGTGAGGATCATCCAGGTGATGGATGTGAAGTCACCCGTGAATTCAGCCTCTGTGTTTCGTGTACTGGCAACCATTTCGCAAGTGACAGTGCTTGTCCTGAATTGGGCCGACAGAAGAGCATCAAAGCTCTGATGGCGGAAAAATCGATCTCGTATGTGGAGGCAAGTCGGGTCTTCCCACCTGTTTCCAGATCATATGCTGATGTCTCCAAATCTTTCTCACGCAACAAAGGCGCTATAAATAAACCTCAACCCATCCCAGTAACCCAAAATTCATACCGGAAAACGGTTCTTTTAAAACCAAAATCCCATACCCCACTTTCACCCGGCTATGATAAACGGACCCATCTGAACCTCTCCCAAAATTACTCCTTTTCACCATCCAAAAATGGCTGTGCTCTTCCGTTGGAAGCTCCAGAGCCAATCCTCCGCAAACAGCAGGATAAATATAGTGATATTTTAAATTTAATCACAGACATGCTAATGTCTGCTCTTGCTAGCCCTTCTCACTCCGTACCTGACCACGTTGCATCAAAATTGACCTCCATACTAAATTATATCCACAACATTCCATCCCCTAACGTTTCTCCAGTGGAACGTGAGGAGTATTACTCCCAGGAAGCCTGATCTTTCTTTTTTAATTAATAGGTTTAAACCATCAATCTGCGGCATTGCTGAGACGTGGCTTTTGCCTGGAAGCAATTTCAGGCTGCCATGTTTCGCCAGTGTTCGTGATGATAGATCTGATGGATACGGAGGATGTGCTTTGCTCATCAATAGCAAGGTATCATTCTCTCAGATTCCTCTAACCTTTGTTGGCGATAACATAAATGTTGTTGCTGTGAAGGCTGAGGGTATAAATATTTTTTCCTTTTATATTGCGCACCCACAACTAGAGTATCTGTCAATAATTAGGAATTTGTTATGCAGTGCTAGTGGCCCAATACTTGTAATGGGCGATTTCAATTGTCACCATTACCGCTGGGGATCAGATACTTGTGATAACTTTGGCATTGGCTTGCTGGATATATTGGATGAACACAATCTTTGCCTAGTCAACGATGGTAGTGCTACCCGTAGATCTCTACCCGGTCAGAATAGCAGCTGTGTTGATTTAACATTCTGCTCATCCAATATAGCTAGTCTTCTCATTTGGCGTCGCTTGGATATGACCTATGGAAGTGATCACTACCCCATCATAATTGAATTTCCTTCCAAAAACATTCCTGTTAAAGTTTCTCCCCCTCTTTTAAAACACCAACTAAACTCAGCAGACTGGGATTTATATTCTAAAATCCTGGACCTTAGAGTATCCTCCCTCCCAGAAGTTAACCATGCTAATGCCCGGGAATGTTTCTTGTCCTTCTCCTCCACCATTTCTTCCACAGCTGATGATTGTTTCCCGGTCAAAAAACCCTCTTCTGGTAAACTCCCCCCCCCGCCATGGTGGGATAGGGAATGCACTGACATGGTCAGAGCCAGGAATGAGGCTGAAAAGACAGTCAATGACAATATGAACCTGGATAACCTCATTGCCTTCAAACAGATATTGGCCAAGTCCAGGAAATTCCTAAAAAGGAAAAAACGCGAAGGTTGGTCAAAATATTGTAGTTCGCTGACTCCGTCCACCCCGGTTTCGGTGGTTTGGCGAAAGATAAAACTTTTTAGGAGCAGTTTAGCATCTGCCTCCTCTTCCAACAACCTCACGGAAGAACTGGGATACCAGTTTTTTTCAAAAATCGCTCCGGCTTATGTTCCAAGTCTTGAGGAAATCAATGTTGACATCTATGATGCAGACAACATTGAGGACCCAATGAACATGCCTTTTAGCTTGGACGAGTTGAAAGCTGTGCTATCCCACGTCAAGGACTCCGCTCCGGGAGTGGATGGATTCCCGTACTCCTTTATTTCTAAAGCTGGACCACAAACTCACAAATATTACCTGGACCTGGCTAATTTCTGTTTTACTTCTGGCTTCATTCCCACAGAGTGGAAGGTTCAAGCTGTCATCCCGATTTTAAAACCAGGCAAAGATCCGAATGATCATTGCTCATACAGACCCATTGCCCTATCGTCCATACTTATCAAACTTTTGGAACATTTAATTAAAAACAGATTAGTGTGGTTGGTGGAAAACAGGAGACTGCTTCCAACGACTCAATTTGGCTTTAGGAAAGGTCTGGGCACAGCTGATAGTGTGGGTATCCTCACGTCAGAGGTCCGGCTGGCCCTTAGCAGAAATGAGTCTGTGGTTGCTGTCTTTCTGGATATATCAGCTGCCTATGATTCCGTCCTCCTCCCAAATCTCAGGCAAAAGTTGCACGAGCTGAGAATCCCGGCTAGGATTTGTCGCATCATTGGTAGCATTTTTACCAGTCGCACCATTCAACTTAGAATACCAGGGGGTGACTCTGAACAAAGATCGGTCTGGAGAGGACTACCTCAAGGATCAGTTCTTAGTCCCCCATTATACAACATCTACACAGCTAACTTGTCCTCTTCCCTTAATTTCGACTGTAAGATCCTTCAGTATGCTGACGATATCGCACTAATGGTGTGTGGCAGTTCCATCCAGGATGCCGCCTTTTCAATGAATGTCTCTCTGGCCTCATTAAACCAATGGCTACTTGACAATGGTTTGTTCTTAAGTGCGCCAAAGAGTAAAGCTGTCATTTTTACACGCAAGCGTTCTGTTCCTTCCATAGAACTAAAGGTCAATGGTCAAAGCATTCCAGTCGTAGATAAGGCTAGGTTTCTGGGAGTAACCTTGGACTCAAAGTTGTCTGGGGTTGATCACATCAGCAACACGGTCAAAAAATGTGAACGTTCCGTGTCGGTCCTTAAGGCTTTGGCTGGGGTGTGGTGGGGAGCTCACCCCTACACCCTTAAACTGGTCTATAATGCTCTGACCAGAAGCGCTATGGATTACTGCAGCTACTTACTTGAGCCTTGTAATAAAGAAGCGCTAAAGAAACTAGATAGCATCCAGTCCAAATGCCTAAGAATAGTGATTGGGGCTATGAAATCATCCCCCATAAACGCACTTCAAGTGGAATGTGCTGACCCTCCCTTACATCTTAGGAGACAATACTTGGCAGATCGATTCCTAACTAAAGTATTATTCCTTTCATCCCATCCCTTGCTCCCAATTTTAGAACAAATTGACCTCTCCTTTAATAATTCTTCCTATTGGAACCATAAAACAGTTCCCCTATTGATAGATAGGTATAGAGAGCTTAAACAACTCTCCGTGCCTATCTGCCAATACCCATCTCTTCCGGTCTTCTCCGCTGCATACGAGTCGAGTTATTGTGAACCAAAAGTCGTTTTGGGTTTAGGTATATCAAGGAATTCTCAAAACGCTAGAGAGGACTTCGAGTCAGCTGTCAAGCGTTATTGGGAAGGATGGAATTTCTTTTACACTGATGCTTCAAAATTTTCTGAAACTGAATGTACTGGGGTGGCAGTTTATTTTCAAAATTCTAAAATAGCCTTACTTTACCAATGTCCACCAGAAGCATCAGTCTTTACAGGAGAGTGTATTGGCATTTTAGAAGCCTTACACTATATTAAATCCCATCAAATAACAAGGTCAGTAATTTTTTCAGATTCCCATAGTAGTATTCAGGCCCTTAAACAAAATCAATTTCATAGTAAAATTAATAGTAAAATCATTATGGATATAAAGAACTTGTTATTTGAATGCTACCAAAACGGCTTGGACGTTGAGATAACCTGGATCCCCGGTCACTCGGGTATAGTTGGCAATGAGTGCGCTGATTCGTTAGCAAAGTATGCCACATCGAATCCGGTTGATCAAAAGCACTACGTAGCGCATAACTACGATTTGCGGAATGGTGCCAGACCCAAGTTATTTAACTCGTGGGCTGAAGCATGGAAGAAGTCTTCTAAAACCAAGGGCATCTACTACGCTGCCATACAGCCTGAGGTTCAGCGTAGGCCTTGGTTTTCTAAATGTCCTAAATTGTCGAAGAGAACTGTTTCCTCACTGTGTAGACTTAGACTCGGACACTGTTGTAGCCCAGTGTTTCTGAAAAAGATCCACATCCGGGATAACTCCCGGTGCGAGTGCGGTCTTGAGGATGGCACTTTAGACCATATTTTCTTTTCTTGCTCCCGAAATAATAAATCTTTTGATCTCTATTCAAATATTCCTAAAATTAACATCCCTCTCCCAACTAATTTTCATACCCTACTTTCCCACTTCTCCACTAAATTAATAAATCTTTTGGCCAGATTCCTAGTTGAGAATGATCTAAAATTTTAATTGGTGCGTAGTTTGTGTGTAAATAGTCTGTATATAGTATAAGCTAGTGTAATTATTGGATAATGTGTCCTTGTAAATTTGATTACTTGTTTTACTAACCCATGTGTTTGTCCATGCAGCTATACTAACACCTACCACGAATGGAAAAGTTCGACGGCCTGCCTCTGTTTGCTGCCGTCACCACGTGACACTGGCAGAATAGTCGAAACCGGCTCAGTTGCCAAAAAGGAAAAAAAAAAAAAAAAAAAAATATTGTTTATCTAATTATATCGCTTTAAATCAATAGAAAATCAGTGACTTAAGCATAGAATGTCTATCATACTATAAAATGTTAAGTCACCCTTAAAGAATTAACTAAACCAAAACAATAAATTTCAACACAGTGTAACCTCCAAAAAAACATTTAAAATGGGTGGAAAAGCAGAAAAAGGTACTCCAAAATACATTGCGAATAAGATAAAAGCTAAAGGCTTGCAGAAACTGCGTTGGTACTGCCAAATGTGTCAGAAACAATGTCGAGATGAGAACGGTTTTAAATGTCACACTATGTCGGAGTCCCATCAAAGGCAGCTTCTATTATTCGCTGATAATGCCAATAAGTACATCGACGAGTTCTCCAAGGAGTTTGCTGATGGTTATTTGGAACTCCTTCATCGACAGTTTGGCACTAAAAGAGTCAATGCCAATAAAGTGTACCAGGATTATATTTCTCATAGGTAAGTTGATTTTCCGTGAATTCCATGCCTTACCAAGATAACTATGGGTTTGTATTAGGAAATTCATCTTTGTATTTTTTTTTTATCAACATGGTTATGTTTTTTAAACTTACTGTATTCTTAAAAACTTCTTGAATAGGGTAGTTGACTAAAAAAACTAATTAGTCCCTCAGTCAGGTTTGTAAAAACTACTAGACACATATTTTTTATTTTTTCATATAAACAAAAAATAAAGATGACACAATGTGTTGAAAAGTTGTGTGATGTCACTGCACGCTACTTTTTGTGAGGAGTGACGTTACCAGCCACCACTCCTGATCTTTGATGCATTTTATATTTTCAATTTTTATTGATTTGATGAAATAAAATATATGTATCCAATATTCTTCTATAATCTGAATGGCGGACTAAATAGAATAATTTTTTTTTTTTTACTCAGGAAACGTCTCTATTCCATCTGTATTAGTAAGTAAAAAATTAACTATTATTTTTAAGGTTTCCCTCACCAGGCATTACTCGTGTATTATAGATGCTTTACAAACATTTAAGGTAAAATCACAGATTATTTAGAAGACCAAAAAGCTTGGGACTGAGCTGCTCTCTCGGTTAAGCATTGTTATTAAGCAATATGCATAATTATAACATAAATTATAGTAAACATTTTCATTTTTAATGTCTGGACTTGAAAACAGATGATGATCCCTGAGTTTGTTTCTGCTATTTCTTCTCAGAGGTAGTCAGTTAGGAAATGCCGGCTTCATCTAGTTAAAAAAAAATAAACATGACGAGTTAAAGTGATCAGTGATCCTACTTGGTTAATAAACGATTTCATTTCAAACAAATCGTTGTTCTGTGCTGGTATAAAATCCCCGAAATGCGGTGCAGCAGTCGATCTGCCAGCCACTGCACCGTGTTGTCAGTTAGTCATTAGACTTAACCTTCATTAATCTTCATTAATAGTCCTTGGAATACGCATCCCCTCCCCAACTACAATCACAATTATAATGAAAATTTATTCATATTTTTGAGTTAGAAAGAAGCTGTGCCCAACAGTCAAATTTGGCCAGGATCCTCTACCACCAAGCAAATGTGTCAAATACTTGGGATTTTACTTAGACCAACGTATGACCTGGAAAGACCATATTAAGCACAAACGGAATGAAGTAAACAATTGATTCAAAAATCTCTTGTGGATGCTTGGCAAGCAATCAACTCTGTCCCTAAGCAGTAAACTTAGAGTCTATAGCTCAGTCATAAAACCAATTTGGACCTATGGGATTCAACTATGGTCTTCGCCCAAAACAACATTCTCAGGACCATAAGTGGTGCAGCTTGGTTCACACGTAACACTGAGATACATGAGTACCTAAATATGAAGACTGTCATTGAAGAAACCCAACAATACTCAGATAACTATGCTGAATGATTAAAGCTCCATCCCAACCCATTGACAAGCGTGCTTCTAATGCGAAACAGAATCAATCGCCTGAAAAGAGCAAATGTGCTGTTTGACTAAGGAGAGTTAAGGCAGTGGCTTTAACTTACCAAAACTTCCAATCACTGCAACACATCTGATTATAGTCCTGAAGATTGAGCGCAGATAAAAAAAAAATTTTTTTTTGAGTTAGTTGTTTATGCAGAGCCAATCATGGAAAAATGGACATCTCAAAGATGTTTAATTTGCCCGTATTTTCTTCTGATTGTTCCCTCCTGTAGGCCTCCGTTACAACCCTAGTTCAAACAAACAAACTCTTTAGCTTTATAATACCAGTACAGATTGTAGTCTTGAACCTCACCATGCATCACCAAGGGGGTGGGGGGTTAAAATGCCAAAAAAAAACATCACATGATTAATGGACGGCCCCCTACTCTTTCATATTGATAAAGCTAAATTTCTATTACAGAGACCATCTCCACATGAACGCTACCCAGTGGGAGACACTTACAGAATTCGTCAAATGGCTAGGACGTGAAGGCAAGTGCGTTGTTGATGAGACTGAGAAGGGTTGGTTTGTGGCGTACATTGATAGAGATCCAGCTGCTATCGCTGCGCTGGAGGCTAAAGCTAAGAAGGAAAAGATGGATAAGGATGATCAGGTAACTATTTCTACTTCAATTCCAGTGGCCTCCCTATACAATATGTAAAGAACACCCCGTCCGACCCATAAGGATAATAAAGGTTAGGTAAACACATGACCAAATATAATATAAAATTTTACGTAATCATCATAGTAACAATACTAATGAATTTTGAATTAATCTTTTTTTCCCGCGAATTAATTCCAACTTTCCCGAAATTTGGTAATTTTAAAATAAGTGACAACACCATTTTGACGGTATTTATTACGGTACGGGCACGTGCCGCGTGCCCCGCCCCCCCGTCGCCCGAGCATGGATTGCCTACCGCACATATATTGTTACCTCTTTTTGCGAAATAATATTTATTTTTTTAAGTTTAGCCCGGCTGTGGGCATTAGTAGAATCAGTTATCGATACCTAACAATACCTTCACGGATCGGATAGGGTTTTATTTACATATTGTATATGTATAGGGTTGCCGATAGGGTCACCAGCCCATGGCGGTTTTGGATTTCGGTTGCTTGATGTTGTTCACCAACCAGGGTCACAGAGAGAGAGCAAAAGTATCATCATCAACCTTTTTATCGTCCCACTGCTGGGCACTGGTCTCCTATTATACAGAGAAGGATTGAGCATAATCACCACACTTGCTACGAGTAAATAAATACAGGGTGTATCTGACATCGTAACGCAAACTTCGCGAAAAGGCTAGACCGTATGCCACTAATAAAATTTTGATAGTCATTTATATCGTTAATGAGCGCTTACACAAATCACAGTGTTTTAAAAAAAAGTGTCGACTCGGCCTTTGATCGTTGCAAGCGAGCCGCCGCGCGTTTTTGTAGATTTGACATTGAACCCTGATGTGAACTGTATTAAATGAGCTGATAGGATTGTTTCCGAGTTTTGTTCACATTGCGCTTTTTTGTGTAATTGGAAAATTAATTAATTTTTACTTTAAAATCTTATTGGGTTATAAAAGTATAGCAATTATGAACGGTCTAAAGTGAAAAATACTGCTTCTTTTTAAGTCATGAAAAAGCCGACGAAAATTTCCACCACTGGGGGGTTCAGAATCATGTACTGGATCCATGGTACTCGTTTGTGCGTCGATGTCAGATACACCCTTTAAATGCGAGTGAATGGAAAAACTTCTTGCGTTATCTTCGTGCTCCATTCCTTAATGCTGATTGGAGGCTCCGCCAGGCAATGAGGTTGAAGGGGAAAAATGCGGGAATATTAGAATATGCTTGCGTATTGATGCATCTAATTGTTACGTGCATTACCAAGTTGCTTGATAGCTGTGGCGTGGCGGTAGCGAACGCGGCCGCTGCGCAAGAAGGCGCGGGTTCGATCCCCGCACAGTGCAAATATTTGTATGCTTGAATATGAATATTTGCGCTGATCTAGTCGTGCCTCGGAAAGCACGTTAAGCGTTGGTACCGGTTGTCATACGAACATCTAGTGGCAGTCGTTACGGGTTGTTGGTGCCTTCAAAAGTCCAACAATTGGTCTAACTGCAATGCTTCGATATCGCCTTCGGGTTGTGGAGGTCAGACGGCAGTCGCTTCACGGAAAAATATCAAAGTTTAGCCAAAATCAGCAGTTAGACTGGTAAAGCGGCCCCCAGACTCCAAAGCTGAAAAAGCTTCGGATGCGACTGGGAGTAACGCTGAAATGATGATGCTTATTAAGTTGCTTACTGTGTATCTAGTTTTGTATTGACATCATTTTTCTCTTGTTCAGGAGAGAATGCTGGAATTCATTCAGAAACAAGTGGAACGTGGAAAGAAACAGACCTCCGATGAAGGACCTTCTTACTTAGAGTTCAAACGTGAGAGTAGTCAGGAGAAAGTCGTGCTGAGCTTGAAGAGGAAGACTGAAGGTAGGAACACAGTTATTATAATAAATATCTACACTATCCATACTAATATTATAAATGCGAAAGTAACTCTGTCTGTCTGTTACGCTTTCCCGCTTAAACCTCTCAGCCGGTTTTAATAAAATTTGGCACAGACAATCTTTAGACCCTGAGAAAGGACGTAGGCTACCTGACAGCCTCCGTGGCGTAGCGGTAGCGGACGCGGCCGCTGCGCAAGGTGGCGCGGGTTCGATCCCGGCACAGTGCAAGTATTTGTATGCTTGAATATGAATATTTGTACTGGTCTGGTCGTGCCTCGGAAAGCACGTTAAGCCGTTGGTCCCGGTTGCCCTACGAACATCTAGTGGCAGTCGTTACGGGTTGTTGGAGCCCTCAAAAGTCCTACAATTTGTCTAACTGCAATGCTTCGATGTCGCCTTCGGGTTGTGGAGGTCAGACGGCAGTCGCTTCATAGAAAATGTCGAAGTTTAGCCATATCAGCAGTTGGACTGGTAAGACGAACCCCGGACTCTAAAGCTGAAAAGGCTTCGGATGCGACTGGGATTAACGCTGGGATGATGATGAAAGGACGTAGGCTACCGGTTATTGAAAAAAAAAATGATATTCCCGAGGGAAATCTAAAAAGCGCGATAAAACCGAATTCCACGCGGGCGAAGCCGCGGGCGGAAAGCTAGTACAATATATTAAAGAAAACCCTCTCCGATCCGTGAAGGTATTGTTAGGTATCGATAACTGATTCTACTAATGCCTACAAAGCCGGGCTAAACTTAAAAACAATTCCCCCTAAAAAAATAAATATTATTTCGCAAAAGGAGGTAACTTAATACATGTGCGCTAGGCAATACATGCGCGGGCGAAGGGGGGGGCAGCTTCCGCATCGCTCATAATACGGTAGAAAATGATGTTGTCACTTTTAAAACTACCAAGTTTTGGGGAAGTTGGAATTAATTCGTCAATAAGTGATGAAACAAAAGATTATTTCAAAATTCATTAGTATTGTTACTAGTTCGATTATGTAAAATTTCATATTTTATTTGGTCAAGTGTTTACCTAACCTTTATTATCCTTATGGGTCGGACGGGGTTTTCTTTACATATTGTATACAGGCTCTTTGCCTGGAACAAGTTGTGCCCTTTTTTTGTTCTGGTTGGGAAATCGTCAAATGACCTCTCCCGTTCTGGGCGGAGCGGAAGGGCGTGTCAGACTTTTACTGACTAAAACCCACCCGTGTTTCTTCATTTGCCTGTGCCCAGGGCCACGGTTTCTTTTTTTTTTTTATTTACCTTGCAGTGTCTCATGATGGTCTCGTCTCCAGTTGCAGGCTTTTTCTGTTAAGGTGTAGCAGTCGTTTGATTAGTCTGACATCCAAGGATGGCATAGCTTCTTTCGACTGTCTGCTGCCCGGTGACGAATTCCACCAATTCTCTTCTTATGCGTACGTGAGTGTCGACCCAAGGCACAACATGGTCGCAGGAGGAAACTCCAGGGTGTCACCACTATGTGGATCACCCTGAGGACACGGTGGAGCATACGGTGGTGGTCTGCCCGGCTTGGGTAGAGCATTGCCGTGTGCTCATGGCGGCGATCGGCGGCAATCTCTCGCGTCCGGCCCTGGTCCAGGCCATGATCCGGAGTGAGAGTGTATGGCAGGCCGTCACCTTCTGCAAAGCAGTGATGCTGGCAAAAGTGGAGGCGGAGCGCGTGTGGAAGCGGGAATCCCAGCGTCCTCACGTCACTAGTCGCCGCAGGAGACGCCCTGGTCGGGAGACGACATCGAACTCACGGCCACCGAAGGCACGAGCTTGCGAGCAGTAGGCAGCTCGCCGCCTAGTAAGGACCAGGCCCGGATCGACGGCGCGTTGTGTTTTATGCGCGTCTCAAATAGATTTCAGCACATCGTGACGGGGTCCACGAAGACCAATGCCTCTTGGGTCAGGGTTGTGGGTTGGTTAAAAAAACCGTGGCCCTGGCGCACAGGCCAGTGAAGTAACATGGGTGTGTTTTAATCAGTGAAAGTTTGACATACCCTTTCGCTCCGCCCAGAGCGGGAGAAGTCATTTGATGAAAAGGCCAATAACCACAATTTCAGTTTTTTTTAAATGTTTTGTTTATATTTTAGAAAAGAAACCAGACACACTGCCAGCTTCAGTACTTAAACTAAAAAGCAAAGAAGAGCCTTCCAAAAAGCAGAAGATTACAGAAGAAAGTAAAAATAAAACATCAGCTCTGGATGACATTATGAGGATGCAAGAACGAGCTAAGGAAAAAGCTAACAGGTGAGGATTTACTTGAAATTCGTGCCTCAAAATCAAAATTGTTTAACATGGCTGAACCTGTCATTATATATACATTTATTTTTTGTCATCTTTTTAACCCATGTTTGCTAAATAAAATTATCTTTATTTCAAACTAGCTGCGCCACGCGGTTTCACGCGGGTTTTTTTTTAATATGCCCCGCTCTTATTGGTCGCAGCGTGATGTTATATAGCCTAAACCCTTCCTGGATTAATGGGCTATCCAAAGCAAAAAGAATTTTTCAAATCGGACCAGTAATTCCTGAGATTAGCGCATTCACACAAACAAACAAACTCTTCAGCTTTATATAGTACTAGCTTTCCGCCCGCGGCCTCGCCCGCGTGGAGTTCGGTTATATCGCGCTTTTTAGATTTCCCTCGAGAATATCAAATTTTTCCGGGATAAAGGTAGCCTATGTTCTTTCTCAGGGTCTAAAGATTGTCTGTGCCAAATTTCATCAAAATCGGTTGAGTGGTTTAAGCGGGAAAGCGTAACAGACAGACAGACAGAGGTACTTTCACATTTATAATATTAGTATGGATAGATATTAGTATAGATTAACCATCCGTTGGTGCTGTTGAATAGTCAATGTCGGTCAGTCCAAGAAAAGTGAAGCTAAATTGCACGTTCCAAAGCGTAGATCTCTATGGAGAAGAACGTGCAAGAAACTCCATGGACACTCTTTTAAAATCATAATATGATTTACATTTCTTTGTTACATATTTCTGTTGCTTCTATCGCCTGCTTATGTTGCCTCGGAAAGCACGTTAAGCCGTTGGTCACGGTTGCCATACGACACATCTAATGACAATCGTTACGGCTTGTTGGAGCCCTCAAAAGTCCAACAATTGGTCTAACTGCAACGCTTCGCTATCGCCTTAGGGTTGTGGAGGTCAGACGGCAGTCGCTTCACGGAAAATATCGAAGTTTAGCCAAAATCAGCAGTTAGACTGGTAAAGCCGACCCCAGACTCCAAAGCTGAAAAGCTTCGGATGCGACTGGGATTAACGCTCAGATGATGATAATGATGACATTGATTTATCTGGTTAAGTTACCCTTGCCACGGTTTTTCTGTGGATGGGTGATTTATCTTTACATACCTTCATGCCTCAGAAAGCGCGTTAAGCCTTTGGTCCCGGTTTTCATTTCTAGATCTTTAGCAGTCGTTACGGGCCGTCAGAAGTACCAAAGTCTGACCACCAGCAGTCTGACCAAGGGTAGGGGTATGACCCAGTAATAGGGTTATGGAGGTCAGATAGGCAGCTGCTCCCTGTAAAATACTGGTGTTCAGCTGAATCCGGTCAGACTGGAAGCTGAACCCAAAAAGGTTGGGAAAAAGCAGGCAAATGATGTGGTCTCTTAAAATCACGAGATCCTGGGCATTTATCCAGAGTGCCAAATGGTAAAAAGCCCTTTTGTAGTCCTCGTCTTTTATAGCGCGAAGGACTGGATCAATTTGCCAACGACGGTCTTTCCGTCTAATTACAATTTATGTGTCTTCAAGGCTATAGTGAATAGACTCTTAATAAACTACCGGGCTTTACCATCAACGACTGCTTACCATCACGCGGGATCGCGGTGAAGCACTACTTTATAAAGTTAAAAAAAAGTTGCCTGTAAAGTCGGTTCACTAACGATAGTTGAACGGGACAACGTCATAAGAAAATACTGATAGAATGGTTGCATTTTTCAAACCTTTATCACCGTAATTATCGTTGCTCTAAACAATTGACACCACATTCACTTTTCACTGCACTTCATACTTGACGAAAACATGTAAATGTATTATTGTATAGCAGCTGTCCACGCGGACGCATCGCTCGCTTGTGCCTCTTTGTCGCTCGTTCCGCGCTCTCGCTTGCGCTCCAAGCCTCAAATAGAACGCCTCAGAGCGAGGTAACGCCGCATGAGTCATGTTTTTTTTTTGTGCGTGCAGCCGGCTCCATCGAATTATAAGACATTGTCAGGTCAAAAACTTCAAAAGTCAGATTTTGATGGTTTTTTCATAATCTTTATAATGCTTTCAGAAAAGACTACTGGCTCTGTGAAGATATTATAGTGAAGATTACAACCAAATCTTTAGGAGATAAGTTCTATAAGAAAAAGGCGGTTGTGGAGAAAGTGGTTGATAAGTACTGCGCCCACGTCAAGCTGACTGAAGATAACGTTAGACTGAAACTCGATCAGGTGAGTTAGAATAAATAAATATATACGGACAAAGAAGACGGAAGACGTAGCGTGGGTAGGCCCTCGACATGGTGGACCGACGACCTGGTGAAGGTCGCGGGAAACCGCTGGATGCGGGAGGCGCAGGACCGGTCGTCGTGGAGAACCTTGGGGGAGGCCTATGTCCAGCAGTGGACGTCTTTCGGCTGAAATGATGATGATGATACGGACAAATCATACAGATTGAGCTAGTCCCAAAGTAAGTTCGAGACTTGTGTTATGGGGTACTAACTCAACGATACTATATTTATAAGAGATTCATATACAGGGTGTATCTGACATCGTAACGCAAACTTCGCGAAAATGCCGCATGCCACTAATATAATTATGATAGTCATTTATGTCGTTAATGAACGGTTACAGAATACACACTGTTTAAAAAAAGTGTCGGCTTGGCTTTTGAACGTTGCAAGCGTGCCGCCGTGCGGGTTTGTAGGTATAACGTTGATCCCTGATGTGAACTCTATTAAATCAGCTGATAAGATAGTTTTTCGGGTTTTGTTTTCATTGCGCTTTTTTATGTAATTAGCGAATTATTTAATTTTTACTTTAAAATATTATTGGTTATACAAGGAAAGCAATTGTGAACGGTCTGAAGTGAAAAAAAACTACATATATTTTTTTTTTAAATCATGAAAAAGCCGACGAAAAATTCCACCCCTGGGGGGCTCAGAATCATGTACTGGATCCATGGTACTCGTTTGTGCGTCGATGTCAGATACACCCTTTATAGATAAACATCCAAGACCCAGGCCAATCAGGAAAAGAACGTTATTACATGCTTTTTATTAGCTTCAATTGTATGTTTGCTTGTTTGTTTGTCCGTCTCTAACTCTTTGGACTACGAGTGAGCCGCTCATTACTGTAAAATGTCCCACCGTTTTCAATACGTTCTTTCGTTCGTTTTTTATTAAAAAAGAATATCGAAGTAAAAAGTTGAAAATAAATATAGTTTAAAAAACATGCTTTTAAAAAATATCAAACTAAAAAGTTAAAAATAATTTTATAAAAGCGTGAGGCGCTTAATATACAAAAATTATGGCACAAAGCGCCTTACGCTTTTTTTTTTAATTATCCATCATGACCTGGCCGGGGATCGAACCCGGGGCCTCCCCGTCGCAGTTAGACGTGTTGACCGCAGCGCCACGGAGGTCGACAATCTATACTCTATAGTAATCTAAAAAGCTGAAGAGTTTGTATGTTTGTTTGTGCGCGCTAATCTCAGAAACTACTGGTCCGATTTGAAAAATTCTTTTTGCATTGGATAGCGCATTAATCCGGGAAGGCTTTAGGCTATTTAACATTACGCTGCGACCAATAGGAGCGGAGCATATAAAAAGCATACCGAAATCTACGCGAGTGAAACCGCGAGGCGCAGCTAGTATAATATACAATAGAATAGAAGATACAACATTTTATTTTGTTTATGCGAAACCCGAAACACATGTCCACTATTTTTAAGTGAAATGAAATCGTTTATTAAGCAAGTAGGATCACTGAGTCGGCATTTCCTAACTGACTACCTCTGAGAAGAAATAGCCGAAACAAACTCAGGGATCATCGTCTTTTTTCAAGTCCAGACATTGAAAATGAAAATGTTTACAATAATTTACCTTATAATTACGCATATTGCTTAATAACAATTAACAATGATTAACAGAGCGAGCAGCTCAGTCCCAAGCTTTTTTGTCTTCTAAATAATCTGTGATTTTATAATACCCCTTTTTGCAAAGTTTGGCCTTTATATGGTTCTTAAATCGTTTAACGGGTAAGTTTCGAATGTCCATGGGAAGCTTGTTGTAAAAGTGTATACATTGACCCATGAACGAGTTGCCTACTCTGTGGAGACGAGTGTGAAGTAAAGAATCTATGTAGGTACAAAATTTCAAAATTGATAAACCACAAAGTTATGGGTTGGTATCTTACCTGGTTGTCCCTACAAAAATATGGTCCACGCTCCGCACGGGCGGCGAGCGGTGCGTTGATCTACCGAAAGCAGCGTACACAACAGTGCAACAATTCCTAAATGTATTTGGGAAAAATAACATGGTGTACAATTATTGTAATCGATTCAGTTGCTTATTCTGAACAAACTGTATTCAGGTTTCATATAAAGGAGAAATAAGAAAGGTAAGGTAATAATATTTGTATACTTACTTTTTATTGCAGAATCATTTGGAAACAGTGATACCGTCAAAGGGCCGTACCGTCCGGTTCGTGAACGGCGCGTACCGTGGAGCGACCGGACAACTCCGGACCATTGATATAGACCAATACTGCTGCGATGTCGAGGTAAGTCTTATGAAATCTTTGTTACATGCAAACGCAGAAGAACGAGAGTAACCAACATAGCTCAATAGGCTGTTTGACAGTATTAATTTTTTTGTGATTATTTGCTTTAATTGCATAAAATGAGGGTTTTTTATGTCATTTACATGAGTTTTAATAAAAATAATAACAATTAATATATCCAAAAACACAAAAATATGTTTGGCATTTTGTTTCTCGCGCCAGATATTGTGAAACGATCCGGATTGGCTAATGTCACGATGACGTCATACGCGCATCAACGCTTGTTTTCAGCAAACTTACAAACAGTTTTTCGGGGGTTCTTATCGATTGTCACGTCATCACTTGTAACCCATTTTATTAGATAACAAAAACAAATAAACACAAACACCACTGCGGAACCGAAAACCGCTTGTGACGTCACTTACAAAGCGCGACGCCATGTTGCTGAATAAGTCGTTTCGGCGGCTTATTTGAATTTTGAATTTTTATTTGCATATTTCTAACGAAATACGTATTTAAAATTTAAAAAAATACTTTCGGTGAACTTCTTAACCGCAACCAAGTAATTCAAGATAAAAATTATAAATCTGTCAAATAGCCTAATGTAACACTTAAGTGGGCTGGGCACATTGCCCGTAGGACCGATACCCGATGGGGCCGACGGGTTCTCGAGTGGCGACCACGCACCGGAAGACGCAGCGTGGGTAGGCCACGACAAGGTGGATTAATTTCAATAAATGACTTTTGATTTTGATTTGTTTCAGATTTCTGAAGGACCCCTCACCGGTCGAGTGGTCAAAGGTGTTCAATATGAAGATATAAGTAAACTAGCCACGTGACCTCACCATCCATCACCTTATTCCAACCACATTGGGCCCGGCTCCAAGTCTAACCAGATAGATGCATCTGAACAACAAAAGCAGTGCTGTTCTGTAACTCTTTGTACAGACGACATCACATCATGCTACTACAATCTGTCAGATTTCCTCATTAGATTTTCAACTTTATCTCTAAAGTATTAAGGGCTCAAGGTTGATTGGGAATATCTGACAGTTTGGGGTAGTTTGACCTGTTGTCGTCCCTACTATACTAAATTCTTTACAATCAATTAAGTATATCAATACTCGGGTAATGGGATACTACTTTTATTTGAATACGAAATCTTCTAATGTGCGTGTAATGGGCGTGTCAGATTTTTACTGACTAAAACTTGTGTCAGATTTTTACCGACTCCAAGCTCTAACCGAGTCCAAGGCTGCGGTGGCTGCCAGGAAACGGCGTTATCGCAAAGGTCCGGCAGTACTTCACACCTGGGCAGCTTCTAATGTTATACAAAGCACAGGTCCGTTCGTGTGTGGAGTACTGCAGCCACATTTGGGCTGGTGCTGCTGGTGTCACCTGGCCACTTTGGATTCAGTGGAGAGACGTGCAAAGAGGCTGATTGGTGACCCTGATCTAACTCGAGTTGGTCTCCAAAGCCTAGAGCACAGGCGTAGAGTAGCCAGCCTTTCGGTGTTCTATAGGATGCATTTCGGGGAGTGTGCGAGGGAATTGCATGATTTAATTCCCCATCTCCGTTCCACCAGCGGACGACCCGTCGTACGGCTGGTTTCCACCCTTACGTTGTTAACACTACTACGATCCGGACGAAGCGTTTCGCCTCCTCCTTTATACCGCGTACATCGAGGGACTGGAACAATTTGCCAGCGGCGGTGTTTCCGTCGGACTACAATTTGAGTGTCTTCAAGGCTAGAGTGAATAGGCTCTTAATAAACTAGTGCGCTTTACCATCAACGATTGCGTCACTGCTTACCATCAGGCAGGATTGCGGTCAAGCGCTAGTTTATAAAATATAAAAAAAAAAAAATAAAAAAAAAAACTATCTATTATCATCATCATCAACCTTTTTATCATCCCACTGCTGGGCACAGGTTTCCTCTCACACAGAGAAGGATTGAGCATAATCACCACGCTTGCTCAACCCGGGTTGACGATTTGAGACTTAGTCCAAGTTTCCTCAAGATGTTTTCCTTCACCTTCAGTCATTGGTGTCCAAGATATACTTAGAAAGTACATATATCTTAAAAAAGTTACATTGGTACTTGCCTGGCCTATACTGAATTCTTCACAATCAATTAATTAAATCAATAGTCGAGTAATCGGATACCTATTATTTGGATGGGAAGAGAGTCTGGCGAGTCTCAAGATCAATCTCCCTCTAGCGCAGCATCGTTTGGTCGTGTTGGTCTTGGGTTTAACATTGCATCACCTCGCTCAACTGCCGTCCTCCTTGCTATTCACTCAAGTTTTTGGGTGAATAGGCTCATAAACTAGCGTGTTTTACCATCAACGATTGCATCACTGCTTACTATCAGGCGAGTTTGCGGTCCAGCACCAGTATATAATAGGGATAATTCCTGGGTAAAAAAAAAATATTCTATTTAGTCTGTCATTTAGATTATAGAAAAATATTGGATAGGTATATTTTGTTTTATCAAAACAATAAAAATTGACAAATACAAAAGGCATCAAAGATCAGGAGTGGTGGCTGGAGACGTCACTGGCCGCTAAAAAGTATAGCGTGCAGTGACGTCACGCGAGTTTATATATACCGTGGGTATATGTATACTGTGAATAGTGTATTTGACTAAAAAAAAAAACTAATTAGTCCGTCAGTCAGATTTCCAAAAATACTAGACACGTATTTTTCTTTTTTCATGTAACCAAAAAATGAAGACGACACAGTTAGGGCTTCCAATTCCGTAATACCGAGATCTCGGTATTCCGGGATCCCGCATCATTTTTTAGTCCCGCGTGCCACGGGATTACGAGTGCGGGATCCCGCGGGATTTGCGGGACTATAAAGAAAGTTACAAAATCGCACTGCAGCTGGTCCTTGCCCGGAAGTCGGCACCTAATTACCATACTCCTTGGCGAGTCATTCCCGGTCAGTTTAGCTTTCTAACTACCCGCAATGTCTGTAAAAGATCTTGCATCTTCTTAGATATCATATTTGTAATAGGTTAATATTAATGAATTGTAATGTAAATAAAAGAAATAGTTTTATAAGGAGTTTTGTGTTTTATTACCAAACCGTACAAAACCTATGTGGTGCATTACGGCCTACTTCCTCTGTAAGGACTGAACCTGAGTCAGCGGGCGCACGCGACCATGTGTTAGGTCCATGGATTTCAAGATGGAGATTTGCCCGGGCGACAGATTTCTCCGAACGGAGATGCGCTAGGCTCCATTTAGCGATTTAAAAACTATACAATATGTTAAGAAAACCCTGTCCGACCCGTGAAGGTATTGTTAGGTATCGATAACTGATTCTACTAATGCCTGCAAAACCTGGCTAAACTTAAAAAAAATACCCCCTAAAAAATAAATAATTTAAATAAAATAAATAGGTAATTTCATGGCAACACAGGCACAGGTCATGACCGCAGTTGACCTCATGCTTGTAGGTATAGGTAGCTAGTCCACGTTTATCGACTCTCGAAAGAAACAATGATATTTAGGCAGCTCGAGAAAAGAACTTTTTTTAAGTAGGAAGGTCGTCTGACTCTCCGAATGTATCATTTCATTGGATAAGCACAATGGCTGTGGCGGAGATGTTTCATATTTCGTTCACTAAGAACGATACAGGCCTGGCACCGTCGCACGAGATTAGCACGGACATGCACACAAATAAAAATCAAGTGGTGTCAAATCCGCGCTGGCCACAGTTGGCCCCTACCAATCCACTGCTCGCCGAACTGATAATGGAGGTACTCACGTACAGGTCGGCAAAAATATCGTGAGGCACCGTCATGCTGGAACCCTCGTGCATTGACCGATAAGTACCCACTTCCAAATCGTCTAACACCTGATCACAACATAGCTAATTGCAGTTACTACCTCCATCAGCATGTTACATTACTCTACGTTAGAAAACGACCGCATGATCACACAATACACGAATAGTCTACACCAGCAATGTTTACGCGCAACTATTTAATAGCTTTTGTTTTTTTTTTTTTTTCAATTCGCGCTTAGCTAGGCTTTATTAGCCGCACCTACCTTATACCCAATAAATGAAAACACGAACAATGCTGATCCATAGGAATAATCCTAAACCATAGAAAGTAACCTACCATCAAAAATAAAAAACCAAAATTCCAAACAAATTAAATTGCAAACGGAATAGAAAATCCTTTAAAATATTGGTTCACTGACCTCCGATCGGCGACAGCGCGGTCCTGTATCGACTTGCTTTTTTCGCGCCATTATTATTGAAGTATAGTACCGCAGCATACGGGGGTCATCAAGCTGTAAGCGCTTCCTTATCAACATGTACATCATGTAGAAAATGTGATAAATGAAAAATAATTTCCTGTGACTAAACTAATGGATATATTTTTATGATTTTTTATGGGTAGACTGAGAATGTGTTGAGGTACACCATGTTTAATTTATTGTCGTATTGTCAGCACCACTACGTATTTCAAAAATGTTGCAGTGTCGTTACCGAGCGCACGACACAGTTCACAGCGGATCATAGTGTGCTAGGCCACTCAGCGTCTCGGTAACCATATTCTTGTTGGGACAGCCAAGTAAGATAATAAGCTCATAACTTTGTGGTTTTCCATGATATCTTTTTGAAATTTTTTACATAGATTGTTTACTTGTGTTTAGGGTTTCGTTGTATAATAGAGTATGGGTCGTTTTATTAGAAATAAAACTGCGTAGATAAGCATAAAATCACTATATTTATCTAAATATATATTAATATAACATGCTTTCTACAATATAAACCAGGTATTATTTCTTACATAATATTCTTATTGTTTTACTTTGTACATCTTTATATTGAGGCACTATGGTTATAAATTGTAAGTAATATGCGTAATAAAATAAAAATTAATAACCTGTTTTTATTTAAATGTGATAAAAAAAAGTCCCATTTCATAACAATTTAAGGCACTTTTAAAGGAAGATATGGATTCTGTAATTTCTTATTTTATTAAAATACAAAATATGTATGTATTTTTTACAATTATTCATTTGGTATAAGTATATAGACAATTTCATTTCTAATTAAATACCTTTGCATGGGAAGTTATGCTAAATCAATGTTGAATAAAAAAATAATTATGGAAAAAAGGTTTAAAAAAAACATACAAAGTTTCGGTAAAAAATCATTTATTTACGAAATCATCGAAATAAATGCTTAAAATTAAAATACATAATTGAAACTTCAATAATATTGTAATAATTACATTTAACATACAGTGATGCGTGCGATTTCGACGTTAATATAAAATATAAATGGCTAACAAATATTGCCATGCCAAAAAATTATAAGTACATTAAAAAACTGGCAACACACATTGAAACCACGTGCGGTATTTTTTTATCTGGTATTATTAAAATATAGTTTGAGCGGGGCCTTGGAAAAGGGACAGAGCGACTGTTTTTCTAACTGAACAGTTGTGCTGCTGAAGAGGTGGTTCCGCCGTTTGTGAAAACCAAAATCAAACTTAATGAAAAAAAAGACTTAAAGCAAAAACTCCACAGAACAGAAACAACAACAGGGGATTTGATCTGTATTTAGACATTTGTAACAAAAATGCTATCGCTACTCAGCGCTGACGGAGAATGCGGGGCGTCGCGAGGGGAAGCGGAAGAGGGATCGCATTCCAGCACAATTTACTTGCGCGAGTTATACTCCTAATTGCTACTCATCATCATCTCAGCGTTAATCCCAGTCGCATCCGAAGCTGTTCAACTTTTGTCGAGTCTGGGGTCCGCTTTACTAATCTAACTGCTGATTTTGGCTAAACTTCGATATTTTTCCGTGAAGCGACTGCCGTCTGACCTCCACAACCCGAAGGCGATATCTAAGCATTGCAGTTAGACCAATTGTTGGACTTTTGAGGGCTCCAACAACCCGTAACGACTGCCATTAGATGTTCGTATGACAACCGGGACCAACAGCTTAACGTGCTTTCCGAGGCACGACCAGACCAGTGCAAATATTCATATTCATGCATACAAACATTTGCACAGCGCGGGGATCGAACCCGCGCCTCCTTGTGCAGCGGCCGCGTTCGCTACCGCTACGCCACGGAGGCTGTCCTACTCCTGATTGCTAGTGACGTAGCCAATTAAAATCTTAGAAAGAGGCAGATATTGGTCGTGCATGCGCTGTGTCCAAACCATTTGTTCG
Source organism: Sesamia nonagrioides (assembly GCA_017933935.1). NCBI lineage: Eukaryota > Metazoa > Arthropoda > Insecta > Lepidoptera > Noctuidae > Sesamia > Sesamia nonagrioides. The sequence continues at coordinate 1,609,512 of JADWQK010000407.1, forward strand.
GCATTCAGTGAATTTCTGCTTATTAGAAAACGCTCAGTTATTTCTCTATATCTAAAGCTAACGTATCCACTTCCTTTGGGCGGTAAACAATATCCTTCTGCTGAAATCTGACTATAAACTAATGCTTGACCCTAATCCCGCCTGATGGTAAGCAGAGATGCAATCGTTGATGGCAACGCGCTAGTTTATTAAGCCTATTCACTCAAAAAACCTGAGTAAATAGGAAGGAAGACGGCAGTTGAGCGAGGTGATGCAATGTTAAACCCAACAACACGACCAACGATGCTGCGTCAGAGGGAGATTGATCTGGAGACCAAAGTCCCGACACAACAACATTTGGCGCATCATACCCGGCACACATCGCAACACAACTGCTCAGACCCGTCCTCCGTATTTCACCAGACATCATGCCGGAACACGACGAATCGCTTGGCGGCAAGACTTTGTCAGGTGGGTGGTAACTTTAGGTTTAATATATAACCCTTGACCATCTTTACATTACGAGACCCATCCGTGCTTCAGAAAGCACGTTAAGCCCCGCTGGTCCCAGCTGCCATTTGTATATCTTTAACAGTCGTCATAGGTCGTCAGAAGTACGAATGTCTGACGATCAGTCTTACCAACGGAAATCGTATTGCCCAGTAACTTGGTTGTGGAGGTCAGATAGGCAGTCGCTCCATGTAAAATACTGGTCAGGCTGGAAGCTGAATGTGGTCAGACTGGAAGCTGACCCTAATATAGTTGGGGGGGAAAGCTAGGCAGATATGATATAGCCTATGACACTCGCAAATGACGGGGTTTTCAATTGATAAAATAAGTTTCAGAAGACCCATGGATTACCCAGCGTGGGTAGGCGCCCCCGACAAGGTGGACCTGGTGAAGGTCGCGGGAAACCGCTGGACGCGGGAAGGCCATGATGATGATGGATTACCACTATGAGTTTCAATTTTTTATAATATGATTTATATAAAAAAGCATATATTCGGTCGAATTGAGTAACCTCCTCCTTTTTAAAGGGGTAGAAAAGGCAAACATAAGTGCTTATTAAATGGTTACCATTGAGGACTTGGTATGGCAGACGCTTTGCCACCCCAGAGACAAAGCTACACACCACGTCAAATGTTCAGACTGGGAGCTGACCTAAGCAATTTGACAAATGCCATAGAAACACTAATATTTTAGTGGTAAATTGTGGTTTCGACGTGTTTTGCTTATAAGCATAGAGATTAAAGACGGCAATGTATTTTTTTTAAACTTACTGAATAATTTTTATGTCTAGGATAAAAGTTCACACAATATGGAAGAGATCTCAATTAATAAATATAGAAATATTTCATAAAAAAAAAAAAACATTCTCGTCGGTAGTTTTAAAAACTATCGGTATTGCCATCTCTAACCAAAATGCATTAAAAATCAACAAAATCTATATTCTAAAAGCTACTTTTGTTAATACACAAAATGCTTCGATTATAAAATCTATTAAAATATTTCATATTATTAAAATACTATTACAATAATAATAATTCTGTTTAATTCTGTAATATTTTATCTGTGCGATATTTTTTTTTAAATCTATTCTTATAAAAGGCACCATTTTATTTTTCCTACTATTGAATATCTTAGTATACTTGTAAATAGCACATTTTATATTTAGTTATCATTTAAAAGCACGTTTAATGTCAAAAATAAGATTTTTTTAATATCTAAAACTAAAAATGACTTCACCCCGTTTTCTAAAAGCCATATCAGTGAATTTGTTCTGAAGACTCTTTGCGTGCAATTATGTCCCCCTACTCCCACCCACGACAGAAATTAATCTTTCATCCCTGTCAAAATCATAATGACCTTTATAATTTTTAAATAAGGTTTATATTGGATTACTACTCATCATCATCATCTAAGCGTTAATCCCAGTCGCATCCGAAGTTTTTTTTCTCAGCTTTGGAGTCTGGAGTCCTCTTTACCAGTTTAACTGCTGATTTTGGCTATACTTCGAAATTTTCCGTGAAGCGACTGCCGTCTGACCTCCACAACCCGAAGGCGATATCGAAGCATTGCAGTTAGACCAATTGTTGGACTTTTAAGGGCTACAAGTGTAAGGTATTCAATACATAACCCACCACTAATAGTTTCGACTGATTTGATATTAATGCGTTTGGCGCTCGCACACAATTGATTTTCAATCTACTGCTTTGTATTTAGAGTTCAAATTCCAACAACGTGTTATTATCCAAGCTGTTTTTTATTCTCAATGCTTAATTCAATGCTAGAAGAAACTATCCGCAAAGATACATACAGAGTTATCATTCAAGGTTAATGTAAGATTTTTTTGGTATGTTGGTCTGGCTATCTGGCATATGGTAAATAATTTCATTGTTGTTGTATTTTCTTGTGTTCATTACTATACATAGTATTGTATAAAGTCATATGTTTTTTTAATAAACAGACAGCTGTGCTGCTGGGGAGTTTGTTCCGCCACTTCTTCTTCCCAGCGAAAACACTAGGAAGTGTCGATGGGTGGGCGTTTTGGGGGACTGTCTTATGTAATATTGACGTTCAAAAAGTGCTGATTCTCAGTCTATGTTGAATAATGATTTTGATCTCTTTAAGTGCTATTAGAAATCGGGGTTACGTATCGCACAGTTCATATTTTAACTGTAAGTTAATTCTATTAAAAACTTCATACAAATGTTCACACGGAAGGCACACAACGATCTGCTACATATATAAATAGTAATTACTTTTAATTACTTATACATTAAAATATTATTTTTAAATCAGTTGGATTTTTGATATAACTAACTCAGCGGTATAAAGAATTATAATGTCTGGTATAATTATTATAAAATGTCATAAAAATTACGTATAATGACTATCTGTATACATGTCAAAAATATACATTTAAAAAAAAATATAAAAATTCAAATATAACGATTATTATTTTTGTGCCAACTAGCCACCTAGACTTTAGAAATAACCATCTGTCTGTTTTGCCCAAATATATGGAGGTCAGCCTCCAGTCTTACAGGTTGCAATATGGACCAGGTGGGGTAACTGAAATTCACAATTCAGTTATAAATCTCCACTCTACCCTTTGGTATCGCTAGTTGTCAGATTTTCGAGATGAAAAAAAAAAAGCTGAATTAACATCAAAAATCCAACTGATAATTTTCGCTAAAGATTTCTTATGTGTAAGTAATATGTTCTCCGTAAAACGTTTGTACCCATTATTAAATTAAAACAATATTTTATTGAAGATGTCGTTTTTTTTTTTATATAATTTAACTCTTCTTAAAATTTTCAGTTTCGACTGTAAGGAAGACATTTAAAAAAAAGTACAATTTCAGGACTCCCTGGGGAAGTTAAAAAAAGTTTTTGGAAGATAATTAATTAGGGGAAGACTCGAATTTCGATTGATACTATAATTATTTAACATTTTTAAAGTGTTTTGTAAGAAAAATTAAGTTTTTTTTTCTTCGCTTAGTTTTCTAATATTTAAATTTATAACAAGTCCCTTATGTTTAATTGCTGACACATTATTTAATATACCTATTGCATTGTTATTTTAATTGCAGTCGATTTTATCGAAATAGCTTTAGAGTAAAATAGACACATTTTCAGATTTTCTTGGACTCTGGATTTAAGAAATATGCATTTATCTTTTACGTAATTTCGATTTAAAGTATCAAGATTAGCAAAAACGTTAACAAACTTGGAAGTTTGCGTTTAACTATTAAATATCTGTAATTTACCCACTTTTTTATAATTATAAACTAGTGCTTGTCTGCAATCCCGCCTGATGGTAAGCAGTGGTGCAATCGTTGATGGTAAAGCGCACTAGGTATTAAGCCTATTCACTTAAAAAAATAAGGAATAGGAAGGATGACGGCAGTTGAGCGAGGTGATGCAATGTGAAACCCAAGACCAACACGACCAAACGAAGCTGCGCTAGAGGGACATTGATCTGGAGACTCTCCACGACCAAACTCCCGACACAAGATTTGGCGCATCGTACCTGCCACACATCGCAACACAACTGCTCAGACCCGTCCTCCGTACGGCTTCACCAGACATCATGCCGGAACACGACGAATCGCTTGGCGGCAAGACTTTGTCTGGTGGGTGGTAACTTCTGCCGGCAGCCGATGTTATGGCCTACCTTTTATTGATGTCAGAAACATTACCTCTCCTTTTGGAGTAGTTGGGTAAATTACTGCATAAAAATTATAACAAGTTATACTTACGAAATAATCTCCTTATTGCCACTATTTTTGCCAAACTGTCAACAAGATCATAATAATTATCTAGCGAAACTCCGTCTACGTCATAGGTCTCGCTACATTATTTGACCCTGTCCATATTTCTTTCAGAGTAAGATGTGTTTCATCTACAATTAAACGGGCTATTTATTAAGAAGAGTTAGTTACATTGTTTACTTCTTCAAAAGTTTCTCCTCCTCGGGGTTGGTTGGCTCCTTCTCTGACTTGAAGGTGGCATTTGTGTGGGGACTGGCTGATGTTGGTAGAAACTGGAAGAGAAAAAGGATAACGTTAGAATTAGAACATCATCTGCTTTTTACAAACTAAGTTGGGGTCAGCTTCCAGTCTAACCGGATGGAGTTGAATATTAGTATTTTAGATGGGGCTATTATCTGACCTACACAACTAGAAGTGAGCTGTCATTCTAACTAATTGACAATATTGATAGAAATCTAAGATCAGTTCAAACAACTTCTCTAGGCAGTAATGTATAAGGAGCGACTGCCTAACAGTCCTATCAGTCGGTAAGACTACTTTCAAAATCCATCCGGTCAAATTGACAATCAGAAACCAGTCTTACTTCTTGGTATGGCTGGTTTCAAAAACCATGCGCTCAGATTGGCAGTCAGACACTAATCTTACCTCCTGGTAAGACTGGTTTCTGACTGTCAAAGATCTACGAATGACAGCTGCACCCAACAGCTTAATGTGCCTTCCAAATAGAGAGGAGTTTCAGTGTGTAAAGATATTCACCAAGTATTATAATGCTGTAGGTGAGTTTGTTATCTATTTGTACTTGTTTATAATCATCAGGGTGACATAATCTTTAAAAACTCCGTAAAAACCCAACTGCGGCAAGAGTAGCTTTACCTATCGGTCGACACGTGGGGTCGAACTACGACCAACGACACAGTTTGAGATAAATCACTTATTTTAATACAGTAAAAACATTACCATTTTCAGTATTTCGTTTTAGGAACATCCGTATAAAACTAGCAGCATGAAACAGAAAATAATATTCTTAATAAGAATTTCTTGCCCTTAGAAGCATGAAGTCGTCTTACCTATACATAAGACCTTGGTTTTTTTTTTGTCAATACAATACGCACGCACGCCCACACAGACAAATACACACGCACACACATACACACGTACCATCACACAGATACACACGCACACACAGAACATACACACCCACACACATACACACCCTCACTCAGATACATACACAGGCGCGTACACACCGACACATACACACGCACACAAAGACACATACACACGCACACACATAGACACATACACACGCACGCACACACCCATAAACACGCACACACACACCCATACACACGCACACACAGACACATACACACGCGCCCTCACACAGACACGTACACACAGACACATACACACGCACACCCATACACACGCACACACACCCCCATACACACGCGACCTCACACAGACACGTACACACGCACACCCATACATACGCACACACAGACACATACACACGCGCCCTCACACAGACACATACACACGCACCCTCACACAGGCACATATACACGCACCCTCACAGAGACACGTACACACGCACACACAGAAGCACATAAGGGAAGACTTCAGCGCGACATCAGCTACGTTCTACTTGTCATTGCCTACTATCGACTGTACCATCGTTAAAATAACCTTCGTAACCTTTAACCGGCATTTTAGTACCCCAAGCCCATAACAGTATATACCCTTTCCATTACACATTTTAGATGTAATGATACATACCACTCTCGCGCTGTCCCCTTGAGGTCTATCCTCTCTGGTCTCCTCAATTCGGCTGTTCTCACCCTCGCGAAGGAGCTGCAGCAAAAATATTATGATTAGAGTTTCTATAAGATTTGCATTGCTGGTATTTTGGCGTGGCTAGCTGGCATATCTATACTAAGATATAAAGCTGAAGTTTGTTTGTTTGAACACGATAATCTCTGGAACTACTGGTCCGATTTGAAAAATTCATTTTCCCTTAGACACGCTGCGACCATTAGGAACGGAGCATATAAATGAAACATATCGAAACCTACGCGGGTGAAACCGCGCGGAGTCATCATCATCCCAGCGTTAATCCCAGTCGCATCCGAAGCCTTTTCAGCTTTGGAGTCTGGGGTTCGCTTTACCAGTCCAACTGCTGATATGGCTAAACTTCGACATTTTCCATGAAGCGACTGCAGTCTGACCTCCACAACCCGAAGGCGACATCGAAGCATTGCAGTTAAACCAATTGTAGGACTTTTGAGGGCTCCAACAACCCGTAACGACTGCCACTAGATGTTCGTAGGGCAACCGGGACCAACGGCTTAACGTGCTTTCCGAGGCACGACCAGACCAGTGCAAATATTCATATTCATGCATACAAATACTTTCACTGTGCGGGGATCGAACCCGCGCCACCTTGCGCAGGGGCCGCGTCAGCTACCGCTACGCCACGGAGGCTGTCACCGCGTGAAACCGCACGGAGTAGCTAGTGATAAATAATTTCATTGTTGTGTTTTCTTGTGTTCATTACTGTACCTGCATAGTATTGAATAAAGTCATGTATTTTTTTAACAGACAGCTGTGCTGCTGGGGAGTTTGTTCCGCCACTTCTTCTACCCAGCGAAAGCACTAGGAAGTGGCAAAGGGCGGGGCTTTTTGGGGTCTGTCTTGTGTAATATTGACGTTCAAAAAGTGCTGATTCTCAGCCTAATTGGAATAAATGACTTTTGATTTGATTAAAAAAAAACTGCCCCAAACTAGGAGAATTTCTCATGTATCGTGGATGCGTTTACAAGCATTTAAACTCAGATACACAAACAGCCAGACCCGGAACAACTAACTGTAGGGCATATAAATATTTGGTCTGTGTGGAAATCGGTCCCGCGACACGCAGTCAGTCAACGCCACTCAACTCAAGACTTAGGAGTTGAACGATTTGACGAACAATACCAAAGAAAGGGCATTTGGGCAGGCCATATTATCATCTCAACCACATGAAGTCGACTGCTGGACATAGGCCTTCCCCAAGGATTTCCAAAAAGACCGGTTGGACCCTGCAATTTCGGTCAGGTCATCCGACCACCTAGTCGGTGGGCGTCCGACGCTGCGCTTGCCGGTACGTGGTCGCCATTCAAGAGTCTTTCCGCCCCATCGGCCATCGGCTCTACGAGCTATGTGCCCCGCCCACTGCCACTTCAGAGGGTTTAACCGCCATATAAATTACTTAAACTATCCGAACAGGACAAAAAATACCACAACGGAGAAAATAACAGTATTCCAAGTGCAATATTCTGGAGACATGAGGAACAGGGAGTAAAGTCCACTCATCGTCCATAGAGAAGTAAGATCCTCCAACCAGACGAATGTTATGTCTGGCGGAAATTACCCAACGGTTGATGTCTTAAAGTTGTATGTACAATATGTAAAGAAAACCCCGTCCGACCCATAAGGATAATAAACACATGACCAAATAAAATTTAAAACTTTACATAATCATCATAGTAACAATACAAAAAAATTAAAAAAAAAAAAACTTTTTTTCCGCGATATAGCTCAAACTTACTCAAAATTTGGTAATTTTGTAAAAAGTGGCAACACCATTTTTGACGGTATTATTGGTAGGTACTTTGTATAAATGATGTACAATATTGGCAGTATTTTGTTTGATGATGCCGTGTATTGCCATGTAAGTTACCTCCTTCGCGAAATAATGTTAATTTTTTAGAGGGTATTTTTTTTTTTTTTTATTTTAGCCCGGCTTTGTAGGCATTCGTAGAATCAGTTATCGATACCTAACAATACCTTCACAGATCGGACAGGGTTTTCTTTACATATTGTATATGTTAGTTGCACGGTAAACTCTGCTTACGAGATGTAGAATTCGTGTGATATTAGTATGACGCGTTGTTCCATGTGGCGTTTGGAATAGGCTATTTTGACAGTATGAATTTTTTGCGTTTGGAATAGGCTATTTGACAGTATGAATTTTTTTGCGTTTGGAATAGGCTATTTGACAGTATGAATTTTTTTGCGTTTGGAATAGGCTATTTGACAGTATGAACTTTTTTGCGTTTGGAATAGGCTATTTGACAGTATGATTTTTTTTGCGTTTGGAATAGGTTATTTGACAGTATGAATTTTTTTGTGATTATTTACTTTAAATGCATAAAATGAGGGTTCTTTACGTCATTTACATGAGTTTTAATGAAAATGATAACAATGAATATATCCAAAAACACAAAAATAAATATGTTTGGCATTTTGTTTCTCGCGACACATATTGTGAAACGATCCGGATTGGCTAATGTCACGATGACGTCATACGCTCATAAACACTTGTTGTCGTTGTATGTGTTGTCAGGTGTTTTAGCATTTTTAGAAGGTTTTTAACGATATTTGGAGCGATTTGGTATTTTTTTGTTTTCTGACTGTAAAAACAGATAAACACGAACACCACTGCGGAACCGATAATCGTTTATAAGTTTGTGACGTCACTTACAAAGCGCGACGCCATATTGCTGAATAAAGCGTTTCGGCGGCTTATTTGAATTTTGAATTTTTATTTGCATGTTCCTTACGAAATACGTATTTAAAATAAAATAAAAAACTTTTGGTGAACTTCTTAACCGTAACCAAATAATTCAAGATAGAAATTATAAATCTGTCAAATAGCCTATTACCGCTACTAATATTGTAGCTTGATTTGGTCTCCGGCTCCCGTTGTCTTCTTGAGGCATCGCCGACGCCATGACAGTACGTAATAGGTTTTTACCATCGATCACTTATACACTAGATTCAAAATCAGCTTAAAAAAATGGTTGAACTGAACAAGCGCACAACGCAGCACTTGGGTGCTTCTTTCATTTAGTACTTACTTTATAATTCAGACTTTAATGCACGTGTGTAAGGTTGAATTTGGTTTGATGTCAGACTCGGTCGTAAAAAATAATGGCTTTTTGTACTGCTTTGTGATAAGAACTTTATACACTGCACTTAAGGCTGATTTTAGATTAATTTATGTTTATTTTGACTGCTTTAGACTGTTTAATACTTATCGTCATTTTTGATAAGAGTTTTGTATCTAGTGTATAAGTGATCGATGGTTTTTAATATAGATACATACCTTGTCAACTTCTGGTTCTATCTGCTCGTTGGTGCCACCCCTGCCGAGGACTCCCTTCTCCATCAGCGTGGCGCGCTTAGCCGCTAAGTACATTGATCTGTTGAAGATTTATAATACCATTGAATAACTCATCATCATCATCATCACAGCGTTAATCCTAGTCGCATCCGAAGCTTTTCAGCTTTGGAGTTTTGCGTCCGCTTTATCAGTCTAACTGCTGATTTTGGCTAAACTTCGATATTTTCCGTGAAGCGACTGCCGTCTGACCTCCACTACCCGAAGGCGATATCGAATCATTGCAGTTAGACCAATTGTTGGAATTTTGAGGGCTCCAACAACCCGTAACGACTGCCATTAGATGTTCGTATAGCAACCGGGACCAACGGCTTAACGTGCTTTCCGAGGCACGACCAGACCAGTGTAAAAATTCATATTCATGCATACAAACATTTGCACTGTGCGGGGATCAAACCCGCGCCTCCTTGCGCAACGGCCGCGTTCGCTACCGCAACGCTACGGAGGCTGTCATTAGTTTAGTCACAGGAATATATTTTCCATTTTTCACATTTCCTACATGATGTACATGTTGATAAGGAAGCGCTGACAGGTTAATACCGCCCGCATTCTGCGTTACCAAACTTTAATAATAATGGCGCGAAAAAAGCAAGTCGATACAGGACCGCGCTGTCGCCGATCGAAGGTCAGTGAACTAATATTTTTAAAGGATGTTCTATTCCGTTTGCAATTTTATGCGATACAGTTAGTTTGAAATCTTCATGTTTTTATTTTTGATGCTAGGTTTTTTTTTTTATAGTTCAGAACAATCCTATTGTTCCTATGAACTAGCACTGTTCGTGTTTTCATTTATTGTCGTATTGTCAGCACCACTCTGTATTTGAGTTTTTACACCACGCACGGAGATTATTGATGCCGGCGGGCAGTCGCTTTCGTTCGAACTGGTGTTTTTCTTGTTGCGCGATAGGTGGCGCCAGCAGTGCGTAGATTGGAGGCGATTGGTGTTGTCAGATTATGGAGGAAAAGGATGGAACTAGGGAAAGTACCTCAAAGCAGTACTCAGTTATGTTATTGTTAATTTAATAATGTCTTACCTCTTGATAGTGAGGTAGTACAACTCTGCGATGGCTTTCACGGAGTAGTCTGGCACGAACGAGTGACGGAGCATGGAGTCCATGTTGAGGTTCTGCAGCGAGCCCAAGGTTGAAGGCGCGGGCGCTTCAGCTGTGGACAAAAATTTTTATATATACAATCATTGATAAAATATTAAACTAAGGTAGATAAGTCACTAGCGCACTGAAAATGAAGCGTACAAAAGGAGGTAAGTCCAGTATCTTGCTTTAGTCACTCTCGATACAGTCGTAAAAACAAACGACAAACACCAGCCATCTTTTTTTCTCTATGCTTTAGATTGCGCCCCATCTCATTCACACTGTACCAACGTATGAAATGTACGCAGAATAAAAAATTTGCATGTGTGTGCTGCTGCTCCGATCGGCACATTTATTTTGGTTAATTTGTTAGAGCATATCATATCTGTTTAATATTATATCAATGTATACAATGTTATTTACCTGAATACAGGTTGTTCAATATAAGCAACTGAATCTATTACAATCATTTTTACACCATGTTATATTTTTCCCCAAATACGCCCGCCGACACAACCTATGGCTTATGTTAAAAGAAGCATGTCGACAACCTTCGCCCTTCAATTGCCCGGCGACATTTCAGCTGTAGTGACGTGCTAGTATTTTAACTGCCAATTAAGTTCCTGATGTCGAGCCGCCGACATGCCGCCGGCAAAGTTTTACGATTTGCAATGACTACAATGAAGCTGCCAACCTAGCTTGACGGCAAAATGTTGCCGACGTATGCCGCTGGGCGAATAAACTTAATAACTATTAAGTTTATTCGCCCAGCGGCATACGTCGGCAACATTTTGCATTTTGACGACTCATGTTCAACTATGTCTGAACCAGTTGTTAATTGGAAGACTCACCGAGTCCCACGTTCTGCGTGAGCGCCTGCACCCCGAAGTATGTGAAGGGTCCGGCCTCGAACACGAGGTTCTCGCGCCCCACCGTCACCTCCACACGACCCTCCAGGATCAGCACGAAGTAATCCACCTGGAACAAACAGACATTTAACATTTTAACTTTGCCCCATACTAGGAGTTTCTCCTGTATCGTGGGTGAGTTTACAAACACATAAACTAACAAACAACCAGACCCGGAACAACTACTACTCTGCCGTCATAAGGAAAAAAGACGCAACAACATTTTTTTTCCAAATTGAGTTACATGCATATTCTAAATCAGTAAAAAAGTGACATACACCAATATTTTTATAATTCGCATAAAAAAAAATGTTAGATGCGTCTTTTTTCCTTATGACGGCAGTACTACTATACTACTATTTTTTTTTTATATGGCATCTCGTAGGTGGCCATTAGAGGCCGTAACTACTTAACCGGACTTTCCTGTGGATGCCTTAATTAAAAATTAAAGCCTCCAGCCAGGGGCACTTAAAACTAAATTAAAATTAGGCGACTACGCACTAAGGGCACCCCCTGTGGGGTACGAACCTCGGCTTAGGGCGTCGCTAGAGAGGACAGCAAGGGACGGCTGGATCGAAAGTTATACTTAATGGTTTGATGACCGCGGCGTTTCCTAGTACTAGCTCTGAGGAGAAACGCCGAAACAAACTCAGAGGTCATTGTTGGGACATTATTATAATTACTGGCTCAGCTGCGGCGCGGGCTGGCCTTCATCGGACAAGACTATACTACTATCGTACTACTACTCATCATCATCCCAGCGTTAATCCCAGTCGCATCCGAAGCCTTTTTCAGCTTTGGAGTCTGGGGTCCGCTTTACCAGTCTAACTGCTGGTTTTGGCTAAACTTCGATATTTTCCGTGAAGCGACTACCGTCTGACCTCCACAACCCGAAGGCGATATCGAAGCATTGCAGTTAGACCAATTGTTGGACTTTTGAGGGCTCAAACAACCCGTGACGACTGCCATTAGATGTCCGTATGGCAACCGGGACCAACGGCTTAACGTGCTTTCCGAGGCACGACCAAACCAGTGCAAATATTCATATTCATGCATACAAATATTTGCAATGTGCGGGGACCGAACGCCATACGCCACAGTCTGACACTATTGTACTACTAATATTTGTACTATTATTTATTTCACAAAATCGATAGTTAGATTTTTAATAAAAAAAAATGTTTTTTCCCGTGGGTGTCGTAAGAGGCGACTAAGGGAATTCAAGAAGGAAAAAAGGAAAGCAGGCAGCAGCGCTGTCCCTTTGGAATAACAAATTACTGCGATCCACAACCCAACGAACAAGCGTGGGGATTATGGTGAACCCCCCCAATAAGCCTTGGGGGAGGCCTTTGTTGATTTATTTATTTATAATTAGTTTTTGAGTGAAAGAATAACAAACATCCATCCATACATTTATCATCATCATTAACCTTTTTTTTTATCGTTCCACTGTTGGACACAGGTCGACTCTCATACATTCATAGATCCTAAGAAACTTTCGCATTTATAAAATAACTAGCGGCCGCCCGCGACTTCGTTCACGTGGAATTAGTTTTTTGAACATTTTATTTTAGCACAAAGGAGTCGATTTTTATAGATAATAAGATAATTACACTTCTAGATCTTAATATACAGCATAAATTTTAAATTTTTGATATGCTCTGCTCCTATTGGCCACAGTCTAATGTTATGTAGCCTAAAGCCTTCCTGGATGCTGATGAGACAGTTGCGCATGTGCTCTTCAAATGTACAGGCGTTACCCAAATAGAAGCAAACCCATAGGGGCACCAAGATCTTACACAGACGTTCTCAACATGCCAGGAGGCTTAATGGGTTTCTGCAGGGAGGTGGGCTGGCTGGAATCACCGCCAAAGGCCGCCATGGTCTACGCACAATGGTCCACTGGAGGGACTGAGTGCGGAAACTAAACAAGTAACATAGAACATAGCCTTCCTGTATTAATTAGCTATCCAACGCAAAAAGAATTTTTCAAATCAGACCAGGAGTTCCTGAGATTAGGGCGTTTAAACAAACGAAACTCTTCAGCTTCATACAATATATAAGAAAACCCTGTCCGATCCGTGAAGGTATTGTGTTAGGTATCGATAACTGATTCTAATAATGCCTACAAAGCAGGGCTAAACTTAAAAAAAATCTCTTAATATAATTAATATTATTTTGAAAAACAGAGGTCACTAAATGCATGTGCGGTAGGCTATACGGTAGGCATAAATGCGCGGGTGAAGGGGGGCAGGGCACGTGGTAGCATCGCTATTCGCTACGTCACTAATGGGGTTGTCACTTTGTTTTAAAAATTCCTATATTTGGGGAAGTTGGAATTAATTCGCGGGAAAAAAAGATTATTTCAAAATTCATTAGTATTGTTACTATGATGATTATGTAAAATTTCATATTTTATTTGGTCTTGCGTTTACCTAACCTTTATTATCCATAAGGGTTGGATGGGGTTTTCTTTACATATTGTATATTAGTAAGTATAAATTAGGATTGTACTTACTGGTTTTCCCTCGGAGAAGACGTATCTCTTGGGATCGTTCTTGTCCTCGTCGCCGCGCAGCTTGATGTGTTGGATCACGTCCTGCTTCAGCAGGCGACGCAGCACGGTCTCCGAGATGTGCTCCGGTCGGAATGGATCGACACCTGGGAGCGGGAAATAACATCACTATAATAATTAGAAGCGGAATACATCCCCCAATAGGAATACCGTAGGGCAGGGATAGCGAACCACACAAAGTCTTGCCGCCAAGCGATTCGTCGTGTTCCGGCATGATGTCTGGTGAAGCCGTACGGAGGACGGGTCTTGTAGTGTATACTTTTAAATCATTCGACACCGACACAGACCAGCACTGTCTCGAGCGCATCACGTCATTCTTACGAGAGCCACAGGCGAGAGTAGACGTGTCGGTAGTCTGTCCGTTAAGCGCGTGTGCGAGCCTGTGATATCCAACTATGAGAAAGGTATTACAGGTCTGAACAGTTGTGTTGGGATGTGTGCCGAGTATGATGTGCTAAATGTTGTTGTCACGGGAGTTTGGTCGTGGACGGTCTCCAGATCAATCTCCCTCTGGCACAGCATCGTTGGTAGTGTTGTTGTGTTTAACATTGCATCACCTCGCTCAACTGCCGTCGTCCTTCCTATTCACTAAGTTTTTTAAGTGAATAGGCTTAAGAAACTAGCGCTCAACGATTGCATCACTGCTTACTATCAGGCGAGATTGCAGTCAAGCACTAATTAATAATTACTTACAGAAAACGGCGCGGCACAATTTCAGGACTTTTTTTAACATTAATAACTAGTGCATGACCGCAATCCCGCCTGATGGTAAGCAGTGATGCAATCGTCGATGGTAAAGCGCGCTGGTTTATTAAGAGGTTATTCATTCCGCCTTTTTCTTATTTTCTTTCCCCTTTATTCATAAACGTTGCTTAAAGTTAACTAATATTATTTTTTTATTAGCGAATGTTTAACCATAAATTTAAAACGTTTGCATATCCCTTAACTTTAATCATTGTTTATGAATAAACTCCTTAAACACTGTGGTATTTATTCATAAACGATGATTAAATTTAAATGATGTTAAAAGGTCGAAAATGTATGTTTTAAGAATCGCTAATCACTAGTTAACATTAAGCAAAGTTTATGAATAAGGGGGAACATTTTCTTTTTCTTGTTGTCTTTATGATGGAATCATCATCATCATCATCATCTCAGCCACATAAAGTCCACTGCTGGACATAGGCCTCCCCCAAGGATTTCCAAAATGAGCGGTTGGACGCGGCCTGCATCCAAGCGCTGGATGCAGGCCGCGTCCAACCCTGCGATTTTGGTCAGATCATCCGATCACCTAGTCGGTGGGTGTCCGACGCTGCGCTTGCCGGTACGTGGTCGCCTTTCAAGAGCCTTGATATGATAGAATACTTACTGGTATTAAGGAACTGGAAGGTGGCTAACACCAGCTGCGGAGACACGTGCACCCTCTGGTGCTCGTGGTGACCAGCGAAGGCTGCTAGGTCTTGGAACTTGTTCACTGGACGAGCCAAGCGCTTCTTGGTGCGGTTGTCACCTGAAAGAGAGGAGTAGGTTTAGAAAATAATTAATAAATATATACGGACTAATCACACAGATTGAGCTTGCCCCAAAGTAAGTTCGAGACTTGTGTTATGGGATACTAACTCAACGACACTATATTTATAATAGATACATATATAGATAAACATCAAAGACCCAGGAAAAGATCGTTTTTCCATCATGACCTGGTCGGGGATCGAACCCGGGGCCACCACGTCGCAGGCGTGTTGACCGCTGCGAAAAAAATGATGGAAAAAAATGTTCAAGAAAAAAATATAAGTACTTCACTAACTAAAAGCGCGCACGAAAGTTTCCGTGTCATTTATAACATATATTAGAGCCATATAGTCGTGATGGCCTAGTGGTTAAAACACCAGCCTCTCAAGTATGAATGCGGGTTCGATTCCAGGTCAGGCAAGTACCAATGTAACTCTTCTAAAGTTATATGTACTTCTAAGTATATCTTGGACACCAATGACTGATTGCGTTTTGCTACTCTAGCGCGTCAGGCACTAGTTGTCTGGAATTTTATTACACACAAGCGGTTGGCAGCGACTTCGTTCGGGTGATGAAGTTCTGCCCCGCTCCTATTGGTCGCGGCGTGATGTTATATAGCCTAAAGCCTTCCTGGATTAATGGGCCATCCAAGGCAAAAAGAATTTTTCAAATCGGACCAGTACTTCCTGAGATTAGCGCGTTCAAACAAAATCTTTAGCTTTATACAATATGTTAAGAAAACCCTGTCCGATCCGTGAAGTTATTGTTAGGTATCGTTAACTGATTCTAATAATGCCTACAAAGCCAGGCTAAACTTAAAAAAAGCCCTATAAAAATAAATATTATTTCGAAAAAGCGAGGTAACTTAATGCATGTGTGCTAGGCAATACGTTAGGCATACATGCGCGGGTGAAGGGGGCAGTGCAAGCGGCACGTGATCGCCGTCACAAACGGTGTTGTCACTTTTTTTAAAAATTACCAAATTTTGGGCAAGTTGGAATTAATTCGCGGATTAAAAGATTATTTCAATATTCATTACCCTTATGGGTCGGACGGGGTTGTCTTTACATATTCTATATTAATATGGATACAAAATAAATTAATTAAAACACAGCAAATACTTACTGAAAACATCAGTTTCATCCACAATTTCGGCTTGGATCATCTCTTCGATGACATCCTCCAAGGTCACCAACCCAACGGTCTCGTAGACTGGGTCGCCGTCACCTTCCTCTATACGTTGGACGAACGCCATGTGACCTTTGTGACCTGAGAACATAAAAAGAGTGAGTGACTAACATCATGCGAACGGGACACGATGGATTGAAGAAAGAAAGAAACAACTACAAGGACTTAAAATCCCCACGCACTTATCGGACAGACTACCGACACGTCTACTCTCGCCTGTGGCTCTCGTAACAATGACGTGGTGCGCTCGAGACAGTACTGGTCTGTGTCAGTGTCGAATGATTAAACGCATACACTACACTTCTAAAAAATAAAATAGAAATTAAAAAACCCCGATGTAAAAACTGCAGCAAAGTGTGCCTCCCGGCTGCACTAAAAGATCCAGTTCAGCAATAATGACAGACAATTACCTCCTTATTCATCAACGATGTTTTAACCTTTATATTTTAGACGTTTGCACAGCCTCCGTGGCGTAGCGGTAGCGGACGCGGCCGCTGCGCAAGGTGGCGCGGCTTCGATCCCCGCACAGTGCAAGTATTTGTATGTATGAATATGAATATTTGCACTGGTCTGGTCGTGCCTCGGAAAGCACGTTAAGCCGTTAGTCCCGGTTGCCATACGAACATCTAGTGGCAGTCGTTGTGGCACGGGTTGTTGGAGCCCTCAAAAATCCAACAATTGGTCTAACTACAATGCTTCGATGTCGCCTTCGGGTTGTGGAGGTCAGACGGCAGTCGCTTCACGGAAAATGTCGAAGTTTAGCCATATCAGCAGTTGGACTGGTAAAGCGGACCCCAGACTCCAAAGCTGAAAAGGCTGCGGATGCGACTGGGATTAACGCTGGGATGATGATGATTTTAGACGTTTGCACGTCACTTAACTTTAATCGTCGTTTATGAATACACCCCTTAAACACTGGTGTGTTTGTTATCAATATTATTATCACTCATACGTTCATTTTACTTCAATCGAAGTGTACGGTGTACGTACATGGGTTAAAATATATTAATTACAATAAGTTAGCCAGTAGGCTAACAATGTGTTTGCACTTTGGGCGCGACCTATATTTGACAGTGCATTGACACTGACGTTCATGTAATATTTTATATTTGTGTTCAATTAGACGTGGTTTGAATCGGACAACTTGCATTTTTGATTGCATATTTGATTCATCCCGTTGAGCATTCACTGACATTTTCTGCATTTAAGTTTGACAATTTACATTTACAGTGACATTACTTATGTTAGGGAAACACCCTACACGAAGTTAAAACTTTAGCGCGATAAGAATTTCTTTTTTTTTTTTTTGTGTGACAAAACTCGCCACACATTATCCCACCCACTGCAACTCCTGAAAGCCAGAATCACCAGTGGAGACCGCCAGAAAAACGCTGAGCAATGAAGCTCGACGAGTCCCGGAGAAACGATTCAACTGTCTTGGGTCCCGCAACGAAATTAATCAGAAGGAGTAAGAAAAAAGATATTTTTTCCACGCGCGATATGAAATGTGATCGAAACCAAACCATAACTTTAACTGGATTAAATACGAACAAGAATTAAGCTTCTACTGTTTTATTTAGCGCAATAGGGATGTCATTCAGATTATAGAAAAATATTGGATACGTATATTTTGTTTTATTCAATCAATAAAAATTGGCAAATATAAAAGGCATCAAAGATCAGGAACGGTGTCTGGTGACGTCACACAAAAAGTGTAGCATGCAGTGACGTCACACGAGTTTTCAACGCACTGTGTCGTCTTAATTTTTTGTTTATATGAAAAAAGAAAAATAAGTTTTTTTTTTTACATATTATAAACCAGCGCTTGACCGCAATCCTGCCTGATGGTAAGCAGTGACGCAATCGTTGATGGTAAAGCGCACTAGTTTATTAAGAGCCTATTCACTCTAGCCTTGAAGACACTCAAATTGTAGTCAGACGGAAACACCGCCGCTGGCAAATTGTTCCAGTCCCTCGATGTACGCGGTATAAAGGAGGAGGCGAAACGCCTCGTCCAGATCGTAGTGGTGTCTAGTATTTTTTGAAAATCTGACTGACGGACTAATTAGTTTTTTTAGTCAAATACCCTATTAACCCCCTGGACCTGCGGTGGCCGCTGGGGAACTCGTTGTCTCCCGACGGATTGATCTTCGGAAGACGTGGATGACCGACTTACCTTCCTTAAACTGCTTCAGCATGACATCAAGAGTGATGTCTTCGAAGACAAAGTTGCATGGGTTCTGGTAGTACTGGCAGAGTGTACGCAGTGGTGTGTTGTCATCAGGGTCCACGAAGGCCAGGTCCTTGATGAACAGCACCGTGATGATGTTGCCGCGAGAGCCTTCGTATACCGGGATACGGGAGTAGCCTGGATGGGGAAGATAAATTTTAAGTATTTTATTGAAATAAGATGTGGACACGCGGTAGCGTGTCGAGCCAAGTACAAGTAACAGATGGCGAGCAGCACCGTGCCATGCCATGCGCGAACCATTTCGAGCTACTTTTGACCCCTCATAACTCAAAAACACATTAACATGTCAAATTTGGCTCATTTATTGAGACTTGCGAGATAAATATGTACTCTAAATTTCATAAACTAACAATCAACTCTTGATTTAACATATCTCAAACAGTTATTTAAATATTAACGTCCAAAAATCGTCATTTTTATCACTGACTGACCTATAGATCAAATTTCTAACCCAGTTCCAGATGACCTAGAAAGTTCAAATTTGGCATGTAGATAGATAATTCGGTACATACAAAGGAATAAATCAGAAACTGGTAATTTTTTATTATTTTATTATAATTTTTCACTTAATTGATTCTATTATGTGTTCCACTATAGAACACTACCAGTGTAGGGGCTTACAGTATTTCCATCTAATGTTGTGGGTAAAAAAATCATCAATAATACAAATTTCGACTGTTGAGGAGGTGGCAGAGTTTATTAATGAATACGTTCTGTCCCAGATAAAAAAGTATCCCTAACATTACATGATCGTGTTATCAATTATCAGACGCATAAACATAACCGTAAAAATGGTTCGTGTAATATTACACACGGTGCTGCTCGCCATCCGTTACTTGTACTTGGCTCGACACGCTACCGCATGTCTAGATTACTGCTATCCCCAACCCGCCTGCTAAGCGTGGGGATTATGGCAAACCCCAATGCCTTGAGGGAGGCCTTTGTCCAGCAGTGGACCTCTATAGTCTGAAAGAATACTTTTTTAACATTTATAATAGGTACATACCAGACTTAACAATTTCCGACATGGTCTCGAAGTCCAGGATACTGTTAATGGGGAGCATGAAGCAATCCTTCAGCTTGGTCATGACATCGCTGACCTTCTTTTTGCGGAGGTCTAAGGCTCCGGAGATGATGTTCACTTCCTCTTTGTCTAGGTCGTTCACGTGGTCTGTTACCTGTGGAAGGTATAAGGGCAAGTATTTAAAATGAGTAACTTGGAGAATCAAGTCTTGGGATGACTATTGGTTTCATCAACATCATTTCAGTCGAAAGACGTCCACTGCTGGACATAAGCCTCTCACAAAGATCTCCACGACAATCGGTCCTGCGCCTCACGCATTCAGCGGTTTCCCGCGACCTACACCAGGTTTGTCGGTCCACCTTGCTAAGTAGGCCTTGCTGGGTAGGCCCACGCTGCGTCTTCCGGTGCGTGGTCGCCACTCAAGGGCTATGAATAATATATGATAGGAATATATATATAATAGGAATATGTTTGGGGTTTCTCTGGCCACATGAGATTTTTACGGAATTCATCAGCTAGGAAAGATAAGGTGGCTGAGGAGTGCTTTTTTTTTAAATTACAAGCTAGTGCTTGACCGCAATCCCGCCTGATGGTAAGCAGTGATGCAATAGTTGATAGTAAAGTGCACTAGTTTATTAAGCCTATTCACTTAAAAAACTTAGTAACTAGGAAGGAAGACGGCAGTTCAGCGAGGTGATGCAACGTTAAACCCAACAACACGACCAACGATGCTGCGCAAGAGGGAGATTGATCTGGAGACCCTCCACGACCAAACTCCCGACACAACAACATTTGGCGCATCGTACCCGCCACACATCGCAACACAACTGCTCAGACCCGTCCTCCGTACTTCACCAAACATCATGCCGGAACACGACGAATCGCTTGGTGGTAAGACTTTGTCTGGTGGGTAGTAACTTCTGCCGGCAACCGATATTATGGCCTATCACCGAGTATTATATTTTAGATTTGCTTACCCTGACAAGCTCCTTTAGACGCTCCCTGTTGTAATGCGTGCCGATCTCTTCACCTAAAAAGTAATCAAGCAGCTTGCTTGTCGGCCAGGCCAGTGGGGCACAGATACCCATCACGATCTGGAAGACAAAACGTATATTTGTAACAAAAAATCATATACATTAAATAAAATAAATAAATTAAATAAATCATATTAATAATAATTGATTTCAGACGTAGTCCATATAATGTTGGTGATACAAAAAATTAAAATACAAATAAAACCTTATAAATCTATTGTTAGTAATTACACAAAACAGAAATACAACAATCAAATGGAACCGCACAGAAGTGCTAAGTTATGCCAAACCCAGGATGCGACCACCCATAGTGTGTAGTCGCATCCAGTGCCGCCACATCGGTGAGTCCCAGCGGTCCGCGAACACCAGTGGCGGATTAACCCCTAATCAAATTAAGCAATTGCCTAGGGCATCACGTCTGGGGGGGCACCAGAACAAGCACAAAAAAGTCCATCCTTAGGGCATCACGAATCACGTTTCACTCTCATGTCACCAAAAACCACACCAAAAAAGTGTCTAGGTGT
This sequence comes from Sesamia nonagrioides, assembly GCA_017933935.1. NCBI lineage: Eukaryota > Metazoa > Arthropoda > Insecta > Lepidoptera > Noctuidae > Sesamia > Sesamia nonagrioides. The sequence goes on from JADWQK010000407.1 coordinate 1,631,099, forward strand.
TTTGAAAATTCGCGCATTTTAAGTTGACATAAAGTCCGACCTACAGTCATAACCCCGCTCCCGCTTGCCCACTGGCTGCCCGCTAGTGCATTCGGCAATTCGAATGTACCGGAATATGCGGTGCGACTTTGATTCTTTGGGCCGTAGAAGAATTTAGACTACCGCGGCCCCACGCGCGCTCGTGATAGAAGAGACACCGGGGTTGTTTTAGTCAGTAAGAGTCTGACAGACCCCGTCGCCCGCCCCAGGGCGGCGGACATCCATTGAGGATTTCCACACCGGGAAAAAAAAAGATACACGTAACTGTCAACAACTTCGAGAACAGAGTCTCCAATCTTTATAGGAGTCGGTACAACATGGGCATTAGACATGACTCGTCTTATCCATGTTCATTTTAAGACCGACTCACTCGAAGGCTCTACTGAGGTCATTGTACTCAGGTCCTCCGCGGTCTCAGCCATGGCTACGATATCATCAACAAACTGAAGGTGTGTCATGTACTCGCCATTGATGTTGATGCCCAGTCCTTTCCAGTCAAGTGAAGACATCCTCCAATGCAGCGGTGAACAGTTTCGGGGAGATAACATCTCCCTGTCTGACACCACGCTGCAGAGGTATTGGTTTCGAGGTCTGGTCCTGTATTCGGACTGACATGGTGGCGTTTTCGTACAAACCCTTCAGCGCTTCAATATACCGATAGTCTATTTGGCGCCGCTGGAGAGACTGCAGTACAGCCCAGGTCTCGATCAGATGTATAAAATAATACATGATGATAAAATTGAATCAGCTTTCCCTAATATGGAAACAGCTCCCTGCGTATATTTTTATCGCTTATGATTTCAAATTGTTCAGTGGAGCGTTCTTTTACAAAATTAAAAATATTAAAAAATGAAAAAAGGACAAAGATGATACAAGAAAGGCACGATAATTTATCGATATTATACATAGAGTCCGATATGATAAAAACATCACATGTTAATACTACTTGCGTGAATTCAATGCCCGAAAAAGCCGCAAGGCGCATTTCAATAAATAAATAAATTATTTTTATTTTTTTTTATAATTATAATTTATAAACTGCTTCAATTGGTTTTTATTGTTGTCGCGCCTACTCCACTTCAAAGGTTTTTTCTCGGTGGTAGGCCATAACATCGGCTGCCGGCAGAAGTTACCACCCACCAGACAAAGTCTTGCCGCCAAGCGATTCGTCGTGTTCCGGCATGATGTCTGTTGAAGCCTGTACGGGTCTGAGCAGTTGGGTTGCGATGTGTGGCGGGTACGATGCGCCAAATGTTGTTGTGTCGGGAGTTTGGTCGTGGAGAGTCTCCAGACCAATCTCCCTCTAGCGCAGCATCGTTTGGTCGTGTTGGTCTTGGGTTTAACATTGCATCACCTCGCTCAACTACCGTCATCCTTCCTATTCCTAAGTTTTTTAAGTGAATAGGTTTAATAAACAAGTGCGCTTTACCATCAACGATTGCATCACTGCTTACCATCAGGCGGGATTGCAGTCAAGCACTAGTTTATAATTATATAAGGTACGTTACATTTGGGCACGCCACAATAGCGGCGGTAAGTCCCCTCTTTGAGGAGTGGCTAGAGAGGCGCCACGGCGCCCTCACCTTCCGCCTGACGCAGGTCCTCACCGGACACGGTTGTTTCGGGAGGATCCTGTTCCGGTATTAGGCGGGAGGAAACGCCAGGGTGTCACCATTGTGTGGATCGCCATGAGGACACGGTGGAGCATACGGTGGAGGCCTGCCCGGCTTGGGTGGAGTACCGCCGTGTTCTCGTAGCGGCGATCGGCGGCGATCTCTCGCGTCCGACCCTGGTCCAGAGCGAGAGTACATGGCAGGCCGTCACCTCCTTCTGCGAAGCAGTGATGCTGGCAAAGGAGGAGGCGGAGCGCGTGAGACAGCGGGAATCCCAGCGCCCTCACGCCACTAGCCGCCGCAGGAGACGCCCTAGTCGGGAGACCACACCGAACTCTCAGCCACCGTAGGCGCGGGCCTGCGGGCGGTGAGCAGTGGGCAGCTCGCCGCCCGGTAAGGACCAGGCCCGAGTCGACGGCGCGTCGTGTTTCACGTGCTCCTCAAAGAGATGTCAGCACATCGTGACGGGGTCCACGAAGACCGATGCCTCCTGGGTCAGGGTTGTGGGTTGGTTAAACAAGAAACCGTGGCCCTGGCCATCGCACAGGCAAATGAAGAAACGCGGGTGGGTTTTAGTCAGTAAAAATCTGACACGCCCTTCCACTCCGCCCAGAGCGGGAGAAGTCATTTGATGATTTCCCATTCCAACAAAAAAAAAGAAAGCATCTCATCATCTTATTTTACAAAAAACTAATGTTTTTAGGCGGTAAATGTTTAAAGACCGATTCTAGTTGACCTTGACGGCTTGACATACGGATAGGGGGGCCCACAGGCGTGGATTGCTTAGGGCATCAAGTAGTCTTAATCCGTCACTGGCGAACACACTCAGAAGGCTGTTCGGGCTGGCCCGCATTCGCTTCATGAGAGATGCACAGCGCTTCCGCATGATGGCGTGGAAACCATCCACTCTTTGCTCTGCAAACATTTTAGAAGCGCAGCAGCAGGGCCGTAGTCCGAACAGTATTCTGAACGCATTATTATATTGGACTATAACATCGCTAGTTCAGGCAGTCCTCGACTTACGCCTAGGGTTCCCAGATCGAAAAATCTTAATACCGGAACAAATTCCGGATATCGGATGAAATTTGCGAATTTCTTGTCCTGTAATCAGCTGCCTACATCAACTGTCACTTTATTAAAAATTGTCCACCTTAATAAAACATATATACCAAAACTGCAATTTTTAATATACATTTGATTTTATTTTATTTATAAATAGTTATTCAATATCATTTAATTTTAATTATTGAGTTGAATTGTAATATATATGTTTTATTGAATACTAGCTTTCCGTCCGCGGCTTCGCCCGCGTGTAGTTCGGTTATATCGCGCTTTTTAGATTTCCCTCGGGAATATCAATTTTTTCCGGGATAAAAGGTAGCCTATGTCCTTTCTCAGGGTCTAAAGATTGTCTGTGCCAAATTTCATCAAAATCGGTTGAGATGTTTAAGCGGGAAAGCGTGACAGACAGACAGACAGACAGACAGACAGACAGACAGACAGACAGACAGACAGACAGACAGATAGATAGATAGATAGATAGATAGATAGATAGATAGATAGATAGACAGACAGACAGACAGAGTTACTTTCGCATTTATAATATTAGTATGGATTCATAACTTTTTATAACAAGATACCTGCTGCTTTGCTAGACTTGTCTTACAATGCATTTAAGCACAAATCAAATCCAAGCTTTGTTCAAAGGCATATTATTCTGTAAATGACTATTTAAATGATAAGAATAGCTGGTCGCTCTGATTAACTCAAGACAATGTTTGTGTTCCTTCTCCAGAATTAGCTTACTGACATATTATAGGAGTTCATATAATTTGCTTTTTACAATGCATAAATATGTCAGCTGTCACGTCCTTTATACCTGGGGCTTTTATTTAGGTATGTAATAAGTTTTTACTGATTTACATTTCCATTTTAATCATATTTTATTTTTTGTTTTTGCTTTTCTGCTATTTTGGCGTGGCTAGCTGGCATATGATAAAAAGATTCATAGTTGTCGTTTTTTTTTTCTTGAATTACTGTGCCTACATGGTATTGTATAAAGTAATGTGTTTTTTTCTAAATGAACAGACAGCTGTGCTGCTGGGGAGTTTGTTCCGCCACTTCTTCTTCCCAGCGAAAGCACTAGGAAATGTCGATGGGTGGGCGTTTTGGGGCAAAAAGTGCTGATTCTCAGCCTAATTTCAATAAATGACTTTTGATTTTGATTTGATCCATGCGGGGCTCGAACCCGCAACGTTTTCTCTCTCATTAATAAATATAACTTAAAATCTCACCTTCATAATCCAGATGCTCTTGGCACCAACGAACAGCCCATGCCTAGCACAGACAGCTTGTGGCGTAATTTCAGCAATGAACACAATAGCCAGCGTGGAACCGATAACGGCTACCAATCCAGACGTCAGATCATCAAGAATGACGGTAAATGTGCTGTTCACCGCCACGTTACTGAGCAGAATGGTGCATAGGAGATAGTTTCCATGAGCTCTGACCGGCATGATCGCTCTGGCATACTTTCGCTCCTTCTCCGTCCCTGTATTGGCAATGATCTTGAGCTCCGTCCTGTCCAAAGCCATAAGACCCAAGTTCAGGCCTGAGAAGAGAGAAGCCAGGAGAAGCAGGACAATAATAAGGATTATGGAAGCCCAAAGTGGGAGAAGCTTGTTGTGTGTAGCCAGGATCTTCCATTTCTCGGAACCCTGGTGGATAAAGGCACCATTTTCGGAGTTTTTGGCGCAGATGTAGAATATGTAGTCCTCTAATGGTGGGGGAGCTAACATGTACAGGAGAGCGGAGTCTGATTCGGCGTAGGATACCTGCGAAGAAAATATTAGTTTATTTAACAAAAGCAGGCAGCTGTTCAAGTGCAGTGGGGATAGTGATGTAAAATGAAAAAAAAAAAGTGGTCGTAAAATGTTACGATGCGTTACAGGGGCGGGAGGGGGCCTTTCTTAAAACACGTTACGAAACATTGTTTCTAAAAAAAATATTATTTAGTAAATTAAAACTACACCAAGTGTAAAAAATAGTCAACTGGGGAGTAGAATAAGGTAGGAAAAAGAAAAGGGGGGCACTTGGTAGGACCAGCGAACGGTTTGGTTGTCTTACACTGTTGAAAAGTAATTTAAGTAATATAATTGGATCCTCTTTTTCTTCTTCAGCCTATAGATGTCCACTGCTGGACAAAGGCCTCCCCCAAGGCTTTCCATTATCGGCTTCCCGCGACCTTCACCAGGTCAGCGATCCACTTTGTTAAGGGCCCCCCTACGCTGTTCTTCCAGTGCGTGGCCGCCACTCTAGAACCTTACTGCCCCATCGGCCATCGGTTCTACGAGCAATGTGCCCTGCCCACTGTCACTTAAGTTTAGCGACTCGAAGAGCTATGTCGGTGACTTTGGCTCTTCTGCGGATCTCCTCATTTCTGATTCGATCACGTAGAGAAACTCCGAGCATAGTTCTTTCCATTGCCCTTTGTGTGACTCTGAGCCTTCGTATGAAGCCCATTGTGAGCGACCACGTTTAAGTTCTTTAAGTCATCACTGGCAACACACCCTGGTCAAAGACTTTAGTCTTAAGACATTGGTATCTTGGACGACGAGAAGATGTAGCGTAATACAATTGGATGATTATTGGATAATATGAGATTTTATAAGTTGATTGTGGTATTAATAAAATAAGCAGAGTGTTGGGTATTGCAGTTTTCTTCAAATTCAATCCTTCCTTCTGAGGAAGTCTTATACAATATGTAAAGAAAACCCTGTCCGACCCATAAGGATAATAAAGGTTAGGTAAACACATGACCAAATATAATATAAAATTTTACGTAATCATCATAGTAACAATTCTAATGAATTTTGAAATAAGTCATCTTTTTTCCCGCGAATTAATTCCAAGCCGATGGATGCGGGCGGCACAAGACCGGTCAGCGTGGAAAGCCTTGGGAGAGATCTTTGTCCAGCAGTGGACCTCTATAGACTGAAGAAGAAGAATTCCAACTTCCCCAAAATTTGGTAATTTTTAAAAAAGTGAGAACACTTTCTTGGCGGTATTATTATTTGCGATGCGACCACGTACCGCGTGCCCTACCCCCCGTCGCCCGCGGAAGGGTTGCCTATAGCTCATATATTAAGTTAACTCTTTTTGCGAAAAAATATTTATTTTTAGGGGTATTTTTTTTTAAATTTGGCCCGGCTTTGAATCCATTAGTAGAATCAGTTATCGATACCTAACAATACCATCATGGATTGGACAGGGTTTTCGTTACATATTGTAGAAAAGAAACAGCAAGCCAAGAAATAAGTAAAACCGAGGAACTTACCCGATATTCCTCTTTCAGCAAATGATCACAAGTAAAACCATACTTGGCCGGAGTATGCGTGAACGCGATAACAGTATCATTCGTAAAATTTTCTCCAAACAGCCTCAAATAGAAATGAGTGTCTCTCAAGACACTGGTAATCAACTCATCTACAATCTTGGGCTCCTTGTCAGATTCCTCAACTCTAAGACCCATCAATTTTATAGGTCCCGCTGGAGGAGCAGCAGCTTTAGGTCCTAAGCTGGTTTCCGATGCGTCCGTCGCATTTATGGTTCCGTTTTCGGCAACGCCAGCAATTTCTGGTACAGCTGTCGGTGGTACTTCTTCATCTTTTACTTCGGTTGCGTCAGCTTCAGCTTGACGCCGAGATCTGCTCCGTGATGGAGGATAGGAATTTGATTGGATGATGAGGTTGGCCAAGTCCTCGTCTTCGTCTTGAAATTCGTTTTCGAGTGGTCTGTAACAAAGATTGTTGTTGGTTAGCGAGTTGGATTTTTCATTGGTCGTGTTGGTCTTGGGTTTAACATTGCATCACCTCGCTCAACTGCCGTCATCCTTCCTATTGCTGGGTTTTTTTTAAGTGAATAGGCTTAATAAACTAGTGCGCTTTACCATCAACGAGTGCATCACTGCTTACCATCAGGCGGGATTGTAGTAAAGCAGTAGTTTATAATATTTAAAAAAACCGTACCTAAATTGTTGTATCAACAAATGCTACGTTTTAATTTTATCACAATTGACCTTTTCACTACATATTATAAAACCAACTCATTTGCTCTTTCCCTATGTCCCTTTGCATGAATAAATCTTTAAAACTACGCGATTTTGATGCGGTTTTTTTAATAGAGTGATTAAAGAGGACGCTTTATATATATAACTAGGTTTCTGCCCTCGGCTTCGCCCGCATGGAGTTCGGTTATATCGCGCTTTTTAGATTTCCCTCGGGAACATTAAATTTTTCCGGGATAAACAGTACCCTATTATTTAATCCGGACTTCCAACTTTACGTCTGCAAAATTTCAAAGCAATTGGTTCAGCAGTTACGGCGTGAAAGCGGAACAAACAAACAAACTCACTTTCTCATTTATAATATAAGTAAGATAACATCCATTAAATTGTGGAGAAATACTATTATTTTGAGTTTTCTAATGCTATGTCGTAAATAATTAAATTCTTTCCGCGTTTGCAGTGATGCTAGGTTTTTCTATAGTTTAGGATTATTCCTATGAACCAGCATTGTCCGTGTTTTCATTTATTGCCGTATTATCAGCACCACTTTGTATAGATCTATATTGCCCTTTACAGTATATGATTTGAATGGATATTTTCGAAGATATTACAGATTTAAAAAATACGGGGCGTCGCGTTTACAGCGGTACCTACTGACCGGGGCGGGGCGGGAGCAGTTTTTTATACAACGTTCACAATTTTTCTGTAGTGTATTTAGTATCAGCGTCGCTAGTTAAACATAGCCTCATTTTTGGAATTTACCAATAACAATTGCTCCTAGTTAGGAATGGAAGCCAGACCCCAACGCGCAGCAGTCACCCTGGCAACCACGAGGCCAACGAGGCAGTTAGATTCAAGTACACCTACTTTGTTTCATCAAGTGGGTGATTTCAGGTGAAAGATGATAAGGAGCTCGAGTTTGTATCTACGACCTTCCCAGCTAGGACCTTGATTATAACAATATTCGTGCTTCAACCAATTATAATGCCATGGATATAGATAGTCAAAGAATAGAAATATTACATTACTTACAATAGATTCGTGATTTGGACTAATAAAGTCACCCAATATAAAATTTATTTTTTCCGCTAACAATAAATATATGAAAGAATATTTGTATGCATGAATATGAATATATGCACTGGTCTGGTCATGCCTCGGAAAGCACGTTAAGCTGTTGGTCCCGGTTGCCATACGAACATCTAGTGGCAGTCGTTACGGGTTATTGGAGCCCTCAAAAGTCCAACAATTGGTCCTTCCTGGATTGGATTGGGCTTCGATATCGCCTTTGGGTTGTGGAGGTCAGACTGCAGTCGCAACTGGAATTAACGCTGAGATGACGATGATATGATGACGTATGTATTCAGGGTTGATATGATTTAAATCATTCACATTCACAACACATCAGATTCTTTTTTTTAAATCAATTATTCAAATCATTACATTTTTACTACAACCAAGTCGCCCAAAAATTGTCTATAGACATCTCCCGACATAGATTACGGCGCGCACACGAGCAATTGCTGAGTACAGTTGCTTCTTCGGCTGGGGTCGAAAGACTGTTTTCGGCATTCAATTTTGTGCACAGCCAAATAAGAAACAGATTAGGCACCGAGAAGACAGCCAAATTAGTTTTCCTTTTGAAGGAACTCAATACTAAAAAATAATAAAGTTTACTACTAAGGTGCGTATTACAGAACGTCACTCAAAACTCAAGCTCTACTTAAGTCTCGTTTCAAGCCATTTGATTGGTTGAAACTAGTTTTAAGTAATGCTTAAACAGAGATCAATGCTTGAGTTTCCTTCTGAAATACGGACCTAAGTTTAATAAGTAATACTTACCATAAGCATGGGGTATCATCCCGTACAACAGACTCTCAGTTCTTATCAAAAGATAATAGATGGCAGCATAGGTTGCGGTCCAAAACTTAAGAACGATTTTAAACCTCCTATGTGCAGTTTGTAGCCTTTTTAATATTTTTAACTTACTCCGTATATTTACACGTATAAATAACGTAATTAAACAAAACGGTAAAATGGGCTCAGTACTGACAATGATTTTTATTTTATGCTCGGGACAATAGATGGCAGTGTACTCAATTAATCCTGTCATAACATATTTTTTTTAGGTTAAGATAAGATGTCTTCTAACCATTATATTGCTGTTATCTTCTTTTAGAATGCGTATTGCTCGATGCACAATGCATGGATGTATGTATATATATGACAATGTAGACAAGACATGTATGGCGGTAGTGGCCGACCGGTCAAGCGCTCCCTGGTGGCCATCTAGTGATCTCTTTAAGAAACTTTTTTTGCTCGACCGTCTGCTCGACTTGAGCTGGACTCAAATTGTTGTTCACGTTAAGGTATCTGTATGGAGTATTCTGTAATCTGTGCCATAAGTATTTGAACAAATACTTATGTTTCTTTTTTAGTCTGTTATTTATTACTTTCCCTGTAATTTTTTAACGCTACTGTTTTTTAAATTGTTGATTTTATTAGTAGAACTTGTTTAATTACGTTAATTGTATTAATAATAAAATTCAACCAAAATAAGTTGTTTTCCCTTTAATGAAGAACTGACTATTAAATTTAAAAAAAGACAAGAAAGTATAACAAACTTCAAAAAAATCTGATGTATTATTATATAGATCATTAAAAGTACTAAAACAGAACAAAACACAGGCCTTAAGACATCTCTCCCATACCTACACACCCGGAGGTATGCTATCAAAGTCAAATTAATTGCTAAAACAAAAGATGCTCGTAGGCGCCCAGTAAACAGTAATCCAATTGACACAATAGTTAAGGAAAACTGTATTATGTACATACAATTAACAATAACATTGTTCGGAGTACGCTCAAACTGATTCACTCGAATATAATCAATGTCAAGTCGTACGATTGGGGACAGAATAAGTGGAGCGTTCGAGAGGTTGATAAATAACTGACATTGGCGCCGAGTTTGTTATTTTTTTTTTTTTTGTATGTTATAAACTAGCGCTTGACCGCAATCCTGCCTGATGGTAAGCAGTGACGCAATCGTTGATGGTAAAGCGCACTAGTTTATTAAGAGCCTATTCACTCTAGCCTTGAAGACACTCAAATTGTAGTCCGACGGAAACACCGCCGCTGGCAAATTGTTCCAGTCCCTCGATGTACGCGGTATAAAGGAGGAGGCGAGACGCTTCGCCCGGATCGTAATGGTGTTAACAACGTAAGGGTGGAAACCAGCCGTACGACGGGTCGTCCGCTGGTGGAACGGAGATGGGGGAATTAAATCATGCAATTCCCTCGCACACTCCCCGAAATGCATCCTATAGAACACCGAAAGACTGGCTACTCTACGCCTGTGCTCTAGGCTTTGGAGACCAACTCGAGTTAGATCAGGGTCACCAATCAGCCTCTTTGCACGTCTCTCCACTGAATCCAAAGTGGCCAGGTGACATTTGGCAGCACCAGCCCAAATGTGGCTGCAGTACTCCACACACGAACGGACCTGTGCTTTGTATAACATTAAAAGCTGCCCAGGTGTGAAGTACTGCCGGACCTTTGCGATAACGCCAAGTTTCCTGGCAGCCACCTTGGCCTTGGACTCAATGAACCGCCCAAAGTTAAGGTTCGAGGAAATCTCAACTCCCAAAAGCTGAAGGCGGTCGGAACACTCCAAGGACACATTTCGAAAAGTAGGGGCCAAGGTGAACGGGCTCCTTTTGGCAGTGAAAAGACACGGCTGTGTTTTTTTTTTTTTTTTTTTAATAATAATTATAAACTAGTGCTTGACTGCAATCCCGCCTAATGGTAAGCAGTGATACAATCGTTGATGGTAAAGCGCACTAGCTTATTAAGCCTATTCACTCAAAAAAACTGAGCGAATAGGAAGGAAGACGGCAGTTGAGCGAGGTGATGCAATGTTTAACCCAACAACACAACCAACGATGCTGCGCCAGAGGATGATCTGGAGACCCTCCACGACCAAACTCCCGACACAACAACATTAGGCACGTCGTACCCGGTACACATCGCAACCCAACTGCTCAGACCCGTCTTCCGTACGGCTTCACCAGACATCATGCCGGAACACGACGAATCGCTTGGCGGCAAGACTTTGTCTGGTGGGTGGTAACTTATGCCGGCGGCTGATGTTGTTGCCTACCACCGGGAAAGATTTTTGACGGCATTGAATGCTACAAGATTGGCATTGCCCCATTCGGAGACTGCCTGCAGTGCAACACTCGTTCGCTCAACCATGGCCTCTCTTTCGGACCGGATTGATTCCCTACTAGCCCGAGCATCCGGCAGGTATCTCTCTGTTATTCACAAACTAATTTTAAGTTATGTACGTCTTTGTCTTTCCATTTCGTTAAGATAAGGATAGAAGATAACATTTTAATTTAATCCTGTCAAATTAAGATACTCCATAGACAGTTTAGACGCGATTATAAACATCATCATCATCATCCCAGCGTTAATCCCAGTCGCATCCGAAGCCTTTTCAGCTTTGGAGTCTGGGGTCCGCTTTACCAGTCAAACTGCTGATATGGCTAAACTTCGACATTTTCCGTGAAGCGACTGCCGTCTGACCTCCACAACCCGAAGGCGACATCGAAGCATTGCAGTTCGACCAATTGTTGGACTTTTGAGGGCTCCAACAACCCGTAACGACTGCCACTAGATGTTCGTATGGCAACCGGGACCAACGGCTTAACGTGCTTTCCGAGGCACGACCAGACCAGTGCAAATATTCATATTGCATACAAATATTTGCACTGTGCGGGGATCGAACCCGCGCCACCTTGCGCAGCGGCCGCGTCCGCTACCGCTACGCCACGGAGGCTGTCAGATTGACGCGATTATAAACATGGCGATTAAAAATACGCCAGTTTACGTCAGGAGCGCACTAATTTGACAGGTCTAAACTGACATGGAACAACTTGCCGGCGGCGGTGTTTCCGTCGGACTACAATTTGAGTGTATTCAAGGCTAGAGTGAATAGGCTTTTAATAAACTAGCGCGCTTTACCATCAACGATCTCATCACTGCTTACCATGAGGCGGGATTGCGATCAAGCGCTGGTTTATAATTTATAAAAAAAAAAAAAAAACATTTTATGTGCTGTATTTGCTGTGTGTAGTTTGCACCAGAATAAGCAAATGAATCGATTACAATCATTTTTACACCATGTTATATTTCATACATGTATCATCGCTCGCCCGCCCGAGCGGAGCGTTGACCATATTTTTGTGTTGGTACAGCCAAGTAGGATAACAAGCTCATAACTTTGTAGTTTTTCATGATAACTTTTTGAAATTTTGTACATCTAGATTCTTTGCTTAAAAATACTGGACACGTTTTTCGGGTTTCGCATATTAAGTTGGAGACATCGTAACTTGACAGGATTAAACTATGTAATACTTTATCCTGTGTCCATTTCTCAAAAAAGTTACCTTGGCAGCTTTTCTTAGTTATATTATACAGGCTGTATCTGACATCCGCGTGTGACTAATAAAATTATGATAGTCATTTATATTGTTAATGAGCGGTTACAGAAATCATAGTCCATACTAATATTATAAATGCGAAAGTAACTCTGTCTGTCTGTCTGTCTATCTGTCTGTCTGTCTGTCTGTCTGTCTGTTACGCTTTCCCGCTTAAACCTCTCAACCGATTTTGATGAAATTTGGCACAGACAATCTTTAGACCCTGAGAAAGAACATAGGCTACCTTTTATCCCGGAAAAATTTGATATTCCCGAGGGAAATCTAAAAAGCGCGATATAACCGAACTCCACGCGGGCGAAGCCGCGGGCGGAAAGCTAGTGTTTAAATAAATGTGTCGGTTCGGCCTTTGAACGTTGCAAGCGTGCCGCCGCGCGTGTTTGTAGGTATGACGTTGACCCCTGATGTAAACTGTATTAAATCAGCTAATAGGACAGTTTTTCGAGTTTTGTTCACATTGCGCTTCTTTGTGTAATTAGCGAATTAATTAATTTTTACTTTAAAATCTTATTGGGTTATAAAAGTATAGCAATTATGAACGGTCTAAAGTAAAAAAACTACTGTTTTTTTTTTAATCATGTAAAAGCCGATGATATATTCCACCACTGGGGGGCTCAGAATCATGTACTGGATCCACGGTAATCGTTTGTGCGTCGATGTCAGAGACCCTTTATGTACTTTCTAGGTGTATCTTGGACACCAATGACTGATTACAAGGTGAAGGAAAACATCTTGAGGAAACCTGGACTTTAAAGTCTGAAATCGCCAACCCGCATTGAGCAAGCGTCGTGATTACGCTCCATCCTTCTCTGTAAGAGTGGAGGCCTGGGCCCAGCAGTGGGACAGTAAAAAAGTAGATGATAATGAACGTGAAACTAAGTGTGCCTAAGGGAATCGCCATTGCATAATTAACACCAAGAATTTTTTAACATTGCCGCACAAATTAGAATAAATTACCAGTAAATTACAAAGACATTAACTTAGTTATTTTCCCATAATTACTTCTTTATGGATCGTTAATCGGTAACCATAATTAGGTATTCATCATCATCATCAGCCCGTACTGGAAGACGCAGCGTAGGGAGGCCCCCAACAAGGTGGACCGATGACCTGGTGAAGGTCGCGGGAAGCCGATGGATGCGGGCAGCACAAGACCGGTCAGCGTGGAAAGCCTTGGGGGAGGTCTTTGTCCAGCAGTGGACACCTATAGGCTGAGGAAGAAGATCAGCCCCTACTCGTCCACTGCTGGACATAGGCCTCCTTCATGGCACGCCAACAAGCTCGATCCTGAGCAGTTCTCCGCCAGCCACTACCAGCCACCTTTTTGATATCGTCGCTCCATCTCGTCCAAGGGCCTCTCACGCTACGTTTGCCGAGACACGGTCTCCACTCGAGGACTCGTTTACCCCAACGGTTGTCGGTCCTGCGGCATATGTGACCAGCCCATTGCCACATCAGCTTGCTAATCCTCTCAGCTATGTCGGTGACTCTGGTAATTAGGTATTATTGATTTTAATGTGAATGATTTATAGTCTCGAGAGGCAGAACTTTTATGTGGATAAAGATCACCCGTAAACCTATTATTTAGAGCGTTCAAGGTTGTTTTTGAGTATATTGGAATTGTTTTCTTAATTATCATAAACGCCTCTTTCGTCTGAATGCCAACTAATTGCAACATCTGTTCCATTTTGTAAAAGAACCATGGAAGTTTATCAGTACAGTTTTGACGGGAAAGCTAAGATGAGTGTCACGCACATTTTTCATTGGACTTTTAAAATTATTTATAGTGTCGTTTAGTTAATAAAAGTTCGTGTGATTTATGTACTAAAAAGTGCATTGAGTAAATAATTCATAAAGAACTATTAAATATCGCAGCATAGTGGCCACATAATGACTTTGCCTCAAATCTCCCTCATAAACGGTTCACGCGGCCGTCTTTTGCAACTGTCATTGGCGATGTCCGCCATTATTGTGAAATAAATTTTTCTAAGAATTTTTATAATTTGTTACACGTGTTATTGGCAAAATTGTGGTATCTATTCCACAGAGGATTAAGAGTTGAGCGATGTGATGTAATTTTAAATCCAACAACACGACCAACGATGCTGCGCCAGAAGGAGATTGATCTGGAGACCTTCCACGACCAAACTCGCGACAACAACATCTGGCGCATCGTACCCGGCACACATTGCAACACATTGTTAAAATATTAAACAGATACGATTTATTCTAACAAACTGACCAAAAAAAATGTGCCGAACACAGCAGCAGCACACATGCATATTTTTATTCGGCATACATTGGTACAGTGTGAGTGAGATGGGGCGCAATTTAAAGCATAGAGAAGAAAAAGATGGCTAGTGTTTGTCGTTTGTTTTTACGAGTGTATCGAGAGTGACTAAAGCGAGATACAGGACTTACCTCCTTTTGTACGCTTCATTTTTAGTGCGCTAGTGACATATCTACCTTAGTTTAATATTTTATCAATGTTGCAACACAATTGCTCAGCCCCGTCCTCCATACGGCTTCACCAGGCATCATGCCGGAACAAATCAATAAACTAAGTCATCTAAAAAACACTCGACCTGCCAAATTTTTCAGTCCGCCACTATACTAATCTCTATCAGACGGACATTATCAGCACTGGCCAAATGAGGTCACGCTGTGTATATATATATGTACATAAGTACAATACTTCGCTACTCCGAGCGATGCGATTTGGTAGAAGTATTTTTTTTATATAAATTGTAAACTACTGCTTGACCGCAATCCCGCCTGATGGTAATCAGTGATGCAATCGTTGATGGTAAAGCGAGCTATTTAGAAATATAGAGATAGAGAAAAACAAAAAATAAGATATAATAATATACGCACAAATCACACAGATTGAGCTAGCCCCAAAGTAAGTTCGAGACTTGTGTTATGGGATACTAACTCAACGATACTATATTTATAATAGATACATATATAAACATCCAAGACCCAGGCCAATCAGGAAAAGATCGTTTTCCATGATGACCTGGCCAGGGATCGAACCCGGGACATCCACGTCGCAGGCAGGTGTGTTGACCACTGCGCCACGGAGGACGACAAATTATTAAGAGCCTATTCACTCTACCCTTGAAGATACTTAAATCGTCATCTCTGCGTTATTCCCAGTCGCATCCGAAGCTTTTCAGCTTTGGAGTCTGGGGTTCGCTTTACCAGTCTAACTGCTGTATTCGGCCAAACTTCGATATTTTTCGTGAAGCGAGTGCCGTCTGAGCTCCACAACCCGAAGGCGACATCAAAGCCACGGAGGCTGTCGAAGACACTTAAATTGTAGTCCAGCGGAAACACCGCCGCTGGCAAATTACGCAGTATAAAAGAAGAGGCGAAACGCTTCGTTCGGATCGTTGTAGTGTCAGCAACTCGCCGTACGACGGGTCGTCCGATGATGGAAAGGAGATGGGGCAATTAAGAGGGAACTCTATCGGTGCTTTCTTTTTTTTTTCTATAATTTTACACCGTGATAATACGTGCCCCTATCATTTCATTTTTTTCGAAACTTAATTAATAAAAGAAATACGATACTTCAAAATCGCGAAAAATAACACATTTTTACCGTGATGTTCAGATGACTATTAGGCAAACGCGATTAGTTTTGATAAAAAAAGAAAATAATAGAAGCATAGGTATACTTTTCCTCTAAATTTTGATTTGTATTGAGTAAGAAAACAGCGGAATACGAAACGTCTTTTGGTCAACGTTTTTGTCGGTGCAACTATCCTTTTCGCATGTTACCGGGAGTGGTTGGAAGCAGCGCGACGGCAATAGTTTCTTCAAATACCTATTTTCCAAATTCCTTGGTACTAGAGTCCCCTCTTAAATCATGCAATTCAGTATGGAAGAAAAACCTTAAGCAGATCGCGAATAAGTTAGGGCAGTTAATCAGGGCAAGCACGTTAAGCCGTTGGTCCCGGTTGCCATACGAACATCTAGTGGCAGTCGTTAGTCGGTTGTTGGAGCCCTCAAAAGTCCAACAATTGGTCTAACTGCAATGCTTCGATGTCGCCTTCGGGTTGTGGAGGTCAGACGGCAGTCGCTTCACGGAAAAAATGTCGAAGTTTAGCCATATCAGCAGTTAGACTGGTAAAGCGGACCCCAGATTCCAAAGTTAAAAAAAAAAAGCTTCGGATGCGACTGGGATTAACGCTGAGATGATGATGGAGTTAATCAGGGCAGGAAAATGAAGGTAACTGAAGTAATATGTCTGTCTGTATTGTTGATAAAATGATAACACTTATATAAATATACATTACGAGTTATTTACATTAAACCTTATAATATTAGCTCGTAATTTTTCTAGACTTATTATCTTAAATTATCTTGAAGTATTAATTATAAATGCTAATAAGAATAATACTGCAAAATCCGAGTTATGTAAATATTGTGACAGATAGCTTAATAAGAGTTATTTGGGTAAATTCTTTTAATTCGGGACATGTATAACAGCCCCCGACAAGGTGAACCGACGATCTGGTGAAGGTCGCGGGAAACCGCTTGATGCGGGAGACTATCTCTTAGGAGCAGTCGTCGTGGAGATCTTTGGGGGAGGCCTATGTTCAGCAGTGTAAGTCTTTCAGCTGAAATGATGAACCATGATGATGATAACAGTGACTTTATGAGAGACGTTCTTCAGTAAGGTCAAGTGCATTGTACTCCCAATCAGCTAACCACTGCGTCATAATTTGTCTGCTAAAATAGGTCAATGACGCATTGAAAGTTGCTTTTGCTACTACTTGCTTGCTTACTATCTACTGATGATATTTGATATAATGAACCTGACCCTGATTTAACTCGAGATGGTCAAAGCCTAGCACAGGCGTAGAGAAGCCAGCCTTTCGGTCTTCTATAGGATGCATTTTGGGGAGTGTGCGAAGGAATTGCATGATTTAATTCCCCATCTCCGTTCCACCATCGGACGACCCGTCGTACGGCGAGTTTCCACCCTTACGTTGTTAACACCATTACGATCACATTATACCGCGTACATCGAGGGACTGGAACAATTTGCCAGCGGCGGTGTTTCCGTCGGACTACAATTTGAGTGTCTTCAAGGCTAGGATGAATAGGATCTTAATAAACTAGTGCGCTTTACCATCAACGATTGCGTCACTGCTTATCATCAGGCGGGATTGCGGTCAAGCGCTAGTTTATAATTTATAGAAAAAAAAAAACGCATTGCTACTGGAAATTTGATTACCATTCCCATTGCTATTGCTACTGCAATGAGTTTCATTTTGACAGTCCAACAACATTTCTTTTTCAACATTACATCACCTTTATTTTTTTTTTTGACGCTGTGGGAATGCATTTACGCACCGTACCCCGAAGGGTGTGTGAGGGACTCGCCCAGCCGAAGCCGGGAATACCCACTAAACCCACAGCGGCACTCCGGCATCGCCATAGTGGCGGGGGAGTGGGAAACTAGCGCAGCCTGAGCTACCTCTCCCCCGCCGGCGAAACCCGCCTAATACGGCGGGCCCTCATTTGTGGCTCAGCCACCTACGCGGTGAGCGATGTAAGGCGGGCGTCGGCACTCCCGTGTCTCACGCCCGCCGCTCACCTCGGGGAGGGAGAAAGCGGGCGCAATCCCGCCTTCTTTTTTTAGTAATTATAAACGAGTGCTTGACTGCAATCCCGCCTGATGGTAAGCAGTGATGCAATCGTTGATGGTAAAGCGCACTAGTTTATTAAGCCTATTCACTTAAAAAACTTAGGAATAGGAAGACGGCAGTTGAGCGAGGTGATGCAATGTTAAACCCAACAACACTACCAACGATGCTGCGCTACAGGGAGATTGATCTGGAGACTCTCCACAACCAAACTTCCGACACAACAACATTTGGCGCATCGTACCCGGCACACATCGCAACACAACTGCTCAGACCCGTCCTCCGTACGGCTTCACCAGACATCATGCCGGAACACGACGAATCGCTTGGCGGCAAGACTTTGTCTGGTGGGTGGTAACTTCTGCCGGCAGCCGATGTTATGGCCTACCACCGAGAAAGGTCTCCTCCCCCTACGCCGCCTACGGAGCGCCGGAGCGAGGCGATCCTCCTCCCGCTCGCGCTCCGCTGCCTCCTTCTGCGACATCACGACCTCGCAGAAGGAGGCCATCGCCACCCAAGCCTCCTCGCTCCCCACCATCGCTCTGACGATGGCGGGCAGCGAGAGGTCCCCTCCAACCGCCGTGACAAGATCGCGGCGCGGCACGGCCCACGACGGGCACACCGCGAGGGTGTGGCAACCGTGGCACGACGGTGTTTCCTCTCGTCCTATCCGATGCAGGTACCTGCCGAAGCAGCCGTGACCGGAGAGTACCTGCACTAGACGGAAGGAGAGGAACCCGTGACGCCTGTCGAGGCAGTCCTTCAGGACCGACCCGATGGCGTCGAGGGTACGGCGGCCGAACACCGCGGAGGCGAGGTCCCGCGTCCAATGCTGGACGATGGCGTCCCTCGCCTCCCGGCGGACGGCTTCCCTCACTTCTGGGGCCGGACGCTCGCCCAGCGCCCTGCGCCCCGCAACATTACATCACCTGGCTCAACTGCCGTCCTGACCAAAACCGCAGCGAAGCGCTGGATGCAGGCCGCGTCCAACCGTTCTTTTTGAAAAATCCTAGGGGGAGGCCTATGTCCAGCAGTGAACTTCATGTGGCTGAGATGATGATGATGACATTTAAATAACTCGACATCGTGTACCGTCCGAGATAATGCAATATGGCGGTTTGTTAACTGTATGCGCTCGTGGCGCCATCTGTCCTAAGGTTTGCGTAACATTTCCTATCCGGCAAAACTGGAGCGGAATGTTGATGACCCATCAGGCTAGACTAGCCATCAGACATTCGTCCTACTTTCATTACCTAGAATATCTTGCTAATAGTATATCTATACTTAAAATACACACATCAAAAGTGTCTAGGGATCAAGCATTTTTATGCGGATTTCTTGAGATTGAGATGTGGCTTTGTAATAAATTTATGATTTTATAAATTTATATGGATCCTTTTTGGTGCATTTCATAATTTGAATCAGGAACTGTGAATCAAATTCGAGTAAAAGATGAAAATCAGCTGTCAATATTTTCCCTATAAAAACATACAACGCATTGAAGACATTATTAGTGCTACTGTTTCCCTACTACTGATTAAAACCAACGTTATTATGGAGCGGCGACGTCATTTAAGCAGGGAAGAAATGCTCAGAGCCGTGGGAATGATAGAAGCTGGTTCCCGGCAACGTACTGTGGCTTTAGCTCTGAATACAAGTCAGAGTGTTATCAGTCGACTTTGGACACGTTACCGAAGCACTGGTACCGTGGCTGAGCGCCATGGAGGACGGTATCGCTGCACCACACGGAGACAAGACCGATACATTCAAATCTTAACTCGAAGAGCTCCAACAATAACCGCCATGATGTTAGCCGTGAGGCTTCATCACTCTTCAGGGAACTTAATTAGCGACCAAACAGTCAGAAACCGCTTGCATGAAGTGAACCTTCATTCCCGAAGACCGCTACGGGTACCACCTATAGCAATGCACAATCGTAGGATTCGATATCAATGGGCTCTTGAACACAGAAATTGGGCAGAAGAACAATGGCGTTTCGTGTGCTTTTCTGATGAGTCTCGTTTTGGTATGAGACCGGATACAAGACGTATACGACACTGGAGAACCCCTGGACGCCAACAGCGATTAAAATCCTGCCAGGAAGTCCATCCTTATAGTGGTGGAACCATCATGGTATGGGCGGGTATTTGGATCGGCGGAAGAACTGAGTTGATTTGGATCAGAGGCAACCTCAACGCTCAAATTTATGCTGAAACGATTGTATCAGACGTCATCGTTCCTCTACAAGTGCAAATCGGTCCCTTATTTCAGTTAATGCATGATAATGCACGACCGCACACCGCAAGAGTTGTAAGACAGACTCTCGCCGCAGCTAACATCAATGTCCTGCCCTAGCCTGCTCAGTCGCCAGACTTGAACCCGATTGAGCATGCATGGGATATGCTACAGAGAAGAGCTCTGCCGAATATGGAGGGTATCCAGTCGCAAGAAGACCTTTTTTTGTTGTTGCAACGAACATGGGCGGCCATTCCACAGCGTGATTTGGATGAACTCATTTTGAGTATGCCAAACCGATGTTCTTGTGTTGTTAGTGTTCGCGGTAGAAACACGGATTATTAATTGTTTAAGTTACCCAATAAAATTTTAGAGAAAACTGTTATTTCAGTCTTTTTTTCGAACTTTTGTGTTAGTGGTTCAAATGTCAAATATCCCTTTATTAGGAAAATGGCAAATTTCTTTATTAATGCAAAGGTGACTTGGTTTATCGTTACTGTGACAAACGAAAACACTTTATTTGATGAATCCTTAAAGAAAATTTTAATTAATATCAATCAGGAGAAAAGTTATTGCAAAAATATATGTTGATCCCTAGACACTTTTGATGTGTGTATAAAGCTGAAGAGTTTATTTGTTTGAACGTGCTAATCTCAGGAATTACTTATCCGACTTGAGAAATTCTTTTTGCGTTAGATAGCCCATTAATCCAAGAAGGCTTTAGGCTATATAACATCACGCTGCGACCAATAGGAGCAGAGCATAAGTAACTCCACGCGAACGAAGTCGCTGGCGGCCTTCTTCCTTCTTCCTCAGCCTATAGATGTCCACTGCTGGACAAAGGCCTCCCCCAAGGCTTTCCAGGATGACCGGTCTTGTGCTGCCCGCATCCATCGGCTTCCCGCGACCTTCACCAGGTCATCGGTCCACCTTGTTGGGGGTCTCCCTACGCTGCGTCTTCCAGTACGTGGCCGCCACTCCAGAACCTTGTCGCTGGCGGCCGCTAGTCTTTAAATATTTGTGTAAACTGTCACTTTTATTTGAAATCTCGTCTATTGCTATTTGGCAGTGAGTGCCACTTTAAATTCTACTGAGAGTGGGTCATGTTCACTAGTTTATAAATAGATTATAGGTGTGTGCACTTGAACAGTTTAATTATTTCAAGAGAATTTGGTGTTTCAAGGGGAAAGGCTGACGAATCCGTGTTGCCCGTGACGATACTGAATCACGGTCGATCACAATGAGTCGTAATAAAAAAAAAATAAGTTTAACAGTTACCCATAAGGCAATAGAAAGGGCTATGTTTAGATTTTCTCTACGCGATCGAATTAGAAATGAACAGAAGATTTTTTTTTATATAAAATTACTAGCTCTCCGACCGCGGCTTCGCCCGCGTGTAATTCGGTTATAGCGCGCTTTTTAGATTTCCCTCGGGAATATCAAATTTTCCAATAAAAGGTAGCCTATGTCCTTTCTCAGGGTCTAAAGATTGTCTGTGCCAAATTTCATCAAAATCAGTTGAGAGGTTTAAGCGGGAAAGCGTAACAGACAGACACCAGTTACTTTCGCATTTATAATATAGTATGGATAAACTAGCGCTTGACCGCAATCCCGCCTGATGGTAAGCAGTGACGCAATCGTTGATGGTAAAGCGCACTAGTTTATTAAGAGCCTATTCACTCTAGCCTTGACGACACTCAAATTGTAGTCCGACGGAAACACTGGCGGATCCTCAGAAAAATCATGATGACCGACATAGCCAGAAGAATGTCAGGGGGCAGGATACATTGCTCGCTGAACAAATGCTTGATGAAGCTGGAAGAATATAGACTCAGTCTCGCTTGCGAGTTCGTTGTTGGTAGTCACGTTTGTGTGATTGCGCGATAATGTCCGTTGATACGATTAAGTGTGCGAACTGTAATGTGGTGATATCGGAAGTCCTAGCGTTTATTCGTAATAAACATGACGTGATGGACAATGAAAGCCTAATAAGAATATGTGTGTCGGCGTTTTCCGAGGAGGAAATTGATGTAGCAAAGAAATTGTTATGCAGTACGACGAAGATTGCTAAACGATTGAAGTCAAGGCGAAAAGACAAGAAAGTAAAGGATCTAGAAGACATGATAGCGGTTTTCAAAACTATAGACCCTGATCAACTGCCGGTTTTTGTCGCCTACGAGTTACATAAACTGCCCCCTGTATGTTTCGACCATGTTGACGTCACGAAATTACTTAAGGATTTGTTAATTTTGCGTGCGGAGTTAAGTGATATAAAAGATAAATTTGTCACTAAAAATGATCTAAAAGAGGCCCTGAAGGATAAGAATAATATAGAATATGGCAATCAGTTATCGAATCCGATATTTAACACTAATGTAAATAAAATTAGAGGTGGAGGGTATAACGTAGACAGCGGGCCGTTTGGAATGTCGCCGCATCTACCCTCATCTCATTCACAGCTGGTCGATTCGGACTCACAGTCGCTAACGCAGAAAACAAATGACGGAGACGAACTGAAGTATCGCTCTCTCATTCACTTCCATGCTAAAGTGCTACCGGCTGTCGTTGAATCTGCTACCACTCCGGTTAACTCGACGTTCTTAGAAACCAAGGATGACATGAATACAGATCCTTTACCATCAACACAGAGTAATAAAACTATGGTGGAAGTATTAATGCAAGGTGTATGGCCTAAAAAGTCTACTAAGGATGATTGGACTCTGGTACAGAATAAAAAGTCAAAGAATCGGTTTGAGGGAAAAACGGGCACCGCAAGTCCTAATGCCAACTTCAAATTCAAGGCTGCCGATTTGAAAATTCCGCTTTTTATTACTAATGTTGACAAAGAGACTTCTGAAAAAGATATTTGTGATTATATACAAAATAAGACGCAAGAAATAGTACAGCTTCAGAAAGTCACTATGAAATCTGAAAGACCCTACAATGCCTTTAAATTGTTTGTCTCAAAATACAAAATTAATACTTTTCTGGATGACAAATTATGGCCTGAGGGTATTCGGTTTAGACAGTTTATTTATTTTAAGAAAAACTCAACAAAAATAAATAAACAGCACAGTCTTGAAAACTTAACTAAAATAATATAATGGGTTGTATGTCGAACGTAAAACTATGTACATTCAATTGTAAAAATATAACTCGATCAGCTGATTGCGTGCGTCAATTATGTGCACAAGCTGACGTGATAGCGTTACAGGAGACTTGGCTGCTGCCGCACGACGTGCCCTTCTTAGCGACCATTGATGGTGACTTCACGTACACTGGGAAATCTGCGGTAGACATATCTACCGGTGTTCTGGTTGGAAGACCATTTGGAGGTGTGGCGTTGTTGTGGAGGAAGTCGTTATTTGCTACGGTTTCGGTTATAAATTGTGCTAGTGATCGTATCGTGTGTATTAAAATAACGCAGGGCGAGCGATCGTTCCTGATATTTAGTGTGTACATGCCCACAGATTGTGCTGAAAATTTGACAGAGTTTACAAGTTGCTTAAGTGAGATTATCTCAGTGGTTGAGAGCAGTGAAGTGGAGTCGGTTTTTGTGCTGGGAGACTTTAATGCGCACCCAGGGACACGATTCTCACGTGAGTTACTTTCAACGTGTACCGATCAATCTTGGTCGTGCATTGATACTGAACTGTTGCCACGAGACTCGCATACTTTTACTAGCTCCGCGAATGGTTCGCTCCGCTGGCTGGATCATTGTGTTGTCACAGAGGCCGCTAGACATTTGGTGAATAATGCGTCAATTTTGTATGGTGTGTATATGTCAGACCATATTCCGTTAGTAATTGAGTGTAACATTAATTTAATTAAACCTAAGATTATTGAATCCTACAATTATTGTAATAAAGTTGTATGGGGTGAGAGAAATTCAGTTCAGATAAATAATTATTTAGATTACTGTAATAGCAACTTAAAACAAATTGATTTTCCTCCAATATTTCAAAATTGTGCTGATAATATGTGTCGCAAAACTGAACACTGGTCCGTCATAGATAGGTTGTATAATGAAATTATTTCTATTCTGAAAAAAGGAGCCATACTCTCCCATGCAGCTTCCATTAAAAAGCGTTATAAAGGAAAGTATGTAGTTGGTTGGAACAAACACGTTCGTGAGGCTCATCGCGATGCCCGACTATGTTATCAAATGTGGCTGTTTTTTAATAAACCTACCTCCGGAGTTATTTATGAAAATATGTGTAAATCGCGAAATCTGTTTAAAAGTAAGTTAAAATATTGTCAAAAAAACCAGGAGAAAATTAAAATGGATATGTTAGCGTCTTGTCATGAAAGTAAACAATTTAATAAGTTTTGGAAATTAACTAATAAATTAAAACATAAGTTGGGTGTACCGATGAGCGTCGCGGGCGTGAGCGACCCCACTGAAATAGCTAACGCTTTTCACAAGCATTTTAAGGTGTGCTCGCGTTTAGGTAACTATAGCGAGTCGTCTAAAGGTGCCGCTGGGGCGGTCGTGACTGGGGTCGACCGGGTTCACCCTGTCAGGTTCTCCGCTAAGGAAGTTGCGAGAAGTATACAGAACATGGTGAGGGGTAAGTCTCCCGGTCACGACGGCCTCAGTGTCGAACATCTTAAACACGCTGGGGTACACTTACCGCGAGTGCTGGCTATGTTTTTTAACCTTTGTATGAGTCATAGTTACTTACCTGCCCAACTTACTAAAACGATCGTTGTGCCAGTAATAAAGAATAAGACAGGCGATGCCTCCGATATCTCCAATTACAGGCCGATATCACTTGCTACTGTATGTGCTAAGGTATTGGATAGTCTGCTTGATAAAATACTGGCTAAACATATCGTTCTTGAGGATGGTCAGTTTGGCTTCAGACCAAACTTGTCGACAGATAGTGCAATTTTGAGCCTTAAGCAGACTGTCCAATATTATACTGACAGAAAGACTCCTGTAATAGCCTGTTTCTTGGATTTATCGAGGGCCTTCGACCTGGTCAATTATGACCTGCTCTGGCATAAGCTCACTCACGACACTACTGTTCCCGCTGACGTTATATCACTGTACAGTTTTTGGTATAGCAGTCAAAAGAATACGGTAAGGTGGGCAGGCTCTTACTCTGAGATGTATGGGTTGGACTGTGGGGTAAGACAGGGAGGTCTGAGCTCCCCTCGTCTTTTTAATCTGTACATAAACAAGCTGATAGGTGAGCTAAGCAGTACCAAAATCGGCTGTCACGTGGACGGTGTTTGCGTGAACAATATTAGTTACGCTGATGACATGGTGCTGCTGAGTCCATCTATCGGTGCTTTAAGAAAACTCCTTGAAATATGTGAAAGTTATGCAGTGACTCATGGACTCAAATACAACACCGATAAGAGTGAGTGGTTGGTCTTTAAATCAGGTACCATGACCTATGAACAGCTGCCTGAAATCTCTCTCTCTGGGTCTCCTTTAGGGCGGGTTGCAAAGTTCAAGTATTTGGGTCACTGGGTCACTGACGACTTAAAGGATAATCTGGATATTGATAGGGAGCGCAGGTCGCTGGCTGTCCGTTGCAACATGCTGGCCCGCAGGTTTGTGCGCTGTTCTAAGGCTGTTAAGATTACGCTTTTTAAGGCCTTCTGCCAGTCATTTTACACGTGCAGCCTGTGGGCCACGTATACCCGGCGGGCATACAGCGACTTGCGCGTACAGTATAATAACGCATTCAGGGTGCTCTTGGGGTTGCCGTGGCGCTGTAGCGCGTCAGGGATGTTCGCGGAGGCGAGGGTCGACGGGTTCGCCGCGATCATGCGAAAACGTTGTGCTTCCATGATGGCGCGCTTGCGCACCTCCTCCAATGGCATACTGAATGTGTTTTCGGATCGGTGGGACTCGCCCCTCTTACGTAGGTGGATAGGAGTCCAGACCCACTTTAGTTAATTCTTTACTAACATTAGGCTAAGCTTTATTTGTACTAACACTATATGGATGTTTTTTAATCCGAAATAAAAATTTTGAATTTTGAATTTGAATTTGAATAGAGTGGCGAGAGCCTACCGACAGACTAGGTCATAATGAGCCCATAATGATCCCACTCCGGGGAAACGGGCCTTCTCACCGTGAGAGGGAGTAGGCCGTAATCTACCACACTGGTCCAGTGCGGGTTAGTAGATGTCACGTCTCTTCGTAGTTTTTGGCTCTAGGACACTGGACATGCCGGTTTTCTCACCGTTTTAAAAACGCAAAGTACACAAAGAAAACCTCCTGACGGGGTTTGAACCTACGCCCTTGTAAGTAGCGGTCGATACCACCATTGCTGCTCCTCAATGTCGGATGTCTTAGTATTTTGAATGGTGCGTCTGACATCATCCCAATACAGTTGTAAAATGGCTAAGCCGATTTATTTATACTTTCGTACAAAGAAAATGTACAGAGGCGGACTTAATGCCTTAGGCATTCTCTACCAGTCAACCTCGGGTGGTGAAGAGATTAGATGGCAGGTGCTTTAGTTACAGAAACAATGAAAAGGAAAAGAAAAAACTCATAACACTATACGTACAATATGTAAAGAAAACCCTGTCCGATCCGTGAAGGTATTGTTAGGTATCGATAACTGATTCTACTAATGGATACAAAGCCGGGCTAAAACTAAAAAAAAAACACCACTAAAAAAATTAATATTATTTCGCAAAAAGAGGTAACTTAATACATGTGCGGGTAGCAACCCTTCCGCGGGTGGCGGGGGGGCAGGGCACGCGGCACCTGTGACGTGATCGCGTCGCTATTCGCTCATAATAATACCGGCGTTGTCACTTTTTTTAAAATTACCAAATTTCGGGGAAATTGGAATTAATTTCCGGGAAAAAAAGATTATTTCAAAATTCATTAGTATTGTTATTATGATGATTATGTAAAATTTTATATTATATTTGGTCATGTGTTTACCTAACCTTTATTATCCTTATGGGTCGGACAGGGTTTTCTTTACATATCGTACAAACAAATACTTAAATAAGCTATATACATATACAAACTATTACTATAATATATACTTATAATACCTAAAGGGTGTATCTGACATCGACGCACAAACGAGTACCATGGATCCAGTACATGATTCTGAACCCCCCAGTGGTGGAACTTTTCGTCGGCTTTTTCATGATTAAAAAAAAAATGTAGTTTTTATTACTTCAGACCATTCAAAATTGCTATACTTTTATAACCCAATAAGATTTTAAAGTAAAAATTAAATAATTCTCTAATTAGATACATAAAAAAGCGCAATGAAAACAAAACCCGAAAAACGATTTTATCAGCTGATTTAATAGAGTTCACATCAGGGATCAACGTCATACCTACAAACTCGCACGGCGGCACGCTTGCAACGTTCAAAAGCCAAGCCGACACTTTTTTTTAAACACTGTGTATTCTGTAACCGTTCATTAACGACATTTATTTATTTATTTATTTATAATAATTACAACGGCTTGCGCCAATGACAGTAATTACACACACATAAAAATATTCATAAAACTAATAAAGATAACATTAAACATATTATATGAGCAAATATCATTTTTAGAAAAAATAACAAATTAGAAATTATACATAATAATTAACTTAGGAAATTAAAATACAATCGAAAAAAATACATAAATGACTATCATAATTTTATTAGTGGCATGCGGTCTAGCCTTTTCGCGAAGTTTGCGTTACGATGTCAGATACACCCTGTATACAACGTGTAACATAAAGGGTATATACATACCAAGGGCATGGCATCTTTAGATGATATCAAACGATATCGGAAGGGTTACAACTCAAAATAAAATACTCAAAAAATTGATACCAAATTTTCGGTTTCGTGTGTTTCTTAAAATCAAATCATAACAAACGTGGCAGCATACTACATACGTTAATAACTACTCGTTACCCGTCACGTTGCTTGCTAAAATCCGATAAATGTCTTCAATATCTCTGTGCGACTAGTATGATAGTAGCCTATCAGAGGCGGTGTTTTTCCTCATAACTTCCTAACATAAAGAGATAGGATTAAAAAACCCTTCCAATATCGTTTGATATCATGTAAAGATGCCATGCCTTTGTAATGTATATACCCTTTATGTTACACCTTGTATATACAAAAATAAAACTTGTGAGAAAGGTGTCGAGATGACCCTACCCTACTATTTGCAAAATAACTCTGCAATTATCGCTTAAATGCAAACCGACTAGTCGCCATCCTGATATCAAGAGGGAGCGCATTCCACAGGAGAATTGACTGAATATGAAATGAAGAGTAAAATGAGGAGTGGGAGAATTAAGAAGGGAGAAAAGCGTGGTCAAGGCTCGCAAATCTCTTCTTTGGCGAATGGACATCCATTTCAGTTCAGACCTGTAGCTGGATACATGGTCATATTTCCTCAGATTGAATATGAATCGGATACCACTATTGAGCAATCTATCAAGCTATGCTAGTTAGTTAGTAGCCAATGATGTTCTCTTCTATACGGTAAATAATTTGAGGCACAGACACACTATGTTTTCTCGCAACAATTTAAGACAAATTGATTGGCACCGTTCCAATACGAAGTAAATTGCACTGAAAGTGTCAAATTAATGGCATGCCACTCAAATTGATGGGGATTGTCTCCTAAAAGCAGACTGGTACAGACGGCCCGTATAGATTCATTAATGAATAAATCAACATCATCATTCACAGCGTTAATCCCAGTCGCATCTAAAGCTTTGGAGTCTGGGATCCGCTTTACCAGTCTAATTGCTGATTTTGGCGAAACTTCGTCATTTTCCGTGAAGCGACTGCCGTCTGACCTCCACAACCCGAAGGTGATATCGAAGCATTGCAGTTAGACCAATTGTTCGACTTTTGGGGGCACCAACAACCCGCAACGACTGCCACTAGATGTTCGTACGGCAACCGGGACCAACGGCTTAACGTGCTTTCCGAGGCACGACCAGAGCCACGGTGGAAATTAAATGAAATGAAATCGTTTATTAAGCAAGTAGGATCACTGATCACTTTTACACGTCATGTTTATTTTTTATTTTATTTTTTTAACTAGATGAGGCTGCATTTCCTAACTGACTACCTCTGAGAAGAAATAGCCGAAACAAACTCAGGGATCATCGTCTTTTTTCAAGTCCAGACATTAAAAATGAAAATGTTTACAATTATTTACCTTATAATTACGCATATTGCATAATAACAACGCTTAACAGAGCGAGCAGCTCAGTCCCAAGCTTTTTTGTCTTCTAAATAATCTGTGATTTTATAATACCCCTTTTTGCAAAGTTTGGCCTTTATATGGTTCTTAAATCGTTTAATGGGTAAGTTTCGAATGTCCACGGAAAGCTTGTTGTAAAAGTGTATTCATTGACCCATGAACGAGTTGCCTACTCTGTGGAGACGAGTGTGATGTACAGCAAGATTGTGTTTGTTCCTGGTATTTATATTATGAATATCGCTTATTTTCTTAAAATTCGAGATATTTTTATGAACATACATAAGATTTTCAAATATATATTGTGAAGCTACAGTCAGAATGTTCACCTCTTTGAACTTTTCCCTAAGAGAATCTCTAGGACCAAGGTTGTAAATGGCTCGAACAGCCCTCTTCTGTAAAACAAAGATGGTATTGATGTCCGCACAAGTTCCCCAGAGAAGAATCCCATAAGTCATAAGACTATGAAAGGTGGGGACCGAAAAGCAGGTTAAACCGATGTTCTCGGCTGCCAATTCTTAATTTAGGACTTGAAATTTTGTTACCTTTCAAGGACTATCTAACATTTAAGCCAGAACTGGGTAGTAAAGGGCACATTGCCTTGTATTTTTTTTACAATGTTACTCCTCATGGATATGCAACGGAATTAGTCTAAACTGGATGCCTCATCATCAACATCATCATTTCAGCCGAAAGACGTCCACTGCTGGACACAGGCCTCCCCCAAGGATCTCGACGACGACCGGTCCTGTGTCTCCCGCATCCAGCGGTTTCCCACGACCTTCACTAGGTCGGGGGCCTACCCACGCTGCGTCTTCCAGTGCGTGGTCGCCACTCGAGAACCCGTCGGCCCCATTGGGCAACTGGACGCCTAGCCCCAACATATTTGGGATTAGGCTAGACTAGATGCCCAAAAAAAAATATTAATGATGCAGTATTTCCAGAAATTCCATTACATTTGCGAGGCACTCATTCTTAATTAAAAAGCCATTCGTTTAGTATTAGAATATCGCGTGACTACGAACACGAACCTTGGCCATAGGATTTGATCATTTAGGAAAGCTTTTAGGGAGGAGCTGCCCCTGTTCATTTTATGTATGAGAATATTTTTATGGCTGATTTTGCAATCACGTTAACCCCCTACGGACAATATGCTTTATTAGGTCTGATTTACCGTAAACTTTTCGTGTTTATGAGCCATATATTAAAATTTAAACTCAAAACATTGATTGAAACTAAACCCTTAGCGGATATTTTCGAAGTGGCAACATAAAATGGTCAGTCAATAAGTTGAAGCCAGTTGTCAACTCCAAAAGCCTAGATCTCTATGGAGAAGAACAGCTAAGAAACTTCAACTCATTACTTCTTCTTCTTCATCAGCCTATAGAGGTCCACTGTTGGACAATTCGTTCGACAATGGGTTGCCATAATCCCCATGCTTGGCAGGCAGGTTGGAGATCGCAATAATTTGATATTCCGCAGGAGAAGCGCTGCTGCCCGCTTCCTTGGTGAGAGTTCCCTTACGACACCCACGGGAGGATATTTAGTTAAACTTTATGCACAAACTTTGCACAATGGCGGACTTAATGCCTTAGGCATTTTCTACTAGTCTACCTTGAGGTGATGCATCTCATGTGAGAGAAAAAAATACATTAAAAATATTATAATATAAACAGTAGAGAGAGATAAAAAATTATAGATACAGAAAAAGAATAAATTATATGTGGGTCTGCCAATTTCTTGCGTCTTCTACCGACTAGTCAACGTCCTGATATTCTGAGGAAGATCATTCCAAAGGAAAACCGCCTGGACAAGAAATAAAGATTTAAGAAAACCAGTGCGGTGAGAAGGACATCGTAGAAGACAATTATTGGAAGACCGAAGATTCATATTAGGATATGGGATGGTATTCTAAGCCCGGTACCACACGGGTAGCACATGGCATTCAGCATCAGCCTGCTCCAATTAAGAGAACACGTGTTTAAACTATTCTCGTTAACAAAAATCCTCATGAAACCCACGAGTCACAAGCGAAGGTCGCCATCTGTAAATGTCTCTTGACAATTATCACCTTAGTTCTACTAGTACAGCTTGAAGGTCGAAGTATATTAGTTATCAACGGCGAACTTTTGATAGTAAATGGCGCTGTCCACAAATTGAGTTTATAGTAGCGATGAGTTTAAACGCATCGAGACTGTCTATGGAGTCATCATCATCATCTCAGCGTTTATCCCAGTCGCATCCGAAGCTTTATCAGCTTTGGAGTCTAGAGGTCCGCTTTTACCAGTCTAACTGCTGATATGGCTAAACTTCGACATTTTCCGTGAAGCGACTGCCGTCTGACCTCCACAACCCGAAGGCGACATCGAAGCATTGCAGTTAGACCAATTGTTGGACTTTTTGAGGGCTCCAACAACCCTTTAACGACTGCCACTAGATGTTCGTATGGCAACCGGGACCAACGGCTTAACGTGCTTTCCGAGGCACGACTAGACCAGTGCATATATTCATATTCATGCATACAAATATTTGCACTGTGCGGGGATCGAACCCGCGCCACCTTGCGCAGCGGCCGCGTCCGCTACCGCAACGCCACGGAGGCTGTCATCGAGACTGTCTATGGAGTATCTTAGGTTTTTATTTTTCTTTTCTTTTAAAGACAGTCTCCTACACTAGAAATTACTCTACGCCTGTATCATGGGCGCGTTTAAAAACATATAAACTCGCATACATAAACAGCCAGACTCGGAAAAGTCTGTCAAATCTGTAGGCCATACAAGTATTTGTTCAGCAATTTCAGCCACTGCGCCAACAGTGTCATCGAAATTTGACAGGACTCAGCGGATTTGTAATTTGATTATCATCATCATCATTTCAGCTACATGAAGTCCACTGCTGGACATAGGCCTCCCCCAAAGATATCCAAAAGGAACGGTTGGCCGCGGCCTGTATTCTCGCGCTTCACTGCGATTTTGGTCAGGTCATAAGACCACCTAGTCGGTGGGTGTCCGACGCTGCGTTTGCCGGTACGTGGTCGCCATTCAAGAGCCTTTCTGCCCCATCGGCCAACGGCTCTATGCGCTATGTGCCCCGTCCACTGCCACTTCAAAGAGGTTTTCTTTTATATTTATAAACTGCAATCCCGCCTGATGGTAAACTGATGGTAAAGCGCGTTTATTAGGAGCCTATTCACTCAAACAAATTGAGTGAATAGGAAGG
This sequence comes from Sesamia nonagrioides, assembly GCA_017933935.1. NCBI lineage: Eukaryota > Metazoa > Arthropoda > Insecta > Lepidoptera > Noctuidae > Sesamia > Sesamia nonagrioides. The sequence goes on from JADWQK010000407.1 coordinate 1,663,644, forward strand.
AAGACGGCAGTTGAGGCGTGAGTTGGGCGAGGTGGTGCAATGTTAACCCAACAACACGACCAACGATGCTGCGCCAGAGGGAGATTGATCTGGAGAGCACAACAACATTTGGCGCATCGTACCCGGCACACATCGCAACACAACTGCTCAGACCCGTTCTCCGTACGGCTTCACCGCTAATCCGCTGGGCTATGTCGGCGACTTTGATTATATATCCTTGCTTCTCCCACATTATCTACCCTTTTGAAGACATCAAAACTGCTTGACGAACAGAAGTTTAGCAGTAAAAGTCATAATGAAAGAAATTTTTGAACAATGCTTCAAACAATTAATCATTTACGCTGCTAACTCTTCAGCCATGACAAGCAAAAAAACATCAAAAGGTTTTACTGAATGACTACGGAAAAAGCCAGTTTATTCTGGTTAAATTGATTAGTGGGCGAATTCAGCTGACAATGGAGGTCAAGGCTTTGACGCGAGTGTGGGTAAGTGTATATAGTCAGCTGTATGGTGGTTGGTCAGTACGGACAGACGGTATCACGATAACTCAGTTTCTGTACAATTAACTTGGCTACCGTATCAATTGGGTTGTTTCTTAAAAAAATAATTTAATATCCATCAGATTAATAAAAAAATTTGAATACGTATTTTTTATTTTTCTTTCATTCAAATACTTAGGAAGATATATTGATTTGAAATGTCGCATGACGTCACGCCGTGGTATATTTTGTACCACGTCGTGACGTCATGCGACATTATTTTTTTTTAATATGTAATTAGCCCCCACTCCGTGACTTTAATACAGTAGTTAGTTAGCTTTATCTCAGTAGTTTTTGGCAATTTCCACAAAATAAAAAATACGAGTCTTAAATTTCTTTATTATCTATAAGACAGACTAATATATTTTTGATTTTATTGGATACATCCCTATTCGCTTGGTTCCCGTACCCGATTCCAATCATTTTTACACCATGATTGGAATCGATTTAGTTGCTTATTTTATAATTTTTCCCCAAATACATTAAGAAATTCTTGCAGTGTGGTTACCGAGCGCGCAACACAGCTGAGATCATAGTACTAGGCGCCTGAGACAAGTCAACGCACCGCTAAACCCCGCGCCACGCCACGTCAAGCGCGAGCGGGCGAGCGGTGCGTTAACCATAATTTTGTTGGGACAACCAAGTAAGATAACAAACCCATAACTTTGTGGTTTTTTATGATATCTTTTTGAATTTTTTACATAGATTCTTTACATAAAAATATTGGAAATGTGTTTCGGGTTTCGCATACACAAAAAATTTGCTTCGATCTTGAAATGAAACAGGCATCGTTAATATCATGAGCATTCCACATACTCTATATCGAAGCATTGCAGTTAGACCAATCGTTGGGCTTTTGAGGGCTCCAACAACCCGTAACGACTGCCATTAGATGTTCATTTTAATGATGCACTTTTCAAAAGACTATATTCGTAACAACACAAAGTTTCAATCAATACAATAAGAGAAACACGCCGAACAGGGCCGTTCCATATTAGCCACGCCACCGATCAACAATTCCACACGAATCCAATTTGCCGGCTAGAATAAAAGAAAAAAGTTCCAGAACTGTCCAGTTTAACAAATTAATACTGTTCCATCTGGCAAAGTATTTGGGTCAAGGATTATTTAGCACTTTGGGGGAGCGGTTGGCTGGTTCCGTACTGATTGAGATCATTCCTTGTGAGCTAACTCCCGGATTTGTGTTGATTAGAAGAAGCACGATATGACATTGGATAATGTTTCCTTTGTAATGTCTCCGAGTGGCAAAAAGTATAAAAATCTAAGTAGGTACTTATTACACTCACAGCATAAACAATGAATTACAGATGAATTATTTATTGCATTTTATAGTGTTTTACATAATAATATCTATTGTTTTATAATTATATTTAAACTACATAGTGCTTGACTGCAATCCCGCCTGATGGTAAGCAGTGATGCAATCGTTGATGGTAAAGCGCGCTGGTTTATTATGAGACTCGATCATATACATCGACCGCGTTTGGTGCTCTCATTGGTTGAGAGTTCTCACGACCTTGAAACGGGTCAATCGATGAGTAAAACGCGCTCGATATTGATGATTGAGTCTTCGTAATGAAAACTCATGGTAACCACACAATATCCTTACCGCGGGCGGCGAGCAGTGGGTAGCTCGCGCCTACGGTGGCCGGGAGTCCGATATTGCCTCCCGACCAGGGCGTCTCTTAGTCGACATATGGCTCATACTTTAATTTCATGTTTGAGTTTTTTAATGTTAGTTAATTTATAAAAAAAGAAAACTTAAACTAGCGCTTGACCGCAATCAGTGGCGGGCCTACCATATAAGCCCAGATGCCCGGCTTGCCTTCCCTCAAGCCTCACCCCCAAAAATAAAAAAAAAAACAGTAAACAGAAGAAAATAGTTTTCAAACTAAATTTACGTAGACGTAATTAAAAATACAACGCATAGCGCCACTCAGTTTGAAGACGCGCCCACGGTCGCACAAGGTCACGGCTCAATATCTATCTCACTCGCACTTGCGGGCTCTAACCTAGTGCAAGCCAGGTTTAACCTCGCTTGCAATGCACTCTTCTTTCGTTCCGTAATATGAAGTATCTAGTAACATAAGTATACATATAACTATTGACATTTTATATGGCTGGATTCTGCTCAATAAAGCACGGCTTGCATCTGACGTTGTACACAACGCACTGTTGGATCAGTGTTGCCGTTTTAGTTTGTTGATTTTTTAGTAGTTAAGTACGATAATTTTCATTTACTTTAAGTTTGTGGGCTGATGTCACCGAAATAGAATATATTACACGAGGGAGTCCCAGGTATAATAGATTATTAAATTGGCTCATTCATGGACTGAATATAAGTAGTTTTCTTCGTCTTTCACGTTCGTTGATATTAAATATGAATGAGTGATAAAGTTATAGTTAAATACATCGAGTATATACTATACTTACTTAGTATGTATTATACTTTTTCAATAACATTCGCTTTTTGACTCATTCAAGTGAAAAAAAAGGGTTAAGAAATTTCTGTGACAAAAAAAAAATATTTCTTTCATTGTAATTCAAGCGTTTATAAAAAATACCTAGTATAAAACAAAAAACTGGCCGTGTTACACATGTGAAATAGTTTAGCACTTTCTTGCGGGTTTTATTTTTTGTTATATTTTTTTCATATCTGGTAGAATTTTCAGATAATTAAGCGCTTTTAAAATTCATGGAACGGCAACACTGGGTTTGATTTGTATGAACATAGCTACGATTTGAATAGTCTCTGTTGTTGTTGAGCGGAGTAATTTTTTCGAAGTTTAATTTTGAATTGATTGTGTAAAATGAGTGCAAATCCGTCGGATACCGATAATATTTATGTCCCTTGTGACGATTTCAAGTGTATTTATAGTTTGCTAGGCGGGGGAAAGGTAAATTCTTTAAGTTTTTCAGAGAAAAATAACCTCATATCTTCGCCAAAACCTACTTTAAACCTACTTACCTACCGATTTAAGCTCAAACAAGTAAGTCTCATAAAAGGAAATTCAATAGATCCGTTTATAAAACTAATTGGATTACGGGCTGTTCCCATTCGAACAAACTTTATTGTAAACTTGCCCATTTGATTGTAACAATTCCCGCTACGTCAGCTTCCGCAGAACGCGCATTTTCTTCGCTAAAGCGTATTCACACATACTTACGGAACTCACAGGGCCAAGAGCGACTTTCTGATCTTTCGATGATCGCGATCGAAAAGCAACTTTTAGTAGAAATCAAACGTTCACCAACTTTTTATTCTGACGTAATAAAATCATTTTTAAAGAAAGATAGACGCATTGATTTAGAATATAAGTAAAAGCTTTTTTTATTTTTTTATTTCTATGTTTTCGAAATCCCATAACTTTGTAGCATATTTAGATCGTTTGCAATTGGACACGCGCCGTTATGAATATATGTAGGGATTGTAGGCTTTTTTCGAAGCCGCCGAGGGTATGTCTTTGCTGGTACGTGTTATTCTTCTGCCTAGCAATATCATGCCTTCAGTGTGCTTTGATTAGCTCGCCGTCGTTAGACCACCGGCTTCTTGAAGCGAAGAATATGGTGATGTGGATCACAAAATCTTGTTTTGTAAAGAACGGTAAGAAAACGTATCATGGGCTTGCGTTATCGGTGGACCCTAGGCACGCCACTGACCGCAATCCTGCCTGATGGTAAGCAGTGACGCAATCGTTGATGGTAAAGCGCACTAGTTTATTAAGAGCCTATTCACTCTAGCCTTGAAGACACTCAAATTGTAGTCCGACGGAAACACCGCCGCTGGCAAACTATTCCAGTCCCTCGATGTACGCGGTATAAAGGAGGAGGCGAAACGCTTCGTCCGGATCGTAGTGGTGTTAACAACGTAAGGGTGGAAACCAGCCGTACGACGGGTCGTCCGCTGGTGGAACGGAGATGGGGGAATTAAATCATGCAATTCCATCGCACACTCCCCGAAATGCATCCTATAGAACACCGAAAGGCTGGCTACTCTACGCCTGTGCTCTAGGCTTTGGAGACCGACTCGAGTTAGATCAGGGTCACCAATCAGCCTCTTTGCACGTCTCTCCACTGAATCCAAAGTGGCCAGGTGACACTTGGCAGCACCAGCCCAAATGTGGCTGCAGTACTCCACACACGAACGGACCTGTGCTTTGTATAACATTAGAAGCTGCCCAGGTGTGAAGCACTGCCGGACCTTTGCGATAACGCCAAGTTTCCTGGCAACCACCTTAGCCAACTAAACTACAATAAACTAAAGGTAAACAATACGCCACATGACTTAGTGGTTTTTATTTACCTTGGTTGAATACCTAAACCGATGGAGTATAAGACTTCTGTGTTCCCAGCCGGGTCAGGGCTTTCCACACAAATGAACGCATGATTGGCAAGAAAGGGGAGCGCCGGTTGATATCATGTTATGCATACAATGTTTGTTCTGTGGAAGCGAGCTCCTGGAGTTTACTTAGTAAAAGGGCCTATGGAGAATATTTGAAGAATATATTGTTTTAACCTGCCCTTGTTTTAGTCGATCCCCTCAAAAGTCCAACAATTGGTTTAACTGCAATGCTTCGATTTCGCCTTCGGGTTGTGGAAGTCAGAGGCAGTCGCATAACGGAAAATATCTTAGTTTAGCCAAAATCAGCAGTTAGACTGGTAAAGCGGACCCCAGACTCCAAAGCTGGAAAAAGCTTCGGATGCGCCTGGGATTAACGCTGAGATGATGATTGTTTTAACCTCTTCTTAGTTGACATACGAAAAGATTTTGGCTCAGACGTATGGACTTAGTCGTTTCTATTTAGGACGGTATTATCAAGCATATAGGTATATATTATAATCAGAAAAAAGTGACACTGTACGAAAATCTTATACAATGCCAAATCGGCAAAGTCTGAGAAGGTGATTATTGATTAGTCGAGTTCTGTCCTGTTAACATTTTTTTTTATAAATTATAAAGTAGTGCTTGACCGCAATCCCGCCTGATGGTAAGCAGTGATGCAATCGTTGATGGTAAAGCGCGCTAGTTAATTAAGAGCCTATTCACTTTAGCCTTGAAGACACATTCTTAAAATTACGAAAGCTGATGATGACAGAGAGGATTTCAGGCGAGACTTTGGGGTACTATGTCCACGCCGAACTTAAAGCAGTTATTTTGATGCCACTGCACGCCTAATTAATCACTTGGCAAAGGCTATTCCGTGCAGTAAAATGAAATGATGGCTGATGGAAAAGCTGCACCAATAGGAAGGGTAGAATGATAATTTTTCGGCACCGATATCCAAATGCTTCTGATTCTCTGTTACATCGACACCCAAACAGTTCTAGGTGTCAGAAAACTTATGTTAACACGTAAAATATTATGAATAACGTAAATATTTCACTTCCCACGCAGTCATTAATCCTAACTGTGAGTATTTTTATATATCTTCCACTAGGTAGACGCGTGTGACCACTTCTATATACACGAGCGGGGAAAATTTAAAGCAGTTTCATGCAGAGTAATCTTTACGACCTGCTTCTTAATTTTCTAGCAGGTTGAAAGATAAGAAAATACTTTTGCAATGTATCGTCATCAAATCTATCAAAGCAGGCAGTCTGAATTACGTCATCAATTTCCAGAAATATTGATAGAGCGTCTAACCATCTAAGATTCGGTCTACCTCAATTCCATCGTCATTATTTCATTACCCAATTGTTGAGGAAGCATAGACTGGAAAGATCGGTGGTAGGCTATAACATCGGCTGCCGGCAGAAGTTACCACCCACCAGACAAAGTCTTGCCGCAGAGCGATTCCGGCATGATGTCTGGTGTAGCCGTACGGAGGACGGGGCTGAGCAGTTGTGTTGCGATGTGTGGCGGGTACGATGCGCCAAATGTTGTTATGTCGGGAGTTTGGTCGTGGAGTCTCCAGATCAATCTCCCTCTAGCGCAGCATCGTTTGGTCGTGTTGGTCTTGGGTTTAACATTGCATCACCTCGCTCAACTGCCGTCATCCTTCCTATTCCTGTTTTTTAAGTGAATAGGCTTAAAAAACTAGTGCGCTTTACCATCAACGATTGCATCACTGCTTACCATCAGGCGGGATTGCAGTTAAGCAATAGTTTATAATTATTAAAAAAAAGTCTACCGTAAAGGTCTTTTGCATAATATAGTCTTTGACAAACCACCAAAGCTAGAACGTTACAGGCTGAGGACTGATCAGTAAACATTAAAAATACAAGATATCTTGCAAAGAAAAACTCTAAAACAAAACAACGACCGAGCAGACAATAAAACTCAATTTTGCATTCATAAACAAATTCAAAGTTTACGATGTGATAAAATTCCCGCCAATTCGGCCATCTTGAATATTTTTATGTCAGTTGTAGTAATCATGGCGCCCGGCATTCAGCCAGCTGTTACGTAATGAGATGAATTTTAAAGTAGCCGGTAACTAATGACTTCATTTCAGGAGCCAGGCAACTAGTGTTTATACGATTACTTATTATGATTACAAAATCCTTGCTGAATGGACTGACTCCATTAAAAAAAATGTGGACCCCCCCCCCCCTCGTCTCCTAATTGAAAGAACAGAAGATAGATGTCACACTCTTGATATATAAATTTCAACCGCATGTGCAAGTGCTTTCACTTGTCCGATGAAGGCCAGCCCGCGCCACAGCTGAGCCAGTTAATATAAATTCCCAACTATGACCTCTGAGTTTGTTTCGGACGTTTCTTCTCAGAGCTAGTACTAGGAAACGCCGCGGTCATCAAACCGAATTAAAATAAAATTTCGATCCAGCCGTCCCTTGCTGTTCTCTCCAGCGACGCCCTAAGCGGGGTTCGTACCCCACAGGGGGTGCCCTTAGCGTGTAGTCGCTTAGTTTTTAGTTGCCCTGGCTGGAGGCTTTAAATTCATTTAAGGCAGCCACAGGATAGTCCAGTTAAGCTTAAGCGGAGGACCCCGGGCTCCAACGCGAAAGCCGCAGATGTGACCGGGATCATACGCTGATGATGATGACAGGATAGTCCGGTTAAGTAGTCACGACCTCTCAAGGTCAACTACGAGATGCCATATCAAAAAACAAGTGCTTTCAACTATCCATTACTCATTTACAATTTGGCAGTTAACTGTTTTTTTTAGCGGATAACATATTTGAATCTACTTAAAATTCTGCACGGTACTTTTCTGCGTAATACTGACTACACGTCAGGTTTAGGGTTGCCAGATAGGAAGTTACAAAATCCGGGACAGTTGGTCGACAGAGACTCTCTCGGAAAAAAATAACGGCAAAAAAAAAAGCTCATTCGAAATGAAAAAAAAAAAAAAAGAAAAGAAAGGTCATTCCAAATCGGACACTCGTAAATTCTTACTATCATTTTTGTTAATATGTTCTATATAAGATTGGTAACTTTTTAAAATCCGGGACAATTACCGCTCACTCCGGGACAAGAGGTCATTCCGGGACAAGAGGCAAGATTCCGGGACAATCCCGGATTTCCCGGCGGTCTGGCAACCCTAGTCGGGTTACAATACACAGTCCTATAAAAAGGCAAGCTTGATCGTGATTTTGTACGCATGCAAACGTTCCAAGTCCGCGTAAAATAGGCCAGAGGTTGAGTTTTGATAAGCTTCTACTAAGGAGGACGTAAATTTGAGCACCTGGACGAATGGAAAAAGCGCGCGGTTGTTACCACAGATATCACGTAACCCGGTCATCAGTCAAAGCGGTCTCCGTTCAGCCACTGATGATGACGAGAAAAGTGGCAAAAATATCAAAAGTACATACTTTAGACAAACCAGGAATCAAGACTTTGATCGTCAAAATTACTTGAGACTGTTCCCGAAAACGCGCTCTCTTCAACCCTTTCTAGTGCTTTAGTTGGGAAGAATAAATAGCGCAATAAACTCCCCAGTAGAAACTTACTGTACTAACATAAAAAAGTAAATCTTAGGTAGTGAAACGGAACTCCCGGCCACCCCAGGCGTGACCTTGCGCCCGGCAAGGACCAGGCCAGGGTCTACAACGCGTTTTGTTCCACGGGCGCCTCAAAGACATCCAGAGTCCATGAAGACCGATGCCTGCCAGGGCTGCGGGTTGTTCAAAAGAGATACCATGGCCCAGGCGCACAGGCAAGTCAAGGAACACGGGTTTTTTTACATATTATAAACCAGCGCTTGACCGCAATCCTGCCTGATGGTAAGCAGTGACGCAATCGTTGATGGTAAAGCGCACTAGTTTATTAAGAACCTATTCACTCTAGCCTTGAAGACACTCAAATTGTAGTCCGACGGAAACACCGCCGCTGGCAAATTGTTCCAGTCCCTCGATGTACGCGGTATAAAGGAGGAGGCGAAACGCTTCGTCCGGATCGTAGTGGTGTTAACAACGTAAGGGTGGAAACCAGCCGTACGACGGGTCGTTCGCTGGTGGAACGGAGATGGGGGAATTAAATCATGCAATTCCCTCGCACACTCCCCGAAATGCATCGTATAGAATACCGAAAGGCTGGCTACTCTACGCCTGTGCTTTAGGCTTTGGAGATCAACTCGAGTTAGATCAGGGTCACCAATCAGCCTCTGATGAAATGTCTGATACGCCCTGCAGCGAAAAAAGTAATCTCAATTCCCATCCGGAAAAAGTAGTGAGTCCGCTCTGGGCGGACCCAGAGCGGACTCACTACTTTTTCCGGATGGGAAAACATTAAATGACCTCTCATTTGATGTTATCCCATCCGGAAAAACTAGTGCGTCGCTTCACATAAATTTTATCTGTTTTGCTTTTTGCTATTTACCCGAGAGACTATTCTCGTCATATTAAGAATGTTCCCAGTCTGATCACAATCTCATCATCATCAACCTTTTTATCGTCTCACTGCTGGGTAATCACCACGCTTGCTCAATGCGGGTTAGCGATTTCAGACTTAAAATCAAGTCGAGTAGGGTATTTTTTACAGATCACAATCCCAATCTATCAAAAATACCTTTAACTTTCCTATATTTCGACATTTCTTTATCGCCGAGATGGACACTGCCATTACATTTTGAAAGTTTTAAAATCTGTACTAATATATAAAGCTGAAGAGTTTGTTTGTTTGATTGAACGGGCTAATCTCAGGAACTATGGATCCGATTTGAAAAATTCTTCTTGCTTTAGATAGCCCATTAATCCAGGAAGGCTTTAGGCCAAATAACAGCACGCTGCGACCAATAGGAGCGGAGCATAACTATACTACGCGAACGAAGTCGCTGGCGGCGGCTAGTACGATATTTATATGGCGCCCAGTATAGGTATCTATGATTGAGATTAATATGTATGACTGTGATTAGCAGAATGAGAAAAAGTTAAAATAGTAGGTATGCACAACCATGATTAATTTGTTATGAATAATTACTATAATATACACAACCAAATGACCGCTTAATTCTATCTGTTACCTATATCATTCATAAATAGCCTACGACGATATAGGTCAGACACACAGAATACAGGCTAAAGTGTCAATGGGCCGGCGATTTTTTTTATCTTTACTAATACATAAAGTTGAAGAGTTTGTTTGAACGCGCTAATCTCAGGAACTACTGGGCCGATTAAAAAAATATTTTTGCGTTGGATAGCCCATTAATCCAGGGAGGTAATAAAACATCACGCTGCGACCAATAGGAGCGGAGTATAACTAACTCCACGCGATCGAAGTCGCTGGCGGCCGCTAGTAATTTAAAAACGAATGCTTGACCGCAATCCCGCCTGATGTAAGCTGTGATGCAATCGTTGATGGTAAAACGAGCTAGTTTATTAAGAGCATATTCACCAAAGACACTCAAATTGTAGTCCGACGGAAACACCGCCGCTGGCAAATTGTTCCAGTCCCTCGATAAAAGACGAGGCGAAACGCTTCGTTCGGATCGTTGTGGTGTCAACAACGTAAAGGTGGAAACTCGCCGTATGATGGGTCGTTCGATGGTGGAACGGAGATGAGGGGAATTAAATCATGCAATTCCCTTGCACACTTCATCAATTGCAAGGTTTTTTTTAGTAATTATAAACTAGCGGATTATAAACGACCAAACTCGCGGTGCGATGGGCCTTCCGATGGTGGATCGGAGATGATATTAGCTGTAGAACCGATGAGAGTTGGTGTAGACGTAATGGAGGAAAGCCTTCAGGCTAGGTAGAGTAACAATCTTCGTAAGGCTAGTAGTTGGATGGAGTTCCCGAGAAATGAGGGACGACGCAGAGTGGGCGAGGGCGACACGGTGTAATGGCGTGAGTCAGGATTACACGAAAATTTCTCGCGAGCAGAATTTAGTAGAAATACATTCATTATACGTAAGAACCTTATTTCACCACAGTTAATATAAAAAAATTACTCATACAGCTGGGATAAGGGCAGGAGAATGATATGACAGCTAATTCTATTATTACCGTGGGAGTAATCATTTTTCCTCTTATGTTGGTTACAAAAACCTACAGTTCGGTTTGTCATGCGTTTAAATAACCCCTGCTTATATTTGATGCTGATTCATTCGGAGTGCTAAATACTGACCTATTTTATATTTATATTTTACATTTAATGGATCGTCATCATTGCTTAGTCCTTACCAGGAAAATTCCTGTAAACGTTCTAATATTTTGTAACAAGTATCCATGGAGTAGCCTGTAGTTCTTGAGAGACATTCTCCTTTGACAATTCAGTAGAGCTTGTAAATGTTTTAATCGAAATAAATGCTTCGGATTTCAGATCATCATTAACCTATTTTTTATCGTCCCACTGCTGGGCACAGGTCTCCTCTCATACAGAGAAGGACTGAGCGTAATCACCATGCTTGCTCAATGCGGGTTGGCAATTACAGACTTAAAGTCCAGGTTTACTCAAGATGTTTTCCTTCACCTTCAGTCATTGGTGTCCAAAATATACTTAGAAAGTGCATAATAACTTAAAAAAGTTACATTGGTACTCGCCTGACCTGGAATCGAATCCGCACACTCATACTTGAGAGGCTGGTGTTTTAACCACGTGGACTTGAGATCTAATACATATTAAAATATCTATTTTTACATCCGAATTGATAGTCTAGTCTGTTAAAAATATTCAAACATAAAAGTAATCTTAAGTTCAAAATTCGAGAGTTCAAGTTTAAAGATCACAGATCTTCAACGAGTTATGATACGTAACTAACGCGTCCGGCATTCTCTACTCTAGACAATCAGTCTCATCTAGCCAACCGTAATAGGTGTTTGATCGTGGTGGCCTAGTGGAAGTCATGGTGGCCTAGTGGTTAAAACACCAGCCTCTCAAGTATGAGTGTGCGGGTTCAATTTCAGGTCTGGCAAGTACCAATGTAGCTTTTCTAAGTTATATGTACTTTTTAAGTATATCTTGGACACCAATGACTGAAGGTGAAGGAAAACATCTTGAGGAAACCTGGCCTTTAAGTCTGAAATCGCCAACCCGCATTGAGCAGGCGTGGTGATTACGCTCAATCCTTCTCTGTATGAGAGGAGACCTGTGCCCAGCAGTGTGACGATAAAAAAGTTGATGATGATGACGATACCCCTTAGTAAGACTGGAGGTCAGACTTTCGGGCTTCAGATGACCCGTAACGACTTTCCTGGCTGGTTATCCTTGGATCTCCAAGGATAACCAGCCAGGACAAACGGCTTAACGGGCTTTCCGTGGCACGGACAGATCTTGGCACAAAAATGGTCATCCATCCAAATTTCGATCCAGCCGTCCCTTGCTGTTCTCCCTAGCGACGCTCTAAGCCGAGGTTCGTACCCCACAGGGTACGCCCATAGCGTGTTGCCGCTTAGTTTTCAGATGCCCCCGGCTGGAGGCTTTAAATTAATTTAAGGCAGCCACAGGATAGTCCAGTAATGTAGTCACGACCTTCCAAGGTCTACTAAGAGATGCCAAAATAAAAAAGCCCCATCCACGGACTAAATGTAGCTTAGCCTGCTCGTTATTGTATGTATATGTAGACACTAACGGTCAGACTAGTCCATAAGTTTAAAGCCGCTCAGTGAGCTATGGAGCGGGCTATGTTGGGCGTCTCTCTGAAGGACCTCAACAGAAATGAGGTGATCCGACAGAGGGCCAAAGTGACCGACATAGCTGTGAGGATTAGCAAGCTGAAGTGGCAATGGGCTGGTCACATATGCCACAGGGCCGACAACCGTTGGGGTAAATGAGACCTCGAGTGAAGACCGCGTCTCGGCAAACGTAGCGTAGGACGCCCTTGGGCCAGATGGAGCGACGACATCAAAAAGGTGGCTGGTAGTGGCTGGCGGAGAACTGCTCAGGATCGAGCTTGTTGGCGTGCCATAGAGGCCGATGATAATGATGTAGATACGAATTCCCAGCTTATTTACACTTCAAAACTCTAACTTTAATGACTTCCTCATACATTTTAAGAAGCGGCCATAAAATATGACATATTTGTCCGAGATCGTTGTACAAACCAACAATAGCGATATGACAGCGTTATCATTTATTTGTTTTAGTGACTCATGTAATTCTGACAAAGTGAGATATTATTGCAACCGCTTATAGCAGTAGTGTGTACTTTCTCGCATTGCCACACTGCACTGCAAGGACCTATTCTGTTATGAATATTATATTGTATTTCTTTTCTTTCAATATCATCTTTACTCGGTGGTAGGCCATAACATCGGCTGCCGGCAGACGTTACCACCCACCAGACAAAGTCTTGCCGCCAAGCGATTCGTCGTGTCCCGGCATGATGTCTGGTGAAGCCGTAGGGAGGACGGGTCTGAGCAGTTGTGTTGCGTTGTGTGGCGGGTACGATGCGCCAAATGTTGTTGTGTCGGGAGTTTGGTCGTGGAGAGTCTACAGATCAATCTCCCGCTAGCGCAGCATAGTTTGGTCGTGTTGGTCTTGGGTTTAACATTGCATCACCTCGCTCAACTGCCGTCATCCTTCCTATTCCTAAGTTTTTTAAGTGAATAGGCTTAATAGACTACTGCGCTTTACCATCAACGATTGCATCACTGCTTACCATCAGGCGGGATTATAATCATTAAAACAAAAAAACATCTGCAAAACATCCTCAAACCTGCTAAGAAACAAACAAAAACTATTCCCCTCCTCCAATTGAGATGATTAACGATACCATACGGTTTAATTGAGAACAATGTACCTTGTATTGTGGTTCAAAACAATGACGTCACTGGTTGAATTTTTTGGCAACGACAGCACGCCTACAGAGCTAGTTACATTGTAAATTCAACTAGCGTGGACTTCAATGGAAGAATGTGTTCTCTATAAATAAAAATCATTAATTTTCAAACATGGTGCTAGCTGAATAATTAAAGTCCCTTTGTGTTCATTGACTGTGTAGGTTATGAGTTGATGGTATTTTTTCCCCGCCTGATGGTAAGCAGTGATGCAATCGTTGATGGCAAAGCGCGCTAGTTTATTAAGAGCCTATTCACTCTAGCCTTGCAGATACTTAAATTGTAGTGCGATGGAAACAGAAAAGATAATTATCTGTTCCGTGGACAGATACACCGCCGCTGGCGAGTGGCGAATTGTTTCCAATTTTTCACGAAGGCTGCACTGACTACTATCACGTCGGGGTTATCAATATGAAGAAATGAGGAACAGGGCGTTAAGTTCACTCATCCTGCATAGAAAAGGGAGGATCCTGCGACCAGACGGGTGTTGTGTCTGGCGGGCACTTGCCCAACGGTTGATGTTGGGAAGTTGTATTACAACGTTATTTTTTTTGTTTATGCAAAAGCCGAAACACGTGTCCAGTATTTTTAAGTAAAGAATCTATGTACAAAGGAGATGTTTCAGAAATGTATGGAGCCTGGGCCAGCACATTGTACATTTAATGCTAGGTATAGTTACGCTATATTTGACTGTTTTTAATGTTAATTTCCTATATTTAGGCTTAGTTTTTGTACAGATTCAATTTAACTCGGCCAAGGAGTGCAACACAACTACTAATCAATATGATTTTCAGCAATAAGCGAAATAAGATTTTGACAGTGACATTTGATTGACGTGTCATGTATCTAAGGCTATCTTATCTATAAAGCTGAAGAGTTTGTTTGTTTGTTTGTGCGCGCTAATCTCAGGAACTACTGGTCCGATTTGAAAAATTCTTTTTGTGTTGGATAGCCCATTAATCCAGGAAGGCTTTAGGCTATATAACACCACGCTGCGACCAATTGGAGCGGAGCATAACTTCACGCGAACGGAGTCGCTGGCGGCCGTTAGTAAATTATATGATCTCCCCAGCCCAGTTATTGGGTGACCAATGTTTCAACTGATTCTTGAATATAGGTTATGTGTACTTCTTTTAATCACTATGATTGACTTATCATATAAAAACTGATTACCCCATCCATCATTTTGATAACCATCTTCGGTGATAAACGGTAAAATATATTTTGTTTAGCACTTAAATAATATCATTACATAACCACTAGAATTTTAATCCGAAATCAATGTCGGCTAAGATACAGTTAATTATGTATGTGTACAGTTAATTGTGTATGTTATGTATGTGTGTGTATGTGTATGTTACAGTAATGATAGTTAATCATAGTAATTGGGATTGCGCTAAAAATTTGGTTTTTGCAAATTGGACATAGTTATGCAAAAAGGATCAAGCAAACTCGCTTTTGAGAAAATGGAATTTGAAGTAAAATTTACATATTAAAATAACATGACAGTAGATTTAGGTATCCTTTTAAATAATGGGTATTTTATTTTTAGGCGCGGGTTCGATCTTAGATATCGCCTTCGGGTTGTGGAGGTCAGGCAGTCGCTTCACGGAAAATATCGAAGTTTAGCCAAAATCAGCAGTTAGACTTGTAAAGCGGACCCTAGACTCCATAGCTGAAAGCTACGGATGCGACCGGGATTAACGCTGAGATTAAATTTTATTTTATAAGTTATAAACTAGTGCTTGACTGCAATCCCGCTTGATGGTAAGCAGTGATGCAATCGTTGATGGTAAAACGCACTAGCTTATTAAGCCTATTGACTCAAAAAACTGAGTGAATAGGAAGGAAGACGGCAGTTGAGCGAGGTGATGCAATGTTTAACCCAACAACACGACCAACGATGCTGCGCCAGAGGATGATCTGGAGACCCTCCACGACCAAACTCCCGACACAACAACATTAGGCACATCGTACCCAGTACACATCGCAACACAACTGCTCAGACCCGTCCTCCGTACGGCTTCACCAGACATCATGCCGGAACACGACGAATCGCTTGGCGGCAAGACTTTGTCTGGTGGGTGGTAACTTATGCCGGCGGCTGATGTTGTTGCCTACCACCGAGAAATGATGATGATGATGATGATTACAGTAAGCCAAAAAACGGTTTGTGTGGGTTGGATCCAATTTGCATAACTAGGTCCAATTGTTGTATGTCCTTCGACGTGGTATAAAAGACAAGGCGAAACGCTTCGTTCGGATCGTTACGGTATCAACAACGTAAGGGTGGAAACTCGCCGTACGACGGGTCGTCCGGTGATGGAACGGAGATGGGGAATTAAATCATGCAATTCCCTCGCACACTCTCCAAAATGCATCCTATAGAAGATCGACAGGCTGACTACTCTACGCCTGTGCTCCAGGCTTTGAAGACCTTCTTCTTCTTCTTCCTCAGCCTATAGATGTCCAGTGCTGGACAAAGGCCTCCCCCAAGGCTTTCCACGATGACCGGTCTTGTGCTGCCCGCATCCATCGGCTTCCCGCGACCTTCACCAGGTCATCGGTCCACCTTGTTGGGGGTCTCCCTACGCTGCGTCTTCCAGTACGTGGCCGCCACTCCAGAACCTTGCTGCCCCATCGGCCATCGGTTCTACGAGCAATGTGCCCTGCCCACTGCCACTTAAGTTTAGCGACTCGCAGAGCTATGTCAGTGACTTTGGTTCTTCTGCGGATCTCCTCATTTCTGATTCGATCACGCAGAGAAACTCCTGGCATAGCTCTTTCCATTGCCCTTTGTGTGACTCTGAGTCTTCGTATGAGACCCATTGTGAGCGACCACGTTTCAGTTCCGTAAGTCATCACTGGCAACACACACTGGTCAAAGACTTTAGTCTTGAGACACTGTGGTATCTTGGACGACGAGAAGATGTAGCGTAGCTTCCCGAAGACCTTTGAAGACCGTTTTGAAGCAAATCTGGGCAATTTTCAATTTGCCTGCGGTGGTCTTTCCATCTCACTGCATTTTAAGTGTCTTTTGGCTACTGAGGACACGATGGAGGTCTGCCCGGCTTGGGTAAAGCACCGCCGTGTCCTCGTAGCGGCGATCGGCGGCGATCTCTTGCGTCCGACCTTGGTCCAGGCCATGGTCCGGAGCGAGAGTGCATGACAGGCCGTCATCTCCTTTTGCGAAGCAGTGATGCTGGCAAAGGAGGAGGCGGAGTGCGTGAGGCAGCGAGAATCCCAGCGCTCTCACACCTCAAGCCGCCGCAGGAGACGCCCTGGTCGAGAAACGATACCGAACTCCCAGCCACCGTAGGCGCGAGCCTGCGGGCGGTGAGCAGTGGGCAGCTCGCCGCCTGGTAAGGACCAGGCCCGAGTCGACGGCGCGTAGTGTTTCACGTGCGTGACGGGGTCCACGAAGACCGATGCCTCCTGGGTCAGGGTTGGGGGTTGGTTAAACAAGAAACCATGGCCCTGGCCTTCAAAGGCAAGTGAAGAAACACGGGTGGGTTTTAGTCAGTAAAAGTCAAACACGCCTTTCCGCTCCGCCCAGAGCGGAAGATGTCATTTGATGACTTTTGCCTACAGTGAATAGGCTATACTAGCGGGCTGGTCATTGAATTATTTACCAGAAACAGATGCATGACTAATCTATTTTTATGATACTTGGCTCATTCTTCTTATAAGGTGCGAGTGTAAATGTGTGAAAAATTTGAAACGTTCTGACTCATGCATTCGTAATGCTATTAAATTCGTTTAGCTGTTACTCCATAACTATTACTAAATACTAGTCGTGGTAGCCTAGTAGTTAAAATAGTCTCTCAAGTATGAGTGTGTGGGTTCGACTTCAGGTCAGTCAAGTACCAATGTAACTTTTCTAAGTTATTTATGTACTTTCTAAGTATATCTTGGACACAAATGACTGATTATAAGGTGAAGGAAAACATCTTGAGGAAACTTATTAGGTTATTACGATCAATCCTTCTCTGTATGAGAGGAGACCTGTACCCAGCAGTGGGATGGTGAAACGGTTGATGATAATGATGACTAAATACTAAAGCCTGTAAATGCTCTATCGTAGGACCAAGACCTCGTCTAATACTGGATGGCAAGGGTATAACGGTAACCATGATTTTAGCAAGATTAATCCTAGACTCCGTCGCGTAGAAAATTGTATCTATTTTGTATACTCTTGAACACTGAGCATGTGGTAAGTGAAAATAGCCGCACGAGTCGATCGATCAGGTTAGGCTACACTTGTCGCGGTTCGTTTGTGGATGGGTGGCTATCTTCTCATACCACACTCGTGTCTCGAAAAACACGTTATGCCAATCTTCCCGGCTGTAATTCGTGGATATTTGACAATCGTTACTGTTCGGCAGTTTTGCCCACAATTTGCACAATATCGTCTACCCATTTCGCCAACGATTATTTTATAAATACCTAGTAGACAGTTTTTTGTTAGAGCAAAACTCTTTAACAATTTCGGAAAATGCCAAAACGCCCGAAACACTAACGATTTTTGCGAAACAAATGACGAAAAACCTAAACGTATTAACAAATACATCGAAAGTGAAAACAAAAAACTGTACTATGACGTAATAACTCCAAAAATTGGCACAAAACATAACTGCTTCATCATGAATGGTAGTTTTGACGTCAAACGAAGACCACTTGGCAACTAATGGCAGCGTCTCAGGCTATTAATGTTATGTGACCGATATTTGGATTTATACGCTTTTAAATTCGGAGATTTAAAGATGGCTGCCGAATCACGTGACTTGTGTCTAGACACGCGATGTTCCTGTGATGGTTTAGACGCGTCTGTGGTGATGCGTGGGACTTGACAGTCTGTGAACTAAACAAGAGTGCATCTGGCATCCATAGTGACAGGCTGATGAACTCGAAGTGATTGGATCACGCAGACTTCAGCAGATAGTCTGCGGTAGTTCGCGTCTGTGGATTTGCGTGGGATTGACTTGGAAAACGACATGAAAGCTAAAAAAACCGGTCAAGTGCGTGTCAGACTCACGCACAAAGGATTCCGTACCATTGATTTATGAATTTAAAGGATTTAAGTTATTTGTATGAAAAATTACGCGGTAATAAGCGGTTTACGAGGTATTAAAAAAAAAATCTGCTTAATAGATCTCGTTCAAAACAATTTTCGTTGGTAGTTTTTATAGTAATGTACATCATACGTTTTTTTAGATTTTTAATTTTCTTATTTTAGAAGAGGGCGAGGACCAACATTGTTTCACTTTGGATGAGTCTGTCACGCAAACTATTCGGTTTAGAAAAAAAGTATTTTAGAAACCTCGAGATCATTTTTGAAGACCTATCCATAGATACCCCACACGTAAGTGTTTGATGAAAAAATTTTTTTGGGTTTCAGTTCTAAGTATGGGGAGCTCCCAATACTTATTATTATTTTTGCATCAAAATCACAGTATAGCTCTTATAGTTTTGGAAAAAAAAATGGTTGTGACATTCGGACGGACAGACAGACATGACTAGGGTTGCCATATCTAAAATTTGGAAAACAGGACAAGACGCGTGAAAACCCCGGATTTTGTAGTCTGAAAGCCGGACATATCAACAAGATCTTTTTAAACATATTCAATGCAATAAGAAACATTTAATAAGTCACCTTTTTTATTCATTCGTTTTTTAAACTCGGTCTATAAATGAAATCTTCCCCGGACGCTTCCCGGATGCCCTCTAAACTAGGACAAATCCGAGGAAACCCGGACGGATGGCAACCCTAGACATGACGAATCTATAAGGGTTCCGTTTTTTGCCATTTGGCTACGGAACCCTAAAAAGTACAGTTGTGCATCTGGAAGCGACACTGACAGACAACCTTTTTTTTGTTTGGGATGGGAAATCATCAAATGACCTCTCCCGCTCTGGGTGGAGCGGAAGGGCGTGTCAGACTTTTATTGACTAAACCCACCCGTGTTTCTTCACTTGCCTATGCGCCAGGGCCACGGTTTCTTGTTTAACCAACCCGCAACCCTGACCCAGGAGGCTTCGATCTTCGTGGACCCCGTCACGATGTGCTGACATCTCTTTAAGGCGCGCGTGAAACACAACACAGACAGACGACCTTGATGTGATTGTGGCGAGAATTAATGAAGATTTTTTCCTAATTTTTAAAAGAGTTTCTTCAAAGTTTTTGCATGCGTTAACGCCTATGGTGTATCTCTCAGTGTGGGTATGGATGGGTAGACTCAGACAGTTGACATTATGAGATTGACAATTAGCTTTATTTTTCTAACTGAACGACGCCTTCATAAGTCAAAAGTGCCCTTAAATGAATCGGATGGTTTTTTTTTTTAAGTCACCACAGACAAATTATTGGAATGCACACGACGCAATTTCGTTTATTTAAATTATTACCAGATTAATGGTTCAAACACCGACTTACTGAAGTGATTGATAAAAACTCGGTTACGAACATAAATAAAGTTTAAATTCATTCCCTCCAGCTATTTTTGCAACAGAACTACACACTCTTTGAAAATTTTAACTATGTATAATGGTCTAGTGATTAATTGGTCTTTTTAGAGGAACCGGGACCACCCAAATGTGCGTATGGTAATCACCGGGGTGGGTTTAATGAGGTAAAAACCCTATACTCGCACACCTCGTGTCGGGTGCCTTTTGAAGGAGTCCCCCCGAAAACAAAAAAAAAATGGTCTTGTGGTGAAACATTCCGCCGACTGAGGAATGGATGGATGAATACCCAGCGACAGCGAGTATGAGAGCCCCGTTGACACCAGTTGTCAAAAAACATGTCCTGATCGGTAAGAGGCAGAAATGTAAATTATACTTCATATCACTCCCGAAGATGATTACCAATTTACATGCAGCAGTACGTAGTATGGTGCCGTCCTTGTCACACTTTAAAGATTTTTCATAAAGAAAAGAAAAAAAAAAAAAATATTCAAATACCCGCTCATCGACCCCACTCCGGTCTCACTGTCCTATGTTCATTACGTTTTTTTTGTGCTGTCCGAGTCACACGCATCATTTTGTGCAAAAAATTACCGTTGCGACTAAGTTGTTTCCAGATTGTCCAATCTGATTTTGCGTAATCATGGTGAAGAAAAGTTCACGTTCGAAAGATATTGATGATTATAGTGGTTTATTTAAGAAATTAAAGAAATTAGGGAAAAAGTGAAACATAAATCTAGATTGAGATTGCCTTCAACGTCATCCTAAAGTGATCAGGTTAAGCGTGATACTCACCAAGAGGAAGTTATTGAAAGTAAGTAGCCTAATCTGTAGTTGCTAATATAGATGTCTAGTAGGTAACTACAATGCGCAAGTGCCTGCCGCCACGCGCCGCCCGTCAGGCGCCACTCTGTCGGCCTCGGGTACCGGTACGATCCTGCGTTGCCGCTGTCACAGCACCGCTAAAAATTGTTTTTTATCTACCTTTTTATTAACTTTATATAACAAAAGTTTTGTGTAAATCATGAAACAAGTTTTATTGGTACTAAGTATATTTAAACTAGTTATTAGATGGTAATAAGCAAAGATTAATCGAACTATAAAATGTATGTATTTGTAGTCGTATAAGTAGCTAGGTATTAAATGTATGAACGTAACGTAACGTCTATATTAAATCGCGATATTGTTACCTATAAACATCGCTCGGTGTAAACCGCCTATGAGCGTTGACCTACCTATTTTTTGTTTTTTATTTACTTCGTGTATATTGCGCCTAAGTCTTATAAAAGTACTTACCTAATGTGCTCCGCGTAAATCGTGTCTGAGCGTAAAGTACTTGCACACCTTGCTCCGCGTAAATCGCGTGTCTGAGCGTAAAGTACTTGCGCACCTTGCTCCGCGTAAATCGCGTCTGAGCGTAAAGTACTTGCATACTTTGCTCCGCGTCAATCGCGTCTGAGCATAAAGTGCCTACTTGTATACCTTGCTCCGCGTAAATCGCGTCCGAGCAAAAAGTACTTGCATACCTTGCTCCGCGTAAATCGCGTCCGAGCATAAATTACTTGCATACCTTGCTCCGCGTAAATCGCGTCTGAGCGTAAAGTACTTATCCCAACTTGCTTCGCATAAGTCGCATCTGAACGGAAAGTGCTTGCATAGCTTGCTCTGCGTAAATTGCGTCTGAGCCTGGATTACCTATTTACATCCGCGTTAATCGCGTTGCATTACTAGAATGGCTACCAATATTGTTATTATAAAGATTTTGCTTGATATTTGCTATAAAAGAGAGATTCTTGATATGTTAGGAGATGATCCTTCCTTGGATAAAAGTTTTAGTGAAACCTTACATGAAGACATTGCATCCAGGTGCGAGCACACAAGTAAAGAAAAGCGAGCTGATCGAATAAAAGAATATTTGCCTCCAGAAAACTGTCCTCACCTAAAAGACCCGGCGTAGAATCTCGAGATCAAAGTTGCGCTTACAGAAACAATTAATAAGAGAGATGTTTACAGCCAAAGTCACCAGAATCAGCTTGGTAGTGGTCTGGCTGCACTCGGAAAAGCGATCAATATAGCTCTAAAAATAAAACAGATTTCCGAGATATCATAAAGCCACTCAGTGATGCAGCTAAACTTTTTTGTGATATACACTATAAAGAATCTCTCTCAAGACGGTTTGTCGCTATAAATACTCTAAATAAGCAAACCCGACGTACTATAAGAAATACGCAAATAGACAATTTTTTATATTTGGTTCAGAGTTGGCCGAACACTTGAAATCGTCCAAAACTATATCAAAATCTAGTATGGAACTACGCCCTCGTATGCCAGCAGTGCGACCTGCCATTAAAACACAGCACGCGCTCTAATCTGGTCCATCCATATCAGCGCGTCGAGGGGCTTTAAACGCGAGGGGAGCGTCGCGGACTGCCGCCGCCGGGCCGCGAGCGTATCCGCCCCACTAGACGACCCGACAGCCGCTGTCGCGCAACCGCAACTCGATGCACACCAGGAGCCACACACGGTACCGCTCAAGGAGGAACTGACTTCAGAACCAGAGGTACACTCATCAATTGTCGGCAGATTGCAGTTTTATTATAATTATTGGTGTACTATTACGAATGACTCCAATATTCTGTCTTAGGGTCAAGGTTATAAAATTCCCTTTAAGGAGGAACCCGTACAAAAAATAATACCTAAAAATGACCGATTTTCTTCTTGTGAATCTAAAATAATCCAAGAATCTGTACTTAAACATCTTGATCCAAAATATATTTCATCGTGCAACCCCTGTGATGATCAGTTTTTTGTCGCCCGTATTCACAGTTCTAAAACCGAATGGTGAACATCATTTTATACTAAATTTAAAGGAACTAAATAAATTCATCAAAGTGGAGCATTTTAAAATGGAGCATTACCGTACTGCACTAAAGCTCCTAGACCAAAATTAATTTATGGCTACATTTGATTTAAAGGATGCTTAGGCTCACTTTTTGATAACAATTAATAATGAAGAACGTAAAAAGCTACGCTTTTATTGGAATTCACAACTTTATGAGTTTATTGTTCTGCCATTTGAGCTTTGCACTGCTCCACTTGTTTTCACAAAGCTACTAAAACCTGAATTACAATCTCTACGTTCGGACGGCTAAATGTCGGTTAATTACCTATACGATTTTTTATGTATTGGCTCTAACAGTGAGTGCGTTGGAATGTTACTGCTACAAGAGAAATATTAGAATAATTTGGACTCCTAATAAATAATTTAAAAAAGGACCAGTTGACACGAAAATTCGCATTAATAACGCAGTCAGGTCTTTTTCACAAACGAAAATGTGCAGAATAAGACAACTTGTGGAATTTCTAGGACTTTTGACATCAGCATGCCCAGCCGTACAGTACGGATGGGTGTATACTAAGCAAAAAGAACGCGACAAATTCTTAGCTTTAAACTATTCTGATAATTATAATAAGCGTATGGTTTTGCCTAGCTGTCTACAGCCAGATTTTAAATGGTGGAGTGACAATATTGAAACAAGCTATTCATCTATTCAAAGTAATGATTATTTACTAGAAATATTTTGCGATGCATCTCGTACAGATTGGCGAGTACCATGTAACAGCGAAATACCTGGTGGTAATTGGAGTGCAAGAGAGATTAAAAATCATATTAACTTCTTAGAACTAAAAGCTGCCTTTTATGCGATAAAAATGTTTGGCTCTCATTTAAGTAATTGCAATTTCCTTCTCAAAATAGATAATACAACATCCATTGCTTACATTAATAAATTGGGAGGAATACAACACACTCGCTTAAACGATCTTACACGACATATGGAAGTGTTTTGAAAAGTGTAGAATTTTCATATTTGCGATATATTCAATCTAGCGATAATGTTGATGCAGATCGCGCTTCACACTAATAGTCCATCGATACCGAGTGGCAACTAGCTGACTACGCGTTTTCTGAAATTTGAGCTAAGTTTAGCACCCCCCATTTTGATCTCTTCGCAAGCATACAGAATCATAAGTGTGACAGGTATGCTTCGTGGAAGATTGATCCGCAGTCAGAAGAAGTTTATGCATTTACGTTTAAATGGACAAACATAATATAATTTTATGCATTTTCACCATTTTGCCTTATTACAAAAGTTCCTCACAAATTCGTAAATGATAAAGCCGAAGGCATTATTGTGTTTTCCTACTGGCCCTGACAGCCGTGGATTCCGCTATATCGAAAACTACTTGTGTCACAAGAAATATTTTTTGAGCCGAATACTAAGCTAATGCATTCTCCTTTCAGAGAAGCACACTCACTGTATAAGCCTTACCCTGGTGGCAGCTATATTATCCGGCAGTCGTTGATTGAACGTAGCATACCAGTATCGTCACTAGATTTACTCATGGCTTCGCTAGCCCAAAATACACTATCTCTGTATAATTCCTCATTAAAATTTTGGTTGGAGTTTGATCAACAAAAAACATTGCAGTTTCTGGATTGACGGTATGTCTGGCAATAGAACATTTTTGTCAGATAGGTATAATGCTGGGGCTAGCTATAGTACTTTAAATACCACGAGATCCACTTTAACGTTGGTTCGGGGTAATTCAATAATGAAAACTGATTATGTGAATAGATTATTGAAAGGTTCTTCTAAATCCTCCTACTCCTAAATATGATACAACATGGGATAGCTCCGTGGTTTTAAATTATTTAAGTGATTATTATCCTTATGATAATGTGAGCCTTAATGCTTTATCATATAAAACTGTCGCTTTGATTGCCATTGTGTCAACTCAGAGAATTTCAACTCTTAGCTTAATCAAAAATAATAATATTACTGAAAGTAATGATTCAATTGTATTAAAAAAATACTGACTTAATTATATCGTCAAGACCCTGCGCTTACCAACCCCTGATCAGACTGCCTTTTTTAAAGAGAACCGTAATATATGTCCAGCCATCGCATCGAAAGCATACTTAGATAAAACAAGATCTATTAGAAACACTGAGACAAATAATTTATTCATAAGTTTTCGTAAGCTTCACAGGAAAATTGGCCTTCAAACTTTATCCCACAGGGTAAAGGATACTCTCCAAAGAAGCGCTGTGGACGTGTCAATGTTGGTGCACATAGCACAAGGCACACGGCGTACATCAGTTCAGTCTGCAGGCGGTTCGAAGGGCTGTGGGCTGGAGTAATATCTCTAATATTTTTCAAACGTATTATAATAGAGAAACTATTGAATCGATAGGAAATCGCCTCCCAAATTCATTGTTGTTAATTGTATGAATCTTTATCCTTATTTACTGTTAACACAAAAACTGCAGTTTGCTAATAAATATTGCAAATCAATTGTTTATAAATTTGTTTAATCATTACCATTTCGAAACAAAAAAGAAAAATTTGTATAAATTTTATATTACACTCTAAACATCTGCATGTAAATTGGTAATCATCTTCGGGAGTGATATGAAGTATAATTTAGAATTAAACGAACTTACCTTGTGAAGTTAGATTCTAATTATACGAAGATCACGAACCGAAGATGATTACCACAACCCTCCCGGCCCTAAAGCCCAATATTTTTCTTATTTGGTTAGACTAGCCCTAAAACGTAATGAACATAGGACAGTGAGACCGGAGTGGGGTCGATGAGCGGGTATTTGAATTTTTTTTTTTTTTTTCTTTTCTTTATGAAAAATCTTTAAAGTGTGACAAGGACGGCACCATACTACGTACTGCTGCATGTAAATTGGTAATCATCTTCGGTTCGTGATCTTCGTATAATTAGAATCGAACTTCACAAGGTAAGTTCGTTTAATTCTAAATTAAAAACGTATTTGTTCAGATAGGTATATGATTTTGATATTAAAATTCCGAAATATATGCTGGCAATACTGTCTGTACATAATTGCATCGTAGTCTGATGGGCTTCAATATGTTATTAATATCCTTAATATCGACTAAAACCAGATTGCCAAGGTTACCAGTAGCACTGCAGGCTTGCAGCCATCGATAAACACTATGAAACCTGTTTTATTGTAAACTTTTACAATGTTTACATTCGTCCGACCCCTTCAGAAGCTTCAAACGTTATGGGAACATTGACTGTTGAACATTTAAATTTAGAACTTGCTTTTCGCATGCGTCGACACGGAGTACATGAGTGTTTGTTGACGTGGAAATAATAGATAATAGACTTTGTTTAGTAGGATTAACGTTTAAATTTATTTGTTAATGGGTTTTGTTTCTTTTTATTCTAAACGGCTTTTATTTATCATGAGATCATGTTTATAATTAGTTTTAAATTATAAAATGTTTCAGATGCCTCGGAAAGCATGTTAAGCCGTTGGTCCCACTTGCCATACGAACATCTAATGGCAGTCGTTACGGGTTGTTGGAGCCCTCAAAAGTCCAACAATTGGTCTAACTGAAATGCTTCGATATCTCCTTAGGGTTGTGGAGGTCAGACGGCAGTCGCTTTACGGAAAATATCGAAGTTTAGCCAAAATCAGCAGTTAGACTGGTAAAGCGGACGCCAGACTCCAAAGCTGAAAAAAGGTTCAGATGCGACTGGGATTAACGCTGAGCTGATGATGATGATGATGACAAATTTCACGCAATATGCACAACACGATTACACGGTAGGTTTAAACTGAGTAGATGACGTCATTGCTGGTAGATATCTCATAATAGGATTAAAAATAATAATTATCTTTTTCGATGATGAGAGATAAAAAAGATTTTCATTGGACACCTTACGTGTTCAATGCGTATTTTTAATCTGTCTACCAGCACGGTAATTGCGTAACACACGTATTATCATCATCATTTCAGCCTAAAGACGTCCACTGCTGGACATAGGCCTCCCCAAGGTTCTCTACGACGACCGGTCCTGCGCCTCCCGCATCCAGCAGTTTCCCGCGACCTTCACCAGGTCGTCGGTCCACCTTGTCGAGGGCCTACCATGCTACGTCTTCCGGTGCGTGGTCGCCACTCGAGAACCCGTCGGCCCCATCGGGCATCGGTCCTACGGGCAATGTGTCCAGCCCACTGCCACTTTAGTGTTGCAATTCTTCGGGCACACACGTATACTATAGTAACAATTGTCGTCCTCCGTGGCGCAGCGGTCAACACGCCTGCCTGCGACGTGGAGGCCCCGGGTTCGATCCCCGGCTAGGTCATGATGGAAAATGATCTTTTCCTGTTTGGCCTGGGTCTTGGATGTTTATCTATATATTTATCTATTATAAATATTGTAACGTTGAGTTAGTATCCCATAACACAAGTCTCGAACTTACTTTGGGGCTAGCTTAATCTGTGTGATTTGTCCGTATATATTTATTTATATTTATAATTGGGTTTCATTTTGACAGTTCAACCACATACATTGCGTTGTTGAGGAAACACATTTTTCACAGCAATGGATTAGGAATTTGTTTAAAAATGATTCCATAGTAATAATTAATGTGTTACGCAATTAGGGTGCTGTACTAATACTAAAACTAAAAAGCTTTTTGAAAGTGCTTCTCTGAAACGACCAGTCGGACTTACAAGGTTGAAAGTTTAAATTTTTCTTACGTTTTTTTTTTGCAATTTCTCGCTCAGTGTCATAGCCTGCGCTGACGAGGGATTTTTGTCCGCGGACTTTTTTCTCCGCTAAAATAGATCGCTTAAAACTGTATCGAGTAATGCAAACGAGGAATTAAAAGTACCGCGTACAAAAAGTCCCCTGAATAACCGAGGACACGCAGAGAGCGGATCGGATAAAAGTACGGGAGAGGCCCCGAATAAAATAGAACTCGTGTGACTCGGCGCGGCAACGCACATGGCGGACTTTAGTCCGCGTTGTGTGCTCTTTTACACATTTCTGGGCAACAAATGACAGCACACAGTCTGCGTTGAGTTTTCACGTTAAATACGCGGTTGACTTTTTATTCGCGGAGCGTAGATTTTTCTCCACCGCTGAAAAAAAAACTCCGCCGTCTGCGCAGGCCCTCAGGGTATCTTTATCAAGCGATTCGTCGTGTTCCTGCATGATATCTGGTGAAGTCGCACAGAGGACGGGTCTGAGCACTTGTGTTGCGATGTGTGCGGGGTACGATGCGCTAAATGTTGTTATGTCGGGAGTTTGATCATGGAGGGTCACCAGATCATTCTCCCTCTGGCGCAGCATCGTTGGTCGTGTTATTGGGTTTAACATTGCATCACCTCGCTCAATTGCCGTCTTCCTTCATATTCACTCCTTTTTTTTAGCGAATAGGTTCTAAATAAACATGCGCGCTTTACCATCAACGATTGCATCACAGCCATCAAGCGGGATTACAGTCAAGCACTAGTTTATGATTATTAAACAAAAAAAAGGTTTGTCTTGATATGTGACCGGTATAATTCTCTAGCTTAAAGTACGTCTTGATTTTAAAATGCGTTGTGTCATCGTACGCAGGCCCCCCTTCAAGATGTTGAACGTTGAACCGTTCGACCAATTGAGAAATTGATTCAGCAAATGAATTGTTGTTCGCGAGTGTTTTTTACTTGAATGCTACCAACCCATCTGTCTCTCGCTAGTTACTTTACTTTTATTTATTTTTTTGTTCCGGATGGAAATCATCAAATGGTGGTTCTCTCGGTGGTAGGCCAGAACATCGGCTGCCGGCAGAAGTTACCACCCACCAGACAAAGTCTTGCCGCCAAGCGATTCGTCGTGTTCCGGCATGATGTCTGGTGAAGTCGTACGGAGGATGGGTCGGTGCCGGGTACAATGCGTCAAATGTTGTTGTGCCGAGAGTTTGGTCGTGGAGGGTCTCCACATCAATCTCCCTCTGGCGCAGCATCGTTGGTCGTGTTATTGGGTCTAACATTGCACCACCTCGCTCAACTGCCGTCTTCCTTCCTATTCACTAAGGTTTTTTAAGTGAATGCGCTTCATAAACTAGCGCGCTTTACCATCAACGATTGCATCACTGCTTACCATCAGGCGGGATTGCAGTCAAGCACTAGTTTAAATAATCATTAAAAAAAAAAACATCTGTAAAACATCCTCAAACATCAAAAAGGAGGCTGGTAGTGGCAGGATCGAGCTTGTTGGCGTGCCATGCAATCCCGCCTCGGCCTATGCGGCCTAGGCGGGATTGCAGTCAAGCGCTAGTTTATAATTATAAAAAAAAAATGACCTCTCTCGCTCTGGGCGGAGCGAAAGGGCGTGTCAGACTTTTACCGACTAAAATCCACCCGTGTTTTTTTTTTTTGGGACAATACCCGCCGCACTTTTTCCCACCCCCTACAACTCCTGAAAGCTAGGATCAACACTGGAGACCGCCAGAAAAACGCCGAGCAATGAAGCTCGACGAGTCCCGGAGAAACGATTCAACTGTCTTGGGGTCCCGCAACGAAATTAATCAGAATAGAATAGCGGAGGAGTAAGAAAAAAGATATTTTTTCCACTTCCCTCCATAACAAGCAGGAGACAGAACAGAACTAGGCCAATCGGCACAAACAGACATTATTGCAACTGGGAGAAGCCCAGATTGCCAAGCACCACGGAATAAAATTTGATTAAGCTTTATGTATGCTGTATGTATGTTTTCTGGCGGTCTCCACTGTTGATTCTGGCTTCCAGGAGTTGCAGTGGGTTGGGAACAGTGTGGCGGGTTTTGTCCCTTTAAAAAAAAAAAAAAACTTCCCAACATCAACCGTTGGGCAAGGGTCCGCCAGATACAACACC
Organism: Sesamia nonagrioides; assembly: GCA_017933935.1. Lineage (NCBI taxonomy): Eukaryota > Metazoa > Arthropoda > Insecta > Lepidoptera > Noctuidae > Sesamia > Sesamia nonagrioides. The sequence continues at coordinate 1,693,580 of JADWQK010000407.1, forward strand.
CGTCTGGTCGGAGGATCCTCCCTTTTCTATGGAGGATGAGTGAACTTTACTCCCTGTCCCATACTTCCACATCTGAGTGAGATTTTCCACAGCAATTATTGCTATCGTATTTCTTTTAACACAAGTAATACATTTTAATATTCCCTTGTTAGCAACACGTTGAATTACTGTAAACGCTAATGTTACATTGTTCTTACTGCCACACCTTATAATATTCATTTTATTGAACAAAAGGACATTTGTCAAGTAGTGTTGTTCTGTAATCACCAGGCTTGCTGAATGCAGGTTGGCGATTTCAGACTTAAAGTCCAGGTTTCCTCAAGATGTTTTCCTTCACCTTATAAACAGTCATTGGTGTCCAAGATATACTTAGAAAGTACGTATAACTTAGAAAAGTTACATTGATACTAGCCCGACTTATGATTGAACCCGCACACACATACTTGGGAGGCTGGTGTTTCCAATCCTTCTCTGTATGAGAGGAGACCTGCGTCCAGCAGTCATCATCATCATCATCATCCCAGCGTTAATCCCAGTCGCATCCGAAGCTTTTTTCAGCTTTGGAGTCTGGGGTCCGCTTTACCAGTCCAACTGCTGATATGGCTAAGCTTCGACATTTTCCGTGAAGCGACTGCCGTCTGACCTCCACAACCCGAAGGCAACATCGAAGCATTGCAGTTAGACCAATTGTTGGACTTTTGAGGGCTCCAACAACCCGTAACGACTGCCACTAGATGTTCGTATGGCAACCGGGACCAACGGCTTAACGTGCTTTCCGAGGCACGACCAGACCAGTGCAAATATTCATATTCATGCATACAAATACTTGCACTGTGCGGGGATCGAACCCGCGCCACCTTGCGCAGCGGCCGCGTCCGCTACCGCTACGCCACGGAGGCTGTCATCCTGCGTCCAGCAGTGGGACGATAAAAAGGTCGATGATAATGATGATGTTGCTCTGAACATTAGGAAGTTTGATTATGGAGGTAAGTAAATAACGAAAGGCAAGAAAAATTGACTATGATTTGACCAATTGTCGACTCAATAAAGATACAAGAGTCAAATTTTGCGACAAAGTCAGTTTCGGCGTTTCAAAAACCCGAAATATCAGTTTCGGCAAACTGAAATTAAACTGTCAAGCACTAGTGTCCATTATTAGAAATTATTACGTAAACTCGTAAGAATCTACGGTACATTGTATGATAAGTAGGTTTTTATGTCGCTACAAGTTATATTGACTAAAATGGGTAATTAGCTAATCGAATGAATGTCATTGTAAACAAATTAGCATCAATTTTCAAGTGAGTATGTCGTAGATTTGCCTCGTGTGGTATCGGGCTTAGAATAGTACCAACCCATATCCTCCCGTGGGTGTCGTAAGAGGCGACTAAGGGAACTGTTACTAGGGAAAAAACCCGCCACACTGTTCCCAACCCACTGCAACTCCTGAAAGCCAGAATCAACAGTGGAGACCGCCAGAAAAACGCCGAGCAATGAAGCTCAACGAGTCCCGGAGAAACGATTCAACTGTCTTGGGTCCCGCAACGAAATTAATCAGAAAAGAATAGCGGAGGAGTAAGAATAAAGATATTTTTTCCACTTCCCTCCATAATAAGCAGGAGACAGAACAGAACTAGGCCAATCGGCACAAAGGGACATTATTGCAACTGGGAGAAGCCCAGATTGCCAAGCACCACGGAATAACATTTGATTAAGTTAATAACTACCACCACTAATCGACCGTTAACTGTTACCAGGGAAGCGGGCAGCAGCGCTTCTCCTGTGAAATAACAAATTACTGCGATCCCCAACCGCCTGCCAAGCGTGGGGATTATGGCAACCCTCCCCAATGCAAGAAAGCCTTGGGACGAGGCCTTTGTATCGCAGTGGACCACTATAGGCTGATAGAAGAAGTCCTACATTGCAAAGAGACTAACGAAAGATAGTTTTTCGTCTCGTCTTTTATACCCCGTAAATCGGCGACTGGAACAATTTGCCAGCACCGATCTTTGCGTCAATCAATGGACTGAAAGCCTTGGGGGAGGCCTTTGTTTGTGGAACTCTATAGGCTGAGAAAGAGAAGCAGATCTTCCCGTCTGATTACAATTTTAATGTCTTCAGGGCTATAGTGAATAGGCTCTTAATAAACTAGCGCGCTTTACCATCTTCATAAGGATGTTATCCTTCTCCGTTTAAAAGGCCTAAATTAAAATGACTTCAATATTTACTATTCTAGTCTAGTGAACTAATGTAACGCTTTTAAACTGTTAATTTAAAATGTTTATCAAGCTTGCAGCATCTTAATTGCGAATGAACCATCATCAACCTTTTCATCGTCCCACTGCTGGGCACAGGTCTCCTCTCATACAGAGGATTGAGCGTAATCACCACGCTTGCTCAATGCGGGTTTGCGATATCAGACTTAAAGTCCAGGTTTCCTCAAGATGTTTTCCTTCACCTTGTAATCAGTCATTGGAGTCCAAGATATAAGTAGAAAGTTCGTATAACTTAGAAGTAAGTACAATGTAACTTACATTGTACTTACCTTTTTTTTTTTCGGGGTGGAAATCCTCATAGGATGTCCGCCGCCCTAGGGCGGGCGACGGGGTCTGTCAGACTTTCACTGACTAAAACCACCCCGGTGAGACACCGGGGTGGTTTTAGTCAGTTCTATCACGAGCGCGCGTGGGGACGCGGGAGTCTAAATTCTTCCGCAGCCCCACACTCTCGCGCTGGCCCGGTCTGTCCGGGCCTCGTCTCCGGCACGGGGTAGTGGGGTGTTAAGCTACCCCGTGCATCGCCTCAGAGGCGCGCGCTGCCACTCGCGCGCGCCTCCGCCGCGGGGTCCATCGAATAGGGGGCGGGGACTTCCCCATGTCCCTCGCCCCTAGACCCATTCATGGGGGGCGGAAGAGGGCGTTATCCGCCCCTTATCGCGCCCGGTGCGTCTTCTGCGGCCCGGGAAGGGAGTTGAGATCTCCCTCTCCCGTTCCGCAGCTTCCTTCTGCGACATCACGTCCTCGCAGAAGGACACCACCTGGCGTCCCACGACATTGTACTTACCTGACCTGGAGTCGAATCCGCACTCTTACTTGAGAGGTAATACCTAATAATAATACTTAACTTTTTTTCTCGGTGGTAGGCCATAATATCGGCTGCCGGCAGAAGTTACCACCCACCAGACAAAGTCTTGACGCCAAGCGATTCGTCGTACGGAGGACGGGTCTGAGCAGTTGTATTGCGATGTGTGCCGGGTACGATGCGCCAATTATACACGACAATATTGTGTCGGTAGTTTGATCGTGGAGGGTCTCCAGATTAATCTCCCTCTGGTGCAGCATCGTTGGTCTGTTTAACATTGCATCACCTCGCTCAACTGCCGTCTTCCTTCCTACTCACTAAGATTTTTAAGTGAATAGGCTTAATAAACTTGTGCGCTTTATTATCTACGATTGCATCACTGCTTACCATCAGGCGGGATTGTAGTCAAGTACACCAATAGACACGAATAGACCAGAAGGGAACAAAATCTTTATAAGTTGCGCGTGTAACCAAACCATTTTGTTAGTATTACTTGAGTTGTATTAACAATAGTCAATTTTAGGGTGTTGAACCCAACGACCACTGATTGCTTGGTTGCGCAACCGAAGCACTGGACCGTTACACCAATTTAAATTATACAACGAGGTATTGAGATGGCGTTAAAATGGACAGAATCATCACTTAATTATTACATGTTTGAATAAGACAGTAGTGCCAAAACCCTTTACCACAAACGAAACTAAGTAAATATAAGTAAGACAGAAGATAGTTAAGTCCTGTCTTTAAGATACTCCCTAGACATTTTAGTCTTGGTTACTTGGCTAGTAAAAATACGACACTTTACGTCAAGTGCTGACTAATTTGACAGTACTGAACTAATATTCTCTGGTTCCATACATATTCCAGAGAGCAATGGAAAGGAGCTGCTTAAAGCTAAGAGATAGAGTAAGAAGTAAAGAAATTCTGAACATTACCAAGGTAAATGACGCTCTGCGCTTTGCTAAGTTTAAAATAGAGGTGGGCTGGCAATGTCGCGAGATACAAGGATAATCGTTTGACAATCAACATCACAAACTGGAAAGGACAATACGGTAGGAAAGGTAAGGGTTCGTCCGAGCACTCAGTGGCAGGATGATATTGTAGCCATCGCAGGAAGAGGCTGGATGTCCACTGCTAGAGACAAAGTTAAATGGAAAAATTTTGGTGGGGGTCCACACTCAGCCGCGGCAGGAGACGCCCTTGTCGGGAATAACATCGAACTCCCGGCCACCGTAGGCCCGGGCTTGGGGACGGTGAGCAGTGGGCAGCTCGCCGCCCGGTAAGAACCAGGCCCGGGTCAATGGCGCGTTGTCTCATGGGCGCCTCAAAGAGATGTCAGCACATCGTGACGGGGTCAACCAAGACCGATGCCTCCTGGGTCAGGGTTGAGGGTTGGTTAAAAAAGAAACCGTGGCCCTGGCGCACAGGCAAGTGAAGAAACACGGGTGAGTTTTAGTCGGCAAAAGTCTGAGACGCCCTACCGCGCCGAATGAAATGGATATTCCCCTATATTCCACCTGACTGTGGCAAGCGTAACTTAACCTTGAACGGTCGACCCGCGGCTGTTACGTCAATGCTTACTGCTACGTCTAACCTTTTCAATGGTTATTCGATACTTAGTTGACGAGGGAAATTCCAATCTGGAGAATACTCCGTTTACATAATGGGATACTTCTCGAGAATGTCAACTACCTTCATGTTTCAATTACTCAGAGTTTACGGTAACAGACTGTTTGACGCCAGTAACTGCTTTCACACGTGCAGTACTCGCCATTTTTAGGATTCCGTGCCTAAAAGAAAAAACGGAACCCTATTCATGAGACTTCGCTGTCCATCTGTCACCAGGCTGTATCTCATGAGCCGTAATAGCTAGACAGTTGAAATTTTCAGGGATTATGTATTTGTTGCCGCAATAACAACAAATACTAAAAATAAAAAATTTAAGTCTATGGGGCTCCCATACAACAGACATGGCTTTTTTTTTTGCCGTTTTTTGGTCCATATTAATAACAGAAGTAGATAGACGCTTGAAATGTTCACAATATATTTGGTTATATACAATATAATCCTTAACCAACTATTTCTTATTTTTATGTTTTTGTAAACTATTGCGTCATGTTTACTGCAAATAAACGATTTTTCTTTCTTTCTAATATTATAAATCGGAAAGAGAGTTTGTTTGTTCCACTTTCACGCCGTAACTACTGAACCGAAAGTTAACAAGTCCGAATTAAATAATGGGGTACTTTTTATCGCGGAAAAAATGATATTCCCGAGGGAAATCTAAAAAGCGCGATATAACCGATCTCCACGCGAGCGAAGCCGCGGGCGGAGAGCTAGCTAAAAATAAACAATTAAAATAAAACAAACTAAATATTGAAGCTCCCATACAACAAACGTTATTATTTTTGCAGTTTTTTTTTCTGTTTTAAAGAAAATGGCACGGAACCCTTTGTGATCGAATCCGACTCGCACTTGGCCGGTTTTTATGGTTACGCACACAAAGGATGAAACAGAAGCCTATTAGAGGTATCAGTTTCTTAAAGTCTGGACATTGCCTTGGTTATGCAGTCGACCTTAGAATAATCTTCCTGCCCATTAGATAGGACATTCGAAACTTACCCATTAAAAGATTTAAAAGCTGTATTAAGACCAAACTTTGCAAAAAGGTTTATAAAATCTCAGATTATTTAGAAGCCAATAAAGTTTGGGATTGAGCTGCTCGCTCAGCTAAGTGCCAATGTGCGTAGGTAATTTAAATGCTACAATAGAGATGTTTCCTGGGTAAAAAAAAAAATGATTCAATTTAGTCCGTCATTCAGATTAAATAGAAAAATATTGGATACGTATATTTTGTTTTATAAGTCAATAAAAATTTACAAATATAAAAGGTATCAAAGATCAGGAGTGGCGGCTGGTGACGTCACTGGTCGCTAAAAAGTGTAGCGTGCAGTGACGTCACACGAGTTTTCAACGCGCTGTGTCGTCTTCATTTTTTGTTTATATGAAAAAAGAAAAAATACGTGTCTAGTATTTTTTGGAAATCTGACTGACGGACTTCTTAGGTATTTTTAGTCAAATACCCTATTATGACATTTTAATCACTGTTTTTTTTTTCATCATCATCATCATCATCATCAACCTTTTATCGTCCCACTGCTGGGTACAGGTCTCCTCTTATACAGAGAAGGATTGAGCGTAATCACCACGCTTGCTCAATACGGGTTGGCGATTTCAGACTTATGAAGTCCAGGTTTCCTCAAGATGTTTTCCTTCACCTTCAGTCATTGGTTTCTAAGATATAATTAGAAAGTACATATAACTTTAGAAAAGTTACATTGGTACTTGCCAGACCTGGATTCGAACACTCGTACTTGAGAGGCTCGTGTTTTAACCACTAGGCCACCACGCCTGTTTTTTTTTTAAATCATGTAAATTGATTGTTGTGTACAAAGCAAACACATAGGTATTGTTATTGTAAATATTTTCATTTTTAATGTCTAGACTTTTTTTTTTTTTGGGACAAAACCCGCCACACTGTTCCCAACCCACTGCAACTCCTGAAAGCCAGAATCAACAGTGGAGACCGCCAGAAAAACGCCGAGCAATGAAGCTCGACGAGTCCCGGAGAAACGTTTCAACTGTCTTGGGTCCCGCAACGAAATTAATCAGAAAAGAATAGCGGAGGAGTAAGAAAAAAGATATTTTTAATTGTCTAGACTTGAAAAAAGACAATGATCCCTGAGTTTGTTTCGGCTTTTCTTCTGAGAGGTAGTCAGTTAGGAAATTCCGGCTCCAGCCACTTTAAACTGGCTGGAGTTTAAAAAAATATGACGTGTAAAAGTGATCAGTGATCCTACTTGCATAATAAACGATTTCATTTCATTTCGACGTACCAGAGAACAGTCATCATCATCTCAGCGTTAATCCCAGTCGCATCCGAAGCTTTTTCAGCTTTGGATTCTGGGGTCCGCTTTATCAGTCCAACTGCTGATTTTGGCTAAACTTGCAATATTTTCCGTGAAGCGACTGCCGTCTGACCTCTACAACCCAAAGGCGATATCGAAGCATTGAAGTTAGACGAATCGTTGGACTTTTGAGGGCTTCAACGACCCGTAACGACTGCCATTGGATGTTCGTATGGCAACCGGGACCAACGGCTTAACGTGCTTTCCGAGGCACGGCCAGAGCAATGCAAATATTCATATTCATGCATACAAATATTTGCACTGCGCGGGGATCGAACCCGCGCCTCCTTGCGTAGCGGCCGCGTTCGCTACCGCGCGGAGGCTGCCGCCCCAGAGAACAGTCGTCGCTCTATTTAAAAAACTGACAACACATCCTATTTTAGTGGACGCAGAAGCCAACGAAAAAGTCGGATTACGAAGCTTATCCTGTTCAAAATAGTCGCCCGCTAAAAAATATAAGCGCACACGAATGTAGATCATATGTCTTGGCAATATATCAGACGGGATGCCAGACGGAACCCAAAATAACCACAAGGTGGTTTGGTGAACTAATGTACTTTTTAGTTTCATTTAATCTATGTAAATAGTACACTGTAGACTACGTACATTATTTCTCTCTCCTTCCCATTAGTATTACATCCAAAGGTTGTCTGTAAAAGATCGCTCTTAGCGATAAGACTGCCCATTGTGTCACTCTTTGTAAAATCTTTATATTTATGTTATTAATCTATATGGTGTACAGAATAAAGAGTAAGTATTCAATTCTATTTATATTATATTCTATTCAAACGTAGCGTAGGACGCCCTTGGGCAAAATGGAGGGACGACATCAAAAAGGTGGCTGGTAGTGGCTGGCGGAGAACTGCTCAGGATCGAGCTTGTTGGCGTGCTATGAAGGAGGCCTATGTCCAGCAGTGGACGAGTAGATGATGATGATTCTATTGTATGTCCAACGTCACGTGGCGAACCTTTATTTTATGTAGAACTAGCGACCCGCCCCGGCTATATCTAAACAAATAAACTGTTTAGGATGTAGAATTTTTATGAAAATAATCTATGTATCTAGAAAAGGTTGTTAACATCTATCTTTTAGGCGTAAACTACTAGTTGCCTAGCAACGGTTTGTTTATCTCTATTCTTTATCGAATTTGGCCGACATATAGATTCGCGATATTACACCGTCTTTGAGTTCACCATGTTCCAACCTAGACAGCAAGTCACATAATAGTAAAAGCAGTCTTTCTGTGTCATGGTCTGAGCGCATGTGTCATAAAGAACGTCTGCTGACGTCATCACTTAGCATTCGCACCACTGACGACTGCTTCGTGACGTCATTAACGAAAAACGCGTTAGCCAGGCACACTAAAACAAATGAATAAGACGTTTAGTCTGTTTATGAGGCAGTTTGGGTGATGTTCGTGCTGATATGTTATTTATTCTAACTGCATAGTTACAAAACCAGGAACCTCGGAGAGCACGTTAAGCTGTTGGTCCCGGTTGCCATACGAACATCTAGTGGCAGTCGTCAAGGGTTGTTGGAGCCTTCAAAAGTCCAACAATTGGTCTAACTGTAATGCTTCGATATCGCCTTCGGGTTGTGGAGATCAGACGGCAGTGGCTTCATGGAAAATATCGAAGTTTAGCCAAAAATCAGCAGTAAGACTGGTCCCCAAACTCCAAAGCTGAAGAAGCTTCGGATGCGACTGGGATTGATGCTGAGATGATGATGATGATGAGTAATAAAACCATGGTAGACTTCCGTGCTAAATCGAACATCAATTAATGTTATCGAAGAGAGACCTCGCGACAGGTTGCTGCTTGTGCCGGCAGCCGATGTTAATTTTCGAAAATATGTATAGAGCAATGGATGTGCAAGACTCTTCAAAATTATTCAAATTGACAGGTATTATATAGTGTATTACGGAATCAGTTGCTGGTGCTAGTAGTCTTTTCAAGTCTGTAAGGTTCTGATTGTTTTGTATGTAATTTGTAGAATAAATAATGTGTTAGTTGCCTGTTTCCGCTCTGAAGTCAGTCATTGGCCGGTTTTTGACAGCAAAACGTATGCTTGTATCTGATTGGTTCAGCCTAGAATGGCGGGAGTCATAACTGACTTCACCGCGGTAATAGTCAACTGGGGGGTAGAATAAGGGAGGAGACTGAAAAAACTGGACACTTGGTCGGCGACGGGCGAACGGTTCAGTTGTCTTACATTGTCAAATAATCTATGTAATATAATTGGATAGTCATAGTTATATTATAAGTTGATTAATTGTGCTATTAATAAAATAGAGCGGAGTATTGGGTATTGCTGAAGTTTCCTTCGAACCGAGTCCCTTCCTTCTGAGGTAGTCTTATAAGTCTAAGGCCGTCCGGATAATGTCCATTAAAACTGCAAAGAGGACGCGCGTGCTCGCGAAAGATGGAAGGAGAAGTGGGATGTCTTTGCCCAGTAGTGGGACACTGTAGGGTAGTAAAAGCATAAGTCTTTCGACATCGGCTGCCGGCAAAAGTTACCACCCACCAGACAAAGTCTAGCCGCCAAGCGATTCGTCCTGTTGTGTCCTGTGTTGCGATGTGTTTGGTCGTGGAGGGTCTCCAGATCAATCTCCCTCTGGCGCAGCACCGTTAGTCGTGTTGTTGGGTTTAACATTGCATCACCTCGCTCAACTGCCGTCTTCCTTCCTATTAACTCAGTTTTTTTTGAGTGAATAGGCTCTTAATAAATTAGCGCGCTTTACCATCAGGCGGGATCGCAGTCAAGCAGTAGTTTATAATTATAAAAAAGCTATATTTCTGAATAGAGAGGAAGGCAAGACGATTGGCGATGTAAAAATAATTCACAAAGCTTGTAAAAATTTCATATGGGCGATAATTTTGAGAGGCATTCGAAAATTACAGTACAATTTTATAGTTTAAGAGAGGACTCTAACTTGCCTATGAATTTGGAAAATAGGTATTCGAAGAAACTATTGCCGTCGCGCTGCTTCCAACCTCTTTATCGGATTTTACCTACAAAAACGTTGACCAAAGGACGTTTCGTATTCACTGTTATCTTTTTCAAAACAACAGATCTCAATTATTTTTATATCAAAATTTAGAGGAAAAGTATACCTATGCTTCTATTATTTTCTTTTTTATCAAAACCTTATCACGTTTGTCTAATAATCATCTGGGCCTGTAGCCAATGTAACATCGTTTCATAGCGAAGCGAAATCGAATACCAAACCAACCAATGGCGGGAACGATAGACCACGCGACGCGATAAATCACGTACCTAGTCTAGGCTTGCCAGACCGCCGGGAAATCCGGGATTGTCCCGGAATCTTGCCTCTTGTCCCGTGTCCAGGAATTGGCGCCCATTGTCCCGGATTTTAAAAACTTATCCAGGAAGGCTTTAGGCTATATAACATCTGCTGCACGCTGCGACCAATAGGAGCGAAGCATAACTAAATCCATGTGAACGAAGTCGCTAGCGGCCGACGAGTACCTAGTATTAGTATGGCCGACGAGTGGCTAATAAAAGTATGTTTTTTGAAAAAATGGCATTTTTCCTTTTAAATATAAATATGAATCCTTTGAAAAAAAAAAAAAAAAAATTATTATATTTTCTATTATGGCCACGACCCGACATTGTTTTTTTTTAACTGTCCCGGATTTGATAAGTTCCTATCTGGCAACCCTAACCTAGTCAATTGTTTCCGCCATCATTGGTTGGTTTGGTATTCGATTTCGCATCGCTACGAAGCGATGTTACCATTGGCTACAGGCCCTGAACATCACGGTAAAAATGGGTTATTTTTCGCGATTTTGAAGTATCGTATTTCTTTTATTAATCAAGTTTCGGAAAAATCAAATAATAGGGGCACGTATAATCACGGTGTAAAATTGTAGAAAAAAATAATTGCTCTAAAAGCATTATCCACGAAAAAAACAGAGTAATACGTTTGCATACAGAAAGCACCACTAGAGTTCCCTCTTAACGACACCCACAGTTTCGTTGCTATCAAAATCTTGTTTATTATGACGTCATCTATTTCTGTGTATATAAATGATCATAACAGCACCGTGTGGGTGGTTATTTGGGCCAACACAATTGTAATCACACCCATATTGATTGAATTGAAGTGCTCATTTACAATATGAAATATCGACTCCCTGAGGACACAATTGAATGGTTACTTTAACAACATATGTATCAAAGGGTGAAGTTTTTCTTGTAGGACTATCAAAACTGGTCTGATTACATGGACCCTGGACCTAATAACCCTAATAAATCTACCTATACTAATATATAAAGCTGAAGAGTTTGTTTGTTCACGCTAATCTCGGGAACTACTGGTCCGATTTGAAAAATTCTTTTTGCGTTGGATAGCCCATTAATCCAGGAAGGGTTTCAGTTATTAATATCACTATTATATACTACTATATATTTCAGCTATTAATATACTAATATACAAAGGCTGAAGAGTTTGAACGCGCTAATCTCAGGAACTACTGGTCCGATTTGAAAAATTCTTTTTGCGTTGGATAGCCCATTAATCCAGGAAGGGTTTCAGTTATTAATATCACTATTATATACTACTATATATTTCAGCTATTAATATACTAATATACAAAGGCTGAAGAGTTTGAACGCGCTAATCTCAGGAACTACTGGTCCGATTTGAAAAATTCTTTTTGAGTTGGATAGCCCATTAATCCTGGAAGGCTTTAAGCTATATAACTTCACGCTGCTACCAATAGGAGCGGAGCATAACTAAACCACGCGAACGAAGTCGCTGGCGGCCGCTATAAGAAATAAACTTATCAACAACGCAATACGAATAACTCTGTTTCTATTTACAAACTAATAAGGTACATCTTATTCTTTATATTTCTGTAAAAAAGAATAAAAGATAATATTTAAGTTTAATCCTGTTAAATTAAGACACTCCATAGACAGTTTCGACGCGATTATAACGTTATAGCTTCTAATGTTATACAAAGCACAGGTCCGTTCGTGTGTGGAGTACTGCAGCCACATTTGGGCGTGTGGGCTAAGTGTCACCTGGCCATTTTGGATTCAGTGGAGAGGCGTGCGAAGAGGCTGATTGGTGACCCTGATCTAACTCGAGATGGTCTCCAAAGCCTAGAGCACAGGCGTAGAGTAGCCAGCCTTTCGGTGTTCTATAGGATGCATTTTGGGGAGTGTGCGAGGGAATTGCATGATTTAATTCCCCCATCTCCGTTCCACCATCGGACGACCCGTCGTACGGCGAGTTTCCACCCTTACGTTGTTAACACCACTGCGATCCGGACGAAGCGTTTCGCCTCCTCTTTATACCGCGTACATCGAGGGACTGGAACAATTTGCCAGCGGCGGTGTTTCCGTCGGACTACAATTTGAGTGTTTTCAAGGCTAGAGTGAATAGGCTCTTAATAGACTAGGGTGCTATACCATCAACGATTGCGTCACTGCTTACCATCAGGCAGGATTGCGGTTAAGCACCAGTTTATAATATCTGTATATAAAAAAAAAAAAAAAAAAAAAAAAAAAAAAATATAAATTATAAACTAGTGCTTGGCCGCAATCCCGCCTGATGGTAAGCAGTGATGCAATCGTTGATGGTAAAGGGCACTAGTTTATTAAGAGCCTATTCACACTAGCCTTGAAGACACTCAAATTGTAGTCCGACGGAAACACCGGCGCTGGCAAATTGTTCCAGTTCCTCGGTGTACGCGGTATAAAAGAGGCGGCGAAACGCACCTATACAGCGATTTTCAGTTTACGCTACAATGAACTTAATGAATCTTGAAATAACGTTGATGTTAGCTTAACTACCGTCTGAATCACACTACCGGATTTTTTTTCGTTCATGTTGACTTCCAGATAACGCACACAATATTAGAAAATCTATAACGGTCACCGGTGACAGCGGTGACAGCCAAAGTATTTGTTTTTTAATTATTACTAGCTGTGCCCCGCGGCTTCCCCCGCGTAAGTTTCGCTCCGAAAGATCTCAGTTGGTATAAAATAAGCGCCTGTTAAAATAATGGGAACAACATTTTTTGTTCCTGCTCTGCTCCTATTGGTCACAGCGGGAAGTTTTATAGCCTATGTCCTTTCTCAGGCTCTAGACTATCTGTGTACCCAACTTCATTACAATCGGTTCAGTAGTTTTGGCGTGAAAGCCGGACAGACAGACAGAGATACTTTCGCATTTATAACATTAGTATTGATTATTACATCAGTACATTTTTCGATTACTTAATTAAACTTGTTGACAATGCTCATTAACTTAGGATGACGTCAGAGCTATAATGACTCGCAGTCGATTGTCATAAAGATAGTTAGCGAACAGAACCCTGATTACGTAAGACACTTAAGTATCAATTGGTGTCATTTTGAAGAGTGTTATTAATCCATTGATCCATATGTTCCAAAAATGTGTCCGTTCAACATTTTAAATCATCATCATCTCAGCGTTAATCCCAGTCGCATCCCAAGCTTTTTCAGCTTTGGAGTCTGGGGTCCGCTTTACCAGTCTAACTGTTGATTTTGGCTAAACTTCAATATTTTCCGTGAAGCGACTGCCGTCTGACCTTCACAACCCGAAAGCGATATCGAAACATTGCAGTTAGACCAATTGTTGGACTTTTAAGGGCTTCAACAACCCATAACGACTACTTTTAGATGTTCGTATGGCAACCGGGACCAACGGCTTAACGTGCTATCCAAGGCAAGCCCAGACCAGTGCAAATATTCATATTCATGCACACAAATATTTGCAGTATATGCACTGAGCAAAGTAAAGCGGACCCCAGACTTCAAAGCTGGAAAAGCTTCGGATGCGACTGGGATTAACGCTGTGATGATAATGCACTGAGCGGGGATTAAACCCGAGCCTCCTTGTGCAGCGGCCGCATTCACTACCGCTACGCCACGGAGGCTGTCCAACAACGTAAATAACGCAAAGAATGTTGTTGAACTATCAAAATGAAACCCATTGCTCTGATAGTGTGTTACGTAAGTACCCAGCTGCTCTGTATTTTGTAGGTAACTGTCTCACCGGCTGCCGGCAGAAGTTACCACCCACCAGACAAAGTCTTGCCGCCAAGCGATTCGTCGTGTTCCGGCATGATATCTGGTGAAGTGCGGAGGACGGGTCTGAGCAGTTGTGTTGCGAATTGCGATGGGTACCGGGTAGTATAATGCGCCAAATGTTATTGTGTCGGGAGTTTGGTCGTTGAAGGTCTCCAGATCAATCTCCCTCTGGCGCAGTATCGTTGGTTGTGTTGTTGGGTTTAACATTGCATCACCTCGCTCAACTGCCGTCTTCCTTCCTATTCACTGAATTTTTGACGTGACAACGTCTTATAAATTGGTTTGCCGGGTGACACTTCAAGAAACTGCGTTACGCTCCGCTCACGTTATGCGCTCACCATGAGAGCGAGTGAGAGGCACGCGTCCCTTCCACTCGGGCATGGTTAGCCCGCCTAAGAGCGAGAGAGACAGACATAAATAAAAAGTGAAAGGCACGCGTCCCTTCCACTCGAGCACAGTTAGCCCGCCTAAGAGCGAGAGAGACAGAGCCAGAGAGAGAGAGTGAGAGAGATAGGCAAATGTATTGCAAGTTATTGTATGTATATTTGTATATAAATACGTATGTATATGTAAAGGTAAAAATAAAATTTTGTTAATATGAAATTCAGTGCGAGATTCTTTGTATAAATAAATGTTTTAAATTGTTACTATTATTTCATCATTTTTCCTACTATACGAATGAATATTCACATTAAAATTATTTTACCACTCAAAGTCGTTGTCACGTAAAACTTTCGCCCGTATACCGACTTTACAGGCAACCAATTTTTTTTTGAGTGAATAGGCTCTTAATAAACTAGCGCGTTTTACCATTATCGATTGCATCACTGCTTACTGTCAGGCGGGATTGCGGCCAAGCACTAGTTCACTACATGATTAAAAAAGGAATCTATCGTCTGTCCGATAATTCGTGTGGCGCGTGTATTAAGTCATTCGTTTCCCTACAAAGTGTTTGAGTTAGACCGTGCTGATTCACGCGCCTTGTTCGTGAATGGGCGCCGTCGGATGAGCCTGGGAGATGTTTGGGCTAATTTTTAATTTAATATTCTTACTAATATTATGAATCGGAACGTGAGTTTGTTTCCTATGCTTTCACGCCGTAACTACTGAACCGATTGTTAACCGATCCGACGATTGAAATGTTACAGATGTAAAGTGTCCGGATTAAATAATTGGATACTAAAATGCCAAAAAAAAAACATCACATGGTTAATGGACGGCCCCAGGTATTTCTTTCAAACAACCCTTGCATAGCAACCAGCGATTGTCTGCCTTAGCCGGTACGCATCACATCCCATTTTAGGGGGGGCGTCAGTCTTTTAATGACGTAGGAAACTAATCAACTTCACATGGTATGATAGAAAACAATAATCCCAAATATGTTGGGATCGGCTACCATTCTAACTATGAATAAACTCCTTAAACACATTGGTGTTTATTCATAAACGATGATTAAAGTTAAGTGACGTCAAAAGGTCAAAAATGTAAGGTTAAAGAATCGCTAATCACTAGACTTTAAGCAGTGTTTATAAATAAGGGATTATACTAGGGTTGCCAGATAGGAAGTTACAAAATCCGGGACAGTCGTCGACAGAGACTCTCTCGGAAATAACTCATTCGGAATCAAATCCGGGAGAGTCGGAGGAAGAACGGTTAAAAAAAAAAAAAAAAAAAAAAAAAAAAAAAAAAAAAAAAAATTCATTCCAAATCGGACACTCGTAAATTCTTACTATCATCTTTCTTAATATGTTCTATACAAGATTGATAACTTTTTAAAATCCAGGACAATTACCGCTCATTCCGGGACAAGAGGCAAGATTCCGGGACAATCCCGGATTTCCCGGCGGCCTGGCAACCCTAGATTATACATATGTGCAGACGACAGCACATGAAGCTACTACAATCTGTCTGATTTCTTTATTAGATTTTCAACTTTATCTCAATAGTATTAAGAGCTAATAAGATAATACCTATAAATAAGATAATAAGAGCTAATACCTATTTCTCAAATTCCTCGGCAACAGAGTCCATCTACTGCCGGGGAATTTGAGAAATAGCTATTAGGTTATATATTCTTTTTTGTCAAAAACTTATCACAGTTGTGTAATAGTCGTCTGAACATCGCGGTAAAAATGGTTTATTTTTCGGGGTTTTGAAACATTTCTTTCATTAATTAAGTCTTCAAAAAAATCAAATAATAGGGGCGCGTATGTATAATCAAAGGTGTGAAATTGTAGAAAAAAATTATTGCTCTAAAAGCGTTACCCACGAAGAAAACAGCGGAATACGTTTGTATGGAGAAAACGCTATTAGAGTCCCCGCTTAAGGTTCAATGTTGATAGGGAATATTTGACAGTTTCTGGTAGCTTGACCTGCTGTCGTCTGTAGTACATGGAACTGCTCATCAGACCTCCACATCAAAGTTACTCGGTAACACGAAACTCCTTAAAGGCCAACTTTTTGGTCTGTAGTTAAATCAACCAAATGTTAGTAAGGGGTCATCCATAAAGTACACATAAAGGGGGGAGGGGGGTGTCGACAAAGTGTGACATGGTGTGACAAGGGGTGGGTGGGGTACTATGTTTCGTGACATCACATTTCAAAATCGAATATAGCTAGAGGTAATAATCGCGTTATTTGAAATATTAATTATAAACTAAAATATATTTCCAACTCTATCTTTGGGACAATACGGTTTAAATTGTTTTCTTTACGAGATCATACTCGCTTTAGTGACACTCGCCGATCGAGCCCTTTGGGTTTCTTTCTTTTCTTTATATTCAATAGTTTATTGCTTTGTTATTGTTTCAAATAATTGATATAATGTTGATTTCATAAAAAGTACTTTATTTAAATGGAAATAAAACTAAATTCGGAACTGCTGTTTTAATTTAATAATTTTTCGATGTGAAATTGCAAAACATGTGACGTCACATTGGGGGGGGGGGTCTCAGAAATGTGAACACCTGTGACAAGGACGGAGGGGGGGCTCAAAAAATCATGAAATTCGTGTGACGTACTTTATGGATGGCCCCTAAGTAATCGTCAAATTTTAGAAAAATGTGGGTAGAAACCACAAAAGTCAGAAAGCTACCTCAATAGTAGGTACTTTCGCATCGGTAATTAGAAATAGTCCGATCTAACTTAATGCTCTCCATTACTCCAAAAAGTTACCGCTTTTGGAGTCAAGGCCAAAAACTTATTCAGCCATATGTCAGAAAAAAAAAAACAGGACAAGAAAACAGATGACATCACTACTTAGTACTTATTAAATAGTAGGATTTCGGTAGGTTAGGTGTTACTACCCGTGTGGTAGCGGGCTTAGAATAGTACCATCCCATACCCTCCCGTGGGTGTTGTAAGAGGCGACTAAGGAACTCTCACCAGGGAAGCGGGCAGCAGCGCTTCTCCTGTGGAATATCAAATTACTGCGATCCCCAACCCAACGGACAAGCCTGGGGATTATGGCAAACCATCTCAATGTAATGAAAGGCAGGGAGGCTTTTGTCCAGTAATGGTCCTCTATAGGCTGAAGAAGATGAAGAAGGTGTTAGTACTAATGTCAGATTACGGAATAAGAGACTGATCCAGGAAGTCAATAGGGATGAATCCAAGGTATGAAAATCAGAAAAACAATTAGGCAGTCTTATAGATAATAAAAAAAATTAAGACCCGTATTTTTAATTTTGTCGAAATTACCAAAAACTACCGAGATATAACGTATTAAAGTTACGGAGTGGGGGCTAATTACGTCACGCCGTGGTATATTTTGTACCACGGCGTGACGTCATGCGACATTTCAAATCAATATAATCTTCCTAAGTATTTGAATGGTAGAAAAAATACGTGTCAATATTTTATATAAACCTATCTGATGGACATTAAATTATTTTTAGGATAGCTACAACCCAATTCCATAAGGACAAAATACTTAGATTCAGCCGACGTTACAGAGGATTTCTTTCCGTATCAACGATGGGCATAAGCTTTGGCGGGGTCCTTAAATTGTAAGTAATCAGAGGGAAAGACCGCCGCTGGAAATTTTTTCCAGTCCTTCGATGTGACTACGCCGGTATAAAAACAAGACGAAACGGGATGCCGAAAGGTCTCTTGCCGATAATGGATGCCGGGTCTACCAGTTTTTCTTACTGTTAACCGTGTGTATTGAGAGTTTATTCCGAAGTTTTGGTCTACTTTCGGATAGGTTTTTTTTTTTTTTTAAATTAAAATCTAGTGCTTGACCGCAATCCCGCCTGATGGCAAGCAATGAAGCAATCGTTGATGTTAAAGCGCTCTAGTTTATTAAGCCGGTGCTAGGCTCGGTGGTAGGCCACAACATCGGCCGCCGACATAAGTTACCAGTTACCACCCACTAGACAAGGTCATGCCGCCAAGCGATTCGTCGTGTTCCGGCATGATGTCTGGTGAAGCCGTACGGAGGACGGGTCTGAGCAGTTGTGTTGCGATGTACGTGCCGGGTACGATGCGCCAAATGTTGTTGTGTCGGGAGTTTGGTTGTGGAGGGCCTCCAGATCAATATCCCTCTGGCGCAGCATCGTTGGTCGTGTTGTTGGGTTTAACATTGCATCACCGCGCTCAACTGCAGTCTTCCTTCCTATTTACTCAGTTCTTTTGAGTGAGTAGGCTTAATAAACTAGCGCGCCTTACCATCAACGATTGCATCACTTACCATCAGGCGGGATTGCAATCAAGCGCTAGTTTGTAATTTATAAAAAAAACCTATTCACTTAAAAAAATTAGTGAATAAGAAGGAAGACTGCAGTTAAGCGAGATTAAACCCAACAACACGAGCAACGACGCTGCGCCAGAGCAACATTTGGCGCATCATACCCAGCACACATCGCAACAACTGCTCAGACCCGTCCTCCGAACGGCTCCACTAGACATCATGCCGGAACACGACGAATCGTTTGGCGGCAAGACTTTGTCTGGTGGGTGGCAACTTTTGCCGGCAGCCGATACCCTTAGCTTCGCTGAAAGACGTATTTTTTTTTTCTTTTATTTAAATACTTAGGAAGATATATTGATTTGAAATGTCGCATGACGTCACGCCGTGGTACAAAATATACCACGTCGTGACGTAAATCGAAATTACCAAAAAACGCTATATCTCAGTACTTTTTGGTAATTTCGACTGGACCAAGTAAAAAATACGGGTCTTAATTTTTTTTATTATTTAAAAGAAAGACTAAATATTTTTTTGATTTTCAAACCTTGGATACATCCCTATCCAAACTATTACTGACAAACGAATGAAAAATTCGCCATATGGTGAAATTACTACCAACTATTTTTAGTGACGTCACCGCCCGACCCGATTACGCAGAAGGCTACCCATCCTATTCTCGTCCGCGGTGACGGTCGCTTAACTTTTAGCGAAAACTCTGTGGTGTTGATATTTTAGAAATATATTTATGAGTAAGTATAGCATTTGAAATCCAAATATGTATTATAGTATTGATATTACGGATAAGATAAGCCAGAAATGACTAACTTACAACAATTCGGTAATATGGTTACGTAATAGGTATAATAAATTGGCGCCATTTTTCGTCGTAAATTTGCGGGTTACCAGATGCAATTTCAGAATCTCCGGTAATTTAATTTTTCGAGACACCTCCATAGTTTTGTTTATTTTAAAAGTAGGTAAAAAAAATAATGGCAGTAGTTTTACACGTTGCCTTAATAATACAAAAGGAACAAATGAACGAAATTAGTATCAAAACAACAACCTGTTTTCTTATTTGGAACTTTCATTCACAGCTGTATAGTTGTAAATTGCTTTCGTGACTTACTTTTGTAACCTTCAAAACTCGATTACCTACAAATAACTTTTTAGAACAAGTATTGCAAAAATACGAGAACAAACCGGATAATTTCCCATACTTGTTGCTAAATAAGTGCAATCTGGAAATTCCAAGCAATTAAACTTTTTAATTTATTAATGGGTAGTGTACTCACAGATCTGTCTCGATGACGTCACTCGTATCTAGATATACACCCTCTCCTTGATGATGCCACAAACCACCGCTTTTTACACAGAAATACACCTTCCCACCATCTTTTTCAATATCAACAATAACGTTTTCAAATACTTTACTCACAAAAAACGATTCACATTTTTGGTCGGAAGCCGGCTCAGTAGTAAGCGACCACTCATCAACATTTTTCGAGTTCACATCAATATTATACACACATTTATTATCATCACACGTTTTAGTGTTTTGTTTTACTGAAAAAAATATCCATGGCGGAGACACAGCACACGTGGAAATTATTAAAAATAATAATAAAAATAATTCACTAGTCCGTAAACGCACTGTGAGAGCCATGTCTGCTTTGTGAATGAGCGAGGTGAACTGAACCGGGAGCGCCGCTCGCGACTCTCGCGTCGAGTAGGGATGGGACGTTCCGTTACAATCGCTTTTATACCGAACTCGATTCAATGAAGGACGAATCGATAAGAAATGTTTTCAGATAAACTTTATCTGTATTTGTAGGGTACGGCTTAGTTTTATAAGTTTTTTATTAGATCGCTTTGATAAGTGGCGCTATCAATCATTGTTGAAGATGATACTTATCCTATATAGATTATATTTTGCTCGCTTATAGCAATTTGTGTTTTAAAATATATCTATTTAATAGGTAGTATCTACTTGGTTGACTTGTCAGAATTATTAAATGAATTGCTGCCTATTTATAACACACTAAAACATATAGTTGGCTTCAAATAATAATAAAATTTGTCTTTTATGGTTTTATTGACAAATTACGTAATTTTAGATAACTTTTCTTTCATTATTATATTATCTAAACACCGAAACTTCTAATTCTAGGATTTTTTATTCTAAATATAAACTATTCGTAGGTATAGAAACTTTGTAAAATCGATGTGTCGATGTTGTGTTGAAATCGATACATATAAATACTTACAGATTTTTAAGAACTCGATTCTTAACACTACAGGGGAGATCGTTATCCTCTGAAGTGATAACAGTTGTGTTCGTGGCGAAGGGCGGCCTTTTTAGAGCGATTGTCTTAAGTAATATAAATGTTCAAAAAGTGCAGATTCTCAGCCTGATTTGAATAAATGACTTTTGGTTTTGATCGATTCTAATTCTGTACTTATTCAATTTGTAGATTTATTCCCATCACTAACAACAACTATCAACTTATAAATCAGAGTTTCGGCGGTAAGGTCAAGCTGAGTGTCACGCTTTTCATTGGACTTTTAAAATTATTTACAGTGTTGTTTCCATTTATGTAGTAAAAAGTGCATTCAGTAAATAATTCATAAAGAACAGTGAAATATCGCAGCATAGCGGCCACATCATGACTTTGCCTCAAACCTCCCTCGTAAGACGGTGCACGCGGCCGTCTTATTCGACATGAATAATTCATTACGTGACATTGGCTAAATGCACAAACCGTGCGAAGCCCGATGCGTCTTTTGCCACCCGGAAAGGGAGTCAGGATCTTCATCTCCCGTTCCGCAGCTTCCTTCTGCGACATCACGTCCTCGCAGAAGTACACCACCGCGTCCCAAGACTCTGGGCTACCGACCATCACCCGTACTACTGACGGTTGTGTCAGGTCGCCTCCTACTTCATTTGTCCTTCACTTGCCTGAGCACCAGGGGCCAAGGTTTCTCTTCCGGAGAACCCGCTTCCTTGGCAGCTCAGATATATCCTTAAGATGTTATCCCGGCAATCCCGAAATCTCGGTGATAGGCCAAAACATCGGCTGCCGGCAGAACTAACATAACATCGGCTAACACCCACGAGACAAAGTCTTGCCGCCAAGGGATTCGTCGTGTTTCAGCATGATGTCTGGTAAAGCAGTACGGATGACGGGTCTGAGCAGTTGTGTTGCGATACGCCAAATATTGTTGTGTCGGGAGTTTGGTCGTGGAGGGTCTCCAGATCAAACTCCTCTGGGTTTAACATTGCATCACCTCGCTCAACTGCCGTCTTCCTATTCAGTCAGTTTTTTGAGTGAATGGGCTTATTGAACTAGCGTGCTTTACCATCAACGATTGCATCGCTGCTTACCACCAGGCGGGATTGCGATCAAGCACCAGTAAAAAAAAAACGGGATTTCATCATCAACAACATCATCAGTCTATATCAGTCCACTGCTGGACATAGGCCTCTCCAATTTGACACTATTCAACTTGCGGAGGTATGAGGAGCAGTGTGTAAAGCTCACTCATCCTCCATAGAAAAGGGAGCATCCTCCGACCAGACTAGGTGTCTGGCGGGCCACTTGCCCGACGGTTGATGTCGTGTCCTTGCATGCGTGCTAGTTTTTTTTTTTAATCCATACTAATATTATAAATGCGAAAGTAACTCTGTCTGTCTGTCTGTCGGTCTGTCTGTCTGTCTGTCTGTCTGTCTGTTACGCTTTCCCGCTTAAACCTCTCAACCGATTTTGATGAAATTTGACACAGACAATCTTTAGACCCTGAGAAAGAACATAGGCTACCTTTTATCCCGGAAAATTTGATATTCCCGAGGGAAATCTAAAAAGCACGATATAACCGAAGTCCACGCGGGAGAAGCCGCGGGCGGAAAGCTAGTCCATACTAATATTATAAATGCGAAAGTAACTCTGTCTGTCTGTTACGCTTTCCCGCTTAAACCTCTCAACCGGTTTTGATGAAATTTGGCACAGACAGTTTTTAGACCTTGAGAAAGAACATAGGCTACCTTTTATCCCGGAAAAAAATTATATTCGCTTGGGAAATCTAAAAAGCGCGATATAACCGAACTCCACGCGGGCGAAGCCGCGGGCAGAAAGCTAGTATATTATAAACTAGCGCTTGACCGCAATCCCGCCTGATGGTAAGCAGTGACACAATCGTTAATGGTAAAGCGCAGTGACATCAATCGTTCAAGGTTTTGAAGACACTCAAACTGTAGTCCGACAGAAACACCGCCGCTGGCAAATTCTTCCAGTCCCTCGATGTACGCGGTATAAAGGAGGAGGCGAAACGCTTCGTCCGAATCGCAGTGGTATTAACAATGTAAGGGTGGAAACTCGCCGTACGACGGGTCGTCCGATGGTGGAACGGAGATGGGGGAATTAAATCATGCAATGCCCTCGCACACTCCCCAAAATACATCCTATAGAACACCGAAAGACTGGCTACTCTACGCCTGTGCTCTAGGCTTTGGAGACCGTCTCGAGTTAAATCAGGGTCATCAATCAGGTGACGCAGGTGCTGTCGGGGCACGGCTGCTTCGGCAAGTACTTGCGTCGCTTAGGCAGGGAGCCGGACGCTCGGTGCCACCACTGCGTCCAATGCGGGGAGGACACGGCGCAGCACACGCTCTCCGAGTGTGTAGCTTGGGAGGAGCAGCGCCGTGTCCTCACAAATGAAGTAGGAGGCGACCTGACGCTGCCGGCAGTAGTGCGGAGGATGGTCGGTAGCGCAGAGTCGTGGGACGCAGTGGTATCCTTCTGCGAGGACGTGATGTCGCAGAAGGAAGCTGCGGAACGGGAGAGGGAGATCTCAACTCCCTCAACTCGCCGCAGAAGAAGCACCGGGCGCCGAAGAAGGGCGGATAACGCCCTCTTCCGCCCCCCATGAATGGGTCCAGGGGCGAGGGACATGAGGAAGTCCCCGCCCCCTATTCGATGGACCCCGAGGCGAAGGCGCGCGCGAGTGTCGACGCACGCCCCTGAGGCGATGCACGGGGTCGTTTAACACTCTACTACCCCGTGCAGGAGACGGGGCCCTGACAGACCGGGTCAGCACGAGAGTGTGGGGCCGTGGAAAAATTTAGACTCCCGCGGCCTCACGCGTTTGCTCGTGATAGAAGAGATACCGGGGTGGTTTTAGTCAGTAAAAGTCTGACAGACCCCGTCTCTGATTGCGAGATGCAGGATTCGTGTGACGTCAGTATGATCCGTTGTTCGCATGCTGCGTTATAGGCATCGCTACAGTTTCTTCTTTTCAGCCTATAGAGGTCCACTGCTGGACAAAGGACTCCCCCAAGAATCTCCACGACAACCCGTCCTGCGCCTCCCGTATCCAGAGGTTTGCCACGACTTCCACCAGGTTGTCGGTCCACCTTGTCGTGTCCTGCCCACGCTGCGTCTTCCGGTGCGAGGTCGCCACTCGAGAACTCGTCGGCACCATCGGGCATCGGTCCTACATCATACTATCGGTGTTGCAATTCTTCGGGCTATGTCGGTTACTCTCGTTCTTCTGGGGATCTCCTCATTTCTGAAACCCCAAGCGTAGCCCTCTCTATTGCCCTTGGTATGGTTATCTTTAGGTAATTGCCTAAAGCTATGGAGGAGATAGAGATTAGGTGTTGTGCTCAGCTCACAGCGCACGATTAGATAACAATCCCACAAATGTTGGCAATCTCAACGCACATTTTTACATCGCTTTTTAGGGTTCCGTAGCCAAATGGCAAAAACGGAACCCTTAAAGATTCATTCATGTCTGTCTGTCCGTCCGTATGTCACAGCCATTTTTTTCCGAAACTATGAGAGCTATACTGTTGAAACTTGGTAGGTAAAAAAAAGGTATTCAGTGAACCGCATTAAGATTTTGATGCAAAAATAAAAAAATAAATATTGGAGGCTCCCCATACTTAGAACTGAAACTCAAAAATTATTTTTTCATCAAACACATACGCGTGGGGTATCTACGGATAGGTCTTCAAAAATGATATCGAGGTTTCTAAAATATTGTTTTTCTAGTTTGCGTGACAGACGCTTCCAAAGTAGAAAAAAATTGCCCACCCCCCCCTCAAACTTCTAAAATAAGAAAATGAAAAATCTAAAAAATCATATGATATACATTACTATAAAAACTAGCAACGAAAATTGTTTTGAACGAGATCTAGTAAGTAGCTTTTTTTAATACCTCGTAAATCGTAAACCTCTTATTACCGCGTAATCTTTCATACAAATAACTTGAATCCTTTAATTTCATAAATCAATGGTACGGAACCCTTTGTGCGTGAGTCCGACACGCACTTGGCCGGTTTTTTTTTTGCGTTAAGTCGCAGCAAACAGGAAAAGATGACACATTACGATATTTCCGTGCCTACTTCTGCATAAACTCTTTGCAAAGGTCTAAAGTCCATTCGTGGGAGTCAGTGCCAAACTATGGAAATAGAAAAAATATAACTGAAAACCGGCGCCAACATAGTAGGAAAAAGTCTGGTCTGGCCAGTTGTGTTGCGATGTGTACCGGGCAGGGCCGGGTTATGCCTGTCGGGGCCCCTAGGCAATGCTCATCCAGGGCCCCCTACCCTCTTCTAATTTTTACGTTAACACAACAAAATTCAAAATTACACCGTTTTTTACTAACCTGGGTATATCATCATATTATTCAATAAAAATGTTGAATCAAATGAACAGAATGTTTATTTATGCATTTAAAAAAAACATACATAGCTTAAATATTAACTCTTCTAAATTTTTTTGATACAAAATCGTTCAAGATATCCTGAAAGGTAATCTTCTCCAACACGTCATTTTCAATTGCCATTATAGCCAATGAATTTAAACGGTTTTGAGACATCGTTGAACGAAGACAGTTTTTAATTAATTTCAATTTGGAAAAGTTTCGTTCACCAGTGGCATTTGTAATCATTAGACTTCTATATATTTGCAAAGCTGTCATTACATTCGGGAAAGTTGACTGTGCCATGTTACCAATAATCAGTTTGTAAGACTCCTCGGCTGGCATATTTTTTTGTCCGGCGTCATCTAATTGTAAGATGAAGTATTTATACTGCACCATTTCGTCTATAAACTCAGGCTCAATGTCCTCGAAATAATGATCCTTAAATTTTGTACAAGCCTGTCTAATTTCAGCGTCCGATTTTGTCGAGAAATCTGTTAGAAACCCAAACAGATCATTTATTTCCCGGTAAGCTTCTAGGCGCCGCGACAGTTCTGTAAATAACATGTCTAGTACTGGCAAATATGTATCAACTTTTAACTTCTCTTTTCCTCTGAGCACAACTTCTTCTGCTGATCCGTCATCGTGATGCCTTTTCCTTTTTCGCTCACGCTGATTCTCATCACTGTATTGAGTATCAGTTTTCTCATTTGCCTTAGTCTCGTAGTCGTCAAATAAATCTCTCTGTGAAATTAAAAAATCTAAAAGCGATTTTAAAAGATCGACTGCCGTTCGTAGTTCAATTGTTTTCTTTTGTAAAGATATGCTGACACCATTGATCCGATCTAGTATGGCAGCCCAGAATACGGCCATTACAGCATTTTCTTTTTTTCTTAAGTCATTCAATAGACATTTAGCTTCGTGAATCGCTTGTGATGTCTGAGTCTCATCGCTAGCAATAGACTGCAAAGCTTTCTGAAAACTGTTGTAACCAGTTGCCAAAGCCTTAGTAGCATCGGCCCTTGCACACCATCTTGTATCGGATACACTTTTCAGAACCAATGACGAATTATGCTTACGTTCATCACGTTTTTCAAGATTTTCGAGCATAATTGCCCAGCGATGAGTTGATGCCGAAAAAAAGTTGTATATTGCCTGTACAAATCCGAAGAATGAGATTGCTCCAACGCAGCTTTCCGCTGCACGTACTCCAACCAAATTCAGTGAGTGCGCTGCACAGGGAACGTAGTGTGCGAGGTGATTTATTTTCTTTATATGCGCCTGGAGACCATTGTAACGACCAGACATATTCGACGCATTATCATAAGACTGACCTCTCAAATTTCTTACATCAATATTATATTGGCTTAAAAAATTTAATATTTCGGTGGCTAGTTCTTCCCCTTTGTGGTTCTGTATGAGAAGAAATTTAAGAAAACGTTCAGCCACTTCTCCATTCGACGTAACATATCTCAGCACTACAGTCAACTGATCAGTGTGTGATATATCAGGTGTCGAATCGACACTTATTGAGAAGTATTTGGCTTCAATAATTTCATTAACAATATATTTTAAAACCTTATTTCCCAATATTTCAATAAGTTCCTCACAAATCGTTGCAGATAAATACGATTGTTTTCCTTTGCCTTCATTACCATATTTTGCTAAATGCGAACTAAGAAAAGGATCGTACTCTGCGATTAACTCTAAAATTCCCAAATAATTGCCATTATGTTGAGAACCGAGAATTTCATTGTCACCACGAAATGCTAATCCACGGGATGATAAAAATTTTATCACAGAGACTATTCTTTCTAAAACTTTTTTCCAATATTCTTTTTCTTTATTAAATGTAATCTCTAAAGAAGTGTCGATTCTTCCGTGAATGCGTCGTCTACTTATGAGTGTCTGTACACATACTCGGTGAGTTGCATTATTCTCATGCGATTGGATTCGGTGCAACGCATTTTTCCAATCAGAAAATCCAGTTTGAAATTGTGATCGGTTTTGTGCTTCACCAAAAAGGATACATGGAAAACAGTATACTTTTCCAGTAGACGGAGAATACATGAGCCACTCCCGTTTGATTTTACCACCACTGATGTGTTTCCGAAAAAACATAGACTGAGAAAAAAATCTTTTACTGTCGTCGTACTGTCGGGCCGAAGCAGAAAAATTACAATCAAAGTGTTGACATTCGTTAGGGTCTCTAGTACACCAAAAATCTTGCATTTCGTTGGTAATATTTTGCCATAAGCCAATGTCATTCTGGTATTCCACCCCTAGATGAACTACGTTTTGATGTATGACCCCTGTCTCGGCCTCACCTTCCTCTGCACTGACTAACGTAGGTGTTTCTTGATCCTGGCCAATCTGTTCAAAAGGCTCGCAAGGAACCTCTACTGGGTCTACTTCCATCTTGTGGCTGGTAGAAGACGTACTTGGAGTGTCATGAGGTTGATGTTCCTTTAATTCGCGACTAAATCCGAGTTCGAAAAGGTTTTGTGTCTTCTTTAATTGTTCATTAAGTTTATTTTGTTGCTCTTGCCGCTTTTTACGTTTTTCGGAACCACTTTGATGCTTTTTCTTTACGGGTACCTCCGACATTTTGTTCCTGAAAGGAATAATCTTTTGTTTTAAAACAGTAAAGAAAATTTCACCTTAGCAGCTCAAACAATATAATAATAATAATAGTTTCCTGCTTAATATTAATAAACACCCAAAGTAAAAATATTTAATAACATAGAAATTAATTAAAATATCCAATTGAATAATAAAACGACACTTCACATTTGTCAAATCCTGTATCAGGTAATAAAATATGTAAAAAATAATAAAACTTACGTAAAGTAATTTTAACTTCAGTTAATGAAACTTTAGTTTCCACTACACTGTTTTTAACCCGTCGTTTCACCGATTTTCACAAAGCCTGAAGCACTTCTGCAGTCTTTATAAATAAATATCCAACACTTATCCTTAAATTCGTAATTTTTAAAACACAAATTGTAAAACTCTCTTTTTATTCACAGCCGTGAAACTTGCAAACGAATTGCACGAAGTAAAAATTGAACGATTTAATTGAAAATGGTTCGAAAATAATGTCTATGACACATCATACAATACGTATTTAACGACTCGGGGAATTCCCCGGTCATGCCAACGAACCAGTACTGCCAACCTTATGAAAGTAGCTTGGCCATAGAATATACATACTTGGTAGGTACCAGTATAGTAAGTGTGCATTCACAACAAAGAGTTTTGAGCGTTTTTAATTAAATTACCGCGATAAAATTGCTTGCAATTATATTACTGCGTTATAAACTTTTAAACTATCATAATAATCATAATAATAATATCTAATAAGGAATGCGTTCCGAAATGTACTAAAATAGCGTCGATGTAATGTACAGAGCAAATTTTCAAATTAATTTTTTACTGTTTAAGAAATATTGCCTATTCTTTTCCCTGTAGCACAGGGGCCCCTGAACGTGGCAGGGCCCCTAGGCAGTTGCCTATAATGCCTAATGGATAAAACGGCACTGGTACCGGGTACGATGCGCCAAATGTTGTTGTGTCGGGAGTTTGGTCGTGGAGGGTCTCCAGATCAATCTCCCTCTGGCGCAGTATTGTTGGCCGTGTTGTTGGGTATAACATTGCATCACCTCGCTCAACTGCCGTCTTCCTTCCTATTCACAATTTTTTTTTTTAAGTAAACTAGCGCGCTTTAGCATCAAAGATTGCGTCACTGCTTACCATCAGGCGGGATTGCGGTCAAGCACTACTTTATAATTATTAAAATAAAGGGGACTGATTGTAGTAGTGTGTTACGCGATTAAGGTGCTGGGGGAAATCGCGCTAAAATAATTCAACCAAAACAGAATTGGATCGCAACCAAACCATAACTTTTTTATGTTTCGTATCGCGCTAACCTTTTGACAGATGGTTAAACCATAACTGGATCACAATTGGAACGTAACCACTGTCAAATATAAAAGTTGAAACAAACCTAACTTTATCTGTGCCATTTGTCAAACTTACAACAAAACGATTAGATTTACTTATAATTTATTTAGTTTTAATTATTAATCTGACGAAATGTATCACTCATACATTGATTTTACTTCATTCGAAGTTAAAACTTTAGCGCGGTACGAAATGTGGTCGAAACTAAACCATAACTTTAACTGGATTAGATACGAACAAGAGTTGAACTTCAGCTTTATTTAGCGCGATTACCACCTGTGGTTTAACTTATGTCGTCTAGGATGAACAGGGGGGTGATCGCGCTAAATAAAACAGTCGAAGTTCAACTCTGGTTCGTATCTAATCCAGTTAAAGTTATGGTTTAGTTTCGATCACATTTCGTACCGCGCTAAAGTTTTAATTTCGGTTGAAGTAAAATCAATTATGAGTGATACATTTCATCAGATATAATAATTAAAACTAAAACAATTATAAGTAAATCTAATCGTTTAGACGTAAGTTTGACATGGCATAGAAAAAGTTAGCTTTGTTTCAACTTTTTCATTTGACAGCGGTTACGTTCCAATTGCGATCCAGATAGGGTTAAACCGTTAGCGCGATACGAAACATAACAAAAGTTATGGTTTGGTTGCGATCCAATTCTGTTTTGGTTGAATTATTTTAGCGCGATTGCCCCCCCACCCTAACTGCATAACATACTATAGACTGTGGTATTACTATCAGTTGAAATCATTTCGAAGCAAATTGCTAATCCATTGCGCCATTTGTCCAAAACTGTGTCTGCTCAATAACTTAAATGACGCAATGTATGTTGTTGAACTGTCAAAATGAAACTCATTGCTACTGATAATGTGTTAGGTACGCAATTATCCTGCTGGTTTGGCCTAGCCAAAACTAGTTCATTCTAAAATCGAGCTTGGCTGGTAACATTTACACATAAAATAAGCCTATAAAAGTTTTCACCAGATTACAATAAGGCTTATCAATTATAATAACTTATTGTTGAAAATCAATAAATCAGTACATTATTTGTTATGGAATAAACTAATCTTTGAGATAAGATTTCAAACACCCGACTTGCGTAAGTAGATATTTTACTAACTTTTCCATTCGGTGTCTCTGCCATAAACAACATTATTTTATATTTATGCGAAACCCAAAACACGTGTGCAGTATTTTTAAGTAAAGAATCTATGTAAAAAATTACAAAAAGATATCATAAAAAATCAAAGAGTTATGAGCTTGTTACAACAAAAATATGGTCAACGTGCTGTTCACCTACCCTAGCTGCAATGGCGAAAAAACGGAACCCTTATAGATTCGTCATGTCCGTCTGTCCGTCCGTATGTCACAGCCATTTTTTCCCGAAACTATAAGAGTTATACTGTTGAAACTTGGTAGGTAGATGTATTCTGTGAACCGCATTAAGATTTTGATGCAAAAATAATAATAATAAATATTGGGGGCTCCTCATACTCAGAACTAAAACTCAATTTTTTTTTCATCAAACACATACGTGTGGGGTATCTATGGATAGGTCTTCAAAAATGATACGATGACGTTTCTACGATAAGATATTTTTTTCTAAACGGAATAGTTTGCGTGACAGACAGGTGTCTTTGGTTTTGTGTATTCGTTTTTTGACACCGACTTCCGAAATTAGTTATTTTTCACTTTGTAGTGGTTTTTGGAAGTCGGTTGTTTTTTTGTTAAAAAGTTTTTATTTTACACTTTTTAGTTGTTAAAAAGTATTCAGTTGCATCCGGTCAGACTGGAAGCTGACGCAAATATAGTTGGGAAACGACGTAATTTTGTTTACTTTAATGTTTACCCGTAAATATTCCCTCAACTGCCTATGGTCTTCATCATCAAATTTACTGCGGACTATTATTTTAACCCAATGGGTGCAAAGGTCTCATCATTATAAATGAAAGAAGTCCAACCACAAAGTAGCTACTGTAAACCGTTGAGGAGGTCCCGGAACTGGCCTTTGTCTTCAACATCAGCGCTCTTATGACAGTCACAACCCATCTAGGTGTAAAGTTCTTATCAATACAAATTAATCGAGCCCAAACACAAGATAGCTGCTGTGAATTGTTGAGGAGTTTCTTCGACTGTCTCTCGGCTCCATCATCAGATCTACTCCAGACCTTTATTAAATTGTAGTGCTTTAAAATACTTAATGAAAATGCTAAGAAGTGCACTAGTCGCCCCTGCAATTTTTGAAAGTTCCCCTTGTTTTCTCTGGTCTTCCACCATCAAACCCTGATATCCTTATCATGGGACCACCTTGGGAAGGACTTCTTTCCAACAGAAAAAGAATTATCAAAATCGGTTCATAAACGACGAAGTTATGCGCGAACAAACATAAAAAAAAAAGCATATATACGGTCGAATTGAGTAACCTCCTCCTTTTTGAAGTCGGTTAAAAATCTAAAAAAAACATGATGTACATTACTATAAAAACTACCAACGAAAATTGTTTTGAACGAGATCTAGTAAGTAGTTTTTTTGTTGTTCTGGATGCGAAATCATCAAATGACATCTCCCGTTCTGGGCTGAACGGAAGGGCATGTAAGGTCCGTATTACAGAACGTCACTCAAAACTCAAGCTCTACTTAAGTCTCGATTCAAGCCATTTGATTGGTTGAAACTAGTTTTAACAATGCTTGAGTTTCGTTCTGTAATACGCACCTAAGACTTTTACTGACTAAAACCCTCCCATGTTTCTTCACCTGCCTGTGCGCCATGGATACGGTTTCTTTTTTAATCAACCCGCAAGCGCAACTCTGACCCAGAAGGCATCGGTCTTCGTGGACCCCGTCACGATGTGCTGACATCTCTTTGAGGCGCGCGTGAAACACAACTCGTCTTCGACCCGGGCCTGCATCCTAACACACTATTATTATAAATTGGAATCATTTTGAAAACATCTAGAGGAAACCTGGACTTTATAAGTCTGAAATCGCCAACCCGCATTGAGCAAGCGTGGTGATTACGCTCAATCCTTCTCCGTATGAGAGAAGACCTGTGCCCAGCAGTGGGACGATAAAAAAAAAAGGTTGATGATGAACTACCTAATCCATTACTCCATATATTCGGAAAGTATGTCTGCTCAACAACGTAAAAAACGCAATGAATGTTGTTGAACTGTCAAAATTAAACCCATTGCTACTGAAAGTGTGTGGTGTGACGCAATTACCCTGCTGGTCCTTATGAGTGATTAGCGACTGTTTAACAGTATTTTTTTCGGCGTTTGTACGTCACTTATCTTTAATCATCGTTTATGAATAAACCCTACTGAGTTACGCAAAAACCTCGTTGAGCCTACCTTGGGGAACTCCACTAACAATATTCCTGTTTTTTTTTTTTTTTTAATAATAATAAACTAGTGCTTGACTGCAATCCCGCCTGATGGTAAGCAGTGATGCAATCGTTGATGGTAAAGCGCTCTAGTTTATTAAGCCTATTCACTTAAAAAAACTTAGGAATAGGAAGGATGACGGCAGTTGAGCGAGGTGATGCAATGTTAAACCCAAGACCATCACGACCAAGCGATGTTGCGCTAAAGGGAGATTGATCTGGAGACTCTCCACGACCAAACTCCTGACACAACAACATTTGGCGCATCGTACCCGCCACACAACACAACACAGCTGCTCAGACCCGTCCTCCGTACGGCTTCACCAGACAACATGCCGCCGGAACACGACGAATCGCTTGGCGGTAAGACTTTGTCTGGTGGATGGTAACTTCTGCCGGCAGCCGATGTTATGGCCTACCACCGAGAAAACCCACATGAGGGGATGTGGGGTAAAAAGAAAAATAACCGCCAGACAGACAGAATTAAATTTTATATATAAATAAACAACAGTATTTTGATAACTCCATATCGAATTGAAAATCTGATGCCACAATCTAACACAACTCAGACAGCGCACCCGCTGTTGACGCAAGTTACCATGTCCAATACGAGTCAATAATAGTGATAATAGTATTATTCTTATCTCATTCAAGGATCTTCCTGAAACCAGCCGAATTCACGTTTTATTCATGCAGATAATTGAAAAGCCTGAGGTGACAAGATTATTACCTAATCTATTTAAACGTGATTAAAAACACGGCGATTAAGCATACGCCAATTTTCGTCAAGCGCTGACTAATTTAACAGAACTAAAGTAATTTCTCAGTGGTAGACCATAACACCGACTGCCGGCAGAAGTTACCACCCATCAGACAAAGTCTTGTTGCTAAGCGATTCGTCGTGTTCCAGCATGATGTCTGGTGAAGTCGTACGGAGGACGGGTCTGAGCAGTTGTGTTGCGATGTGTGCCGGGTACGATGCGCCAAATGTTGTTGTGTCGGGAGTTTGGTCGTGGAGGGTCTCCAGATCAATCTCCCTCTGGCGCAGCCCCACCTGGTGGCAAGCAGTGACGCAATCGTAGTTTATTATGAGCCTATTCAGTTTAAAAAACTGAGTGAATAGGAAGGAAGACTGCAGTTAAGCGAGGTGATGCAATGTTAAACCCAACATCATGACCAACGATGCTGCGCCAGAGGGAGCACGACCAAACTCCTGACAGAAAAACATTTGGCGCATCGTACCCGGCACACATCGCAACACAACTGTTCAGACCTGTCCTCAGTACGGCTTCACCAGACATCATGCCGGAACACGACGAATCGCTTAGCAGCAAGACCTTGTCTGGAGGGCGTTAACTTGTGCCGGCAGCCGATGTTATGGCCTACCACCGAGTAAACTCATCTGTCTAGCTATCATGGTCCAGAACTTTTTTTACAGAACCATACTCAAGAGTAAAGCAATATTTAAAACTAGTTTCAACCAAGCAAATTGCTTCAAACGAGATATAAGTAAAGCTTGAGTTTTGTTTTGTGTGGTGTTCCGTAGTAAGTACGGACCGAATTGACCGTCTCGTTTTCAAAAGAACTACAAACTACAACCGAATCGAGATTCGTAGTTCTAACCCGATGTAATAGATGGCTCTGTTTCAGTTTATTTAACATTAGTGCTGTTGGCAGTAGTGTCCGACTGAATGTTCGGTTTAGTTTCGTTTTCGGCGGCAAACTTGCCGAAACTATGACATCTCTCTATACTTACTTTACTCTTTGTACGATATTCGGGAGTTTTCGCAGTGATCGTTCATGTTCGGCGCATTGAATGCATCCCATCGCAGCCAATGTCGTAATTCGCCTGTTTGTTTTGTTTTGCTGTGGTGGCTAGTTTTCGAGTGATTGATCTCTCCACTAAGATACTTTTTTTTTTCGGGGTGGAAATCCTCATATGATTTCCGCCGCCCTGGGATGGGCGACGGGGTTTGTCAGACTTTTACCGACTAAAACCACCCCGGTGTCTCTTCTATCACGAGCGCGCGTGGAGCCGCGGGAGTCTAAATTCTTCCACGGCCCCATACTCTCGTGCTGGCCCGGTCTGTCCGGGCCTCTTCTCCTGCACGGGGTAGTGGGGTGTTAAACTATCCCGTGCATCGTCTCAAAGGCGCACGCCTCCGCCTCGGGGTCCATTGAATAGGGGGCGGGGACTTCCTCATGTCCCTCGCCCCTGGACCCATTCATGGCGGGCGGAAGAGGGCGTTGTCCGCCCTTCTTCGGCGCCCGGTGCGTTTTCTGCGGCCCGGGAAGGGAGTTGAGATCTCCCTATCCCGTTCCGCAGCTTCATTCTGCGACATCACGTCCTCGCAGAAGGACATCACGGCGTCCCACGACACTGCGCTACCGACCATCTTCCGCACTACTGCCGGCAGCGTCAGGTCGCCTCCTACTTCATTTGTGAGGACACGGCGCTGCTCCTCCCAAGCTACACACTCGGAGAGCGTGTGCTGCGCCGTGTCCTCCCCGCATTGGACGCAGTGGTGGCACCGAGCGTCGGGCTCCCTGCCTAAGCGACGCAGGTACTTGCCGAAGCAGTCGTGCCCCGACAGTACCTGCGTCACCCATCCACTAAAATACCTAGGTATTTTGAGTATTTTTGAGGCGCAACTATTTTTTTTTTTCTCAAATAGTCTCTCAGTAATCTCTCAATAGTTCATATGTTGATTATTATTAAATGGCTAATTTTATCTTCACTTTTCCCTCAAAATTGTTCTTTATAAGAAAGTTTTGTTTTCGGTTTCGGGCGAAACAGAACCCGTTGCCGAAATTAGTTTCCGGTTTCGGTGAGACACTAGTTAGTAGAGTGAGCCAGCAGCCACAAATGCAATGCATGGCCAGCATATTGTAGTATGACGGAGTTCCAAATCATACTTTAATTAAATCATAGTTGTTCGTGTCAGACAAGCATGAAGCTATACAGGTGAATAGCGCTATCTCTTTTTCACAACAGAACAATAGGGTATTTCACTAAAAAAAACTAGTCCGTCAGTCAGATTTCCAAAAAAATACTAGACACGTATTTTTTTCATTTAAACAAAAAATTAAGACGACACGGTGCGTTGAAAACTTTTTAGCGACCAGTGACGTCACCAGCCACCACTCCTGATCTTTGATGCCTTCTATATTTGTAAATTTTTATTGATTTGATAAAACAAAATATACGTATCCTATGTTTTACTATAATCTGAATGACGGACTAAATATAATCAATTTTTTTTACCTAGGAAACATCCCTATAACACGCCAGGGTAATAAAAGAAAACAAGTTCATAAAAAACACTTTTATAATTCAGTAGATACATATAATTAGGTAAATTGTTACATATTAGGGGATGTTAGCCAAATAGTCTTTGACATGGGCAGGCTCCAGCCTCCGGAACCCGTTCGCGTCGCAGATGCCGACCTCGATGTTGTCAGCGGTCATCTGACCCTCGAAGCCTTCCTTTAGCGTGAGGATCGCTGTGTGCACGGCATCGTCAAGTTCTAAGTCTTCTGTGTATCTGGAAATTGAAAAAAAAAAATATGTAAGTAGCTATTTTTGACGAAAAATCTAGGATGTTTCATTATTGTCGTGCCCTTTTTTATATATTATTATAAACTAGTGCTTGTGGCTGGAGTTGACGGCCTCCGTGGCGTAGTGGTAGCGGATGCGGCCGCTGCGCAAGGTGGCGCGGGTTCGATCCCCGCAGAGTGCAAGTATTTGTATGTATGAATATGAATATTTGCACTGGTCTGGTCGTGCCTCGGAAAGCACGTTAAGCCGTTGGTTCCGGTTGCCATACGAACATCTAGTGGCAGTCGTTACGGGTTGTTGGAGCCCTCAAAAAAAAAAGCCCAACAATTAGTCTAACTGCAATGCTTCGATGTCGCCTTCGGGTTGTGGAGGTCAGACGGCAGTCGCTTCACGGAAAATGTGGAAGTTTAGCCATATCAGCAGTTGGACTGGTAAAGCGGACCCCAGACTCCAAAGCTGAAAAGGCTTCGGATGCGACTGGGATTAAAGCTGGGATGATGATGAAACTAGTGCTTGTCCGCAATCCCGCCTGACGGTAAGCAGTGATGCAATTGTTGATGGTAAAGCGCGCTAGTTTATTAAGAGCCTATTCACAAAAAAAAAAACCAAGTGAATAGGTAGGAAAACTGCAGTTGAGCGAGGTGATGCAATGTTAAACAACAACACGACCAACGATGCTGCGTCAAAGGGAGATTGATCTGGAGACCCTCCACAACCAAACTCGCGACACAACAGCATTTGGCGCATCGTACCCGGCACACATCGCAACACAACTGCTCAGACCCGTCCTCTGTACGCCTTTACAAGACATCAAGCCGGAACAGGACGAATCGCTTGGCGGCAAGACTTTGTCTGGTGGGTGGTAAATTCTGCCGGCAGCCGATGTTATGGCCTACCATCGAGAGATTTTCTTAGTTCACGTTGTTTTCATAGACGGTATGCAAGTTAAAACACAACCGTTATTTCAGAGGCCATGTTTGTGAACAGACTAGATCCGTCCCTGTGTAGAATGGAGTTTGAACTGAGTTTCGAAATGGAAATTGAGACGCGCTAGTGATCTCGCGCTTCTGACGCCTCCTCTGGACAGTACCTTAATTGCTATACAACACACTGTAGCACTACCTCCACAGATGACAGCACAGTTGTGGAGAGATATCTGCCGGAAGCTCGGGCTAGTAAGGAAGCAATCTGGTCCGAAAGAGAGGCTATGGTAGAGCGTACGAGTGCTGCACTACAGGCAGTCTCCGAATGGGGCAAAGCCAATCTTGTAGCATTCAATGCCGCCAAAACACAGGCGTGTCTTTTCACCGCTAAAAGGAGCCCGTTCACCTTGGCTCCTACTTTTCAGAATGTATCCTTGGAGTGCACCAACCGCCTTCAGCTTTTGGGAGTAGAGATTTCCTCGAACCTTAACTTTGGGCGGTTCATTGAGTCCAAGGCCAGGGTGGCTGCTAGAAAACTTGGCGTTATCGCAAAGGTCCGGCGGTACTTCACACCGGGGCAGCTTCTAATGTTGTACAAAGCACAGGTCCGCTCGTGTGTGGAGTACTGCAGCCACATTTGGGCTGGTGCTGCGAAATGTCACCTGGATACTTTGGATTCAGTGGAGAGGCGTGCGAAGAGGCTGATTGGCGACCCAGACTTAACTCGAAACGGTCTCCAAAGCCTGGAGCACAGGCGTAGAGTAGCCAGCCTTTCGGTCTTCTATAGGTTGCATTCTGGTGAGTGTGCAAGGGAATTGCATGATTTAATTCCCCCATCACCGTTCCACCATCGGACGACCCGTCGTACGGCGAGTTTCCACCCTTACGTTGTTGATACCACTGCGACCCGGACGAAGCGTTTCGCTTCCTCTTTTATACCGCGTACATCGAGGGACTGGAACAATTTGCCAGCGACGGTGTTTCCGTCACATTACAATTTGAGTGTCTTCAAGGCTAGAGTGAATAGGCTCTTAATAAACTAGCGCGCTTTACCATCAATGATCGCATCACTGCTTACCATCAGGCGGGATTGCGGTCAAGCGCTTGTTTATAACTTTAAAAATAAAAATAAAAAAAATACCTACAAGTTACAACGCCACACCCGAACTGTTTTGTGACGTCACGCGAATCCTGTATCTCACAAGCGGAGTTTACCGTGCAAACCTGTTTTTTTTTTAGTATTGTATAATTGCATGGCACACGTGTAAGCACAATGTACTTGCTGTAAAGCATCTATTTGTTGGTTAGTTTTTTTTTGTTGTTTTTTTTTTATGTGTTTTCCATAATGACGCTCTTAGCGTACAATATATTTCTGCATCGTTCTCACACGGTTATTTGAACATGAATGATGTAATCAAATATTTGACAAATTTAAAAGAGAGTCCATGGAGTTTCTTGCGCGTTATTCTCCATAGGTACCTACTCTTTGGAATGGGCGACTAGCTTCACCTTACTGACTGACCGACTTTCTGACAATTCAAACAGGCACTTTTGAATAACTGGTTTATCCACACTAATATTATAAATGCGAAAGTAACTCTGTCTGTCTGTCTGTTACGCTTTCCCGCTTAAACCTCTCAACCGATTTTGATGAAATTTGGCACAGACATTCTTTAGACCCCGAGAAAGAACATAGGCTACCTTTTATCCCGGAAAAATTAGATGTTCCCGAGGGAAATCTAAAAAGCGCGATATAACCGAACTCCACGCGGGCGAAGCCGCGGGCGGAAAGCTAGTTTGAAATAAATGCTTTGATTTGATTCGACTAGCACGCATACAACTTCCCAACATAAACCGTTGGGCAAGTGCCCGCCAGACACAACACTAGTTTGGTCGGAAGATCCTCACTTTTCTATGAAGTATGAGGGAACTTTACTCCCTGTTCCTGATGCCTCCACAACACTATTACTATAAATTGGAATAATTTTGAAGCATATTGCTAATCCATTGTTCCATACATTGGAACACCACCGCATTCTATGCCCGTATGGTACCGGGCTTAGAATAGTACCAACCCATATCCTCCCGTGGGTGTGGTCAGAGGCGACTAGCGACGCAGCGCTTTCCTGTGGAATATCAAATTACTGCGATCCGCAACCCACCGGGATTATGGAATTGCCCCCCATTGGAATGAGAACCTTGGGGGGACAGCATTTGTCCAGCATCTGTCACCCCCAAACATCAGGACCCGAGGTGGCGACGCGAAGTGTTCTACGCGCGCCACTCATAGATCTTACGGAGGGAGTCATACACCTCACTCCCCTGACCGGGGACTGCTCCAATCCCGAGAGGCCCGGCACCAATCGGGGATTACGGAAGCAGTGTTCGTCTTAGGTGTGAGATGGATCAGCGGGGGTGGTTTTTAGTCAGCAAGAGTCTGACAGACTCCATCACCCGCACCAGGCTGACATCCAGGAGGATTTTCCAGTCCAAAAACAAAAAAAAAATAGGCCTTTTTCGAGCAATGGACATCTACAGGCTGGAAAAGATGAAGAAGAAGATATGTTGGCAAAATTTATCCACTCAAAAAAAATATTATTTAAAAACAAAAACCCGCCTGCATAAAACTCTAACGAACTGAAAAGGTAAAAAGTTGCACGGGTAATTACTTCAATTAATACATACAAAAGATTTTTTCCTATTAAAAAATTTTATATTTAAAGACTTTTTTTATAAAATGTAATTAAAATCCTTAATTTTGATACCCAGCTTGATATGCTTGGCAGAAAAAATATATAATTCTTTTTCTTGTTCCATTTAATATTAAGTTAAATACATATTTAGATTCAGTGTTTAAAATCCTTAATTTTGATATCCCACTCGTTAAGCTTGGTAGAAATTTATTTCTTTATATCCTACAATATGGCGTTATACATCCGCCTGCCGCCATTTTGGTTTTTTTAAATGTCACCTATCTAGTAGCAGTTGGGCAATTAAGGCAAATCTAACGATACCTCAAATGTGAAAATTCGTTCAGCGGTCCTGGAGATACTAGGTAATAAAGAATAATACATACAAGATAGGCACTAAAAACATAACCCTCCTGGCAGTCTGGTAATAAAGTAAGTAACGCAATGAATATTGTTGAACAGTCAAAATAAAAGCCATTATTGCTACTGATACGGTGTTACGCATCAACCTGCTGGCTTTTACATAAAACTATAATACTGTTAAAGTATGCAACCATTCTTATATGAAGCACATTCAAATTTCCCGGTTCCTTCCCATTCATTCACATTCAGCGCTCACGAATAACTTCACTCACTCTCTCT
Source organism: Sesamia nonagrioides (assembly GCA_017933935.1). Taxonomy (NCBI): domain Eukaryota; kingdom Metazoa; phylum Arthropoda; class Insecta; order Lepidoptera; family Noctuidae; genus Sesamia; species Sesamia nonagrioides. The sequence continues at coordinate 1,734,266 of JADWQK010000407.1, forward strand.
CTCTTCCGACCCCAAAATGCCGGTTAAGCTTAAGGGGCAGGTCTATAAAACCATCATTAGACCTGTTCTTCTGTATGGCAGTGAGACGTGGCCTGTGCTTGAGCGACACAAGCAGGAGCTGCGTGTCACGGAGATGAATATGCTGCGGTGGATGTGTGGAGTTACGCGGAAAGACCGCATCAGGAACTCCCGCATCCGGGGCAGCCTTCGTGTCCGTGACATTGCAGACAAACTGCAGGAGGGTCGCCTACGCTGGTACGGCCACGTCTTACGCAAACCGGCATATTACGTGGGTAACAAATGTCTTGCCATGGCGCCTCCGCCGGGCCGGAACAAGCGATGTAGACCAAAGAAGTGTTGGCTTGACGTTGTAAGAGATGACATGCGTGCCAACAAGCTCTTACCACAGGATGCTAAAGATCGTGCGAAATCTAGGAGAATGTGCAGGAAAGAGGACCCCGGGCTCCAACGCGAAAGCCGCGGATGCAACCGGGATGAGCGCTGAGATGACGATGATGACTCTCTCTCTCTTCAACAATATCGAAAAAAGTTCACCATGCGCGCCGGCCGGCTTATCATAAAAATTCTATAAATCGATAATTACCCCTTGAAACCACCAATAAAGTGACCAAGTGAACATCTCTGGAGGCCTCCATCACAACCCAGAGAGTGCAGCGCTGGGAATCCCGTAAGTCCACCCTTGTTTCATTTGTATGTGCTTGGGGTTCGTGGGGATTCCACCGAGTTTCCCAGAAGACGCGCCTAAGAAACGCAGTCCAGCTATCGAAGAAATATCAGTATACCATCACCAAACAAATACAGTACCTCTTTTCCAAGAAAGTCTTCCCGTTGTTGTAATTTTTGCCCATAGCGGTGGCTTTCCACGCGAAGTAGGCGCCCGACGGGTCGCACTGGAACAGGTAAGGTCTGTCAGACTCCCAGCCGCAGATCAGCAGAGACACACCGAAGGGACGGACACCACTGTGGACAAATAATGTTGGTTAGGGAAATGAGTAAATTTCCTAGAGTTGTTTTAGGCTCTTAATAAACTAGCCCGTCTGATGGTAAGCAGTCATGCAATAGGGTATTTGACTAAAAAAAACTAATTAGTCCGTCAGTCAGATTTCCAAAAAATACTAGACACGTATTTTTTCTTTTTTAATATAAACAAAAAATGAAGACGACACAGCGCGTTGAAAACTCGTGTGACGTCACTGCACGCTACACTTTTTAGCGGCCAGTGACGTCACCAGCCACCACTCCTGATCTTTGATGCCTTTTATATTTGTCAATTTTTATTGATTTGATAAAATAAAATATATATATCCAATATTTTTTTTTTCTTTAATCAGAATGACAGACTAAATAGAATCCTTTTTTTTTTTAACCCAGGAAACATCCCTCCTAGTGGTTAAAACATCAGCCTCTCAAGTATGTGTGTGCGGGTTCGATTCCAGGTTAGGCAAGTACCAATGTAACTTTTCTAAGTATATCTTGGACACCAATGACTGATCAAAAGGTGAAGAAAACATCTTGAGGACACCTGGACTTCTGAAAGTCTGAAATCACCAACCCGCATTGAGCAAGCATGGTGATTATGCTCAATTCTTCTCTGTATGAGAGGAGACCTGTGCTCAGCAGTGGGACAATAAAAGTTTGTTGATGATGATGATGATACATCGAGGAAATAAAATAATTTGGCAGCGTCAGAATTCCGTCTAACTACAATTTAATTGTCTTCAAGGATAGAGTGAATCCAAAGTCCTCGCCCACATGTGGGAGTGGCGAGAGGAGGCAAAACGCCGGGGCATAACTCCGCTGCCGCGAGATATTGCGGTACGGCGGAAAGAGCTCCGGCGGGATCTCATGGCAACATGGAGAGTGCGATTGTCGCAACCCAGTGCTGGGCACGCCACAATAGCGGCGGTAAGTCCCCTCTTTGAGGAGTGGCTAGAGAGGCGCCACGGCGCCCTCACCTTCCGTCTGGCGCAGGTCCTCACCGGACACGGTTGTTTCGGGAGGTTCCTGTTCCGAATAAGGCGGGAGGAAACGCCAGGGTGTCACCATTGTGTGGATCGCCCTGAGGACACGGTGGAGCATACGGTGGAGGTCTGCCCGGCTTGGGTAGAGCACCGCCGTGTCCTCGTAGCGGCGATCGGCGGTGATCTCTCGCGTCCGACCCTGGTCCAGGCCATGGTCCGGAGCGAGAGTGCATGGCAGGCCGTCACCTCCTTCTGCGAAGCAGTAATGCTGGCAAAGGAGGAGGCGGAGCGCGTGAGGCAACGGGAATCCCAGAGCCCTCACGCCACTAGCCACCGCAGGAGACGCCCTGGTCGGGAGATGACACCAAACTCCCAGCCAGCGTAGGCGCGGGCCTGCGGGCGGTGAGCAATGGGCAGCTCGCCGCCCGGTAAGGACCAGGCTCGAGTCGACGGCGCGTCGTGTTTCACGCGCGCCTCAAAGAGATGTCAGCACATCGTGACGGGGTCCACGAAGACCGATGCCTCCTGGGTCGGGGTTGCGGGTTGGTTAAACAAGAAACCGTGGCCTTGGCCGTCCCACAGGCAAGTGAAGAAACACGGGTGGGTTTTAGTCAGTAAAAGTCTGACATGCCCTTCCGCTCCGCCCAGAGCGGAAGAAGTCATTTGATGATTTCCCATCCTAACAAAAAAAAAAAAAAAGGATAGAGTGAATAGGCTCTTTTTTTTTTTGATATGGCATCTCGTAGGTGGCTACTAGGAGACCGTAACTACTTAATCGGACTTTCCTGTGGATGCCTTAATTAAAATTAAAGCCTCCAGCCAGGGGCACTTAAAACTAAATTAAAATTAGTCGACTACGCACTAAGGGCACCCCCTGTGGGGTACGACGAACCTCGGCTTAGGGCGTCGCTAGAGAGGACAGCAAGGGACGGCTGGATCGAATGTGTTCTTAATGGTTTGATGACCGCGGCGTTTCCTAGTACTAGCTCTGAGAAGAAACGCCGAAACAAACTCAGAGGTCATTGATGGGACATTATGATATTACTGGCTCAGCTGCGGCGCGGGCTGGCCTTCATCGGACAAGGGACGGGGAAGGGGATTACTACGTGGAGCGCGTCGCGATGGACCTCGGCGGCGAGGTCGGTAGGTCGGTCTGTTTTTGTGTAATGTGCTGGTGGCCCTATTGGCCTCTTGGAGGAGGGTAATGGGGTCATCGGGGTCTGTGAGGAAATGCCGAGGGCGGCGAAGTCGGGAGTGAATAGGCTCTTAATAAACTAGCGTGCTATAGCATCAAAGATTGCGTCATTGCTTACCATCAGGCGGGATTGCGGTCAAGCAATAGTTTATAATTTATTTAAAAAAAATATATAACAGTGTATCTTGACTGAGTTATTTCGGTAATTTTACTTAAATAAATTGGATTATCAATTAGTTGTTCTAACTTACCCAGATTGTGTATACTCCTGCATTACAGTAGCCACTCGTTGCACTAATTGAGCAGTAGGAATAGGCTCATGGTACATCAGGTAGTACTGCTGAGCCATCTTACGTGCTTGGGTGACCAGGAGACGGTAGTCAGGGCCCATTCCGGAGTAAACCATGCCTAGAAGAAACGTTCAAGAAAGTAAAGGATTAGATGTAAGTAGGTCAAATGTTAAATTCTATTATCAACTGGCTGCATGTTTAACTTTAGAATAAAAGGCATCTGGAAACTATAAAATACTTAAGAATAAATGACAGTTGCGAACATACGCTCAACATGCCTATTAAGACACAGAAGGGTGTTAATATGGAAAGACAGTGACTCACAGTGTGACCATCTCAGAAATAGCGAATCTGCCACGAAATGAGCGAAATTCTGCCAAATTCTGCCACACGTGACCCCAAAAAATGCCAAAAATATGCCACCATGAAAACGAAAAAAAAAAATACGTTTTAATGAAATTTGTTTATCAAAAATAAATAAATATATAAAAAATTCTTCCATATAGCAGTCAAACACCTGTTATTAATTCAGCAACTGGCTCTAGATGTCAACATTTGTGTCCAATCTTCATTTTCGTATTAGGTAGATTGGAAGACATCTTCTTATTCATATTTTCAGTTGGCTTAAAGAAAACACAATTTCCGTGCTAATCCCCTCTTTAGTGACTATTGATAGAAGAAACGTGTTGATTTAAGAACCTATTCCTAATTTTTGTTTTATTTAAATTTATCTGAGATAATATACTCTCGCACGAAGCATTAGACATGGGCAAAGATAATAAAGCTTTTGTGAAATTTGTAATAATTGGATATTTTGTCCAAATATTACAAAGGAGACGGGCGAAAGTTCATACAAAGTTGGGCCTGATTGGACAGCCACGATTATTGCATTAAATCATTACAATATTAATACTATTTAAAAAATAAAACTTTATTTAGAATGGTAGAATCGGAGAAAAAAGAAATAGGGCATTATTAGCTTGCACAAAACTAACCTCATTTGCTTTTTTATAAGTTTTCTTACAAGCTGTCAGCGCTCTTAAGGTATATTTAAGTAATTATTCAGACTTTTTTGTAGACTAGATTTTATCAGAATGTATTTTTATGACATTAATAAATCATGAGTGTGGTTTCCAAAGGGCCGGCGGCGCTTAACTACATATTAAATGTTACAAAGAAGGAGGCTAAAAAAGAATTAGGAAAACCATTTACAATCTAATTATAGAAAAGAGTAAGCAAGAATAAAAATCACATTTCTCATGTATATCGATTTATTAATCATCCAATTCATCATATACAATTAATGCTGGCAAAGGAAGCGAAGCTCGTGAGGGAGCAGGACTCCCAGTGCCCTCACGCCTCTAGCCGAAGCAAAAGACGCCGTGGTCGGGAGACAATATCGAACTCCCAGCCATCATAGGCGCTGGTATGCGGGTTAAACAACAAAAAAAGAATCAAAAGATAATTTATTTAAAATAGCCTGAGCATCAGCACTTTTTGAACATCGTTATTACATAAGACAGTCCCTCAAAACGCCCACCCATCGACACTTCCTAGTGCTTTCGCTGGAAAGAAGAAGCGGAACAAACTCCCCAGCAACACAGATGTCTATTCATTTAAAAAAAAAACTTGGCTTTATACAATAATAAGTAGGTATAGTAATGAAGACAAGAAAACACAACAACAATGAAATTATTTATTATATACCAGCTAGTCACGCCAAAATACCAGTCCGTTTACCTTAGACCAAGAAATTACAGTAATATTGTTTTATAGCCTCTCTCCATTAAAAGAACTGTCAACTAAAATATAAGTAAAATATGTTTTTGAACTAACATGTCTTGATTTAATTCGACCTCTCAATAGCCAGCAAGAATGAGTGTATGTTGACAGTTCTCTTAGTAGGTTACTGTCCATATTTCGACACACTTCTGTTTCTGATCTACCATCTTCTCGTATATGCTCAGTGAGCACACACACACGGCTAGGTCATATTATGGTGAGCACTGCTCACCATAATATGACCTAGGCTGTTTAATTTGGTAAATACCTAAAGATACTTTTATTAAATCACTATGTGTGAGCTGTGGAAAATCATTTAAGTTATCATTTTGAACATTTATCTTTTTCTCTGTTCATATTGTCATTGATTATTTGTAAAATATCTTCAGCATCAACACGATTTGTAATGGGAGACTGAAAAGCATTTAATAGTAAGGCAGCCTTAAAATCAGCCATTAAATGTTTTGAGGCAGTATTAAAATAATCTTGTCTAAATAATTTAAAAGCTCTCTTAAGCCTTCTGTTCACCACTTCAACAACCCATATGCATATGGTGACGGCCCTTGATTTATTAGCATCCAAATGAGGAATGCTGTCATTCACCCTCCGGCAATGATGATGGTTGGTAAGTTCTATAACCTAGTATTATAAATGTATTTATCCTGGGGGTAAACTGTTGAGTGCCCTGTGACACAGCTACGTTGGTGGTAGACTGTGAAGTTGACTGCGAAGTTGTACCATCATATTCACTTGTGAAATCTACTGCTGCTGAAGATCCAGATGATCCAGTCATAAAATGATGAGCATTTCTATCAGCTCTCACCCAGCAATGATGACATATGAGAGTTCGAGCTCTTGAAATCTGGAAAAAAAATTATATCATGGGTCTCTTTCTAAAAAAAGTAATACATACATCACTCCGTAGTCTGTAAGCAATTCTGTAAGACCTAACTTCTTTGCTAGATACTAATTTAAATGTCTGTGCTAGTAATAATTAATTATTGTTGATACACTGTTTGTTCCGTTCCTACAGACAAACCATGAAAACAGTTTTGTGCTTTTATCTCAATGTATTGTGCACTAGGTTGAGAAAATAAATAATAATAATAACGCAAATCTCTTCTAATCTACACCTTCGGGAAATACAGGCTGCAATATAATTATTTGTGTTTTTTTACAATGCCTAGATATATTACACTTACTTTTCCATATAATTTTTTCTCATGAATGTGACACTAATTTACAAAAATGATTCTCTAAAGCTGACTGCTATTTCAGAGATTAGTGTGAAAAAATAAAAAAAAAACAGTAGTATACATAGATTACCCTGTGGTAGTATAAAATACAAAACAACTAAACCTAATAAAAACTTACAGTCCGAGGCAATATCCATTCAGATATGACTGCATGAATAATTCTTCTTTCACGTTGGATGTTGTGTCAGTTGTGTGCAATGAATGAGATCTTGCCCGCAACACTGAACGTCCACAGTTCACACACACTTGGAGATGTCCAGTCATTGGAGATGGAAGTTGCTCATCTATGCCCAAGGCATTCACAGCTAAATCTCTGCATCCTTGGTAAATGTGTTAAGATCTATTAACCTACAACAATATTAGATTATTATTTACAGCTTCCACAAATAATAATTACAGAATTATGATGCAGAACATTGTTTATATTCTTTGCACAAAATAAAAACAGTGATAAAACTGTATCTTTCAGAATTGTATCACTTCTTACTGAGATCATGCTGATACTAGGATTATAGTACTTATATTGATGTTTTCATATAAGGTCATTCAATTTTAGTATTGTTTCATCGATTTTGTTGAATTCTTACAAGTAAGTTAGATAAAAAGAACTATCTTCCGTAATTGATAATCAAACTGTAAATCTTACTTGGAATTCAAATAAATCAAGTGCATTAGATTATATTACATATATATATATTATATTGAAATTGGAATATTATTATTGAAACATAATTCAATATTAAACCTATGTAAAGGTATCCTTGTTGGACTCTACTCGAAAAATATCACAACGTGAAGTTTTAATTAAATACATACGTTTTAAATAAATACTTACCACTTGAGGTGCAATCCATTGCTCTATAGCTGAAAGAATGCGTTCCGCTTTTATTTGTCGTAACTCGATATGATACAATGAAGACGTTGGTCACTCATTGTATGTTGTTTCGAAATAAGTCGAGTAAGAAAGATATCAAAGTCCGTTGTGAGAAATGCGTGGATCATCCGACAAAATAATAGCCGTCAGAATCCTAAATACGTTGCCAAAGACGCAAAATAATATAAAACTACACGAAAATACAACAAAATACAATATCCACTACGGCAAGTTCAAACCCGGAAGCAGGGGGGGCACACTTAACACTTCATCAATTTTTACAGTCGACAGCGACACCTGAACTCTGGCGAGTGAACAACTTGGCAGCCATCTTGTCTCTAGGGTCAAATAAAGGTCAATGACAATGCCATATTTTTTCATTTTAATTTTCATAAAAGAAGTAAGATGGCGGATAGAGAATCAAACAATTTTATTTTATTTAGATTTGTGTTGAATTAATGTAACAAGTGCACGTGTTATTGCCAAAATTGTGGTGTCTCTACATGACGACAGGATGCAGATGGATAAATTACCATGGTTATGTGTTGTTACAAAATAATATACTTATTTGTGACACTTTCGGCTAATTTGTAATATCATTTCTGTGTGTGTCAGCTGTGAAGTTTCTACTCATAAAATAAATGAATTACTCAATACTTTTTTTTAATCATCTGAAAACCCAGACCTATATTATACATAGCTACGTACGCATAGGTACGTAACAATAATATACATAGCTACATGTGCATAGGTATGTAGCTATAGTATACATACTCTACATATGCATAGCTACGTATATCACTCAGTAGTAGTTGTTCACCCGCCAAATGTAAGGGGGCAGCACTTTCCATACATGCAAATTTTACCACAGAGTTGTCACTCTTTATTTATATACTTACTATACTCTTTGCCCGGAAGGGAATAATTTTTGACGTTTAACGTCACGTTGTTTTACTTTGTTGCCTGTATAATAAAAAAGTATGATTGATCGATTATCAAATCGATCTGTTGATCAATTTGTTTTAAGATGTTTTTGTAATTAAGTTATAATATATAATATAATTAAGACCTTATATTAAAAGATTTTCTAAACCGAATCTGTAGAAATGTACTGATTCACTTTTAATTTTATTTTTATTTTTTTAATAATTTGATTTATCGATTATAACTTATTAATGATTCGCATTTCATCTGGTAACATTGTTGAAAAGTGAAAGTAAAGAAAGTCAGTATTATTTCATTAAATATTATCTTTTTTATTCTGTCGAAAACAGAATTAGTAATAAATGATTGAAAATAAAAAAAATAAATTAAAATTATTGACAAATAATTCATTTATACAGTTCAGGCCCAATTTCGCCCGTCTCCTTTCACAACAGCTCCCCAAAATTTGTCTACGTTCAAAATTGTGCTGGTTGTGCTACTTCCACCTGATTGTAACAAGTATCTTACAATGATAACAAATTTAATTTGTCGAAGTTCATCATCAACTTTTTGAATGTCATTTTCGTCTTTTGGAAAATTCTTTGCTACGTTTAATGTTGAAGTAAAATCTTTGTAAACTACATGCTGTGGATCCAAAAACTGTAAATCTCTCTCTAATGTCTATAAGCACGCTCATATCTTCTGTTCATTATTACTTAGAACAGAACCTCACCACTCACAATCACGAAACACAACACACCAAAACTCAAAAGAGAATAAGGTAATAAAGTCTGTTTGAAATGAAAACATTAAAAGTGTATAAGAATATGAACACAATAACCATTTCGTTACAGTCTATAATCCTATGACGCACTTGTTTTACAACTTGATAAGCTGGGAGTCCCCGTACGAACTGTCTATGAAATAGGTGTTGCGAGTTTCACAAAATCAATTTTACCAAATTACTTAAAACACCTACAGTAATTCATTTGAAAAAGATGAACGCATCAAAAATTGAATTCGGTTATTTTTATTTCTTCAAAATGTTTTAAATCCGTCAAAATCTTTTAAATCTGCCAAAATCTGCCAAATTTTCAAATCGTCACCATAATCTGCCATCATCAAAATTTAGGGGCGAAATCTGCCAAAATGGCAGAAATCTGCCACAAATGGTCACACTGGTGACTCATCCACATATTATCAATTGATGCAATTTAGCCATGAGCTACAATTTAGACATGGGCCAGTGTGGTAGAATATGGCCCACTCCCTCTCATCGAGTGGAGGCCTGTGTCCTGACTTTCAACTGTTGTCAGTGCAGTGTAGTTCATCATAAATAAAGCCTGGAGACAGACGGATAGACAGCAGAGTCTTAGTAGAAGGACCCCGTTGTTACCCATTGGGTATTATATCCTGAAAGCTATGCCAAAAGGACCTCAGTCCAGCATATGTCAGATGACAACACAAGTTGTGCCACTTGTCACTAAATTCATCTGCAACCTACAAGTGTGTGAGTTGTAGATGAAACCATTAATTTGAAAAATAACCACATGCAGTGGGGATTTGTGTATTTTACTACTATGAGTTTGTGATGTAATTTTTTGCATTTTTCAGATTAATATATTGATACTTTAAATTGCAAATCGACTAATTCTACATTTAGTTAAAAAAATCTTTTTGTTTAACTCTTAAAAACACGATAGTATTTTAATTAGTATGTATGGAGTCTACATTATCAGAAATACAAGCGTACGATATTATCCCACAGCGGTATTTTAGATGTTTCCTTAAGTAATGTAAAAAAATGTACAGTTTCAATTAAGCATTTCCTGAGAAAAATGCATGCATGGAGTTAGCTGCTTTGCAAATTAAGGTATTGACATGGATATGTAGCCTATGACATAGTGATAATAATAACATGGCTTTCTATTGGTAAAAGAATTTTCTAAATTGGTTCAATAGATCTCAAGATTTTCAGTTAGCCTGAGGATATCTTATCTTACATTTACAGTCTTCAATCTCCACTCAAGAACAGCAAACACTACCCAGTAGTCATTGAATCTATGACTAATTAATATGGCTGGCTGTATTAATGCAATGACGAGTGGTAATGCGACCATGCCACATAAACCTGGTTATTCTGGGAGCTATGTCGACAGCTTTAGTTCTCTGCCAGATTACCCTTATACCCTTACCGTCATCCTTCCTATTCCTAAGTTTTTAAGTGAATAAATAGGCTTAATAAACTAATGCGCTTTACCATCAACAATTGCATCACTGCTTACCACTAGGCGGGATTGCAGTCAAGCACTAGTTTATAATTACAAAAAAAAAAATTACTGCCATTTCATAAATGGGTAACTTACCAATATGACCTGTGATCATCTCCACCTTGTTGACGCTGTGCTCATCATAGAGTATGCTCTTATGCTTATTCTCTGTGGCTATCACGACGCCATTGGACGCTGGAAATAAGCAGAGATGCAAACTATTGTTACTGGTTCATTATTGACAGCGAATAATATAACATATAAACAAATTATCATTTAAGATATTCTAGGATTTAAGGTCGGTAATACTATAATGCCTTGCAGATTAAAACGGCCCCCGTTAAGATTGCCCCCCTTCAATATAGAAGGTTTTGCACAAAAGTAAATTTAGTTGGAAATGTTGGAATAAAGTATCTTCTATTTTGTTAAGTCATCTATGATAAGTAGAAGACAGGTTTAAGAATGTATCCTAAGCCGAAAGAAACCTGCGTTTAGGCAATAAGTTTATACATTTGTAACGAGAATATCAAACAGTGAATTGCATAAATCTACCGACGCTAATATAACCTCGAAAATAAACAGAACTTACCTTTGATTCCGACGGATGTACCGCCGGCAGCTACTGCAGCTAACGCATATTCAATTTGAACTAATTTCCCTGAAGGGCTGTGAAAAAATGAGAATTCTCATTGTAATTACACTAAACATACACATGAATTTGGAAACACGTAACAACTTCGAAATAATGACGAAAAATCTTCGAAAAATTTACAAATAAGTAGTCAAGCGATTGATCTTGGTGTATTTAACGGTTTAAATACTCAAAACCACGTAAATAAATAAGTTTTTTTTACCTAAAAGTGGTGAGAGAGAAACTGTAACGTTCCGACGCCATGATTACAAAGCGATTTGTCAAAATTTCGCGCTGTCATGTTGTCAGCAATGCCTAAATGTCAAAAGAACGTTTTGATATTTCTTTACCGATTCAGGCAAATTATTTTCTGCGTTTATCATCATCATTCACAGCTACATATTATGTAGGATTTACGTACTTAGGTATGTACAAAGGAGCTTTGTATTATTCAGTAACTAGGTTGTAGAATCATGCTATTTATAAAATTGGTATTCAGTTGTAATTTAGACTTAGCTGTCGACAGTAATTTAAGGCAGTATTAGCAGCGTTAAAAGCTCTGAGATAACAGCCTAAATTCACCCACAGTTTTGCTTTATTTGTACCAATCCCCTGGTTTACTCATAATGCCACATTTTCTATATTATCGAATTTGTTTTAGAACTTATTTGCCCTGAGGTTAATACCGCAATTATTCAAATTATTGAGCGAATCCGTAGACCTGAACATATGATTGGCGGATCTATTGACCAATCGGAAGACAAGGAATGCGCTCAATAATTTGATTGATTGACATTCCTGAAAATATTTACTCCAGCTTCGCTGTGCTATTTATAAATTTAATGATCGAAAATATAGTTAAATAGCAGTAGTGTGATGGTTTTGGAACTTCCTCCAATGCACGGAACTGTATCGCCAGTTTCCGATATGTCGGAAGGCACGTTAGAGAGAAATCGCGCGGAAAAAGCGCTTATAGTTATTAAAAGGCCTCCGAATTCCCTCAAAAACCCTGGAAGCAAGAACTACTGTGATAAAAATGGCAATGATGTTAAGAAGTGTGTTCTCCAATGTAAATACAATGGGACGAGGAGTTTCGCGTTCTGGCTGTTCGTTTTTTTGGTGGTTGTGTTCGGGTTCGCGAATCTGGTGCTTTCAGCGTTTATGATGTTTGTGCTGAAACTAGGCAAAGGTAATATTGTTCTTGAACATGCCTTAAACCTCCTTAAATTTATATTTTACCGCCTAGGTTCTTTAGAGGGTATACAGAGCTGTATATTAAGGCCTTTGTAAGTAGGACAGCTACCAAATGTCTTTAACTGGTCAAAACTACAGATCTTGGGCTGCTAATGAGAATGATCTGCTAGAAAAACTGAAGACCTATTGGCCTAACCTGGAAAACACACCCATGGTAACCCAGTGGTCACCCTTGAACAATGGACTAAGAATCCCTTGAAATTAATAAACCATATGTCCATTTAAGTTTTTTTAACAATCTTTAATAAGCGGTATAAATTCATAACTAAAAAAAATACTTAATCTAACATTTCAGGAATGGAAAGTATGGAATTTCTACCTGAACATAATGCGGTCAAGTTCTTTGGAGACACGGACTTTGAGCACCTTTATAAGAAAGATGGACTGATTGAGAGTTTCCGAGATACACCCATGAGCATCTCCAGTGAGAATGGATCCGTTCTCTTCAATTTACAGACTAAGTAAGTGAAGAAATGTGGTTTCTTACCTTTGTTGTCGGAGCAACACCTTCAAAAGGCATCCGATCTTTGGGGACCGAGGTCAGGGAATGTGGGATTTATACCTCACTAAAACCATGGTGATCACCATCCGCACACGGGGGTGGTCCAGTTCCTCTTAAAATACCAATTCCAGAACCGCCCCCATCTCATTTCTTACTTACCCCATTTTTGATATCCATTTTTTTTTTTTTTTTTTTTATAAGATATAAACAAGCGCTTGACCGCAATCCCGCCTGATGGTAAGCAGTGATGCGATCATTGGTGGTAAAGCGCGCTAGTTTATTAAGAACCTATTCACTCTAGCCTTGAAGACACTCAAATTGTAATGTGACGGAAACACCGTCGCTGGCAAATTGTTCCAGTCCCTCGATGATATCAGACTTGATACTGTAAGCATTTATTTCATAGGAACCCATTATAAGCACATATTTGCCTCTCCTTCCCCTCCAGCCCTCCATATTCCATCCAAAGGTTGCCAGTAAAAGATTGTTCTTAGTGATAAGACCACCCATTGTGTCACCCTTTGTAAAATCTTTATATTTATGTTATGTAATTAATTTGGTGTACATAATGAAGAGTATTCATGGGGTTGATCAGTGAGTAATATGTAAATAGTTGCCTAATCCAAAGCATAATAGGTACTTAATTTATATTAGTTATTGTTAATTGGAAACTGTTCTCACGCGCCTAGTATTGTCAGCTGAGTTGTGCGCTCGGTAAACACACTCCAACAATTTCTAAATGTATTTCGCAAAAAATATAACATGGTGTAAAAGTGATTGTGTGTGGGAAATACATTACATACAGTCCGAATACCGCATGTAAACTTGTATAAGGCAGCCAAGAGACCCACACCCTTGCTGCCACAAGATTGCTACTCTGTGTTGCCAGGGGGGGCCGGCCATATGTTACCAAAAAAGTAAAAAAACTAAAACCCAACTACGACAAAAAACGACGCTGAAAAAGTATAAAACAAGATTTTCAGAATACTGAACTGAACAGAGTTGCTAATATTTGTGTATAAGTAAATGGACACAGTAGACTCTACCAAGATGCCTTCGTTGTAAATTGACAATAATGTCATACAATACTATTCTGAAGTATGCAATATTCACTCAGTGGCGGCGTAAGGGGGGGGCGGTGGGGGCGGTCCGCCCCGGGTGCCAAGCATCAAGGGGTGACAGAATCATACTTAAGATCTACAATGAGCCAAACACAACTTTCCAGTCTATCCATATGGTCCATTGAAAAGGAGAGGAAAGTAAATTTTGATAATGTCATTGAGTCATCATCATCATCATCTCAGCGTATAATCCCGGTTGCATCCGCAGCTTTCGCGTTGGAGCCCAGGTTCCGCTTTCCTACACTTACTCCTCCATTTCGCATGATCTCTGGCACCCCGTGGTGTGAGATTGTTGGCACGCATGTCATCTCTTACAACGTCAAGCCAGCACTTCTTTGGTCTACCTTGCTTGTTCCGGCCCGGCGGAGGCCTCATGGCAAGACATTTGTTACCGACTTAATATCGTAAGACGTGTCCGTACCAGCGTAGACGACCCTCTTGCAGTTTGTCTGCTATGTCACGGACACGAAGACTGCTACAGATGCGGGAGTTCCTGATGCCGACTTTCCACGCCACGCTCCACAAATCCACCGCAGCATATTCATCTCCGTGACACGCAGCTCCTGCTTGTGTCGCTCAAGCACAGGCCACGCCTCACACAGAAGAACAGTTCTAATGATGGTCTTATAGACCTGTCTCTTAAGCTTAACCGGCATTTTGGAGTCACAAATGGCACCTGTCACCTCACGCCATTTTGCCCAAGCTGCGGAAATGCGTGCGTGCTGCGGCCCCAGGTATTTAAACTGGTCTGTGCACTCAACCATGTCTCCGCCAATGCACAAAGACATAGGGTCATTTTGCTGACCATGTACACCGTCTTCGCCACACTGAGTTTAAGACATCCGTTCTCAAGCGAATTCTTCAGACTTACACCCGCCGCAGCAACGTTTCCCTGTCCGTGTCTGCCAGCGCGATATCATCAGCATACATGAGCAGCCAGGGAGGTTGCTCATGTGAATTCTTGATGCTGTCTGACAAGACGTCCAATATCACGCTGAACAGAAGCGGACTAAGGACGGACCCCTGGTGAACTCCGACGGTGATAGGGAAGGATTTAGTGTCGCCAACAGCGGTCCTAATAACGGAATCGGAATTGAGGTACCTACATGTCTCGAATTATGTCAACATAGGCTTCTGGTACCCCTTTGGACCTCAGTGCCCAACAGATCAGCATATGCAGAGGCGTGTTCTTCGATCTGTACCTCTTCAAGGTGATCCTTAGGGCGAAGATAGGGTCCATAGTTCCGTACCCTGAACGGAACCCATATTGACATGTCGAAACAGCACATTCCTGCCGGATCCGGGAGTTTAAAATCCTCTCAAAGGTCTTCATGGTGTGGGACATGACCTTTATACCGCGGTAATGACCACACTCCTGGACCGAGCCCTAGCCTTTAAAGACTGGAGTGATAATACTTAGCCTCCATTGGTTCGGGATTTTGCCGAACAGGAGCACGCGGTTCAGGAAGTTGAGTTAACATGCATTCACTCGGTGGTAGGCCATAACATCGGCTGCCGGCAGAAGTTAACACCCACCAGACAAAGTCTTGCCGCCAAGCGATTCGTCGTGTTCCGGCATGATGTCTGGTGAAGCCGTACGGAGGACGGGTCTGAGCAGTTGCGTTGCGATGTGTGGCGGGTGCGATGCGCCAAATGTTGTTGTGTTGGGAGTTTGGTCGTGGAGAGTCTCCAGATCAATCTCCCTCTAGCGCAGCATTGTTTGGTCGTGTTGGTCTTGGGTTCAACATTGCATCACCTCGCTCAACTGCCGTCATCCTTCCTATTCCTTAGTTTTTTAAGTGAATTGGCTTAATAAACTAGTGCGCTTTACCATCAATGATTGCATCACTGCTTACCATCAGGCGGGACTGCAGTCAAGCACTAGTTTGTAATTAATTTTTAAAAAAATGCCCACACCGCGAGGACCCATCGCCTTCCAGGCCTCAATGGGGACTCCGTCAGCTCCTACAGCTTTCCGATTCGCTATGCGACGAAGAGCTGTTTGGACTTCCTCATGCGTTATCGGGGGCATAAATCCAAGGTTTGGAGGGAGTTCCGGTGATAATGTCATTGAGTGTTTTAGCAAAATGAAGTCATGTAAACACGTTTAATATTTGTCGTTTTATTTTGAGGGTGCGCGATAGAAAGTCGCCCCGGGTGCCAACCTATGCTACGCCGCCACTGTATTCACTATGTAGAGATAAATTTTCATGTTTGGAAAACCGCAGTCACACGTTATCAAAGTGCTACGGTAGGTAGGTATATATAACGTGTGACCACGTGCCCAGCAGTGAGACGGTAAAAGGTTGATGATGATGGTGATGATTGTGATGAATACTTAATAATTTTTCTACACTTCTCTTCCAGACCATCTCGCCATGAGAACAAGCTAACAGTGAACACATCTGGAGTCTTTGTGCGAGGAGTAAATGCTTTGGAGCTGAGAGATCCTGAAACTGGTGAGGTGGTCTTCAGTACGGCAGCCACTGACATGAATATACCTGATGGAGTTAATAATTTGAATGCTAAGGTTTGTAATATTTTTAATCATTTTAAATCTCTTCTCGGTGGTAGGCCATAACATCGGCTGCCGGCAGAAGTTACCACCCACTAGACAAAGTCTTGCCGCCAAGCGATTCGTCGTGTTCATGATGTCTGGTGAAGCCGTACGGAGGAGGGGTCTGAGCAGTTGTGTTGCGATGTGTGCCGGGTAGGATGCCCCAAATGTTGTTATGTCGCGAGTTTGGTCGTGGAGGATCTCCAGATCCATCTCCCTCTGGTGCAGCATTGTTGGTTGTGTTGTTGGGTTTAACATTGAATCACCTCGCTCAACCGCCGTCTTCCTATTCACTCAGTTTTTTTGAGTATATAGGCTCTTAATAAACTAGCGCGCTTTACCATCAACGATTGCATCACTGCTTACCATCAGGCATAATTATAAAAAAAAAAATATGGGCTCGTAGCTAAAATAGCTGCCCACTGGAAATTTCGCAGAACTTGTATGAATTTCCCTAATTACTATTAGGGAAATTCATACAAGTTCTGCGAAAGTATAATGCGACTTAAACAGGATTATTTGCATCTATTTGCCCTACACACTACACTACATATACCTAATGTTTCAGGTAGAAGTGATTGTGTAGGTGGTAAGACAAAAAACTCAGGGATGATTCGACCCGCAAAATCTGATTTGCCCCTTAACGAATGCCCCTGACGAATCGCTTGGCGGCAAGACTTTGTCTGGTGGGTGGTAACTTCGTTATGGCATACCATTAATAATTATACAATATGTAAAGAAAACCCCGTCCGACCCAAAAGGATATAAGTATAATAGAGGTTAGGTATAGTACATATGACCAAATAAAATATGAAATTTTACATAATGATCATATTAACAATACTAATGAATTTTGAAAAAATCTTTTTTTTCCGCGAATTAATTCCAACTTCCCTGAAATTTGGTAATTTTTAAAAAACGGAGTACACCATTTTGGCGGTATTATTATAAGCGATGCGACCACGACGTGCCGCGTGCCTTGCACCCCGTTGCCCGCGAAAGTTTTGCCTACCGCGAAATATATTTACTTTTTTAGGGGGATTTTTTTTTTAAGTTTTGCCCGGGTTTGTACCTGTAGCAGCCACACAGATGCTACAACAATTGACGACCTTCCGCGAAAGGGTTCAAATAAATGACACCAGGATCGCAGAAATCATGGCGTGCGTCTCGAACACAAAGCGCGAGGGTGTCGACCGCCTAGAGCGAGGGTGCCTCTAAATCTCACCCCGGAACTCCGGAAGCACATCTGATGTCCCATGTGCGTGGGACCGTGGGAACCATACCGAACCGCCTTGCACGTGAACTGAATTGGCGCGCTCTCTACACTGACCAACCATACGTCACGGCTCCCTCGATCAACGAATCAGCATCGAGGGTGCCCTATTGGTCACCCCACTATTGTTAAGAGATAGCTATAGTATTTAAGTTAGTGCATAGCCTGTAAGACACATTCGCATACACATTTCTGTAACATTCACAGTCTGTAACATAGTCGCGTCTACACTCTTGTAATTAGTTAACTTATAGCATACATTGTACTCTTTACTTACGTGCAATATACAACGTTCTATTTATCCGAGTTTTAATTACGTAACACGACCTATGCGCTACATATCCATTAGTAGAATCAGTTATCGATACCTAACAATACCTTCACGGATCGGACAAAGTTTTCTTTACATATTGAATATCTACTAATTACTATCTCTACATAAATATCTTAGTCGTATCCATTTTACCTAGTTGCTAATACTAGCTGTTACCTAATCAACCACATTTAATTTCCAGCAAATCTCAGTAAAACGCATTACATCACCCGTCGACGAAGACCTAACCCTCCGTTCCGAGACCTCAGCTCACCTTCGAGGAGCTGAAGGCACGCACATGGAATCAAAAGCGCTATTCTGGAGCGCAGACCAGGATATTTACCTCAAATCTATCAATGGCTCCATAGTTCTAAGCGGTAAAGATGGTGTATTTATTGATGTTAGGTATTTACCTATAGCGAGCACTGTTAATAGGACTGATAAGTATGGCCAGGGGACGGGACAGTTCAAGGTCTGCGTTTGCATGCCCCAGGGGAAATTGTTCAGGATTGCGGTTCCAACTGGCCAGAGGGTTACTTGTTCACATATCAATATGACTGGGGACTTGAATCCTTGTAATTAGATGCGAAGATGGGTTTTTAATACCGTTTTTTGGGGACAAATATGGCACATTTTTTCTTTTCTTTCAAATGCAAACTCAGTTTTTTTGAGTGAATAAAAAAAAGTTTAAGTTAAGTTTATTATTATTCTTTATTTATTATTTTAAGTTTATTATTATAAACTAGTGCTTGATGGTAAGCAGTGATGCAATCGTTAATGATTAAGCGCGCTGGTTTATTTAGCCTATTCACTTCAAAAGACTGAGTGAATAGGAAGGAGAACAGCAGTTATGCAAGGTGATGCAATGATGCTGCGCCAGAGGGAGATTGATCTGGAGATCCTCCACGACCAAACTCCCGACACAACATTTGGCGCATCGTACCCGGCACACATCGCAACACAAACTGCTCAGACCCGTCCTCCGTACGGCTTCACCAGACATCATGCCGGAACACGACGAATCGCTTGGCGGCAAGACTTTGTCTGATGGGTGGTAACTTCTGCCGGCGGCCGATATTATAGCCTACCACCGAGCTACCACATCTCAGCAAAGTGTGCCTCGCGGCTGTACCAAAATGGTCCAGTTCAGCATAAAATGCCAGATAACTAGTGCCTGACGTTGTTGCGAATATTAGTATGCATGAATATAAATATTTGCACTGGTCTGGTCGTGCCTCGGAAAGCACGTTAAGCCGTTGGTCCCGGTTGCCATACGAACATCTAGTGGCAGTCGTTACGGGTTGTTGGAGCCCTCAAAAGTCTAACAATTGGTCTAACTGCAATGCTTCGATATCGCCTTCGGGTTGTGGAGGTCAGACGGCAGTCGCTTCATGGAATATATAGAAGTTTAGCCAAAATCAGCAGTTAGACTGGTAAAGCGGACCCCAGACGCCAAAGCTGAAGAAGCTTGGATGCGACTGGGATTAACGCTGGGATGATGATGACAACACGGTGGTATTTCATTTTGTTATCGATGGTATGATGTCCCGCATCATCATCATCATCATTATCAACCTTTTTTATCGTCCCACTGCTGGGCACAGGTCTCCTCTCATACAGAGAAGGCGATGAGATGATGTCCTGCATACTTGTATGCTATTATAGATCAATGTCCGTGTGCCATACTTGCTTTCAGTTATTGTTTAAACGGTAGGTATTGTTCATGCTCTGAATTCTGCTTCTAGAATTTAGTCCTCAAAAATGTCAATATCAAAAACTAGAATAAGTAGAAAATCGCCATATCAATATTTTATCAAAGCATTTTTACTAATAGGTATTGCAATTTTATTTAGTTTTGATTATCTATATTTAATAACGCGTCATTTTTTTTTAATAACTATAATTTGTTATCCCAATAATTATAATTTGTTATCCCGCCTGATGGTAAGCAGTGATGCAATCGTTGATGGTAAAGCGCGCTGGTTAATTAAGTCTATTCACTCAAAAAACTTGAGTTAATAGGAAGGAAGACGGCAGTTGAGCGAAGTGATGCAATGTTAAACCCAACAACACGACCAACGATGCTGCGCCAGAGGGAGATTGATGTGGAGACCCTCCACGAACAAACTCCCGACATAACAACATTTGGCGCATCGTACCCGGCACACATCGCAACACAACTGCTCAGACCCGTCCTCCGTACGGTTGCTTACGGTTTATTTCAGTGGATCTTTTTTTTGGATTACAATTAATATGGATGATCAAATTAAAATGTTAATAGGTAGTTAATTTAGGGCAGAGTTTTTCAACATCAGCAGAGTAATTGGTAACACACTACCTGTCAGTAGCAATGGGTTTCATTTTGACAGTTCAACAAGTGAGTGAACATATTTTTCGAATATCCATACCAATATTATAAATGCGAAAGTAACTCTGTCTGTCTGTTACGCTTTCCCGCTTAAACCTCTCAACCGATTTTGATAAAATTTGGCACAGACAATCAGACAGACCCTGAGAAAGGACATAGGCTACCTTTTATTTAAAAATTTGGTATTCCCGAGGGAAATCTAAAAAGCGCGATATAACCGAACTCCACGCGGGCGAAGCCGCGGGCGGAAAGCTAGTATACAATATGTAAAGAAAACCCTGTCCGATCCGTGAAGGTATTGTTAGGTATCGATAACTGATTCTACTAATGCCTACAAAGCCGGGCTAAACTTAAAAAAATACCCCCTTAAAAATAAATATTATTTCGCAAAAGGAGGTAACTTAATACATGTGCGGTAGGCAATACATGCGCGGGTGAAGGGGGGCAGGACACGTGGTCTCATCGCTCATAATAATACCATCGAAAATGGGTTGTCACTTTTTTTTTAATTTCCAAATTTTGGGGAAGTAATTCGCGGAAAAAAAAGATTATTTCAAAATTCATTAGTATTGTTACTATGATGATTAAGTAAAATTTAATATTTTATTTGGTCATGTGTTTACCTAACCTTTATTACCCTTATGGGTCGGACAGGGTTTTCTTTACATATTGTATAGAGCAATGGATATTAGCAATATGCACAAAATGAATCAAATTGGCAGTAATAGTTATGCAATTGCGGTGCTGGTGTAACGTTATCGGAAGTATAATTTTGAAATTATGACATTTTTTTTTAACAAAATCTGTCAAACGGTCAATTAAATTCCTCGAACAATATTTATCTAGCGTTGGAAAATTCGGCCCTTATGTACAGACGACAGGAGGTCAAGCTACCCGAAACTGTCATTTACCTAACCTTGAGCCTTAAAGCTTTAGAAATAAAGTTGAAAATCTAATGCAGTAGCTTGATGTCTTGTCGTTTGCACTAAGTTAGAATAATAATATAAGTCATGTTTAAAATGACGAAGTAATGGATTTACAATACTGATTATAATAATTGTTACTTAATAATAATAAAGGAATCTAGTCAATACTTGTGTGTTTTATTAATAAGACATTTCAGCTGCATCCGGTAAGACTGCGAGCTGACCCCAAACATAGCTGGGAAAAGGCTAGTCAGATGATTGGAGTCCGCCACATGGTTCAAATGTTAAGCTATAATAGTTGCTGGCTTAATACAACGCTATTTGTTGTATATAATGAAAAACCCACATGCTATGTTTGCGATTCTACTTGGTTGTCCCAACAAAAAGATGTTCTTAGCTCGCTCGGGCGGGCGAGCGCGGTGCGTTGGCCTCTGGCGTCAGCTGTTGCACATGTCACTGCAAAAATTTCAAAATGTATTTGCGAAATAATATATGGTGTAACAATGATTGGAATCGATTCAGTTGCTTATTCTGAACAAACTACAGGGTGTATCTGACATCGTAACGCAAACTTCGCGAAAAGGCTAGACCGCATGCCACTAATAAAATTATGATAGTCATTTATGTCGTTAATGAACGGTTACAGAATACAGTGTTTAAAAAAAAAGTGTCGGCTCGGCTTTTGAACGTTGCAAGCGTGCCGCCGTGCCAGTTTTTAGGTATGACGTTGATCCCTGATGTGAACTCTATTAAATCAGCTGATAAGATCGTTTTTCGGGTTTTGTTTTCATTGCGCTTTTTTATGCAATTAGCGAATTATTTAATTTTTACTTTAAAATCTTATTGGGTTATAAAAGTATAGCAATTGTGAATGGTCTGAAGTGAAAAAAAAACTACATTAAGTTTTTTTAAATCATGAAAAAGCCGACAAAATATTCCACCACTGGGGGGTTCAGAATCATGTACTGGATCCATGGTACTCGTTTGTGCGTCGATGTCAGATACATCCTTTATATTCAGGTTTCGTATAATGAAAAAATAACGATCTAAGTATAGTACTTCACTGGCATGTTCTGTGGTTGTATCCTAAACAATAATTTAATGTCCATCAAATAGATTTATTAAAAATATTGAACACTTATTTTTTAGGACCGAGATTCCGCGCCTTCGGCGCATCAAAAGTATCAATAGAAACCCCTTACAATTTTTTTTTTCAAATCGATTTTAAGCATAGAAGGCTAGATGCGATAACGGAAAAAATAGTGTTTTTGAACTCAGCGCATCCAGATCTATATGATTATCTATAGTGGTGAGGGTTTTGAGCAACTTCGGGCACATACATACAGACAGACATACAAACATACGCACTTTATAGGGATGGATTTCATTCAAATACTTAGGCAGATATATTGATTTGAAATGTCGCATGACGTCATGTCATTGTCATGTAATTAGCCCCCACTCCGTAACTTTAATTCGCTATGTCTCAGTAGTTTTTGGTAATTTCGACAAAATAAAAAATACGAGTCTGAATTTTTTATAAGACGGACTAATTATTTTTTTGATTTTCATACCTTGGACACATCCCTGTTATTATTGTCGCTGGCCTATCATCATTTCATAATAATTATGATAAATAACCAATACACTCTCCCACTGTACTCGCCCACTGCACTCTCCCACTGTACTCGCCCACTGCACTCTCCCACTGTACTCGCCCACAACACTCTCCTACTGTACTCGCCCACTACACTCTCCTACTGTACTCGCCCACGATACTCCCCTACTGTACTCGCCCACTACACTCTCCCACTGTACTCGACCACTGCCCTCTCCCACTACACTCTCCTACTGTACTCACCCACTACACTCTCCTACTGTACTCGCCCACTGCACCATCCCACTGTACTTGCCCACTACACTCTCCTACTGTACTCGCCCGCTACACTCTCCCACTGTACTCGCCCGCTGCACTCTCCCACTGAACTCGCCCACTACACTCTCCTATTGTACTCGCCCACTACACTCTCCTACCGTACTCGCCCACTACACTCGCCCACTGCACTCTCCCACTGAACGCGCCCACTACACTCTCCCACTGTACTCGTCCACTGTAGTCTTCGTTCGTAGGTAAGAGGGGTTGGTTGGAGCCCTCAAAAAGTCTAACAATTGGTCTAACTGCAATGCTTAGATATCGCCTTCGGGCTGTGGAGGTCAGACGGTAGTCGCTTCACGGAAAATATCGAAGTTTAGCCAAAATCAGCAGTTAGACTGGTAAAGCGGACCCCAGATTCCAAAGCAGAAAAGCTACGGATGCGACTGGGATTAACGCTGAGATGATGATGATGAACAATGCTTAGCAGAGCGTGCAACTCAGACCCAAGCTTTAAGGTTCAAATTTGACTGGGAAAATTTAACGGGACCGAGTGGTTTGATCTACTGACCCCTGTACCTTGATTTTCCACATGCTTTCAATAACAGAAGATTATGTCCAGTAGTGGACAAAAAAAAACTAAAACTAAAATTAATTTATATAAAAAGAATATATTTATAGTATTTCACTCATTTTCTGACCATGTACGCACGACCGCAGGTCAGGCTACCCGAAACTGTTAAACATTCCTAATCAACTTTGAACCTTAATGCTTAAGAGATAAAGTTGAAAATCCTTTAAAAAATCTGACAGATCGTAGTAGCTTGAAGTGCTGCCATCTGTATTAATTTCAAGGGTTTTAATGAAAACAATTTTTTTTTATAATAAATTATATTGTATTTAATAGTGTAGGATGAAAGAGTAGTAACAGCCGGACGTGTCGATCTACAGCCTCAGCTTACCGCGGCTGGTCGGTGGATGGATGACCCTTTCGCACTTTACGGGGAAAGTTTGAAAGCGGCGCGACGACAATAGTTTCTTCAAATACCTATTTCTCAAATTCCTCGGCACTAGAGTCCACTCTTAAGGGTCATTAGGAGCTGGAAAATTAGACCAGCAGAAGACTGCTGCCCATGACCATGATGATGGGTAGACCTCCAGGGTCGACAGCATACATCTGAGGTATTACTAAGAATATTGGAACCACTAAACCAACGAGTTGGCCTAGAGGTTAAAACACCAGCCTCTCAAGTATGAGCGTGCGGGTTCGATTCCAGATCAGACAAGTACCAATGTACCTTTTCTAAGTTATATGTAATTTTTTAAGTATATCTTGGACACCAATGACTGATTACAAGGTGAAGGAAAACATCTTGAGGAAACCTGGACTTTGAAGCCTGAAATCGTCAACCCGCATTGAGCAAGCGTGGTGATTACGCTCAATACTTCTCTGTGTGAGAGGAGACCTGTGCCCAGCAGTGGGACGATAAAAAGTTGATGTACAAAAAAAAAACTTTATTTTTCTTATATAAATAAAGAAATAAAAAATACTCATAACATCCGCATTTCATAATTTTTCGTATAGTAACGTCCTTATGTACCAAATTACTTAAAATACTATATGTAAAGAAAACCCTGTCCGATCCGTGAAGGTATTGTTAGGTATCGATAACTGATTCTACTAATGCCTACAAAGCCGGGCTAAACTTAAAAAAAAAACCCCTAAAAATAAATATTATTTCGCAAAACGAGGTAACTTAATACATGCGCGGGCGAAGGGGGGCAGGGCACGCGGCGCGCGCGAGCATGTTAATACCGATGAAAATGGTGTTGTCACTTTTTTTTAAATGACCAAATATTGGGGAAGTTGGAATTAATTCGCCAAAAAAAATGATTATTTCAAAATTCATTCGTATTGTTACGTATTCGTATTGTTTAAATCGCCTGATGGTAAGCAGTGACGCAATCGTTGATGGTAAAACGCGCTAGTTTATTAAGAGCCTATTCACTCTAGCCTTGAAGACACTTAAATTGTAGTCCGACGGAAACACCGCCGCTGGCAAATTGTTCTAATCCCTCGATGTACGCGGTATAAAAGAGGAGGCGAAACGTTTCGTCCGGATTGTAGTGGTGTTAACAACGTAAGGGTGGAAACCAGCCTTACGACGGGTCACCGATGGTGGAATTAAATCATGCAATTCCTTCGCACACTCCCCGAAATGCATCCTATAGAACACCGAAAGGCTGGCTACTCTACGCCTGTGCTCTAGGCTTTGGAGACCATCTCTAGTTTCTTCAAAGTTGGAATTAATTCGCGGGAAAAAAAAGGTTATTGCAAAAATATTATTTTATTATTTTATTATTATTATTATATTATTATTATTTTATTTGTTTATTTATTTATTTAAATACACTACTACGATCCGGACGAAGCGTTTCGCCTCCTCCTTTATACCGCGTACATCAAGGGACTGGAACAACTTACCGGCGGCGGTGTTTCCGTCGGACTACAATTTGAGTGTCTTCAAGGCTAGAGTGAATAGGCTCTTAATAAACTAGCACGCTTTACCATAAACGACCGCATCGCTGCTTACCATCAGGCGGGATTGCGGTCAAGCGCTGGTTTATAAATAATAATAATAAAATTCATTAGTATTGTTACTATGATGATTATGTTTCATATTTTATTTGGTCATGTGTTTACCTAACCTTTATTATCCTTATGGCTCGGACAGGGTTTTCTTTACATATTGTATATTTACACATTCCTATCAAGATCATAGAAAATATAAATTGTCATACATTATGATCACCAGGTCTTCAGTATTGTGGAGCTTACTTTGATTTACATCAGCCCCGAATACTTTGTTCTAAGCTAAACCAAATTTAAGTTTAGTGTTTCTATTCCATTAAGAAAAGGACAGAAGATATACTAGGAATTGGGTTGTATCCATTGATATAATATTAAACAGATATGATATGCTCTAACAAACTAACCAAAATAAATGTGCCGATCGGAGCAGCAGCACACACATGCAATTTTTTTTATTCTGCGTACATTTCACACGTTGGCACAGTGTAAGTGAGATGGGGCGCAATCTAAAGCATAGAGAAGAAAAAGATGGCTAGTGTTTGTCGTTTGCGCTGTTAGTGTTTGTCGTTTGTTTTTACGAGTGTATCGAGAGTGACTAAAGCGAGATACTGGACTTACCTCCTTTTGTACGCTTCATTTACAGTAAGCTAGTGACTTATCTACCTTAGTTTACTATTTTATCAATGGTTGTATCCTAAAAAATAATTAAATGTCCATCAGATAGATTTATAAAAAATATTAAACACGTATTTTTTATTTTTTCTTTAACAAATACTTCGGAAGATATGTTGATTTGAAACATCGCATGACGTCACGTCGTGATACAAAATATACCACGGCGTGACGTAATTAGCCCCCACTCCGTAACATCAATACGCTATATCTCAGTAGTTTTTGGTAATTTTGACAAAATAAAAAATACGGGTCTTAATTCTTTTATTATCTATAAGACGGACTAATTATTTTTAACCGACTTCAAAAAGGAGTAGGTTACTCAATGCGACCGTATAGTATATGTTTTTTTTTATGTTTGTTCGCGCATAACTTCGTCATTTATGAACCGATTTTGATAATTCTTTTTCTGTTGGAAAGAAGACGTTCTCAAGGTGGTCCCATGACAAGGATATCAGGGTTTGATGGTGGAAGACCAGAGAAAACAAGCGTAACTTTCAAAAATTGCAAGGGCGACTAGTGCATTTCTTAGCATTTTCATTAAGTATTTTAAAGCACTACAATTTAATAAAGGTCTGGAGTAGATCTGATGATGGAGCCGGGAGACAGTCGAAGGAACTCCTCAACAATTCACAGCAGCTATCTTGTGTTTGGGCTCGATTAATTTGTATTGATAAGAACTTTACACCTAGATGGGTTGTGGCTGTCATAAGAGAGCTGATGTTGAAGACAAAGGCCAGTACCGGGAACTCCTCAACGGTTTATAGTAGCTACTTTGTGGTTGGATTTCATTCATTTATAATGATGAGACCTTTGCACCCATTGGGTTAAAATAATAGTCTACAGTAAATTTGATGATGAAGACCATAGACAGTTGAGGGAATATTTACGGGTAAACATTAAAGTAAACAAAACTACGTCGTTTCCCAACTATATTTGCGTCAACTTCCAGTCTGGCCGGATGCAACTGAATACTTTTAACAACTAAAAAGTGTAAAATAAAAACTTTTTACAAAAGAACAACCGACTTCCAAAAACCACTACAAAGTGAAAAATAACTAATTTCGAAAGTCGGTGTCAAAAAACGAATATACAAAACTAAAGACACCGACTTCCGAAATTAGTTATTTTTCACTTTGTAGTGGTTTTTGGAAGTCGGTTGTTCTTTTGTAAAAAAGTTTTTTTGATTTTTATACCTTGGATACATCCCTATTACTCCTGTATCGTGGGTGCGTTCACAAACATACAAACTGACATACACAAACATCCAGACCCGGAACAACTACTTGTAGGTCATACAGATATTGGTTCCGTGTGGGAATCGAACTCGCGTCACGCAGCGCAGCAATTAATGAATTGAAAGCAATTTGACGACCTCCGTGGCGCAACGGTCAACACGCCTACCTGCGACGTGGAGGCCCCGGGTTCGATCCCCGGCCAGGTCATGATGGAAAACGATCTTTTTCTGATTGGCCTGGGTCTTGGATGTTTATCTATATATGTATCTATTATAAATATAGTATCGTTGAGTTAGTATCCCATAACACAAGTCTCGAACTTACTTTGGGGCTAGCTCAATCTGTGTGAATCGTCCGTATATATTTATTTATTTATTAATTAACTACTGCACCAACCGTACCGTCAAAATTAGTCCGCGCCAGACGTAAATTGACGTATCTTTAGTAGTCACACTTAAACTGTCTATGGACTAACTTAATTTGACAGAACTAAACTAATATGTTATCTTCTATCCTTTTCTTAATTAAATTGAAAAAAAAAAAAATGCACTAAACTATAATTTAGTTTAGGTGGTGAACAAGAGGATCGGCGCCATTAACACTAAATACAGAATACGATCCGGAACACCCGAGGTTCAGAACGTACAGGGTCAAATTGACCCAAAATGACCCGGGGTTAAAATGACCCGAGGTCAAAACGACCCGGGGTCAAACTGACATAGGGTCAAAATGACCTAGATTCAAAATGACCCTGGGTCAAAATTACCCGAGGTAAAATGACCCAGGGTTAAAATGACCCGGATTGAAAAATAGTGTGGAATAGACATGTAATCGTTAACGGCTATCCTCATCAGTCGGTATTCGACAAAGTCCGCACATCGCACTATGCACTGATTGTCAGTCTCACACTGCGCCGGCGCCGGGCTCTCCGCTCACGATCTGGTACGTGATCAGGTACTCTGGGTAGGCCTGGAATGTTACAAAAAAAAAAGATAAATTTTAGTAAAAGTGTGTTGGGATCTGCTATCATGAGAATTTGTAGGAGGACATTCAAGACTCAGTCTCCACGGACAGTCACGATGGGAGTATGGTTTGGTCAATCAATGTGGCAGTCAGATAGGTGGTCTCTCTCCATGTAAATTACTGGTATTTAGCTAC
The DNA here is from genome assembly GCA_017933935.1 of Sesamia nonagrioides. Lineage (NCBI taxonomy): Eukaryota > Metazoa > Arthropoda > Insecta > Lepidoptera > Noctuidae > Sesamia > Sesamia nonagrioides. The sequence goes on from JADWQK010000407.1 coordinate 1,763,318, forward strand.
CTCTCATCATCATCATCATCTCAGCGTTAATCGTAGCTTCTTCAGCTTTGGAGTCTGAGGTCCGGTTTACCAGTATTTAGCTACCTCTGGTTAGTTAAAAAAAAAACAAAGGTTTGTCAATTGTTTGTGTTGTACAATGTGATATCGTAAGTTCGGACATCTGGTAATAACATACACTTAGAGTATTAGTGACTCTGTATCATTATCAGATATTTATTTTTGAGCCAAAATGGCATGTTTTGTGCCCAATAAGCATCATTTGTGGGAACTTTTGTTAATTCTTTATTTTTAAGAAATCTGCCCATCGATTGCTGGAGGCGGAGCGCGCGAGGCAACGGGAATCCCAGCGACCTCACGCCACTAGCCGCCGTAGGAGACGCCCTGGTCGGGAGATGACACTAAACTCCCTGCCACCGTAGGCGCGGGCCTGCGGGCGGTGAGCAGTGACCAGCTCGCCGCTCGGTAAGAACCAGGCCCGAGTCGACGGCGCGTCGTGTTTCACGCGCGCCTCAAAGAGATGTCAGCACATCGTGACGGGGTCCACGAAGACCGATGCCTGCTGGGTCAGGGTTGCGGGTTGGTTAAACAAGAAACCGTGGCCCTGGCCGTCGCACAGGCAAGTGAAGAAACACGGGTGGGTTTTAGTCAGTAAAAGTCTGACACGCCCTTCGCTATGCCCAGAGCGGGAGAAGTCATTTGATGATTTGCCATCCAAAATAAAAAAAGGCCCATCGATTGCTTGTAGAAGCTTATGGTGAAGCTGCTTTAAGCGAGAGAAGTTTTCGTGAGTGGTTTCTAAAGTTTAGAAACTGTGAAGACAAAGAACGTAGTGGAAGACCGAAATCGTAAAAAGACACGGAATAGGGATGTTTTCTGGGTAAAATAAAATTGATTCTATTTAATCCGTCATTCAGATTATAAAAAAATATTGGATACGTTTATTTTGTTTTATCAAATCAATAAAAATTGACAAATAGGTATAAAAGGCATCAAAGATCAGGGCCTGTAGCCAATGTAACATCGCTTCGTAGCGAAGCGATATCGAATACCAAACCAACCAATGGCGGGAACGATTGACCACGTGATTTATCGCATCGCGTGGTCAATCTTTTTTGTTATTGGTTGGTTTGGTATTCGATTTCGTTTCGCTACGAAGCGATGTTACATTGGCTACAGGCCCAGGAGTGGTGGCTGGTGACGTCACTGCTCGCTAAAAGTGTAGCGTGCAGTGATGCCACAAGAGTTTTCAACGCGCTGTGTCGTCTTAATTTTTGTTTATATGAAAAAAAAAATACGTGTCTAGTATTTTTTGGAAAACTGACTGACGGACTAATTCGTTTTTTTTTAGTCAACTACCCTATTATAAGCATTTATTGGACGAAGATAGAAGAAAGAGGAAAAGCACACCCAGCGCGCTCCAGACATAACAGAATTAATCTCCTAAATGATAATGCTTGTCCGCATGTTCAAAAACACGGAAACTTAAGTGTACCCCTATTCAAAATTATTATTATTATCATGAGGTACTGTTAAGAGTCGCAGTGAACCATCTTCTTCTTTAGCCTATAGATGTCCACTGCTGGACAAAGGCGTCCCTAAACGCTTTGAGGCGTCCCCAAACGATGACCGGTCATGTGCTGCCCGCATCCATCGGCTTCCCACGGTATTCACCAGGTCATCGGTCCACGTGGCCGCCACTCCAGAACCTTACAGCCCCATCGGCCATCGGTTCTACGAGCAATGTGCCCTGCACACTGCCACTTAAGTTTAGCGACTCGAAGAGCTATGTCGGTGACTTTGGTTCTTCTGCGGATCTCCTCATTTCTGATTCGATCGCGCAGAGAAACTCCGAGCATAGCTCTTTTCATCGCCCTTTGTGTGGCTCTGAGTGAATCATAATGGAGTACAAAGTGACCGCACCTGTTCTCCTCTGTATACGACGTACTCCGGGAAGCACAGGCCTCCTTGTGAGGGTCTGCCGGCCACCGAGTGGTGTCCCGGGGGCGCGTGGGCCATCTTCATGGCACTCATCAGCTGGAATGCGCGACCCAGCGTTACTCGGCAGAGTAGCATTTGTCTGGAACAAAATACGTATTATCATCATCAACCTTTTTATCGTCCCACTGCTGGGCACAGGTCTTTTTTTTATAAATTATAAATTAGCGCTTGACCGCAATCCCGCCTGATGGTAAGCAGTGACGCAATCGTTGATGGTAAAGCGCACTAGTTTATTAAGAGCCTATTCACTCTAGCCTTGAACACTCTCAAATGGTAGTCCGACGGAAATACCGCCGCTGACAAATTGTTCCAGTCCCGCGATGTACGCGGTATAAAGGAGGAGGCGAAACGCTTCGTCCGGATCGTAGTGGTGTTAACAACGTAAGGGTGGAAACCAGCCGTACGACGGGTCGTCCGCTGGTGGGACGGAGATGGGGGAATTAAATCATGCAATTCCCTCGCACACTCCCCAAAATGCATCATATAGAACACCGAAAGGCTGGCTACTCTACGCCTGTGCTCTAGGCTTTGGGACCGTCTCGAGTTAAATCAGGGTCACCAATCAGCCTCTTCGCACGCCTCTCCACTGAATCCAAAGTGGCCAGGTGACACTTAGCAGCATCAGCCCAAATATGGCTGCAGTACTCCACACATGAACGGACCTGTGCTTTGTATAACATTAGAAGCTGCCCAGGCGTGAAGTACTGCCGGACCTTTGCGATAACGCCAAGTTTCCTGGCAGCCACCCTGCCCTTGGACTCAATGAACCGCCCAAAGTTAAGGTTCGAGAAAATCTCAACTCCCAAAAGCTGAAGGCGGTCGGTACACTCACACAGAGAAGGATTGAGCGTAATCACCACGCTTGCTCAATGCGGGTTGACGACTTCAGACTTCAAAGTCCAGGTTACTTCAAGACGTTTTCCTTCACCTTCAGTCTTGGTGTCCAAGATATACTTAGAAAGTACGGTACGTGCCTGACCTGGAATCGAACCCACGCACTCATACTTGAGAGGCTGGTGTTTCAACCACTAGGCCACCACGACTACCAAAAATACGTATAATATAATTGTATTAATTAACTCAAAAGTCAAAACTGGACTAACCAGACCAGATTTAATTCAAAACGGTCTCCAAAGGCTGGAGCACAGGCGTAGAGTAGCCAGCTTGTCGGTGTTCTATAAGATGCATTTTGGTGAGTGTGCGAGGGAATTGCATGATTGAATTCCCCCATCGGACGACCCATCGTACGGCGAGTTTCCACCCTTACGATCCGGACGAAGCGTTTCGCTTCTTTTTTTATACCGCGTACAACGAGGGACTGGAACAATTTGCCAGCGGCGGTGTTTCCGTCGGACTAAAATTTGAGTGTCTTCAAGGCTAGAGTGAATAGGCTCTTAATAAACTAGCGCGCTTTACCATCAACGATTGCATCACTGTTATAATTATAAAAAAAATTGCTAGCCTCACCTGTGACACACATAACAGCTCCTGTCTTTATGTGTCGGACATCCGGATCCACCTCCGAAACCATACACATACTGGTTGCTTTTGGAAGAGTGTTCTGCGAAGTATATACCCGCACCGAACATACCTCCTGAAAATATTTGAGAATGTAAAAACTACAACGAAAATGTTGAGAAATCAAGAAATATACACAATATGTAAAGAAAACCCTGTCCGATCCGTGAAGGTATTGTTAGGTATCGATAACTGATTCTAATAATGTCATCAAAGCCATGATAAACTTAAAAAAAACCCCCCTAAAAAAAAAATATTTCGAAAAAGCGAGGTAACTTAATACATGGGCGGTAGGCATACATGCGCGGGTGAAGGGGGGCAGGGCCCGCGGCACGTGGTCGCATCACTCATAATAATACTGTCCAAAATGGTGTTGTCACTTTTTAAGAATTACCAAATTTTGGGGAAGTTAGAATTAATTCGCGAAAAAAAAAAAAAAAAGAAAGATTATTTCAAAATTCATTAGTATTGTTACTATGCTGATTATGTAAAGTTTGTAAGTGTTTACCTAACTTTTATTATCCTTTTGGGTCGGACGCGGGTTTTCTTTACATCTATTCTAATATATAAACCTGAAGAGTTTGTTTGTTTGTTTGAACGCGCTAATCTCAGGAACTAACGGTCTGATTTGAAAAGTTCTTCCTGCATTGGATAGCCTATTAATCCAGGAAGGCTTCAGGCTATATAACATCACGCTGCGACCAATAGCAGCTGAGCATTACTAACTCCACGCGCTAGTTACAAATAAAATTCTCCACTCCACTGAAATTTCGCGTCTGTCCTTTAGATAACAACAAAAACTCACCGATGTAAGCATGTCTCTCATCGAATCCCTTCTGCACGATGGCATTGATGAAGGGACTACCGTGGAACAGCATCCTCTCGTTGTGTGAGCCGGCCTCCTCGGACACCTCGCGTCTGCGGTGCTGGTACCGCTCCCAGAGACGACCGTTTACCAGCTTTTGTATCTGATGATAAAGAGGAACTTAGATGCATGGGTGTACCCAGGGAAGTAGGGGGGCAGCCGCCCCCATAAACCACGCAGTAGACATTAACAAAATGTACGGTGTAATTGCCAAAAACTGCGTGCGACTATAGCGCACAAGGATTACTCAATCTAAAAATTTGACTTTGATCCCCCCCCCCCTGACTTGACCACCTCCCCCTCTAGGTGTGATATCCCCCTTCCTTCCTAGGCCTGAACTGAGTGTGCTCTAGTGTAAGTGTAGTAAGTATAGTGACGAGTGTGTGGTGGAGTTAGTGAAGTGTAGTGAGGTGAGGTGAAATGTAGTGCAGTAAGGTGTAGTATAGAGAGATGTGTGAGGTGTAGTTAAGTGTAGCGAGATGTAGTCTAGTAGGATGTAGTGTAGATTAGTGAGATGTAGTGCAGTAAGGTGTAATGTAGTATAGTTGAAAAAGGTTGTCTGTAAAAGATCGCTCTTAGCGATAAGACCGCCCATTGTGTCACCCTTTGTAAAATCTTTATAGTTATGTGTCTGTAATCTATATGGTGTACATAATAAAGAGTATTCTATTCTATTCTATAGTGAGGTTTAGTTCAGTGGAGTGAGATGTGTGTTGTATTTAGTGGAGTGTAGCGAGGTGAGGTTAAGTGAAATGTAGTGTAGTGGGATGTAGTCTAGTAGGGTGTCGTGTAATGGGGTATAGTGTAGTATAGTGAGGTGTAGAGTAGTGTAGTATAGTAAGGTGTGTGTGTGTGGTGTAGTGTATCAGACAGAACCCTACAACTAACTTTGTACTCACCTTAACAACATTATAGTGTGTAAACATGCCGCCGGCGTGTTCTCTGTGCGCTCGGACCGACGCTTGCATCTCTCTCTCCACTATCGTGTACTCGCTCTCTGAGCATTCTCCTTCTGACGGCATGGGAACGTCTACCAGAGTCGTGCCGCCGTACCATTCTGCAAATTGATTATATTGTTTAATAGCAGCCGCCAGCGATTTTATTCGCGTGATGTTATATAGCCTAAAGTCTTCGTGGATTAATGACCTATCCAACGCAAAAAGAATTTTACAAATCGAACTAGTAGTTCCTGAGATTAGCGCGTTCAAACAAACAAACCCTTCAACTTTATATATTAGTATAGTAATAACATAATAGTGTAATAATAACAGGGGATTTAAACTGCATTTAGACACTAGCGGCCGCCAGCGACTTCGTTCGCGTTGAGTTAGTTATGCTCCGCTCCTATTGGTGGCAGCGTGATGTTATATAGGATAAAGTCTTCCTGGATGGGCTATCCAACGCAAAAACATTTTTTCAAATCAGAAACCATTAGTTCCTGAGATTAACGCATTCAAACAAACAAACAAACTCTTCAGCTTTATATATTTGACGGCGCGCTGATTATGAAGATTAATAAGAAAAATCATAACTCGATTTAATCAATATTGTTTTAGTCGCCTCGATTCGAGTAACATTAAAATATGAGCGGGTAACGCCGAATAGAGTAGTAGGCGTGATTTGAAGGGGTGGCGACTGGCATATCATTGACAGCTGCCGACGGAAAAGCACGCGCTCTAACCTATTGACTCTTATCTGTTTTAATCTGAGATTATCATTGTAATAATCTCTTAATATTAAAGTGATCTAAGTGTCTGTACAGTTAAAATAATAAGAATCGGCCAACACACAGTTATTCTTCAACGTTTTATCGAAATACCGCCCACGATGGATGAGAATCATGGGATGAGAAGACACTTCAATTATCCGGAACTTCCCCCTACACTTCTGATGGTTTTCCCCCTACATATTAGTATAGATTTGTAACTGAGATGCTATCGCTGCTCAGCGCTTACCGCGAATACGGGCCGTCGCGCGGGGAAGCGAGAGAGGGATCGCATTCCAGCGAGGCGCACAGTTAACTTGCGCGAGTTAACTCTGCTATCAAGATAGGTCATATTTTACCTGAAGCTGCTTGTAAGCTGTGCCTGGCTGCCTTCAACAGTCGATGGCGGTGTCCGTAGGCCGCCACACCGACCGCTCGCAAGTCTTCGTGAGACATCTCTGATAGAATATCTACTGTGATCTGTTCACTTTCTAATACTTGTGTTAGTTGTTCCAGTCCGATGCTGTGGGAAGCACAAATTAGAATAAGTATTAAACGCACTTTAAAGGTGTGCCTGCAGCACATTTCCTTTTTTAGTACGATGAGATCACAAGACTATCGTAACTTAATTACAGATAGGTAGATTTATAAATCAGTCGACCAAATACCTCTGTACAGATTGTATGTCTTTCAAATATAAATAGTTATGCGTTTATGGAGTTTCATTGAAGGACCCTTGGAACACAACTTACACTAATATAAGAGGACACAACACTGGCGACCCCGACGTGATGAAGAGGACACAACAAAGGTTTTGGTTTGGCATTGTTTTACGCTGTATTATCATCATCATCATTTCAGCCGAAAGACGTCCACTGCTGAACATAGGCCTCCCCCAAGGAGACCACAGGTCCACCTTGTCGTGTCCTACCCACGCTTCTTCAGGGGACCTAGTATAATATTTCATTACGATACTCGATCGTCGATATCGAGAGCGTTTGACGCTCTCATTGGTTGAGAGTTCTTACAACTTAGAAGCGGGACAATCGATGAGTCAAACGCGCTCGATAACGATGATTGAGTCTCGTAATGAAAACTCATACTAGGCATACAGGTGCGTGGTCGAAACTTGAGAACCCGTCGGCCCCATCGGGCATCGGTCCTACGGGTAATGAACCCACTGCCACTTTAGTGTTGCAATTCTTCGGGCTATGTCGGTTACTATGGTTTAAGACATTTATTTCTCAAAAAACAGAATACAATGATTCACTTATAATGAGAAACACTGGTTACATAAGTAAACGTTCCTTGTAACAAGAAACGGAACGGCATATTTTTAAACTTAGACAGGTTCATTACATTTTTAGTTATTATTGTTAGTATTGTTAGTTATTGACTTATTATTATGTTAGTAAAATAAGGTAAGTTATGCTAAAACAGATTGAGAAGATTAGAGTCGAGCGAGTGTATTACATAAGATTTACATATAGACATTTTTTTTTTTTTAAATGCTTGTGGGTAACCTGCAAAAGTAAGATTATGAGTCCCTATTACGTATCGAAATGCAATTTCTATGAAAGTTACTATCGAAGGCATCTATTACTTTTGATGTTAATATTTGTTTGGACTTGCAATTTAATTTGCGTTTTGCTAGCGATATTGAAATGCGAAATTTTGCGATGATATAATATATGGATATATGTATGTAATTATAGATGTTTATTACCCTTCACACTTTATCATCCAACAGATCCGAATAAAAACTCGGCACACAAATAGTCTATAACCAGGAATGAAGCACCTTTTACCCCGATCTTCCCAAGGGATCGCAACATATACGGACGAAACCGCTAGGCGCAGCTAGTAGTTTATAACTATGTGAGCATTCCGTGCTATGATACGACTATGATAATTGGAAAGTTTTCATAATGTGAAATTTTAACTTCTTTTTAAATAATGGTAAAGATTGTATTTCCTTAATGTCTCTTGGCAATTCGTTATACATTTTGGCGCCTTCATATTTAATGTTTCTAGTACCATAGTTGGTCCGTGGTCTGCTGTATAGACAGATATCATTAGCATTTCTCAGTAACCAAGTCTGGATTTGAGCTTTTTTTGTAAAAATTATTTGCGAATGTGTATCTTTTGTTAGTATTTTCCGTACAAGGATGCAGGTATGGAATTTAAATATTTGAGCAATTGTCATTAATTTAGTTTTATGGAAAACGGTTTCGGTGGGCGTTAGGTAATTAAGGTGAAAGAGCAATTTAATCATTTTATTTTGAGTGATTTGCAAATTTTGTATGTTGGTTTTAGCTGCAGAGCCCCAGACTTCAATTAGGTAGATCAGGTGAGATTTGACGAGGGAATTATAAATTATATACTTTACTGGTTTGGGAAAGCAACAAACAGAACCTCGTAGTATACCCATCAATGATGATAATTTTGAACGCACATTATCCAAGTGCAGCTTCCATGTTAGGTGTTTATCTAAAATTAGACCAAGATATTTCACCGATTCTACTTCTGTTAACGGTTCATTATTGACGTGTATTTGTTGGAAATTTGAAACATGTTTATTTTTAGCACAAAATATCATAAAGTTGGTCTTAGTCACATTAATAGTAAGTAAATTGTACTGAAACCAAGCAAACAAGATATTAAGGTCCTCTTGGGCTCGACTTACGATTTCTTTAATTTCATTGCCAAAGTAGAAGAGACAAGTGTCATCGGCATATAATGTTACATCTGCATCTAGTTCTAAGTCTTTTATATTATTGATGTATATTAGGAAGAGCAGAGGTCCAAGCAGGGAACCTTGTGGAACACCGTGAGTCATTAGTTCAGGAGTGCTTTTAGCCTCACCAATTTTAACTATCTGGTGTCTATTAGCAAGATATGACTCAATTATTTTATGTGCTGATTCCCTGATGCCAATATCATGTAGTTTTTGTAGAAGAAGTTTATGGCTTATCGTGTCAAACGCTTTTTTTAAGTCAATAAATATACCAAGAGCTATTTGTTTTTTGTCTATTTTACATTTCAAGTTGGTAACAAGGTCTATACAGGCTGATAATGTATTTGATTTAGAACGGAAGCCATACTGTTTATGGTAGAGGAAATTGTTAGAGCTCAAATATTTATCCATACGGTTGTAGATTATTTTTTCGAAGATTTTAGAAATGACTGGTAGTACCGAGATAGGACGATAATTACTTGGGTCCGATTTATTGCCAGATTTAAAAATGGGACTCACTTTAGCGATCTTGAGGGAATCAGGAAAATACCCGGATTTAAGGCAGTGATTAATGCAGGTAGTTAGTTTCTCGAGTATAACATTTTTAATACTTTTCAGAGACTTGCATGAGATGCCATCGAGACCAGTTGTCGTATTCGTATTTAAGTTATCAATAATCTTGCTAACTTCCGTAAAAGAAGCAGGGGCAAATTCTGGTATGCCAGGGTACTTAGGTTCTATTTTAGTTCTGTACAACTGTTTGTATACTTCAGTGTCATGATATTTAGGTGGTATTTTTTTAGCTAAGTCAGCGCCTATATTGGCAAAGAAGGAATTAAAGCAGTTGCATACGTCAGATATTTCGCTAACATAGCCCGAGGGCGTCTCAAGTTTCGACGGGGCGATGGTATTTTTAGGTTTTTTGTTGATGCTCAAAGAGTTAATTAATTGCCACATTTTAAGTGGTTTTTTGGAACAGTTTTTAAAAGCTTTGTAGTAGTAACTACTTTTAGCAATCTTAATTTTTTCTCGGACTTCCTTTCTTGCTTTTAACAATTCTGTCTCTATGTTTTGTTCCTGTTCTTCGCATAGTGTCATATTCCGGGCACTTAATAAATGATTCCTTCTGCTTATTAAATCGATAATATCTTTGTTGATCCAATCTGACTTTGGTGGATTTTGTATTTTTGTTTTAGTAATCCTACTTTTCTTTACAGCTTCCATTAGATTTTGCTCAAATTGTTCGTATTTCATGTCGTCGTCCAGGAAAACAGACTGTTCGATTGTCTTGTGTAGTTTATCATAGTCCACAGTAGTGTATGTGATTTTTGTCTTCTTCAATGGTTTGTATTTGTTTATTTCTAGATATAAATGTTTGTGATCGGACATCGCGGAATTTATAACGGCTAGATGGAATTTATTGTTTCTTATATTGGTGCTGACATGGTCAAGGATGGTTACTCTCAACGAACGCTATGAAAATCTTTATATTTAAGTTCTGTTATTTATATAATGTACATAATAAAGAGTATTGTATTCTATTGTATTTCTGAGAATGTGGGTGAGTATGTGGGTCTGTGCGTGTCGTGGGTAAGCGTGTGTGGGTGAGCGTGTGCGTATGGGTGTCGTTGTATGTGTGTAGAGTGGGTGTGTTTTTGTATGTTTGTGGGTGATGTGTGTGTATGTATGGTTGCTTGTTACTTGACACTGAATCTTAATAACAGGGTCCAGCTTACGCTACAGATATGGAACTCTGAAAATGAAGGTGGATGGTGCTCAACCCACAAGCGTTGGTTAAACTAACCTGGATAGGAACGTTTGTAAAGATTCGGAGGTGGACAGAGCTGATGCAGGTCTACCCGCCGCATCTTCGAGACTTCCACGAGATCCTTCTGCCCAGTAGTTTGAAGGTACCACCTGGTGAATAAATGTAATAAATAAAAATGTGTTGTGTATGTTGTCTCTTTTACGCCAGAACTACTGAACGGGTTTGGATGAAAGGACATGGCTAAACTGAAGTATGGAAGAGACCCCCCTAATAAAACGCATGTATAAACATTATCCCTAGCAATATAACTCTGAATAGACTAAAATTAATAATTTGTAATCAAAAAGGCTTAGAAACTTTTCATATCTGCACAATACTGAAAATAATGTTACGAATGCACCTTATGTCGATGGCATAAGGTTCAATATCGCGTGACATGCAGTGCGTAACTTTTAAGCCCTATAACTCGAAACCTAGACATTGTTGAAGTACTATATAATAACGCATTGTTAGACCTAAGGTGACCTATCGAATGGTACAGGTCTCAACAATTTTGTCAGCAAAGTGTCGACATCGAAATTTCCAGAAAATCTTCTCCGGTGAATTACCGTAGGTACCTACTGGATGTACTCGAAGTTATGCGCTATTATTATTACGTCTAGACGAATCTGGAATGTTCGATCCGCTGATCTTCTTGAATTCAATTATGCAATAAAACAAAAGTGCCTTCTTTCGAGATACGACAAAATCGCTTTCCAGCGTCGATATGTAGATTAACAACTTTTTTTATACTCAGTAGTTCACGAAAGTCATAAGAAATTATTAAACACTAAACAATTCATGAATGTTACGACTGCCGTTTTAGTCATATTTCTTGGTACACAGAGGGTATATCATATAGAATAGTTTCCGATATTAAGACCGGATCGAAAGTTAAACAGTGGTATGGGCTGGCACTGACCGGCAACGCAAGCGGGACGGTGTGTCCACTGGGCATGAGGACGGGCTGCTGCGGCGGTTGCTGTGGCGGCGGCGCTTGTGGTGCATGCGCGTGCGCAGCTGTCATGGCGTCCGACAGCAGCGAGCGCACGTCGGCCGCGCCCGCCAGCTCCAGCGCCGTCTGCCCTTCCTGGTTCTTGAGAAACGGGTCCGCGCCGTGGGCCAGCTGGGGATACAAGCTCGTTTATTTATTTTATTTTATTTAGGAAACAAACAGTCTCTTACAAATCAATGATTACAATTCAATTAGATACATATGGACTTAGAGTTCCATAACATTAATATTATAACAGGATGCAGGCACCAATTTTAAGTAGCCTATTCTGTAGTTGCAAGAAAAGAAAAATATTAATAGTAACAAAAGAAAAAGAAACAACAGAAGACCTTTACAACAACATGGCAATGCACAAAAGAGGGTTCAAAATGTATCCGATATGGGTATTTTACTGCTAAAGTTTACAATATTTGATATTTGTTCTTAATTTTAGATTTATAGACACATAAACTAGTGTTAAAAATGTCCAAGTCATTAAATTCCTCATTATAAGTGCTAACACTACGCTTAAAAAAAATTGTTACTAGTGTATATGGTTCTATAAGAGGGCACGGAAAACAATGTTCGTAAGCGAGAATTACATCGGGGTACTCTTAGACATATTTTTTCTAATAGCGAGGGTGAATCAATGTGACTATTGATGATTTTGAAAAGAAACGTTTGATCAAAAAATTTTCTTCGGTCGGAGAGCAAAGATAATCCATAACGTTTCAACGAGGTCTCGTAAGATATATGAGGGTGGTTGCAACGATAGTCTAGACTTCTGACAAATTTCTTTTGAATTTTTTCAATTCGAGAAGAATGACATGCATAGAATGGGTTCCAGATAATACATGCAAAATCCAAGATAGAACGCACGAAACTAAAGTAAAGCAGTTTTAAGGTACAAGCTCGTTTAAACGGCTTGGAGATCCTTGTAATGAAGCCAAGCTGTCGATACGATTTCTTAATTATATTATCAATATGTAAGTTAAACGAAAGTTGCGAGTCAATTAAAACACCCAAATCGCGAATGGAATAGACTCGATTAAGGCGATTGTCATTTATATGATAATTATAGTCTATAGGTTTACGATTTCGTGTATACGTGATAACAGAGCACTTCTCAAAATTTAGGTAAATTTGGTTCTTAGAGCAATAACTAAATAGTCTGTTAAGGTCAGATTGTAATTGCAAGCAGCAGTCAACCCCAGAAACAATTTTAAAAAATTTTGCGTCATCCGCATATAAGAGAAAGTTAGAATTTTGAAGGATATTTCCGATATCATTGATATATAAAATAAATAATAATGGTCCTAAGTGTGATCCCTGGGGAATGCCAGATGGAATTTCCAAGAAATGTGATGTGTAACCCTTCAAAGATACCGCTTGAGAGCGATTTTTTATATATGAACTTATCCAGCGAAGCAGATCACCATGTATTCCGATTCTCCAAAGCTTCTCAATAAGTAAATCGTGGTTGATTTTGTCAAACGCCTTCGAGAAATCGGTATATACTACGTCCACCTGAAGGCGCTTGTCCATAGCATTGACAAGGTAATCAGTAAAATTGAGCAAATTTGACTCTACAGATCGACCCTTACAAAAACCATGCTGGTTAGGGCAGATGTGATGTTGTAACACACGAGAGAGCTCGCACGTAACAATTTTTTCTAGTATTTTACCAAATATATTAAGTTTGCTAATAGGGCGATATTGGGTCACGTCATCCCTTTTTTCATTTTTTGGGACTGGGGTAACTAAAGCCTGTTTCCATAAAATTGGAAAAACACCATCACTTAACGATTTGGAATAAATAATGCTCAGTGGTATAGTTAGCTGAGCGGCACATCTGCTAATAAATAGTGGATGAATGCCATCATGGCCAGCTCCTTTTTTAATGTCACTACCTCTAAGCTCTTTATGTATACGGTTGTCATTTATGATTAATTTTCCTATTTCTACAGGACAGTTTAACCGGAGGTTATTTTGATCAAAATTTATGGGAAAGGTTGATGAATGGACGTACACTGAATAAAAATACTTATTGAAAAGTTTACAAATATCTTCACCAGAACTAGAAACTTGTTGATTATATTTTACTGTAATGTAATTAAACCCTGTCCGACCCATAAGGATAATAAAAGTTAGGTAAACACTTGACCAAATATAATATGAAATTTTACATAATCATCATAGTAATAATAGTAATGAATTTTGAAATAATCCTTTTTTCCCGGGAATTAATTCCAATTTCCCCGAAATTTGGTATTTTTTAAAAAAGTGACAACACCGGTATTATTATAAGCGAATAGCGACGCGACCACGTCACAGGTGCCGCGTGCCCTGCCCCCCGCCGCCCGCGGAAGGGGTTGCTATCGCACATGTATTAAGTTACCTCTTTTTGCGAAATAATATTTATTTTTTTAGGGGATTTTTTTTTAAGTTTAGCCTATACCTAACAATACCTTCACGGATCGGACAGGGCTTTTTACATATTGTATATTTGAAAATCATATGTATGTACATAAAAATATATCGAATTTTAATATAAGCGATGTTCATAATATTGTTACGAATGGACCTTATGTCGATGGCATAAGGTTCAATATCGCGTGACATGCAGTGTGTCACTTTTAAGTCCTATTCCTCCAGATCTAGACATTTTCTAGGTACAATAATAAAACGCATTACTAGACTTAGGACGGCCTATCGAATGGTACAGGTCTCAACAGTTTTGTCAACAAAGTGTCGACATCGAAATTTCTAGAAACCCGTTTCCGGGAATTACCGTAGGTACTTCCGAGTGACCTCGAAGTTATGTGCTATTATTATTACGCCTAGAGGATTCTGGAATGTTCGATCAGCTGGCCTATATAAGCGCCGCGACGCCGACGCAGAGTCAGTCTACACTCGACTAGCGATACGAAAACAGCGACAGTTAAGAAGCGATCTTAAAGAAGACCTACTGCGACAATTATAACGAGAACTTCGAGTACTGCGTGAAGTAACATCTGTAGCGTTATTGTGTGTTTACAACACGGACTTCGTGGACATAAGGGAAGACTTCGGTGCAACGTCAGCGACATTCTACTTGTCATTGCCTACAATCGACTGTACCTTCGTTGCTAATAAACTTCGTAACCCTTAACCGGCGTTTAAGTACCCCTAGCCCGTAACAACTGGTGTCAGAAGCGAAATGCCGATCACGCCAAGGGAAGACGAGAAAGTTCGCACGCGACGACAAGCAGCGATGGATTTGGCGCGTCAAGAGGAAGAATCGCTTAATGTCCCTGCACCCGTAGTAGAAGCGGCCATCGTGACACCTATAAGTGCACCTACTACCACCACTATTCCTGGAAGCAGCGGATCCGATTTATCGGCGTTACTGGCTCATTTGACGGCACAAATAAAACTGAGCATAGTAGAATCCCAGGCAGAAACCCAGGCGCAAATAAAGCTGAGCATAGATAAAGCCCAGGCTGAAACCCAGGCAAAAATAGAAAGAACCCAGGCAGCAACCCAGTCACAGATAAAGGAATCCCAGCAACTGGTATTAGAATTAAATGAAAAATGGAAAAAAACCAAAGAAGAGGTCAACGAACTTAAAATAAAAACAGTTCAACAGGATGCCCGTATGGACCAGCAAGATACGCGCATAGATCAGCAAGACGCTCGTATAGACAAACATGATGCGCATTTCGAGAAACTGGATAATACCATCTTGGAGTGTGAGAAAGAAATACAGTTTCTCCATAAAACGGTGCAAAAAGGAGGTATTAAAGGTGTGGTATCGGTACCTAGTGCTTTGCCGACTTTCCAAGTACCTCATTTTGACGGAACAACGTCATGGGTGGCCTTCCGCCTTCAATTCGAAAAGGTCGCAAAAGGCAACAACTGGGACGACGATCAAGCGGTAACCGCTCTTACGCTTGCTCTGCGTGGTGATGCGGTACAAATTCTCGAAAATATTTCCGGCGATTGCAATACCCTAGCCTGTCTGCTAGAAGCGTTGGAGTCTAGATACGGGGAGAAACACCTCGAACATGTCTACAGGGCTCAACTCCGCGACCGCACACAGAAGAGTAGTGAGGGTTTGCAACAATGGGCAACGGAAATAGAACGTGTTGTTCGGAGGGCGTATGCATCAACACCGGGATTAATTGATGCTACTACGGTGCAAGCTTTTACTGATGGAATCCGAGATGCAGAAGTCAGGGCTGCAGTTCGTCTGGGTCACCATCAGACTCTGAAGGCAGCCTTGACACACGCTTTGGAGGTGGAAGCAGTACGCCAAGACGGCCGACAACACCACCGCATTCGAGAGGTAACCCAAATAATAAAAACTCGGCAAGGACCAACCTGCTATGAGTGCGGCGAAAAGGGTCATATTCGGATCAATTGTCCCAGGAAGTCTAAGGGAAGAAGTACTTCTGGGACACAGGTGGAAGCCGAGGATTTAAACTAGGAACAGCCAGGGCTATGGGGCGACTACTGGCTGGTCGACAAGTAGCCCCCATTATAACAGTATCACAAGTGGGTGACGGAAACAGTCTCATTATAGAAGGAGAACTGAATGGTAAATCCTGCAGTTTCACATTGGATACTGGTGCATCAAGAACCATTGCACGACCGGAGCTATTTCCTCGGACCATAGTATGGAAAAGAGGATCTTCACAATGCCGATTACAAACCGCCACTGGCCAACCAGTACTCGTCCTTGGTGAAACGAATGTGACTTTGAAAATGGGTGATAAGACATTCACGCACCCTGTTTTAGTAGCTAATATTACAGATGATTGCATAATAGGACTGGACTTTTTGAAGAAACAGCAGTGCGTCCTTAATGTAGCAAAAGGAGTATTGAGTTTCCCAGAACAAGAAGTATTTCTTCAAGGTGGAAAACAGGGGTCAGTGTACTGTGTAAGGAGAACGGTATTACCACCAAGATCAGAAACCTTAGTAGATATTAGATTATCACCAATAGGATGCCGTAAACGTTGCATTATAATAGAAGATTCTGGAGATCACCCAGACTGGATAACAGCAAGGACACTGATGATGATTTCCGATAAACCAAAAGTACGCATTATCAACGTTAGTAACAAGGAAATAATTCTTGAAAAGAATTGCATCGTGGGTGTGTGCGACCTTGTAGCATCATTGCGAAAAACAGAGGCGCACGAAAAGGAACGTGATAAGAAGTGACAGGAACATGTATCGACACTACTCGAAAATTGTAAGGGCAATTTAAACAAGTTCGAAAGTCACAAAGTTAAGCAACTGTTACATAACTTGCATGACATCTTCTCGAAGACCGACGGTGACGTGGGAAGGACCGGGCTCGTCAAACACCATATAGATACGGGTGATACACAGCCGATAAGACAGAGACCACGTCGTATCCCCTTTGCAAGAGAACAGGAAGTGTCGGAAATGTTAAGAAATATGGAGAAAAATCGGATTATCGAAGCGTCTACCAGCCCTTGGTCATCTCCAGTTGTCCTAGTCAAGAAAAAGGATGGCAGTACAAGGTTTTGCGTTGACTACAGGATGTTGAATGATGCCACGAAAAAGGACAGTTATCCCCTGCCACGTATAGATGACACTTTGGACTTGCTAAGTGGCATGAAATGGTTCTCCACAGTTGACCTCAAAAGTGGATACTGGCAGGTGGAAATCTGTCAGCAGGATAAAGAAAAGACCGCCTTCTCCACTGGTCCTGGGAACGGTCTCTGGCAATTCAATGTCATGCCTTTTGGACTGTGCAATGCTCCAGCTACATTTGAGCGCCTAATGGAGCGCATCTTGGTGGGGTTGCTTGGTGATGCATGCCTGGTCTATTTGGATGACATCATCATTATGGGACGAAACTTCGCAGAACACCTACGCAATTTGGAGAAAGTGTTCCAGAAACTGCGTGAAGCGAATTTAAAACTCAGTCCTAGTAAGTGTACACTATTCCAGAAAGAAGTTGGATACTTGGGACACATTATTTCGGCGCAAGGAATTCGAACAGACCCTGAAAAAATAAAAGCCGTGTCGAAGTGGCCTACCCCTCGTAATAAAACTGAGGTACGCTCTTTCTTGGGTCTATGTGCATATTACCGTCGGTTTGTGAAGAACTTCTCCGAGTTAGCGAAACCGTTGCATCGTTTAACAGAGGAAAAGTGTCTATTTGAATGGAACTCTGACTGCGAACAGGCATTTGCTCTACTGAAAACTCACTTGTGTGAGGCTCCTGTACTAGGTTACCCTAGTAGGGAAGGCCGATTTTTGGTAGACACAGATGCCAGCAATGTGGGTATTGGAGGAGTTCTCTCTCAAACAAAAGGAGATAGGCAGGTCGTTATCGCATATTTCAGCAAATGCCTTTCCAAGCCAGAAAGAAATTATTGTGTTACCCGCCGAGAACTTCTAGCCGTTGTTAAGACCTTACAACACTTCAAGAAATATTTGATTGGGAGGCAGTTTACACTTCGTACCGATCACGCTGCCTTACAGTGGCTCCTCCAGTTCAAAGACCCAGAAGGACAAGTAGCAAGCTGGATAGAGCAGCTGCAAGAATTTGACTTTGTCACTGAACATCGGAAAGGCAAGTCACACAATAATGCTGATGCTTTGTCTAGACGACCTTGCGAAGAGTCTTGCCGACATTGTGCCAAACAGGAAAAGAAAGAGAACGTAAGGATTATCCAGGTGAACGCTTTGGACGAAGACTGGGATAATCAATCATTGGAAGACGCACAAAGGGAAGATAGTGACTTGAAGACAGTAATCGAATGGAAACAACGTGGCCAGAGGCCCGCTTAGAGTGAAATATCAGCGCTTAGCCCAACAGTAAAAAGTTACTGGGCTCAGTGGGACAGCCTGATAATTGATAATGGAGTTCTCAAGAGGAAATGGGAATCACCCAGTGGACAGGAGGTCACCTTACAGATAGTTGTCCCCTGCGATAAAGTCGCGTCAGTGCTAAGACAGGTGCACGACGGAGTATCCGGAGGACATCTAGGAGTAAAGAAAACCCTGGAGAAGGTGAGGAAAAGATTCTACTGGGTGCATTGCCGCGAAGACGTAGAGGACTGGTGTAGAAAATGCGTAGCTTGCTCCTCAGTAAAGGGACTGCAAACGAGAGCCAGAGGTCGGCTGAAAGTGTACAATGTTGGTGCACCATGGGAAAGAGTTGCTGTCGATATAGCTGGGCCATTCCCTGTTACTGAAGAAGGGAATAGGTATATCATCGTCATGCAAGACTATTTCAGCAAATGGCCAGAAGCTTTTGCAGTACCTAACCAGGAAGCTCATACAGTCGCCAAAAAGCTAGTTCACGAGGTGTTCTGTCGATTTGGCGTTCCCTTGGAGTTACACTCTGACCAGGGTAGAAACTTCGAGTCTTCACTATTTCAAGAGGTTTGCCAACTACTCGGGATACATAAGACTCGTACAACACCGTATCACCCACAGTCAGATGGAATGGTCGAAAGATTCAATCAGACGTTGGAGAATCATTTGGCCAAAGTAGTGGAAGAACACCAGAGGGATTGGGACCAGTACATTCCACTCTTCTTAATGTCAAACCGCTCTGCAACACATGATAGCACAAATTGCACACCGGCGAAAGTCAACTTCGGCCGAGAAATTAGACTACCCATAGATGCACTAACCGGAACACCTCCCGATACTCCTAACCTAGCCGTCGACTATGTGGCCGACCTACGGCGTAAATTAGATGGAATACATGAGCTAGTGAGAAAGAATGGTCTGAAAACCAGTGAGAAAATGAAAATCCGACACGACCGCAAAGCTAACGTGCCCGGATTTGAAGAGGGAACTTTGGTATGGTTACATAATCCCATAAGGAGAAAAGGAAAGAGTCCGAAATTTCAAGCCAAATGGGAGGGTCCGTACACGATAGTAACCAGAATAAACGATGTCACCTACAGGATTAAGAAAGGGCCTAGAGGGAAGCTGAAGATCGTACACGTAGACCGCCTAGCTCGCTATTATGGATCAAATCATGCTCGGGACGAGCATGACTAAGAAGGGGGCAATGTTACGAATGGACCTTATGTCGATGGCATAAGGTTCAATATCGCGTGACATGCAGTGTGTCACTTTTAAGCCCTATTTTTCCTAGATCTAGACATTTTCTAGGTACAATAATAAAACGCATTGCTAGACTTAGGACGGCCTATCGAATGGTACAGGTCTCAACAGTTTTGTCAACAAAGTGTCGACATCGAAATTTCTAGAAACCCGTTTCCGGGAATTACCGTAGGTACTTCCGAGTGACCTCGAAGTTATGTGCTATTATTATTACGCCTAGAGGATTCTGGAATGTTCGATCAGCTGGCCTATATAAGCGCCGCGACGCCGACGCAGAGTCAGTCTACACTCGACTAGCGATACGAAAACAGCGACAGTTAAGAAGCGATCTTAAAGAAGACCTACTGCGACAATTATAACGAGAACTTCGAGTACTGCGTGAAGTAACATCTGTAGCGTTATTGTGTGTTTACAACACGGACTTCGTGGACATAAGGGAAGACTTCGGTGCAACGTCAGCGACATTCTACTTGTCATTGCCTACAATCGACTGTACCTTCGTTGCTAATAAACTTCGTAACCCTTAACCGGCGTTTAAGTACCCCTAGCCCGTAACAATATAAATACCAGGACAACAAACACAATCTTGCTGTACATCACACTCGTCTCCACAGAGTAGGCAACTCGTTCATGGGTCAATGTATACACTTTTACAACAAGCTTCCCATGGACATTCGAAACTTATCCATTAAACGATTTAAAAACTATTTAAAGGCCAAACTTTGCAAAAAGGGGTATTATAAAATCACAGATAATTTAGAAGAAAAAAAAAAAAAATCTTGTGACTGAGCTGCTCGCTTAAGGTAAATTATTGTAAACATTTTATTTTTAATGTATGGACTTAAAAAAAGACGATGGTCCCTGAATTTGTTTCGGTTATTTCTTCTCAGAGGTAGTCAGTTAGGAATTAGGAAATGCCGGCTTAAACTAAAAAAAAAAAAAACATGACGTGACATAATAGTAGTTTATGATACTGCTACATAATAAGGGGTATTAAGCACGAGTGTGAGTTTAAAAAACGAGCAAAGCGAGTTTTTTAATAGTATCACACGAGTGTGTAATACCTAATTATGTACAGTTTCATACACTATCTACGCTCAGTGCGTCTAACGCCAAGGCAATACAATTCCATTTATTCAGTTTCATAATTGTTAACACTTATGCACCCTGCCCTACAGCGCATGCGCCAAAGCGCGCGCAGCCACAGATAAAAAATGAAATAGTACTGTCTACATTGATATAATATTAAACAGATATGATATTTTGTACGCTTCAAGTTCAATGCGCTAGTGACTTATCTATCTTAGTTTAATATTATATCAATGGCTGTCTATGGTTTGTACCGTAATGTTTTTTTTTTTATTATAATATTATTTTGTTAGAGAAATAATGTTATAATTTAACTTTTTAATTTCCTTTCGATATACTATTGGTAAAGTACGTCAATATAAACTCCGTTTTGGTTTTATATTTTTAATTTTTTGATATGAGAGTAGATAAAATCACTTGTACACGTCATGATTCTTTTTTTGTGTGATGTGATCCTAGCATTTGCTAAACGATTTCATTTTATGAACCATGCGATGTACCCTTAACTCTGGATCTTAGAAGCATTAGGTTGTATGTATAGCTTAACCTTAGTAGCAACTAGTAGTATGTGTAGGTCATCAAACCTATACAGACGACCTAATGTTTCTAAGGTCGAGAACTATGTTTTTCTACGACCATTTGGTAATTTGCTTAATACATACCTATAAGTCATATCTCAATAGTACTCATTCCTGCCAAGTCGTGTTACAATGACCATGTCCACACGGGTAAACCGTGCTACAATGAAACTTTTTTTTTATGGCATAAGCCAAAAAACGCGCATGTTATTGTCACGACTAAACATCGCATGTTATTAGGCTGTATGGCCTTTGCCTTTCATTTGTGGGATTATAACAACATTGCAAGCGCCGTGCTATTTTCGCGCCATTGTTAACAGTGCGCATAGGAGATATTTTTGAAATGTATGGAGCATTTTTTTATCTGTGCTACAAGCACAGATAAAAAAGAAAAAAAAAAGAATAGATTTTGATAAAATAATACTAATAATTTGAATAAATGCAAATGCTAATATTATAAATGCAAAAGTAACTCTGTCTGTCTGTCTGTTACGCTTTCCCGCTTAAACCTCTCAACCGATTTTGATGAAATTTGGCACAATCTTTAAGCCCCGAGAAAGAACATAGGCTACCTTTTATCCCGGAAAAATTTGATGTTCCCGAGGGAAACCTAAAAAGCGCGATATAACCGAACTCCACGCGGGCGAAGCCGCGGGCGGAAAGCTAGTTTTACATAAGTAATCATTATAGTAACAATACTAATGAATTTTGGAATAATGTTTTCTTTTCGCGAATTAATTCCAACTTCCCCAAAATTTGGTAATCTGTAAAAACTGACTACACCATTTTAGACAGTATTATTATGAGTGATGCAACTACGTGCCGCGTACCCTGCCCCCCTTTCGCCCGCGCATAAATGCTTACCGTGTTGCCTACGGCACTTATATTAAGTTACCTTGCTTTTTCGAATCGGACAGGGTTTCCTTTACATATTGTATACAATGTCTCACCAGTAAGGCACAGAGCTGGGTGCGTGCCTTGTGTGCCGCCTCGTGTAGCGGCGTGAACCCCCAGCGGTCGGCCGCGTTGGGCGGCGTGCCGGCCCGCAGCAGTAGTGCCGCTAGCTCCACGTGCCCGTAGGACGCCGCGTTGTGTAGCGGCACCAGCCCGCCCTTGTCGCGAGCGCCCACCGCGCCGCCCGCCTCCAGCAGGGCCTCCGCCACCTCCAGGTTGTTGTACCCGGCTGGGGGGAGGAAAGTATCGTTGTCATTTGAACGTCGATCAAACGTAAAAACGACAGTAAAAGAGACAGACATATGAATTCGTAAAATTTAACATGAGAGAAATAGAGAAAAGAAGCATTATTGTTAGAGGTCGATCCAGGTCCAGGACAGCCGGGGGACTCCCCACAGTGCTAACTTCCTCGTAGTGTTCCCCGGGCAACGTCGTGTCTGACCACCGTAACGGAGTGGCAGACCGGTGGCTAACGAGCGCTGTGACTTACGTGATCTTTCTAGTTTATTCTGAAGGCGATTGCGAACATTGTGGATTTTATTGTAGTTTTTATTCTTATTGTGGGTTTTATTCTTATTGTGGATTTTATTTTACTGCAGTTTTTATTATATTGTGGTTGTGTATGGGTTTTATCTCGCGGTTGACGTTATGCCGAAACCGTTGAGGAACGCTTCCGGGCGTTTCGCCCCAAAAGGCCCTTTTCAGGGCCAACCAAAAGGCCCTTCTCAGGGCCACTCCGACGAGTTGTCGGTATCGGAGGTCAGCCGCACCCCGTCTGCGCTTGGCCGCTGTGTGAGTGTAGCGGACGAGTTTTCGGACTCGGACATCGAGTCGTCGCGTAGGCTCGGGGGCGAGGTTTCTTCGGACTCGGCCAAGGGTAAGCCCAATAAGAAGTCGAAGGCGAGGTCTACCTCGCCTTCGACTGGAGGCCAGCACCCACTATCTGGGTCTGGCGGAGACCCAGCGCCAGCTCGGCTTGGCCAAACGGGCCGAGCTCGAGCAGGACCTGGAGGGGAGGATTGCCGCGAAGGACAGGCAGGCGCGTGGAACCAAATCGAGGGCCGGATACGGCTCGGCCCCACCGAACTGGGGATTGGTGCTTGCCGTCGGTTCCAAACCGGAGCTTAACTATTTGAGTTTCCGGGGAAGGACGGCGGCAAAAACGCGGACCTCGGATGCGGTGCAGGCTCGAGTTATTAGGCCCGGCCGCGGTGGACTGGGCACTATCCAGCTGGTGTGCCCAGTCGCCGTAGCGTTGGCCGCCCAGGCCCGGTTCGGCCACACCCGAGCAATTCTCCGTCCGCTGTGGATAGGGCGGGCACATGCTTTCGCTGCTTGGCCGCCATATGCCAAATCGGACGCCATGTGCATATGCCAAATCGGTGGTCTGAGGAAACTCGGCCACCGACGATCGCGGACGGGCGGTAGAATTGTTGGCGGCCACCTCTGGTCTCTCCCTCTTGAGTCCAGACGTGCGTGCGGCGGCCGGGCGGGTCTATAGTGGACTTCACCTTCCCCACGCACGCACTGACCGCCCGCTTACAGAACTGGCGGGTGGAACTGGGGGAGACGATCTCGGATCACCGCTAAGCGAGATTAGAGATCCCCCCCAGAATTTATGGGGGCGCCGCACCCCTTCGTCGTCGGGCCGCTCCCCGTTTCAATTCAACTTCATCCCTCACTCCACAATCCTGGAGGCGCTCCGGTTCCCGAAGTGCCCCTATACCTGCGGGGCCTGCTGGCCAGCTACCTGGAGGACCGTGCCGTCCTCCTCGTAGACGGGGCTACCCAGGTCCGGCGGTACGCGGTGGAAACCAGCGTTCCACAGGGGTCCGTTCTAGGACCTCTTCTGTGAAACGTCGGTTATGACTGGCTCCTGCAGGGAACCCTCCTTCGAAGCACGAGTGTCATCTGCTATGCGGATGACACTCTCCTCACTTCCGAAGGATCCGCCGCCTGGGCTTGAGGGTGGCGCTGCATAAAACGGAGGCCGTGTTCTTTCACCACCCCCGGCAGCGCCCCCTACCTGATGTCCACATTTTTGTGGAGGGCGTCAGGATTGGGGTTGACGCCCAGATGAAATATCTGGGCCTCATGTTGGACAGCAGGTGGCGCTTTGGCCCGCATTACAGCGGACTGTGGACACGCCTGCTGAAAGCTGCGGACGCCCTCTCATGGCTCATGCCTAGGCTTCGCAGCGGCGTGCGCTCTGGCGGGCATCCCGCCTTGGGAGCTCGAGGCGTGGGTTCTCGCCAGAGTGTAAGAGTGGACGGCGGGGCGCCGGGGGCTGGTGTGCGTCCGGCCCCAGAAGAGAGGGAGGCCGTCCGGCGGGAGGCTAAGGGACGCCATCATCCAACATTGGACACAGGACCTCGCCACCGCCGTGTTTGGCCGTCGCACCCTTGTCGCCCTCGGGCTAGTCCTGAGGGACTGGCTCGACAGGCGTCACAGTTTTCTCTCCTTCCGTGTGGTGCAGGTACTCTCCGGTCACGGCTGCTTCGGCAGGTACCTGCACCCCATAGGACAGGAGGAGACGCCATCGTGCCATGGTTGCGGCGCGGCGGAGGACACTGCGGAACACACCCTAGCGGTGTGCCCGTCGTGGGCCGTGCCGCGCCGCGATCTTGTCGCGACGTTAGTGCGGGACCTCTCGCTGCCCGCCGTCGTCAGAGCGACGGTGGGGAGCGAACAGGCCTGGGCGGCGGCGGACTCCTTCTGCGAAGACGTCATGTAGCAGAAGGAGGCCGCGGAGCGCGAGCGAGAGGAGGATGCCTTGCACCCTCATCACGAAGGTGGCCAAACCACTGCCCCTCCCTCTGGAGGGACAAATGAGGGCCCGCCGTGTTGTTAAGCGGGCATCGCCGGCGGGGGAATGGTAGCAAAGGCTCCGCCAGTTTTCCCATCCAAACCCCGCCACCAAGGCGACGCCGGAGTGCCACTGGGGTTTTTAGCGGGTATACCGGGAGGCTATCTCCCGGGGAGTCCCACACACCCTCCCTTCCCCCGATGGGCGGGGATGCGTAATTGTCATTTACCCCAGCAAGACCAAAAAAAAAAGGATAATGGCCTCTCTCAGCCCCTAGCTACTACCTCCCTAAATGAGTCCAGGTGCGACACAACCGGGTACATATGTGGCCCTCCAAACATCAGTTCGGGAGGTGGCGGCGCGAAGTATTCCACGGGCGCCACTCTTAAGCGTCACGGGGGGAGTAATAACCCTCACTCCCCCCTGACCCGAAGAGGCCCACAGTGACGGCCCAGCACCAATCGGAGGTTGCGGAAGCGGTGTTCGCTCTCGCAACCCCCAGTGTAGGTGTGATATGGAACACCGGAGTGGTAATCAGTAAGACTCTCGACAGATACTGCCGCCCTCCGCAGGGCGTCAATCCATCAAGATTTTCCACCCGGATAAAAAAGGCTGCAGTTGGGGTTCTAATCGAAATGGTTTAAGACTGCACTGGACCGAGGGACGGGAACAATTTGCCAGCGGTGTTTCCGCCGGACTACAATTTAAGTGTCTTCAACGCTAGAGTGAATAGGTTATTAATAAACTAGTGCGCTTTACCACCATGGTTGCATCATCAGGTGGGATTGCGGTCAAGCGCTAGTTTATAATTTATTAAAAAAACAACTATCAGCACAAACTTACCAGCTAGATGTAAAGGCGTTGAATTCCGTCCGTGAGAATCTCTGCAGTTCACATTTTGAGGAGTTATAAGTTTTCTGAAACAATAAAAAAGAAAATGATGAGTCTTTTTGCTAAGGATTTGCATAAATAGCAAAAATTTGGTTAAATTTTCGTTCGCTTGTGCGCAATAGGAGAACAGGGTTTTTATCGGTATTAGGGCATAACATCGGCTGCCGGCAGAAATTACCACCCACCAGACAAAGTCTTGCCGCCAAGCGATTCGTCGTGTTCCGGCATGATGTCTGGTGAAGCCGTACGGAGTACGGGTCTGAGCAGCTGTGTTGCGATTTGTGCCGGGTACCATGCGCCAAATGTTGTTGTGTCGGGAGTTTGGTCGCGGAGGGTCTCCAGTTCAATCTTCCTCTGGCGCAGCATCGTTGGTCGTGTTGTTGGGTTTAACATTGCATCACCTCGCTCAACTGCCGTCTTCCTTCCTATTCATTCTTTTTTTTTTTTTTGAGTGTATAGGGTCTCAATAAACTAACGCGCTTTACCATCAACGATTGCATCACTGCTTACCATCAGGCGAGACTGCGATGAAGCACTAGTTTATAATTACGAAATACGTGCAATGACATCGCCCTGGTGTTGGGAGGGTTAAAATTGGAGTTGAAACAAACATACATACCTGGCTCTAGCAAGATCCCCACGTTTCGCTGCATCTAAGAGCGCAGCATCACCTCTCAGCGCGTCTGCTGTGTCGCTGTCTCCCGCCCTCACCAGTTGTAATGGAGTTAGACCGTCCCGATTCCTGCGGGTAGGGTCAGCTCCGTGCTGCAAAAAAATAAAAATAAAATAAGTTTTCGTATTTGGGTACGAGGCTTTTGAATACATTATATTGTTACGAATGTACCTTATGTCGACGGCATAAGGTTTAATATTGCGTGACATGCAGTACATAACTTTTAAGTGCTATATCTCTAGACCTAAGAATTAGAGAGGTACCATATAAAAACGTATTGCTAGACCTAGGACGGCCTATCGAATGGTACAGGTTTCATAAATATTGTTAACAAAATGTCGCCATCGAAATTTCCAGAAAATCTTTCCCAGCAAAGTATCTATAGGTACCTACCGAACGTACTCGAAATTATGCGCTATTGATTCTGGACATATTTGGAATGTTCGACCAGCTGATCTATATAAAGTGACGCCAGCGGCCAGTCAGTCTACATTCCGACTACCGAGGCGAAAACAAACGACAGTTAAGAAGCGATAATTAAGAAGATCTACAGCGACAACCCAACGAGAACTTTGAGAACTACGTGAAGTAACGTCTGTAGTGTTGTTGTTTGTGTACGACACGGACTTCGTGGACGTAAGGGAAGACTTCGGTGCGGCATCAGCTACGTTCTACTTGTCATTGCCTACTACCAACTGTACCTTTGTTGCCAATAAACTTTGAAACCCTTAACCGGCATTTTAATACCCCTGGCCCGTAACAATATTTATGTTTTATTGATAACTAGCTTTCCGCTCGCGGCTTCGCCCGCGTGGAGTTCGGTTATATCGCGCTTTTTAGATTCCCTCGGGAATATCATTTTTTTTTTCCGGGATAAAAGATAGCCTGTGTCCTTTCTCAGGGTCTGAAGATTATCTGTTCCAAATTTCATCAAAATCGGTTGAGAGGTTTAAGCGGGAAAGCGTAACAAACAGACAGACAGACACAGTTATGTATTAGTATGGATTATTTACAAACGTGCTTGACCGTAGTCCCGTCTGACGGTAAGCAGTGAAGTTGGTGGCATAAAAACGCTCGAATTGTCAATTGACAATTCGGCGTTTTTTGTTATATAAAAAGTGAAGGTGGAATTCTACCTTCACTTGCCGCACTGGCCCGCGTGGTAGATTACGGCCCACTTCCTCTCACTGAGAGGAGGCCTGTGTCCCAGGAGTCATTAAAGGATGATTATGTGACGGCTTGAACTCACTTTTTCCTTGATTTCTCTGAATTACGGTCTTTTAATGGCAGTTTCTAAACTTTAGTAACAGCCTCCGTGGCGTAGCGGTAGCGAACGCGGCCGCTGCGCAAGGAGCCACGGGTTCGATCCCCGCACAGTGCAAATGTTGTATGCATGAATATGAACATTTGCACTGGTCTGGTCGTGCCTCGGAAAGCACGTTAAGCCGTTGGTCCCGGTTGCCATACGAACATCTAATGGCAGTCGTTACGGGTTGTTGGAGCCCTCAAAAGTCCAACAATTGGTCTAACTGCAATGATTTGATATCGCCTTCGGGTTGTGGAGGTCAGACAGCATTCGCAGCAGTTAGACTGGTAAAGCGGACTCCAAACTCTGAAGCTAAAAAAATCTTCGGATGCGACTGGGATTAACGCTGAGATAATGATGATGACTTACCTTTAGTAGTAACCGAACGATGTCTGCTTTCCCTTTAGCGGCAGCCTCGTGTAGCGGAGTGAACCTCCAAAGGTCGGCCGCGTTGACTCCAGCCCCCGCAGACACCAGCAGCTCCGTCAGCTCAAAGTGGCCGTAGGAACATGCGTTGTGGAGGGGGACCAGACCACTGGATAACACACAAATATCTATCTATACTAAAATATAAAGCTGAAGAGTTTGTTTGTTTGAACGCGCTAATCTCAGGAACTACTTTTTTTTTAATAATTATAAACTAGTGCTTGACTGCAATCCCGCCTGATGGTAAGCAGTGATGCAATCGTTGATGGTACAGCGCACTAGTTTATTAAGCCTACTCACTTAAAAAACCTTAGGAGTAGGAAGGATGACGGCAGTTGAGCGAGGTGATGCAAAGTTAACCCCCAAGACCAACACGACCAAACGATGCTGCGCTAGAGGGAGATTGATCTGGAGACTCTCCACGACCAAACTCCCGACACAACAACATTTGGCGCTTCGTACCCGCCACACAACGCAATACAACTGCTCAGACCCGTCCTCCGTACGGCTTCAGCTACTACGGGTCCGATTTGAAAAATTCTTTTTGCGTTGGATAGCCCAATAATCCAGGAAGGCTTAAGACTATATAACATCACGCTGCGACCAATAGGAGCGGAGCATAACTAAACCACGCGAACGAAGATAAAAGAAAATTTTAACCTTACCATCATTGTACATTTATGAAGTTAGTGTTTTTGTCAAGACAAACATAAGCTTGTTTGAAACGGTGTCAACGTTACGAGATGTTACGATTCGTAGCCAATATGCAAATACTTTGAAAAATGAGCGTTGTAATACAGCTTTAGTAAAAAAGAGAGTTTTAGGAATGGCACCGCGCATCTACAACAAATTACCAGTTGGCATAAAAAATTTGAATGTTATGCAATTCAAAACCAAATTAAAACACTTATTAATTGAGAAATGTTATTATACAAATCAAATCAAATCAATCAAATCAAATCATTTATTTCAAATAAACCAGTTACAGGCACTTTTGAATTGTCAGAAGGTCGGTCAGTCAATAAGATGAAGCTAGTCGCCCATTCCAAAGAGTAGGTACCTATGGAGAAGAACGGGCAAGAAACTCCATGGACACTCTTTTAAATTTTTAAGCTATTGTTACAAACATTTGATTACATCATTCATGTTGAAATCAACCGCGTGAGAACGATGCAGAAATAAATTGTACGCTGAGAGCGTCCATTATGGAAAACATACAAAAATCAATTCAGAAATCAAAATACGCCGTGGCAGCTAAGAGATGACCAGTCCCCTCCGACGGCGTCCGTTCACGAACATGACGTATGGATCAGCATCATTCAGCTCAACCATATCGAAGGGAACCAATGACCCAAAACACACGCCACCATCAGCGAGACATTTGAGTGAGCATGACATACTCTCAACAGCCAGAGCACAATTAAGTCAATAAAAAAGACTAACCCAACAAATAAATGCCTTACAGCACATTCTTACATTGTGTTCACACGTTTGCCATGCAATTATACAATACTAAGAAATTGAATCTACACAATGCTAAGATAGTTTTGTCCAAGGTTCAGCAGCTCCAACAGTGTTCCCGAATCTGTGGAAAGTTTAACTCCTGTGCAGCTGCAGCTGCACGTGCCGAACACCTCTGTCAGCGATACAATTCCGTAACGTACAATATGCGTGGCTACATAGTGTGTAATACAGGCTTTGACTAAATAACATAAACAATTACATATTAAAACTACAAGAGGAAAAATCAAAGAACAATCATTGTATAGAAATCGGACGCAGCTCAAGCCCAAGCCTTTTTGTCCTCAATATAATCCTTCACACTATAAAATGCTTTCTGACACAACTTACGTTTAATGAAGGATTTGAATTTATTTAGGCTCAGATCTTGAACCACCTCTGGAAGTCCATTGTAAAAATGTATACATTGGCATCTGAAAGAGCCACCTATTTTCTTGAGCCTTGTTGTAGGTACAATAAATTTGTGCCTGTTCCTAGTATTTATGTCATGGACATCACTGTATTTTTTAAACAATTTTATATTTTTATGAGCATACAAAAGATTTTCTTAAATATATTGAGACGGCACGGTCAGTACATTAATCTCTTTAAATTTTTCTCTGAGAGAGTGTCTCGGACTTAATTTATAAATTGCACGAACAGCTCGTTTCTGCAAAACAAATATTGCTTGAATATCGGCGGCATTTCCCCACAACAGAATGCCGTACGACATTACGCTGTGGAAATAGCCAAAGTACACTAAACGGGCCGTCTCAACATCAGTCAAATTACGAATTGTTCTAACTGCGTATGCAGCAGAACTTAACTTTTTTGACAATTTTTCTATATGTGAACCCCATTGAAGCTTAGCATCCAGAGTTATACCCAAGAATACTGTGCTGTCGTCAGATTTCAATTCTTCGCCCTTTATCAACACTTTAGTTTCCACCTGCCTCACGTTAGGTAGAGTAAACTTAATGCATTTGGTTTTTTTCTCGTTTAAGAGTAAATTATTAACATTAAACCAATGGACTACTTTGGAGATCGCGCTATTTACATCATCAGTAACCTGCTGCTGACGTTTCAGCTTAAATAAAAGTGAAGTGTCATCTGCAAACAACACTATATCGTGGTTATCCTTTATTAGGTACGGCAGGTCATTGATGTAAATAAGAAACAAAAAAGGACCAAGAATTGACCCCTGTGGGACTCCCATTGTTACTAAAGATCCAGAACAACTGATGAATTCCTAAATGACAAATTAATGTAGACTTATTTATTTTGACTAGCGAAATTACTCCGTATTGTGACACCTGTGACTTTGTTTTTATTCATTTATTATTATTTAGTTTCATTTCGGCATTATATAATTAATAATTAGTTTTTTGCCTCTAGCATGATTAACCATAATTTTTTTAATGTTTTGCATGCATCTATCTATATTTGTACGCTTCTTAGCATAACATAGCGACCTATAAACATAAATTTAAGAACTGTATTCACTACCTATGTTATACAAATAAAATTGATTTTGATTTTTTTTTTGATTTTTAAGTCGCTGGCGGCCGCTGGTTCTAAATACACACATCAAAAGTGTCTAGGGATCAAGCATTTTTATGCGGATTTCTTGAGATTGAGATGTGGCTTTGTAATAAATTTATGATTTTATAAATTTATATGGATCCTTTTTGGTGCATTTCATAATTTGAATCAGGAACTGTGAATCAAATTCGAGTAAAAGATGAAAATCAGCTGTCAATATTTTCCTATAAAAACATACAACGCATTGAAGACATTATTAGTGCTACTGTTTCCCTACTACTGATTAAAACCAACGTTATTATGGAGCGGCGACGTCATTTAAGCAGGGAAGAAATGCTCAGAGCCGTGGGAATGATAGAAGCTGGTTCCTGGCAACGTACTGTGGCTTTAGCTCTGAATACAAGTCAGAGTGTTATCAGTCGACTTTGGACACGTTACCGAAGCACTGGTACCGTGGCTGAGCGCCATGGAGGACGGTATCGCTGCACCACACGGAGACAAGACTGATACATTCAAATCTTAACTCGAAGAGCTCCAACAATAACCGCCATGATGTTAGCCGTGAGGCTTCATCACTCTTCAGGGAACTTAATTAGCGACCAAACAGTCAGAAACCGCTTGCATGAAGTGAACCTTCATTCCCGAAGACCGCTACGGGTACCACCTATAGCAATGCACAATCGTAGGATTCGATATCAATGGCCTCTTGAACACAGAAATTGGGCAGAAGAACAATGGCGTTTCGTGTGCTTTTCTGATGAGTCTCGTTTTGGTATGAGACCGGATACAAGACGTATACGACACTGGAGAACCCCTGGACGCCAACAGCGATTAAAATCCTGCCA
Organism: Sesamia nonagrioides; assembly: GCA_017933935.1. Classification (NCBI taxonomy): domain Eukaryota; kingdom Metazoa; phylum Arthropoda; class Insecta; order Lepidoptera; family Noctuidae; genus Sesamia; species Sesamia nonagrioides. The sequence continues at coordinate 1,795,658 of JADWQK010000407.1, forward strand.
GGAAGTCCATCCTTATAGTGGTGGAACCATCATGGTATAGGCGGGTATTTGGATCGGCGGAAGAACTGAGTTGATTTGGATCAGAGGCAACCTCAACGCTCAAATTTATGCTGAAACGATTGTATCAGACGTCATCGTTCCTCTACAAGTGCAAATCGGTCCCTTATTTCAGTTAATGCATGATAATGCACGACCGCACACCGCAAGAGTTGTAAGACAGACTCTCGCCGCAGCTAACATCAATGTCCTGCCCTGGCCTGCTTAGTCGCCAGACTTGAACCCGATTGAGCATGCATGGGATATGCTACAGAGAAGAGCTCTGCCGAATATGGAGGGTATCCAGTCGCAAGAAGACCTTTTTTTGTTGTTGCAACGAACATGGGCGGCCATTCCACAGCGTGATTTTGATGAACTCATTTTGAGTATGCCAAACCGATGTTCTTGTGTTGTTAGTGTTCGCGGTAGAAACACGGATTATTAATTGTTTAAGTTACCCAATAAAATTTTAGAGAGAACTGTTATTTCAGTCTTTTTTTCGAACTTTTGTGTTAGTGGTTCAAATGTCAAATATCCCTTTATTAGGAAAATGGCAAATTTCTTTATTAATGCAAAGGTGACTTGGTTTATCGTTACTGTGACAAACGAAAACACTTTATTTGATGAATCCTTAAAGAAAATTTTAATTAATATCAATCAGGAGAAAAGTTATTGCAAAAATATATTGTTACGGGCTAGGGGTACTTAAACGCCGGTTAAGGGTTACGAAGTTTATTGGCAACGAAGGTACAGTCGATTGTAGGCAATGACAAGTAGAACGTAGCTGATGTCGCACCGAAGTCTTCTCTTACGTCCACGAAGTCCGTGTCGTAATCACACAATAACAGTACAGATGTTACTTCACGTAGTACTCACAGTTCTCGTTATAATTGTCGCAGTAGGTATTCTCAAAGATCGCTTCTTAACTGTCGCTGTTTTCGTATCGCTAGTCGAGTGTAGACTGACTGTGCGCTGGCGTCGCGGCGCCGTATATAGCCCAGCTGATCGAACATTCCAGATTCCTCCAGACGTAATAATAATAGCACATAACTTCGAGGTCACTCGGAAGTACCTACGGTAATTCCCGGAAACTGGTTTCTAGAAATTTCGATGTCGACACTTTGTTGACAAAACTGTTGAGACCTGTACCATTCGATAGGCCATCCTAAGTCTAGTAATGCGTTTTTACATTGTGCCTAGAAAATGTCTAGATCTAGGGAAATAGGACTTAAAAGTGACACACTGCTTGTCACGCGATATTGAACCTTATGCCATCGACATAAGGTCCATTCGTAACATTGCCCCCTTTTTAGTCATGCTCGTCCCGAGCATGATTTGATCCATAATAGCGAGCTAGGCGGTCTACATGTACGATCTTCAGCTTCCCTCTAGGCCCTTTCTTAATCCTGTAGGTGACATCGTTTATTCTGGTTACTATCGTGTACGGACCCTCCCATTTGGCTTGGAATTTCGGACTCTTTCCTTTTCTCCTTATGGGATTATGTAACCATACCAAAGTTCGCTCTTCAAATCCGGGCACGTTAGCTTTGCGGTCGTATCGGATTTTCATTTTCTCACTGGTTTTCAGACCATTCTCTCTCACTAGCTCATGTGTTCTATCTAATTTACGCCGCAGGTCAGTCACATAGTCGACGGCTTGGATAGGAGTTTCGGGAGGTGTTCCAGTTAGTGCATCTATGGGTAGTCTAATTTCTCGGCCGAAGTTGACTTTCGCCGGTGTGCAATTTGTGCTGTCATGTGTTGCTGAGCGGTATGACATTAAAAAGAGTGGAATGTATTGGTCCCAATCCCTTTGATGTTCTTCCACTACTTTGGCCAAATGATTCTCCAACGTCTGATTGAATCTTTCGACCATTCCATCTGACTGAGGGTGATATGGTGTTGTACGAGTCTTATGTATCCCGAGTAGTTGGCAAACCTCTTGAAATAGTGAAGACTCGAAGTTTCTACCCTGGTCTGAGTGTAACTCCAAGGGAACGCCAAATCGACAGAACACCTCGTGAACTAGCTTTTTGGCGACTGTATGAGCTTCTTGTTTGGGTACTGCAAAAGCTTCTGGCCATTTGCTGAAATAGTCTTGCATGACGATGATATACCTATTCCCTTCTTCAGTAACAGGGAATGGCCCAGCTATATCGACAGCAACTCTTTCCCAAGGTGCACCAACATTATACACTTTTAGCCGACCTCTGGCTCTCGTTTGCGGCCCCTTTACTGAGGAGCAAGCTACACATTTTCTACACCAGTCCTCAACGTCTTCGCGGCAATGCACCCAATAGAATCTTTTCCTCACCTTCTCCAGGGTTTTCTTTACTCCTAGATGTCCTCCGGATACTCCGTCGTGCACCTGTCTTAGCACTGACGCGACTTTATCGCAGGGGACAACTATCTGTAAGGTGACTTCCTGCCCACTGGGTGATTCCCATTTCCTCTTGAGGACTCCATTATCAATTATCAGCCTGTCCCATTGAGCCCAGTAACTTTTTACTGTTGGGCTAAGCGCTGATATTTCACTCCAAGTGGGCCTTTGACCACGTTTCTTCCATTCGATTACTGTCTTCAAATCACCATCTTCCTTTTGTGCGTCTTCCAATGATTGATTATCCCAGTCGTCATCCAAAGCGTTTACCTGGATAATCCTTACGTTCTCTTCCTGTTTGTCACAATGTCGGCCCTTACTTCCTGAAGTAACCTGGCGACGGCAGTCCTTTTGTCTTGCCTTTTTCTCGAGGCGCTTCTTCTTACGGGCCTCGTCCTCGACTTCCTTGTCCCGGCTTCCGTCTGCCTCACTCCACGACCTTCCGCGCGACCGCTCGCGCTCGTGTTCTCGCTTGCCGGGACGTTCGCGTTCCCGGTCTCGGTCTCGCTCCCGGTCCTTGACGCGTTCCCGCTCTCGTTCAGCGGGTCGCTCGCGGTGCTCGCTCCGATCGCTCCGCTCACGCCACTTGACTCGCTCGCACGGGCGCTCGGGCTCGACCTTCGCATCGCGCTTGCGCCACGCCATCACCGCGGCTTCCTCACGTGACCAAGAAGTTCTTCTTCCCTTAGCCTTCCTGGGACAATCAATTCGAATGTGCCCCTTTTCGCCACAGTCATAGCAAGTTGGTCCTCGTCGGGCTTTTATTTGTGCGGTCACTTCTCGAATACGGTCGTGTTGTGGGCCATCCTGACGTACAGCTTCCACCTCCAGAGCATGCGTCAAAGCTGCCTTCAGGGTCTGATGGTAACCCAGACGTACTGCAGCCCTGACTTCTGCATCTCGAATCCCATCAGTAAATAATCGCAGAGTAGTAGCGCCAATCAATCCCGGTGTTGATGCATACGCCTTCCGAACCATACGTTCTATTTCCGTGGCCCATTGTTGCAAACCCTCACTGCTCTTCTGTGTGCGGTCGCGGAGTTGAGCCCTGTAGACATGTTCGACGTGTTTCTCCCCGTATCTAGACTCCAACGCTTCTAGCAGACAGGCTAGGGTATTGCAATCACCGGAAATATTCTCGAGGATTCGTACGGCATCACCACGCAAAGCAAGCATAAGGGCGGTTACCGCTTGATCGTCGTCCCAGTTGTTGCCTTTTGCGACCTTTTCGAATTGAAGGCGGAAGGCCACCCATGACGTTGTCCCGTCAAAATGAGGTACCTTGAAAGTCGGCAAAGCACTGGGTACCGGTACCACACCTTTAATAACTCCTTTTTGTACCTTCTCATGCAAAAATTCTACTTCCTTCCCAAACTCCATGATGGTATTGTCTAATTTATCGAAACGCGCATCATATTTGTCTATACGAGCGTCTTGCTGGTCTATGCGCGCATCTTGCTGGTCCATACGGGCATCTTGATGAGCTGTTTTTATTCTGAGTTCATTGACTTCTTCTTTGGTTTTTTCCCATTTTCCGTTTAGTTCCAATACTAGTTGCTGGGATTTTGCCTGGGATTCTGCTACATTTTTAATTTGAGCCTGGGTTTCTGCCTGAGATCTATCTATTTTTGCCTGGATTTCTGCCTGGGATTTTGCCTGGAATTCTGCCATACCTTTTATTTGCATTGTTAATTGAGCCAGCAACACAGATAAATCGCATCCACTGCTTCCGAGAATAGTGGTGGTAGTAGGCGCACTCACATTCGTCGGTGTTACGACGGCGGAATCTACTCCGGGTGCGGGGATGCCAACGGATTCTTCCTCTTGACGCGCCAAATCCATCGCTGCTTGTCGTCGCGTGCGAACTCTTTCGTCTTCCCTTGGCGTGACCGGCATGCCGCTTCTGACACCAATTGTTACGTGCTAGGGGTACTAAAACGCCGGTTAAGGGTTACGAAGTTTATTGGCAACGAAGGTACAGTCGATTGTAGGCAATGACAAGTAGAATGTAGCTTATGTCACACCGAAGTCTTCTCTTACGTCCACGAAGTCCGTGTTGTAAACACACAATGACGCTATAGATGTTACCTCACGTAGTACTCGAAGTTCTCGTTATAATTGTCGCAGTAGGTCTTCTTTAAGATCGCTTCTTAACTGTCGCTGTTTTCGTATCGCTAGTCGAGTGTAGACTGACTGTGCGCTGGCGTCGCGGCGCCTTATATAGCCCAGCTGATCGAACATTCCAGATTCCTCCAGACGTAATAATAATAGCACATAACTTCGAGGTCACTCGGAAGTACCTACAGTAATTCCCGGAAACGGGTTTCTAGAAATTTCGATGTCGACACTTTGTTGACAAAACTGTTGAGACCTGTACCATTCGATAGGCCATCCTAAGTCTAGTAATGCGTTTTTACATTGTGCCTAGAAGATGTCTAGATCTAAGGAAATAGGACTAAAAAGTGACACACTGCTTGTCACGCGATATTGAACCTTATGCCATCGACATAAGGTCCATTCGTAACAATATGTTGATCCCTAGACACTTTTGATGTGTGTATTATCCTACTACATAAATGCGAAAGTTTTGTGTCGGCGTTCGTGTGTGCGATTATCAACTTTATGCTGTTGTAAATTAAGTTGATTTCAGACTGACTAATCACTACTAATGAAAGTTAAGAAAATTATTTAAATTGTACCGCAGACTAAACATTATGTGAAAGTACTAAAGTTGTTTTTTCCAACAATACATTTATTTGTCTGTTTGGAAACTAAATCTCAAATGCATTATAACTTCGTCCTCAATAAACTTTTGTTTCGATGCAATTTGAACCTTGTCCCGTTAGAGATAAAATCTATTTTTAAAAAACTTAAGAATTACATAAGATTCTGAGTATAAGAAAATGTCATCACAGCTATGTTACGCGTTCCGAACTCAGTCCCTCCAGGTCTAACTGCAATGCTTCGATATCGCCTTCGGGTTGTGGAGGTCAGACGGCAGTCGCTTCACGGAAAATATCGAAGTTTAGCCAAAACCAGCAGTTAGACTGGTAAAGCGGACCCAAGACTCAAAACTTCGGATGCGATTGGGATTATCGCTGAGATGATGATGATGACTCAGTCCCTCCAGTAGATCATTGTGCGTCATCACAATCATCATTTCAGCCGAAAGAGGTCCACTGCTGGACATAGGCATCCCCCAAAGATCTTCACGTCGACCGGTCCTGCGTCTCCCGGATCAAACGGTTTCCCGCGACCTTCACCTGGTCGTCGGTCCACCTTGCCGGGGGACTACGTGATAATGCTCGTCAGCATTTCAAAAAACGGCGGAAACTTATTTCTACATATATTTATTTTCCCTCATAAACCAGTGCTGGACTCCAATCCCGCCTGATGGTAACCAGTAATGTGTATGTTCAATACTCACCCTTTATCTTTTGCGTGGACGTCCGCGCCTCTTTGTAAAAGTAATTGAGCAAGGGGCAAACGGTTGTATCTGAAATAAAATTCTACACATTATTGACAAATCTACAAAAAATTAGGGGCAACTAAGAAAGAAAAGAAAAGCAAAGAAAACAAAACAAAAGAAAAGAAATATAATATATAAAGGGTGTATCTGACATCGACGCACAAACGAGTACCATGGATCCAGTACATGGTTCTGAACCCCCAGTTGTAGAATTTTTCGTCGGATATTTCCCGATTTACAAAAAAAAAAAAAAAAAAATATGCAGTTTTTTCACTTTGGACCGTTCATAATTGCTATACTTTTATAACCCAACTAGCTTTCCGCCCGCGGCTTCCCCCGCGTGGAATTCGGTTCTATCGCGGTTTTTGGATTTCCCTTGGGAATACCAAATTTTTCAATAAAAGGTAGCCTATGTTATGTCTTACTCAGGGTCTAAAGATTGTCTGTGCCAAATTGCATCAAAATCGGTTGTGAGGATTAAGCGGAGCGGAGTTACTTTCGCATTTATAATGTTAGTATGGATAAGATTTTAAAGCAAAAAATAATTAATTCGCTAATAACAAAAAAAGCGCAATGTGAATAAAAGTTGAAAAACTATCCTATCAACTGATATACTAGAGTTCACTTCAGCGGTCAACGCCATACCTACAAAAACATGCCGCAGCACGCTTGCAACGTTCAAACCCCGAGCCGAAACTTTTTTAAAACATTGTGATTTCTGTTTTTCCTATGCTAGCTTTTTCGCGATGTTTGCGTTACGATGTCAGATACACCCTGTATACACTACATAGTATAAAACAAAGTCGCTTTCTCTTTCCCTATGTCCCTATACAATATGTAAAGAAAACCCTGTCCGATCCGTGAAGGTATTGTTAGGTATCGATAACTGATTCTACTAATGCCTACAAAGAAGGGCTAAACTTAAAAAAAAAATCCCCCTAAAAAAATAAATAATATTTCGGAAAAAGAGGTAACTTAAAACATGTGCGGCAGGCCATACAGGCGCCGGCGAAGAGGGGCACGGCACGCGGCCGCATCGCTATTCGCTCAGAATTATACCGTCAAAAATAATGTTGTCACTTTTTAAAAACTACCAAATTTTGGGGAAGTTGGAATTAATTCGCGGGAAAAAAAGATTATTTCAAAATTCACTAGTATTTTTACTATGATGATTATGTAAAATTTCATATTATATTTGGTCATGTGTTTACCTAACCTTTATTATCCATACGGGTCGGACAGGGTTTTCTTAATACAGTATGTTAAATAACAGAGGGCGTTCCCTTGAACTCGTTAATATATATCATTAATAGATTAAAATAAAAATATCAGCATAGAAAAATAAGCATAAAAAAAACCGAATAAAAAAAAATCTAATTGGAAATAAATTTGAAACCTCCTGTTTTAAATCAAAATAGTAGTCGTCATGTATAAATAAATTGCGACGTTGCCGTCTTTAATGTTCGCGTGTACAGTGTGTTTCTTTTACATGTCAATTTAAAATTTTTATTGAATATTTTCATATTGGGAAAAATTTTAAAACATTTTGTTTTCGAATGGAAATATTTTTTTAGCATGTATGTATGCTATACTATTTCGGGTTAACGGGAACGCCCTCTGTTAGTTAACATACTGTATATTGTATATGATTAAATCTTTAAAACTGCGGGTTTTTAAATAGATAGTGATTAAAGAGGAAGCTTTCTATGTATAATTACGTCCATTAAATAGTGGAGAAACACTATTATTTTTGTTTTTTTCGAATGTGATGTCGTAAATAATCATTGATAAAATATTAAACTAAGGTAGATATGTCACTAGCGCACTAAAAATGAAGCGTACAAAAGGAAGTAAGTCCAGTATCTCGCTTTAGTCACTCTCGATACACTCGTAAAAACAAACGACAAACACTAACAGCGCAAACGACAAACACTAGCCATCTTTTTCTTCTCTATGCTTTAGATTGCGACCCATCTCACTCACACTGTACCAATGTATGCCGAATAAAAATATGCATGTGTGCTGCTGCTGTGTTCGGCACATTTTTTTTGGTCAGTTTGTTAGAATTTATCGTATCTGTTTAATATTTTATCAATGTAAATAATTACATTTTTTCCGCGTTTACAGTGAAACGCAGGCTGAACCCTATGAGATTTATCAAAATAATGTACTAACTATTGTACACATTGAAAAGGTCTATAAAAAAGTCCGCGGTGGTATATGTCTATCTCTTATGGATATCCCACAAAAACATTTTTGTTATTTACTTTTTACGACAAATACCGGCTAATTTTCGAAGCGATTTTAACCAATACAGCATTAATCCTTATCTAATTTAATATCTTAAATAAATTGTTGATTTAGTATAGATCTATATTGCCCATTAAAGTTTATCATCATCATCAACCTTTTTATCGTCCCACTGCTGGGCACAGGTCTCCCCTCATACAGAGAAGGATTGAGCGTAATCACCACGCTTGCTCAATGCGGGTTGGCGATTTCAGACTTAAAGTCCAGGTTTCCTCAAGATGTTTCCCTTCACCTTCAGTCATTGGTGTCCAAGATATACTTAGAAAGTACATATAACTTTAGAAAAGTTACATTGGTACTTGCCTGACTTGGAATCGAACCTGCACACTCATACTGAGAGGCTGGTGTTTTAACCACTAGGCCATCACGACTTTTACAGTATTTGATTTAAATGAATATTTTCGAAAATATTACAGATTTAAAAATTGCGGGCAGGAGCGGCCAGCCGGGACTGCAGGAGCGGCGGCAGGTCGCTATGTTTTTTATACGTTCATAGTTTTTCTGTAGTGTATTTCGTATCAGCATTGCACGCCTGCGAAGCCGGGTCGGGTCGCTAGTAATTATCATAGGTCGGAATAGGTAGAGTGATTTTTGGTACTTGTATCATAATTGTTCACAGAAAGAAGAACGTGGATAAGCCATTTTCCCGGAATTTGATTCCGGATCCAAGTAAATATTGTTAATATTGGTAGTGACATTATTACTGGTCATTTAAAGGAAAGTAAAAAAACCAAACAAATTTATTATTTACTCGTTGAAAAATAAAAACAATCAAATTCCGATCGAAGTATTATATACATACATTTCAATATTTTATTTTTAGCCTCTAATGAAGGGTATACGCCAAATCAAACGGTTTTACGACTTAATTTAATTTATCCATACTATGTAATATTATAAATGCGAAAGTAACTCTGTCTGTCTGTTACGCTTTCCCGCTTAAACCTCTCAACCGATTTTCATGAAATTTGGCACAGATAATCTTTAAACCCTGAGAAAGAACATAGGCTACCTGTTATCCCGGAAAAATTTGATATTCCCGAGGGAAATCTAAAAAGCGCGATATAATCGAACTCCACGCGGGCGAAGCCGCGGGCGGAAAGTAAGTATTAAATATATATATATATTTAATACTCAACCAATTTCGTAAATCCAAAGTAATGTCCACATTAATATATACGTTTCCGATCAACGACCCCATTTCACTCTACCTATTCCGACCTTGGATAATTATTTAAAAAAAAAAATATCTGTTATAAAACTTACCCGGCAGCAAAGTGCAGTGGTGTAGAATGTCGACCGTCCACATCTCGGCAGTTGACCAGTCGAGGTCTCGCGTCCAGGATGCTGCGCGCGTTCTCAACATCTCCCGTACGTGCGGCTTCTAGCAGGCGGAGGGCTGCTGCGTTCGCGCAGGCGTCTGTTGGGTAGGGTTTTTTTTAGATTTAAGGTTATAAACTAGTGCTTGACTTGGATCAATGAACCACCGGACCATAGGGGGGCCATCATGGGCCACTAAGAGATCTCACGAGTTACTAAGAACTCTCACAGGCCACTAAGAGATCTCACGAGTTACTAAGAACTCTCACGGGCCACTAAGAGATCTCACGAGTTACTAAGAACTCTCACGGGCCACTAAGAGATCTCACGAGTTACTAAGAGCTTTCACGGGCCAATAAGAGATCTCACAAGTTACTAAGAGCTCTCACGGGCCACTAAGAGATCTCACGAGTTACTAAGAGCTCTCACGGGCCACTAAGAAATCTCACGAGTTACTAAGAGCTCTCGCGGGCCACTTAGAGATCTCACGAGTTACTAAGACCTCTCACGGGCCACTAAGAGATATCACAAGTTACTAAGACCTCTGTCGGGCCACTAAGAGATCTCACGAGTTACTAAGAGCTCTCACGGTCCAGTAAGAGTCATTATAGGCCACAAAGTGCCATCATAAGCCACTAAGAGTGATCATAGGCCAGTAGCAGCCACGCCGCCACCGACAACGCGCTGGCCCCGCGACCGTCACACGCGTTCACTTTAGTAGACCTCACCGTCAGGCTGCGGGTACAGCTCGTCGTTCACTTTAGTAGACCTCACCGTCAGGCTGCGGGTACAGCTCGTCAATCACTTTAGTAGACCTCACTGTCAGGCTGCGGGTACAGCTCGTCGTTCACTTTAGTAGACCTCACCGTCAGGCTGCGGGTACAGCTCGTCGTTCACTTTAGTAGACCTCACCGTCAGGCTGCGGGTACAGCTCGTCGTTCACTTTAGTAGACCTCACTGTCAGGCTGCGGGTACAGCTTGTCGTTCACTTTAGTAGACCTCACCGTCAGGCTGCGGGTACAACTCGTCGTTCACTTTAGTAGACCTCACCGTCAGGCTGCGGGTACAGCTCGTCGACCGTGGTGTCGGCGCCGCACGCGAGCAGCAGGCGGCACGCCGCGGCCGAGTCGCGCCGCGCCGCCACCGACAACGCGCTGGACCCGCGACCGTCACACGCGTTCACTTTAGCTCCTGTCAACAAAACTCAGTTTTGTAAAACAACAATGGACCCAACTCCCCCTATTCACAAACTAAATTCAGTTCTTCATTTTCTGTCAATTTAATTAAGACAAGGATAGATGATAAATATTAGTGTAGTCCGAACGAAGGGAAACACCAAAATTTTTTTTTTTTTCATAGTATAAACCAGCGTTTGACCGCAATCCTGCCTGATGGTAAGCAGTGACGCAATCGTTGATGGTAAAGCGCACTAGTTTATTAAGAGCCTATTCACTCTAGCCTTGAAGACACTCAAATTGTAGTCCGACGGAAATACCGCCGCTGGCAAACTATTCCAGTCCCTCGATGTACGCGGTATAAAGGAGGAGGCGAAACGCTTCGTCCGGATCGTAGTGGCGTTAACAACGTAAGGGTGGAAACCAGCCGTACGACGGGTCGTCCGCTGGTGGAACGGAGATGGGGGAATTAAATCATGCAATTCCCTCGCACACTCCCCGAAATGCATCCTATAGAACACCGAAAGGCTGGCTACTCTAGGCCTGTGCTCTAGGCTTTGGAGACCAACTCGAGTTAGATCAGGAAATTACTAGAAACATCGTTCCCTGTGAACCACCATGTAGTAAACAGCTATATTTTGGAAATCGAACATTATTATTATTACTATGAGATAGATCTAGAACATTCGTTCTGCTCGCATATACAATATGTAAAGAAAACCCCTTCCGACCCAAAAGGACAATAAATGTTAGGTAAACACATGACCACACGCACAATGGTCCGCTGGTGGGACTGAGTGCGGAAACCAAATCAATAACATAGAACATAGAACACATGACCAACTAAAATACGAAATATTACATAATCATAATGACAATACTAATGATATTTTTTTTCAGGAATTAATTCCAACTTCCCCAATATTTGTTTTTTTTTTTAAGTGACAGACCACTTGTGACGAAGCGAACAGCGATGTGATCACGTGCCGCCTGCCCTGCCTCCTTTCACCCGCGCATGTATGCCTAACGTGTTGCCTACCGCACTTGCATTAAGTTACCTCGCTTTTTCGAAATAATATTTATTTTTTAGGCGGATTTTTTTTTTAAGTTTAGCCCGGCTTTGTAGGTATTATTAGAATCAGTTAACGATACCTAACAATACCTTCACAGAACGGACAGGGTTTTCTTTACATATTGTATAAAGCGACGTGACTCAGCACGCCAGTCTGCATTTGACTATCGAAGCGAAACAAGCGACAAGTAGGAAGCGACAATCGAGAACATTTACAGCGACAACTGCAACGAGCACTTCAAGGACTACGTAAAGTAACTTCTGTGTTGTCGTTGTGTGTGTACGACAAGGACTTCGTGGACGTAAGGGAAGACTTCGGTGGGACATCAGCTACGTTCTACTTGTCATTGCCTACTATCGACTGTACCAGGGTCTTTTCACTTAGTACATTCGTAACTTATATGGGAAAAAAAAGATGTGGGCAAACAAACAACATTTTACTCTTATACAATATGTAAAGAAAACCCTGTCCGACCCATAAGGATAATAAAGGTTAGGTAAACACATGACCAAATATAATATAAAATTTTACATAATCATCATAGTAATAATACTAATGAATTTTGAAATAATCCTTTTTTCCCGGGAATTAATTCCAATTTCCCCGAAATTTGGTAATTTTTAAAAAAGTAACAACACCGGTATTATTTATTATAAGCGAATAGCGACGCGACCACGTCACAGGTGCCGCGTGCCCTGCCCCCCGCCGCCCGCGGAAGGGGTTGCTTATCGCACATGCATTAAGTTACCTCGCGTTTTCAAAATAATATTTATTTTTTAGGGGGAATTTTTTTAAACTTTAGCCCGGCTTTGTTGGCATCATTAGAATCAGTTATAGATACCTAACAATACCTTCATCAATCAATACCTAATAATCGAGACATTCAAATCAAGCCCGGCGGAGGCGCCATGGCAAGACATTTGTTACCCACGTAACAAATATCTTGCCATGGCGCCTCCGCTGGGCCGGAACAAGCGAGGTTGTCCAAAGAGGTGCTGGCTTGACGTTGTAAGAGATAACACACGTGCCAACAATCTCACACCGCGGGATGCCAGAGATCGTGCGAAATGGAGGAGAATGTGGGCTCCAACGCGAAAGCCGCGGATGCAATCGGGATAAACGCTGAGATGATCGTGATGGAATTTTACAAAAAATCATAATAATTACTGCTTACTAACGGGTTGGATTGCGGTCAAGCAGTAGTTTATAATTATAGAAAAAAATGTTTTAGAATAGAATAGAATACTCTTTATTATGTACACCATATACAATATTGTTACGGGCTAGGGGTACTAAAACGCCGGTTAAGGGTTACGAAGTTTATTAGCAACGAAGGTACAGTCGATCGTAGGCAATGACAAGTAGAACGTGGCTGATGTTGTACCGAAGTCTTCCCTTATGTCCACGAAGTCCGTGTTGTAAACACACAATGACGCTATAGATGTTACCTCACGTAGTACTCGAAGTTCTCGTTATAATTGTCGCAGTAGGTTTTCTTTAAGATCGCTTCTTAACTGTCGCTGTTTTCGTATCGCTAGTCGAGTGTAGACTGACTCCGCGTCGGCGTGACGGTGCTATATATAGTCCAGCTGATCGAACATTCCAGATTCCTCTAGACGTAATAATAATAGCACATAACTTCGAGGTCACTCGGAAGTACCTACGGTAATTCCCGGAAACGGGTTTCTAGAAATTTCGATGTCGACACTTTGTTGACAAAACTGTTGAGACCTGTACCATTCGATAGGCCGTCCTAAGTCTAGCAATGCGTTTTATTATTGTACCTAGAAAATGTCTAGATCTAAAGAAATAGGGCTTAAAAGTGACTCACTGCATGTCACGCGATATTGAACCTTATGCCGTCGACATAAGGTCCATTTGTAACATTGCCCCCTTCTTAGTCATGCTCGTCCCGAGCATGATTTGATCCATAATAGCGAGCTAGGCGGTCTACGTGTACGATTTTCAGCTTCCCTCTAGGTCCTTTCTTAATCCGGTAGGTGACATCGTTGATTCTGGTTACTATCGTGTACGGACCCTCCCATTTGGCTTGGAACTTTGGACTCTTTCCTTTTCTTCTAATGGGATTATGCAACCATACCAAAGTTCCCTCTTCGAATCCGGGCACGTTAGCTTTGCGGTCGTATCGGATCTTCATTTTCTCACTGGTTTTCAGACCATTCTCTCTCACTAGCTCATGTATTCCATCTAATTTACGCCGCAGGTCGGCCACATAGTCGACGGCTAGGATAGGAGTATCGGGAGGTGTTCCGGTTAGTGCATCTATGGGTAGTCTTATTTCTCGGCCGAAGTTGACTTTCGCCGGTGTGCAGTTTGTGCTATCATGTGTTGCTGAGCGGTATGACATTAAAAAGAGTGGAATGTATTGGTCCCAATCCCTTTGGTGTTCTTCCACTACTTTGGCCAGATGATTCTCCAACGTCTGATTGAATCTTTCGACCATTCCATCTGACTGTGGGTGATATGGTGTTGTACGAGTCTTATGTATCCCGAGTAGTTGGCAAACCTCTTGAAATAGTGAAGACTCGAAGTTTCTACCCTGGTCAGAGTGTAACTCCAAGGGAACGCCAAATCGACAGAACACCTCGTGAACTAGCTTTTTGGCGACTGTATGAGCTTCTTGGTTGGGCACTGCAAAAGCTTCTGGCCATTTGCTGAAATAGTCTTGCATGACGATGATATACCTATTCCCTTCTTCAGTAACAGGGAATGGCCCAGCTATATCGACAGCAACTCTTTCCCATGGTGCACCAACATTGTACACTTTCAGCCGACCTCTGGCCCTCGTTTGCGGTCCCTTTACTGAGGAGCAGGCTACACATTTTCTACACCAGTCCTCTACGTCTTCGCGGCAATGCACCCAATAGAATCTTTTTCTCACCTTCTCCAGGGTTTTCTTTACTCCTAGATGTCCTCCGGATACTCCGTCGTGCACCTGTCGTAGCACTGACGCGACTTTATCATCGGGAACTACTATCTGTAAGGTGACCTCCCGTCCACTGGGTGATTCCCATTTCCTCTTGAGAACTCCATTATCAATTATCAGGCTGTCCCATTGGGCCCAGTAACTTTTTGCTGTTGGGCTAAGCGCTGATATTTCACTCCAAGCGGGCTTCTGACCATGGTTCTTCCATTCGATTACTGCCTTCAGGTCACTGTCTTCCTTTTGTGCGTCTTCCAATGATTGATTATCCCAGTCTTCATCCAAAGCGTTCACCTGGATAATCCGTACGTTCTCTTTCTTTTCCTGTTTGGCACAATGTCGGCAAGATTCTTCGCAAGGTCGTCTAGACAAAGCATCAGCATTATTGTGTGACTTGCCTTTCCGATGTTCAGTGACAAAGTCAAATTCTTGCAGCTGCTCTATCCACCTTGCTACTTGTCCTTCTGGGTCTTTGAACTGGAGGAGCCACTGTAAGGCAGCGTGATCGGTACGAAGTGTAAACTGCCTCCCAATCAAATATTTCTTGAAGTGTTGTAAGGTCTTTACAACGGCTAGAAGTTCTCGGCGGGTAACACAATAATTTCTTTCTGGCTTGGAAAGGCATTTGCTGAAATATGCGATAACGACCTGCCTATCTCCTTGTGTTTGAGAGAGAACTCCTCCAATACCCACATTGCTGGCATCTGTGTCTACCAAAAATCGGCCTTCCCTACTAGGGTAACCTAGTACAGGAGCCTCACACAAGTGAGTTTTCAGTAGAGCAAATGCCTGTTCGCAGTCAGAGTTCCATTCAAATTGACACTTTTCCTCTGTTAAACGATGCAACGGTTTCGCTAACTCGGAGAAGTTCTTCACAAACCGACGGTAATATGCACACAGACCCAAGAAAGAGCGTACCTCAGTTTTATTACGAGGGGTAGGCCACTTCGACACGGCTTTTATTTTTTCAGGGTCTGTTCGAATTCCTTGCGCCGAAATAATGTGTCCCAAGTATCCAACTTCTTTCTGGAATAGTGTACACTTACTAGGACTGAGTTTTAAATTCGCTTCACGCAGTTTCTGGAACACTTTCTCTAAATTGCGTAGGTGTTCTGCGAAGTTTCGTCCCATAATGATGATATCATCCAAATAGACCAGGCATGCATCACCAAGCAACCCCACCAAAATGCGCTCCATTAGGCGCTCGAATGTTGCTGGAGCGTTGCACAGTCCAAATGGCATGACATTGAATTGCCAGAGACCGTTCCCAGGACCAGTGGTGAAAGCGGTCTTTTCCTTATCCTGCTGACAGATTTCCACCTGCCAGTATCCACTTTTGAGGTCAACTGTGGAGAACCATTTCATGCCACTTAGCAAGTCCAAAGTGTCATCTATACGTGGCAGAGGATAACTATCCTTTTTCGTGGCATCATTCAACATCCTGTAGTCAACGCAAAACCTTGTGCTGCCATCCTTTTTCTTGACTAGGACTACTGGAGATGACCAAGGGCTGGTGGATGCTTCTATAATCCGGTTTTTCTCCATATCTCTTAACATTTCCGTGACTTCCTGTTCTCTTGCAAAGGGGATACGACGTGGTCTCTGTCTTATCGGCGGTGTATCACCCGTATCTATATGGTGTTTGACGAGCCCGGTCCTTCCCACGTCACCGTCGGTCTTCGAGAAGATGTCATGGAAGTTATGTAACAGTTGCTTAACTTTGTGACTTTCGAACTTGTTTAAATTGCCCTTACAATTTTCGATTAGTGTCGATATATGTTCCTGCCACTTCTTATCACGTTCCTTTTCGTGCGCCTCTGTTTTTCGCAATGATGCTACATGGTCGCACACACCCACGATGCAATTCTTTTCAAGAATTATTTCCTTGTTACTAACGTTGATAATGCGTACTTTTGGTTTATCGGAAATCATCATCAGTGTCCTTGCTGTTATCCAGTCTGGGTGATCTCCAGAATCTTCTATTATAATGCAACGTTTACGGCATCCTATTGGTGATAATCTAATATCTACTAAGGTTTCTGATCTTGGTGGTAATACCGTTCTCCTTACACAGTACACTGACCCCTGTTTTCCACCTTGAAGAAATACTTCTTGTTCTGGAAAACTCAATACTCCTTTTGCTACATTAAGGACGCACTGCTGTTTCTTCAAAAAGTCCAGTCCTATTATGCAATCATCTGTAATATTAGCTACTAAAACAGGGTGCGTGAATGTCTTATCACCCATTTTCAAAGTCACATTCGTTTCACCAAGGACGAGTACTGGTTGGCCAGTGGCGGTTTGTAATCGGCATTGTGAAGATCCTCTTTTCCATACTATGGTCCGAGGAAATAGCTCCGGTCGTGCAATGGTTCTTGATGCACCAGTATCCAATGTGAAACTGCAGGATTTACCATTCAGTTCTCCTTCTATAATGAGACTGTTTCCGTCACCCACTTGTGATACTGTTATAATGGGGGCTACTTGTCGACCAGCCAGTACTCGCCCCATAGCCCTGGCTGTTCCTAGTTTAAATCCTCGGCTTCCACCTGTGTCCCAGAAGTACTTCTTCCCTTAGACTTCCTGGGACAATTGATCCGAATATGACCCTTTTCGCCGCACTCATAGCAGGTTGGTCCTTGCCGAGTTTTAATTATTGGGGTTACCTCGCGAATGCGGTGCTGTTGTCGGCCGTCTTGGCGTACTGCTTCCACCTCCAGAGCGTGTGTCAAGGCTGCCTTCAGAGTCTGATGGTGACCCAGACGAACTGCAGCCCTGACTTCTGCATCTCGGATTCCATCAGTAAAAGCTTGCACCGTAGTAGCATCAATTAATCCCGGTGTTGATGCATACGCCCTCCGAACAACACGTTCTATTTCCGTTGCCCATTGTTGCAAACCCTCACTGCTCTTCTGTGTGCGGTCGCGGAGTTGAGCCCTGTAGACATGTTCGAGGTGTTTCTCCCCGTATCTGGACTCCAACGCTTCTAGCAGACAGGTTAGGGTATTGCAATCGCCGGAAATATTTTCGAGAATTTGTACTGCATCACCACGCAGAGCAAGCGTAAGAGCGGTTACCGCTTGATCGTCGTCCCAGTTGTTGCCTTTTGCGACCTTTTCGAATTGAAGGCGGAAGGCCACCCATGACGTTGTTCCGTCAAAATGAGGCACTTGGAACGTCGGCAAAGCACTAGGTATCACCCCTTTGATGCCTCCTTTCTGTACCTTATCATGGAGGAATTTTATTTCTTTCTCACACTCCATGATGGTGCTGTCAAGTGCCTCGAAACGCGCATCATGTTTGTCTATACGAGCATCTTGCTGGTCTATGCGCGTATCCTGTTGTGCTGTTTTTATTTTAAGCTCGTTGACCTCTTCTTTGGTTTCTTTCCACTTTTCATTGAGTTCCAACACTAATTTCTGGGATTTTGCCTGGGATTCTGCTACACTTTTAATGATTTGTGCCTGGGTTTCTGCCTGGGATTTATCTATTTATGCCTGGGTTTCTGCCTGGGATTTTTTTATTTGAGCTTGGGTTTCTGCTACACTTTTAATTTGTGCCTGGATTTCTGCCTGGGATTTTGCCTGTGATTCTGCTACTATGCCTTTTATTTGCGCCTGGGATTCTGCTATACTCAGCTTTATTTGCGCCGTCAAGTGAGCCAGTAACACCGATAAATCGGATCCGCTGCTTCCAGGAATAGTGGTGGTAGTAGGTGCACTTATAGGTGTCACGATGGCCGCTTCTACTACGGGTGCAGGGACACTAAGCGATTCTTCCTCTTGACGCGCCAAATCCATCGCTGCTTGTCGTCGCGTGCGAACTTTCTCGTCTTCCCTTGGCATGATCGGCATTTCGCTTCTGACACCAGTTTGTTACGGGCTAGGGGTACTAAAACGCCGGTTAAGGGTTACGAAGTTTATTAGCAACGAAGGTACAGTCGATCGTAGGCAATGACAAGTAGAACGTGGCTGATGTTGTACCGAAGTCTTCCCTTATGTCCACGAAGTCCGTGTTGTAAACACACAATGACGCTATAGATGTTACCTCACGTAGTACTCGAAGTTCTCGTTATAATTGTCGCAGTAGGTTTTCTTTAAGATCGCTTCTTAACTGTCGCTGTTTTCGTATCGCTAGTCGAGTGTAGACTGACTCCGCGTCGGCGTGACGGTGCTATATATAGTCCAGCTGATCGAACATTCCAGATTCCTCTAGACGTAATAATAATAGCACATAACTTCGAGGTCACTCGGAAGTACCTACGGTAATTCCCGGAAACGGGTTTCTAGAAATTTCGATGTCGACACTTTGTTGACAAAACTGTTGAGACCTGTACCATTCGATAGGCCGTCCTAAGTCTAGCAATGCGTTTTATTATTGTACCTAGAAAATGTCTAGATCTAAAGAAATAGGGCTTGAAAGTGACTCACTGCATGTCACGCGATATTGAACCTTATGCCGTCGACATAAGGTCCATTTGTAACAATATGTTAAGAAAACCCTGTCCGACCAGTAAGGATTGTAAAGGTTAGGTAAACACATGACCAAATAGCATATGAAATTTTACATAATCATCATAGTAACAATACTAGTGAATATTGAAATTATCTTTTTTTCCCGCGAATTAATTCCAACTTCCCCAAAATGTAATTTTTAAAACGTGACAACATTATTTTTGACGGTATAATTCTGAGCGAATAGCGATGCGACCGCGTGCCGCGTGCCCCGCCCCTCTTCGCCCGCCTCGCCGCGTCGCCTGTATGGACTACCGCACATGTTTTAAGTTACCTCTTTTTGCGAAATAATATTAATTTTTTAGGGGGATTTTTTTTTTTTAGGTTTAGTCCCGCTTTGTAGGCATTAGTAGAATCAGTTATCGATACCTAACAATACCTTCACGGATCGGACAGGGTTTTCTTTACATACTTGTAGATTACAGAACATAAACATAAAGATTTTACAAATGGGCGGTCTTATCGCTAAGAGGGATTGTTAAAGCATGAAATCATTGTAAAGTCAAGCATATTCTAATTTCCCGATTCCCTCCTATGCACTCCCTACTTCCATGCACATCTGGCTTAAAGGGCTAGATCCCGTGCCATTTGGGACTTACTAAAAACACAACCAGCAACTTGTCTCTGGTTCAAGACCGGATACATAGTCTATGGACAGGGTTTTTGGCGGGAATGTCAAGATGAGTGTCACGCTCATTTTTCATTGGACTTTTAAAATTATTTATAGTGTCGTTTACTAAATAAAAACGCGTGATTTATGTAGTAAAAAGTGCATTCAGTGAATAATTCAAAAAGAACAGTGAAGTATTGTAGCATAGTGGCCGCATCATGTCTTTACGCTAAACCGCTCCTTATCGTCCAAACGCGGGAAACGAAAGGAGTTAGATTAGTTAGGATAAGCTAGGATTAATTAGGATAAGTTAGGATAGAAGTTTACTCAAGAATATATATACTGAAGACTAGGCTGTATGGCGTACTATGCCTTTGCCTTTTCCGTTCAGAAGAACGGAAAAAATTGAACCAAAAAAAAAGAAGTCTATGGACAGCAAGCAATCTCTTTGACATTCATTATTAAATCGTCGATCAAGCATCAGATCAAAATGAGATAAATCCGCAATTAGCGAGTGCATCTTTAAACCAAGGTGATTTGTGTTCAACGTGGGGACCCCTACGCAACAGGCTGAGCGAGAAAACCTGGATATTCTGGTGAGTCCCGTTCGATCCTTCTATCCATCTTCTGTAATATGCTTGAATTAAGAATTTCTCAGTAAGACGCGCCTCGTGACGCAGTTCCATTTATCGAAGGAATTTATCAAACCACCAAATTATCACAATACACAAACAGGGATCTTTTACAGACAACCTTTGGATGGAATACTAAGGTGCGTATTACAGAACGTCACTCAAAACTAAAGTTCTACTTAAGTCTCGTTTCAAGCCATTTGATTGGTTGAAACTAGTTTTAAGTAATGTTTAAACAGAGATCAATGCTTGAGTGACGTTCTGTAATACGGTCCTAAGGGGAAGGAGAGAGAAATAATGTAGGTAATTATACTTAGTAGCAACACTGTGAGAAATTATTGTTCAGTAATTGACGCAACAGTTTCTTTTTATGCTATTTCGTAACAATTTAAAACTATTTACTCCTTGTTTTACTTGCATTATTTTCGTTCCATTACGTTTTATTTGTAAGTCGTGGTGGCCTAGTGGTTAAAACACCTGCCTCTCAAGTATGAGTGTGCGGGATCTATTCCAGGTCAGGCAAGTACCAATGTATAGTTTCTAAGCTATATGTATTTTTTAAGTATATCGTGGACACCAATGACTGAAGGTGAAGGAAAACATCTTGAGGAAACCTGGACTTTAAGTCTGAAATCGCCAACCCGCATTGAGCAAGCGTGGTGATTAAGCTCAATCATTCTCTGTATGAGAGGAGACCTGTGCCCAGCAGTGGGACGATAATAAAATTAAAAATATTTTACTCATTTTAATTTTACTTATGTTATTACTAGCATTCCGCCCGCGTGGAATTCAGTTATATCGCGCTTTTTAAATTTCCCTCGGGAATATCAATTTTTTCCGGGATAAAATGTACCCTATTATTTAATCAGGACTACTAACTTTATGTTTCATCATCAGCCTTTACTCGTCCACTGCTGGACATAGGCCTCCTTCATGGCACGCCAACAAGCTCGATCCTGAGCAGTTCTCCGCCAGCCACTACCAGCCCCCTTTTTGATGTCGTCGCTCCATCTCGCCCAAGGGCGTCCTACGCTACGTTTGCCGAGACGCGGTCTCCACTCGAGGACTCGTTTACCCCAACGGTTGTCGGTCCTGCGGCATATGTGACCAGCCCACCAGCCAGCCCACCACAGCCACCAGCCACTTCAGCTTGCTAATCCTCTCAGCTATGTCGGTGACTCTGGTCCTCTGTCGGACCACCTCATTTCTGTTGCGCTCCTTCAGAGAGACGCCCCACATAGCCCGCTCCATAGCTCGCTGAGCGACTTTAAACTTATGGACTAGTCTGACCGTTAGTGTCCACGTCTCGGCTCCGTAAGTCATGACGGGTGTTTGTTGGTGGGATGTTTACAAAATTTCAAAGCAATCGGTTCAGTAGTTACGGCGTGAAAGCGGAACAAACTCACTTTCCGATTTACAATCAGAATCAATAATAATAGCGCAACTTCTAGTACATTCCGTAGGTACTTACGGTAATTCACCAGGGACGAGTTTCTAGAAATTTCTACGTCGACACTTTGATGACAATATTGATGAAACCTGTACCATTCGACTGTACTGCAGTCTCTCCAGCGGTGCCAAGTAGACTATCGGTATTTTGTAGCGCTGAAGGGTTTGTACGAAAACGCCACCATGTCAGTCCGAATACAGGACCAGACCTCGAAACCAATACCTCTGCAGCGTGGTGTCAGACAGGGAGATGTTATCTCCCCGAAACTGTTCACCGCTGCATTGGAGGATGTCTTCAAGGTTCTGGACTGGAAAGGACTGGGCATCAACATCAATGGCGAGTACATGACACACCTTCGGTTTGCTGATGATATCGTAGTCAGGATGGTATCGTAGACCTGAGTACAATGCTCGAAGACCTCAGCAGAGCCTCCGAGCGAGTCGGTCTTAAAATGAACATGGACAAGACGAAAGTCATGTCTAATGCCCATGTTGTACCGACTCCTATAAAGATTGGAGACTCTGTTCTCGAAGTTGTTGACAGTTATGTGTACCTGGGACAAACTATCCAGTTAGGAAGGTCCAACTTCGAGAAAGAGGTCAATCGTCGAATCCAACTCGGCTGGGCTGATTTCGGGAAGCTACGTAAAATCTTCTCGTCCGAAATTCCGCAGTGTCTCAAGACAAAAGTCTTCGACCAGTGTGTGTTGCCAGTGATGACTTATGGAATTGAGACGTGGTCGCTAACAAAGGGCCTTATAAGAAGGCTCAAAGTCACTCAAAGGGCAATGGAGAGGGATATGCTTGGGGTTACACTGCGCGATCGAATCAGGAATGAGGAGATCCGCAGAAGAAGGAGAGTAACCGACATAGCCCGAAGAATTGCAACACTAAAGTGGCAGTGGGCTGGACACATTGCCCGTAGGACCGATGCCCGATGGGGCCGATGGGTTCTCGAATGGCGACCACGCACCGGAAGACGTAGCGTGGGTACGTGTTATATTTCCCCCCCGACAAGGTGGACCGACGACCTGGTCGAAGGTCGCGGGAAACCGCTGGATGCGGCAGGCGTAGGACCGGTCATCGTGGAGAACCTTTGGGGGAGGCCTATGTCCAGCAGTGGACGTCTTTCGGCTGAAATGATGATGATGAATGCTGTACCATTCGATAAGCCACCCTAGGTCTAGCAGCGCGTTTTTATATTGTACACCTACAATGCCTAGGCCTTGGGATATAGGGCTTAAAAGTTTTGTACTGCATGCCACGCGATATTGAACTTTATGCCATTGACATAAGGTGCATTCGTAACAATATGTTAGGTGTCACGCCCTTTATTCCTGGAGACTTTTGTTTAGTAAAAAGTCTTTATTTCCTTGCATTTACAATTTAATTTCTTTTTTTTTTTTTGCTTTCCTGGTATACTAACGTGACTAGCTGGCATATGGTGGATAGTTTCATTTGGTGTTCTGTGTTAGTATTGTATGAAGTCATGTGTTTAAGGGTCTTTTGATTTTGATTCCTTGTATACATGGACGTACCCAGCTTCTGGCCTAGGGAGGAGCGCAAGTCAGACGTAGGAGGGCAAGTCAGACCTATTGGGGCAAGTCGAATTTTTAGAGTGGGTAGTCTTTCTGCGCTATAGTCGCACGCGTTTTTTTGGTAATTACACCGTAAATTTTGTCAGTGTCTACTGCATGGTTTATTTAAAGTTAGAGATAAGTCCCTCCCCTGCACCCCCTCCCCCCTGCCCCTGGGCACGCCCATGCCTGCGTGGGGCAATGATTTAAAAAAAATGCTTCTGTGCGGGAATCAAACCAAATCTAACAAATTTAAAATTAAACTTACCATGTCTTAACAGCAGATCCATCGCATCTAAATGCGCGTGTTCTGTGGCCACATGGAGTGGTGTCTGACCTTCCTTGTTCTTCTCATTGACTCGAGCACCTTTTCTGATCAGCATCTCCATTACCTGTAAAAGAAACCCAATGTTAAATCTGCCTCGATTCCCTTATTTTCTTAAAACTCGCGCCATATAACTGTGCACCTGACTGGAATGCGAACTTTCTCCATAGCACGTTTGTTACAATAGGGTATTTGACTAAAAAAAAATAATTAGTACGTCAGTCAGATTTCTAAAAAATACTAGACACGTATTTTTTATTTTTTCATATAAACAAAAAATGAAGACGACACAGCGCGTTGAAAACTCGCGTGACGTCACTGCACGCTACACTTTTTAGCGAGCAGTGACGTCACCAGCCACCACTCCTGATCTTTGATACCTTTTATATTTGTCAGTTTTTATTTTGATTTGATAAAACAAAATATACTTATCCAATATTTTTCTATAATCTGAATGACGGACTAAATAGAATATTTTTTTTTTACCCAGGAAACATCCCAATTATCTAAATACAGTTGAAATCCCCTGTTGTTATTTCCCTTTCTGTGGATTTTTTGCTTTGTTGAGTTTTTTTATAAATTAAGTTTGTTTTGTTTTTTACATTTTCGACGCGTTAATGAAGCCTGTAATTGGTTGCACCAACATTATCTTTCAGTCCATAAGTATTTATTTAATTGCAAAATGTCAAAAGTAAAATGATCTAGTATTATGACGCTTTATCATCAAAACGACGTCTTATTAACATTTAAAAAAATGATTTTTTTTTAACATTTTGCAAACGGTACCGTCCAAATGACGTCACAAAGCGCGGTGCACAGTTAACTTGCGCAAGTTATATATTTATCCCCTTATAGACACGTACAAGTGACAAGCAACTAATCTTCTGCTGTCAATGTATAACCTTATTTGTGTTAATTTTATTTCAAAACTAGCTGTTGCCCGCGACTCCGTCCGCGTGGACTTCAGTATACAGGAGTTCAGTTGATATAAAATATGCGCCTGTTAAATAATGGGAGCAATATGTACGCCCGCGTTCACTCCCGTTTTCGCAACATTTTTTGTTACTGCTCTGCTCGTATTTATCATGGCGGGATGTTATATAGCCTATGTCCTTTCTCAGGCTCTAGACTATCTGTATACCAAATTTCGTTACAATCGGTTCAGTAGTATTGACGTGAAAGTCGGACAGACATACTTTCGCATTTATAATATTAGTATGGATTGTCATATAATGTTAACCTTATTTATTATTATCATCATTATCATCATCATCATCATCTCAACCTTTTTATCGTCCCACTGCTGGGCACAGGTCTCCTGTCATACAGAGAAGGATTAATCGTAATCACCACGCTTGCTCAATGCGGGTTGGCGATTTCAGACTTATAAAGTCCAGATTTCCTCAAGATGTTTTCCTTCACCTTCAGTCATTGGTGTCCAAGATATCCTCAGAAAGGATATATAACTTTAGAAAAGTTACATTGGTACTTGCCCGACCTAGAATCGAACCCGCGCACTTATACTTGAGAGGCTGGTGTTTTAACCACTAGGCCACCACGACTTATACAAACTAGAAAAAACTTGAAAGGCAAAGGCAATTTAACCATACAGCCTAATAACATACGATGTTAAGTCGTGACGCAAATACGCGCACTTTTTGGCATAATCATATGTTGACGACTTACACGCTGTTGGTTACCTAAATAATAATAATGAAAAATAAAACAAAAACACATATGGAACGGTTTATCCCGAGATATCCTCAGAATCAAAACTAATTGCGGGTGAAACAGCAGGGGACATTTAGTTAATTTTATTTTGTCTTCTTACCTGTTTCCGCTTGGGGTAGACGCTAGATGCAGCACAGTGCAGCGGTCGTTCACCCGTCGTCACATGCTGGAAGTTCACCAGGGCTTCAACGCTGCATTCACCGGGAAGAGAGGGAGTACTGCCGCTTGTTGACGCTTGAGAACTCTGAAATTTGATTTCATTTATTTGATACAAAAACAGTTATACAGTACAGCGTTTTAACTAGTGCTTGACCGTGATCCTGCCTGTTTGTAAGCAGTGATGCTATCGTTGATGGTAAAACGCACTAGTTTATGAAGAGCCTATTCGCTCTAGCCGTTTTGTTGGGATGGAAAATCATCAAATGACTTCTCCCGCTCTGGGCAGAGCGGAAGGGCATGTGAGACTTTTACTGACTAAAACCCACCCATGTTTCTTCTGCCTGTCCGATGGCCAGGGTCACGGTTTCTATTCAAGATACCTAAATTATAGTCAGAAGGAAACACCGCAGCTGCAAATTGATCCAGTCCCTCGATGTACGCGGTATAAAATACTGGGCGAAACGCTTCGTTCGTAGTGGTGTCAACAACGTAAGGGTGGAAACTCGCCGTACGACGGGTCGTCCGAAGGTGGAACGGAGATGGGGGAACTAATACACGCGATTCCCTCGCACACTCTCCAAAATGCATCCTATAGAACACCGAAAGGCTGGCTACTCTTCGCCTGTGCTTCAGGCTTTAGAGATTGTTTTGAACCAAACCTGGGTCGCCAATTAGCCTATTCGCACGCCTCTCCACTTAATCCAAAGTAGCCAGGTGGCATTTTGCAGCACCAGCCCAAATGTGGCTGCAGTACGGTATAAAAGACGAGGTGAAACGCTTCATCCGGATCGTAGTGGTGTCAACAACGTAAGGGTGTGTGCGATAGGGTTGCTATAAAAGAAACCGTGGCCCTGGCGCACAGGCAACTGAAGGAACTCTGGTGGGTTTTGGTCAGTAAAAGACTGACACGCCCATCGTCTTCGCTCAGAGCGGGAGGTCATTTGATGATTTTAGTCAGTAAAAGTCTGACACGCCCTTCCGCTCCGCCCAATGCGGGAGAGGTCATTTGATGATTTTAGTCAGTAAAACTCTGACAGCCCTTCCACTCTGCCCAGAGCGGGAGAGGTCATTTGATGATTTCCCATCTATACTAATATATAAAGCTGAAGAGTTTGTTTAAACGCGCTGATCTCAGGAACTGCTGGTCCGATTTGAAAAAGCCTTTTTGCGTTGGATAACCTATTAATCCAGGAAGGCTTTACGCTATATAACATCACGCTGCGACCAACAGAACCGGAGAATAGCTAACTCCACGCGAAGTGAACAGCTACGAAGCCGCTGGCAGCCGCTAGTCCAGAATAAAAAGGGTGTGTGTGATTCTCACCTGATGTTGATGTCCTGAGACGGCACTCAGCTGCTTCTTGACCCTGGCGGGCTCGGCGAGCCTGCAGGCTTCCAGAAGACAGTGACCTCGGTATTCAACTGGAAATAAAGAAATCATCATCATCATAATCAGTCTATAATGTTCCCAATGTTGGGACAATCCCGACCTCTCGGTGAGAGGGAGTGGGCCATAATCTTCCACGCTGGCCCAGTGCGGGTTGGTAGATGTATCATGTTTTGGAGTTTTTTTTTTTTATCTAGGACATGCCGGTTTCCTCGCGATGGTGTTTTCCTTCACCGTTTTGTGAGCAGTGGTGATGAAATAATTTACATAAGGCAAAGCGCCAGACGGGGTTCGAACCTGAGACCTACAAATTGTAAGTCCGCTGCTCTCATAAAAAAATAAATGTCAGTTTTATTTAACATACAGAAGTATTAATCTTTGACAGCCTTTCCCAAGTAGATTTAAGTAGACTTTAAAAATCCTATTTCCTAATATCCATTCGTGTTCTGGCATGATGTCTGGGAAGCCGTACGGAGGACGGGTCTGAGATTTTTTTTTTTTATTACATATTATAAACCAGCGCTTGACCGCAATCCTGCCAGATGGTAAGCAGTGACGCAATCGTTGATGGTAAAGCGCACTAGTTTATTAAGAGCCTATTCACTCTAGCCTTGAAGACACTCAAATTGTAGTCCGACGGAAACACCAGTTCCAGTCCCTCGATGTGCGCGGTATAAAGGAGGAGGCGAAACCAGCCGTACGACGGGTCGTCCGCTGGTGGAACGGAGATGGGGGAATTAAATCATGCAATTCCCTCGCACACTCCCCGAAATGCATCCTATAGAACACCGAAAGGTTGGCTACTCTACGCCTGTGCTCTAGGCTTTGGAGACCAACTCGAGTTAGATCAGGGTCACCAATCAGCCTCTTTGCACGTCTCTCCACTGCATCCAAAGTGGCCAGGTGACACTTGGCAGCACCAGCCCAAATGTGGCTGCAGTACTCCACACACGAACGGACCTGTGCTTTGTATAACATTAGAAGCTGCCCAGGTGTGAAGTACTGCCGGACCTTTGCGATAACGCCAAGTTTCCTGGCAGCCACCTTGGCCTTGGACTCAATGAACCGCCCAAAGTTAAGGTTCGAGGAAATCTCAACTCCCAAGAGCTGAAGGCGGTCGGAACACTCCAAGGACACATCCGTTGTGTTGCGATGTGTGCCGGGTAACTAGCATACATACAATTTCCCAACATCAACCGCCCGCCAGACATAACGCCCTTCTAGTCGGAAGATACTCCCTTTTCAATGGAGGATGAGTGAACTTTACTCCCTCATCCTCATGCCATCAAACAGTAACTAGCACTATTGCAATAGTTTTTTTTTAAGTTGCTAGTTTAATTTGAGCCTTATTGCGTTGGATTTAAAGTAATTTTTCAATAAACCCTGATCTGATTACTTACAAGCTAATCTTTCCTGCAGTTCCCTGGTAGGAGCGACATCTAGGGCGGATTTCCCGTGGCAGTTCAGTAGTGTGGGGTCCGCGCCTTCACTCAGCAGCAGAGAACAAACCTGTAATAAGAATATAATTATACAGTTTATACAACGAGTTACCAGCCCCCTAATCGGCGAACACATTTTTGTCAAATGATTGCGACTATTTGGGATCGTTCGGACCGCTCATTGGTCCGTTCGGCCCAAACGATCCCAACTAGTCGCAATCATTTGACAAAAATGTGTTTGCTGTTAGGGGCTGGACCATTATTGGTCTTATTTGACCACCTGATATAATTTGGAGTGTGCTCAGTTTAAACTTCTAGGTAAATTACTTAGCTGCTGACCAAAACACTGTTGTATTTTAGTTTAGTAGACCATGGTCTATTTACTTAGTAGACCATGGTGTATTTTCTTAGTAGACCATGGTCTAGTGACTTAGTAGACCATTGTGTATTGACTTAGTAGACCATTGTGTATTGACTTAGTAGACCATTGTGTATTGACTTAGCAGACAGTCTTCTATTGGCATAGTAAACCGCTAACCGTAACCGTTCTATTGCTATAGCGATAAGGCCGCCCATTGTATGTTTTTTGTGTTGATTGTTTTTGTTCGATATTTGTTTGGTGTACAATAAAGAATATATAAAAAAGTGTGTGTGTCACCTCTGACGCACGACTGGAGTTTACTCCTTAAGTACGAGAAAAAAAAAATAAAAAAAATATATATTATTATTATTATTTTAAAAATTATTTATAAAATAAATCATAAAAAATTAAAAAAAATATAAATGCATATTTATGAAAATTTTAACCAATTTTAAGAAAGTTCATAATATTTTTTTTTTATAAACATTTTTTTTAATTATTATAGTTGTAAAAAGATAATTATGCCACTTTTTTAGATTAGAAAGTTGCGCACCAAAGGTGCGCACTAAAATAGTAACGCTTAAAATTCGTTACTCGTTAGTAGGTTTTACCCCTCGGATTTTTCTCATACCGGGCGCCTTATATGTGAAAATCGATTCTTAAGGAGTAAACTCCAATAAATAAATAAATAAATAAACCGTGGTATTTTAACTTGGTAGACTGTGATCTTTGAACTTGTAGACGGTTGTGTATTATCTTAGTAGACCGTGGTGTGTTGATTTAGTAGACCGTGGATATTGACTTAGTAGATCATGGTGTATTGAATTAGTAGACCGTGGTCTATCTAACATAAAATACCATGTTTGTTTGTTTAAATAGAAATCTATTAAAATGTCTACTATTTCGTACAATTTGGCTATTTCAAATTTCGGAAAATTTACGAAAATAGGCTCAGTATGAAAGAAAAATGTTATTTGTAATGCTTACTTACAGGAAGATTTCTAGAAACAAAACTAAATTAAACACAATAAAATGAATCAAAAAGTCCTATGCGAGGCCAAAAGGCTCATATCTTAACGTGACACATGGAAATTTTATGAAAAAAATATGGGAGCATTGGTATTCTAATAGAGCGCGCTGTGATGTGATTTACAATTAGAGCAAAAAATAATAAATCTAATATATAAAATTCTCGTGTCGCGGTGTTTGTGGTAAACTCCTTCAAAACGGCTTTCCCGATTCTCATGAAAATTGTGGTGCGTCCCATTTGCGGCGGTACCAGCTGGTTGGGCGGCGGGCTGCTACGTTTTTTTTATACAACGTTAACAGTTTTTTTGTAATGTATTTAGTATCAGCATTGCACCCGTGCGAAGCCGGGCGGGTCACTAGTAAAAATATAATATTGTTACGAGCTGGGGCTACTAAAATGCCAGTTAAGGGTTGCGAAGTTTATTGGCAACGAAGGTACAGTCGACTGTAGGCAATGACAAGTAGAACGTAGCTGATGTCGCACCGAAGTCTTCCCTTACGTCCACGAACTCCGTGTCGTAAACACACAATAACACTACAGATGTTACTTCACGTAGTACTCAAAGTTCTCGTTACAGTTATCGCAGTAAGTATTCTCAATTATCGCTTCTTATCTGTCGCTTGTTCTCGTATCGCTAGTCGAATGCAGACTGACTCTGCGCCGGCGTCACGGCGCTATATATAGGTCAGCTGATTGAACATTCCAGATTCCTCTAGACGTAATAATAATAGCGCATAACTTAGAGGACATTCAGTAAGTACCTACGATAATTCCCGGAAACGGGTTTCTGGAAATTTCGATGTCGACACTTTGTTAACAAAATTGTTGAGACCTGTACCATTCGATAGGCCATCCTAAGTCTAGCAATGTGATTTTATATTGCACCTAAAAATGTCTAGATCTGGGGATATAGGGCTTAAAAGTGACACACTGCATGTCACGCGATATTGAACCTTATGCCATCGACATAAGGTCCATTCGTAACAATATTCTCACCTCTAGACGCGCCTTGCTGGCTGCTTCATGTAGTGGTGTGAAGGCCCACAGGTCCGTCGCGTTCACATCAGCGCCAGCACGAACCAGCAGCTCTGTTACCTCGTAGTGGCCATACGAACACGCGTTGTGGAGGGGGACTAAGCCTCTGCATAGAGAATAAAGCGTGAAACAATACTCTTTTAGAATGTTGCGGGCACAAAAATAAAGATGGATGACATAACTGGAAAAATACTACATACACAATTTATCATAGTTTATTTCTACAAAAGCCTTTGGCCATAATCAGCCTATAAAGTTCCCACTCCGGGTACACAGGCCTCTTCTTGATAAGGAGTGGGCCGTAATCTACCACGCGGGCCCAGTGCGGGTTGGTAGATGTCACATGTCTTCGAAGTTTTGCCTCTAGGACATGACGGTTTCTTCCCGATGTTTTCCTGTACCGTTTTGAGAGCAGTGGTGATGAAAAATGCACAGCAAGCAAAGCATCTGATGGGATTCGAACCTACGACCTACAACTTTTTAGTGACAGCGGATACCACTAGGCCACCGCTGCTCTTAGAAGGATTGTGGTCTACAGTGAATAAAAAACAGCAGTCGAGTGTCACAATAGACTGTATTAAACTCCCACAAAAGAGCACGGTATTCTCTTCAATAGACTATGGTCTATTTCTCAGAAGAACACAGTTTTCTCAACCTTTGTCCACAGCATAACATTAGAGCTTGCTCTCACTATGTGCTCACACAAATTTACCCTGCAGACAGATGTGACGATGGTCTACTCGCGAAAAGACGATGGTCTACTCGCGAAAAGACGGTGGTCTTCTGCCTAAAAGCCCACAGTCTTTTTCTTCTTTTCAGCCTATAGGGGTTCACTGCTGGATAAAGGCCTCCCCCAAGTCTTTCCATTATGACTCGTCATGTACTGTCCGCATCCAGCGGCTTCCCGCGACCTTCACCAGGTCATCTGACCAGACCACAGTCTACTCACCCCTTATCCTTAGCATGTACATCAGCGCCTCGTTGCAGCAGTAACCTCACTGCCCTCGCTCTATTATACCCTGCAGCCAGGTGTAATGGAGTGGACCGTCTGCCGTCACTGGCATGGACATTAACGTTTAGTGGCGTCAGGAGGGACGCAAGACGGTCATCGGCGCCGGATCGGGCTGCTTCTAGCACATCTGCTGCACAGTATTCACCTAGAAGATAGGAGAAAATAATACATTAATCGATACCGGTTTGTTATTATTACACAGAAGGAAAAAAATCACTTTCATTACAGAGGAAGCACGAGTACGGATTCAGAAGAAACTATAGTTAGATCTCGCTATGGTTTCGTTTCGAGATTGCTAATTGCTAGACCTATCGAATGGTACAGGTTACATCAATATTATCAACAAAGTGTCGACATCAAAATTTCTAGTAACTCATTTCCGGTGAAGTACCTGCTGAACATACTCGTTTTATTATGCGCTATTATTATTAATTCTACACAGATCTGGAATGTTCGATCAGCTGACCTATATGTATAAAGCGCCGTGACGCCAGCGCGCAGTCAGTCTGCATTTGACTATCGACGCGAAACAAACGACAGTTAAGAAGTGATCTTTGAGAACATCTACAGGGCCAACCCGACGAGAACTTTGAGTACTACGTGAAGTAACTTCTGTAGTGTTATTGTGTGCTTACGACACGGACTTCGTGGACGTAAGAGAAGACTTCGGTGCCACATCAGCTACGTTCTACTTGTCATTGCTTTTTACCGCATGTATCTTGGTTTCCAATAAACTTCGAAACCCTTAACCGGCATTTTAGTACCCCTAGCCCGTAACACTAAGAAGAGAGTAAACTAATTACTTTAGTCATAAACTAACCTGTCAACACAGGCCTGGTAGCAGAGTCGGCTAGGTCGAGCGGGGTCTTGCCTTCCGTGTTGCGGATGTTAGGGTCAGCTCCGTGCTGGAGTAGCGCTGAGGACGAAAATAATATTTACAGAAAACACATTGCATATACATACGGAATATTTATTGTTTTTTTTACCATTCACTTCCCTTTTTATGTGAAAAAAAATTCTCAAAAGTTCTCAAAGTAGCTATTGAATAGCTACTTTGAGAACTTTTGTTGGATGGGGAAAAAGCATGATCGCTGATAAACGCTATAGTCGCACGCGAATTTTTGGCAATTACGCCGTATAAGTCCTCGTTTAGCAATTACAGGAGTTCATACATGTCCCGCGACATTCACATGGGGGCAGCAGCAACCTGTGTTCTCTTTTTGACAGTAGACAATACAATCTGTCGGATTTCTTTTGTACATTTCCAACTTTATCTTTAAAGAATTAAGGCTCAAGGTTCATTGTCATCATTTCAGCCGAAAGACGTCCACTGCTGGATAGAGGCCTGCCCCAAGGTTCTCCACGACGACCGGTCCTGCGCCTCCCGCATCCAGCGGTTTCCCGCGACCTTCACCAGGTCGTCGGTGCACCTTGTCGGGGGCCTACCCACGCTACGTCTTCCGGTGCGTAGTCGCCACTCGAGAACCCGTCGGCCCCATCAAGCATCGGTCCTACGGGCAATGTGTTCAGCCCACTGCCACTTTAGTGTTGAAATCTTCGGGCTATGTCGGTTACTCTCGTTCTTCTGCGGATCTCCTCTTTCCTGATTCGATCGCGCAGTGGAACCCCAAGCATAGCCCTCTCCGTTGCCCTTTGAGTGACTTTGAGCCTTCTTATTCCATAAGTCATCACTGGCAACACACACTGGTCGAAGACTTTTCTCTTGAGACACAAGGTTGATTGGGAATATTTGGCAGTTTCAGATAGTTTGACCTGCTGTCGTCCGTACGGATACCTGTCCCGCGCGAATTCTTTACTTGTAATTACTATAATGCTCTTTAACTTACCTATACAAACATCCACCTTCCCTTTAGCTGCTGCTTCGTGCAAGGGCGTGTAGCCCCAGTTGTCTCTGGCCGCAGGCGCCGCCCCGGCTCCCAACAGAGCCCTCACCACATCAGCATGTCCGAACGAGCAGGCGTTGTGTAGCGGTTGGAGACCACCGTCATCACGCGCTTGGAGAGCCGCCCCAGCAGCTATTAGAATCTCCACTACTTCCCTGCGCCCGTATCCTGGGGAAATGACAGTTTGAGGGTCAGATCAGCAGATTACCATCAATATAGGGTGTTTTGTACCGCCGGTTTCGTGGCCGGCTGCTTGACACCAGTCAGCAAACACGACGCCGATGATCCGTGTGCAGTAGTTTAAGTTATTATGTTATATGTATTTATAGTATTTTTAAGTTTTTGTATTTGTGATATTTTTAATATATTAGTTTACTTGTATTTTCATGTTATACTAACTTTCTTTTTAGATTTCCCTCGGGAATATCAAATTTTTCAATAAAAGGTAGCTTATGTCCTTTCTCAGGGTCTAAAGATTGTCTGTGTCAAATTTCATCAAAATTGGTTGAGATGTTTAAGCGGGAAAGCGTAACAGACAGACAGAGTTACTTTCGCATTTATAATATTAGTATGGATTTAGTTTGTATTGTATTTTCTATGGACCTTAGTGGCTTGAATTAAATTAATAAAAAAAAAAATATTTGCAAAAACCCGGGCAAGCATTGTGCTGAATGATGGCCGTTTAGTGTGGATGTAACTTTTTTTTTTTTGTTTCCAGGCGGGCGACGGGGTCTGTCAGACCCGACTTATTGACTAAAACCCACCCTGGTGTTCCATATCACACATACACAGGGGGTTGCGAGAACGAACACTGCTTCCACAAACCCTGATTGGTGCTGGCCCGCCCGCTTAAAATTATGCGTTATTATTATTGCTTCTAGACAGGACAGATTTGGAATGTTAGATCGGCTGACCTATATAAAGCGCCGTGACCCCAACGCGCAGCCTCCCTCACAGACCCCGATGACCCCATAACGCTCCTCCAAGAGGCCAATAGAGCCACCAGCACCCTATACAAATACAAGAAATCGAAATACCGACCTCACTGTCGAGGTCCTCCGCGACGCGCCCCACAGCTTAATTTCCCTAACCGTCCCTTGCCCGATGAAGGCCAGCCCGCGCCGCAGCTGAGCCAGTAATTATAATGTCCCAACAATGACCTCTGAGTTTGTTTCGGCGTTTCTTCTCAGAACTAGTACTAGGAAACGCCGTGGTCATCAAACCACTAAGAACCCTTTCGATCCAGCCGTCCCTTGTTGTCCTCTCTAGCGACGCCCTAAGCCGAGGTTCGTACAGGGGGTGCCCTTAGTACGTAGTCGCCTTAATTTAAGTGCCCCTGGCTGGAGGCTTTAATTTTACTTAAGGCATCCACAAGATAGTCCGGTTAAGTAGTCACGGTCTCTAAAGGTCAACTACGAGATGCCATAATAAAAAAAACGCACAGCCAATCTGCATTTGACTATCGAAGTGAAAACAAGCGATAATTAAAAGGATCTACAGCGACAACTGCAACGAGCACTTCAAGGACTACGTGAAGTAACTTCTGTGGTGTTGTTGTGTATGTACGACATGGACTTCGTGGACATAAGGGAAGACTTCAGTGCGACATCAGCCACGTTCTAAGTGTTCTAAGTGTGACCTTGATGCTGAGATCAACTGCAGAGTCGGAACTGCAGCTGCAGCGTTTGGCAAGTTGTGTTCCAAGGTCTTCTGTTCACATGACCTTAAGCTAGCTACGAAAATATCCCTATATATGGCAATTGTGTTGCCAAACCTTCTATATTCCCCAGAGACATGGTGTGTGTAACGCCACCACATACGTACTCTAGATCGTTTTCACCTTAAATGTCTCTGATCCATTATGAAGATCAAATGGTTCGATAGAGTGCGAAATACCGAAGTCCTGCGACGAGCCAATGTTGGTGGCATTGAGGCTTATTTAATGCGTCGACAGCTTCGGTGGTGCGGACACATATCACGTATGGCGGACGAAAGAGTGGCGAAGCGCATCTTCTTCTCTGAACTGGAGGAGGGCAAGCGAAAGCATGGCGGACAACTCCACCGGTTCAAGGATGTCTTAAAACGACACATGAAGAGATGCAATATAGAACTCTCTGAATGGGAGCGTTTGGCAGCAAAGCGGTCAGAATGGCGCAGAATGGTGTACGGACAAGTACGCGAGTTTGAGGAGCAGCGCAAAGGTGACCTCGATACCAAACGCGACCAATTAAAGGCCCGCCCACCTGCTGCCATCACATACAACTACGTCGATGGCGTGCTTACGTGCCCTCAGTGTGCACGAAGTTTCGCCGCCAAGATAGGCTACATAAGCCATCTTCTGGGGCATGAGCGCCAAATCATCGGCTAGGAGTCGAAGTGGTCGCCGTGGCCGAAATCGGTCGGGAACATCGTCATCATCACGTTCTACTTGTCATTGCCTACTGTCGACTGTACCATCGGTGTCAATAAACTCGGTAACCCTTAACCGGAATTTTAGTACCCCTAGCCTGCAACAATATTATCCTCACAAACTTAGTAGACTTGTAATAAAAAAAAAAAAAAACTATAATGCAAAATTAAAGCCTAGCCTACAACCTTCTCGTAAAATAAAAGAGAAACCACAATATCTCACAAGGCCAAGGACAGATCAGCTGAAGCTCAAACAAAAGAATTTGCACACGACCTAGATTGAATTTTAGATAAACCACCTACGCCTAGCGACCTGCATTGATAGATAGAATACTCTCTATTGTGTAGATCATCACCATCATCTCAGCGTTAATCCCAGCCGCATCCGAAGCTTTTTCAGCTTTGGAGTCTGGGGTCCGCTTTACCAGTCTAACTACTGATTTTGGCTAAACTTCGATATTTTCCGTGAAGCGACTGCTGTCCACAATCGGAAGGCGATATCGAAGCATTGCAATTAGACCAATTGTTGGACTTTTGAGGGTTCCAACAAACCGTAATGAAAAAAAAGCTGCCTAAAGCCTTCCTGGATTAATGGGCTATCCAACGCAAAAACAATTTTACCGATCGGACCCGTAGTTCCTCAAATTAGCGCGTTCAAACAAACAAACATTTATGCATGTCAGAACGTTTTTATTTGATTCAAGTTTTTCTATCATTTGGATTACTGTTATTATAATTAGGGTTGTAACGGAGCTTCGCCTCCGCTTCCGTTACTGCGGAAGTTCCGCAAGAAATCGAATCTTCGCTTCCGCCTCCGCTTCCGCACAATTTTTGCGGAGTTATAACGGAGGTTTATTTTGGTATTTATAAAATAAATAACGCGCAAACTGCAACTCTCGACAACCGTCCGGCCTTTATAATATATTAGTATACATTAATATAGATAGCCCACATTTTTACTAAATTCAGCAGAATATCATAGAAATACAAGGTCTACGAAGGGACAGCCTCTGTGGCGTAGCGGTAGCGAACGCGGCCGTTGCGCAAGGAGGCGCGGGTTCGATCCCCGCGCAGTGCAAATATATGTATGCATGAATATGAATATTTGCACTGGTCTGGTCGTGCCTCGGAAAGCACATTAAGCCGTTGGTCCCGGTTGCCATACAAACATCTAGTGGCAGTCGTTACGGGTTGTTGGAGCCCTCAAAAGTCTAAGGTCCGTATTACATAACGTCACTCAAGTGTCATTGTCTCTGCTTAAGCATTACTTAATTCTAGTTTTAACCAATCAAAAGGCTTGAAACGAGACTTAAGTAGAGCTTGAGTTTGAGTGACGTTCTGTAATACGCACCTAACAATTGGTCTAACTGCAATGCTTCGATGTCGCCTTCGGGTTGTGGAGGTCAGACGGCAGTCGCTTCACGGAAAATATCGAAATTTAGGCAAAATATCAGCAGTTAGACTATTAAAGCGGACCCCAGACTCCAAAGCTGAAAGTTTCGGATGCGACTGGGATTAACGCTGAGATGAAGAGGAGTATAGATTAATATATGTAAGTTTCTGAGGTAAATGTGTCCTTATAAATAATTAATATATAATTTAAATTAATATTTTGGTATAAGTAATAATGTAATTTAGACTTGTCGTATTCTTTATAAATCTTTTATTTAATATTGCATGTCCGACTTGGATAGACTGTTGGGCGAAAGCATTGTATTTACATAATTAAATAACATCAATATTTACACAGTAACGCAATTAATGAATCTTTATCTTTAATACTAAGGATACGATACAATGCCGCTGTGATGTGCATTCTGCTTTAATACTAAGGATACGATACAATGCCGCTGTGATGTGCATTCTGCTTTAATACTAAGGATACGATACAATGCCGCTGTGATGTGCATTCTGCTTTAATACACACATCAAAAGTGTCTAGGGATCAACATATATTTTTGCAATAACTTTTCTCCTGATTGATATTAATTAAAATTTTCTTTAAGGATTCATCAAATAAAGTGTTTTCGTTTGTCACAGTAACGATAAACCAAGTCACCTTTGCATTAATAAAGAAATTTGCCATTTTCCTAATAAAGGGATATTTGACATTTGAACCACTAACACAAAAGTTCGAAAAAAAGACTGAAATAACAGTTTTCTCTAAAATTTTATTGGGTAACTTAAACAATTAATAATCCGTGTTTCTACCGCGAACACTAACAACACAAGAACATCGGTTTGGCATACTCAAAATGAGTTCATCCAAATCACGCTGTGGAATGGCCGCCCATGTTCGTTGCAACAACAAAAAAAGGTCTTCTTGCGACTGCATACCCTCCATATTCGGCAGAGCTCTTCTCTGTAGCATATCCCATGCATGCTCAATCGGGTTCAAGTCTGGCGACTGAGCAGGCCAGGGCAGGACATTGATGTTAGCTGCGGCGAGAGTCTGTCTTACAACTCTTGCGGTGTGCGGTCGTGCATTATCATGCATTAACTGAAATAAGGGACCGATTTGCACTTGTAGAGGAACGATGACGTCTGATACAATCGTTTCAGCATAAATTTGAGCGTTGAGGTTGCCTCTGATCCAAATCAACTCAGTTCTTCCGCCGATCCAAATACCCGCCCATACCATGATGGTTCCACCACTATAAGGATGGACTTCCTGGCAGGATTTTAATCGCTGTTGGCGTCCAGGGGTTCTCCAGTGTCGTATACGTCTTGTATCCGGTCTGTTGGAGGTTGTATACCTACCTTGGCAACCAACATATGATG
The DNA here is from genome assembly GCA_017933935.1 of Sesamia nonagrioides. Taxonomy (NCBI): domain Eukaryota; kingdom Metazoa; phylum Arthropoda; class Insecta; order Lepidoptera; family Noctuidae; genus Sesamia; species Sesamia nonagrioides. The sequence continues at coordinate 1,834,720 of JADWQK010000407.1, forward strand.
CGCTGTCTGTCGTCATGACAGAACAATAAAATAAATGGTGTGAAGCTGATACGGTCTATAATTTAGTAAATAATATAAGTACTCGGGGAATGCGCTAATGCTGGATACGTTAATTTTTTAACAGGTTATGGTTCCCATTCCGTACCTGAGTAAATATTATTAAAAAGTGATCGTAAAAAATATTTCCTATAAAATACTGATTGTCACGTTGTTGACAGTGAAAAAACAATAGGTACTGTCAAAAAGTGAAAAAATGTGTGATGAAAATTCTGTTTCTGGTTCCTATTGCGGAATTAAAAAACTGCAAGGAGCGAATGATTTTACATCGTGGAAATTCGTTGTGAAAAACCTCCTCGAATCCAAAAACTTGTGGGATGTTGTGGAAACAGAAAATATCAGTGATTTACTAAAAGACAGTGATAGGAAGGCACGATCAACTTTATGTCTGCTTATTGAGCCTACATGTTTTGCGCACGTGTACCAAGCAAAAACCGCACGCGAGGTATGGCAAAACTTGTGCAGAGCCTACGAGGATCAAGGCTGGGGCAGGCGAATTTTGCTGCAACGTAAACTATGGCAGTGTCGTTTGGAAAGTTATTCAAGTATGGAAAAATACATCTGCGATATAGTACACCTGGCACAGCAGCTTAATGATATAGACGCTAAAGTATCAGACGATTGGCTTATTTCGATACTATTGGCTGGCTTAACGAGCGAATACAACCCGTTCGTGATGGCCATCGATAATAGTGGAAAAGAGGTAACACTAGAGCAAGTAAAGACCAAATTACTACATGAAGGCCACAGACAAGCCGAAGTGTGTAATGGGGCTGGTGAGCAAGCTTTTACCACTCAAAACAGGAAGAGCAACAACAACACTGCTCGGAAACCAGCGACATACAAATGTTTCAAGTGTCACAAATTTGGACACAAAGCATCAGAATGCAATGGCATCAAGAAAACTGCGAATATTTGCATGGGTACTGCCGATACCGTAAATAAAAACGCCTGGTATGTTGATAGTGGCTGTTCTACCCATATGACGAATGATGCGAACAAACTAGTGCAATATAAGGCACAGAAAGGCGGCTGTAAGATAAAAGTTGCTAGTGGTGATGAGATATCAGTAGTTGGAAAGGGCAATGCAGCACCGATTGTGAGTAAAAATGAGAAACTCAAATTGAATAATGTCCTGCATGTTCCCGAATTGTCGATGAACCTAATCTCAGTGAGTGATCTCGTAAGAGACGAGTACAAAGTTGAGTTTGACAAGCATGGATGTTTGATTAAAGATAAAAATGACCGCAAAGTTGCCACTTGCAAAGAAGTTGGTGGAATTTTTAAACTGATTGAAAACAGCAATATTGTGGTTAATTTAACAACATCGAATGAAGTTTTGTCGAATTTATGGCACAGGAGACTAGCTCATCTAGGACAAAAGTACATGATCACCCTGAAAAACATGGTATCTGGAATAGAATTCAAAACTACGGACAAAATAGAGCCGTGTGTTCCATGTATAAATGGAAAGAGATGCAAAAGTCCATTCAAAAAACAAGGCACTCGAGCAAATGATTTATTGGAGATTGTGCACACAGATTTGTGCGGCCCAATGGAAGAGCCATCTTTTGCTGGTTCGCTGTATATGCTTTCATTTATTGATGATTTCTCGCGAAAGACGCACGTCTATTTCTTAAAAAAACAAAAGTCAATGTCTCAACAAGTTCCGTGAGTATAAGGCGGAAGTAGAAAATGAGACTGGCAAGATGATCAAGTGCTTGAGATCGGATAATGGCAAAGAATTTTGCAACGATGCCTTCGACAAGCATTTGAAGTTAGCTGGTATAAAACATCAAAAGACAGTTCCATACACGCCGGAGCAGAATGGCGTGGCTGAAAGAGCGAATAGAACAATCATTGAGAAAGCGCGAACATTACTTTTTGAAGCCAATTTGGGCAAAAGATTTTGGGCAGAAGCAGTCGGAACAGTTGTATATTTAAAAAACCTAAGCCCAACGAAGGCTGTCACTGGAAAAGTACCACAGGAACTCTGGTCTGGTAAGAAAATAGATCTGAGTCATCTGAGAGTATTCGGATGTTTGGCATACGCTCTGAAACCAAAACAAAAGAGAAAGAAGCTAGACACAAAAACTGAAGCTCTGATATTTGTTGGCTACTGCGAGACCACGAAAGGTTACAAACTGGTAGAACCAAAGACTGGAAAATTTTCAGTTGTGAGAGACGTCCAATTTTTAGAAAATGTTTTTCCTGGAGACGATATGAAAGTGACGAAGAACTCAGTCGTTCCTATTTCAACAGAGGAGGAACGTGTTGAACCTGAGGTTGCATGTGAGGAAATTCACACCGTTAGTGAAGGAAGCAATGAAGACGTTTTTGAAGAAACTATTGATGAAATAAGACAGGAAGCTCAAGAAGCAAGTACCAATCCTATATTACAATCTGAAAACAACGAGTGTGAAAACCCGCCCAGATATAACTTACGTCCAAGGAATAATGTGGACTACAGATGCACATGTGCGAAAGCCGAAGCTGAAAGAAAAGCTATCGCAGATATTGATGGCGATCCAACGACAATGGATGAGGCAATGTCAAGACCTGATCGTGAGCTATGGCAGAAGGCCATGAACGATGAGCTCAACTCGTTGAAGGAGAACCAAACGTGGACGTTAGTTAATCTACCGCGCGATAAGAAGCCTATACAGAACAAATGGGTATTCAAAATCAAGCGAGATAGTGATGGTAACATATTGAAATACAAGGCGAGGTTGGTAGCTAAAGGATTTGCACAGGTACGTGGAATTGATTATAATGAAACCTATTCTCCCGTCGTGAGGCACTCTACGCTTCGCTTGTTATTCTCACTAGCTGCAGAATACGAGTGGACCATTGACCAGTGGGATGTTACCACTGCTTTCCTGTACGGAAAATTAAAGGAAGACATTTACATGCTTCAGCCAGAGGGCGCTATAGCCGAAGGTCAGGAAAACAAAGTTTGTAAACTACAACGGTCATTATATGGATTGAAGCAAGCCTCTAATGCTTGGTTTAGCGAATTAGATAAGGAGATGCTTAATTTAGGTTTTATACAATCAAAGATAGAGCCCTGTTTATATCAAAAGATAATAGGTCAAGATAGGATAGTGGTAGTTATCTATGTTGATGATATATTTGTATTATGTCCTCCAAAGCAGGATAAAGAGAAGCAAGCTTTGAAAAACGGGCTGCTCAAAAAGTTTAAAGTGAAAGACTTAGGCGAAGCTAGGCACGTACTAGGTATGAGGTTACGACGAGATAAGAGAACTATTTATCTCGATCAAGAACAGTATGTCCTGAATGTATTGAAGGAATTTAAAATGTCAGACTGCAAACCAGTCAATACCCCAATGGAGGTAGGCATCAAGCTAGAAAAAGCTGAGCCTGGTTGTAGGTTGCCGTACCAAAGTTTGATAGGATGTCTGAATTATCTGGCTCAAACTACTAGGCCTGATATAGCACATGCTGTCAGTTTACTGTCTCAATTCAATTCGTGCTATGATGAGACCCACTTCAATTGTGCTAAACGGGTGTTGCGATACATAAAGGGGACATCTGATTTTGCGCTTGTCTTCCGAAAATCCGGTAACTTAGAGATGCGCGGGTACGTTGACGCTGATTGGGGGGGATCATTCGATCGAAAGTCCTTCACAGGAATGCTTTTTACATTAGGCGATAATTTAATAGTATGGGAGAGTCGCAAGCAGCGATGTGTAGCATTGTCTTCGACTGAGGCAGAATACATAGGACTCAGTCAGGCTGCTAAAGAAGCAATTTACTTGCGAGGTTTGTTGTCTAGTTTGACTAAAAATGCTTGCAACAAACCAACGATTATTTTTAACGATAATCAGTCAGCACATAAAATATCGCAAAATAAAATGAACCATAATAGAACAAAACATATAGATATTAGGTATCATTTTGTCCGCGAAGCCTTGATTAAGGAGGCGATTGATGTACAATACTTGTGTACTCAAGAGATGTTAGCAGACATGTTAACGAAGTCTCTGCCAGGCCCAAAACTTAAACAGATTGTACAAAAATTACCCATTAAGAGGGCGGGCAAGTACAGTTAGGTTTAGGATTTGTAATTTGAGTTTTATACCTATCTGTTGTAATGGTTATTTTTAATTTTGATATTGTTTTGTTTTGTTAATGTGACGCGTTGGATTTATTACTTCTATATGTAATCAAGTTAGCGTTTTTGGTTCTAATTTGTGTAACTCATCATGTAGTAGATTGAGGAGGCGTGTTGGAGGTTGTATACCTACCTTGGCAACCAACATATGATGCGCTGTCTGTCGTCATGACAGAACAATAAAATAAATGGTGTGAAGCTGATACGGTCTATAATTTAGTAAATAATATAAGTACTCGGGGAATGCGCTAATGCTGGATACGTTAATTTTTTAACACGGTCTCATACCAAAACGAGACTCATCAGAAAAGCACACGAAACGCCATTGTTCTTCTGCCCAATTTCTGTGTTCAAGAGCCCATTGATATCGAATCCTACGATTGTGCATTGCTATAGGTGGTACCCGTAGCGGTCTTCGGGAATGAAGGTTCACTTCATGCAAGCGGTTTCTGACTGTTTGGTCGCTAATTAAGTTCCCTGAAGAGTGATGAAGCCTCACGGCTAACATCATGGCGGTTATTGTTGGAGCTCTTCGAGTTAAGATTTGAATGTATCGGTCTTGTCTCCGTGTGGTGCAGCGATACCGTCCTCCATGGCGCTCAGCCACGGTACCAGTGCTTCGGTAACGTGTCCAAAGTCGACTGATAACACTCTGACTTGTATTCAGAGCTAAAGCCACAGTACGTTGCCGGGAACCAGCTTCTATCATTCCCACGGCTCTGAGCATTTCTTCCCTGCTTAAATGACGTCGCCGCTCCATAATAACGTTGGTTTTAATCAGTAGTAGGGAAACAGTAGCACTAATAATGTCTTCAATGCGTTGTATGTTTTTATAGGGAAAATATTGACAGCTGATTTTCATCTTTTACTGGAATTTGATTCACAGTTCCTGATTCAAATTATGAAATGCACCAAAAAGGATCCATATAAATTTATAAAATCATAAATTTATTACAAAGCCACATCTCAATCTCAAGAAATCCGCATAAAAATGCTTGATCCCTAGACACTTTTGATGTGTGTACTAAGGATACGATACAATGCCGCTGTGATGTGCATTCTGCTTTAATACTAGGATACGATACAATGCCGCTGTGGTGTGCATTCTGCTTTAATACTAAGGATACGATACAATGCCGCTGTGATGTGCATTCTGCTTTAATACTAAGGATACGATACAATGCCGTGTGATGTGCATTCTGCTTTAATACTAAGGATACGATACAATGCCGCTGTGATGTGCATTCTGCTTTAATACTAAGGATACGATACAATGCCGCTGTGATGTGCATTCTGCTTTAATACTAAGGATACGATACAATGCCGCTGTGATGTGCATTCTGCTTTAGACTGAGTCATATCACATTCATATGATTCACGACTGATTCTAATTGATATTGTTAGTGAAAGTGCTTCTAATAGCCAATTTACTGCAAAATTATTGGTCGTTTTGTTTTTAATAGTATCTGTAGTACATTCGCGTTAGCTCAAGACAAAAGAGATTCTTAGAAACAGAGATGCACAATGGAGCCAATTCTCATGTTTACAAACTAAACTAATTCTAAGTTATTGTGCATTTTTTCTTTATATTACACTAGCTTTCCGCCCGCGGCTTCACTCGCGTGGGTATCGGTTATATCGCGCATTTTAGATTTCCCTCGGGCATATCATTTTTTTTTTCTGGGCTAAAAAGTACCCTATTATTTAATCTGGACTTCTAATTTTACGTTTGAAAAATATCAACGCAATCGGTTCAGATCAGTAGTTACGGCATGAAAGGGGAATAAACAAACAAACTCACTTTCCGATTTATAATATTAGTATTAGGACCGAGACAAAAACAAAATTCTTTGTTTTTAGGGTTCCGTACCTCAAAAGGAAAAAACGGAACCCTTATAGGATCACTTTGTTGTCCGTCTGTCTGTCTGTCTGTCTGTCTGTCACCACCCTTTATCTCAAGAACGCGTGGACGTATCAAGCTGAAATTCACATGAAATACTCGGGTCTATTGTCGCTTTAAGCTGTGAAAATATCAAAGTTCTAAGCCAAGCCAATCAAAAGATACAGCCGATTATGTCGATATTTTCAACAAATTTTCGACACTCGCAAAGGAATCAAAACCTACAGGATACTTCCCGTAAACTCAGAATCTTGAAAATTGGCATGAAGCATTGTCATATAATGCAAATATAGGAAAAATTGCGAAAATCACATTTTTTAGTTACATAATATAATAAACATATTTTAATAAAATGGAACTTACTACCTTATTTCTCACGAACGAATAAAGTTATCAAATTGAAATTTATACCAAATACCTAGGTCTATTGTCCCTTTAAGCTGTGAAAATATCAAACTTCTAAGCCAAGCCAATCAAAAGATACAGCCGATATGTCGATATTTTCAACAAATTTTCGACACTCGCAAAGGAATCAAAACCTACAGGATACTTCCCGTAAACTCAGAATCTTGAAATTTGGCATGAAGGATTGACATATTATGCAAATATAGGAAAAATTGCGAAAATCACATTTTTTTAGTTATATAATATAATAAACATATTTTAATAAAATGAAACTTACTACCTTATTTCTCACGAACTAATAAAGGTATCAAATTGAAATTTATACCAAATACCTAGGTCTATTGTCCCTTTAAGTACGACTGGACCTAACTTCGGAATGTTTTTCTATGAATTATTTATATTTCGTCTGCAATTCAAATTTAAAAAAAATCTTAGTTCTAGAAAATTTTCCATTATTGTAATAAGCGCCCTCTATTGTTGTGTAGTTTTACTATTTTCTTGTAGAGATGTAGTAATGTTGTTTATCGATTTAGTTATCGATAATACTTATTAAGATGAATACATTTTGTTGTATTTCATTGACATTTAAAATATAGCTAAATAAACTTAAAATATTACTATATTTCAAGTTTATTTATTATTAACTCTATTTAAACATAATCATATCATATTAATAAACAAAATTGAATGAACAATTACTATTCATTTATCTAGGTTTTTGTTATTTTTGGTTTCCGAATAAAAATAATGTCGTAGGGAAAAAGTGGATACGATTTGTCCAGATAGACCGTAGAGAAGAAAATTGGCTTCCGTCTCATTCGTCGAAATTATGCTCAATGCATTTTAAAAGAGAAGTTATCTACTTTGGAAAGACTTGTCGAATAAATTAAAAAAAAAAGAATCGGTACCTTGTATTAGAAATGAAATAGTAAGTTATTAATTTCAGTACTTTTCTACTTAACCGTAAAAATTGGAATAAAATTTACGGTTAAGTGGATAAGTACATAGATTACATAACTTATTTATAATGAATTATATTCATAAAATATGTAGGTACGTATATGTAGTACAATGATTGCGAGCTACTTTGTGATTTTGAGGATTCCGTACCTAAAAGGTAAAACGAACCCTATTCATGAGACTTCTCTGTTCGTCTGTCCGTCTGTCACCAGGCTGTATCTCATAAACCGTAATAGCGAGATAGTTGTAATTTCCAGAGATTGTGTTAGTATTTCTGTTGCCGCTATAACAACAAGTACTAAGAATAAAAATAATAAAATATTTAAGGGGGCTCCCATACAACAAACGTGAATTTTTGCCGTTTTTTGCTCCATATTAATAACGGAAACAGATAGACGCTTAAAATGTTCACAGAATATTTGGTTATATATTCAAATTACAAATAAATAATTAAAATAAAATAAATACTGAAGGCGGGCTCCCATACAATAACCGTGATTTTTCTGCCGTTTTTAAAGATAATGGCGTACGAATCTTGTAAAGGTCTTGCTCCAGCAGACTACCATTTTTGTCGTGATTTGGACAATTATCTACGTGACAAGAAGTTTTCTTCCCAGGAGGCAGTTCTGCTTTCACACAGTTTGTGCAGTCTAGATCCTTAGAGTTCTATCACAAAGGCATAAACGACCTTCCTATATATTGATTATAAATGAATTATTTAAAAATTAAAAAATAAGCAATTATTTAGATTTTCAGTACTAATCGGCAATTTTAAACTTTAACGCCTATTATATTAAAAGAATTATATAAATAAGAAACTTGTGAACTTGAAATTACCCATAATTATTCTGCTTCCTAATTTTTTGTTTCAAGCTATCATAATGCGAAAAACATCGTCGTAGTAACTTCTTTGAATATTATCGATAACTTTATATCGAAATGATACAAACCCTACCACAGTTTTTTGCATTGCCATTTAAAAATATTTGCAAACAAACGTGTAAAAAGAATAATTTTGCTAAAAACGAAATGCAAACGAAAATTGCAAAACAAAATGCGCTTTATGGCCTAAAAGGTCTATTACACTCAAAAATCGCAATAAACTGAGCGTTAAAATAATTCGTAAGCATAAAACATCTAAAATGCCAATAGACGGTGTCACGGTAAATGAATAGTAGCGAATAAAATTCTAAAACAGTTTTTGTTTGTACAAGACAAGTTTCACTTAATTTATTTACTTTTCAATATTTATTTACCCGATTTGAACTATACTAGGGTATTAAATCGGATCTGGCAACATAGACCACACTGGCCACCTACCGGGCAATAGCTGAATATATTTTATATAAACTTATTTCATTTTTACTATTTGATGTCTCCAATTGTCGATCTAATTTTGCTATATTGTACTAGATGGCGGAACTGAGCCATGGGATCACAGTTTTTCTATGCCATTTTGATTCTCTATATATCTTAAATCTCTTTGCCTACAAGGTACTTCACGTGAACTCAGAATCTTGAAATTCGGCACGAAGCAACGTTATATTATAGTACAGACAGATAACGGAAAAATTGTGAAAATGATAAATTTGAAGTTACATAAAATATTATTTTTGCTTACATGACATAAAATATTTTTTTAATAATTATAAACTTACTACCTACCCTTTTTCACATGAACGCGTAGAGATAATATATTAAAGTTGAAATTCATATCAAACACTTCTTAAATCTAATTGCCTCTAAACTGTGAAAAATTCTAAATCAATGCTAGTATTATAAATGCGAAAATAATTCTGTCTGTCTGTTACGCTTTCCTGCCTAAACCTCTCAACCGATTTTGATGAAGTTTGGCACAGACAATCTTTAGACCCTGAGAAAGAACATAGGCTACCTTTTATCCCGAAAAAATTTGATGTTCCCGAGGGGAATTTAAACAGCGCGATATAACCTAACTCCACGCGGGCGAAGCCGCTGGCGGAAAGCTAGTACGTCATAAATTGTAAACCGCTACGTTTGTACAGCGGAACCCTCGGTGTGCGAGTCCGACTCGCATTTGGCCGGTTTTTTTTTGTTTCTTTTTCTGTTTTTTTTGAACTCTGCGCATCCAGATCTATATGATTATCTATAGTGGTGAGGGTTTTGAGCAACTTCGGGCACATACATACAGACAGACATACAAACATACGCACTTTATAGGGATTATTATTATTAGTAAGGTCTTAAGCGCAATACACACAGGGGACGGGTGCGGGTCGGGCGCGTGTCTATTCTGTGTATTATATGGACGTCACCCGACCCGCGCACGCGTTTCGTGTGTTGTTGTCCATATAATTATACAGAAAAGACCCGCGCCCGACCCGCACCCGTTCGCTGTGTGTGTTGCGCTTTAATCCTTACTAATATTATAAATCGGAAAGTGAGTTTGTGAAAGAAATTGAAAAGATAGAACATAATATGTTAGTTCAGACCTGTCAAGTTAATCCAGGCTAAGTTTAATGTATTTGTTTCATCATCAACCTTTTTTTTTATCGTCCCTCTGCTGGGCACAGGTCTCTTCTAATATAGAGAAGGATTGAGCATAATCACCATGCCTGCTTAAGATGTTTTCCTTCACTTCTTTTTTTATCAAGCATTGGTGTCCAAGACATACTTAGAAAGTACATATAACTTAGAAAATTTAATATATTAAAGAGTATTCTATTATATTCTAACACATATTATAAAGAGCTAAGTTTGCATATGTTTTTTTTTAATTATTATAAACTAGTGCTTGACTGCAATCCCGCCTGATGGTAAGCAGTGATGCAATCGTTGATGGTAAAGCGCACTAGTTTATTAAGCCTATTCACTTAAAAAACTTAGGAATAGGAAGGAAGACGGCAGTTGAGCGAGGTGATGCAATGTTAAACCCAACAACACGACCAACGATGCTGCGCCAGAGGGAGATTGATCTGGAGACTCTCCAAGACCAAACTTCCGACACAACATCATTTGGAGCATCATACCCGGCACACATCGCAACACAACTGCTCAGACCCGTCCTCCGTACGGCTTCACCAGACATCATGTCGAAACACGACGAAACGCTTGGCGGCAAGACTTTGTCTGGGTAATTTTCCCAACTATTGGTTTGGCTTCCCATCTAACGGGATTCCGCTGAATATCAATATTTTACATAGATTGACTGGGTAATTTCCTAATTTCAGGAACTACTGGTCAAATTTTAATTTCTTTTTCGTTTTAATAGCCTAGTTTTTGAGGAGGCCTATAGGCTATTTAACTTCATTCTAAAGATATTAGCAACATAGGAAAAAGGTCACAAAGAATAGTAATCAAAAACTGATATACTAGCACAGGCATGGTATGTGTATGGGAGCAAAAATGATTACCTTTACGAAGCATAGAAAACTGTTTACTAATATAGTTGAAGTTATTATCAGTTGCTCTAATTACCTTTTACACAAGAAACTTAACAATTTAACAGATTAAAAATTAAAATAAATAAATATTGAAATAAAAAACACTGGCAGACTAAAGTAAGTTCACACACTTCTCACACTGACTAAAACTTGTCTGCTTACCCCACAGCGGATATATCGTGATGATAAACAAGGTAAGAGTACTAGAGCGTGACTCTAAGTTATGATCAGTGCTAATTTTTGTTTCTCTCGCGAATTTCAACATTACAATAACATTACGTCAGAGAAACATGAGTAAAACATAACAAAAGACATAAAACACGAAATGCCAATCAACAAGCGTAACTAATTATGCAATTTTTAGAACTCAACAACTTCCTATTGTGGTCTGTCCGTCCTTTCACTCGTTTTTCAAAATCGTGTATCATGGCAAAATTATCGAGTTTCTATAAGTTGTTTGTGTTTTATTACCTGCGGCGAAGTGTAGAGGAGTCGATTTTCGTCCAGCCGTGTCCCTGGCATTCACAGTTTGGGGTGTTATTAACTTTTTTACCCGAACAGCATCACCAGTTTTACATGCCTCAAACAATTCGCGTAATGGATCTGTGGGCGGAGGTAGAGCGTCAAGCGCCGATCCGAGGATCGAACGACGGCTCGACATTATGATTTCGCGTTTCACATTTAATTTTTATGTTTTAAACGCATAGTATCGAAATATTAATAAATAAAAACACGTATAGGCACAGCTGCTTGCTACTTTTATTTGACAATTGGTTTTGGAGTTACTGCTCCAAATTTTTATTACCCCATAAAAATGGTGTTAACATTGTTAGGCAGCATTCACACTTGTGAAATATAATCGCATTATTTTCAAATGTTCAACAAATCAATATAGACACTACATATTAAAGATATGGCTTTACGCATATTATACTGTTATGTATATATAATATTCATTAAGGTTCCGAGTGGAAGATACATGTAACTAAACCATGAACCTTATTCCGTTCAAAATATTTAAATACCATTTTTCTAGGTTGTTTCGCTCACTCTTAAATGAAAACTTAGTTTAACTGGATCAGGATGTTCGCATTTTCAGTAAGGTTACGATGAGAGTTAACCATACAGCGTACATAAACATCTTACTTAGGAAGTTATTTGAATAAAAACAATATTACTATCTTTTGCAGCTACGCCGCAATCAATTCAACTAGTCTCAATATATTATAATACAGGATTCTCTTTTAGACTAACTATGCTATTGCTTATGTTTTTCTTATTTAATATTCACTATCTGGTCTGTGTTATAAGTAGTGTCATAATAATATATTTAAAACACGTTGAATATAAGCCTTGTTTAGTAGATAACAAAAATAGTTGATGGTTTATTTACTCGAAAAGTTAGATAATTGGTGATGAATTATATTTAAGTACTAGATGACACTTTTGTGTAATTACTCGGAACTGAATATTTTAACAAAATGACTTACAAAATACAAATTAAGTCATGCCTGTAGATTGTTTTGTTACCACCAGAACCATGGTTACGAAGAATCAGGGAAAATTTTGAAGTATGGTATCATTAAAAACCATAGACAACATTGTTATGGTCATAAGTTAGAAATGGTCTAAAGATTCTTGTAAAAAATATTATTCTTTAAATATTTTTATGTTTTATAACAACAGTTTCAAATTAAAGTTGAAATATATAGACGCCTGCTTACAACATGCTCACTACAAATATTTAGTTTAAAATGTGACAATAACTATTGATTTTACGTTTTGTTTTATGGTCTAATTCTTGATATACATTTAAAATTACTTTATCGGTACTTTTTGTGGCTTTAATATGCACAAAACGGCAGAATCTAAATTCTAGATTCTATATTTTAACAAATATTTTCATCATCAAGGTTACCTTGCGAATTAAAATATAATCTGCAATAGCAGGTCTAAAGAATTTCTGAAGTAACAAAACGCTCCGTCTATTTTGTCTATAGGCTTTAGTTGACGAAATCAAAATGGCGTCTTTTACGGGCTAGCGCTTATCCGCCGCATACTGAATACCGTTTTCAATAATCGTGGGTGTAACTATTTATTAGTGATTATAACAATTTGTGAACGACTTTTAAGTGTTGAAGTGTGTTTTTTCTCATAACGGACTCACTGGATATTGTTTCGATACATCTAAACGAGCTCCATCAAAGGTATGTCTCCTTTCACCTATCGAATATTTAATATTGATAATCGTCATATTATCGGCAAGTGGTCGTAAAAAGTTGCGTTAGTTTCTCGTATTGTAATGTCTGTGGCGCGTGGACGTCGAATTATCGCGGGCGGAAGCACCGTTCTTTAGATTAGTAGGTGAATGAGGGAACAGGTTTTTTTTTGACTCGAGGACGCACGGTTATGCTTTACATCTTCACTTTTCTTAGTTCCTCATTCTTGTCGCGCGTCGCACTGTCTACGGGTTTACATAGGTGTATAAACGTACAAGTATTTGTTGGTGCGTATAACAGCTAGCTTAATTAACGGGCAGGCGCGGTCGCCAAGCGGTTAGAAGTTTCACTTATTTCACAGTGCACCAGTGTTTGTGTGTTTGGATTGCAGTGTTGTGACTTTACCGTGTGCCAGATCGATAATCGAAAGTTTCGAGACCTAGTAGACGAGGTATTTACTTACTCATTTACTTCTATGCCAATGCAATGTTTAAAAAATGAGAGTTAATCGCGTTTTCGCCCATTACTCCCAATTAACGTGTTCAAGTGGCACTAATTAAAATTAATACTTGTTTTGAACTAGTCTGGTGGTCATTAGTTTTAATGTAGAGACTTTTCTTTAAAAGACCTTTTTTTAGCTTTTCCCTCACTTGGCTAAGAAGTATAAAACCTTATTTTGGAATTAGCTGTACTATGAATAACAAAATGCTGTATATAATCCAATGGTCATGAATCATCTTTACAACAGGATACTTGCTGCTGATAGAGAAAAAAAACCATTTTAGTATCAATATCCTATGTGTGACTCACATTAATAAATTGTATTACAATACTAATTCTCAAACTGAATTAAATAATCAGAAGTTTCTGATGAACGGTCTTACCAAGAGGTACCTTCTTACTCCTAGGTTATGAAGGACAATATGCAATAGTTCCAAATTTAAATTCATTTATTCACATTTAAATAGAGTAATTGCAATTCATGGTTTTTCTAACATTATATTTTTATTTTCTTTTTATATCTCTATTTAGCCTGTGGTATGTGGCATGTGAGGTTTATTTTACCTTGTATGTGTAAAAGGATTGGAAATTGAATATTATTAGGTAATAACTTTTGTCACAATTACAAAACAAAATCTAACTTTAGTTTTTACTTAACCTTTGAGTCAGTATTTATATTTCAAACTTTATTGAGGTTATGTCAAAGTTCTTAATACTAAAGCGACAACTTAGTATCGAACTAAAAAGAATTGAATTTCTGTAAAACTTAAGTCCATAATTCAATAACTATTTAAATAGTTTCCTGTCTCTGGAATTCAGCATGCATGTTATAATATAGTGTCAGGTTCTATGTTATTGGTTTGGTTTCCGCACTCAGTCCCTCCAGCGGACAATTGTGCATGATAGTATCAGGTTAAGTAAAGTTTAATAAATCATATGGTTTTTAACTTCGACAATGTCACAAAATTCATAACTTTATTATTTTTGTAACCATTTGTTTACAGGGTAAACAATTTTATGTAAATTTAGTTCTTTTAGCACTTTCCCAAATTTTGGTAGAGGAAGATCTTGTACAAGTAAAATACTGCTATTTAACTGAATCCGGTTAAACTGAACACTGCCCCACCTAAGAAGATAAAAACCCCATCTAATTCTAGGCAGATTGATTGATCTTGTATTACACGGCCAAGATATGTGACTATTGACATACCGTCAGGCAGGATTGTGTTCAAGCACTAGTTTATATTATGTAAACCAAATGGTGACGATGCAAAAGTTTTGTTCAAATTCATGGCCCACGTGTTGTGAAAGTGTAATTGTTTAGGTTACGATGGGACTGACATACGCTATGCGTAAAAGTCCCTATAAATCAATAAAGAAAAAAAAAATATCTCTCGAATCATGAAAAACCTTTCATTCATTTGTAATTTTGTAAGTCACTGGAGGAAAAATAAATATTTTATGAGTAATATTCGCACATACTTTATTGTTTTCAAAACAGCAGAAAGCATTACAATCAATTATGTTACAAACTTAGTACCTAATACTATGTAAAAATGACAACATAATACCTATTTACAATAATTTTATCTGCTCACAGTGTTCCGTTTGCCTTCTAAATAATACATTTCTAAAGATAAAATAAAAATGCTACAATTACTTATAACTAAATGCAACATGCATAAAAAATGTACCTATATGTAGGGAAATAAGCTTCCTTATCAATAAGCAAAAATTTTATCTTACAATTAATCTTTAAGTTTGTAATCGGTTTAATTGTTAATAATTTATAATGTATGTATAGGCAAGACAACCTAATGCTTATAAGCTCGAGAAATATTGATAAATTTTAAACATTAGCATGAAATTCCATTAAACACTGAAAGAAAAAAGAAAGTTATAAGGTAAACTTTATTCACATCTTACATACTACATACATAATCAAGAAAATAAGTAAAATACAAAAACAGATCAAAAGCAAAATAAATTATTAAGTAAATTTATAGAAATTTATTTATATTTTTTGCACAGGCCTTAGGCATTCTCTACCAGTCAACTATGGGTGTTGAAGAGACTAAATGGCAGGTTAGATGTGAATTAAGTCCAAAAAGAAATAAAATTTAAAGTAAAAAACAAAAAAATAATAACAATGGTAAAATTGAACCGGAGTTATAAAAATACCAACCGATATCCTCCCATGGGCGTCGTAAGAGAACTAAGGGAAGGCTCACCAGGAAAGCGGGCAGCAGCGCTTCTCCTGTGGAATATCAAATTACTTTAAAAATTATGAAAAAAGACTGATCCCTGAGTTTGTTTTGGCTATTTCTTCTCAGAGGTAGTCACTAAGGAAATACCAGCTCCACCTAATTAAAAAAAATATGATGTGTAAAAATGAGCAGTGATCCTACTTGCTTAATAAACGATTTCATTTCACTGCAATCCCCAACCTGCCTGCCAACTGTGGGTATTATGATTAACCCCCCAGAGCAATGAAAGCCGTGGGGGAGGCCTTTGCCCAGCAGTAGACCTCATTAGGCTGGAGAAGAATGGTAAAATTTACTCGATCATAATCTTACTTATGAGCAGCGCAACCTAGTTTAAGACATTTATCTTCAGAACATATATCTTCTTATCTATATTGAGTCTGTGTTATCTGCAGTAACATCACACTTATCTACGCCTTCAGTATGTAGATAAGGATAGAATTTTAGTTTGATACATGATACCATGCTTGCTGCTTGCAATATACAGTAGGACCTCGGTAATCCGGACTCCCGCTTGTTCGGTGATCGCTGTAATCCGGCCGAGCAATGGGATTCACGGGGGAGGCCGGGGATGGTAGGTGCGGGCTGTCATGCACGAACCAATGCGCCGTCCGTCAGTGTTTTGTTTATCGCTTTTGATGATTACACCAAAAGCGATAAACACTATACGTAGTAACGTATAGTGTCAATTGAGAGTGCTTGCTAACATCATGGTGCCGCCAAGTAAACGTACGACAATGACATTAAAAGACAAATTGCGGGTTATAGAAATTGGTAGGTGACAGTTACCCTGTCGTTGCTCGGAAGTTTGGCATAGGCAGGTCAACTGTAGGCGACATAAATAAACTAAGGTCAAACATGTGTTTTATTAACATTAAATATGGCATACTATAATCCGGACGCCTCGATAATCCGAAAAGGGTCTTGTTTTTGCCTCTCTGATTAACGAGGCCCTACTATAATAAGCCCTCTAAACAATTGTTCTTAGCCAGCTATAAACCTAGGCTATGAAAAATATGAATAAGAAAAAAAAATATATATTAAAGTTAGTCACCTATACTATTGTTGCTTTTCTCACTTCCTTACAAGCTCCATTCGCAATAGGGACGTATCCAAGGTATGAAAATCAAAAAAATAATTAGTCCGTCTTAATGATAATAAAAAACATTAAGACCCGTATTTTTTATTTTGCCGAAATTACCAAAAACTACTGAGATATAGCGTATTTAAGTTACGGGAGTGGGGGCTAATTACGTCATGCCGTGGTATATTTTGTACCACGGCGTGACGTCATCATCATGAACCTTTTTTTTATCGTCCCACTGCTGGGCACAGGTCTCCTCTCGGACAGAGAAGGATTGAGCGTAATCACCACGCTTGCTCAATGCGGGTTGGCGATTTCAGACTTAAAGTCCAGGTTTCCTCAAGATGCTTTCCTTCACCTTCAGTCATTGGTGTCCAAGATATACTTAGAAAGTACATCGACAGCCTCCGTGGCGTAGTGGTAGCGGACGCGGCTGCTGCGCAAGGTGGCGCGGGTTCGATCCCCGCACAGTGCAGATATTTGTATGCATGAATCAAAATCGCCAATTTTAAGTCTGAAATCGCCAACCCGCATTGAGCAAGCGTGGTGATTACGCTCAATCCTTCTCTGTCTGAGAGGAGACCTATGCCCAGCAGTGGGACAATAAAAAGGCTGTTGATGATGATGATGATAGACAGATTTAGACGTGATTAAAAATGTAGGGACTAAAAATAAGAAGACTTGAGGTTCAATATCGCACACACCAGTACAATACAAACCATGTTGAGAAAAAAAAACTATGGGTTTGACATTGTTGCTAAGATGAGATTTATGGCTAGATTTGAAACATTTTTATTATTATTATTTTTTTGGTTCAATTCTTTCCGTTCGTTCTTCTGAACGGAAAAGGCAAAGGCATAATACGCCATACAGCCTAGTCTTCAGTAAATATATTCTTGAGTAAACTTCTATCCTAACTTATCCTAATTAATCCTAGCTTATCCTAAACTTATCCTAACTAATCTAACTCCTTTCGTTTCCCGCGTTTGGACGATAAGGAGCGGTTTAGCGTAAAGACATGATGAGGCCACTATGCTACAATATTTCACTGTTCTTTTTGAATTATTCACTGAATGCACTTTTTACTACATAAATCACGCGTTTTTATTTAGTAAACGACACTATAAATAATTTTAAAAGTCCAATGAAAACTGAGCGACTGACTGACTCATCTTGACATTCCCGCCAAAACCTCACATTTTTATTAATTAGGATAATACCCATAGTAAAACCACAGTTCATTAATTATGCTAAGTCCTCTATGGGTTAGGAACATGGTATCTATTCTTAAGTCTGCAAAGACAGTACACATGCTATCTGAAGCCCTAGAATTGACTTGTAAACATGTTAAGTATATAATATACTTATTAGACATCCTTGGAGGGTATTTATCAAATGGTATTAAGTACTTTGTTTTGACATTGAGACAGCAAAAGGTCAAAGTCGAGGCTGATGCCATGGCACACGTGGATAAGCAGGCGAACAGCATTCATGAATGGTGATAGGTAGATTTCTATTATAAATACAACATTCTTACTAATATTATAAATCGGAAAGTGAGTTTATTTGTTTGTTCCGCTTTCACGCCGTAACTACCCCCTGTCCGAGGGAGGCCAGCCCGCGCCGCAGCTGAGCCAGTAATTATCATAATGTCCCAATAATGACCTCTGAGTTTGTTTCGGCGTTTCTTCTCAGAGCTAGTACTAGAAAACGCCGTGGTCATCGAACCATTAAGTATAACTTTCGATCCAGCCGCCCCTTGCTGTCCTCTCTAGCGACGCCCTAAGCCGAGGTTCGTACCCCACGGGGGGTGCCCTTAGTGCGTAGTCGCCTAATTTTAATTTAGTTTTAAGTGCCCCTGGCTGGAGGCTTTAATTTTAATTAAAGCATCCACAAGAAAGTCCGATTAAGTAGTTAACGGTCTCTTAGTAGCCACCTACGAGATGACATTTCAAAAAAAAAAAAAAAAGCCGTAACTACTGAACCGATTACTTTGAAATTTTGCAGACTTAAAGTTAGAAGTCCGGATTAAATAATAGGATACTTTTTATCCCGGAAAAAAATGATATTCCCGAGGGAAATATAAAAGGTGCGGTATAGCCGAACTCTACGCAGGCGATGCCGCGGGCGGAAAGCTAGTACAACATAATTCTCAACCTTATACAATCTTACTTTCCATATTTTTCACATATATTGTACGTCATATCTTGGATAAGATATTGTGGTTATATAGTTACTCTAGAATTCTAGATCTTCGAATATTTGCACTGGTCTGGTCGTGCCTTGGAAATGACATTAAGCCGTTGGTCCCGGTTGCCATGCGAACATCTAATGGCAGTCGTTACGGGTTGTTGGAGCCCTCAAAAGTCCAACAATTGGTCTAACTGCAATGCTTCGACATCGCCTTCGGGTCGTGGAGGTCCTACGGCAGTTGCTTCACGGAAAATATGCCAAAATCAGCAGTTAGACTGGTAAAGCGGATCCCAGAATCCAAAGCTGAAAAAGCTTTGGATGCGACTGGGATTAACGCTGAGATGATGATGATGATGATGATCTTGGATAGGATATTATCTAATAGAACTATAGTTACTCTGGATCTTCCAGTGCTCCCCTGATTGTCACAAACGCCCTCGAGGAGCGTTTTCGCCCACGTTGAGAACCTATGATACCATAAAAATTACGAATTAAATGTAGTAATTTTTGGGGAGTGTGCGAGGGAATTGCATGATTTAATTCCCCCGTCTCCGTTCCACCATCGGACGACCCGTCGTACGGCTAGTTTCCACCCTTACGTTGTTAACACCGCTACGATTTGGACGAAGCGTTTCGCCTCCTCCTTTATACCGCGTACATCGCGGGACTGGAACAATTTGCCAGCGGCGGTGTTTCCGTCGGACTACAATTTGAGTGTCTTCAAGGCTAGAGTGAATAGGCTCTTAATAAACTAGTGTGCTTTACCATCAACGATTGCGTCACTGCTTACCATCAGGCGCGATTGCGGTCAAGCGCTAGTTTATAATTTATAAAAAAAAAAAAATCTAACGGTGAAGACACAGTGGTATGGTGGGTATGGGCGATTTTTAATGCAACCCAACCTCACTTAACAAACGGCCTGCATTCAGTACTGGGACCTCATGGAATACAGCGTACTCCTCGAGCAGAGGAGTCTTGTATTATAGCTGTAGTATAAAGGGTGTATCTGACATCGACGCACAAACGAGTACCATGGATCCAGTACATGATTCTGAACCCCCCAGTCGTGGAACATTTCGTCGGCGTTTACATGATTTAAAAAAATACATATGTAGTTTTTTTCACTTTAGACCGTTCATAATTGCTATATACTTTTATAACCCAATAAGATTTTAAAGTAAAAGTTAATTAATTCGCTAATTACACAAAAAAGCACAATGAAAACAAAACTCGAAAAACTGTCACATTAGCTGATTTAATAAAGTTCACACCGGGGATCAACGTCATACCTACAAACTCGCACGGCGGCACGCTTGCAACGTTCAAAGGCCGAGCCGACACTTTTTTAAACACTGTTTATTCTGTAACCGTTCATTAACGACATAAATGACTATCATAATTTTATTAGTGGCATGCGGTCTAGCCTTTTCGCGAAGTTTGCGTTACGATGTCAGATACACCCTGTTTGTTAGGTATCGCACCGGCGCGGCATTACGCCATCGTCACAATCTCGTCGCTTTCCGTTTTGCTTCTGCCCTGCCCAGAGTGGGCTGAAAATAAATAAAACCTCATGTTGATATGTCTATTCATTCTTCTTCAGCTACGTTCATACATTCTGTCAAAGAGACGATGATGTGAACCAATTTACGTCAACGCGTTTTTCCTATCGGATAGACAGAACTTCCGCGTTCTCTAGTTTCCGCCATGTGCTTCAATATTTATTTATTTATACAATATGTTAAGAAAACCCTGTCCGACCCGTAAGGATAATAAAGGTTAGGTAAACACATGACCAAATACAATATGAAATTTTACATAATCATCATAGTAACAATACTAGTGAATTTTGAAATAATCTTTTTTTCCCGCGAATTAATTCCAACTTCCCCAAAATTTGGTAATTTTTAAAAAGTGGCAACATGATTTTTGACGGTATAATTCTGAGCGAATAGCGATGGGGCCGCGTGCCGCGTGCCCTGCCCCTCTTCGCCCGCACCTGTATGGCCTACCGCACATGTTTTAAGTTACCTCTTTTTGCTAAATAATATCTATTTTTTTAGGGGGATTTTTTTTAAGTTTAGCCCGGTTTTGTAGGTATTAGTAGAATCAGTTATCGATACCTAACAATACCTTCACGGATCGGACAAGGTTTTCTTTACATATTGTATATTCTTTATTGTACACCAAATATCAAACAAAACAATCAACACAAAAAAAAAAAATTGCATGTTTCTGAGTTTACCTATGTTCACACAAGTCGGAAGATAGTCCAATCTGGTAAAGTGCGGCCATCTTGACGGAAAGGCAGTAAGGAGTCGTTGTGGAGCTATTTCAAAGCCATGCTCCACCTCTGCACCCCAAAACAGGCAGTAAAAGTGACCTCTGCGCTAACACGGACATCGCCGTTAAAGAGGCGAAGTTTTGGGAAACTAATATTTAAAGCACGTGTTAATTACTCGAAGAAATGGACTCATGATTATACATAATATCGACGTAGTTCATAAAAGTGTTGATAAATCGACCCTTTTTCTTAACTATTTTGGGATTCTGCGCTCAACTGAAAGGCGAAAGCTTGCAACTGGAAGTCGATCCTTTTTTAAGGCGTCACCTCTTGGTTACTGGCGCTATGTTACATATGTGGATTCAGGTTTTCTCACGATCTTTTTCCATATCATCATCTGTGTCCAAGTCTAGATTTTCGTGAGTCTAGGTGACAGTCACCACGATGGCAGGAACCGGTCTTTCTTAAGACCCATCTTAAAGACTCCGGGAAATAACTACTCCAGCCCCTAATTATCTGCGTAGCCTTTTTCGATCTTTGCGTAGCTTTTTTCCACAACGACTTCAGTCTTCTGAAGATCCGTAGCGACACCCAAACCTCCACGAATGACAATCGGGATCCCACTACTTAACGTGGTTTTCGAGGGACGGGGTTTTGCTTACGGGGCGAACCCATCCACGGACTTACAGAGAAGTATGAGGGAAAAAGACATACTGCATCTACCCCATATCATCACCATCATCATTTCAGCCGAACGTCTACTGCTGGACATAGGCCTCCCCCAAGGATCTCCACGATGACTGGTCCATCGCCTCCCGCATACAGCGGTTTCCCGCGACCTTCATCAGGTCGTCGGTCCACATTGTCGCGGCCTACCCACGCTGCGTCTTCCGGTGTGTGGTCGCCACTCGAGAACCCGTTGGCCTCTTCGGGCATCGGCCCTACGGACAATGTGCCCAGCTCACTGCCACTTAAGTGTTGCAATTCTTCGGGCTATGTCAGTAACTCTCGTTCTTCTGCGGATCTCCTCATTTCTAATACCATATATATAAAAGCTGTGAAAATAAGCCCAATCCGGTTAAGGACAAATAAAGGTGGGCAGAACTTAGAAGGGATGCCAAACTAATGTCCGAAAATGATGAGGATTTTAGGGCGTAATAAACCAGTCAGTAGTGTGTTTAAAGCTTTAAAACAATTAGGTATTTAACTTAAACAAAACGCATTGTCGATACAGGATAAATTCAACAACTTATACACACATCAAAAGTGTCTAGGGATCAAGCATTTTTATGCGGATTTCTTGAGATTGAGATGTGGCTTTGTAATAAATTTATGATTTTATAAATTTATATGGATCCTTTTTGGTGCATTTCATAATTTGAATCAGGAACTGTGAATCAAATTCGAGTAAAAGATGAAAATCAGCTGTCAATATTTTCCCTATAAAAACATACAACGCATTGAAGACATTATTAGTGCTACTGTTTCCCTACTACTGATTAAAACCAACGTTATTATGGAGCGGCGACGTCATTTAAGCAGGGAAGAAATGCTCAGAGCCGTGGGAATGATAGAAGCTGGTTCCCGGCAACGTACTGTGGCTTTAGCTCTGAATACAAGTCAGAGTGTTATCAGTCGACTTTGGACACGTTACCGAAGCACTGGTACCGTGGCTGAGCGCCATGGAGGACGGTATCGCTGCACCACACGGAGACAAGACCGATACATTCAAATCTTAACTCGAAGAGCTCCAACAATAACCGCCATGATGTTAGCCGTGAGGCTTCATCACTCTTCAGGGAACTTAATTAGCGACCAAACAGTCAGAAACCGCTTGCATGAAGTGAACCTTCATTCCCGAAGACCGCTACGGGTACCACCTTTAGCAATGCACAATCGTAGGATTCGATATCAATGGGCTCTTGAACACAGAAATTGGGCAGAAGAACAATGGCGTTTCGTGTGCTTTTCTGATGAGTCTCGTTTTGGTATGAGACCGGATACAAGACGTATACGACACTGGAGAACCCCTGGACGCCAACAGCGATTAAAATCCTGCCAGGAAGTCCATCCTTATAGTGGTGGAACCATCATGGTATGGGCGGGTATTTGGATCGGCGGAAGAACTGAGTTGATTTGGATCAGAGGCAACCTCAACGCTCAAATTTATGCTGAAACGATTGTATCAGACGTCATCGTTCCTCTACAAGTGCAAATCGGTCCCTTATTTCAGTTAATGCATGATAATGCACGACCGCACACCGCAAGAGTTGTAAGACAGACTCTCGCCGCAGCTAACATCAATGTCCTGCCCTGGCCTGCTCAGTCGCCAGACTTGAACCCGATTGAGCATGCATGGGATATGCTACAGAGAAGAGCTCTGCCGAATATGGAGGGTATCCAGTCGCAAGAAGACCTTTTTTTGTTGTTGCAACGAACATGGGCGGCCATTCCACAGCGTGATTTGGATGAACTCATTTTGAGTATGCCAAACCGATGTTCTTGTGTTGTTAGTGTTCGCGGTAGAAACACGGATTATTAATTGTTTAAGTTACCCAATAAAATTTTAGAGAAAACTGTTATTTCAGTCTTTTTTTCGAACTTTTGTGTTAGTGGTTCAAATGTCAAATATCCCTTTATTAGGAAAATGGCAAATTTCTTTATTAATGCAAAGGTGACTTGGTTTATCGTTACTGTGACAAACGAAAACACTTTATTTGATGAATCCTTAAAGAAAATTTTAATTAATATCAATCAGGAGAAAAGTTATTGCAAAAATATATGTTGATCCCTAGACACTTTTGATGTGTGTAGTAGGAAAACAAAAATAAAACTACATGCGTAAGTATAATGTTTTATTTTTATGCTACACTGACCTTAAACCCTGCAGTATGTCAGTAGCGTAATAGGTCAAGTTTGACCGTAATTATGTACGTTACATATGTGCTATTTTGGTGTAAATACTGAT
Source organism: Sesamia nonagrioides (assembly GCA_017933935.1). Taxonomy (NCBI): domain Eukaryota; kingdom Metazoa; phylum Arthropoda; class Insecta; order Lepidoptera; family Noctuidae; genus Sesamia; species Sesamia nonagrioides. The sequence continues at coordinate 1,859,109 of JADWQK010000407.1, forward strand.
TTGTTTTTCTAAAAATAAAAATAGGAACTTGGAGTGTGGGTTCGCTGGCCGTGGGTCTGCTAAAAATAGACCTATTCTCTTCCCGTGTGTTTCACATAAAAAATATGGCAATGTGACTTTTTTCGGGAGTGTCGCCATCGTGGATCTCTGGAATTAACACATGGAGTAAAAGACTATCCTCAGCTCTAGTATCAGCTTAGCTGCAGGCTGGTAGCTGAGCCCAACATAGTCGGGAAGAGGCTACGCAGATATGTATAGGCGAATAATGACTTTAAGAGGTATGAGGACCAAGGTGGAAAGTTCACTCATTTCTCATATTTAGTGCTGTGGAGTAGAGGATAGGCGCTTCCACCTCCTCACCTTTCTCCGCTCGTTATCGTTTAAAACCATGCCTCAACCGCGTACATAATGAATTTATGAATATAAGCGCGCCCGCGTAAAAATATCAAAAAATTGTTTCGCTTTACACATGCACGATATAAATGTATAGCGAAGAAATCCGCAAATTTCATCCGATGTCCGGAATTTGCTCCAGAATTCAGATTTTTCTATCTGGGAACCCTAAATGTACCTTGCCCACTGCTACTTGCTACTCGAAGAGCAATGACGGTAACTTTGTTTAGGATAGTTACTACTATGGTCGGTAGCGCGGAGTCGTGGGACGCGGTGGTGTCCTTCTGCGAGGACGTGATGTCGCAGAAGGAAGCTGCGGAACGGGAGGGAGATTTCAACTCCCTTCCCGGGTCGCAGAAGACGCACCGGGCGCCCAGGATGGGCGGACAACGCCCTCTTCCGGCCCACATTAATGGGTCTAGGGGCGAGGGACATGGGGAAGTTCGCGCCCCCTGTTTGATGGACCCCGAGGTGGAGGCGCGCGCCTCGGAGGCTTTGCACGGGGTAGTTTTACATCCCACTACCCCGTGCAACGAGAGTGTGGGGTCGTGGAAAAATTTAGACTCCCGCGGCCCCACACGCGCTCGTGATAGAAGAGACACCGGGGTGGTTTTTAGTCAGTAAAAGTCTGACAGACCCCGTCGCCCACCCCAGGGCGGCGGACATCCGTTGAGGATTTTCCACACCGGAACAAACAAAAAGAATAGTTACTAGTAGGATCAGAGTATGATACCACCATTGCAAGAGATCTAACTGAAAGCATGGCACAGTATACAGTCGCTCTTGGAACAAACAGTTTTACTTCCTCTAAAGGCTAATCCACGGTCAAAACATACGTTTAAACATAAATCTATACACTTTATCGATAACTGTCATTATTTACCATAATCATCAGACATGATTACGTCATTATGTACACGCGCCGGATTTATTTACCTACGTATCGAGATTAAAAAATTCTTTTATGCTTGGAAGTCGATCCTCGTGTTTTGTATGACCCAGCTATACGGAGTAATTTTAGTGTTTTTTTTTTTTTAATATCACTTTTTTCCTGTATGGGAAATCATCAAATGACCTCTCCCGCTCTGGGCGAAGCGGAAGGGCGTGTTAGACTTACTGACTAAAAAACCCACCCGTGTTTTTTCACCTGCCTGTGCGCCATGACCACGGTTTCTTTTTTAAACAACCCGCAATCCTGACTCAGGAGGCATAGATCTTCGTGGACCCCGTCACTATGTGCTGACATCTCTTTGAGGCGCACGTGAAACACGACGCGCCCGCGACTCGGGCCTGGTCCTTACTGGGCGGCGAGCTGCCCACTGCTCACCGCCCGCAGGCCCGCGCCTACGGTGGCCGGGAGCTCGGTATTATCTCCCGTCTCCTGAGGCGGCTAGTGGCGTGAGGGCGCTGGGATCCCCGCTTCCGCGCTCCGCCTCCTCCTTTGCCAGCATCACTGCTTCGCAGAAGGAAATTTCACCCTCGCTTTGATTCCCGCCACAGCCGAGTTGTTCAGCAATATATTTGGAACAATATTTTGATTTTTATCTTAAAAGAGTGTCCATCGAATTTCTTTACTGTTATTTGCATAAAAACCTACTTTGGCTACCACATTATTGTTTCGTCGGCATTTCGTGTCCAGTTTAGTATAAGCGCCGTAATTTCCGATCTCTGGTATATTATTATAGAAAACTAAGAATTTTAATGCGCCTCCAAAACATAGCTTTACATCCTATAAAGCGTTGAAATCTCTCGCATCTCTTTTCACCTCCACTGAACCTTTCAGAATCTACTCAATAAGGCTACCGATCCATGTATGTTTAACAATTGCACTCACATAAACGCAAACTCCACTAGTGTGAGTAGAGGTCTAGCATTTCTAGCCAAGTACCCCCCCATCATAATTGCATATCTGACCTGCGCACTGCAGGGCGGATAATATCCAGGTCGCCCGTTCAATGTATTAGTCGCTTTTCGGGAGCCAAAGCGCGCGGTGCATTTCAGAATGCAGAGGAGTCGGTCCTTAGATTTGAGCTCGATGGTGTTGAAGACAAAGGTAGGTTTGTAAAATTAGTTGTTAATTCCTTTTAAAACTGTCGTTTCGTTTATTAATATTGAGTATGATTGTTTTAAAGCAGTTTTTTGGTACTCACTTTAGAGTAGACTCCTAGGGGTCTACTGTAGTAGTTGTATTGAGCCGAGAGTTCGAAGAGCCCATCACTATGATGTCACCTTGAAGATGGCTTCTGCTGTTGTACAATTAAATCATTTTAGTAAGATTCTGCATATTTATTGTTATGTTTGTAGCGGTATCTATAACGCGACATAATGCTGCTACGCAAATCCTGCATCTCGCAAGCAGAATTTACACACATGCCTCTCGGTGAGAGGGGGTTGGCTGTGTTGTACTTCGCGGACCCAATGCGGGTTGGTATATTATATATGAGACGGCTTTTGATTGATTCTAGGACATGTCGGTTTCCTCATATGTCTCTCTTCATCGTTTTGAGAGCAGTGGTGATGAAATATTTACACAAGATGATACGCCTCTTTATATGTATTTTCTAAGTATATCTTGGACACTAATCTCTGATTATAAGGTGAAGGAAAACATCTTGCAAAACCTGGACTTTAAATCTGAAATCGCCAACCCGCATTGAGAAAGCGTGGTGATTACGCTCAATCCTTCTCTGTATGAGAGGAGTCCTATAGCCAGCAGTGGGACGATGGAAAGAGTGTTTATGATGATGATGATGATGCTCTGGGGTTGAAATCTAGCCTTACAACGCCTAAGTTGCCATCTCTGCTCTGAAATTGATAAAGTCCTGTTGGAAACCTCGTTTCGTGTCTTTGGTTCTCTTGGGTTGTATCTTAAATAATAATTTAATGCCCATTTTATAGATGTATAAAAAATATTTAACACGTATTTTTTATTTCATTCAAATACTTAGGAAGATATATTGATTCAAATCAAATCATTTATTTCAAATAAACCAGTTACAGGCACTTTTGAATTGTCAGAAAAGTAGAGATTGTCACAAAGAAGTATTTGGTAATGTCACATGACTTCACGCCCGCCCCGCAATTAGCCCCCACTCCGTAACTTTAATACGCTATATATCTCAATAGTTTTTGGTCATTTCGACAAAATAAAAATTACGGGTCTTAATTTTTTTTTTTATTATCTATAAGACGGACTAATTATTTTTTTGATTTTCATACCTTGGTTTGGACCCTATTAAAACATCAACTTTATCAAAACTTCATTGGCGAAAACCCTTTGTCCAAACAAGGCGTGGCTCTCAATATTACTTCTTTCAGTACATCCCAGACACTATCGATTTTATTGCATTACCCCCACTGTTGCAGTCCTGATACGTCTACCAGTATATCTTGAATCCTCCATCGAATCAATATTCAGGAGTTGCGCGGTAGGGACTCTGGGCGAGAAAGGTGATTTATTCTGTATCTGTGGTGGTCGCGTTTGGGAAAGACGTGATAATGGAAGGTTGCTGTGGTGGCTGGAAGAAGTGGGCGTATTGCCATGTAAGTTTCTTTTATTGTTTTGTTTGGGTTTTCGCGTATAATGTACTTAAGTAATATTTCGTAGGTATACAGGGTGTATCTGACATCGTAACGCAAACTTCGCGAAACGGCTACACCGCATGCCACTAATAAAATTATGATAGTCATTTATGTCGTTAATGAGCGGTAATAGAAATCAGTGTTTAAAAAAGTGTCGGCTCGACCTTTGAACGTTGCAAGCGTGCCGCCGCGCGTATTTGTAGGTTTGACGGTGCCCCTCATGTGAACTCTATTAAATCAGCTCATGGGATATTTTTGTAATATTGTTAACATTGCGCTTTTTTGTGTAATTAGCGAATTCATTAATTTGTACTTTAAAATCTTATTGGGTTATAAAAGTATAGCAATTATGAACGATCTGAAGTGAACAAAACTGCATATTATTTTTTTTTTAAATCGGGAAAAAGCCGATGCAAAATTCCACCACTGGGGGTTCAAAATCATGTACTGGATCCATGGTACTCGTTTGTGCGTCGATGTTACATACACCCATTATAAGGTAGCTTTTTCCATAAACTTTAAAAATCCTTGTAGATTTTTGACGATGTTTTGGTAAGGTTTCGGTCCGTCTAGTCAGCTGTATGCAGTCTATAAGGTATCCTACTGCTGGCACACAGCCGTTCTGTCCGTGAGAGTCATCATCATCTCAGCGTTAATCCCAGACGCATCCGTAGCTTTTCAGCTTTGAAGTCTGGGGTCCGCTTTACCAGTCTAACTGCTGATTTTGGCTAAACTTCGATATTTTCCGTGAATCGACTGCCGTCTGACCTCAAAGGCGATATTGAAGCATTGCAGTTAGACCGTTCAGAAAAATGCGACTCACTACAGAAAATTAAAAAAAATAGTATAAAATTAAAAATAATTAGCAATATGCTAATTATTTTTCACGGCATATTGTACACCATTAGAAAGGGTACATTCCAGAGATGTTTTTTAAAAAATCGGAAGAACATGCTCACTTTTAGTTTTTTTTTTTTAACTGAAACCTAAAGTTGTCTTTCAATTTTATTTTTGTTAGTTGAATAAACTTTGCGGGGCTGTAAAAAAAAAACTAAATGTTGCTGGCGAGTAATTTTGGTTTCGATAGAAGCGTACAATGTTACAAATTAAAGATCAAATAAAAAAATTAAGATCGCCTTTACAGTTTTTTTTTTTTTAATTTAAATTTAAATGAAGACTTCTGTAAATTTTCACCGAATCAAAATTAAAATCAGTAAAAAAAATTAGTTGGGTGTAAATTTGGGGGGGGGGGGATACCAAAGACCCCTCCAATCACCCCCATTCGCTTTGGCACACGATGCACCAAACACCCTGCATTGTATGTTATGTACAGACACGACTGAAAGTAAAATTATTCGTAAAAAATTGTAACAAGTGAAACCTTCAAACGCGCACATTAATCTCTAGCTATCATTAAACCAAGTTTATTAACGAGATAGACAGAAATAATAGCGATATTACTTTTACTTTTAACACGCACAGCACTTGACGTCAAGCTACCAATTGTAACGTTCAAGTAAAGCGATTCGTCGTGTTCCGGCATGATGTCTGGTGAAGCCGTACGGAGGACGGGTCTGAGCAGTTGTGTTGCGATGTGTGCCGGGTACGATGTGCCTAATGTTGTTGTGTCGGAAGTTTGGTCGTGGAGGGTCTCCAGATCATCCTCTGGCGCAGCATCGTTGGTCGTGTTGTTGGGTTAAACATTGCATCACCTCGCTCAACTGCCGTCTTCCTTCCTATTCACTCAGTTTTTTTTAAATGAATAGGAGTAATAAGCTAGTGCGTTTACCATCAACGATTGCATCACTGCTTACCATCAGGCGGGATTGCAGTCAAGCACTAGTTTATCCATACTAATATTATAAATGCGAAAGTAACTCTGTCTGTCTGTCTGTCTGTCTGTCTGTCTGTCTGTCTGTCTGTCTGTCTGTCTGTCTGTTACGCTTTCCCGCTTAAACCTCTCAACCGATTTTGATGAAATTTGGCACAGATAATCTTTAGACCCTGAGAAAGAACATAGGCTACCTTTTATCCCGGAAAAATTTGATGTTCCCGAAATCTAAAAAGCGCGATATAACCGAACTCCACGCGGGCGAAGCCGCGGGCGGGTAGCTAGTAAATAATAATAAAAAAAAAAACGTTAACATGCTGAAACTTTTCCGGTATTTTTCAGCCAAACATATAAAGAAAGAAAGAAAAAATATTTATTCCATACAAACGAAACGCACATTACAATAATAATAAACCCATAATAAAGAAAATATACAATATGTAAAGAAAACCCTGTCCGATCCGTGAAGGTATTGTTAGGTATCGATAACTGATTCTAATAATGCCCACAAAGACAGGCTAAACTTAAAAAAATCCCCCTAAAAAAAATAAATATTATTTCGTAAAAAGAGGTAACTTAATACATGTGCGGTAAGCAACCCCATTACGCGGGCGGCGGGGGGCAGGGCACGCAGCACCTGTGACGTGGTCGCGTCGCTATTCGCTTATAATAATACCGGTGTTGTCACTTTTTTAAAAATTACCAAATTTCGGGGAAATTGGAATTAATTCCCGGGAATAAAGGATTATTTCAAAATTCATTAGTATTGTTACTATGATGATTATGTAACATTTTATATTATATTTGGCCAAGTGTTTACCTAACCTTTATTATCCTTATGGGTCGGGGTTTTCTTTACATATTGTATAATTCACTAAAAAGCCTCGTACTCAAACATGAAGATATTGAAACGTTTTTATGATGTCATAACCCGGGCCAAAGATACACGTGTTATTTGACAATTAGACATTGACAATTTATATAAAAACTTTTTTACAAAAAAACAACTGACTTTCAAAAACCACTACAAAGTGACAAATAACTAATTTCGGAAGTCGGTGTCTTTGGTTTTGTATATTCGTTTTAGAAACTAAATTATCAGTTCAGAAATATTTAATTTCCTATTATACTTAGTTTACAAGAGTAAAATTATAAACGAGAAGAATCGATTCGGAAATATTCCATTTCCATATCGAATAATTTCGCAACGCCACTATTTACTACTTGTCATAACGTTGCAACACTAAAATTGTCAAATCTGTAATCGAATTAAAATTCAGAGTATAGTTACTTAGTTCGTTCTTTTACTCAGCCTATAGAGGTCCACTGCTGGACAAAAGCCTCCCCCAAGACTTTCCACAATGACCGGTCTTGTGCTGCCCGCATCCATTGCTTTCCCGCCACCTTCACCAGGGCGCTGCACTGCGTCTTCCGGTACGCGGCCGCCACTCCAGGACCTTACTGCATCATCCGCCATCGGTTCTACGAGCAATGTGAAAGTGTGTAGAAATATGTGTATAAACCAACACTATTTTTGGTTAATGATAAATTTCTGATGAAAATTACTCCAAAAATAGTTTAAATTAATTACAATAGTATAAGATTCAACTGCTCGATTCTACAAGTATCTGTTCGTTTGATGAAACTTTTTTTAAAACTGCTATGCAATGGATTAGTGATGAGGATTGCCATTAAAAAATAGGTGCAATGGCTTTTTTTTTTTTTTTTTCTCCTCATAAAAACGTTGCCCCAGGGATTTCTCCTGTATGGTGGGTGCATTTATAAACATTTAAACTCACATACGCAAACAGCCAGATCCTCATCCCAGTCGCATCCGAAGCCTTTTCAGCTTTGAAGTCTGGGGTTCGTCTTACCAGTCCAACTGCTGATATGGCTAAACTTCGACATTTTCCATGAAGCGACTGCCGTCTGACCTCCACAACCCGAAGGCGACATCGAAGCATTGCAGTTAGACCAATTGTAGGACTTTTGAGGGCTCCAACAACCCGTAACGACTGCCACTAGATGTTCGTAGGGCAACCGGGACCAACGGCTTAACGTGCTTTCCGAGGCACGACCAGACCAGTACAAATATTCATATTCATGCATACAAATACTTGCACTGTGCGGGGATCGAACCCGCGCCACCTTGCGCAGCGGCTGCGTCCGCTACCGCTACGCCACGGAGGCTGTCGGTAGTTGTTTCGGATCTGGCTGTTTGTGTCATCATAACGCTGGGATGATGATGACACAAACAGCCAGATCCGAAACAACTACCTACCTGTAGGCCATACAAATATGTACATATTGATCCGTGGAGGAACCGAACCCGCGACACATAAAGCAGCAATCAATCGTTCAACCACCGCACCAACCGTGTCGTCCTTCCTAATAATTACTAATTTAAAAATAGTCTGTCAGGCTTAATAATATACCTGTTTACATCTGGCAACCCTCACGCTGGGGCTGACTAAGAGCTGGCAATTTTTTTTATTAATACCTGACATCATTTTCTTTCAAATGACGTAAAACTAATTTAAAAACATACCGTTGCAATTACAAGTTATATTTGCGAGTAAATTATGTATTCATATTAAAATTAACTGCAACATTGTTTAGCCTTTTTATGTGTATTATTTTACTTTGGTTCATGGAACGCTTCTTGATTCAATGATAATTCAAAAACTAAAAAAACGACTATAATGTATCAATAACCCAAAACACTGTCTTTTTGGACAATAATTTCTTTGACTTACTACCTATTTTATTTATCACGTCAATCTTATACAGTATGTTAAATAACAGAGGGCGTTCCCTTAAACTCGTTAATATATATCATTGATAGATTAAAATAAAAATATCAGCATAGAAAAATAAGCATAAAAAAATCCGAATAAAAAAAATTCTAATTGGAAATAAATTTGAAACCTCCTGTTTTAAATCAAAATAGTAGTCGTCATGTATAAATAAATTGCGACGTTGCAGTCTTTCATGTTCGCGTGTACAGTGTGTTTCTTTTACATGTCAATTTAAAATTTTTATTGAATATTTTCATATTGGAAAAAATTTTAAAACAATTTGTTTTCGAATGGAAATATTTTTTTTAGCATGTATGTATGCTATACTATTTCGGGTTAACGGGAACGCCCTCTGTTAGTTAACATACTGTATTATAAGAAAATTCGTGTCTTCAAATTTACCATCCAGTCCATGGAGTTTCTTGCACGTTCTTCTCCATAGAGATCTACGCTTTGGAACGTGCAATTTAGCTTCACTTTTCTTGGACTGACCGACATTGACTATTCAAAAGCATCAACGGATGCTTAATTTGAAATAAACAATTTTGGTTTGATTTGATACAAATACTTACTAAAAATTGCCGGAGCCCGAATTTTTTTTTCGAGTGTATGATGGGCGAGAAATGGCACTTATCAACCCACCTTTATTAGCGTGTGTATAAATTATAGTAATTTATTCATTTTCCTGTTTTGTAGTTTTTTTTCATAGGAGTATTGTTTTTTATAATTATAATCTAGTGCTTGACTGCAATCCCGCCTGATGGTAAGCAGTGATGCAATCGTTGATGGTAAAGCGCGCTAGTTTATTAAGCCCGTTCACTTAAAACACTTTAGTGAATAGGAAGGAAGACGGCAGTTGAGCGAGGTGATGCAATGTAAAATCAACAGCGCGACCAACGATGCTGCGCCAGAGGAAGACTGATCTGGAGACCACCACCTCACCTCGCTCAACTGCCGTCATCCTTCCTATTCCCTATTTTTTTAAGTGAATAGGCTTAATAAACTTAGTGCGCTTTACCATCAACGATTGCATCACTGCTTACCATCAGGCGGGATTGCAGTCAAGCACTAGTTTATAATTATTTAAAAAAAAGACCCTCCACGACCAAACTCCCGGCACAACAACATTTGACGCATCGTACCCGGCACACATCGCAACACTACTGTTCAGACCCGTCCTCCGTACGGCTTCACCAGACATCGTGCCGGAACTTGACGAATCGCTTGGCGGCAAGACTTTGTCTGGTGGGTGGTAACTTCTGCCGGCAGCCGATGTTATGGCCTACCACCGAGAAAAACTAAACTATAACTTGTTTTAAACTATAATTTATTCATTTTCTTGTTTTGTAGTTTTTTTTAGGAGTATTTCGTGTAACGTATGCTAATGCCTCGTAGAGGTATCAATGACGAACGGAAAGCGTGGAATGCGGCTGAATCTAAACCGTGTCACTTAGTACGTGCGTTGTGGCAACGACATTACTTGGCTTCCTCCTGATTACGATATCACACGTCTTAGAAAACGAGTAAAAAAGTAGGCAATAAGTGTTAAAAAAAGTATTGCATTTAAAAATAAACCGGCTATTTGCGAATATGGGTATGAGGTATAGGGTGTAAAGTTCATTCATCCTCCATAGAAAAGGGAGGATCTTCCGACCAGACGGGTGTTATGTCTGGCGGGCACTTGCCCGACGATTGTTGTCGGGAAGTTGTATGTATGCTAATTGGGTGGTATACAAAAAAAAAAAAAAAAAATTACCATCAGATAGATTTATAAAAAATATTGAACACTATTATACATGTATTTTTTATTTTTTCTTTCATTCAAATACTTAGGAAGATATATTGATTTGAAATGTCGCGTGACGTCACGCCGTGCCCCCACTCCATAACTTTAATACGCTATATCTCAGTAGTTTTTGGTAATTTCGACAAAATAAAAAATACGGGTCTTAATTTTTTTTATTATCTATAAGACGGAGTAATTGACCAGACAGTATTCTCGCCGGTAGGCCATAATATCGGCTGCCGGCAGAAGTACCACCCACCAGACGAAAGTCTTGCCGCCAAGCGATTCGTCGTGTTCCGGCATGATGTCTGGTGAAGCCGTACGCAGCAGTTGTGTTGCGATGTGTACCGGGTACGATGCGCCAAATATTGTTGTGTCGGAGTTTGGTCGTAGAGGGTCTCCAGATCAAGCTCCCCCTGGCGCAGCATCGTTGGTCGTGTTGTTGGGTTTAACATTGCATCACTTTTTTTTTTTTTTTTTGACTCTGTGGGAATGCCTTTACGCACCGTACCCCGAAGGGCGTGTGTGGGACTCGCCCAGCCGAAGCCGGGAATACCCACTAAACCCACAGCGACACTCCGGCATCGCCATACTGGCGGGGGAGTGGGAAACTAGCGCAGCCTGAGCTACCTCTCCCCCGCCGGCAAAACCCGCCTAGTAGGGCGGGCCCTCAATTGCCTATCCTGGGGAGGGGCCGTGGCTCCCGCGTGATGAGCGATGTAAGGCGGGCGTCGGCCTCACGCCCGCCGCTCACCTCAGGGAGGGAGAAAGCGGGCGAAATCCCGCCTTCTCCCGCTTTCGGGTCTGAGCAGTTGTGTTGCGATGTGTGCCGGGTACGATGTGCCTAATGTTGTTGTGTCGGGAGTTTGGTCGTGGAGGGTCTCCAGATCATCCTCTGGCGCAGCATCGTTGGTCGTGTTGTTGGGTTAAACATTGCATCACCTAGCTCAACTGCCGTCTTCCTTCCTAGTCACTCAGTTTTTTAAGTGAATAGGCTTAATAAACTAGCGTGCTTTACCATCCACGATTGCATCACTGCTTCCATCAGGTGGCATTGCGGTCAGGCACTAGTTATAACGGATATTATGTCAGACGGGCAAAACAGAACATGATATTCCTCCCGTCTCTTGCATACCTTATGTAGGGGTCCAGTTAACATATTAGCATGGATTTGTGGGTGTGAGTCCATGCTAGAGGTACAAACTACTCCTTTTTTTTTTTTGAGGCTCTGGTAATGCATTTACGCACCGTACCCCGAAGGGCGTGTGTGGGACTCACCCAGGCGAAGCCGGGAATACCCACTAAACCCACAGCGCCACAACCACATCGCCTGAGTGACGGGGTCATGGGAAATGGCAGAGCCTGTCTACCAATCCCCCGCCGGCGATTCCCGCCAAAAGGCGGGCCCACAATGGTCCCCCCATAAGGAGGGGCCCGACTGGGTACGTCTTCTAGTGCGAGAAGACGCAGCAGCCAAGGGTTTTTTAGCGAGGTGTCCTTCCTCTTAGCCCCACTCGTTTGCCCGGAGGCAAACGGGGCCCCCAGCTCCTCTCAATGAGGAGACCGGGTTGCCCGACGGTGACCCGGAGTTCGGGTCACGTTAGCCACCTGGAGTGTTGGCCGACCCGCCGCACATGTGACCGCCGAAGCGGTCCCCACTTCTGGTTTTGGTCCGCGCCGGTAAACCGGTGACCCCCATATCTGGGGGCCGTTCCCCTATCCGCCACCTGGGGACGCGTCCGATGGCAGGCCAGAAACTGCGCACGGAAACAGTACTCCTACCATAACACCATGGAGATAGCAATAACGGGACCAAAGAACACGGGTGTTCATTTGTATACATGATGCTGATTACAATTAGCAAGCATTGACTGCCCACTAATTGATAACATGAATATTTATGCTGAATACTTAGCTTGGTTAGTGGGCGAGCGATAAAGTTGGAGGTTGGGAACGTTAGAATGAAATACTTGAAAATAGTGCGTTGTGTTGGCGGTACAAAACTGTTAAAACTGACATTTTGAACGGAGCTGCAAGGCCTAAATTAAGGTCAGTTAAAATCTCTAGGCGTTCTCGTAGAACCGATAGCCGAATGATGGGGTAGTGAAATTCGGAGAATTCTGCCTTTTCTATTGAAAATGAGTGACCACCTTGTTCTTCATGCCTCTAAAATGCCAATTAATTCAACCACAAACCCATTGTCAACAAATCAATTCTCATCACTTTCTTATGAACCGGTCGCGATCCAACATATTAGCATATTTGGTGGATCGAATACGGCTTAGAAACCTCAGGTACCGTTGTCTGACCGGGTTGATGTGCATGCAGGTCAGTCTCAGGCGTGGTCGTATCACATTTCAAAGAGTTCCTGATGCACTTTTGAAATGAGAAAACATGGTGCCAAAGTATCGCTTCAGTCGCAGCTAAAAGCTCAGTTTTCCTGTTCTGTGTTTTTGCTGTACTTTAAAAGAATAAACTAAATCTATTTGACCAAGGCCGTGCCAGATGACATCAATGCTTGTCGTTAATCGCTATGGGACACGTTTTTTTTTAAATTTATATCTGACCTGGATTCAAAATCCTTTAGCCGTATATATCAATAAAACTTAATACAGAAACAAATAAAAATGGAATCAAACAAACTCATCATCTCGGCGTTAATCCCAGTCGCATCCGAAGCTTTTTTTTTTAGCTTTGGAGTCTGGGTTCGCTTTACCAGTTTATCTGCTGTTTTGGCTAAAACTTCAATATTTTCCGTGAAGCGACTGCCGTCTGACCTCCACAACCCGAAGGCGACATCGAAGCATTGCAGTTAGACCAATTGTTGGACTTTTGAGGACTCCAACAAACCGTAACGACTGCCATTAGATGTTTGTATGGCAACCGGGACCAACGGCTTAACGTGCTTTCCGAGGCACGACCAGACCAGTGTAAATATTCGTATTCATGCAAACAAATATTTTTGTACTGCGCGGGGATCGAAACCGCGCCTCCTTGCGCAGCGGCTGCGTACGCCACGGAGGCTGTCATCAAACTCAAACGAATCAAACAAACTATACAGATAATAATATGAAGGAAAAGAATAAATCTTAAAGTTAAAGTTAATTTTTAAAATAAATGACATACAAATAAACTAAGCTAAATTTTTTTCTACAGTTGTGGTTAATGAACTTGAAGAGATGAACAATAAACTGCGGTCTATTTAATAAATCTTTGACGTGGCGGGGTAAACTAATATGGATTGCTGGACGAGTATTGTCACTATCACTCTCACTATTATCATCATCATCATCAGCAACCTTTTATAGTCCCACTGCTGGGCACAGGTCTCCTCTCATACAGAGAAGGATTGAGTGTAATCGCCACGCTTGCTCAATGCGGATTGGCGATTTCAGACTTATAAAGTGCAGGTTTCCTCAAGATGTTTTCCTTCACCTTCAGTCATTGATGTCCAAGATATACTTAGAAAGTACTTACATATAACTTTAGAAAAGTTACATTGGTACTTGCCTGATATGTCTCATACTTGAGAGACTGGTCTGTTAACCACTAGGCCACCACGACTTGTGCTTGAGAGGCTGAAGACTATTGTCAGTGTCATTTATTTCCTTAAAGAGTAGCTGTCGCTGGTTGTTTTGGGCAACTGACAACAAGATGTTGCAGATCGGAAGATTCCTCAGGACTATGTTTACAGTGACTGTTCTGGTAGATATTGAATCGATGGAGATGTGTAGGAATAAGGCAGTGACCAAGCCGCATTCTTGATATAATCATTATGAATTTCCGGCTTCCTTTTACGTTTTCACATACACGGATAGGGTTGCCAGGTGAGTCGCGAAAAAATACCGGGCAACTCCAAACAAAGGGCGCGGGTGTCAGATGAAGGAAAACGTCTTGAAGACACCTGGACTTTGGGTCTGTAATCGCCAACTCGCATTGAGCAAACGTGGTGATTACGCTCAATCCTTCTCTGTATGAGAGGAGGCCTGTACCCAGCAGTGGGACGACCAAAAAAAAGGTTGATGATGATGAAAAGTTTGGCTAAGATTTACTTAGCCAACCCACCTGCGATATATTATTTGATATAAAATACTTTTCATCCGATAAACATGGGCATAGGTCGTTCTTAATCAGATCGTAGACTTTTTGAATAATCTGAGTGCAGGAAGCAGTGCCACTAGAGTAACAGATGACATACTGACAGGAAGTACGGAAGACAGCTGGTCAAGCTACCCTAAACTGTCAAGTATTCTCAATCAACCTTGAGCCTTGTGATTTCCTCCTCCTCAAGTCGTTCTCCTCATTACTGAGGGTCTGTGATGTCCCTGTGGAATTATCCTCTTATTCAAAATAGTTCGGCCATTTGTTACGATCCCTGGCCGCGAGTATAGCATCATGCAAGCCGGTGTCTAGAGAGGAACGAATTTGGTCAGTCCACCTTATTGGATTGCGACCTCTGGAACGTCGTCCATCCACCTTCCCTGTAACCATCAGATGTTCGAGGTTGTCTTCATCCTTTCTGGCAATATGGCCAAAATACTCCAAAATCCTTCGAAGGCAGGTAGAGGAGAGTCTTATTTTGACACCCAGCTCTCGAAGGATTGATGCATTTGTGCGGAATGCTGTCCAAGGAATCTGAAGCATCTTCCTCCAGCACCACATCTCGAAAGCGTCAATGCGGAATTTAGCGACCTTAAGATTTAGCGACAAAGTTAAAAATCTAAAAAAAAACTATATTTTAAATTTCAATATATGTACCTATAACCAAATATACTGTGAACATTTCAAGCGTCTGTCTATTTCTATTAATATGAAGCAAAAATCCGCAGAAAAATCACGTTTGTTGTTACCCTTAAATACTTTATTTATTTTATTTTCAGTATTTGTTGTTATAGCGGCAACACAAATACATAATCTCTGAAAATTTTAACGTGTAGCTATTACGGTTCATAAGATACAACCTGGTGACAGACGGACGGACAGACGAACAGCGAAGTCTCATGAATGGGGTTCCGTTTTACCTTTAAGGTACAGTAGCTTAATGTGCTGTCATCTGTACAACACAAATAAAAAAAACTATATGTAACAGATGAGATTTTTTTCTCCTCTTCCGTTTCGTTTCGTCACGATGTCTATCGTTCGCGTTTGGATGAGTCACCATTGTCTTTGATATTTGATTAGGAAAAAAAATGTGTTCATTAATAATGTGATCTTCCTCACACACACACGACATACCAGTTCTATCTGCCCTCGCTTTTGTATAAGTTTTCTGTACATTGAGAAGTCATCTATACTCTATATCTATACCTATACTAATATTACTAATATATAAAGCTGAAGAGTTTGTTTGTTTGAACGCGCTAATCTCAGGAACTACGGGTCCGATTTGAAAAATTCCTTTTGCATTAGATAGCCCATTAATCCAGGAAGGCTTTAGGCTATATAACATCGCGCTGCGACCAATAGGAGCAGAGTACATCGAAACCTACGCGAGTTAAATCGCATGGCGCAGCTAGTATTATATTTTGAAATGTAATCGTTTACATTTAAACCGGCACTTCCTAACTGACTACCTCTTGAGAAGAAATAACCGAAACAAACTTAGGGATCATCGTCTTTTTTTTTAAGTCCAGACATTAAAAATGAAAATGTTTACATCAGTCATAATTGTATGTAATTTAATTATGCATGTTGCTTAGCAGAGCGAGCAACTCAGTCCCAAGCTTTATAGTCTTCTAAATAATCTGTGGTTTTATAATACCCCTTTTTGCAAAGTTTGGCCTTTATATAGTTTTTACATCGTTTAATGGGTAAGTTTCGAATGTCCATGAGAAGCAAAATATGAGGTTGATATGTCGTCCGTTTAGGTGTGATCTTTAAATGTCAGAGGCTGTGACTAATGAATCCGTTTTTAGGACATTCTTGAATACTGCGACAAGGTAAATGCGTCGGTGGTCAAGTACGGCTGCTGTAGTGAGGTTCTGGGTTCTATATCATCTTCATGTCAGCGTTAACCTAGTCGCATCCGAAGCTTTTTCAGCTTTAGAGTCTGGGGTCCGCTTTACCAGTCTAACTGCTGATTTTGTCTAATCTCCGTGAAGCGACTGCCGTCTGACCTCAACAACCCGAAGGCGATATCGAAGTATTGCAGTTAAGACCAATTGTTGGACTTTTGAGGGCTTCAACACCCGTAACGACTGCCATTAGATGTTGGTATGGGAACCGGGACCAACGGCTTAACGTGCTTACCGAGGCGCAACCGATCACATAGAGAAATATTCAGTGCAAATATTCATATTCATGCATACAAATATTTGCACTGCGGGGGGATCGCAACCGCTCCTCCTTGCGCAGCGGCCGCGTTCGCTACAGCTACCCCACAGAGGCTGTCTGGGTTCTATTATAGATAGTAACTATTACTTACACATTAGAACCCAGAACCTCGCCACACGAAGGGTTCCGTATATATGATAAACGTCTGTTGTATAGGAGCCCTTAAATATTTAATTCGCTCACAATGGGCCTCATACGAAGGCTCAGAGTCACACAAAGGGCAATGGAAAGAGCTATGCTCGGAGTTTCTCTGCGTGATCGAATCAGAAATGAGGAGATCCGCAGAAGAACCAAAGTCACCGACATAGCTCTGCGAGTCGCTAAACTTAAGTGGCAGGGCGGGCACATTGCTCGTAGATCCGATGGTCGATGGGGCAGTAAAGTTCTGGAGTGGCGGCCACGTACTGCAAGACGCAGCGTAGGGAGGCCCCCAACAAGGTGGATCGATGACCTGGTGAAGGTCGCGGAAAGCCGATGGATGCGGGCAACAGAAGACCGGTCAACGTGGAAAGCCTTGGGGGAGACTTTTGTCCAGCAGTGGACATCTATAGGCTGAAGAAGAAGAAGTAATTTATTTATTTTATCTTTAGTGTTTGTTGTTATAGCGGCTACAGAAAGATATTATGAAAGTCATCATTATCATCATCATATTTCTCATCTGTCTAACTGCCACGGTTCATGAGATACTCAGCTAGTTGACTGATAAACAAACGGACAACGGAGTCTTAGTAATACATAGTCTCTTGCATACTTAGACTAAAAAAAAAAAACATTCCTTTTTATAATAAACTATTGCTTGACCGCAATCCCGCCTGATGGTAAGTAGAAATTCAATCGTTGATGGTAAAGCGCGCTAGTTTATTAAGTGGATTTAAATTCACTCAAATAAATTGAGTGGATAGGTAGGAAGGAAGACTGCAGTTGAGCGAGGTGATGCAATGTTAAACCCAACAACACGACCAACGATGCTGCGCCAGAGGGAGATTGATCTGGAGACCCTCCACGACCAAACTCCCGACACAACAACGATTGGCGCATCGTACCCGGTATACATCGCAACACAACTGCTCAGACCCGTCTTCCGTACGGCTTCAACAGACATCATGCCGGAACACGACGGATCGCCTTGTTTTCTAATGATAAAAATACAGGCAATCAATTCCCGAAATAGAATCTGATCTGCTGCCCAAACCTCTACATCAGATTTATTTAGGTACGTAAGAACCACCACGAGAGCAAACATCCAATATTAATTTTAAAACTTAGTCATAAACGGCAAATATAAGTTGATAGGACAATTGAATCACAATGACGTCAGAGACGGAACAAAACATTAGGTCATTGTGTTAATATGTAAGACTAGCGGGCGCCAGCGACTTCGTTCGCGTGGTTTAGTTATGCTCCGCTCCTATTGGTCGCAGCGTGATGTTATATAGCCTAAAGCCTTCCTGGATTAATGGGCCATCTAACGCAAAAAGAATTTTTCAAATCGGAACCGTAGTTCCTGAGATTAGCGCGTTCAAACAAACAAACACAAACTTCTGCTTTATACAGTACCAGCGGCCGCCAGCGACTTCGTTCGCGTGGAGTTAGTTATGCTCCGCTCCTATTGGTCGCAGCGTGATGTTGTATAGCCTAAAGCCTTCCTGGATTAATGGGCTATCCAACGCAAAAAGAATTATTCAAATCGCACAAGAAGTTTCTGAGATTTGCGCGTTCAAACAAACTCTTCAGATTTATATGTTAGTATAGGTGCGAAGGTTTGGGAGAATGGAAGGCTGCACATCACGCTGCAACCAATAGGAGCGGTGCATAATTAAGTCCACGCGAACGAAGTCGCTGGCAGCCGCTAGTTTATAATATTAGCTGGATTGGTTCTCGGAAATAATGATGCAGCTTGATAGCGCGTCATTCATATTGCAGTGTATGCCGAGGTTTCTGTGACGACTCTGTGGTTCTTGCATATTCATTTGAATCAGAGAATAGATCTGTAGCGGTACTTAATAACGCCACATGGAACTACGCGTCATACTGACGTCACACGAATTCTACATCTCGCAAGCAGAGTTTACCGTGCAATTAGCATATGTATACAACTTCCCAACTTCAACCGTTCGGCAAGTGCTCGCCTGACATAACACCCGTCTGGTCGGAGGATCCTCCCTTTTCTATGGAGGATGAGTGAACTTGCCCTGTTCATGGTAAACTTTGATTGCGAGATGTAGAATTTGTGTGGCGTCAGTACGACGGGTTGTTCGCCTGTGGCGGCCTTAGATACCGCTACAAATAGGGTTGCCAGGTGAATCCCGAAAAAATATCGGACAACCCCAAATGGGGGGTGGAGGGTGTATTCAACAACTTTGCTTCTTTCAACGAGTAGGTCCTTTGGTCAACTGCGTAAACAATGCCGAACGTTGCGTAGTCTAATTGTGAGTGATACGGGTATCAAACTTCGATCTAGCCGTCCCTTGCTGTTCTCTCCAGCGACGCCCTAAGCTGAGGTTCGTACCCCACAGGGGGTGCCCTTAGCGTGTAGTCGTTTAGTTTTTAGTTACCCTGGCTGGAGGCTTTAAATTGATTTACATATAGCCACAGGATAGTCCGGTTAAGTAGTCACGACCTCTCAAGGTCAACTACAAGATGCATAAAAAAAAAGATACGGGCGATACAGTGGTGGAGGGAGAGCTCGCAGACGCAGACACAGACAGCGAGCTAGGAATGCGCTTGAGTTTTGCATTTGAAGACTTTTGTAGGCGCTTGTGACCAGTAATAATACACTTTCCTCAAAATACTGGACATGGTTCTGTCCGGTATAACCATTTATTTTTTACCGGACAGGTTTTGAAAATACCGGATTAACCCGATACCGGACGTCTGGTAACCCTAGCTACAAATGAGGCAGTCGCTGTGTAAAGTACTGGTATTCCGCTGCTTCCGGTTAGACTGAAAGCTGACGCCATAGTAAGAAAAAGGATAGGTAGGTGATGACTATATGACAATGCGTGATAAAAAAATAAAACTAAATATGTTTATCATCAACCTTTTACCAGGAATTTAGTATGATCTTCCAATCTGATAAATGTAATAAAATATTCGCCATATGAGCTTCGAAGTTCTTAGTATCTTAACGCTATCGTTATTACGGGGTAAACATAAATACTGGTGACGTAGCGACGGATGATACGGTGACATCATGCGGTCGGGTCGAGTTCGGTCCAAGTTATGAGATTTAAGAGTAAGTTGTTAATTTTACACGCTACTCCACAATGCGAATTAAATGTTTTCCTTCACCTTTTAATTAGTCATTTGGGTCCAAGATATACTTAGAAAGTACATATAACTTGGAAAAGTTACATTGCTAATAATAGTTATTAATCGCTGTCTGTTATAGTCGTGGTGGTCTAGTAGTTAAAACACCAGCCTCTCAAATATGAGTGTGCAGATGCGATTCCAGGTGAGGCAAGCACCAATGTACAACAGTGGACAACAATGACTGATTACAAGGTGAAGGAAAACAGCTCAAGGAAACCTGGACTTTTAAGTCTGAAATCGCCAATCCGCATTGAGCAAGCGTAGTGATTAACCTCAATTCTTCTCTATATGAGAGGAGACCTGTGCCCAGTAGTAGGACGACAAAAAAAAGGTTGATGATGATGATGATGATGAAAAGTTTGGCTAAGATTTACTTAGCCAACCCACCCGCGATGATGATGAATCGCTGTCGTTCATAGGTTTGGACCATACCCCTACTCAATTAAGAAGCAACTCGCGTTTTTACAGCCAGGGTTGTCAGTACAAAAGACTTAAATATGTAATGGAAAAAAATTAAAATAACTGGTATTTGGGAAATTGACGGGATTGATAATATAAAAATATCAGAAAACAGAAATGTAAAAAAAACGACGGTAAACGATGCACAGCTTTCAACACCGCTTTGCAGGTCGGAGTGGGGGGTGTTAGGTTATTTTCGTTACGGAATTTCTGGATTCGGTCAATCGAGCTACTATAATCTGTCAATTTTTTTTTTATTACATTTTCAACTGTATCGACAAAGTATTAAGACTCAAGGTTGATTGGGAACATTTGACAGTTTTGAGTAGCTTGACCCGCTATCGTCTGTAGATTAAATTTTTAGGTCGCCCCATGTTGGTACATGTATTTGGCATGGCTGTTTACTAAGCTCACTAATTTGGATCCTTTAAGGGTAATTATATTGAAATTCAAACTAATATAATTTGGGAATTTGAATAAAACTAAGTGATGATCGGTTCGCTGCCAAGACCAGAAGAAGGATTTATTTCGGCACAGATAATGAAAGGACAGTTTCAATAGGCATTAATTGATGGCAGCACTAGTATTTTGTGCACATAATAACACAAACAAATTTCTTAGAAGTTCAGTCCTTTTTACTAACTTGTAAGCAAAAGTGTTTAAAAAATAATTTGTAAACAGATGTTGTTAGCCTGGAAATTATTGTGTTTTTTTTAGGAGTCTGGGGCCCTACTGTGACATGTTAAAACCTTCGTTAAATCGTTATGAAATGTGGATGATAGCACTATTTGTACTCTATAGCTCTGTCTTTGTCTGACAAGAACCATGATGGTATTAACACGTCTTTGTAACCCTCCTGGTCCAAGAACCAATGACTGATTACAAGGTGAAGGAAAACATCTTGAGGAAACCTGCCCCCTAATCGGCGAACACATTTTTGTCAAATGTTTGCGACTAGTTGGGATCGTTTGGACCGAACGGACCAATGGGCGGTCCGAACGATCCCAACTGATACCAACTAGTCGCAATCATTTGACAAAAATGTGTTCGCCGATTAGTGGCCTGGTCTTTAAGTCTGAAATCGCCAACCCGCATTGAGCAAGCGTGGTGATTACGCTCATCCTTCTCTGTATGAGAGGAGACCTGTGCCCATCGGTGGGATGATGAAAAGGTTGATGATGATGAAGCCCTCCTGAAGACTATTTAAAATATCGGGAGAACCCGGACGAATCCCGACCACGATCTAGCAACCCTAGTAAGTAGGCTTGTCACACAATTGGCACATCTGGCCGTCTGGTGGCATTATTTTGTTCTGATTCAGATTGTGTATGTGGCAATTCCGTAGTCACAAAATAAGTTATAGCTAGAACATACATATTTTTTTTTTTTTTTTTTTTTAATAGTTATAAACTAGTGCTTGACTGCAATCCCGCCTGATGGTAAGCAGTGATGCAATCGTTGATGGTAAAGCACACTAGCTTATTAAGCCTATTCACTCAAAAAAACTGAGTGAATAGGAAGGAAGACGGCAGTTGAGCGAGGTGATGCAATGTTTAACCCAACAACACGACCAACGATGCTGCGCCAGAGGATGATCTGGAGAGCCTTCACGACCAAACTCCCGACACAACAACATTAGGCACATCGTACCCGGCACACATCGCAACACAACTGCTCAGACCCGTTCTCCGTACGGCTTCACCAGACATCATGCCGGAACACGACGAATCGCTTGGCGGCAAGACTTTGTCTGGTGGGTGGTAACTTATGCCGGCGGCTGATGTTGTTGCCTACCACCGAGAAAAAACATATAAAGTATCTTCAAGTTTGTTTCAAATTGATAGTATTTCAAGTTAAGCTAATATCAATTTTATTCTAATGTATATTAAGTTGATTTTTGAGTGACTAATAAAATAGGATATGTTTGGAGTTGTATCTTATATTTTTTTTTTATTGTTATAAAGTAGTGCTTGACCACAATCCTGCGTGATGGTAAGCAGTGATGCAATCGTTGACGGTAAAGCGCGCTAGTTTATTAAGAGGGCACTCTGGTGCCGAGGAATTTGGAAAATAGGTATTTGAAGAAACTATTGCCGTCGCAGCGGCTTCTAACACCTCCCGGTAAAGTCCGAAAAGGACAATTGCAGCTCAGGTTGATTTTACCGACAAAAACGTTGACCAAAAGACGTTTCGTATTCAGCTGTTTTCTTTTTCAAAACATGACAGATCTCAACTATTTAAAAAAAAAAGGAAAAGTGTACCTATGCTTCTATTATTTTCTTTTTGTCAAAAACTTATCACGTTTGTCTAATAGTCATCTGAACATCACGGTAAAAATGGGTTATTTTTCGCGATTTTGAAGTATCGTATTTCTCTTATTAATTAAGTTTCGGAAAAAATGAAATGATAGGGGCACGTATAATAACGGTGTTAAATTGTAGAGCAAAAAATAATTGTTCTAAAAGCATCATCCACGAAGAAAACAGCGGAATACGTTTGTATAGAGAAAGCACCACTAGAGTTCCCTCTTAAGAGCCTATTCACTTAAAAAACTTGAGTGAATAGGAAGGAAGACGGCAGTTGACCGCCTTCCGCTCAGAGCGGGAGAGGTCATTTGTTGATTTGCCATCCAGATCAAAAAATAAAGACTCGCCATGTTCATTGGTCCACTTCTGCTCATTCCTGATCAATACCAGCACACGGCATCTTAAAAGCTAATAGGGTATTTGACTAAAAAAAAACTAATTAGTCCGTCAGTCAGATTTCCAAAAAAATACTAGACACGTATTTTTTCATTTTTCATATAAACAAAAAATAAAGACGACACAGCGCGTTGAAAACTCGTGTGACGTTACTGCACGCTACACTTTTTAGCGACCAGTGACGTCACCAGCCACCTCTCCTGATCTTTGATGCCTTTTATATTTGTAATTTTTTATTGATTTGATAAAACAAAATATACGTATCCAATATTTTTCTATAATCTGAATGACGGACTAAATAGAATCAATTTTTTTTTTACCCAGGCAACATCCCTATTTAAGAGTTTTCGATCTAGACTTACCCTCTCCTCTCAGGCTACTGTTGTACTACCGCTGCCTTTATTAGGGGTGGTCGAAAATGTTGGCCAAAGATGGCTAAAGGTGTCTTGACCACCACAGTGAGGGGTAATGAGAACTGTCATTAAATGAGATATCAGATGTAGTTTAATGAACTGATTCTCGTATCCTGCCTTCTACTTGGTTGCTAATTTAATTACGCCTAATTTATAAGCACTAAAACGTGAAGATGTCATGCCATCATGTCTGTAAGGCGCTGATACATTGTATAATTAGAGCAAGTCTATCGAATTTATAATATACTTATTACTATGATTTCTGCCATTATATCACAGCGAAAATTGTCTTTGATTTGACAGCCTTCGTGGCGTAGCGGCAGTGAACGCGGCCGTTGCGCAAGGAGGCGCGGGTTCGATCCCCGTGCAGTGCAAATATTTTTGTGCATGAATATGAATATGTGCATTGGTCTGGTCGTGCCTCGGAAAGCACGTTAAGCCGTTGGTCCCGGTTGCCATACGAACATCTAATGGCAGTCGTTACGGGTTGTTTGAGCCCTCAAAAGTCCAACAATAGATCTAACTGCAATGCTTCGATATCGCCTTCGGGTTGTGGAGGTCAGACGGCAGTCGCTTCGCTACACTGTGCGGGGATCGAACCCGCGCCACCTTGCGCAGCGGCCGCGTCTGCTACCGCTACGCCACGGAGGCTGTCAACACCTTTGTTGACCTTCTATTTTTACTAAATTCAGCAGAATATCGCTGCTGAATTTAGTAAAAATGTAGGCTGACACTGTCCACTGTCCGAATCAATCATTTTTCTATTCGTATTCCAAATTGCTTGTTCGGTGCCTGTCTCTTTTTCTTTCATATTTCTCTATTAGTTGTCGAGGGGCTCGTAGCTAATAACAGCCGCACAAGTTGATCGATCTATTCACTCTAGCTTTGAACACACTTAAATTGTAGTCAGACGGAAACACCACCGCTGGCAAAATGTTTCTAGTCCCTCAATGTCCGAGGTATAAAAGACGTGACAAAACACTTCTTCCGGATCGTAGTGGTGTCAACAACGTAAGGGTGAATTACGCCGTACGACGGGTCGTCCGATGATGGTACTATAATGGGGGAATCAAGTCATGCAATTCCCTTGCACTCTTCGCCGGGTTCTTCTCGGTAATATCGTGACTCTAACATAATTGATGACAGTCAAACACACTTTACCCAACTTTCCCTCTAAAATCCAACACGATAATTCTCATAACCGTTTAGAAACAAGCACTGAATTGTATGTGTAATGCCAATACGTAGCATTGCTAACATCGGCGCAGAATTACCTAACAGTTTGTCGCAACGTCGCATACCACGGCCTGTCGGTCGATAGGCTGGTCCTGCTAAAGGCACACCTGTGTTGCTATTTACTTCAATAGGCATTTTAGAGCGAAGAAAAAATATGTGGTTGAAAAATAAAATTCAGAAAAATATTTAATGATATTTTATTCAAAATACTTAAATACTTTTCGTTTTCAACTATGTTCGCGGCTTCGTGCGTTTGCAAGCTTTTTTATAATTATTATTAAATAGTGCTTGGTCGCGATCCCGCCTAATGGTAAGCAGGGTACCAGTCGAGGGTCGCAGAAGTATTTTTCTTTTCGCGATCTCTGGCATAGGTAAGTGTGAGAAGCTTAATTAGCTAAGTTGTGGGTATTTTTGATAATATCCTTATAGTATGTAACCATGAACCCAATGCAATTGTATTATTAAAGAAGCAAATTGAAGTAGTAATTATTATTAAAATTATTGTCGTTTATTTAATTGTATCGAATCAGAGTTTAAGATGACAGCACTTTGTATGACATTATTCGATGCATTCAAATCGAGGTAAAATGGAGGCAAATGGCCAATGGGCCATTTGACTGTGGAAACAAGCACTTGTCAAAATAAATCCGCTAATATTATCATGATCTTCGTTTAATTTGAGACGTAAAGAGTAGATCCTTTAGAAGGAACACCGAGGTGATTATCAATCAGTAAGAGTCGTAAGAGACTGTGGAGGTATGAGGAATCGTGTGTAAAGTTCACTCATTCTCCCTAGAAAAGGGAGAATCCTCCGACCAGACTGATGTTGTGTATGGCGGGCACTTTCCCAACGGTTGAAGTTGGGACGTTGTATGTATGCTAAATGGAGGGTAAACTCTGTTTGCGAGATGTAGAATTCGTGTTTTTTTTTTATATATATATATATATTATAATCTAGCGCTTGATCGCAATCCTGCCTGATGGTAAGCAGTGACGCAATCGTTGATGGTAAATCGCACTAGTTTATTAAGAGCCTATTCACTCTAGCCTTGAAGACACTCAAATTGTAGTCCGACGGAAACACCGCCGCTGGCAAATTATTCCAGTCCCTCGATGTACGCGGTATAAAGGAGGAGGCAAAACGCTTCGTCTGGATAGTAGTGGTGTTAACAACGTAAGGGTGGAAACCAGCCGTACGACGGGTCGTCCGATGGTGGAACGGAGATGGGGGAATTAAATCATGCAATTCCCTCGGACACTCCCCAAAATGCATCCTATAGAAGACCGAAAGGCTGGCTACTCTACGCCTGTGCTCTAGGCTTTGGAGACCATTTCGAGTTAGATCAGGGTCACCAATCAGCCTCTTCGCACTGACGTCAGTATGATGAATTGTTCGCATGTGGTGTCTGTAGATAGGCTACAAGACTTACAGAAATCGCTTTCCACTCTAGAGCGATGAACCATTAGGATTTTCCAACACGGGAACATAAGTTTAGCAAATTACTTGGTGATAAATCGAGGTTAAACTGAAATAGCATTGGGCAGGGCATATAGCTCGTAGAGCCGATGGCTGATGGAGCAGAAAGGCTCTTGAATAGCGACCACGTATCCGCCTACCGACTAGGTGGTCGGTTGAACTGACCAAAATTGCAGGGAAACGCTGGATGCAGGCTGCGTCCAACCGTTTTTTTTTTAAATCCTTGGCGGAAGGCCTATGTCCAGAAGTGGACTTCATGTGGCTGAGATGATGAAATTGAGGTTTTATTGCACAAGTGCTCTTCCAGTCTTGGACTCTGTAAACATTTACAACGAGTCGTCTTATTGCGACTCTTGACATCTAGCAGTGTCAAAAAGTCAAATTGCATAATTAAACTTGTATTGGACATCGTGTGTTAGACGATGGGGCAGCGAGCGCTGAGTTTGCTAGTCGGAGCCTGTTTTACAAGCTTTTTTATTTACTTCTTCCTATCGGCACGCGCTATGGAAAGTAGCCCATGTCAGCATCTTCTAAACCTTTACCCAACTATCGTAGAAAATGGTATTTGACCAAAAAACAAAAAAAGCTAATTAAGTAGTCCGTCAGTCACATTTCCAAAAAATACTAGACACGTATTTTTTCCTTTTTTCATATAATCAAAAAATGAAGACGACTCAGCGCGTTAAAAACTCGCGTGACGTCACTGCACGCTAAACTTTTTAGCGGCCAGTGACGTCACCAGCCACCACCCCTGATCTTTGATGCCTTTTATACTTATCAGTTTTTATTCATTTGATAAAACAAAATATACGTACCCAATATTTTTCTCTAATCTGAATGACGGACTAAATAGATTTTTTTTTTTTACCCAGGAACATCACTATTGCGACATATTCGCCAAAATGTAAAAAAATATGATTTTATGGAAAAATATCTTTAACTAATTCACCATGTGCTCACTTCGTTTGACGATAATATATTTATTTTTGTTTGATTAAGGACACTTATAGTCAACGCGTACATATGTCAGTCCCATCGCACCCTAAATACACATTTATCATATTTGGGCCATGAACCTAAACAGACTCTTTGCATCATCGCCATTTGTTTGGGCCAGGATTTTATGAAATCTGGAAAAGGTCTCGGTATCTTGTTAGCCAGTCAGCAAGATGGCAGGGAAGCCGATTCCTCAGGGTCCACCCACTTTCATCTGAGCATGCTTTTAATGGATGAATCAGATATTATACGCAAGAGCCTCTCAAGCTGAATCACACACCCAAAAGTTAAAATGTTAAACTATGGAGAAGAATATATAACATATCACACAGATTGAGCTAGCCCCAAAGTAAGCTCGAGACTTGTGTTATGGGATACTAACTCAACGATACTATATTTTATAATAGATACATCCAAGACCCAGACCAATCAGGAAAAGATCGTGTTCCATCATGACCTGGGCGGGGATCGAACCCGGGGCCTCCACGTCGCAGGCAGGCTATGACTGTTAAGAGTATTTATTATTTTTAAGTATCTATTAATATCTATTTAATTACTATGCAATAATAATTAAAAACTAGTTCCCTAAGTGTTTGTGGAACTAGTTTTTAATTACTATTAAATAGTCTCATTTATCGTAATAGTAATGATAGAATCACTTTTCTAAAGTTATATGTACTTTCTAAGTATATCTTGGACACCAATGACTGATTAAAAGGTGAAGGAAAACATGTTAAGGAAACCTAGACTTTTAAGGCTGAAATCGCCAACCCGCATTGAGCAAGCGTGGTGATTACGCTCAATCCTTCTCTGTATGAGAGGAGACCTGTACCCAGCAGTGGGACGATAAAAAAGGTTGATGTATATGTACGTGCGCCTTTTTTTATAACGAAAGGAAAATTGGAAATGCATTACGCACCGTACCTGCCGCTAGCTAGGCGACAGGCGTGTGTGGGGCTCGCCCAGTCGCAGCCGGGAATACCCACTAAAACCACTCGGTTCCCCTCGAGTCCTGTGTTGAGAGTGACACGGGATCGGCCCGAAGATTAACTCCGTGCCACTCTCAAAGCTTACCGGCCTAATTTTGGCCGGTTTCCGCGCCAAGGGAGGATTACCTGGGTACCGGAGTAATCCTCAGACGTGGTGACCAGTGAAATGCGCGTGCGGGAGCTACCCACACATGCTGGTCACAATCGGGGGCTAAAGGAGACGGGGGTTCGTCCCCCGCCGTCTTCGCCCCGCCCGTCTACGCCGAACGGGAGCGGCAAGAGCATCCTCTTCCCGCTCCCTCTCCTCTGCCTCCTTCTGCAAGAGGACGGTCTCGCAGAAGGAGGCGGCAGCCTCCCATGCACTCTCGCTTTCAACCATGGCTCGCACCATGGTTGCCAGGGAGAGGCGTTCGCCTCCGAGGTCGGGGCGCTCGTTTCGCTAGGCCGTGCACTCCACCAAGGTGTGCTCGGCCGTGTCGTCGAGAGAGTCGCAGTGGTGACACCGCGGCGACTCCTCCCGACGGGCGACCCAGTGCAGGTAGTGACCGAAGCACCCATGTCTGCTCAGTACCTGCACCCAGCGGTATATGTACAGTGCGCCTATTTCACAGTCTATATATCGAGGGAATATGAAACCAAAACTTTTAACTATAAAATCGAACAGACAACAAACTAACCAAAGTCCCTTATCAATTGACGCTTGAGTCATACACATATGGAACCATAATTATAATAAATTTAACTTTTTATCGACTCCTGCGCACGCTTCCGTTAAACGATAAGAATTTATAAGTAGGCGTTATGAACTGACCAACGGATTTTTGGTTTTTGATTAATTCATGAAAATTGATATATTTTGTGGTTTTCGATTTTTATTATTAAACTGGGGTTGTATTTTAAAAATGTTTTCTACTAACTTTTTAGAATTACATGAATAGTGGATAAACTGTAAGTAATCGTAATATTTACAGTTATTTTGCTATGAAAATATCGCCTTGCAAGTTTCCAATGCATCATTTGCACATAAATAGAACTATAACCGCAATCATTTCATACCTATTACACCTAATTCTAATTAGTTAAGTAGAACACATTTTTAAAATATCATTATTATCGTTATTTCAGCCGAAAGACGTCCAATGATGGACACAGGTCTTTAATATATCATCATCAACCTTTTTTTATCGTCCCACTGCTGGTCACTCCTCTCATACAGAGAAGGATTGAGCGTAATCACCACTCTTGCTCAATGCGGGTTGGCGATTTCAGACTTAGTCCAGGTTCCTCAAATTATTTCCTCCACCTTCAGTCATTGGTGTTCAAGATATATATGTATGTACGAAAGTACATATAACTTTAAAAAAGTTACATTGGTACTTGCCTGACCTGATGGCTTATGAAGCTGATGTTTTAACCACTAGGCCACCACGACTTCTTTAATATAATAGCTCCGCTTAAATAATAAAAATTGATAA
Organism: Sesamia nonagrioides; assembly: GCA_017933935.1. Lineage (NCBI taxonomy): Eukaryota > Metazoa > Arthropoda > Insecta > Lepidoptera > Noctuidae > Sesamia > Sesamia nonagrioides. Next base: position 1,888,891 of record JADWQK010000407.1, read on the forward strand.
CCACAAAATATGACGGTAAATTGCGAAGTTGCCACTCGTGCATAGTAAACGCTCTTAAATCCTTTTTTCGACTCTCATATCACATTTTATACCACGTTAGTAAATTTAATAAAAAGAGAGGCGGATGTTGAGAGGCTTCGGGTTGTGGAGGTCAGACGGCAGTCGCTTCACGGAAAATATCGAAGTTTAGCCAAAATCAGCAGTTAGACTGAGCAGACCCCAGACTCCGAAGCTGAAAAAACTTCGAATGCGACTGGGATTAACGCTGAAATGATGATGATGAGGCTGATGTTGATCCTTCAAAGGACACATCATAGAGTGCTATTCAGAAAGCTTCGTGGAGACATGATAGGTAGTTATACTAACTTTGTAGGCCCTACTATACCACTTTCACCGTGAAAGCTGAGAACCTTTGAATAGATTGTAATTTGTGAATGAACCTTCATCAACATTATTATCTCTTGAACTTGAATATCTTTAGCATTAATTACTATAATATTTCACGATAATAGTTTATAATGTCCAACGCGGGGCCGGCCTTGGCTCTGATAAGACGTGCAAATAATACGTAACTCTTGCTAAATGGTGTTTATATAATATTGAGGACACTCTGCTGTTGCGTAGAATCAGATGCTTTTCCACTGTAGGTTTATACAATATGTAAAGAAAATCCCGTCCGACCCGTAAGGATAATAAAGGTAACACATGGCCAAATAAAATATGTAATTTTACATAATCATCATAGTAACAATACTAATGAATTTTGAAATAATCTTTTTTTTTCGCGAATTAATTTCCACTTCCCCAAAATTTGATATTTAAAAAAAAAGTGAAAACACCATTTTTGACGGTATATCCCGCGCGTGTATTGCCTACCGCACATGTATTTAATCTTCATTAGCGAAATAATACCTATTTATTTTTTAGGGTTTTTTTTAAGCCCATCTTTGTAGGCATTAGGAGAATCAGTTAACGATAACTAACAAACCTTCACGGATCGGACAGGGTTTTCTTTACATATTGTATACTAGCTTTCCACCCGCGGCTTCACCCGCGTGGAGTTCGGTTATATCGCGCTTTTTAGATTTCCCTCGGGAACATCATTTTTTTCCGGGATAAAAGGTAGCCTATGTTCTTTCTCAGGGTCTAAAGATTGTCTGTGCCAAATTTCCTCAAAATCGGTTGAGAGGTTTAAGTAGGGAAAGCGTAACAGACAGACAGACAGACAGAGTTACTTTCGTATTTATAATATTAGTATGGATTGAAAGATAATTGGGAGTATTTTGTATTTTCTGTCCATTGGCGTAGTTTTGGCCTTAGACTTTTAAAGTATGAGGAACAGTGTGTAAAGTCTACTAAAAGTCATAGTGAATAGGAAGGAAGAGTTGAACGAGGTGATGCAATGTACAACCCAACAACACGACCAACGATGCCAAAGGGAGATTGATCTGGAGATCCTCCACGACTAAACTCCTGACACAAAAACATTTGGCGCATCGTACCCGACACACATCGCAACCACTATTGCTCAGACCTGTATGCCTAGTATGAATTTTCATTACGAGACTCGATCGTCGATATCGAGCGTGTTTGGCGCTCTCATTGGTTGAGAGTTCTTACAACCTTGAAGCGGTCCAATGGATGAGCCAAACGCGCTCGATATCTACGATCGAGTATCTTAATGAAAACTCATACTAGGCCTATTGTCCTCTGTACGGCTTCACCAGACATCATGCCGGAACAAGACAAATCGCTTGGCGGCAAGACTTTGTCTGGTGGGTGGTAACTTCATCCGGCTGCCGATGTTATGACCTACCATCGAGAAGATATTCTAACGTAAAACGGTGATATTTCATAAATAATTATTTAAAGTTACTTTTGGAGTAGACACTAAGCATTGCTATGAACACCTACTATTGGCAGCGCCTCTACGATCGAGTATCGTAATGAAAACTCATACTAGGCCTATTTGTCCTCTGTACGGCTTCACCAGACATCATGCCAGAACAAGACAAATCGCTTGGCGGCAAGACTTTGTCTGGTGGGTGGTAACTTCTGCCGGCATCCGATTTTAAGACCTACCATCGAGAAGATATTCTAACGTAAAACGGTGATATTTCATAAATAATTATTTAAAGTTACTTTTGGAGTAGACACTAAGCATTGCTATGAACACCTACTATTGGGCAGCGCCTTATGGTAGTTTTAGCCGAGCAGGTTGCCGATACGTGGTCTCCATTCCAGGACCAGTCTGCTTCGCTGGCCATCGGTTCTCATGCCACCTAAGTTTGCTTACACTGCAAGCTATGTCGGTAATTCCAAGTTATTTTTCAGTTAATTTCATTTCTGATTTAACAACATAATTAGGCACTAATTGCAGCTAATTATTGCATGTCTTCTCAACCAGTTGGACGCGTCATTTAAAACGGACTAAATACATGAATAAGAAAATTACAACGATTTTACATAATACCACGAACCAGCTCTTTTAAGCCACGAATACACTAGAGGACCAATGTCGCGCAACACGTGCCGCCAGCGACGTTGGGTGCAGTAGCATGACTGCACGACATTGCCGGACTTCGGTCGACATGTCTGGCAACATCGCGCGACACGTGTCGCTAACTACATCGAGTGAAATAGCGCGACGTTGCCGGACTTTGCACGACATGTCTGGCAAGATCGCGCGACATCGCTCGGTTATCCTATGTTGCAGCGTACTTTCAGATCACTTTCCAACCCACCATCTTCTCGTCTTTTTTCTTTGATTTTTCATTATAAACATGTATGCCGCAGCCAACAACACTACCTCGATGGGTGTCATGATATCGACTGCCTTGTGAATCAAAACTTCGTGATGTCGCCAGATATGTCCGGCGTAGATTCGCGAAGTCGCACGACTTCGCCTGACGTTGCTACGGACATAAGTCGCGCGATGTCGCCAGATATGCCAGGCGATCGGCCGGCTTCGCTTAACATGTCCCTGATACATGTCGTGGCAAATTTGTATCCGTGGCTTAAGGAAAATGAAACAAATCTTTAACTAAAAACTATTTGTCCTCAAACAAACTTGAATATATTATGTTTACATTTGAATGACGATTGTTATATGAGTAATATGGTGTTTTAAAATAAGTTAGCTATTAGCGGCCATGATACATTTCCTTCTATTTCGTGGAATGTCGCATTGTCTATTGCTAAGTTATGGGAATCCAAGACTTTGGTAACACTGCTTCTTCTTCTTCAGCCTATAGATGTCCACTGCTGGACAAGACCTCCCCCAAGGCTTTCCACGCTGACCGATCTTTTGCTGCCCGCATCCATCGGCTTCCCGCGACCTTCACCAGGTCATCGGTCCACCTTGTTGGGGGTCTCCCTACGCTGCGTCTTCCAGTACGTGGCCGCCACTCCAGAACCTTACTGCCCCATCGGCCATCGGTTCTACGAGCATTGTGCCCTGCCCACTGCCATTTAAGTTTAGCGACTCGCAGAGCTATGTCGATGACTTTGGTTCTTCTGTGGATCTCCTCATTCCTGATTCGATCACGCAGAGAAACTCCGTGCATAGCTCTTAGTCTGGAATTAATATATTTTTCAACACACTTGCTCATAAAGTGGCTCTATGGTCACCGCATTTAGGCACATAAAGACGCCCATAATCAAACTGTGATAAAAAAAAAACTATAACTCACTAGTGAGTTATAGATTATACATAGAACATCTATAACTCACTAGTGGGTTATAGATTATAGAAAATCTATAACTCACTAGTGAGTTATAAGATTTTTTTAAAATTTAATTGGATTACAATTTTACTAACTGCTGATTTACCAATTGTTTCTCTAAATAAAATTTTTATGTATTAAATAAAATGAGTTCTTGTTGTTATTTTATTCACAAGTATGTTGAAAAACGTCGTATGATACACGTGTGTATTGATGATAACCGTCCTCGGCTCTCTTAAGACCCTTGCCTACGGCTCTGACCTCAATAGCGCCTCGGAGGTAATCACCAATGTTACACACTAGTACCATAATGTTAAACCGGCCAACCGTCCCGCATTCTGCGGGACCATCCCGTATTAACAGTTATAATCCCGCATTGCAATATTTAATAAAATAGTCCCGCAAATCGCCTAACGCGTCCCGCTTGTCCCGCATTCCTATTTTTTTTGTAATTATGTATGTAAGTAGATAGGTACGTTTCCAATCGATCCACTTCAAAATTCATTAATTTTTAAAAAGAAGATTGTTTATTCGACGCACTAAGTTACTTGTCAAATTACGTGAACAATGATGTCCTAAAGAGATGGGAGGAGATGAAAGAACAAAGATGGCTAGAGGTGTTTAAAAATTTTAAAGATAATGGAATACCATTTCAGAATTGCCTGACTATCGTCCAGTACCTTCTTTGTTTGCCAGGGACAAATGCTCCTACAGAACGAGTATTTTCGCTGATGAATGCGTTATCACACACCGCCGCGTGCGTGTCGCGGCCGCGCCGATGCGTTATTACGCATCGCCACAGACAAACAGACAGACAGACAGACACGTGAAACTTATAACACCCCTCTTTTTGCATCGGGGGTTTAAAATAAATGTTGATTCAGTACTTCACTACTTTTTGTATGTTGTTTGTTTCTAATTTAAATGACCCACCGAAATATCCTTCTTCCTCTCCTTGTGGTTAGTGTGGGCCGCCTACCTTACTCTATCCACAAGAATGTCCCGCATTGAATTTTTACAAAGTTGGCCGCCTTACAATGTACTATTTCTTCGCAATGGATGACCTGTGTTTGTAGTTTGGTATCTTAAACAGTACGAGGAAATAGAATGGCGGTATTTTCTGTATAGGAAATCAAACATGGCAATCCTTTTCTCTATGGGCACTTTAGGTCTGGCTTAAGTAAGTCCTCCTGACCGAAATCCGGCCATGTTGACCAAGCTCAATGAAGACCAGTCTTTGACGCGGGAGATGTTGTAGTGCACAAGTGTGTTCGGCAAACACAAGTGCAAAATCTTCCCCCACTACAATATTCAGATAGTATGGTAATCTAACGCGACCAGAGAGAGATCAAGCGCAGGGCTAACAGTTGTGTTGTGGAGGTATGGGGAGCAGTGTATAAAGCTCACCCCTCCTCCTCCTCAAGTCGTTCTCCTCATTACTGAGGGTCGTGATGTTCCTGTGGAATTATCCTCTTCTTCACAATAGTTCGCCATTTGTTACGATCCCTGGCCGCGAGTATAGCATCATGCAGGCCGGTGTCCAGAGAGGAACGAATTTGGTCAGTCCACCTTATTGGACTGCGACCTCTGGAACGTCGACCATCCACCTTCCCAGTAATCATCAGATGTTCGAGGTTGTCTCCATCCTTTCTGGCAATATGGCCAAAATACTCCAGAATTCTTCGAAGGCAGATAGAGGAGAGTCTTATTGTGACACCCAGCTCTCGAAGGATTGATGCATCTTTCTCCAGCACCACCTCTCGAAAGCGTCAATACGGTCTCGATCGGCTTTCTTGATTGTCCACGTTTCCGACCCATAGCTGAAGATGGAGAAGATGAGAGATCTGACGAGTTTAATCTCACTCATACTCCATACAAAAGGGAGGATCCTCCGACCAGATTGGGATTGTCTGACGGGCCACTTTCCCGCCGTTTGATGTCGCGAACTTGTATATAGAGGAGAGTCTTATTGTGACACCCAGCTCTCGAAGGATTGATGCATCTTTCTCCAGCACCACCTCTCGAAAGCGTCAATACGGTCTCGATCGGCTTTGTTGATTGTCCACGTTTCCGAACCATAGCTGAAGATGGAGAAGATGAGAGATCTGACGAGTTTAATCTCACTCATACTCCATACAAAAGGGAGGATCCTCCGACCAGACTGGGATTGTCTGACGGGCCACTTTCCCGCCGTTTGACGTCGCGAACTTGTATGCGTGCTAGTTGCACAGAAAACTCTGATTGCGAGATGCAGGATTCCCGTGACGTCAGTAAGACGCGTTGTTCGCATGTTGCGTTATAAGCACCGCTACCTACAATGTTAAGTAATGGAAGCAGGAACAGAACAGGCGGGCTCTTTGACTGCCTTTTAGCTATAGTTTTAAACTAAGTTTTTAAAGACCTCAGTAGGCCTAGTATGAGTCTTCATTACGAAACTCGATCGTCGATATCGAGCCTTTTAGCTGTAGTGGCTCATTTTCTCGGTGGTAGGCAACAACATCAGCCGCCGGCATAAGTTACCACCCACCAGACAAAATCCTGCCGCCAAGCGATTCGTCGTGTTCCGGCATGATGTCTGGTGAAGCCGTACGGAGGACGGGTCTGAGCAGTTGTGTTGCAATGTGTGCCGGGTACGATGCGCCAAATGTTGTTGTGTCGGAAGTTTGGTCGTGGAGAGTCTCCAGATCAATCTCCCTCTGGCGCAGCACCGTTGGTCGTGTTGTTGGGTTTAACATTGCATTACCTCGCTCAACTGCCGTCTTCCTTCCTATTCCTAAGTTTTTTAAGTGAATAGGCTGTTAATAAACTAGTGCTGCGCTTTACTCTAACGGATGCTTCTAACGTGTATATCTTTCTTTAACATTATCACATGGATAAATTCAATATGAATGATGTACTTAATAAAATATTTTATGTCTCCGGATTACCTAGTTCAGGAGAGAGGGTGACATGTTGTTTGTAGATTCACAATTACAATAATAATTATTTATTATTCTACAATTTGAGTGTCTTCAAGGCTAGAGTGAATAGGCTCTTAATAAACTAGTGCGCTTTACCATCAACGATTGCATCACTGCTTACCATCAGGCGGGATTGCAATCAAGCACTAGTTTATAATAATTAAAAAAAAAAAAGTTTTAAACTAAGTTTTTAAAGACCTCAGTAGGCCTAATATGAGTTTTCATTACGAAACTCGATCGTAGATATCGAGTGCGTTTCACTAATCGATTGGCCCGCTTCAAGGTTGTAAGAACTCTCAACCAATGAGAATCCCAAACGCGCTCGATATCGACGTACGAGTCTCGTAATGAAAACTCATACTAGGCATACAGTTCGTGTTCCTGGTGAAGATATCACTAACGTTTTATAATCTTATTGTTCACAGAGATGCACAGGACCAAGGTGGTGGAAGTGTGACACGATGTGTAAGGACGGATGAGGCGCCGGCGCGCGCTCCTGCGACGCGCACATTAACAAAATGTCATTCTTTAATAATCTTAAGAAGGTAAGCAAAGACACAAGCAAAAAGTATACACATACTCCGAACTGACTTCATGCACAATCGTTGATCGATGTCTAGACATAGAAACATAATCCATACTTCCATACTGTCTGTCTGTCTGTCCTGCTTTCACGCCAAAACTACGGAACCGATTGTTATGAAATTTGGTACACAGATAGTTTAGAGCCTGAGAAAGGACTTAGGCTATAAAACATCTCGCTATGACCAATAAGAGCAGAGTATTAACAAAAAATGTTGCGAAAACGGGAGCTAACGCGGACGTACATATTGTTCCCATCTTTTTAACAGGCGCTTATTTTATATCCACACGCGAACGGAGTCGCGAGCATCAGCTAGTCAGATTATTACCACTACTCGGACAATGGCCTCCTCTGTGAGAAAGAGTGGGCCGTAATCGACCACGTTGGCCCAGTACGGGTTGGTAGATGTCACATGCCTTCGAATGTTTGGATCGATGTCCACTGGCAAATAGATTTCCTTCTTCAATATAATTTTTTTTCTTGGATAAATAGTACCCTATTATTTAATCCAGGCTTCTAACTTTACGTCTGCAAAATTTCAAAGCAATCGGTTCAGTAGTTACGGCGTAAAAGCGGAACAACCAAACAAATAAACTCGCTTTCCGATTTATAATATGTAAGGATTTCTTCGCTGTTTTAGCAGTTTTATATAGTAAAACTCGCGGTAAACTGATTTAAAACCTGCTAGGAGACATGAAGTCGCTAAACTTAAGTGGCAAGTGGGCAGGGCACATTGCTCGTGGAACCGATGGCTGATGGGGCAGTAAGGTTCTGGAGTGGCGGCCACGTACCGAAAGATGCAGCGTAAGGAGGCCCCCATCAACGTGGAACAACGTGGTCATTGTGGAAAGCCCTCTATAGACTGGAAAAGGAAAAGAAATTGTATTTTATCCTTTGCAAACGGAATAAATACGGTTGAATTTTGTACCGGGGCCTGCTAAGCTTGATTGGCGTATTCTCATCTCTTGTCTTTTTAATCCAGGTGCTGCACCTGGGCAGCGGCAATGATGCGAAGAAAAAGAAGGTTTTCAACAACATCCAGGACAACAGCGATCCCTCCGAGAACTGGGATATGGTTGGCGAGCTCGGCGATGGTGCGTTTGGGAAGGTCAGTGCAATATTTTTGAAGTTTTACTTGCTATTCTTACATTCTTCTTTCTCAGAATTGTCGGTGGTAGGTCATAAGTTACCACCCACCAGACAAAGTCTTGCCGACAAGCGATTCGGCGTGTTCCGGCATGATGTCTGGTGAAGCCGTACGGAGGACGGGTCTGAGCAGTTGTGTTGCGATGTGTGCCGGGTACGATGCGTCAAATGTTGTTGTGTCGGGAGTTTGGTCGTGGAGGGTCCCCTGATCATTCTCCCTCTGGCGCAGCATTGTTGGGTTTAACATTGCATCACCTCGTTCAACTGCCGTTTTCCTTCCTATTTACTAATTTTTTTTAATGAAGAGGCTCTTAATAGACTAGCGCTCTTTACCATTAACGATTGCATCACTGCTTACCATCAGGCGGGATTGCGTTGAACACACTAGTTTATGATTATAAAAATAAATATCTCCATGGGGAAAAAAACCGGCAAGAAACACCATAAATTTGTTACATTTTGTAACAATTTTATGAGTTTATAGTAATAATAATCTTTGATTGAATGATGACACACATGATTCAAACAAACAAATAAGAAATTACAATTTTCATTTTTGATATCAGCGGTTGAGACGTAGGGACCCGTAGTGTCACGTGACCCTCACTAAGCCCGAGGATTCGCATGACCTACATCATCATCAGCAGCAGCAGCAGTTCATTCTACCAGCTCGCAACGTGAGCGAGCACCACCCCTAAACCCTCACGAAGCCCGAGGGTTTAACAACAATATTACATCTACATGAATCTACAAACAACATGTCACCCTGTCTCCTGAACTAGGTAATTCGGAGACATAAAATATTTTATTAAGTACCTACATCATTCATATTGAATTTATCCATGTGACAATGATATTGAAAGATATGCACGTTAGAAGCATCCGTTAGAGTAAACGAAAAAGCAATTTAAAAGTCAAAATAAGCAGTGGCCGCTAAAACATCTTCCTCTAAATTTTCCAGGTCTACAAAGCGCAACACAAGCAGACTGGCCAGCTCGCGGCTGCGAAGATGTGCGTCCTCGACAACGAGGACGACCTCGCTGATTTCACCGTCGAGATCGACATCCTGTCGGAGTGTCGGCATCCGAATGTCGTCGAACTACACGAGGCATACTTCATTGACAACAAATTATGGGTAAGCACAGCAAGGTCAGGATTGCGGGTTGGTTAAAAAACCAAACCGTGGCCGTTGCCTACAGGCAAGTGAAGGAACACAGGTAGGTTTTGTCAGTAAAAGCCTGACACGCCCTTCCGCTCCGCCCAGAACGGGAAAGGTCATTTGAAGATTTCCCATCCAAATAAAAAAAAAGCACATTAAAATTCAACATTTTTGGTTATTATCGTAGGTAGACCATGATAATAGAAGCCGTCAGTATAATATACAATATTGACAGCCTCCGTGGCGTAGCGGTAGCAGACGCGGCCGCTGCGCAGGGTGGCAGGAAGGGTGCATCAATATGAATATTTGCACTGGTCTGGTCGTGCCTCGGAAAGCACGTTAAGCCGTTGGTCCCGGTTGCCATACGAACATCTAGAGGCAGTCGTTACGGGTTGTTGGAGCCCTCAAAAAGTCCAACAATTGGTCTAACTATAATGCTTCGATGTCGCCTTCGGGTTGTGGAGGTCAGACGGCAGTCGCTTCACGGAAAATGTCGAAGTTTAGCCATATCAGCAGTTGGACTGGTAAAAAAAAAAGCGGACCCCAGACTTAGAAGCTGAAAAAGGCTTCGGATGCGACTGGGATTAACGCTGGGATGATGATGAGTATAATATACAATGTTATTTTTGTATATATTACGAAACCCAAAACACGTGTCCAATATTTTTAAGTAAATAATCCTGGGTACAAAATTTCAAAAAGATATAATTAAAAAACAACAAAGTTATGGGCTTGTTATCTTACCTGGTTGTCCCAACAAAAATATGGTCAAAGCACCGCTCGCCCGCTCGGTCTGTCTCACTGTGCGCCCAGTACTATGATCTACCATCAACTGTGTTGTGCGCTCGGTAACCACACTGCAACAATTTCTAAATGTATTTGGGAAAAAACATAATCATCATCATCATCTTAGCGTATAATCCCGGTCACAGACACGAAGACTGCCCCCGGATGCGGGAGTTTCTATTGCGGTCTTTCCGCGTAACTCCACACATCCGCCGCAGCATATTCATCTCCGTGACACGCAGCTCCTGCTTGTGTCGCTCAAGCACAGGCCACGCCTCACTGCCATACAGAAGGACAGGTCTAATGATGGTCTTATAGACCTGTCCCTTAAGCTTAACCGGCATTTTGGGGTCAAATGACACCTGTCACCTCACGCCATTGGAAAAAAACATAACATGGTGTAAAAATTATTGAAATCACAGTTACTTATTCTGAACAAACTATATTCAGGTTTCATGTAAAGAAGCAATAACTTTGTATATTACTTCTTTATTATTATGGCATTCTAAATTGATATTATATGATGGTCTGCCATAGTGTCCCATGATGGCCTTCCATAGTGGCCCATGATGGCCTTCCATAATGGCCCATGATGGCCTCCCATACTGGCCCATGATGGCCTTCCATAGTCCCCCCTGATAACCTTCAACCAGGGCCCATGATGACCTTGAACCAAGGCCCATGATGACTTTCCATAGTGGCTCATTATGACCTTCAACCAAGGCCCATGATGACCTGTGAGAATCCACTCAGATTGAGAGGACCTGTCCAGTCAGTGAATTCAATTCTTAAGTACTCAAAACTTATGGATTTTTCTAACCATTCCCTTTTTCCTTCTCATTCTAGATGCTTCTCGAGTACTGCGACGGTGGCGCCCTCGACTCTGTCATGGCGGAATTGGAGAAAGGCCTCAACGAGGCCCAAATAGCCTACGTCTGTCGGGAGATGTGTAGAGGTCTAGAGTTCTTACATTCAAGAAAGGTGATACACCGGGATTTGAAGGCTGGCAACGTGCTTGCTACAATGACGGGTGGCGTTAAGTTGGGTGAGTTGATAAACGTTGTGTTTTATGCGTGGTGGTGGAATTTGGCTTATTTACTTATACTTGCGAAGAAGGTAGTATATTTATACAAAGGGATGGCTTCTTTGAAACGGTATTGGAAGGATTTTAAGTAGAGATGTAACGGATAGCAGTTATACCGGATATCCGGCCGAGCACATGGTCGGATAGCCGGATATTCGGCCATCGAATATCCGGCGAAACTTAGCCGTTTGCGCAGGCGGCGATAACCTGTGAGCTGGATTTTTATCAATGCAGAGAAATTAGTATTCATTCCCATAATTTTCCCTTAGCGCAGTATGAGTACTAATTCATTCATTTTCTTTGTAATACATTAATTTACCATTGTGTGATTAAAAATATAAAACTTAAACTGATTATATTAAAGTGATACTAACTAAATAACGCAAATAATTACTCAAAAATATGTTTCTTTTATTCAGTTTTTTTAATTATTCAGACATCCGGCCGAATATTAGCTATACCGGACGGACGGGTTAGGACGGCCGGATATCAGTTGAATCTCTAGTTTTAAGTCAAAATAAAAATCTAATAAGAATTGAATAAATTGTATTGATACAATGCATAGCGATAATAATGCTTACAATATAATACTTACGTTCGTGTATTTTATTTTTATTTACATACCAATATTGATTGTGAATAGTTGCAAGTTAATTAAAAAAATACTGTTCGCAAATGTGATGGAGACATGGAAATGACTAATTGAAGTATTAGTAATGTCTTGTGGCTATCTTTGTATTAACATGTTTTGTACTAACCATATTAATATATTTTTTCTGGCACACCTAGTGCCCTGCCATCATGTCTTTTCTTTCAAAATTACGTGTGGTAACATTACTCAGAAGTTAAGAGGGAACTCTAGTGGTGCTTTCTCTATACAAACGTATTCCTCTGTTTTCTTCGTGGATAACGCTTTTAGAGCAATTATTTTTTCTACAATTTTACACCTTGATTATACTTGCCCCTATCATTTGATTTTTTCCGAAACTTAATTGATAAAAGAAATACGATACTTCAAAATCGCGAAAAATAACCCATTTTTACCGTGATGCTCAGATGACTATTAGACAAACGTATCAAGTTATAAAAAAAAAAAAATAATAATAGAAGCATAGGTATACTTTTGCTCAAAATTTTGATTTAAAAATAATTGAGGACTGTTATGTTTTGAAAAAGAAAACAGCGGAATATGAAACGTCTTTTGGTCAAACTTTTTGGAGGTAAAATCAGCTTGAGCTGCAACTGTCCCTTTCGCAATTTACGGGGGGAGGTTGGAAGCGGCGCGACGGCATTAGTTTATTCAAATACCTATTTTTCAAATTCCTCGGCACTAGAGTCCCCTCTTAAACTTGGCACACAACTCTCATCATGGACGTCCCCAGGGGGGGCAGCTGCCCCCCACTCCCCTCCGAAATCTCGCAGAAAATGTAAACTTCCCGTAATTACTAAAAAAAAGTATAAATGACAACTTCTCTCTAATTTTTAACGTCCGACTATTACGCACAAAGATTACTGACTTTGAAAATTTGACTTGCCCCCCCCCCCAAAGGCCAGAAGCTGGGTACGCCTATTACTCTCATCTTAATTAACATTCAGCGTTAGAATGGCTTAAATACGCTTCGCTGGACTGGTCTCCGAGTCTGGTCATCGTTGACTCTCGCGGTCAGTCATACATAGAGACCTGAAGCATTCTTTCAACCTTCAAATCTCTGTGTATGATTGGCCGAGATTGTCTATGCTTCGAAGATGGCGGATAGGTATGTATGTTTATGTATGGTGTGTAATATAACATGTATGTTTTATGTGTTGGCTTGTATGTATGTACAATATGTAAAGGAAACCCTGTCTGATCCGTAAAGGTATTGTTAGGTATCGATAGCTGATTCTACTAACGGTTACAAAGCCTGACTAAACTTAAAAAAAATCCCCCTAAAAATAAATATTATTTCGCCAAAGGAGGTAATTTAATACATGTGCGGTAGTCAATACATGCGCGGGCGAAGGGCTCATAATTAATACCGTCGAAAAGGTATTGCCACTTTTAAAAAAATACCAAATTTTGGGGAAGTTAGAATTATTTCGCGGAAAAAAAAAGATGATTATGTAAAATTTTATATTTTATTTGGTCATGTGTTTACCTAACCTTTATTATCCTTATGGGTCGGACAGGGTTTTCTTTACATATTGTATAAGTAACTAAATAATCTTTGCTTATTATTTTTGACTAATTAAAGAGACCATCGATTCTGTAGATATCTCAACGCGAACAGTTAGATGAAGAAAATTATTGTTTTTTTTTAAACGTTACAAATTTGTGCTTGACCGCGATCTCGCCTGATGGTAAGCAGTGATGCAATCGTTGATGGTAAAGCGCTCTAATATGTTAATAGACAATTCACCCAAAAAAAAAAGTGAATAGTAAGGAAGACGGCAGTTGAGCGAGGTGATGCAATGTTAAACCCAACAACACGACCAACGATGCTGCGCCAGAGGGAGATTGATCTGGAGACCCTCCACGACCAAACTCCCGACACAAAAACATTTAGCGCATCGTACCCGGCACTCATCGCAACACAACTGCTCAGACATGATGCCGGAACACGACGAATCGCTTGGCGGCAAGACTTCGTCTGGTGGGTGGTAACTTCTGCCGGCAGCCGATGTTAGGGCCTACCACGGAGATAACTTGTTACTTGGATTTTATGTTTATAAACTAAAGTTCTACATCTTCTTCCAGCTGATTTCGGTGTCTCAGCGAAGAACAAATCAACCCTACAGAAACATGACACGTTTATCGGGACCCCATATTGGATGGCGCCGGAGGTCGTGCTGTGTGAAACGTTCAGAGATAATCCTTATGATTTTAAGGTAAAGTATAACAGTTTAACATTTGTGGTTCGGAAGAATAGGCTATTTGACAGTATTCAATTTTTTTGAGATTTTTTGCTTTATTTGAATAAAATGAGGGTTCTTTATGTCATTTATATGAGTTTTAATAAAAAATAATAACAATTAATATATACAAAACACGAAAATATGTTTGGCTTTTTGTTTCTCGCGCCACACATTGTGAAACGATCCGTATTGGCTAATGTCGCGATGACGTCATACGCGCATCAACGCTTGTTTTCGGCAAACTTATAAACTGTTTTTCGGGGGTTTTTATCGATTTATTTGTACAACCCGGTACAGCACACCACTTGTAAGCTATTTTATTAGCTAACAACAACAAATAATAAATAAAAACAAACACCACTGAGAACCGAAAACCGCTTGTGACGTCACTTATAAAGCGCGCCGCCATATTTCTGAATAAATCGTTTTCGCGGCTTATTTGAATTTTGAATTTTTATTTGCATATTTCTTACGAAATACGTATTTAAAATTAAAAAAAATACTTTCGGTGAACTTTTTAACCGCAACCAAGTAATTCAAGATAAAAATTATAAATCTGTCAAATAGCCTATTTGGTTGCCTGGAAGAGACCGCATTAGCGATAAGGCCTTTTTTTTTTGGTTAAATGTTTTTGATCCCTGTTTCACATGACATTCGACAGCACATCAAGCAATTACAATCTGTCAGATTTCTTTATCCGATTTTCAACTTTATCCCTAAAGCATTATTACGGGTAGCTTGACTGCTGTCGTCCGTACAATAAAGAATATATAAATAAGTAACTGTAACAGCATTGAGATAATAATTGCTAACTGTATGGTTAGCGTAGTGGTTAAGCTATTGACTGCTGCGCTGCGTGTCGCGGTACCTTCAAGTAGTTGTTCCGGGTCTGGCTGTTTGTGTATCTGAGTTTACATGTTTGTAAACGTACCCACGATACAACAGAAATTGGTAGCGTGGGGCTACTAAACTAGCTTTCCGCCCGCGGCTTCGCCCGCGTGGAGTTCGGTTATATCGCGCTTTTTAGATTTCCCTCGGGAACATTAAATTTTTCCGGGATAAAAGGTAGCCTATGTTTTTTCTCAGGGTCTAAAGATTGTCTGTGCCAAATTTCATTAAAATCGGTTGAGAGGTTTAGGCGGGAAAGCGTAACAGACAGACAGACAGACAGACAGATAGACAGATAGATAGACAGACAGACAGACAGAGTTACTTTCGCATTTATAATATTAGTATGGATAGTACAACTGAACGACTTGCTTCGAAATCAGTTAAAAATCAAAAGTCATTTTTTGAATAAGTCTCAGAATCAGCACTTTTTGAACGTCAATATTACATAAGACAGTCCCCCAAAAACACCCGCAACCAACAAAATAAAAAAAAAATGGATTTTTTAACATTGGTATATTAATAGGATTTAAGGTGAAAAAATGGATTACTGAAATATACTTGAGGTTGCAGCAGACGACAATTCTCGACCGTAGAAGCAATAGAATAGGGCGCATGTATAGCATTGGGGGAGGCCTTTGCCCAGCAGTGGACCTCTATAGTCTGAAGAAGAAGAAGAAATTAGTTCAAAATACTAAACTTTGTCACTTTTTACAGGTTGACATCTGGTCTCTAGGCATAACTCTAATAGAGTTTGCTCAAATGGAGCCCCCTAACCACGAGATGACTCCAATGAGGGTGCTGCTCAAAATTCAGAAGAGCGATCCTCCCACGTTAGACCAGCCATCCAAGTGGAGCAAATCATTCAACGACTTCATCTCCAAAGCGCTTGTTAAGGTAAGAATTATACTTGCAGTTAACAATGGCGGTGAGTCTCTTGTTTTTTTTTTTTTTTTTTTATTATTATAAACTAGCGCTTGACTGCAATCCTGCCTGATGGTAAGCGGTGACGCAATCGCTGATGGTAAAGCGCACTAGTTTATTAAGAGCCTATTCACTCTAGCCTTGAAGACACTCAAATTGTAGTCCGACGGAAACGCCGCCGCGGGCAAATTGTTCCAGTCCCTCGATGTACGCGGTATAACGGAGGAGGCGAAACGCTTCGTCCGGATCGTAGTGGTGGAAACCAGCCGTACGACGGGTCGTCCGATGGTGGAACGGAGATGGGGGAATTAAATCATGCAATTCCCTCGCACACTCCCCAAAATGCATCCTATAGAAGACCGAAAGGCTGGCTACTCTACGCCTGTGCTCTAGGCTTTGGAGACCATCTCGAGTTAGATCAGGGTCACCAATCAGCCTCCTCGCACGTCTCTCCACTGAATCCAAAGTGGCCAGTGGTCAGTAATTAAACTACATTTAAGTGCAGTGCATCTTTCTTCTTCTATTTCATCACTGCTTACCATCAGGTGGGATTGCAGTCAAGCACTAGTTTATAATTATTAAAAAAAAAAACCGGATAGAAGATAACATTTATAGTTGTAACATGGCGACCAAAAATACCCCAATTTACGTCAGACACGGAGCGGCAGCCTCCGTGGCCTAGCGGTAGCGGACGCGCCCGCTGCGCAAGGAGGCGCGATTTCGATCCCCGCACAGTGCAAATATTCAAATCAAATCAAATCAAAATATTTATTTGCCAGAAAATACAAAATACATTGTTCAAGGGAAGCTCTTAAAGCCCAGAAGTTAATTGTATTCTGCCTGCAAGCAGGCGTGCAAATTATAATTGAGAAAAAAAAAAGTTAAAATTGAACATTAAGATGACAGATCAGATTATAAAAAAAAAATAGCCAAATTTCCAAAAATAGCACAATAACATGAGAAAAAAAATATCCACATTCAAAATCTAAAATGTCATTCAAATAAATTAAAGTAAATGTCAATAACTATAATTAGAAAAGTCAATATCAAACATACAATATGAATGTCCGCATAATATGATTGATAATATAATATAAATGTCAACATAATAAAAAATTTCAATACAAGTCTAAAAAAAAAAAAAGAAACTATTAACTATATAAAAGAAAATTGCCATTACACACCAGAACTCATAAATCATATTTATACATCATAACTACATACTATCATGTCTATGTCCCAAAAATTCCTCAAGGCTATAATAGCAATTATTTTGTAACCACGCTGTCAATTTGATTTTAAAATCATTACCCTGCAATAATTTCAATTCATTAGGAATTTTGTTATAAATCAAAATACACATATTATACACATTTTTCTTATATATATATTTACGAGTAGATGGCTGATATAATAAGTTGCGAAACTTAGCCCTTTTTTGCCTTGACACAACTTCAATATGTTGCCTAAAATAATGCATGTGTGTCTTAGTGAAGACGCAGATATCTCTTATGTACATACAGGGAAGTGGAAGAATATTATTCTTTTTAAATAGAGGTTTACAACTATCTAAAAACCATGCCTTGTTTATGACCCGTATGCAGCGTTTCTGGAGTTTGAATACCCTATCGATATCGGTCGAATTACCCCACATAATAAGTCCATAGCTTAGGACAGACGATACATAGCCATGGTAAGCCGCAAGAGCAGCCTCCACAGAAACATTTTGTCGTAGCTTCTTTAATGCAAACACAAATCTATCAAGTTTGTGACAGATATGTTCCACATGGCTTTTCCAATTAAGATTTTTGTCTACATTAATACCCAAAAATTTAATTTCATCTACTTGTTCAATTTTTTCATCTTTATAGCTAATATCTAAAGTTAACTGTTTAGAATTATACGAGTTAAATTCTATTATTTTGGTCTTGCTTACATTTATTTGTAAGTCGTTATTTTCCATCCAACTAGTTATAGCTGACAGGGTTTCTTCAGTAACAGATTTGTAATTAATGTTATCCTCACATTTTATAATAACAGTGGTATCATCTGCAAAAAGAATACATTTTTGCAGAGTAGCCTCAGGAAGATCGTTAATGTAAAGTAAGAAAAGTAAAGGACCAAGAATACTACCCTGAGGCACACCACACTTATTTATTATTGCTACTGATTTAAAATTCTCTTTAGAATATAATTTATCACATTTTTTTATAACTTTGGATATCTCTGTATATTGCTTCCTATTTTTTAAATAACTAGACACCCATTCATAGGCTTTGCCCCTAATGCCGTAGAAGTCTAATTTGTTTAATAACTTCGAGTGATTAACAAAATCAAAAGCCTTACTCATGTCAAAAAATAATGATACAGCTGGATTGCCATTGTTAATAGTCTCCGTTACAAGTTTAATAAAGTTGAAGATGGCAAGAGCAGTTGAACAACCTTTACGGAAACCGAACTGCTCTTTGCATAATATGTCATGTTTACTTAAAAAAATGTTTAACCTTATATGCATTGCCTTCTCAAAAATTTTTGACATGATAGGTACTAATGTAATAGGTCGGTAGTTATTTGGGTCTGTCTTTTTCCCCTTCTTAAATAGCGGTTTTACGATAGACAATTTGAGCTGATCCGGAAATACGCCTTCTAAGAAAGATAGGTTAATAATATGTGCTAGTGGATGACATATATAACTAGCACAATCTTTCAAAACCTGTGTGGTTATGCCATCATATCCGCTAGTTTTACTATTATTTAGGGACATTATAATCTTGTACACTTCATTTACATCTACAGGATTAAGGAAAATAGTATTAACATTAAAGTTATAATGATTGAGCTTAATATAATTAGAATTAAATGGTTGGCGCGATGTCAAATTAATAAAATAGTCATTAAATATATTGCAGATGTCAGATGGATTATTATATGTTACGTTATTATAATTTATTTCATTAATGTCATTTTTATACAAAATATTATTATTTATTGTTGAGTATATTGCATTCCAAGTAGCAATACATTTATTCTTATGTTTTTGTATATACCTTGTATTCATAAGTTTCTGCGCTTTCTGTGCACAATATTTAAACTTTTGACTATAAAGTTTGTAAACTTTCTCATTTTGTTTTTTATTTAATTTACAATTTTTAAAATTTAAATAAAGCTGTCTTTTTGTTTTGCTAGATTTTTTTAAGCCTTTTGTTATCCAATTTTTTGTAACTGGCTTATTATTGACTTTGACCTTAATAATCGGAAAGCACAAATCGTAAAATAAAGTGAATGTTTCATAAAATAAACTGAAGGCCTCTGATAAGGTATCAGCGTTAAATGTTTCCGAAAATGAGAGAGAAGACATACATTCTCGAAATTTCTCAAGATTTTCCGCACAATAGTCACGTTTGAATTCAGACCAACAAATTATTTTGTTATGTTTATTTGTTTTTATCGTAACTGTTTGCGCTGTCTCATGATCTGACAAGCTAAGGTGAAGTGTTTCTGACTGAACATTCCGTATGTTACTGGCGATTTGATCAATACACGAGTTCGCCCGCGTTGGTGTTTCAATGTGTGCTTCAAAATTGTAGTTATTTAGAATGCTTAGAAGTTCCTTTGTTGAGGAGTTATGTTTTAAAATATCTATATTCCAATCCCCACTAATTATAATTTTTTTCCGCTTGTATTGGTCAGTCATATAATTTAACAATTGGTCAAGTTTATGCAGAAATACACCGATTTGGGCCTTTCTCTGATCAGGTATTCTGTAGACAATTACCACTATCAGATTCAAGCCAATTACCTCTACGCCACAGCTTTCAAAGTAAAATTCTGTAGCTATACCTGACGGGATATCTAGTGTTTTTGTGTCAAATTTCTTATTAGTCAGAATACAAGTACCCCCTCTACATTTATCTCTACTAAATAGTGCGGCCACTTTAAAATTAACGAGTTTGATATTCGCTTCAGTACCTTGCTTAACAAAAGTTTCACTGAAACATAAAATATCTACTTCCTTGTTTTTTTCTACTAATTCAGATAAAGTTATTTCTATTATGTCTAATTTATTACAGAGGCCGGCTATATTTTGATGCAGGATTCGTAAATTACTATGTCGGCAATCGTGTTTTGAATTTTCATACACGGAAACGGTAACGGGGGATTTAGCCACGAAAAAATGATTTTGTGTTTTTAATATTGCCATTAAGTGGTTTTCGTGCGGCTAAAGTTTGTTTTGTCATCTTTTCATATTGTATAAAATCAATCTCTATATTAACTTTGAAAGTCATCAATTCTAATTCTGAAAGCTTTTTATGGTAATCTATATCTAATTGATTGACTTCTATAAACTTACAATTCTTAAAATTTTTTGTGAATAATTTTAGTTCATGATTTAGTTTTTTAACATTAAGAAACCTGTTTTCTGTCACATTCATTATAAATATTGTACAATTGCTTAAACTACACAAAGATCTACAGAGATTTGTTAACAATAAGTATGGATTCTTGTCATGTTTACCAACTGAGAGTATAACAATATCATTGTCAGATAGGTTGCGTAATGCACCAACTGGATTCCGCAGGATCTCGCAAGAAGAAGCATGTGGTAGAACTTTACCCTCAATGTTATAGTTGTCATTCCATTTACCAGTCTTGGTATGTATAAGTTGTGCTGCTAGGCCTCTTACTTTTTCGTCTCCAATGATGTAAATATTGCTCTTTGTATGTGTTTTTAATTGGAAATCCCGCTTTAAGTGTCCATGTAGTTCTTTGTTTGGGGAATCCACTAATATTTGGTTAGTTATGTAATTGTTGGTTACCCGAGATTCTTGTAGACTCTGCACCTCGTCGCTTGTTTGCAAGCATTGAGTCTTTGGAGTAACTGATTGCGCTGAGAAGTCTAGCTTAGTTTGGATGGGTTCCTTGCTTCTTTTTTTCATTGCTGGTCTTTTGGGGGTAGATTTACAGATATCTTTTAGTTGGTTTATTTGAGAACCATACATAGACATTTGTTTTTTAAGGTTACAATTTTCCGATAGTAAGTTAGCTATTTCATTTTCAGCAATTTCCAGGTTCTTCGCCAGCATAGTAACTTTCTTTTCCAATTCTTCAATGAGGTCAAAGTTGTTGGATTTTAGATTTGGACAGCTTCTATATAGTTCTGGATTTCTCTCTAAAGTATGAGAAAAAGTATTTGTATGCATGAATATGAATATTTGCACTGGTCTGGTCGTGCCTCGGAAAGCACGTTAAGCCTTTGGTCCCGGTTGCCATACGAACATCTAATGGCAGTCGTTAAGGGTTGTTGGAGCTCTCAAAAGTCCAACAATTGGTCTAACCGCAATGCTTCGATGTCGCCTTCGGGTTGTGGAGGTCAGACGGCAGTCGCTTCACGGAAAATATCGAAGTATAGCCAAAACAGCAGTTAGACTGATAAAGCGGACCCCAGACTCCGAAGCTGGAAAAAGCTTCGTATGCGACTGGGATTAACGCTGAGATGATGATGATGACGTCTATCTATGGATAGGTCTTCAAAAATGATATCGAGATTTCTAAAACCCTTTTTTTTAAACGGAACAGTTTGCGTGACAGACGGTTCCAAAGTGCAAAAAAGTTGGTCCTCCTCCCTCTAACTTCTAAAATAAGAAAATGAAAAATCAAAAAAGAAAAAACATATTGTGATGTACATTACTATAAAAACTACCAACGAAAACTGTTTTGACCGAGATCTAGTAAGTAGTTTTTTTTTTAATATTCGTAAATAGTAAACAGCTTATTACAGCGTAATCTTTCATACAAATAACTTAAATCCTTTAATTTCATAAATCAATGGCACGGAACCCTTTGTGCGTGAGTCCGACACGCACTTGGCCGGTTTTTTGCAAACTGTACCGTCCGAATGACGTCACAGAGCGAGATGCACAGCTAACTCGGTAACTTCTAAGGTAGAGAAATAGTCTTAATAATCGTTCAGAAGACACGAGCGATATTTTTTTTTTCCACTTCTCACCTAATCATCACCCCACAGGACCCAGAAAAGAGGCCGACAGCGGTGGAGCTGATGAAGCATGAGTTCGTGACCGGTAACTTCGATTCTAAGCCTCTGAGGGACTTACTGCTGGAGTACAGGGCTGAGGTCGTCGAAGAAGAGGTGCTGGATGATGACTCTGAGGTCAGTAGATTTGAGTTTTGGTAAAATTTGAAAAAAAAAAAGACATGGAGGTTAGGTATATTGAAGAAAGTAATTGTCCAAGCGATGGAGCTGTGGAAAAATGCTATTTATTATTGGTACTATACAATATGTAAAGAAAACCCCGTCCGACCCAAAAGGATAATAAATGTTAGGTAAACACATGACCAAATCCATACTAATATTATAAATGCGAAAGTAACTCTGTCTGTCTGTCTGTCTGTCGGTCTGTCTGTCTGTTTGTTACGCTTACCCGCTTAAACCTCTCAACCGATTTTGATGAAATTTGGCACAGACAATCTTTAGACCCTGAGAAAGAACATAGGCTACCTTTTATCCCGGAAAAAAATGATGTTCCCGAGGGAAATCTAAAAAGCGCGATATAACCGTACTCCACGCGGGCGAAGCCGCGGGCGGAAAGCTAGTATAATATAAAATTTTAAGTAATCATCATAGTAACAATACTAATGAGTTTTAAAATAATCTTTTTTTCCCGCGAATTAAGTCCAACTTTCCCAAAATTTGGTGTTTTTAAAAAAAGTGACAACACCTTTTGTGACGGAGCGAATAGCGATGCGACCACGTGCCGCCTGCCCTTCCCCCCTTCACCCGCGCATGTATACCTAACGTGTTGCCTACCGCACATGCATTAAGTTACCTCGCTTTTTCGAAATAATATTTATTTTTTTAGGGGGATTTTTTTTTGAAGTTTCAGTTAACGATACCTAACAATACCTTCACGGATCTGACATGGTTTTCTTTACATATTGTATATGTATTAATGATGGACACGGCCAGCATTGTCGACTTCAAATCAGCATATAAAAAATTCTTTAACTAGAGACCCCTTGTTTAATTTGGGATGGGAAATCATCAAATGATCTCTCTCGCTCTGGGCGGAGCGGAAGGGCTTTTACTGACTACAACCCACCCGTGTTCCTTCATTTGCATGTAGGGCAGGGCTACGGTTTCTTTTTTAACCAACCCGCTACCCTGACCCATGGTTTTTACCCCCGTATTGAAAACAAGGATTTTGTTTAGCACAGATTTAAACCAACTAAGTAGTTATTCAATTACGAACCTAACTGTTATAGAAATGCAGTTGTTTACATAAAAATGACAGCTTTATATTTGACATTCTTAATATTTGCATGCCTTATCAAATGGCAAACATATAGAGCTAATTTATATTTGTCATCCTACATACAATATGTAAAGAAAACCCTGTCCGACCCATAAGGATAATAAAGGTTAGGTAAACACATGACCAAATAAAATATTAAATTTTACATAATCATCATAGTAACAATACTAATGAATTTCAAAATAATCTTTTTTTCCCGCGAATTAAGTCCAACTTCCCCGAAATTTGGTAATTTTTAAAAAAGTGACATCACCTTTTTGACGGTACGCTTACGCGATTCGACCACGCGTCGCGTGCCCTGCCCCCTGTCGCCCGCGGAAGGGTGTCGTACCGCACATGTATTAAGTTACCTCGTTTTGCAAAATAATATTTATTTTAGGGGTATTTTTTTTTTAACTTTAGTCCGGCTTTGTCGGCATTATTATAATCAGTTATCGATACCTAACAATACCTTCACGGATCGGACAGGGTTTACTTTACATATTGTTTATGAATAATAACTTCTGTATGTACACACATGTTTATGCAAATAAATATTATTATTATTTATTTCATTTTATACACATGTACATTACATTTTTAAATTTATACATAAAAAATACATATTTATATATGGCAGTCGTAACTGGTTGTTGCGAGCCCTCAAAAGTCCAACAATTGGTCTAAACTGCAATGCTTCGATGTCGCCTTCTGGTTGTGAAGGTCAGACGGTAATCGCTTCACGGAAAATATTGAAGTTTAGCCAAAATCAGCAGTTAGACTGGTAAAGCGGACCCCAGACTCCAAAGCAGAAAAAACTTCGGATGCGACTGGAATTAACTCTGAGATGATAATGATGACAATTAAAGATTACATGAAAATACACGACGGCTCGATTTAGACCTGTATCTAGTATATTTATATGAATATAATAATAATAATAACACTATGTTTTTTGCTTTTATTGCACGCTTACTAACCTCTCTTGCCTATTTTCGATGCGACTTACAATAAACAGTCAAAATCGAGGAGAGGCAAGAAGAATAAGGAGCAATACCAGAGAATTGGTTAGTATATAATGTTGATATACATATCAGCGTGGTCACGACTCGAAAACCCGTCGGCCCCATCGGACATCGGTCCTACGGGCAATGTGCTTGGCCTACTGCCACTTAAAGTGTTGCAATTCTTCAGCCTAAGAGGACCTGGTGAAGGTCGCGGGAAACCGCTGAATGTGAAAGGCGCACGACCAATCGTCGTAGAGATCATTGGGGGAGGTCTATGTCCATCAGTGGACGTCTTTCGGCTGAAATGATGATGATGATACGTATCAGCTGTGATGACATTTTCTTATATGGTCAGAATCTTATGTAATTCTTATGTTTTTATAAAGATTCTATCTCTAACGGGACAAGGTTCAAATTGCATCGGCACAAAAGTTTATTGAGGACGAAGTTATACTACTGCATTAAATCTCTATGCAGTAGTTAGTTTCCGAATATACAAAATAATCCAGATACACAACTTTGGTACTTATACATAAAGTCAAGTTTGCGTTAGAATTTAAATAATTTCCATACTTTGATTAGAGTGACTAGTCAGTCTGAAATCAACTTAATTTGGAAGAACGTAAAGTTGATAATCGTTTTGGCAAAAAAAAAAAAACATTCAAATTTTAATAAGAATTTTAATAGACTAGGGTACGTATTACAGAACGTCACACAAAACTCAAGCTCTACTTAAGTCTCGTTTCAAGCCATTTGATTGGTTGAAATTAGTTTTAAGTAATGCTTGAGTCACGTTCTGTAATACGGACCTAAAACTCGTACAATGCTAAATCAATTTTAGAAGTGTGTAAGTAATAAATAGAATACATGTGAATTATCCATGATTCTGAATATTCTAATACCAATTTATTATTTACTTATATTTTACTTACGTTTTATTTTTTTAAATTGATTTATTTTAATTGTTTTATTTATTTTCATTTATCATTTATGTTTATACAGGCTGTATCTGACATCGTAACGCATACTTCGCGAAAAGGCTAGACCGCATGCCACTAATAAAATTATGATAGTCATTTATGTCGTTAATGAACGGTTACAGAATACACAGTGTTTAAAAAGTTTGTCGGCTCGGCTTTTGAACGTTGCAAGCGTGCCGCCGTGCGAGTTTGTAGGTATGACGTTGATCCCTGATGCGAACTCTATTAAATCAGCTGATAAGATCGTTTTTCGGGTTTTGTTTTCATTGCGCATTTTTATGTAATTAGCGAATAATTTAATTTTGACTTGAAATCTTATTGGGTTATAAAAGTATAGCAACTGTGAATGGTCTGAAGTGAAAATCATGAAAAAGCCGACGAAAACCCCCACCACTGGGGGGTTCAGAATCATGTACTGGATCCATGGTACTCGTTTGTGCGTCGATGTCAGATACACCCTTTATATCTTCTGTTATATTTTTGAATTTTGGACGACGGGAGACGGTTTTTGGTTTCGGCCCTTGGTACTTCTAGTGGACCATTAATAAAACTGTAATTGTCGTAACAATACGTTAATGAGACGTGGTTGGTTTACATTGCAAACGAATCGGACGCCCAGCCGCTAGATCCTCCGCCTGCGTCGAAGGTAAACACCTTGAATACTAAAATAATCTTTAAATCTCCATTATCCCGTTTGTCAGACGGGTTGGGGATCGCACTAATTAGATATTCTACAGTAGAAGCGCTGCTACCCGCTTCCCTGATGAGAGTTCCCTTAGGCGATGTCCTAATTGGCGAAGATCGCACGAGGACACGATGCGGTCTCGTCGTGCGATGAGTTCAAACATACAGAATTCATCAGAGTGTCCTATTAGAACCTCGCAGCTAATCGTGCGAGTACATGAAATGCTTAATATCGATCGCATGATGTCTCTGCGTATCCTAATTGGTTTCGGTTCGTTTTTCAATGTCATTTGCAATTTTTAAAGCAATATTTTTGCCCGACAGCAAAAACTATGCATCTCTGTAAAGAGCCATCGTTAAAGGGGCTTGTGCGCGACGCCATCCATCGAGCGACGGCATCACACGATTGACACATATGAGGACACCTGGGCCTATAGCCAATGTAACATCGCTTCGTAGCGTAGCGAAATCGAATACCAAACCAACCAATGGCGGGAACGATTGGCCACGTGATTTATCGCGTCACGTGGTCCATCGTTTTCGTTATTGGTTGGTTTGGTGTTCGATTTCGTTTTGTTGTGAAGCGATGTTACATTGGCTAGGGTTGTTATGTCATCGCAAGACCACTTTGATCGTGAGATGAAAAACGCATCGCGCCATCGTACGATCACTCCCAATTAGGACGCCGCCTTAGGTACGATTCACACCAACCGGCTCGCATCGGGCCGGGCCGGGCGATATTTTACAATTCGGTAAAGAACATTGAAATGTATCAACAGTTATTACAGTTCATATTTGCATGCAGCTTACGCATAGTTCGACGTTCGTTCGTTACCGTCCGACGGCGGTAACTATGCGTAAGCTGCATGCAAATATGAACTGTAATAACTGTTGATACATTTCAATGTTCCTAAAATGTCGCCCGGCCCGGCCCGATGCGAGCCGGTTGGTGTGAATCGTACCTTAGTCGCCTCTTACGACACCCACCAGAGGATATGGGACGGTACTATTCTAAGCCCGGTAACACACGAAGGGATTTCGGTATGTAAAGATTTTACTCATAATAATGTATTAATCATATATATATTTGTTATGTACAGGAGCCGCGCAGCTCTCATATACCAATGGAGGAAGATGACTCGACCTCCGTCCGCTCCGGCGACACGCCAGATGTCAAGAGTATGTATTAGCTTATCATCAACCCTTTTATCGTCCCATTACTGGGCACAGGTCTCCCCTCACACAGAGAAGGATTGAGCGTAATCACCACGCTTGCTCAATGCGGGTTAGCGATTTCAGACTTATAAAGTTCAGGTTTCCTCAAGATGTTTTCCTTCACTTTTTTAATCAGTCATTGGTGTCCAAGATATACTTAGAAAGTACATCTAACTTAGAAAAGTTACATTGAAAGGTTCCTTTTTTCGCAAAAACACTGTTTTCGCTATCAACAACAATAGCCTTGTACGGACGACAGCAGGTCAAGTTACCCGAAACTCAAATATTCCCAACTAGCTTTCCGCCCGCGGCTTCGCCCGCGTGGAATTCGGTATTTTAGTAACAATATTTTTGATTTCCCTCGGGAATATCTATACTAATATATAAAGCTGAAGAGTTTGTTTGTATGTTTGTTTGTTCGCGCTAATCTTGGGAACTACTGGTCCGATTTCAAAAATTCTTTTTGCGTTGGATAGCCCATTAATCCAGAAAGGCTTTAGGCTACATAACATCACGCTGCGACCAATAGGAGCTGAGCATAACTAATTCCACGCGAACGAAGTCGCTGGCGGCCGCTAGTCAATGATAAAAAGTACCCTATCATTTAATCTGGACTTCTAACTTTACGCCTGTAAAATTTCAAACTCATCGGTTCAGTAGTTACGGCGTGAAAGCGGAACATACAAACAAACTCACTTTCCGATTTATAATATTAGCAAGGATGTTATATTACGATTTGAATATTTTTGCGGTTACTTTAAGTACTAATTGAATGTCCCGCCCCCGCACAGTGTCGGACGACACCCCCTTGTCTCCGCCGCCCGCTGCGGTGGCGCCGCCCGCATCGCCCGCATCACCCACGGCCGCCGCCGCCAAGAGGCCGCACGAAGACGAGCATCCGCCCGCTGACAGGAAACCGCCCGTGAGTACCATGTCATATGGAGCCCATGGCACCAAGGGAAGGCTCATCAATACGGTTACTTATTGAAGTCTATTGCCAATATGTCGCAAAAATGGTAAAAGATCTCATAGTAGTAGATTACTCGGTGGTAAGCCATAACATCGGCTGCCGGCAGAAGTTACAACCCACCAGGATTTGTCGTGTTCGGCATGATGTCTGGTGAAGCTGTACGGAAGACGGTCCTGAGCAGTTGTGTTGCGATGTGTGCCGGATACGATGCGCCAAATGTTGTTGTGTCGGGAGTTTGATCGTGGGGGGTCTCCAGATCAATCTCCCTCTGGCGCAGCATCGTTGGTCGTGTTGTTGGGTTTAACATTGCACGACCTCGCTCAACGGCCGTCATCCTTCCTATTCCTAAGTTTTTTTTATTGAATAGGCTTAATGAACTAGTGCTCTTTACCATCAACGATTACATCACTGCTTACCATCAGGCGGGATTGCAGCCAAGCGCTAGTTTAAAATTAATAAAAAAAAAAGTTTCGACGTGACAACGTCTTATAAGTCGATGGAGCCGGCTGTACGCACGAAAATATATGATTCATGCGCCGCTACCTCGCTCTGAGGCGTTCCATGTAAGGCTTGCGTGTAAGCGAGTGCGCGGAACAAGCGACAAAGAGGCACAATCGGCCTCCGCGTTCGGCAGCGTTCGACATCTGTCTCTCTCCTACTTGAGTGAGCGATGCGTCCGCGCAGACAGCTGATATAGGTACAATAATACAGTGCCCCGATGCTACATCGTCTGCGCACGAATACATTGCGTTGCAACGATGTATCCGGCCACATACATCACTGTAGCCCGAATATTCGCCCGTTAATGTAGCTCCAGCTTATGATTAGGCTTGCAACGATATATCGGAAAGCCGATAAATATCGATATATCGACGCCTGAAAATATCGATATCAATGGCACGCCGATATCGATATATCAATATTGTTTGAAGATGGCTGTATAGTCGTAGGTCCCTTTGCCTACCCAGAATTTGTGAATACAAAAAAAAAACCTTTTCTGTGCAACTTCAGACCTGGCAGTATGGCTTGAAGCCTTAGCCTGTCCCACAAATAAACTAAAATACTTACTACTACTTTCAGTAGTGCCTGCTAGATTTGGGGTAAAGACGACCAGAGTAATTTTTAGGGTAAATATTTTCCTTGAGTATTTTTAAGGTATGAAAATTTACTTAGGTATTTTCTAAGTTAATAGTATATTGTATGAATTGTAAAACATGGACATTTGGTATAGATAGCTAAAGCTGTTCAAAATTTAAAAATATTGATAAAATATCGATATATCGACGCACTTGACCGATAATTCGATGTATTATTATCGATCAAGTATGATAAATATCGATATTTTCAAAAACCTTGCATCCCTACTTATGATTAACCCGACTTTTACCTTCCAGGCACCAAAAAAAGAGAAAGGCCCCGCTCCCTTACCCCCCTCAGCCGCTACAACGTCCCCGCCCGCTCCTCCCCCCGCAGCGGCGCCTCCCGCCGCCCGCAAGCCGCCCGCGCCCCCTCCCCCCGCGCTACCCTCTCCCGCCCCCGCCACACCTACGAGCACGCCCCCTCGCACGCCGGCCTCGTCGTCGCCAAAGAAGCTGGCTACGGAGGAAGTTACAGAGGCCTTGCCTGTTGCTACCGCAGGCAGGCTCATTGTAGACCAGGTGAGATGATAATGTTACTGAATATTGATGTATCCTGATGTGCAGATCTTATATACAGTATGTTAACTAACAGAGGGCGTTCCCGTTAACCCGAAATAGTATAGCATACATACATGCTAAAAAAAATATTTCCATTCGAAAACAAAATGTTTAAAAAAATTTCCAATAAGAAAATATTCAATAAAAATTTTAAATTGACATGTAAAAGAAACACACTGTACACGCGAACATGAAAGACGGCAACGTCGCAATTTATTTATACATGACGACTACTATTTTGATTTAAAACAGGAGGTTTCAAATTTATTTCCAATTAGAATTTTTTTATTCGGATTTTTTTATGCTTATTTTTCTATGCTGATATTTTTATTTTAATCTATTAATGATATATATTAACGAGTTTAAGGGAACGCCCTCTGTTATTTAACATACTGTATATCGCTTTGATGTCGCCTTCGGGTTGTAGAGGTCAGACGGCAGTCGCTTCACGGAAAATATCGAAGTTAAGCCAAAATCAGCAGTGAAAGTGATATCAAAGCATTGCAGTTTCTGGAATTTTTACGGCTCCAACAAGCCGTAACGACTGCCATTAGATGTTCGTATGGCAACCGGGACCAACGGTTTAACGTGCTTTCTGAGGCACGACCAGACCAGTGCAAATATTCATGTTCATTCATAGAAATATTTGCAGTCCTTGCGCAGCGACCGCGTTCGTTACCGCTACGCCACGGAGGCTGTCCGCGCCGGCCACGCTTTTTCCTTCTGTGCTATTGTAAATATTAGACTGACATTATTAATCCCCTCCCACAGGTATGCAGAGACGCCGAAAAAGCAGTAGAAAACAAAAAATCCGAACCAGAAGATAAATCTAAACAAGAAGAAGTCAACGAAAAACCAAAGTCACCAGAAAAATCCGACACAAGAACAAAGCCAGAAGTCAAAGACAAAACCTACTCAAGAAGCAACTCCGCAGAAGAGTCAGAAGTTAAAAAAGACAAGAGCAGACCGAATTCTATGCACGAAAGAGAAAGAAGAGACAGTAAGAGAGATTCCTTAGAGAAGACTGGCATAGAAGTAAATAGAGTTAGCGCTGAAGTCCATCGGTTAGAGAAGAATTATTCTAGGTCTTCTTCTGTGGATGAGGACCGGTTTGATGATAAGAGAAGAGAAAAGAACGATAGGAGGTCGCAGCATAATGCTGTTGAAATTAGGCCTTCTACGGTAAGTTTGATTTTATATATTTACTAGTGGCAGATCGTAGAGTTATTTAAACATTTTATTGTAACCCCAAAATGTACAGCATACATTTAAGTTTTTTGTTATGCTCCGCTCCTATTGTTCGCAGCGTGATGTTATATAGCCTAAAGCCTACCTGGATTAATGGGCTATCCAACGCGAAAAGAATTTTTCAAATCGGTCTAGTAGTTCTTGAGATTAGCGCGTTTAAACAAACTCTTCAGCTTTATATATTAGTATAGATTTACTAGCTGCACCCCGCGGTATTACCCGCGTTAGTTTCCATCTCATGGGAACATCGGGATAAAAAGTACATAGCAAATTAGCTTAAGTTCATCCTTATTACATCAGCTACCTACCAATAAAAATCACGTCAAAATCGGTCCAGCCGTTTCAGAGATTAGATGGAAAAGACAGAAAAATATTGAAATAAAAAAGTTATTTTTCTGTACCGTATATGTATTCATTTGCTTGTATAATACAAAACGGGTAATTTCAATATTACAAATAGTCTGACCCATGGTCAGTTGGATGACCTCTCCCACTCTGGGTGGAGCGGAAGGGCGTGTCAGGCTTTTACTGACGAAAACCCACCCGTGTTCCTTGCCTTGTTCCACTTGCCTGTAGGCCAGGGCCAAGGTTTTTCACCCCGCAACCCTGACCCAGGAGACATCTTCGCGGACCCCGTCACGATGTGCTGACATCTCTTTGCGTTGCGCGTGAATCATAACGCGCCGTCGACTCGGGCCTAGTCCTTAACTTACGGTGGCGGGATTCCCGCTCCCTCACGCGCTCCGCCTCCTCCTTTACCAGCATCATTGCATCGCAGAAGGAGGTGACGGCCTGCCATGCACTCTCGCTCCGGACCATGGCTTGGACCAGGGTCCAGTATAGAAATGGTATTAGAAGTCCCCGTTAAGAGCTGATTTTTTCAAGGTGCAGTTTCTTGCCCGTTCTCCAAAGAGACCTACACTTCAGCCTTCTTGGTTTAAGATTTTAAGCTATTTTGTTCTCCTTTATATGATTGCTTATACATATCTGATGATAAGATTTACTGACGTGGTGGCCTAGTGGTTCAAATACCAATATGCCTGGTATGAGTTTTCATTACGAGACCCGATCGTCGATATCTAACGCGTTTGGCGCTCTCATTGCTTGAGAGTTCTTACAACCTTGAAGCGGGCCAATCGATGAGCCAAATGCGCTCGATATCGACGATCGAGTCTCGTAATGAAAACTCATACTAGGCCTTCAGCCTCTCAAGTGTGAGTGTGCAGATTCGATTCCAGGTCAGGCAAGTACCAATGTAACATTTCTAAAGTTATATGTACTTTCTAAGTATATCTTGGACACCAATGACTGATCACAAGGGGAAGGAAAACATCTTGAGGAAACCTGGACTTTAAATCCGAAATCGTTAACCCGCATTGAGCAGGCGTGGTGATTACGCTCAATCCTTCTCTGTATGAGATGAGACCTGTGCCCAGCAGTGGGACGATAAAATATTTCATGATGATTTCTCCTTTCAGCCACCACAACTCAAAGAACCTGACCCGCCTAAAGAAACGACGAAGCCGCCTGCTCCAGTCCCGCCGATACAACAGGCACAGCCCTCGCAGACTGTGCTCGTGACGTCACCCTCGCCGCCACGAGCCGTCTCCCCTGTGGTGGTAGCCGTGAAGGAAAGCGTGGTGGTGGTTAGTTATTATTATTATTATTAATAATTATAAACTAGCGCTTGACTGCTATCCCGCCTGTAGTGTATGCGTTTTATCATTAACCACAGACAACACTGTAACTGTCAGGCAATACAAAAAGCCATTAATTTTTACGACCGAGTCTGACATCAAACCAAATTCAACGTTACACGCATGCATTAAAGTCAGAATTATAAAGTAAGTACTAAATGAAAGAAGCAACCAAGTGCTGCGTTGTGCGCTTGTTCAGTTCAACCATTTTTTTACGCTGATTGTGAATCTAGTTTTTAAGTGATCGATGTTGTTGACGGATAAGTCTCCGTCCCCTATTCGATGGACCCCGAGGCGAGTCTCGGAGGCTATGCGCGGGGTAGTTTAACAGGGGACTCTAGTGCCGAGGAATTTGGAAAATAGGTATTTGAAGAAACTATTGCCGTCGCGCTGCTTCCAACCTTTTCCGGTAAAGTGCGAAAAGAACAGCTGTAGCTCAGGCTGATTTTACCTACAAAAACGTTGACCAAAGGACGTTTCGTATTCCGCTTTTTTCTTTTTAAAAACACGGTAGATCTCAATTATTTTTGTTTCAAAATTTATAGGAAAAGTATACGTATGAAATGAAATGAAATCGTTTATTAATAAACTAGGGTGCTTTACCATCATCGGTTAAGCAACCGTTGATGAGAAAATAGCAGTGATGCCACTGCTTACCTTCAGACGGGATTGTGTTGAAGCTCTAGTTTGTAACAAAAAAAAAAAAAAATGATCTCCTGTGACAGTTTTTGACTTTAGAAGCATAAGAGTGTTACCACACCAATCGCGCGATCCCATCGCTTGATGTTGAATTATTAAAATTATTAATTCATTCTACCATCGATCGATAGCATCTATCAGCTATCGATTGATTGGTGTGGTAAAAACTATCGATCGACGTCGAATAATCATTCTACTGTCGATCGATGCCATCTATGAGCTATCGATCGATTGGTGTGGTAGAAACTATCGATCGACGTCGACTAATCCATTCTACCGTCGATCGATGCCATCTATCAGCTATCGATCGATTGGTTTGGTAGAAACTATCGATGGACGTCGACTAATCCATTCTACCGTCGATCGATGCCATCTATCAGCTATCGATCGATTGGGTTGGTAGAAACTATCGATGGACGTCGACTAATCCATTCTACTGTCGATCGATGCCATCTATCAGCTATCGATTGATTGGTGTGGTAGAAACTATCAATCGACGTCGACTAATCCATTCTACTGTCGATCGATGCCATCTATCAGCTATCGATCGATTGGTTTGGTAGAAACTATCGATCGACATCGACTAATCCATTCTACTGTCGATCGATGCCATCTATCAGTTATCGATCGATTGGTGTGGTAGAAACTATCGATCGACGTCGACTAATCCATTCTACTGTCGATCGATGCCATCTATCAGCTATCGATCGATTGGTTTGGTAGAAACTATCGATCGACGTCGACTAATCCATTCTACCATCGATCGATGCCATCTATCAGCTATCGATCGATTGGTTTGGTAGAAACTATCGATCGACGTCGACTAATCCATTCTACCGTCGATCGATGCCATCTATCAGCTATCGATCGATTGGTGTGGTAGAAACTATCGATCGACGTCGACTAATCCATTCTACTGTCGATCGATGCCATCTATCAGCTATCGATCGATTAGTGTGGTAGAAACTATCGATAGACGTCGACTAATTCATTCTACCGTCGATCGATGGGATCGATCAACGATCGCTCGATTGGTGTGGTAACACCCTTGGGTCGTATCTATAACTCAACTTTTTAAGCAGTAAGTCGTATGTGTAGGAAGTCGGAACTATACATACGACCCATTGATTCCAAGGTTGATAGTTATTAACTAAACTATGTATGATACAGGTGGAACCGAACAGCTTGGCTGCGACCACGCCGGCCGGACTCGTTACCGTGACCACGACACACCCGCCCGTCCTTAATACTGCTGCCAATGTGAGTACCACTTTCATCTTCCTTTTCTTCAGCCTTTAGAGGTCCACTGCTTTACAAAGGCCTCCCCCAAGGCTTTCCACGATGACAGGTATTGTGCTGCCCGCATCCATCGGCTTCCCGCCACCTTCACCAGGTCATCAGTCCACCTTGTTCGGGCCTCCCTACGCTCCGTCTTCCGGTACGTGGCCGCCACTCCAGAACCTTAATGCCTCATCGGCCATCGGCTCTAAGAGCAATGTCCTCGCCCATTGCCACTTAACTTTAGCGACTCGAAGAGCTATGCCGATGACTTTGTTTCTTCTGCGGATCTCCTCATTTCTGATTGTTTCGTGCAGATAAACTCCGAGCATAGCTCTTTCCATCGCCGGTTGTGTGACTCTGAGCCTTCGTATGAGGCCCATTATGAGCGACCACGTCTCAATTTCGATAGTCACACTGGAAACATCGAGTACCATCAACAGTCTGTAACCAGTTTATCATGAAAACAGCTGTCATTTCTACTTAGGATTGATACTATTGCCTCAAGTTGTTCACTCAATCAAAGTCATTTATTGAAATTAGGCTGAGAATCAGCATTTTTTGAACGTCAATATTACATAAGACAGTCCCCCAAAACGCCCACCCATCGACACTTCCTAGTGCTTTCGCTGGGAATAAGAAGTGGCGGAACAAACTCCGCAGCAGCACAGCTGTCTGTTCATTAAAAAATATATGACTTTATACAATACTATGTATAGTAATGAATACAAGAAAACACAACAACAATGAAATTATTTACCATATGCCAGATAGTCACACCTAAATACAGGCAAAGCAAAAAGTAATTAAAATATCATTAAAATGGTAATATAAATAAGTAAAAACTTTTTACCTAAATAAAAGCCCCAGGTATAAAGGGCGTGACAGCTCACATATTTATTGCATTGTAAAAACGTCAATAGAGATGTATCCAAGGTATGAAAATCAAAAAAATAATTAGTCCGTCTTATAGATAATAAAAAAATTAAGAACCGTATATTTTATTTTGTCGAAATTACCAAAAACTGCTGAGATATAGCGTATTAAAGTTACGGAGTGGGGGCTAATTAGTGGTATATTTTGTACCACGGCGTGACGCCATGCGACATTTCAAATCAATATATCTTCCTAAGTATTTGAATGAAAGAAAAAATAAAAAACACGTGTTCAATATTTTTTATAAATCTATCTGATGGACATTAAATTATTTTTTAGGACCCAATTATATGAACTCATATATAGAAAAGGTTTGAAGGGGAAACCGTGGCATCTGGCGCACAGGCCAGTAAACGAACACGGTTGGGCGACTAAAAATGTGTCTATTTACGCCAGACGCGGACTAATTTGACGACTAAACTAATAATTAACTTCTCTTCTTTTTTTTTAAATGAAATGTACAGAAAAATATGCACTGAACTTCAGTATCATCAGCCTCTACTCGTCCACTGCTGGACATAGGCCTCCTCCATGGCACGCCAACAAGCTCAATCCTGAGCAGTTCTCCGCCAGCCACTACCAGCCACCTTTTTGATGTCGTCGCTCCATCTCGCCCAAGGGCGTCCTACGCTACGTCTCCACTAGAGGACTCGATAACCCCAACGGTTGTCGGCCCTGTGGCATATGTGACCAGCCCATTGCCACTTCAGCTTGCTAATCCTCTCAGCTATGTCGGTGACTTTGGTCCTCTGTCGGATCACCTCATTTCTGATGCGGTCCTTCAGAGAGACGCCCAACATAGCCCGCTCCATAGCTCGCTGAGCGGCTTTGAACGTATGGACTAGTCTGACCGTTAGTGTAGGAGGAGTTAGGGTAGGACGGGAAAAACAACTTCGAGAAGGAGGCAAATAGAAGAATCCAGCTGGGATGGGCAGCATTTGGTAAACTTCGTCGGGTATTTTCGTCACCCATACCCCAATGTTGACAGACAAAAATCTTCAACCAGTGCACTGAACTTAAATTTACTGAAATTTTGTTTCAATTATCTATTAATATTAATCGTGTTTCACTTTCCCAGCTCCCGCCAAATGCCGTTACGATATCAACGACACCACCAATAGCAGATGAAGTGGTGATTGTTGGTTTGGGCTCCTCATCTGATGATGACTGCTTCGCTCCATCATCGTTGGATTCCTTAGACTGCACTCACTATAGCGGTAAATATCTGAACAAAATATTGCATAATATATGGTCTCCAAGGTACGGCAGCAGGTCAAGCTTCCCAAAACTGTCACACATTCTCAATCAACCTTGAGCCTTATTGCTTTAGACATAGAATTGAAAATCTAATAAAGATATCTTATAGATGTGCTGTCATCTGTATTATTATTGATGTGATGTCGACGTTGAGTACTTTTGTTGGATAGGGAAAAAGTATTGAATTGGCGTGAGCGTGACCGAACCGACACCTTGTTTTTTTTTGTTTTTTACCTATTGTGTATTCTGTGTTTTTGTAATGATTTAAGTTTTCACTTCTGTCGGTCATTACCAGCCCCCTAATCGGCGAACACATTATTGTCAAATGATTGCGACTAGTTGGGATCAGTTGGGATCATTCACCCCACCCATTGGTCTGTTCGGTCCAAACGATCCCAACTAGTCGAAATCATTTGACAAAAATGTGTTTGCCGATTAGGGGGCAGAAATGTTTTGACTTAAGATTTAAAGAAATCATAAGTATTTGTATGATTTACAAAGCGTATATTTTTTTTTACCTTTAAATACAGGGATACATAATCTGTAATGTGGGTACTTGTACTTTATTAGCTAGCTGCCAATATCGAGTCCAGGTCACACTGCACGGTTTAGGAAATCCGCGTTTTTCGTAAAAATAAATAAGCGTTATACCAACCTTCCCCCTTGAAAACTGATGGACCTTTACGAATATAACTTAATTTAATTAATATTCCGGATAATAGGGGTCCTACTATATTTAATTAATGATTGTTTACAGAAAAAACTCGCGGTCGACGATTAGACAGCAGCGAAGTCCTCATTCTAAGTCCAACGGCAGCAGCCACCGACTCCGGAGTGTTCGACGACAGTGTTACCAATGGACTGAACTTGGTAAGTTCACTGCAGATACACGGTATTGACGGCACGGTTGGAGCAGCCCCCCTTAATAGGTCCAGGGGCATTAGACTCGGGGACGTCTATCGCTCCCTGGACAGCAGGACTCGAAGTGGCGGCGCGAAGAACTCCACGGGCGCCACTCTTATACGTCACGGGGGCGTCACCCCCCACCCCCTACCCTATCTCAGGGTGGCGAAGATCCAAGAGGATTTTCCGACGGAAGGAAAAAAAAAAAACAAAATTGAAATCAAACCATTTATTTCAAACTAGCTGTGCCCCGCGGTTTCACCCGCGTAACCTACTAGCCGAATGAGCTCAGTTGATATAAAATAAGCGCCTGTTAAAATAATGGGAGCAATATGTAGTACATCCGCGGTTGCTCCTGTTTCCGCAACATTTTTTGTTCCTGCTCTGCTCCTATTGGTCACAGCGCGATGTTTTATAGCCTATGTCCTATCTCAGGCTCTAGACTATCTGTGTACCAAATTTCATTACAATCGGTTCAGTAGTATTGGCGTGAAAGCCGGACAGACAGACAGAGATACTTTCGCAATTATAATATTAGTATGGACAAACCAGTTACAGGCACTTTTGAATTGTCAGAAGGTCGGTCAGTCAGTAAGATGAAGCTAGTCGCCCATTCCAAAGAGTAGGTACCTATGGAGAAGAACGGGCAAGAAACTCCATGGACACCATTTTAAATTGTCAAGCTATTGATAAAAATATTTGAATACATCATTCATTTTGAAATCAACCGTGTGAGAACGATGCAGAAATATATTGTACGCTTAAAGCGGCCATTGTGGAAAAAAAGAGTGGTTACGCGATTAACTGCTACACTGCTTTTGGCAGGTTTGACAGCCTCCGTGGCGTAGCGGTAGCGGACGCGGCCGCTGCGCAAAGTGGCGCGGGTTTGATCCCCGTACAGTGCAAGTATTTGTATGCATGAATATGAATATTTGCACTGGTCTGGTCGTGCCTCGGAAAGCACGTTAAGCCGTTGGTCCCGGTTGCCATACGAACGTCTAATCGCAGTCGTTACGGGTTGTTGGAGCCCTCAAAAGTCCAACAATTGGTCTAAGTGCAATGCTTCGATGTCGCCTTCGGGTTGTGGAGGTCAGACGGCAGTCGCTTCACGGAAAATGTCGAAGTTTAGCCATTTCAGCAGTTGGACTGGTAAAGCGGACCCCAGACTCCAAAGCTGAAAAAGGCTTCGGATGCAACTGTGATTAACGCTGAGATGATGATGATGATGATGACTGCTTGTGGCAGGTTTGATTCCCGTACGTAATAGTCGTACGGAACAAATCACACTCACGATACAGGAGTAATTTTCTCCCGACCAGGCCCTCTCTTTCTCTTTCTTTTTTCTCTCCAGGTTCTCTCTTGCGGCTTTTATGGCCTTGAATCTTCTTACTCCACAATTTATGGTCCTTATTTTCTTTCACAGGACACATCCCACGTCTCAGTAGTTACGGTCGGCAACGAAGAAGTGCGGGTTCGAGACTCGGCTGCGACACACATCGCGCTGGGTTCAGTCAGTACGCGGCTAAGTCCAGACAGCTTTGAGAGGTATGAATGTTATGTAGGAGTACATACAATGCCTCATACGAACAACGCGAAATCTAAGAAAGTCTCTACAATAAAGTATGTCTAACAACAAATACGTTCCACAGCAGGTCACAGTCAGACAGCGGCTCCGTAGCGTCGTCGTCGTCCCGCGTGCTGCAGGACGCTGACTCCCTGGCCACCACCGCCACCACCGCCTCACATCCCGACCTGCACCTCGCACATCTCAACCTTAACGTCAACGGTGGAGCCAGGTATTTACACCACATCATTTCAGCCGAAAGACGTCCACTACTGGACATAGGCCTCCCCCAAGGTTCTCCACGCCGACCGGTCCTGCGTCTCTCGCATCCAGCGGTTTCCCGCGACCTTCACCAGGTCGTCGGTCTACCTTATTTATTTATTTATATATTCTTTATTGTACACCAAACAAATATCGAATAAAACAATCAACACAAAAAAAGAAAACATACAATAGGCGGCCTTATCGCTAATGCGATCTCTTCCAGGCAACCAAAGAATGGACAGATTCTTCCGAACTACAAATGGGACTGTCGTTGGTGCAAATATTATTACTACAATATACTAATGTATGTATTTGTGTATCTAACACAAATACATACATATACATAAATAAATACATAGATACTGAACAGAACAAGTTAACAAATAAATTAGCGAAACAGTATTTGTTGGACGAAGATCATAACGACAAGTAGTGTTCCTTCACAAGTCTCTTGAATTCCTGCAACGACTGCGCACATTTTATTTCAATTGGCAATGCATTCCACAAACGAGGGGCCTGAACAGTGAAAGATTTATCAAGGAACGTTGTGGAATGCATAGGCATTTTGAGCTTTAAGTTATCTGATGACCTTAAAGATTTCGTATGTGAGTTGCACAGAAATTGAAAGCGATTCTTGAGATAAAGAGGGGTGAAAGGAGAAAAAAGCACATTATATAGAAGGGAAAGAATATGAGCATTCCGACGAAGGCAGGTAAGGAAGGTAGGAAGGTAACCACTTGCTTGAGCTTCACACGAAATTCGGATACATGGTCATATTTGCGCAGACCGAATATGAACCTTATACAAACATTTTGAAGTCGCTCAAGCTTATCTAGTTGGTCCTGGGTAAGATCAAGATAGCTGACATCAGCATAGTCAAGGATGGGTAGAAGAAGTGACTGTGCAAGCGCAATCTTGGTGGCAGTCGGTAGGAAATTACGTAATCTCTTCAGAGACGCAGCGGATGCAAATAGCTTCACACCACCGATAGCACCTTGGTTGGGGGGGAAATATAACATGGTGTAAAAATGATTAGAATCGATTCAGTTACATAGCGCTCTGCTCATCAAAATCAAGACCTGTATCTCTATTAACCTACGTAACAAATAAAAGTATTATTACTATTTGCTTTTTCTAAACAAACTGTATTCAGGTCTCGTATAAAGAAAAAATAACATTGTTTAGCTGTACCTTTGAAACAACAGGTAGTACCTATACCTACTGCTTATACAATATGTAAAGAAAACCCTGTCCGATCCGTGAAGGTATTGTTAGGTATCGATAACTGATTCTAATAATGCCCACAAAGACAGGCAAAACTTAAAAAAAAAATCCCCCTAAAAAAATAAATATTATTTCGCAAAAAGAGGTAACTTAATACATGTGCGGTAAACAACCCCTTGCGCGGGCGGCGGGGGGCAGGGCACGCGGCACCTGTGACGTAGTCGCGTCGCTATTCGCTTATAATAATACCGGTTTGTCACTTTTTTAAAAATTACCAAATTTCGGGGAAATTGGAATTAATTCCCGGGAAAAAAGGATTATTTCAAAATTCATTAGTATTGTTACTATGATGATTATGTAAAATTTTATATTATATTTGGTCAAGTGTTTACCTAACCTTTATTATCCATAAGGGTCGGACAGGGTTTTCTTTACATATTGTATATAGATATAATCTTACATCTATTAAATAACGAATCCCTTGTTACAGAGTAAGTACAGACCCGTCGGAGAACCTGGACAATGGCGAGCCCGTAGTGCTTAGAAGGAAGCAGCAGGACGGGCAGCCTGTCAACAGGATACAGAGGTAATTAGTTATATACACCATATAGACCATAACATCGGCTGCCGGCAGAAGTTACCACCCACCAGACAAAGTCTTGCCGCCAAGCGATTCGTCGTGTACCGGCATGATGTCTGGTGAAGTACGGAGGACGGGTCTGAGCAGTTGTGTTGCGATGTGTGCCGGGTACGATGCGCCAAATGTTGTTGTGTCGGGAGTTTGGTCTCCAGATCAATCTCCCTCTGGCGCAGCATCGTTGGTCGTGTTGTTGTGCTTAACATTGCATCTCCTCGCTCAACTGCCGTCTTCCTTCCTATTCACTAACCTTTTTAAGGCTTAATAAAGTAGCGCGCTTTACCATCAACGATTGCATCACTGCCTACCGGGGTCAAACACTAGTTTATGATAAAAAAAAATAATAATACCTTGTTTTCGACAGGTCAAAGGAAGACATCCACATGGCTAACCTGAAAAAGAAGACACGCAAACGAACGCGAAAGTTTGAGATAGATGGCGTTATGGTCACCACAACCACTTCCAAGGTAAGCTTTGTTGTACATCTAAATGCCAGCACATCACACTACTACAATCTGTCAGATTTTAGAGCTCATTAAGTCTCCTTATTAAGGCTCAAGGTTGTGTAGGAATATCTGACAGTTTGGTATAGCTTGACCTGCTGTCGTCCGTACATGGTAGACGTTACCTTCTGCGAAGCAGTGATGCTAGCAAAGGAGAAGGTCGCCACTTGCCGCCGGAGACGCCCGGGAGGGAGACAACATTGAACTCCCGGACATCGTAGGCTCGAGCTTGCGAGCGGTGAGCAGTGGGCAGCTTGCCGCCCGGTAAGGACCAGGCCCGAGCTGACGACGCCTCAAAAGCGATGTCAGCACAAAGTGACTCTGTCCACGAAGACCGATGCCTCCTGGGTCAGAGTTGCGGGTTGGTTAAAAAAGAAACCGCGGCCCTGGCGCACAGGCAAGTGAAGGAGCACGGCTGGGTTTCAGTCAGTAAAATTCATCCTAAAGATTTCGCATTTTAAATATTAGTATATACAATATGTAAAGAAAACCTTGTACGATCCGTGAAGGTATTGTTAAGTATTGATAACTGATTCTACTAATGCGCACAACGCCGGGCTAAACTGAAAAAAAAAGAGGTAATTTAATATATGTGCGGTAGGCAATACATGCGCGGGCGAAGGGGAGTAGGGCACGCGGTCGAGATTATTTCAAAATTCATTGGTATTGTTACTATTGATACGAATGGACCTTATGTCGATGGTATAAGGTTCAATATCGCGTGACATGCAGTGTGTCACTTTTCAGCCCTATATCCCCAGATCTAGACATTTTCTAGGTGCAATATAAAAACGCATTGCTAGACT
Organism: Sesamia nonagrioides; assembly: GCA_017933935.1. NCBI lineage: Eukaryota > Metazoa > Arthropoda > Insecta > Lepidoptera > Noctuidae > Sesamia > Sesamia nonagrioides. The sequence goes on from JADWQK010000407.1 coordinate 1,931,920, forward strand.
TAGGATGGCCTATCGAATGGTACAGGTCTCAACAATTTTGTCAACAAAGTGTCGACATCGAAATTTCCAGAAACCCGTTTCCGGGAATTACCGTAGGTACTTACTGAGTGTCCTCAAAGTTATGCGCTATTATTATTACGTCTAGAGGAATCTGGAATGTTCGATCAGCTGACCTATATATAGCGCCGTGACGCCGGCGCAGAGTCAGTCTGCATTCGACTAGCGATACGAAAACAGCGACAGATAAGAAGCGATCTTTGAGAATACCTACTGCGACAACTGTAACGAGAACTTTGAGTACTACGTGAAGTAACATCTGTAGTGTTATTGTGTGTTTACGACACGGACTTCGTGGACGTAAGGGAAGACTTCGGTGCAACGTCAGCCATATTCTACTTGTCATTGCCTACGATCGACTTTAGCTTCGTTGGCAATAAACTTCGCAACCCTTAACCGGCGTTTTAGTACCCCTAGCCCGTAACACTATGATGATAATGTAAAATTTGATATTTTATATGGTCATGTGTTTACCTAACCTTTATTATCCTTATGGATCGGACAGGGTTTTCTTTACATATTGTATAGTTTATAAGCAGGACATAATAATTGAAGTATAATTTTGTTATTTAATATACTAATTTAACTTGATATACATATTTTCTTTTTAGGTTATATGGGGCGACGAAGAGAGCGGTCGAACATGGGACGACCATGCGCTCCGTAAACAAGAACTGCGCGAGATCAAGATGCTGCAGAAGCAGGAGCAGAAGCAGTTCCAAGACCTTAACGCCAAAGAGAGCCAGTTCAGGGAACAGCAGGATAAGAGGTCAGTGTTGCTGCTTTTAACTATCATCATCATCATTTCAGCCGATATAAGTCCACTGTTGGACATAGATCTCCCCCAAGGGTCTCTACGACGATCGGTCCTGCGCCTCCCGCATTTTGTAGGGAGCCTACCCACGTTGCGTCTTTCGGACACCAAAGAAACAAACTTTTACGCAAGCAAACGCGGCCGCTGCGCAAGGAGGAGCGGGTTCGATCCCCGCGTAGTGCAAATATTTGTATGCATGAATATTTGCACTGGTCTGGTCGTGCCTCGGAAAGCACGTTAAGCCATTGGTCCCGGTTGCCATACGAACATCTAATGGCAGTCGTTACGGGTTGTTGGAGCCCTCAAAAGTACAACAAATGGTCTAACTGCAATGCTTCGATATCGCCTTCGGGTTGTGGAGGTCAGACGGCAGTCGCTTCGCGGAAAATATCGAAGTTTAGCCAAAATCAGCAGTTAGACTGGTAAAGCGGACCCCATACTCCGAAGCTGAAAAAGCTTCAGATGCGACTGGGATTAACGCTGAGAGGATGATGAGTTATATGGGCGCCCAAGCCAAGGTTCAATCCCGTTCGGACATGAGTTTTAATTAGTTTTCTGGGATGCGTTAATATGGCCGTTGAGTTCGTACTGAAGATAAGAGCACACTACGCTCTGTAGGTAGCGGAGTCAGGATTTAGAATTTAGGACGTGGGTAGGACACAGGAAATTGCAAGCTCAAACAAAGGATTAAGTAAGAAGTGTTCTTCCACAGGTTCGAAGCCGAACTGGTCTCTCTCGGCCGAGCACACGAATCAGACCTGGAAGCGTTGGCGAGAGCGCAACGAGCGGCCGCCGAGCGAGCGGAGCAACAACTAGAAGCGGAACTACGTCACGCCGCCAAACGGCTGCGGGCAGACCATGAGAGGGACCTCAGGCACTTTAGAGATACGCTCAAACAGGAGCTTAGATTACTTAAACAGGTACGTATTATAATATACAATATGTAAAGAAAACCCTGTCCGACCCATAAGGATAATAAAGGTTAGGTAAACACATGACCAAATCCATACTCGGTCTCAGTGGCGCAGCGGTCAACCCGCCTGCCTGCGACGTGGAGGCCCCGGGTTCGATCCCCGGCCAGGTCATGATGGGAAACGATCTTTTCCTAATTGTCCTGGGTCTTGGATGTTTATCTATATATGTATCTATTATAAAATATAGTATCGTTGAGTTAGTATCCCATAATACAAGTCTCGAACTTACTTTGGGGCTAGCTCGGTCTGTGTGATTTGTCTGCATACTAATATTATAAATGCGAAAGTAACTCTGTCTGTCTGTCTGTCTGTCTGTCTGTCTGTCTGTCTGTTACGCTTTCCCGCCTAAACCTCTCAACCAATTTTGATGAAATTTGGCACAGATAATCTTTGGGCCCTGAGAAAAAACATAGGCTACCTTTTATCCCGGAAAAATTTGATATTCCCGAGGGAAATCTAAAAAGCGCGATATAACCGAACACCAAGCGGGAGAAAACCACACAATCTTTAGACCCTGAGAAAGGACATAGGCTACCTTTTATCCCGGAAAAATTTGATGTTCCCGAGGGAAATCTAAAAAGCGCGATATAACCGAAATTTACGCGGGCGAAGCCGCGGGCGGAAAGCTAGTATAATATAAAATTTTACGTAATCATCACAGTAACAATACTAATGAATTTTGAAATAATCCTTTTTGCCCGGGAATTAATTCCATTTCCCCGAAATTTGGTAATTTTTAAAAAGTGACAACACCGGTATTATTATAAGCGAATAGCGACGCGACCACGTCACAGGTGCCGCGTGCCCTGCCCCCCGCCGCTCGCGGAATGGGGTTGCTTACAGCACATGTATTAAGTTACCTCTTTTTGCGAACTAATATTTATTTTTTTAGGGGGATTTTTTTTTAAGTTTAGCCTGTCTTTGTGGGCATTAGTAGAATCAGTTATCGATACCTAACAATACCTTCACGGATCGGACAGGGTTTTCTTTACATATTGTATAATAACAGGTCTAACTAACATCGACACACAAACGAGTACCATGGATCCAGTTCATGATTCTGAACTCCCCAGTGGTGGAATTTATCGTCGGCATTATCCTGATTTAAAAAAAAAGCGGTTTGCACGGCGGCACGCTTGCAACTTTCAAAGGTCGAGCCGTCACTTTTTTAAACACTGTGATTTCTGTAACCGCTCATTAACGACACAAATGACTATCATAATGTTATTAATGGCATGCGGCTTAGCCTTTTCGCGAAGTTTGATGATGACTTTATACGTGTAACCCTTTCCTTCTCTGTATAGGAAGTGGAACTAGTCGCCAAGGACCGTCGTAAGGAGGCGTATCGCGTGCGAAGGGCGCGACTTGACGCCGAGCATGCCGAACGGGAGCGAGCATTTGTGGCTGCGCTGGCTGACGCGGGAGACGCCGTGCTGAGAAGGATACACGACGCGCACCGCGACCGACAGGCGCTGGCCGACCGGCAGTACCTGCAGCAGCGGCACCAGGTCAGAACACCCATCTGAGTCTCTAGTGCGAGGTTTAAGGCCTCTGAGCGGCAGGATCTTATGCATAAAATCAAATGGACCGGTTCTCGAAAACAGAGGCGCGGCAGCGGGGCGGTGGCGGGCAGCGAGCGGTGTACTTTAAGTCAAGCGGTGATCGAGCGTTAGGAATAAATTTGAGTCAAAAAGATGTTACCGCCATTGTTCAGACATTACTTTCTCGAATAAAAACAAATATCTCGTCGACACAATCGTGAACAGAACACTACGCGGCTATAGTATCGCGCGATCTGCCCGCTAGTTTCGAAAACGGGTCTTTGATGCCCGCCCGGCTTCCGCGCCGCTGCCACCGCCGCTTCGATGCCCGCAAAATTCGAGGCAGAGGCCTAAGAGGTCTAGGTAGACCGCTGACCGAGTGTTGAACGCGTTAACGTAAATCAAACTCACATTAATCTAACAGATCGCTTTTAGCGATAATTTTTTCATTGTGTCTCCCTTTAACTACCTACATGTTAAGTGCGATTGAAGAGTATTATATTTTAATTTGAAAATTTTAGTAGCTGCCATCTTGGATTTTCTTTGTCGTGGGTGCTAAAATATACCTCACTCTTTTGTTTCCATCTAGGATTTTCTTCCCTTTGTAATACCTACATTATTATGTTCTGTGATTTATATGATGTACAGATTGAAGAGTATTCTATTCTAATTTGTATATTTTAGGTTCCGCCATCTTGGATTTTTTTTGTCGTGGATGCTAAAGTACACCTCACTATTCTGTCGTCATCTTGGATATTCTTTGTCGTGTGTGCTAAAATAGACCTCACTGTTCTATAGTCATCTTGGATTTTCAATTTCCAGGGTGCTAAAATGAATCTCATTATTTTGTCACCATCTTGGGTCGTAGATGGTAAAATAGACCTCACCATATTGTCGCCATCTTGGATTTCCATTTCAATCTCAATATTAGCTTCGACACCCTCGAAAATCATAGCATTTTTCTTTTTTTTTTTTTACAAATTTGTATTATATTAATACTTTTAAAACTAAGTTACTCTTATCAAGTAAGTATACCTAAGAAACCCGAAGATCGCCGAAGATTCCCAACTGCCCGAAGATTCCACTAGGGTTTGGCTGCAACATGATTATCTATGCGTTGCGAATGTTCCACAGAAAATCATGTTCCAGCCGAATTCTTGATGGACTGTCTGCGTGACGACTGCTGCGGGTTCAGCGAGGTGATATTGTACAGATGAAAGCAGGTCAATATGCCATAACATCGGCCGGCATAAGTTACCACCCACCAGACAAAGTCTTGCCGCCGATTCGTCGTGTTCCGGCATGATGTGTGGTGTAGCCGTACGGAGGACGGGACTGAGCAGCGATGTGTGCCGGGTACGATGCGACAAATGTTGTTGTGTCGGGAGTTTGGTCGTGGAGGGTCTCCAGATCAATCTCCCTCTGGCGCAGTATCGTTAGTCCGAAGATTTGCAACACTCAACTGGCAGTGAGCTGGGCACATTGCCCGTAGGACCAATGCCCGATGGGGCCGACGGGTTCTCGAGTGGCGACCACGTACCAGAAGACGCAGCGGGAAACTGGTCGTGGAGGGTCTCCAGATCAATCTCCCTCTGGCGCAGCATGGTTGGTCGTGTTGCTTAGGTAACAGTTTTCCGGCCCGTAATTTAGCGTATACCAAACTTTACTAACAAATTTCTCTCTTCACAGATAATGCGAACTCGAGAAGCAGCATTATGGGAGTTAGAAGAGAAACAGATCCACGAACGTCACCAGCTCGCGAAGAGACAGCTCAAAGACGAGTTCTTACTGCGGAGACATCAGATGCTGGTGCGGCATGATAAGGAGCTGGAGCAGATCAAAAGGTAAGCTTCATATTATCATCTGAGGGAGGGAGAGAACATCGGACTCCCGGACACCGTAGGCGCGGGCTTGCGGGTGGTGTGCAGTGGGCAGCTCGCTGACCGGTAAGGACCAGGCACAAGTCGACGACGCGTTCAAAGAGATGTCAGCACTAAGTGACGGGGTCCACGAGACGATGGGATGGCAATTTCAGTCTTAAAGTCCAGGTTTCCTCAAGATGTTTTTCTTCACCTTGTAAACAATCATTGGTGTCCAAGATGTACTTAGAAAGTACATATAACTTAGAAAAGTTACACTGGTACATGCCTGCCTGGATTTGAACCCGAACACTCATACTTGAGAGGCTGGGGTTTTATCCACTAAGCCACCACTACTCCATCCCATTAACTATCGCTGATTAAAACGTCACATTAATTCATTTCTGCGTTTTGCCGTGAAAGACGCACAAACAGACGTGTGTTTAGGTCGTCCGATATATTTATTTATAGAGTATTGTCAAATCTCAAAAATAAATTATTTAATTTATGGCGTGATGCATGTGACCATAATGGCGTACATAACATTGGCAGTTCATCAGCTCGAAGATGGAATACAATAATTAATTAAAAAATAAAGAATACTTAATGAAAACATACTTTGAAATTCTAATTTAGAAAATAATACGGTAAATTATTGGAATATTAATATGAATGTCACATAATGCTACTAAAGTCGAGATTTATAATATTAGTATGGATACATAATATAGAGTACTAGCGGCCGCCAGCGACTTCTCTCCGCTCCTATTAGTCGCAGCGTGATTTTATGTAGCCTAAAACCGTTCTGGATTAATGGGCTATCCAACGGAAAATATTTTTTCAAATCGGACCAGTAGTTCCCAAAATTAGCGCGTTCAAACAAACAAACAAATAAATTCTTCAGCTTCAGTATAGATTTTATTCTGTCTATTTGTCCACAGGAAAAACACCCGCAAAGAGGAGGAACTGGCCAAAGTACAGGCTCTGGAGAAGAGGTCTTTACCGAAGCGTATCCGTGCCGAGCAGAAAGCACGCGAGATGATGTTCCGCGAGTCACTACGGATCAGCTCCGTCAGCGTTAGTCACGAGGACGAGCGAGATCGGCTCAAGAAGGTAAGCGGCAGATTCATCATGTACCCCATTTTTAGAAAGTGGTGATGACAATACGACAATAAATTAAACATCGTGTACCTCAACACATTCTCAGTCTACCCATAAAAAAATCATATAAATATATCCATTAATTTAGTCACGAGAAACTGTTTTTCATTTTTCACATTTTCTACATGAATTTAATAATAATGGCGCGAAAAACAAGTCGGTACAGGAACGCGCTGTCGCCCGCTGATCGGAGGGCGTTGAACCAATATTTTAAAAGATGTTCTATTCCGTTTGCAATTTTATGCGATTTAGTTCGTTTGAAATTTTCATTTTTTTTATTTCTGATACTAGTTCTTTTTCTATTGTTCGGGATTGTTCCTATGAACCAGCATGGTCTGTGTTTTCATTTATTGTCGTATTGTCAGCACCACTCTGTATATAATTAAAATTGTAAGGAGATAGATTCAGCCTAAACTTAGTTATTATGTTGTTTTTTTTAATCGTTATCAACGTTTGGTCTGGTCGTGCCTCGGAAAACACGTTAAGCCGTTGGTCCCGGTTACCATACGAACATCTAATGGCTATCGTTACGGGTTGTTGGGAGTCCTCAAAAGTCCAACAATAGGTCTAACTGTAATGCTGTGATATCGCCTTCGGGTTGTAGAGGTCAGACGGCAGTCGCTTCACGGAAAATATCGAAGTTTAGCCAAAATCAGCAGTTAGACTTGTAAAGTAGACCCCAGACTCCAAAGCTGAAAAAGCTTTTATGATTAAAGCTGAGATGATGCTGATTATTTTAATATTACCTCTGGAGTTGTTAACGTTTCGAATTTCGAAAATTTATGCTGGACATCGCTGTTTATATGAACTGCTTTAAAGTACTTAAAGCTAACGCAAATAAAGTATGGTATAGTATAATTTGTGTAAAAGGGAGTGTTATAGATTATTATATAGATTGTCGACCTCCGTGACGCAGCGGTCAACTCCCCTGCCTGCGACGTGGAGGCCCCGGGCTCGATCCCCGGCCAGGTCATGATGGAAAACGATCTTTTCCTGATTGGCCTGGGTCTTGGATGTTTATACAATATGTAAAGAAAACCCTGTCCGATCCGTGAAGGTATTGTTAGGAATCGATTACTGATTCTACTAATGCCGACAAAGCCGCACTAAAGTTTAAAAAAAATCCCCCTAAAAAATAAATATTATTTTGAAAAAAGAGGTAACTTAATACATGTACGGTAGAACACCCTTCCGCGGGCGACGGGGGGCAGGGCATGCGACGCGTGGTCGAATCGCATAAGCGTACCGTCAAAATGGTGTTGTCACTTTTTTAAAAATAACCAAATATCGGGGAAGTTGGAATTAATTCGCGGGAAAAAAGATTGTTTTAAAATTCATTAGTATTGTTACTATGATGATTATGTAAAATTTTATATTATATTTGGTCAAGTGTTTACCTAACCTTTATTATCCTTATGGGTCGGACAGGGTTTTCTTTACATATTGTATATATATGTATCCACTAGCTTTCCGCCCGCGGCTTCGCCCGCGTGGAGTTCGGTTATATGGCGCTTTTTAGATTTCCCTCGGGAACATCAAATTTATCCGGGATAAAAGGTAGCCTATGTTCTTTCTCAGGGTCTAAAGATTGTCTGTGCCAATTTTCATCAAAATCGGTTGAGAGGTTTAAGCGGGAAAGCGTAACAGACAGACAGAGTTACTTTCGCATTTATAATATTAGTATGGATCATAAATATAGTATCGTTGAGTTAGTATCCCATAACACAAGTCTCGAACTTACTTTGGGGCTAGCTCAATCTGTGTGATTTATATAAAAAAAATATATATATAAAATTCGCCTATATGATGAGAATGGTTGGGAACTAATCGTGGTGATTATCGACCTTAGTGTAAATCCCTCATTAGATTTTGTTTATACAGTATGTTAAATAACAGAGGGCGTTCCCTTAAACTCGTTAATATATATCATTAATAGATTAAAATAAAAATATCAGCATAGAACAATAAGCATAAAAAAATCCGAATAAAAAAAAATTCTAATTGGAAATAAATTTGAAACCTCCTGTTTTAAATCAAAATAGTAGTCGTCATGTATAAATAAATTGCGACGTTGCCGTCTTTCATGTTCGCGTGTACAGTCTGTTTCTTTTACATGTCAATTTAAAATTTTTATTGAATATTTTCTTTAGCATGTATGTATGCTATACTATTTCGGGTTAACGGGAACGCCCTCTGTTAGTTAACATACTGTATATATACATTTTTCTTTCCTTGTAGTTCCAAGAGAATGAAAAGCGTCGCTACCGAGCGGAGCAACAACGTCTTGCGACGAAACACGCCAAAGCGAGGGAGGAGCTTAAGGCGGCTGGCGAGGTAACCACATCTTCATCTCTCTTGTATTCTTATGTAACGTGTAACTGACAGGGTATACAACATCGACCTCCCGGCCACCGTAGGTGCCGGCCTACGGACGGTGAGCAGTGGGTAGCTCATCGCCCGGTGCGCGATAGCGCGTTGTGTTTCACGCGAAACGCAAAGAGATGTCAGCATATCATGACGGGCTCCACGAAGACCGATGCCTCTTGGGTCAGGGTTGCGGGTTGGTTAAACAAGAAACCGTGGCCCTGGGGCACAGGCAAGTGAAGAAACGCGGGTGGGTTTTAGTCAGTCTGACACGCCCTTCCGCTCCGCCCAGAGCGGGAGAGGTCATTTGATGATTTCCCAAAAAAGGGTCTACAACGTTGTTCTTTGTATATGCAAAACCCGAAACATGTGTCCAGTATTTTTAGTAAAGATATGTACAAAATTTCAAAAAGCTATCATGAAGAACCACAAAGTTATGAGCTTGTTATGTTACTTGGTTGTTCCAACAAAAATTTGTTCAACGCGCCGCTCGCCGCCCGCGCCTGTGGTGACGGATCTGCTGTGAACTGTGTTGTGCGCTCGGTAACCACACTGCAACACTTTTTTAAATATGTTCGGGAAAAACATAACATGGTGTAAAAAATATCATCTGGTTTCAAAAATACCGTTGTATATACGGTGTATCTGACATCGACGCACAAACGAGTACCATGGATCCAGTACATGATTCTGAACCCCCCAGTGGTGGAAATTTTCATCGGCTTTTACCAGATTAAAAAAAAAGCTGTTTTTTTCACTTTAGACCGTTCATAATTGCTACACTTTTATAACCCAATAAGATTTTAAAGTAAAAATTAATTAATTCGCTAATTACACAAAAAAGTGCAATGTGAACAAAACTCTAAAAACTATCCATTCAGCTGATTTAATAGAGTTCACATCAGGGGTCAACGTCATACCTACAAACGAACGCGGCGGCACGCTTGCAGCGTTCAAAGGCCGAGCCGACACTTTTTTAAAACACTAAATTCTGTAACCGTTCATTAACGCCATGAATGACTATCATAATTTTATTAGTGGCATGCGGTCTAGCCGTTCCGCGAAGTTTGTGTTACGGTGTCAGATACATCCTGTATACATATGTCCAGACGACAGCAGCTCCACCTTTCGCTTCCTTGTGGGGGTGTTCCTTTCTGGGAAGATGGATGGGGAAGATATGTATACCCTACATTAATATCCCTTACGAAGATGATTACGACTTTCCAATCTACTTTTCCACCATGCAGGCCCTACTCCGCGAGCTGGAGCAGTACCAGAACGAGAAACGGAAAGCCCTGATGAACCACGAGGGTAACAAGATGAAGGCTGTTGAGGAGAGGTACTCCCAGGAGCTGAAGGAGTGGCGCGCTACCCTCGGGGACAGGAAACAGGTGAGTGGTTTTGTAGTTTGTGAGGGGGGATCAGAGAAAGGGGGAGGGAGAGTGACTGCATTTTAACGTCTGGTTATAAAAAAAAAACAGTCGTGGGAATGACCGGCAGAAGTGAAAACTGAAATCAGTATTATAAAGAAGAACAAAAAGTTGTAGCCTTTGTATACAATAAGTAAAGAAAGCCCTGTCCGATCCGTGAAGGTATTGTTAGGTATCGATAACTGATTCTACTAATGCCTACAAAGCCGGGCTAAACTGAAAAAAGACCTGAAATAATAAATATTATTTCGCAAAAAGAGGTAATACATGTGCGGTAGGCAATACATGCGGAGGTGAAGGGGGCAAAGCACGCGGTCGCGTCGCTATTCGCTCACAATAATACCGTCCAAAATGGTGTTGTCACTTTTTTTTTAAATATCTAATTTTGGGGAAGTTGGAATTAATTCGCGGAATAAAAAAGAATATTTTAAAATTACTATGACGATTATGTAAAATTTCATATTATATTTGGTCAAGTGTTTACCTAACCTTCATTATCCTTATGGGTCGGACGGGGTTTTCTTTACATATTGTATATTATACATACACAGTATGTACGACACAGTTGGCGCAGTGTCTTAGCGATCGACTGCTGCGCTGCGTGTCGCGGGTTCGATTCCCGCATGGAACAAATACTTGGTAGTCTACAGGTAGTTGTTCCGGATCTGGCTTTTATGTATCAGAATTTAAATGTTTGTAAATGCTGGGTGCATCTGCAATACTGGAGAAATTCCTAGAGTGGGGAAGCAAAAAAAAAAAAAAAAAAATTCGCTAACTGCGAATTTACCTTAGAACATTTTTTCTAGATACACTTGGATAGTTAAATGATTGCAATAGCTCGAGTATCGTATCCCATTTTTTTAAATATTAATTTGATGGCTAAACTTAATACTTGGATATTTTAAAACAATACAATATGTAAAGAAAACCCTGTCCGACCCATAAGGATGATGATTATGTAAGTGTTTACCTAAACTTTATTAGGTTAGGTAAACACTTGACCAAATATAATATAAAATTTTACATAATCATCATAGTAACAATACTAATGAATATTGAAATAATCCTTTTTTCCCGGGAGTTAATTCAAATTTCCCCGAAATTTGGTAATTTTAAAAAAAGTGACAACACCGTTATTATTATGAAGGAATCGCGACGCGACCACGTGCCGCGTGCCCTGCCCCCCGCCCCCCGCAATAGGGTTGCTTACCGCACATAAGTTAAGTTAGCTCTTTTTGCGAAAGAGTATTTATTTTTTTAGGGGGATAAGTTTAACCCGGCTTTGTACCCATTAGTAGAATCAGTTATCGATACCTAACAATACCTTCACGGATCGGACAGGGTTTTCTTTACATATTGTATATTTCAATACCGTCAGTATCATACATGTTATTTGGAAATTCTAAACTTATTAGGAGGCATGTTTTGTAATTAGCTTGCTTATGATATGGGCGGAGTATGTGCATGTGTTTGTTATAAATATTTAAAAGGAATGGATTTACTACTAACTAAGCATTTGGCATACATACTAACACAACTAAAGTTATACATAACAATATGTGAAAATCTATCTGTGTAACGAATTAATAAAGCTATTATTATTATTAAGCATTTGGCATTGAGCACGGCACCATTAAACACGATTTTTTTTTATTTCTGAATTGTTTATCTGTTTTCTACAACATTAATTTTTGTTTCGAAACCGGAAACACGTGTCCAGTATTTTTAAGTTAAGAATCTATGTACAAAATTTCAAAAACATGTCATGAAAAACCACAAAGTTATCGAGCTTGGTGTCCTACTTGGCTGTCCCAACAAAAATATGGTGGTATGGCGAGCCCGGTGCGTTGACCTCTGGCGTCAGCTGTTGCGCGAGCTCGGAGTACTACTATCTACCGTGCGCGCTCGGTAATTACAGTGCAACGATTTCTAAATGTATTGGGGGAAAAATAACAAGGTGTAAAAATGATTAGAATCGATTCAGTTGCTTATACCACAGATTACAGAATACTCTTATACTTCTTCTTCAGCCTATAGATGTCCACTGCTGGACAAAGGCCTCCCCCAAGGCTTTCCACGCCGACCGGTCTTGTGGTGCCCGCATCCATCGGCTTCCCGCGACCTTCACAAGATCATCGGTCCACCTTGTTGGGGGCCTCCCTACGCTGCGTCTTCCAGTACGTGGCCGCCACCCCAGAACCTTACTGCCCCATCGGCCATCGGTTCTACGAGCAATGTGCCCTGCCCACTGCTACTTAAGTTTAGCGACTCTTATACTGAACAAACTATATTCAGGTTTCATATAAAGTCAAAATTAAGGACGCTTTTAACATGCACATCTCTCTGCATCGTCCTTTTTTTTTGTTCTGGTTGGGAAGTCATCAAATGATCTCTCCCGATCTGGGTGGAGTGGAAGAGCGTGTCAGACTGACTAAAACCCACCCGTGTTTCTTCACTTGCCCATGCGCCAGGGCTACGGTTTCGTTTTTAACCACCCTGCAACCCTGACCTAGGAGGCATCGGTCTTCGTGGACCCCGTCACGATGTATTGGAATCTGACGAACCGGGCTTGGTCCTTACCAGACAGCGATCCGCCTGATTTGTTTATTAGATTTTCAACTTTATCTCTAAAGCATTAAGGCTCAATGTTGATTGGGAATATATTTGACAGTTTTTGTTAGCTTGAACTGCTGTCGTTTGTATAAGGTTTTTATAATACTGCTGATTTTTTTTTAAATTTTGTTAGTAAAACCATTCCTTTTAAGTAAGTGTGCATGTTTGTTCATAGCTTGATTGATAACTAATAATGCGTGGTGGTGGGATATGGAGAACTTACTAAATAGTAAGATATAATAGTACTTTTGAGTTCTGAAACGTGTTTTTTGCGTTAAGATGGGTACTAGGAAACCGGTTACGAAGTCATTCGAGTCACTGTTTACAGTATTTAGTAACTTTGACTAAAGACCGTATTCCTCAACATCCATGTTCAATAGAAACCGACCAACCGTTCAAACGATTTTTAATGCGTTGGTGACGTAACAAGTACACGGTTGGTGAAGTTGCTGAGTGATTGGGTGCTGCGTTGCTTGTCGCGGTTTTGATTGCCACATAGGATAATTATTTGTATTGCCTACAGATAGTTGTTCCAAGTTTGGATGTTTGTGTATAGTCAGTTTAAAACTTTGTAAACGCATCCACGATACAAGAGTAATTCATAATGTGGGGCAAGCGTTTAAAAAAAAAAAACGGTCAAAGATCTCAGATACGTTAGTAAACCTTGTAATTAAAAAAAAACATGTTGCCCCTCACTCGGAATTAAACAAACTCCTGTATCGTGGGTGCGTTTACAAACATTAACTCACACACCCAAACGACCAGCCCCCGAACAAATAACTGAAGGCCATACAAATATTAGTTCCGTGCGGGGATCGATCCCGCGACACGCAGCGCAGTAGTCGACCACTCAACCACTGCACCAACCGTACAACAAACCGTGCAAACAGCAACACGTTTCAGAATTCATGTTTTATAAATACACGTTGTACTCGTCCAGTGGCGTCTTAGGCCTTAGAACCTCGAATCCAGAAACTAAACAACACCCTAATTCTAAACAGACCATCATAAAATCCTTCGAGAAGCAACTGGATGATCACGAGAAAAAGTTTGGAATACCGATCCCCGATCGTGGGGTCTACCTAAACGCGCCTTGGCCCAAAAACGTTCTACAGCATGTCCTCAGCGCTTACCACCAACGCACGTCCTTCATCGGGTCCTTATCGAGATCCAGGACTAGTCTGAACTTCATATCAGCTGCTAACACTCCTAGCTTGGACAGGAGGAGAAGTATTAGCCCAAGCAGAGCTACGAAGTCAGCTGCTGCAAGTGCAAACAGCACGACCAAACGGGGAAAATTGACTAAAGCACAACGCTACGCTTCAACTTCCAACTTGAAGTTAGTCTCTGATAAAATCTCCGGATTCTCAGTCTTCAACCAAAGCGATGACTGGAGAGAACCCATTATGGCATACGGAAACGACAGACAGATAAAAGAAGAAATTGAACGTCCCAAAGATAAGAAATTAAACCGACAATCCATGTCGGAACATTTGCTAAAAGCAGATAAAGCCCAAACGATGAAACGCAGCATTTCGCAGCAGAGTCTCAAACAAGACCGCGCTTTAGAAGCTGTCATGATTGACCTACCTTCGCTGGAGACTTCTTACAACACCATGAAGAGCGAGTGCAGTGACAGCACGTACACCATAGACTCAAATGACGATCTAGAAACGCATTTCAGTCGATGGGGACCCGTTAGAGGATCGAATAGCTATTCGAATACTGAAGTCCCTGTGAGTCAGCTATCGACTTTGAATATTAGGAAATCGATCATAAATGATAAGACGCAAGGGCCCCAGGATTCTAATGTCTAGTTTCTTTTTGGATGTGGGAGTGTCTTGACCTCTCTTTAAGTAGGTTGCTTTTCAGTATGTAGATATGAACCTAGATGATATATTAGTACTCTGGTTCTAACCAGAAGGCGGATTTTGCAATAGAAAGATCTGGACGAGACTCTATAGTGATGACGGGAGCTGGTTTCCAACAGCATAATAGGGTAGTTGACAAAAAAAAAAAAAAACTAATTAGTCCGTCAGTCAGATTTCCAATACTAGACACGTATTTTTTCGTTTTTCATAAAAACAAAAAATGAAGACGACACAGTGCGTTGAATACTCTTGTGACGTCACTGCACGCTACACTTTTTAGCGAGCAGTGACGTTACTAGCCACCACTTTGATGCCTTTTATATTTGTCAATTTTTATTAATTTGATAAAACAAAATATATGTATCCGATATTTTTCTATAATCTGAATGACGGACTAAATAGAATCAATTTTTTTTTACCCAGGAAACATTCCTTATGCAAAGATAGTCGAAGATTTAACACATCAGAATCAGCTTTTTTAATATTAATAGTTTTTCTCTCCTTAAGCATATTTACTTTTGATCAAATACGCCAAATTCACTTGGCGTATTTGCCCCAATGTTGGCTATAAGCCCGATCTAATGTTTCTATGTCTTATACAAATATTTTTCATATAGTTGTGCTAAAATTAGCTATACTTATACTAAGATATATGATCAGTACTCACATTACTGCTACATACATTTTTATAAAAAAAAAACAGTGTGCCCGATTTTGCATCATCAGCAAGAAATCAAACGATCCTTACCCCCTTTAAGGGATGACATTCCAAAAATCCTCTTATTACTCTTTCGTTATGCGAAGAATTCTTTTGCAAAATTTCATGCTTTTAAATAGAGCGGTCTTTCAGTGAATACTTCAATTGTCAATTTCTTTCTGACTTTTGTCTGTTTCGACGCTGCCAACCAATATTTTTATTCGGAAGCATTTATTTGATTAGATTATCCTCAGCACTATACAGAGTGGTGCTGACAATACGACAATAAATGAAAACACGAACAATGCTGGTTCATAGAAATAATCCTAAACCACAGAAAAACAGCTGCAATCAAAAATAAAAAAATGAAAATTTCAAATAAACTAAATCGCATCAACATGCAAACGGAATAGAACATCCTTTAAAAATATTGGTTCACTGACCTCCGATCGGCGACAGCGCGATCCTGTATCGACTTGCTTTTTTCGCGCTATTATTATTAGGCCGCTGCCTCGAATCTTGCGGGCAGCGGGGCGGCGGCGGCAGCGGCGCGGGAGCCGAGCGGGCATCGAAGACCCATTCTCGAAACTAGCGACCAGATTGCGCGTCACTATAGCCGCGTAGTGTTGTGTTCACGATTGTGTCGACGAGATATTTGTTTTTATTCGGGAAAGAAATGTCTGAACAATGGCGGCAACATCTTTTTGATTCAAATTTATTCCTATCGCTCGATCACCGCTCGCTGCCCGCCCGCCGTCCGCAAGATTCGAGCGCGAAAAGTACACCGCTTGCTACCCGCCGCCGCTCGCTGCCGCGCCGCTGTTTTCGAGAACCGGTCCGTTTGATTGTACGCATAAGATCTTGCCGCTCACTCACCGCCGCCGCCGCCGCCCCGCTGCCCCGCTGCCCCGCTGCCCGCAAAGTTCGAGGCAGCGGCCTTAAAGTTTGGTACCGCAGGATGCGGCGGTCATTAACCTGTAAGCGCTTCCTTATCAACATGTACATCATGTAGAAATGTGAAAAATGAAAAATAATTTCCTGTGACTAAACTAATGGATATATTTATATGATTTTTAATGGGTAGACTGAGAATGTGTTGAGGTACATGATGTTTAATTTATTGTCGTATTGTCAGCACCACTCTGTAGATTCAAACTGTTGCACACAGGATATTAGATTGTATTTAGCAGTTATAATAGCCTTATGATGCTGTGCCTACACCGCTGTCATCCCGATCCTTAACCAGAAAATCTGAATTAATGACGCGAATAAGACCGACATGTTAAAATAATGGTGATTACTCACTCCCGCATCCAAAATTGTATAAAAAGCATGTTTTTTTAAACATATTGGCATGTATTTCAAATTGTATAGTATTATTTTGGGTTTTTAAGTGTTTTTGCATTGTATGTATATAAATGTCGACTTATTTACCTTTGTGCCAAAAATTTTACCTAATTCAAAGCAGTATTTTTTTAAGAGTAAGCATATTTTTTTTCTATGATATACAGCGTGATGTCAATTTTTAAAGAGCGCTATGCTATAGGGGGTTGTCTTTTTAGAATAATAAATTGTGATTGGCTAAACTGCTTCAGTTTAAGAATTGACATTGCACTAAAAATTATAATACTTCTTCTTAACCAATTTCAAAATTGGAGGAGGTACTTTTTAAATTATCTACCTACATGTAAAAACACGACAGTCTTTATGTTTAAGATTTATATTAATGCTTAAATCTACTAACTCTCTTTTTTAAATACTTATTTCTCTTATATTACTAATACTTTACTATTGTATAAACTTTCAAGACACTCTTTTTTTTTTACCTTGACTTTGACGTTAGAAAAAGATGGCGACTGTAATAAGAACATAATTGTAGGTTTCAACTTATTTTTTTTACAAATAATAAATTTGTATGTAATAATTACTAAGAAGTTTTTATTACGAAGTCAATTTTGAACCCTCTGTTTAGTGTCGAAGAGTCGAAAATGCAACTGTGTAATTTTTTGAATAACCCAGGACGTTAGGTTTTCATTGCTCGAATCAACGTGAATAGTTGAAGTGGTTTCGCGGGGAAAAACCGCCCGTGGATACGAGACTTCTCCATTATCTTCCAATTTACATAATATTAAGTCATATTAACGTCTAAAATACTTCCAATATCGGAAACAAGTCTTCTAAATAATATGAATCGTAAAACGATCATTGTAATAATCATTTATTGTCACAAACTTGCCATTAGACGTCTGATGGAGGCACTAGCCGCTACTACCCCATTCAGGTCACTGCAGGTCAGGTCCACTGCTGGACAAAGGCCTCGCCAAACTTGGGAGGGTTTGCCATAATCCCCACGCCTGGCAGGCGGATTGCGGATCGCAGCAATTTGATATTTTACGAAAGAAGCGATATTTAAATTAGACATATTAACAAACCTTTTTTACAATCCGTTTAACCGATTTTGAATTCTATTTCGTGCGTGTGGAGGGAGAATTTGGGGTGATTATTAGTTGTCATTGACTCTTGTTGACTAGAGTCGCTAAGCTTTTGCAGTTTAGCAATCTATGGCCCCGATGCGCTTATTAATAAAGTAAATAGGTGGTAGGCCACAACATCAGCCGCCGGCATAAGTTACCACCCACTAGACAAAGTCATGCCGCCAAGCGATTCGTCGTGTTCCGGCATGATGTCTAGTGAAGCCGTACGGAGGACGGGTCTGAGCAGTTGTGTTGCGATGTACGTGCTGGGTACGATGCGCGGAATGGTGTTGTGTCGGAAGTTTGGTTGTGGAGGCCTCCAGATCAATCTCCCTCTGGCGCAGCATCGTTGGTCGTGTTGTTGGGTTTAACATTGCATCACCGCGCTCAACTGCCGTTTTCCTTCCTATATACTCAGTTCTTTTGAGTGAATAGGCTTAATAAACTAGCACGCCTTACCATCAACGATTGCATCACTGATTACCATCAGGCGGGATTGCAGTCAAGCGCTAGTCTGTAATTCATAAAAAAAAAATAAAAAAATAAATAATAATAATAATTTAAGTTTAGTGCTGTTTTTCTCTTTCTGTTTCATTAAGAGAAGGACAGAAGATGAAAATTACTGTAGTCTTGTCACTGCCGCCCCTGACGTATGTTCATTTAATATCATGACTTACGGGACCGAGACGTGGACACTAAAGGTCAGACTAGTCCATAAGTTTAAAGCCGCTCAGCGAGCTATGGAGCGGGCTATGTTGGGCGTCTCTCTAAAGGACCGCATCAGAAATGAGGTGATCCGACAGAGGACCAAACTCACCGACATAGCTGAGAGCATTAGCAAGCTGAAGTGGCAATATGCTGGTCACATATGCCGCAGGACCGACAACCGTTGGGGTAAACGAGTCCTCGAGTGGAGACCGCGTCTCGGCAAACGTAGCGTAGGACGCCCTTGGGCGAGATGGAGCGACGACATCAAAAAGGTGGCTGGTAGTGGCTGGCGGAGAACTGCTCAGGATCGAGCTTGTTGGCGTGCCATGGAAGAGGCCTATGTCCAGCATTGGACGAGTAGAAGCTGATGACTAAGTTGATGATGATGACGTATGTTTAGTCGTGGTTTTAATCGCGTCTAAACTGTCTATCATCATCATTTCAGCCGAAAGACGTTCTCTGCTGGACATAGGCCTCCTCCAAGGATCTCCACGACGACCGGTCCTGCGCTTCCCGCATCCAGTGGTTTCCCGCGACCTACAATAGGTCGTCGGTCCACTATGTCGTGTCCTACCCACGCTGCGTCTTCCTGTGCGTGGTCGCCACTCGAGAATCCGTCGGTCCCATCGGGCAACGGTCCTACGGGCAATGTGGCCAGCCCACTGCCACTTTAGTGTTAATTCTTCGGGCTATGTCGGTTACTCTTGTTCTTCTGCGGATCTCCTCATTCCTGATCCGCTACACTGTCTACAACTGTCTATGGAGTGTCTAATTTAACAAGACTAAACTAATATGTTATCTTCTATCCTTTTCTAAATGAAATAAAAAGATAAAAATGCACTTAACTTAAAATTTGTTTAGTTCGTAAGCAAGATAATAGGCGCCTGGCTTATAGGTTTATAAAATAAAATAAGTAGGGACCACAGGCTATTTGACAGTATGAAATTTTTTGTGATTATTTGCTTTAAATGCATAAAATGAGGGTGTTTTATGTCATTTACATGAGTTTTAATAAAAATAATAACAATTAATATATCCAAAAACACAAAAAGATGTTTGGCATTTGGTTTCTCGCGCCACTTAATGTGAAACGATCCGGATTGGCTAATGTCACGATGACGTCGTACGCGCATCAGCACTTGTTGTTGTTCTGTGTTCTCAGGTGTTTTAGCGTTTTTAGAAGATTTTTAAGGATATTTGGAGCGATTTGTGGTATATTTTTGTTTTCTGACTGACAAATAACGGATAAACACGAACACCACGGCGGAACTGATAATCGTTTATAATTTTGCGACGTCACTTAAAAAGCGCGACGCCATTTTGCTGAATAAAGCGTTTCGGCGGCTTATTTGAATATTGAATTTTTATTAGCATGTTTTTACGAAATACGGATTTAAAATTAAGAAAAAACTTTTGGTGAACTTCTTAACCGCAACCAAGTAATTCAAGATAGAAATTGTAAATGTGTCAAATAGCCTATTGTGTGCCTCCACCTCCATTAGTAAGCGTACTACCCACCAAACCACGGTCCGGCGGCACAGCATGCCGACACAAACCGGCCGCTTATGTTGAAAGAAGCATGTCGGCAACCATCGCCCGCGCGTGTTGCGCTTGCCGGTGCCTAGCGTACGCAAACGCTCAGTAAGCTCAGTTGCCCGTCGACATTTCAGTTGTAGTAACGTGCTAGTATTTTAACTGCCAAATAAGTTTCTGATGTCGAGCCGCCGGCAAGGTTTTACGACTTGCAATAACTAAAGCCGACAACCTAGCCCGCCGGCAAAATGTTGCCGATATATGCCGCCGGGCTTTGGTATGTAGAGCGCTTTATACTTACAGCGAACTTCCAATAATTAGCCAAATAACTTCGCTTCCGTAGTATTTATTAATAGAATTAAAATTTAATATAAAATTAATCGTGAGATACGTTATTGAAAATCCAAAGGAGCCAAAAAAAAATCGTTGCTTGTAAACGTGGTTCGGGCAATTACGTAATAAATTATCAATCGGCTTTATTATGACAGTTCAACAACATTCATTGCGCTGTTCACGTGTTGCAGAGACACTTTTTTCGTACTTATGCAGCAATGGTTTAGAAATTTGCTTCAAAATAATGCAGATTTCGATTGATAGTGTGATTGAAAATGATGTAGATTTCGATTAATGATGTTACAGTAGTCGAGCATAACAATTAGGGTGCAGACTTTAGGGTCTATTTTCCGACAAATAATTGGGCGGTTGACTAAAATTTTTTCCAAATGCTGATTGCTTGGCGAAATGGTTACGGCGTAGATACATACTTATAGACGCTATTTCGGCATACTTGTCCGCTATTTCGGCGTACTTATAGATGTTATTTCGGCGTACTTATAGACGTTATTTCCGCGTACTTATAGACGTTATTTCGGCGTACTTATAGACGCTATTTCAGCGTACTAATAGACGCTATTTCGGCGTAATTGTAGACGCTATTTCGGCGTACTTATAGACGTTATTTCGGCGTACTTATAGACGCTATTTCGGCGAAATATACAGCAATACTTAGCTAGTAGATTCGATGTGCCTCAATCAAGTCTTAGGTTAGATAAAATATATTTAAAAAGTTGAATTTGATAATTTTAATAGATTTATATTTATTTGCTGATACTTTCAATAGAATAATGAGGTTAACCTAAAAATAAATACGAAAATCATGTCCACGTGTTGTTGGATTTATCAAATAAAAGATATAATCACGATAAATTCACATGCATAACTCTTCTTATATCATCAACTAATTGAAATATTATTTTTACGTGACATCTGAATTTTGATACAAAACCAAGATGGCTCCGCGTAACTGAAAAGCGTGTTTTTTTTTTGTACATTGCTATAAAATCTCTTCCATATATACGTTACATACGTTGATATAGTGCATAGCCCCTGATAAAGATAATAATTGTATTTTTCTACGATAAAATACCGTCATCGAATCGGTTCATGCTAATCTAACGAGTTATTTATATAAAGATAGATGTAGCAAAAATGAATAATGCGTTTAAAAGCTGATGTTTGTAATCATCTAGTATTAAAAAAGACTTGTAAATGTTGGATTTAATGAGTCCTCTTTTAAACGAAGATTTTGGAGGTGTATTTATTGGCTTTATCTGTAGTAGGTAAACCAGAGAATATTTGCGCTTCGGTAATCTTCGTTTTTTTTCCGAATGAGCACGAACATAGTGTTACTAAAGAGTAAAAGCTTCTAAGTTTTTTGCTGTCGCACTTTGTCTGCAATCAAGTAGACATTTGTGACACGCGAAAATTCGCCTTGCTATAGACACTTCATATATCTGTCAAAAAATGACAGTTGTTGTGTCAATACAAAGTCCAGCCTATTAACCTACGTAGACGATACTTAAACATTCCAAAAAACATACGTTACGCTGTAGTCGAGAATTTACGAGTTAGGATTTAAGAAGGGAATCGAGTAGCAAACTTTAGACTCGATTTTATAAATAATTTTCTAACAATTATTACATTGTACAAAATACTTCATTTTATAATGTTTATTGTAAATTAATTCTAAATATATTTTGTCCTTTTGAAGATATTTTATTATTAATATTAGATTCTATTGTTATTAGAAAAATCGTTTTTAAATAATTGGCTGTTTCATCACTTTTGAATAGTATTTGTGTGTACATACTTTAAAGATATTGTTAGTGTCGCAATGGCTCTGGGTTTTAGAAAGAATGAAAGAAAAATAAACAGTATTTACAGTAAGGGTCAAAGGGCATTACCACTTTTGAATTTTATTGTACTAACAATAAATGTCAAAAGTGGTACTCCACTTTTGACCCTTACTGTAAAAGTTTCTTTGTGGGTGTCAAACTTAGGACGAAACTTATAGTAAGGGTCCAAAGTGCATTACCACTTTTGAACTTTATTGCAATAACAATAAGTGTCAAAAGTGGTACTTCACTTTTGACCCGCTACTGTAAATAGAAACCACCGTATTTAGTACGAAAACTAATATGTTTAAAAAAAGAAAAGCTGTATAGTGATGGAACAGTCGCAAAAATAAAGTTTTAAAATTGCCTCAATAACAAAGTAATTTTATGTGTTATCACAGAACATCAGTCAATAAAAACTGATTAGGGAGTCTGTTGTAAAATGTCTCGTTTGGTTGATAATCACAAAACAGGGAGACGGTACAGACGATAGCTAGTCAAGCTACCGGAAACTCTCAAATATTCCCAATCAACATTAAAGCTTTAGAGCCTTAATGCTTTAGAGGTAAAGTTGAAAATCTGACAAATTGTAGGTAGTAGCTTGACGTGCTATCGTCTGTACTTCGGCCGCTGATAGAGGAGGCAGTATTGTTAACACTTACCGTGCAAGTTATGTGCGTGGGCGCACGGTTACTTGACTCTAATGTCCTCCATGGAGAGTTGAAAATTTAGTGCCAGATAATATCACGAATTTTATTATAACTTAGACGCTCGCGACGATTCCGTTCTCCGTGGAAACAAGATAATAATTACAACAGAATAATTTATATCACCTTGTAAAGTTCTGAGGTTTTATTCTGTAATGCTTTGCCGAAATGATAATTTGTCAACTCGTGTGCTCGTGTCCTAAAGGATCATAAGACCACATTACCTGGATAGTGAAATTAGCTTTGGTGTTAATGCAAGTCATATGCTATCAATTCCAAAATGGCTGCTTGTGACAGCTGACTAAGACGCCATATTTGATTGTTAACTGTTTGGGTAGAGATACTGTGTTTTGGTGAAATATAGGCATACGGTAGCATGATTGTCTTAACAGCTTTAATTAACATTCTGTTGAAGTCCGAAGTTGCCTTGGACCTCACCATATTATTGCTTGTATAACTATAAAAAAGGTAAAATATCGGAAAGGCATGTTTAAACTAACTTTCTTTTTTGCATGTTCAAATGAGATGAATAAAGGGTGTATCTGACATCGACGCACAAACGAGTACCATGGATCGAGTAAATTCGAGTACATGATTCTGAACCCCCCCCAGTGGTGGAATTTCTCGTCGACTTTTTCTTGATTAAAAAAGAACATATGCATTTTTTTTCACTTTAGGCCGTTCATATTTGCTATAATTTTATAATCCAATAAGATTTTAAAGTAAATATTAATTAATTCGCAAATTACACAAAAAAGCGCAAAGTGAACAAAACTATCTTATCAACTGATTTTATAGAGTTCACATCAGGAGTCAACGTCATACCTATAAACACGTCCGGCGGCGCGCTTGCAACGTTCTAAAGTCGAGCCGACATTTTTTTTTAAACACTGATTTTTGGAACCGCTCTTCAACGACATAAATGACTATCATAATTTTATTAGTGGCATGCGGTCTAGCCTTTTCGCGAAGTTTGCATTACGATGTCAGATACACCCTGTATGTTTCTCATTTACTTTACCCAAGGAAGCCTACGAGCGTACTTGCTGACGCAACGTTTTTTTGCAGTGCACTGGATTTTAGCTCGGCTTAGCGGACTGAGTTGAAAATCCAACTGTGCGTATTTCCGACGTTCTAAGCATGCTCTCTGTTGGATTTTCAACGCTCCGTTCGACGATTTGAAAATCCAGAGCACGGCTTTTAAAACTTCGCGTTCGAAATAGCGCCTTTGCGTATATACAGTATGTTAACTAACAGAGGGCGTTCCCGTTAACCCGAAATAGTATAGCATACATACATGCTAAAAAAAATATTTCCATTCGAAAACAAAATGTTTAAAATTTTTTTCCAATAAGAAAATATTCAATAAAAATTTAAAATTGACATGTAAAAGAAACACACTGTACACGCGAACATGAAAGACGGCAACGTCGCAATTTATTTATACCTGACGACTACTATTTTGATTTAAAACAGGAGGTTTCAAATTTATTTCCAATTAGAATTTTTTTTATTCGGATTTTTTATTGCTTATTTTTCTATGCTGATATTTTTATTTTAATTTATTAATGATATATATTAACGAGTTTAAGGGAACGCCCTCTGTTATTTAACATACTGTATAAATAATTAAGTAATTTTAACTTTTGCATGTCTATATTAATTTTGACTATTATGTGATAGCTTTTAAACTATTTTGTATTAGAAATAAAGTTTTACATTTAATTGAAAATATTTTTTGTAAAATTTAAATCATCGACAAAATAGGGTAGTTTTGAAAGTTTTTTTTTTAATACAAATTATCATTTCTGTAAAGATAATCCCTTATATGTACAAGCTAGTGTAGAATGTCAATTTGACGCGGATTTTGTATGCGTTATTGTAAAATGTTATTTTAATTATTTAAATAATTCATTTATATTACGCAAATTATAAATGTAAATAAAGATGTTATGTTTCATAGTTTTGGATGTTTTTTTTTTTTCTACAACGGGGCGGGCTTTTTTTTCCTTTTTCTTTGACTATTCAAACTTAATGGTTTTTTAAATGATTTTAATATTTCAAAGAAATGATAAATAGCAATAATTTTTCAATAAAAAGTTATAAGGGCTTTGGGTAAAAACTGTCAAATCGCAGTAATAATACAGATACAACGCTAATTAATATCAAAGCTTGCTTTAAATGATTACAGCAGGTATAATGGTGATATGTAAGTGATCAGAAGCTTGGGTAAACTTGGTTTTTTAGGTAATTCTTGTTAACAAGGGTAATAATGAGTAAGAATTAGGTTTAAGAGTTGGCTAATTCTGGTAAAACTCGGAGTTTTCTTCAGGGTAAAAATTTCCAAAAGCTACTCAAATCTATAAGTATTTCACGCTTTTAATATTTAATTTATCAATAAATAAGGTTAGATTCTAGGCTTACCCAAGCTTCTAAAATATCCATCAACACAAGATGTGTTTACAATCTAACTATAACTGGTTTATTCCGTAAAAATCTCACCGTTAAGACAAACCCCCTTATTCATAAACGTTGCTTAAAGTTATCTGGTGATTAGCGATTATTTAACCATACATTTTTGACCTTTTAACGTCACTAAACTGAATCATCGTTTATGAATAAACACCACATTGTTTAAGGGGTTTATTCATAAACGATGATTGAAGTTAAGTGACGTGCAAACGTCTAAAATGTAGTGTTAAACAATCGCTAATCACTAGTTAAATTAGTTAACTTAACCTGGTCAATTCACACGTACCACAACCACAACACGTTGCAGCGTCAAAATGTGGTCAAGCTGTGGTTACTTGTGAATAGTGTCGCAGCGGCTTTTTGCAGTTGCGTTGTGGTACCGACAAAATGTCGATGTGGTTGCGTTGTCGCTGTCGCCAGCCGCGTGCAAGCTAGACGCGTTGATGACGTCATGTCGTGGCGACGGTGGCGCCGCCGGTGGTGGCGTTGCCGTCGGGATGTGGTCGTATTACACAGGTGGTCGATAACAACAGCAAAATTTGATACCTGTAAATTGTAATATTCATTTTCAATACAAAATATACGCCCGACCACATTGCGTTGTTGTGGTACGTGTGAATTGAGCAGCTTTTATGAATAAGGGACATTGTCTTCACGGTGATTTTTTTTTTACGGAATACACCGACAGATGTACATACAGCCTGTTAACACAACATATATCAGTCGCGCGACTAAAAGTCGCAACGCATGAGCATGTGCTTCGATCTTTGTGTGTTGTTGCTGATTAATTGTTAAAACCTTTTTTTTTCAAGTCATGAGACGCCCTATGAATAAGGTATCCCCTAAAACAGCCAGCCGTTCTACTATGTAAAAAAATCACTGTCAGCTTATAGTCAAATCAAAAATGAAATCAAATCGTTTATTATGGATAGTGCTTGGCGAGACTGCAAACGCGGGCGTGGGGCGGGCGTGGTTCGTCGTCAAAGATATGAAACTTAATACAAGCGTCCATAGTGATCACGCGGGCGCGGGCGACTTAATGCGAGGAGCACGCGTGCAACTCAAACCAAAGTTCGCTCATGAAAGTGTTCGCAGTGAGTGCGCGGGTGGCAAGCGAGAAACCGCGCGGTGGGCGGGGATCTCAAACCATTCCGTACTGACCGCGCGCGTCAACACTGCGCTTGACTGCGGACAGACAAATCGCGCGCGTCGCCGCTACCGCTCCGCGCCCAAGCCGCGTTTTCAGTCTTGCCAAGCACATAGGATCACTGATCACTTATACACGTCATGGAAACAAGTGACAACTGGAAAGTCATAATGACGCCATTTAGTTAATAGATTACGAAACTTGTCAAAATCGACCATTCTGACACTATTGTAAGCTGCTGAGGGATAAACGCTGCTTAAAGTTAAATAGTGATTAGCGATTCATTAAACACTGATGTTTATTCATAAAGGCTGATTTAAGTGACGTTAGAAGGTCAAAAAATTATGGTTATAGAATCGCGAATCGCTACTTAACTTTAAGCAGTGTTTATGAATAATGGGGATAATTGTATTAGAACATTCGATCGATTGACCTGTCACCGGTAATATGAAAAAAAAAGCTATGATGGCATTTAAATTTAGTTTTTCTTTCTCAATACGCTCTTTGGTCCCAATTTCCCAGGTTACATTGAGGTCGACTTTTAGTTAAATCAGATAATTAGTCTCAGATATATTAGTCTCTTGACAAACAAAAAAAAAAAAAGGTTTTAACACGCCCAGCATACAAAGCACAGGATATTCTAACGGCGGTGGTGAGGTTCTGCTAACTCGGACTGGACGACGCCGGATGCATGGTATGTGGTTTATTTTAAAGCACTTTTACTATTAAGTTGGCTGCAGGAAACACGGCACGCTTGGGTTTTTTCTAATTAGGGGTCCTAGCAGATCCTGCCAGGGCTGCGGGTTGTTTGAAAGAGAACCCGTGGCCTTGACAAATTAAGGAACACGGGTGGGTTTTAGTCAGTAAAAGTTTGACGGGAGAAGTCATTTGATGATTATCCAATTAAAAAAAAAGGGTCCTAGTACATAGCCTTGGGGAACCCCTTGAACTGGTCTATGAAATCGATTTAAAAACCTAGAATTTTCACTCTAATTTAGGTTCTCTTGGAAACTTTGTTTCTGTTTTGGGATTAAGCAGATCAGCTATCCCTGGTTTACGAGACCGTAATTAAATATTTGAATGTCCCCCTTAGGACTCCCTTAGGAATCCCTTGAGACTGATTTACACAGTGCAATTAAATTGCCCAATCAAGTTGAAGCAACAGTCGAAGTTGCATTGTCTAAACACCATTTAGACGATGCAAGCCATTTGTTGCATCAATTGTATTGTATGCCATAGGCAATTAAATTGCACCGTGTAAATCAGCCTTTATGTTTGAGATTGCTTGTCGTTGTAAAAAAACTCCAATTTTACCAAATTTTTTGACAAGTTTTAGTCATTCGCAGCTATGAACTTGCTTATTGCATTTGAATGTTTTAAATTCAAGAATGGGCCTCCAGAAATTGGTAGTTATACTTTTTAAATGAAAATGACGTAAATATTTTTTTACATCTAGTTGATCACATGGGTCCAAAAAATCTTGGCTGCGTGTCGTGTCTCCTGTGGTAATCGACTCTTTCTTTACGACATTAAACTAAATATACTTGTCAAGCTAAAAACAGTTTTATAAACGTAAAGAAAGAGTTTAAATTGCACTGAATTTTGCACGATTAATCTCTTATTTTTTCTCATTTGGCATGGAATCTTGGCCTGTTTAAGTTAAAAGAGTAATAATGATCGTATTAGGTTCTCCAAAACGTAATACAAGAATACGTGTTTCTTCTGTAGGATTTTATAGGTTTATAGAGGAAGATTGTATACCAGACCAGTTTCTAAACGTATTAAGAACTGTATGGTTCTCTAAAGCGCCAATTGAGTTGTATCCTAAAAAATAAATTAATGTCCATCAGATAGTTTTATAAAAAATATTGAACACGTATTTTTTAATTTTTTCTTTCATTCAAATACTTAGGAAGATAGATTGATTTGAAATGTCGCATGACGTCACGCCGTGGTACAAAATATACCACGGCGTGACGTAATTAGCCCCCACTCCGTAACTTTAATACGCTATATCTCAGTAGTTTTTGGTAATTTGGAAAAAATAAAAAACGTAGGTCTTAATTTTTTTTTATAATCTATAAGACGGACTAATTATTTTTTTGATTTTCATACCTTGGATACATCCCTATTCCCATGTTCACGAACTGAATTAATTTTAAGTCCAGTTTTTCTTTTTCCTGTCTATTTCATCAATAAAAGGACAAGATGCATGTTATTTTAGTCGTGTCAAAGTGCGGGGATGACGTAAATTGACGTATTTTTGGTAGCCATGTTATAACCGAGTCCAAACTGTCTATGGAGTGTTTTTTTGGCGGGAATGTCAAGATGAGTGTCACGCTCATATTTCATTGGACTTTTAAAATGATTTATAGTGTTGTTTACTAAATAAAAGCGCGTGATTTATGTAGTAAAAAGTGTATTCAGTGAATAATTCATAAAGAACAGTGAAATATTGTAGCATAGTGGCCACATGATGTCTTTACGCTAAACCACTCCTAATCGGCCACACGCGGGAAACGAAAGGAGTTAGATTAGTTAGGATAAGTTTAGGATAAGCTAGGATAAGTTAGGATTAATTAGGATAAGTTAGGATAGAAGTTTACCCAAGAAAATATTTACTGAAGACTAGGCTGTATGGCGTACTATGCCTTTGCCTTTGCCTCCGTTCAGAAGAACGGAAAGAATTGAACCAAAAAAAAATGTCTATGGAGTATGTTACTTTGACAGAATTCGACTAATATGAATTATTCGTAAAGAAACAATGCACTGAATTTAAATTTTGTTTAGTTGGTGAACAAGGAAATCTGCACCAATATCTTCTTATTTAAATATGAAGTTTTTTTTTTAATTCGTTTAACAAGTCAGGTATACTGGTATACAACAACTACCCACATATAAATTGTATCTCAAACCTCAACTGACCTAATTCTTTTCCTCCACAGGCTCTCGAAGAAGAATTCACAGTCCAATTAGAAGACCAAGAAAGACAAGCGGCAAGTACTCGGCTGCCCTCGTCATCTTCAACGATGCCACAGCATAGTTCGACCCTCCATTCCTCCCGAACTAGCCTTGGTTCTAGTCATTACGACTAGACCTCGCACACACGCATAGTATCCGTCAATTTCCGCGGCGGTTCCCTGACATACCAAAATGGCGACGTCCGTGTCAAAAGGTTAAAAGATTTCCATATACGGAGCTGTGTGTGTGTAAAAAAGACAAACTCTTCCAAATAGTTCGCGGCTCTGAAGACAGATGGCGCTGTGTTCAATTGTATTTAGTTTACCTTTGTTCGTAAGAGATGGCGTTGTTTTTAATTGTCGTGTGAAGACTGAAGTACATAGTAATGTAATGTTTTTACTTGAGGAGTCTCTTCACTCAATTATTGAGAAAAGGATTCCATCTTATCGGGATATGATGTCTCGTATTTCTCTTAACAAGCTCGTAGATGGGCCCAGGATTGTTAGCCAGAGCAAGATACAAGAGGCTCCTATTAGGATGGGTAGCAGAATAGGCTATTTGACAGTATGATTTTTTTTGTGATTATTTGCTTTAAATGCATAAAATGAGGGTTCTTTATGTCATTTACATGAGTTTTAATAAAAATAATAACAATTAATATACCCAAAAACACAAAAATATGTTTGACTTTTTGTATCTCGCGCCACATATTGTGAAACGATCTGGATTCGCTAATGTCACGATGACGTCATACGCGCATCAGCACTTGTGGTTGTTCTGTGTTCTCGGGTGTTTTATCGATGTATTTGTACATCCCGGTACAGCACACCACTTGTAAACCATTTTATTAGATAAACAACAACAAATAACAGATAAATACAAACACCACTGCGGAACCAAAAATCGTTTATAAAAGCTTGTGACGTCACTTACTAGGCACACCGCCATATTGCTGAATAAAGCGTTTCGGCGCCTTATTTGAATTTTGAATTTTTATTTGCATGTTTCTTACGAAATACGTATATAAAATAAAAAAAAAATATTTTCGGTGAAATTCTTAACCGCAACCAAGTAATTCAAGACAGAAATTATAAATCTGTCAAATAGCCTATTCTGTTTTTTAGGTAGTGTATCATCACTCCTAGGGTTTCTACTACTGTGTTGTACCCTCCAAATGTTATCGAAGGTGATGGCTGTAGCCATGCCGGCCTCAACCGAGGATAAGATTGTATGAAGTGTTTCCCATTATACGAGAAATGCGAACCGGGGCGGAAGTTGTATTGATGTGGGTCATGCAGTAGAGTCACACATTTTTGCCCAGAATTTTTGTATTTCACTGTGCTTTGAGTCAGTGGACCTTTCAGTATATTTTCTCAATCTTGGGATTCAGGTATTCTGTCTTGAACAAAATGTGGTCTACCTTTACCCAATAGAGAACATTGGGGTGCAAATAGCATCTGTTAGAGGACAGGAACTTCAAAGAATTTTGCTCATTCAATGCCCAGACCATGAGTCCTTTGGACTGAGTCACTGTGTTGTCCTTTGTTGAATACTTTTCATGGACGAAGAGTGTTAGGTTGATGCCTGATGATCATCCACAAAAGGGTGCTAAGCTGAATGGTTGTGTGGATCAACCGCAATGATTCCACCTCCTATATAAATGATCTTTTGAATCTTTATATGGCGGGTCTCATTTCACCTTCCATGAATTTCACTTGTACCTCTTCTCCGTTGGTGCTGATATGTGTAAAAATACGGAGGTTTTTTTATGATTCTGGCAATCGTTAGGAGAATATATACTACTGAAATTGAAAGCCTTTCGGCATCCATTACGCCGGCTGGACAGTCCGATCTCAACTTGCTTTGAACTTACCGTGTCTTCCGCTTCTGATAGCAATGAGGAGTTGATGGTTATTCAAAATTGACAGACTTCGTTAATCTATCCCCAGTATTGATCTACTTATAAATAATACTCTTAAAAGCGTCGTCTATTTCGTCGTTGACGTCTACTTAAAAATTAAAGGGGCCTTGATGACCAAATACCCAATAATATTGCACGAAATTTATGGGCATAAAAATGCACGAACTTATCTCAACCTTTCCTGCACTAAAAAAGCGATGTTCGCGGGTTTGAATTTAG
Organism: Sesamia nonagrioides; assembly: GCA_017933935.1. Taxonomy (NCBI): domain Eukaryota; kingdom Metazoa; phylum Arthropoda; class Insecta; order Lepidoptera; family Noctuidae; genus Sesamia; species Sesamia nonagrioides. The sequence goes on from JADWQK010000407.1 coordinate 1,963,617, forward strand.
AAAAAAAAAGTGTAAATAAAATAAAAATTTTGGATGACCTTTTTGGATTAAAGTTAGATAGGAAATTTTAAATTTTAACTGTGTTTTGGCGTAAGACTTAACAATGCAACTGTAATTTAAGAGTGTCTCGTGTTATTTGCGAATATCAATTAAATGAAATGGGTTTTTGTGTAAATAGAACATCGGAATTATTTTTAAATGTCATATACAATATGTAAAGAACACCTTGTCCGACCCATAAGGATAATAAAGGCTAGGTAAACGCATGAATATAAAATTTAACGTAATCATCATAGTAACAATACTAATGAATTTTGAAATAATCTTTTTTCCCGCGAATTAATTCCAACTTCCTTGAAATTCGGTAATTTTTAAAAAAAGTGACGACACCATTTTGATGGTATTATTATAAGCGATGTGACCACGTGCCGCGTACCCTGCCCCCCGTCGTCCGCGGAAGGGTTGCCTACCGCACATGTATTATTTTACCTCTTTTTGCGAAATAATATTAATTTGTTTAGGGGATTTTTTTTTTAAGTTTAGTCCGGCTTTGTATCCATTAGTAGAATCAGTTATCGATACCTAACAATACCTTCACGGATCGGACAGGGTTTTCTTTACATATTGTATAAAAAGGGCTCCAGACTAGACATTTTCTATTTGACTGAAATATGGAGAAGCAAACTCAAGGATCAAATCTCTTTTATAGCTTGCGCAGAAGAGGGATTTTTGTCCGCGGACTTTTATGTCTGGTAAAAAAGATCGCTTACAACTGTATCGAATAACGCAAACGAGGGATTAAAAGTACTGCGTACAAAAAGTCCCCCGAATAACTGAGGACACGCAGAGAGCGGACCGGACAAAAGTACGGGGGAGTCCCCGAATAAAATAGAACTCGTGTGACTCGGCGAGGCAACGCACATGGCGGACTTTAGTCCGCGTTGTGTGCTTTCACTTCTCTACATTTCTGGGCAACAAATGACGACACACCATATGCGTTGAGTTCGCGGTAAATCCGCGGTGGAGTTTAACTCCGTCGTCTGCGCAGGCCTTTAAAGTCCAGAATTCTCCCATTAGACATAAAGAAATCGCTGCGAGATTTAGAGAGATAGCAGAAAAAATAAAGTTGTGTAAAGGCGAAAAGTTGGTTCGATTTAACTTTGCCTCCCACTTTATGAAAAACGACGTAAAATTAAATTTATAGTAATTCGTGATTGTGGTTTGTATACGTACTTATAGGATTTTTGAAACAAGTATGTAGGGCCCCCCTACAGATGATCGATTCGGCACAACCGTACGGTAGGTAGCTCGAATTGAACCGAACCGACTCGGATTATAACAAGGGTGGATGCCGATCGGTTCAAGCATTTTACAGGTGTGCCAATAGGGTAGTTGACTAAAAAAATATAATTAGTCCGTCAGTCAGATTTCCAAAAAAATACTAGACACGTATTTTTTCTTTTTTCATATAAACAAAAAAATTAAGACGACACAGGGCGTTGAAAACTCGTGTGACGTAACTGCACGCTACACTTTTTAGTGAGGAGTGACGACATCAGCCACCACTCCTGATCTTTGATGCCTTTTATATTTGTCAATTTTTATTGATTTGATAAAACAAAATATACGTATCCAATATTTTTCTATAATCTGAATGACGGACTAAATAGAATCAATTTTTTTTTACCCAGGAAACATCCCTATTGGTTTCGGTCGGCTTTGTAGTTCAATTAATATTGCCGAAACGAATGTGCCGACTCGAAAAAATCTAAAAGCTAATAAATATACTTAGCTTGATGTCTTTGGAACACTGGTCCGATCTAGCCTGGTCTTCTACATGATACTCTGAATAAAATGAGAGGTTTACCAACCTTTTTAACAGCTCGTTCTGACTTCGAACTAGGATGTAGCATATTATGCCTAAAAAGGACCTACAGCTGAGGACCTCTGTGAGAGACTAAAGCTATGTAAATTTTTGCTACTATGTTTTTTATACAATGGTTGACATGGTCAAAACTCAATTCGTCATCTGCCTTTTCTCAACTATTTTTGGGTCACCTTCCAGTCTGATCAGATGCAGCTGAATACCGGTATCTTACATAGAGCGATAGCTTATCTCCATTTCCAGTCTGTGGACTGCCAACACCTGGATACTGGGTAATTCGACTGGGTATTTTTATGGTTTACATAATAAAGAGTATTAAAAATTATGAAAAATAAATTTTGAAAAAAAGAAAAGAAACTATGATAAAGTTTCAAATATATTCATAACATTTTCCATACATCTAGTCACTCTCATTCTGAAATAAACTTAATAACCACTGCGATAAAATTGATTTGCCTAACTGGAAATAATATCAATTGAAAACATAAATTTGAATAGAACTCTGGTCGTCAACAGTCGCCATTTTGATCGTATTTTGGGTCCCTGTCTTGTCACAATCAGCAACCTAAACTAGACTTTATGAGAACTGAGTTAAAGATCATTGTAATTTTGACAGATTTAACAGCGAGAGTACTGTAGAAACATTTTGAAGCCACTATGTCACCATTGTATAAAAAATTAAAATAATTCGGTTGTAAAGAAAAAGGAATTGAGAAGTAAAAGTAAGGTGCTTTTGTAAAGATTGATAAGCAATTTGTAATTAGAATAAATTGGGAAATTACCTGAAAAACTCTCGAAATTATTCGATTGTATCGATTGAGGTTAAAACTGACCTAACGAAGTATTTTTTGAATAGAGTTGATAGTATGGCAGTCAATTGCTGGATATCGGCGCCTTCCAAATTTAAGGCCTCTGGATTCATGCCGGGACAAATTTTGTACGTTTTTATACATCTACAAATCCGGCTCAGAGATTCACTATTGACACAGCCAAAATATATGGAACAGCAAACCTTTGGTATCGACGAAAGTTTCCAACACCTCGTTGATGGATCTAGGATCGTGTACTGAATTCATGATAACATGGGTATACGAATCGAAGTCTCTGACTTCGCTTACGTGTTTCAATTTTATGGGACTACAAATATAAATAGTTATGGAGTGATTTCTTCAACTCCAGATAATTTCATCCGTGGAAAAGTTAAATTTTTGACAGTTTGAAACCTGTCAATGTCAGTTTTATTCCAGGAATAAAATGAAATATCTGTGGATATAGTCCAATCTTTAATCCAACATAGGTATAAAAAATCTTCTCAAAATAAAGCTTAATATTGAATTCAAAAGATATGAAGTTACTTAAAAGTCGATAAAATTTTCCCTACTTAGGTACTGTTGTGATTTTAAACGTTTAGGGCTTAAATGCGACAATTTAGTCGTAAATAAAAAAGGCAGATTTGCCTTTATTATTAAGAAATCCGATAAGTCGTATGTGCAAAAAGATCTAAGTCAAAATTGCCTCGAAATTATAAAAATCTACTTAAATGTAACACCAATTTTAGTTTAGGTTTTAGTGTTGCTAGGCGTGTGGAAACTAGTTTAATATTCGGCCTAAAATGTTCCTTATAACGGACATTACTGAATAGTATTTTTTATCAGGAAGAATTTTTTTGTAAATTCTTTTGTGCATTTTTTCTAGGTATGTATTTGTTTTTGTCTTTAAAGACGTCTTACTTAGAAGTATCATGTATATGTCTGTAGAAACATACACACATTTATATCTATACTGGTTTTACTGTACAAAAAATGGGGAAAAAAATGTATCAAACTACCCACAAAATGTTTTATACATGTTTTGGGTAGTTTGATAAACTTTTTTTCACTATACATTATCTACCCACAAAATGTATAAAACATTTTGTGGGAAGTTTGATAAAGAAATAATGTGCTGTTTACCATTACCATATGTGCACCCTTCATTAAAGCTACCGTAGAGGACGAGAGAGAAATTCAAAGCGAATCGCCAAAATACATAACCCTGTCTTGGTTACCAGAAAAGGGGTTAAAAAGAAGATTTATTATACTACATATATCTATTTTCTTATACTTAATAGATTCTTTTGAATTAATCTCGGTTTTGTGTATCGACATTTAGACAGATTGTCAGCGGTTTTGCTCCGTCAACTAAACAGTTGAGGACAATCAAGCGTTTGCTTGCAATGTGTTCTATATTCATAAAATATAGGTATTACCGTGGTTCGCGATTTTAACACCTAATTGGGATAGTTAAAGTTGTTATTCGATTGAAATAATTTTGAAAATTCTGTTTGCAGAATGTTTTTTTTAATGAGATGTCATCATGTTTTTTAATATAATTTGTTTCATTTACAAAAGAAAAGTAAATGTTCTTGCTAAACTTTATTAAAACGACGGTAGTCTTTAAAAAGTAGCTGATAGGCGTAGGGTCAGCAAAAACAGAACAATTGCTATCGTTTGCCTAATATGGTATTTTTTGCTGACTTTCCTGTCGCCAAAAAGAAAACAGATTTGTAAAATCATTTCAAAAACCTATTAATGTTCTGCAACCCAATTGCGTAACACATTGCTGGCACGATCTGATTTTATCCATTACTGCATATGTTTGAAAAATCGTCTGCTCAACGAACGTTGGCAACGCAGTGTATGTTATCGAATTCTCAAAAGGCAGTGCGTTACGCAATCACCCCCACCAGTTTGTTACGATGTAAATTATGTACAGCACATTTTTAGGGTCCGTATTTTCAGTTATGTTAATAGTCAGCTTTGTTTATGACTGACAATGTATAAATAAATAAGGGATGATAATATTTTCATGTACAGCGTAGTATAAGAAAGAACCCCTTCTTAATTTATGAAGACTTTCCGTACAGCTCCATTTGGCATGGGTTCTTTTAATCGATTTGTCTTTTCGATTTCCAGGTTTGTTAAATCGATTATTTTGAATTGATTGGTTTTGTGTACTAATAATCGATTTTATACAACTATTGTGGCTGGTCGTCTGGTAAATAAAGGCATAGTAAAAGTAAAAAAAAAAGTGCTTGGAGAGGTCAATGGTATCTCAGAGTATTATCTGCTTTTTTACGACTTTCACAACATTCAAATTCAATCAAAAATTACAACGGTTTACTAAAACCGTTCGTAAAATTCAAGACTTGAAATTATTCCAGGCTTAGCTATTCTGATTTCTTGACTGAACAGTCCAACTAAAAATTTAGTAGTCATTTGGTGAACTTTTCAAACCAAAATAATCAGTGTTTTTAAGTTGACTACCCTCAAATTTGAATTTTATTTCTCGTCCATTTAGTACGAGAATTGAATGTGAATTTTTCAAGGATGCCTCACATTTCGTTACACAAAAGAGATGTAACTGTCTTAGCTTCTTCAATATCAATATACAAAGACAGCACTTTAAGCTACTACAATCTATCAAATTTCTTTAATAGTTTTCAACTCTGTGGTAGGCCATAACATCGGCTGCCGGCAGAATTTACCACCCACCAGACAAAGTCTTGCCGCCAAGCGATTCGTCGTGTTCCGGCATGATGTCTGGTGAAGCCGTAGGGAGGACGGGTCTGAGCAGTTGTGTTGCGATGTGTGCCGGGTACGATGCGCCAAATGTTGTGCTCTCCATATCAATCTCCCTCTGGCGCAGCATCGTTGGTCGTGTTGTTGGGTTTAACATTGCATCACCTCGCTCAACTGCCGCCTTCTTTCCTATTCACTCAGGTTGATTGGGAATATTTGACAGTTTTGTCTTGACCTGCTGTCGTTCGTACGCTGCTTTACGAGCATTTTTTTTTTACCTTGCCTGCCACAACTTAATGACCACGAGAAGATGGGAACCCACAATCGATCTTTCACGTTCTGTCTGCCATAACATTTATTTTTCTGTATTTCTGTAAAAACCAAAGAGATCTTTTCAATCTGATTTAAAAGCGTGTTCAAATTTTGCGGATGGTTGAATTTTTTTTTTTTTTTTTTGTTAATTTCGGGGGTAGTTACAATATTATTGCTCTGGATTGTTATATTGTATTGTTGAGTTTTGTAAAAGAAGTATATATCTACTCTTAGCTCCACAACTTGGCCTTTCGCAAAATTATATTGTTGTCATAAAATGTTGTTTTTTATCCATCCACTTTTGAAGGGACTGCTGAAAAGAGAAAAGGTTTTCGATATGTATTTTTAAAACTAACTAACAAAGTACAGTCAGCAACCGCATGGCTTTTGACCACGCTTTTAAACGTGCTAGTCTTACGGGCTGATCATATAAAAAGACGTAGTTTATATCTTTTATTTTGTATCTTTTAAGTCAGAGCAACGATTAGGACGTGTTTTCTTAAATTATTAATATTAATTTTAGTAAAACCTGCGTTATTTTCGATAGTAGTAAGTGTAAAGATTTCTTTTTTTTTAGATTTTAAAGCGAAGTTAAATGTCATTTTCTGTACATTGCTTGTTTTCGAGATTTAATCTAGTTTTTATATTAAAAAACAAAAATGTAATGTGAGGTCGGAGAAGACATGAATCAATTTGTGTATTAGAAGTTAATGAAGGATGAAAATAATTTTCTGTGTTTGAAATGAATTACTTTTTTTTGTTGACCGTATTTTTTTAACAATTCATTTGATGGCTCATTTCTCGTGTTCGAATCATATCAATTGATTTGTCAAAATAATAATTGGAATTCATTTCAAATAATTGGAAATTTGTAATTATTAAATCCTTGCAACTGATTAGTTACTAAAAATATTGAAAATATCAAAACATGCGATTTTTCGGCGCTCATAGATCAGCTATGTAGCGAACCGAAAACTAAAATACATATTTTTAAATAATAATTTTCTTTAGAAACTTATTCATTTGTAAATATTGAACATAAAATAACCTAATTAAAGCATTTTTAATATGTAAACATAATTTGAGAGATTACCACAGTATTGTGTAAAATTTTTATTTTATTATTTTTTTTTTAGTTTTAACAAAATAGCCATAACCATCTTTTTAATGTTAATTTTTGTCAATTAAAAGTGACTAAATTATTGTTAAATTTTTTTGAGATATAAAGAAATACACTTTGTAAAATCTGTGTTTTATTGAACGTAATCAAATGGGGCAAAATCATTTCATTCAAGCATCACAGACAGATATTCAAGCTGCTTCAAAACCTATTGTTGTATAGTATACTATGCTTACAGAGAAGGATTGAGCATAATCACCACGCTTGCTGAATGCGGGTTGGCGATTTCAGACTTAAAAGTCCAGGTTTCTTCAAGATCTTTTCTTTCACCTTTTAATCTGTGTATTTGTTTAACTTAAACTTAAAATAACATTGAATTTTATCAGACAGAAAAATAGCAAAGATGCTAATTTAGTTGTTACAAAAATGGGACTGATGTTCAATCCTCAAGGCCAAACAATGCTCTCAATCCAGGGAACGTAGTGGGAGACCCTGGTGTATATGCCGGAGCCTCCAGCGAAGCCACAGGACCTGCCGTATGACGTCACACCCAGGATTGTGAAGATGCAGCCTGAGAGATGTGCCGTTGACTGTAGGGGACCGCCGCTGTCACCCTGAGAAAGAAACCATATTGCTTTAAAAGCTTAAGTAGAGCAAATTTAAACATACGAGAATTACTTCAGAACATTGCGCCCAACCTGCTAGCGACTTGGCAAGTCACGAAAATGTGACGCACATTTTAATTTTCGATATAATTTGTGACAGCCTTGGTCTGGTCGATATTGCTTGTTGAAGCAATGGCTGTTTACACCTTGCGCCCACCAGTTTTCTTATGATTATTAAGTAATTACTTAGTTTCGGTTTCTTGTTACGACAGCTAAACGCATTCGTCATTGATATAAAATTCAGGTTTCAACCCTGTAAGATCTCAAGTTGTCGAAATATGGAGAGGGGGGTTCATAATTATGAACGTTACGCCCACCGTGTATCTCGACAATGGCTGGACCAAAGGGTTTGAAACTTTGATTATTCTGCATTGACGGATATGTGACATTAGTGCCACGAGCATTTTGACTTCGTTGCAATCATTTAGAAAAGTATTTCTGAAGTAATTCATACGAGTATGTTCTTTCTTCTATGGCTGTATGGCAGTGAGGCGTGGCCTGTGCTTGAGCGACACAAGCAGGAGCTGCGTGTCACGGAGATAAATATACTGCGCTGGATGTGTAGATTTACGCGGAAAGACCGCATCAGGAACTCCCGCATCCGGGGCAGCTTTCGTGTCCGTGACATTGCAGACAAACTGCAGGAGGGTCGCCTACGCTGGTACGGCCACGTCTTACGCAAACGTTACGTGGATAACAAATGTCTTGCCATGGCGCCTCCGCCGGGCCGGAACAAGGGGGTTAGACCAAAGAAGTACTGGATTGACGTTGTAAGAGATGATATGCGTGCCTACAAGCTCTTACCGCAGGATGCTAAAGATCGTGCGAAATGGAGGAGAATGTGCAGGAAAGCGGACCCCGGGCTCCAACGCGAAAGCCGCGGATGAAACCGGGATAAACGCTGAGATGATGATGATGATGATGTTCTTTCTTTTCTTGTCGTTTTCCAATAAATATGTCGTGGATGGCGATATCTTTTTGATAAGAGTTGCTAATTTGATTTATGTAGTAGTGGGGCAAACGCTGTGACGTTATTTTGTAATGGCGTCACATGAACGAAGTCGTTTTAGAAATTGAGGACTGTCGAACGGTGACTTTGCTTTGAGGCGCTGACCAGGGCACTTTTCCGGGGCGAAACTGTCGGTTTGCCTATTTTAATTGTTTTTGCCGAGATTGGAGGGTATATTTACACTTCGTGCTTTAATTCAAAACGCTATCTACGAAATGAAGCCCTTACCAAGATGCTCACAACCCTATCGCTCCGCCGTCGCTGATGTCGTCAAGTATCGCAGCCAACTGGTTAATTTAGCCGTTTAGTAACCGCCTTTCCTCTGGGAGTAGTGCTCACCTACTTAGCTTCGCTCGTAAGTGGTTGCTCACAGTTCTAACCTAACCCATTTGTTCGGGGTGCCCTGGCTTAGATACTGCGAACTTTCTATATTGCTTTCTTTATACGAAGTCTGAATATAGTTTGTTCAGAATAAGCAACTGAATCAATTCCAATAATTTTTACACCATATTTTTTATATGATTATAAACTAGTGCTTGACTGCAATCCCGCCTGATGGTAAGCAGTGATAAAATCGTTTATGGTAAAGCGTACTAGTTTATTAAGCCTATTCACTTAAAAAACTTAGGAATAGGAAGGATGACGGCAGTTGAGCGAGGTGATGCAATGTTAAATCCAAGACCAACACGACCAAACGATGCTGCGCTAGAGGGAGATTGATCTGGAGACTCTCCACGACCAAACTCCCGACACAACAACATTTGGCGCATCGTACCCGCCACACAACGCAGCACAACTGCTCAGATCCGTCCTCCGTACGGCTTCACCAGACATCATGCCGGAACACGACGAATCGCTTGGCGGCAAGACTTTGTCTGGTGGGTGGTAACTTCTGCCGGCAGCCGATGTTATAGCCTACCACCGAGAACCACCATGTTATATTTTTTCCAAAAATATTTTAAAATGGTTGGAATGTTGGAAATACAAGTCCTTACAGGCTCCTTACACTGAGCAAGCTTTTAAAAGTCCGAATAACAGGAAGTGAAGTTCTTTTTTCCTTCACAGATAAGGAACGATTCTCCAAGTAGACGGGTGTTTCTAGCGGGCATTGCCCAACGGCTTATGTTGGGAAGATGCACGGTAAACTCTGCTTGCGGGATGTAGGATCCGCGTGACGTCAGTATAAAGCGCTGTTAGGATATTAAGGATATTAGTACCTCACAAGTATCGTTCGGTTCGTCCAGATGCCCGTAGCACATCTGGGTAGAGTGGTTGTATCCTTGGCGCAGGTGTCTGTGCTTAGGATACGCTCGTTGACAATCAGCCTCGTCAAACCGGTCTAACGTAACCTGGAAAAACAAAAAAAGAGGATTGTGTGGTTTTATGGAACCACGGTAAAAGTGAAATTTTTATACTACGGTCAGCTGCTGCGAACTAGGGGCGGCGCCATATTGGCTTGGAGAGCTTTCAAGTATTACGTAACGCAATTTGGGGGGTCTTGTAAACGTTACGATGCGTTACAGGGGGGTTTCTTACATTACGTAACAAATATCCGTGTATACAATTTGTAAAAAAGAAACCCTGTCCGATCCGTGAAGGTATTGTTAGGTATCGATAACTGACTCTACTAATGCCTACAAAGCCGGGCTAAACTTAAAAATAAATATTTCGCAAACAAAACAGAGGTAACTTAAAACACATGCGCGGGCGAAGGGCGGCAGGGCACGCGGCATGCGGTCGCGTCACTATTCGCTCATAATAATATGGTGTTGTCACTTTAAAAAAAAATACCAAGTTTTGGGGAAGTTGGAATTCATTAGCGGAAAGAAAAATTACTTCAAAATTCATTAATATTGTTACTATAATGATTATGTAAAATTTTATATTTTATTTGGTCATGTCTTTCATCATCATTTTTTTTTTTTTTTATAAATTATAAACCAGCGCTTGACCGCAATCCTGCCTGATGGTAAGCAGTGACGCAATCGTTGATGGTAAAGCGCATCAACCTTTTTTATAGTCCCACTGCTGGGTACAGGTCTCCTCTCATACAGAGAAGGATTGAGCGTAATCACCACGCGTGCTCAATGCAGGTTGGCGATTTCAGACTTAAAGTCCAGGTATCCTCAAGATGTTTTCCTTCACCTTCAGTCACTGGTGTCCAAGATATACTTAGAAAGTGCATATAACTTTAGAAAAGTTACATGTTGAGTGTTTATCTAACCTTTATTATCCTTATGGGTCGGACGGGGTTTCCTTTACATATTTTATAAACGTTGACGCTTTTATTATTAGTACCTAGATAAAATGTAGAATCCTTACAGTCTGCAAAGTTTCTGCCAACTTTCTACGATGACCCAGCGCGCCCCATCCAGTTGCGTCAGCAAATGGATCCGAGTCCTTATCCAAGTGAAGGCAAGCGGGCAACACGTGGACGTTAAACGATATTCTGGGAAGTAAGATGTTTAAACTGTAAATATGCTGATTTCGGGAAGGAAGAATGAAAACGTATTTATTGGGACTTGTAGTGAAAGAACTTAGAAATAAACTATACCTACATAACCAAAAAGAACGCACACAAACAAACACAAAACAAAGCATAGGTCCGCTCGTGTGTGGAGTACTGCAGCCACATTTGGGCTGGTGCTGCATATGTCACCTGGCTACTTTAGATTAAGTGGAGAGGCGTGCGAAGAGGCTGATTGGCGACCCAGACTTAACTCGAAATGGTCTCCAAAGCCTGGAGCCCAGTAGAGTAGCCAGCCTGGTCTTCTATAGGATGCATTCTGGTGAGTATGCAAGGGAATTGCATGATTTAATTCCCCCATCTCCGTTCCGCCATCGGACGACCCGTCGTCCGGCGAGTTTCCACCCTTACGTTGTTGACACCACTGCGACCCGGACGAAGCGTTTCGCTTCCTCTTTTATACCGCGTACATCGAGGGACTGGAACAATTTGCCAGTGACGGTGTTTCCGTCACATTACAATTTGAGTGTCTTCAAGGCCAGAGTGAATAGGCTCTTAATAAACTAGCGCGCTTTACCATCAATGATCGCATCACTGCTTACCATCAGGCGGGATTGCGGTCAAGCGCTAGTTTATAACTTATAAAAAAAAACCAGCCAAGTGCAAGTCGGACTCGCGCATGAATGGTTCCGTACCATAATCTTTAAAAACGGCAAAAAATCACGTTTGTTGTATGGGAGTCCCCCTTCAATATTTATTTTATTTTAATTTAATTATTTATTTTTAATTTTAATGTATAACCAAATATACTGTGAACATTTCAACCGTCTATCTATTTCCGTTATTAATATGGAGCAAAAAACGGCAAAAAATCACGTTTCTTGTAAGGGAGACCCCTCAAATATAATACCTACTTATTTCTTTATTTTTAGTATTTCAACTGTCTATCTATTAAGGTTCATGAGATACAGCCTGGTGACAGACAGACGGACAGCGAAGTCTCATCAATAGGCCTAAAAGTCAAAACGAAGTCGTTTTGCCTTTTAGATACGGAACCCTAAAAATCAGAGAGTTCTATACGAGGCCAAAAGGCTTCATATCTCAGTAATGTTGAGGATTCGTCGAGCATAGACATTTAAAAAAACACAACCCTTACTGGCAGTCAGGTACAAATGATTGTCACAGCGCTGATATTCTGACCTAGTTCTTCAGCCTATACTGCCATCATAAAGAAAAAAGACTAATCTAACTTTTTTTTTTTTCGAAATTGAGTTACATGCATATTCTAAATCAGTAAATAAAATGGAATACACCAATATTTTTATATTTCGCATAAAAAAAATGTTAGATGCGTCTTTTTTCCTTATGACGGCAGTATAGAGGTCCACTGCTGGACAAAGACCTCCCCCAAAGCTTTCCACGATGACCAGCCTTGTGCTGCCCACACCCATCGGCTTCCCACGACCTTAACCAGATCATCGGTCCACCTTGTTGGGGGCCTCCCGATGCTGCGTCTTCCGGTACGTGGCCGCCACTCCAGCACCTTACTGCCCCATCGGCCATCGGTTCTAGGAGCAATGTGCTAGCTTCTGGTATCTTGTTAACATACATACATCAGCCTATAATATTTTCACTGCTATGATACAGGCCTCCTCTCGGTGAGAGGGAGTGGGCTGTAATCTACCACACGGGCCCAGTGCGGGTTGGTAGATGTCACATGTCTTCGAAGTTTTCCCTCTAGGACATGCTGGTTTCCTCACCATGTTTTCCTTGACCGTTTTGATAGCAGTGGTGATGGAGTGATTTACACAAAGTAAAGCGCCTGTTGGGGTTCGAACCTATGACATACCACTAGGCCACTGCTACTCTCATCTATCTATCTTGTTAACATGTCCTTGAATAGACCAAGAATTCGTACTCTTTATCAGTCTCCAGTAGTGCGATGTCATGGTATTTGGAAGGTGGATGGTACTCCGGGTGGGCGATGGTCCTGTTCACGTTGTATTTCTGCCACAATTCTGGAGGGTCCGAGCGCTTAAGGATACCCAGTGCGATGAACTTTACTGGACCCCTGAAATAAGCAAAGGATTGTATGGGTCGTTACTAATTCCGTGAAAAGATCAAACTTGTTGTCTTGTTTTATTTTTGGAATATTGTACGAGTTATTTGATGGGAAAGCTAAGATGAATGTTACGCTCATTTTTCGTTGGACTTTTAAATTATTTATAGTGTCGTTTACTAAATAAAAGCACGTGATTTATGTAGTAAAAAGTCCATTCAGTGAATCTATACTAATATAAATGTAAAGCTGAAGAGTTTGTTTGAACGCGCTAATCTCAGGAACTACTGGTCCGATTCGAAAAATTCTTTTTGCTTCGGATAGCCGAATAATCCTGGAAGGTTTTACGCTATATAACAGCACGCTGCGACCAATAGGAGCGCAGCATATAAAAAAAAACATGTCGAACCCACGCGTGTCAAACCGCGCGGTGCAGCTAGTAATTCAAAAAGAACATTGAAATATCGCAGCATAGTGGCCACATCATGACTTTGCCTCTCCCTCATAGACGGTTCACGCGGCCGAAATAATTTTTTTAAAGAATTTCTATAATTTGTTACACGTGTTATTGGCAAAATTGTGGTATCTATCCACAGGGGCCATTGATCAAGAGTTGAAGTAGTATTCACTCTAAAGAAAAGAAAGACAGAGTATTTTTGGCTAGTATTCACATGAATGGGTGAAATAATTATATGTACCTACACTGGCGCTCATTGTCTTGTTCATAAAATAAACTAATTTTAAGTACATCTTTTTTTGACAGCCTCCGTGGCGTAGCGATAGCGAACGCGGCCGTCGCGCAATTTCAACGTCAAGGCGCGGGTTCGATCCCCGCACAGTACAAATATTTGTATGCATGAATATGAGTATTTACACTGGTCTGGTCGTGCCTCGGAAAGCACGTTAAGCCGTTGGTCCCGGTTGCCATACGAACATCTAGTGGCAGTCGTTACGGGTTGTTGGAGCCCTCAAAAGTCTAACAATTGGTCTAACTGCAATGCTTAGATATCGCCTTCGGGTTGTGGAGGTCACGGCAGTCGCTTCACGGAAAATATCGAAGTTTAGCCAAAATCAGCAGTTAGACTAGTCTAACTGCTGATTTTTGGTTTGCGACTGGGATTAACGCTGAGATGATGATGATGACATCTTTTTATTTTCGTTACATTAAGAAAAGGATAGAAGATAACATATTAGGATTAAAGAAAAATGTTATCTTTCGTTGTCGTGGTGGCATAATGGTTAAGACACCAGCCTCAAGAGTCAGAGTGTGCGGGTAAGATTCCAGGTCAGGCAAGTACCGTTATATGTACTTTCTAAGTTTATCTTGGACACCAATGGCTGATTACAAGGTGAAGGAAAACATCTTGAGGAAACCTGGACCTGGAAGTCTGAAATCGCCAACCCGCATTGAGAAAGCGTGGTGATTACGCTCAATCCATCTCTGTATGAGAGGAGACCTGTGCCCAGCAGTGGGACATTAAGAAAAAGGATGATTGTGATGTTATCTTCTATCCTTTTCTTAACGCAATAGAGAGAAAAAGACGGCGCCATTATTAAAATTATTACACACAGCCACAGTTATTAATATTGTTTTTATATAAAATTTATTGTAGGTATTTTATTTTATTTTTGTTTTTATTTTGTATATGTAATGCAAACAAGTCACGTTACTGTTTTACAACCCTCACCTCACACACCAGGTTCAGTTGAAAACCAGCGTCAGGCACCAGATGTCTGGAATTTTTGCTGAACTGGGCCTTTTTGGCGCAGCCGGGAGGCACACATTCCTGCTAGGTTTCTACATTATTTTCTTTTATCACAATTTACTTTATTATTACCATGTTCTACTTTTTAATGTTTATATTTATCTGATGTATTGTGTGTCATTTAGTCTGTGCGAAATAAATGTATATTCTTTCTTTCTTTCTTTCTTATCCCACTCACTATAATTTATAAGGCCATCGACTGCGTATATGAACTTTCATCCTCTCTGTCAGGTGAGAATTGTACCTTAATGTTCTTATTTTCTTGTCAAACTTACTGTATGAGGGTCGGTACTTACACAGCAGGACTTGATAAACAGTGACCGGCAGTGAGAATGTACTTCTCACTGATCACAGAGCCTCCACATAGCCACTCAGCTGTCTCCGTATCATTTCCATAGCCCAATAACGCCTGTAATATAAAATTCATAGCTTTTAGCAACTATTATATTATTATTATTTTTCTTTTTTATTAAATTTTTATTTAAGTTTTGCTTTATGTTATTTTGTGCACAACTTTTATTATTTTAAAACAAAATATTGAGGAGCGGGGCCTCCTAGGACGGGTATAGCTTTTACTTAAAAGGAGGTACCTACGTAAGATTTATTGTAAAAGTTTGCACATGTTTTCGAAATAAATCCTTTTTTTATTATTATTATTAATTCATTCTACTGTCCATATCCCAATTTATTTGGGTCAGTACGATATGTCTTTTGACGTGACAACGTCTTATAATTCGATGGAGCCTGCTGCTCGCACGAAAAAACATTACTCATGCGGCGTTAAGTCGTTCTGAGGCGTTTCATTTAAGGCTTGAAGTGCAAGCGAAAGCGCGGAACGAGCTACAAAGAGCCTTCGCGTTCGGCTGCGTTCGACAACTGTCTCTCTCCTACTTGAGTGAGCGATTCGTCCACGCTGTGTCTATAAATATACAATATGTTAACTAACAGAGGGCGTTCCCGTTAACCCGAAATAGTATAGCATACATACATGCTAAAAAAAAATATTTCCATTCGAAAACAAAATGTTTTAAAATTTTTTCCAATAAGAAAATATTCAATAAAAATTTTAAATTGACATGTAAAACAAACACACTGTACACGCGAACATGAAAGACGGCAACGTCGCAATTTATTTATACATGACGACTATTAATTTGATTTAAAACAGGAGGTTTCAAATTTATTTCCAATTAGAAATTTTTTTTTATTCGGATTTTTTTATGCTTATTTTTCTATTCTGATATTTTTATTTTAATCTATTAATGATATATATTAACGAGTTTAAGGGAACGCCCTCTGTTATTTAACATACTGTATATTTACATGTTCTCGTCAAGTATGAAGTGCAGTGAAAAGTGAATGTGGTGTCATTTGTTTATAGCAACAATAGTAGCGGCGATAAAGGTAATGATTCTTTCGATATTAAATATATGTTCAGTGATATATTGTCGTATATTCGTGCTTTCATCATTAAAATAAATAGAATCGGTCCGCTAGTGCAGCGATTGTAGGTTATGCTGTAATTGACAAAACTAAATCTTTCTTTTCTTTAGAGTGAATACTACTTCAACTCTTCAATGGCCCCTGTGGTTAGATACCACAATTTTGCCAATAACACGTGTAACAAATTATAGAAATTTGTTGAGCGTGTTCTTCATTTAGTTGAGGTTATTAAATAAAATGTGACTTCACTATAATAAATGCTTATAATTTTGGTTCCACAATGTTTTACTATAACTAGCTATATACTGTGTACATGTAGAGGCAGGGCGGTGTATTGTAAGCGACTGGCGAGCCGGCCGCTCGCGTCCCCTTATTTCGCTAAAGATGCAACTCAGCACATCGCGGTTACCAAGCCGCTACATCACACCCCCCCTTTCTCAAAATTTTTTACAAAAAAATTTCTCTATTCTATTCTAATATATAGTTACATCACTAATATATAGTTACATCACTAATACATAGTTACATGGTATGTCTTAATCACAATGTTGCTTATCATAACATTCTGTACTAGTCAGCATTCCAACAGTCGAATGCTGCCTATTGTTTTGCTTCTAAATATATATAGCTCGTACACACCTTATCTTCTAACACCTTAAAACAACGTTCTACATACTTAAATTAATTTGTCAAGTGAGCAAAAATCGCACCGGTTGCCTAATCACTCGACCACAGCGAGTGGTTTTAGGCATAGGCGGAAGCGTTTCTTGCCCACTTGGTTCTATATCTGATTCACACTGATTATTATTAGTACTACTATTTTCTGATGGCTTTTCTTCCCTTATAATGTAAGCTGGCTTTAATCTGTCTATGGAAACAGTTGATTGGCGATCACCCATTTGTATGTAAAATGTTTTCTTATCTCTACTGATTACTTCATAAGGGCCGCTATATGATGGGGTTAATGGGCTTTTTACCATATCGTTTCTTACGAAAACATGAGAACACGTATTCAAGTCTTTGTGAATGAATATTTTTCGCGAATCGCTGTTTTCCCTTGACTGAGGCCGCATACTTTTTATGACGTTTCGAAGTCTGCTTACAAACGTAGGTAAGTGATCTACTTTGGCCTTCTCGGTTTCGCAATAAAAATCGCCGGGTAATCGTAATGTTTGTCCTAATACTAATTCTGCCGAACTCACGGTTTCATCACTTTTGCAAGCCGCACGAAGTCCCAACAATACTGTTGGTAATTCATCGACCCATGACCTATTATCTTGTAGCCTAGCCTTAATTGCAACCTTGAGTGAACGATGCATCCTCTCGACCATCCCATTTGCCTGTGGGTGCATTTTGGAGAAACGATGCACACGCGTTGCCTTATACCCGATTGACACGTTGCGTCCACTTTGCACCACGCGGTCCGTATGCCACTGCCTCGTACGTTCTATGCGAGCCGCCTACTCTATTTTTAATTAATTAATTTGAAAAACGTCGAAAGGTCACCAGTATTGTAAGCGACTGGCGAGCCGGCCGCTCGCGTCCCCTTATTTCGCTAAAGATGCAACTCAGCACATCGCGGTTACCAAGCCGCTACATCACCTGTTGAGCGTGTTCTTCATTTAGTTGAGGTTATTAAATAAAATGTGACTTCACTATAATAAATGCTTATAATTTTGGTTCCACAATGTTTTACTATAACTAGCTATATACTGTGTACATGTAGAGGCAGGGCGGTGTATTGTAAGCGACTGGCGAGCCGTACGCTCGCGTCCCCTTATTTCGCTAAAGATGCGACTCAGCACATTGCGGTTACCAAGCCGCTACATCACACACCCCCTTTCTCAAATTTTTTACAAAAAAAATTCTCTCTATTCTATTCTAATATATAGTTACATGGTATGTCTTAATCACAATGTTGCTTATCATAACATTCTGTACTAGTCAGCATTCCAACAGTCGAATGCTGCCTATTGTTTTGTTTCTAAATATAACTCGTACACACCTTATTTTCTAACACCTTAAAACTTAACAACGTTCTACATACTTAAATTAATTTGTCAAGTGAGCAAAAATCGCACCGGTTGCCTAATCACTCGACCACAGCGTGTGGTTTTAGGCATAGGCGGAAGCGTTTCTTGCCCACTTGGTTCTATATCTGATGGCATTTCTTCCCTTAAAATGTACGCTGGCTTTAATCTGTCTATGGAAACAGTTGATTGGCGATCACCCATTTGTATGTAAAATGTTTTCTTTTCTCTACTGATTACCTCATAAGGGCCGCTATATGATGGGGTTAATGGGCTTTTTACCATATCGTTTCTTACGAAAACATGAGAACACGTATTCAAGTCTTTGTGAATGAATATTTTTCGCGAATCGCTGTTTTCCCTTGACTGAGGCCGCATACTTTTTATGACGTTTCGAAGTCTGCTTACAAACGTAGGTAAGTGATCTACTTTGGCCTTTTCGGTTTCGCAATAAAAATCGCCGGGTAATCGTAATGTTTGTCCTAATACTAATTCTGCCGAACTCACGGTTTCGTCACTTTTGCAAGCCGCACGAAGTCCCAACAATACCGTTGGTAATTCATCGACCCATGAGCTATTATCTTGTAGCCTAGCCTTAATTGCAACCTTAAGTGAACGATGCATCCTCTCGACCATCCCATTCGCCTGTGGGTGGTATGCTGTCGTACGGGTCTTTTTTATACCTAAACTGTTTAGCAAACTTTTGAAAACTTCGCTCTCAAACTGCCTTCCCTGATCACTTGTTATTGTTAGGGGGCACCCGAACCTGCATATCCACCCTTCGTATATGGCTTTAGCAACTGTGTCCGCGGTAATATCTGTAACTGGAATTGCTTCGGGCCATCGCGTGAACCTGTCTATCATAGTAACGCAATACCGATAGCCTTCTTGTGACGTTGCTAAAGGACCGACTATGTCGACGTTTATGTGGTGGAATCTCTCTGTCAACGGAAAACTACCTAATTTGGAAACTGTATGCCGCTGTACTTTTACTCTTTGACAATGAATGCAAGACCTAGCCCATCTGGTCACGTCTTTGTTCATTTCTGGCCAAAAGAAACGCTTTGTTACCATCTTACGTGAGGCTCTTATCCCGGGGTGACTTATGTTATGTATGGAATCAAAAGCTAATTTACGAAATTGCTGTGGGAGATATGGTCTTACCTGATTATCTGAAACGTCACAATAAATCATATTGTTACACAGCGGTGAATGCATTTGTTTTAATACAATGTTACCTCGTGGTTCTGCTAACATACGCGACATTTGAGCGTCGGTTTCCTGCGCCCGCGCGATTTCGTCGAAGTCTATAGGCGTCGGGCATACGACGGTTTCTACCCGTGATAGCGCGTCAGCAACCGGATTCTCGTTACCGTTGACGTATTGTATGTCGCTCGTAAATTCGCTGATATACAATAACTGCCTTGTGCGCTGTGGGGTCTCTCGATCGGTACCTATTTTGGAAAAAGCATACGTTAGTGGTTTGTGGTCTGTTAAAATAGTTATTTCTCGACCTTCAATCATGTTTCTAAAATGTACGATAGCTAAGTAAACTGCTAATAGCTCTCTGTCGTAGGTGCTGTATTTTTGCTGGGCTTGTGATAGTCTCTTTGAAAAATAACCTAATGGCTTTGTCCTTCCGGCGACTCCCTGTTGCAGCACTGCCCCCACGCACGTATTAGATGCGTCACACATTAGGGACAACCTACCTTTGTCTTCCGGGTATGCCAGTGTAATGGCGCTTTGTAGGCTTGCCTTACACTGCTCAAACGCCGCCGTGGCCTTTTTGTCCCATGTTATCTTAGACTTATCCTTTTTCTTGGCCCCATGCAAAAACTTATTTAACTCGGACTGATGTTCCGCAGCTTGTTTTATGTGTAGCCTATAAAAATTTACCATTCCGAGGAATCGTCGCAACTGTTCGACGGTTTCCGGTCGCGGATAGTTTTTTATGGCATCAACCTTATCTTTCAAGGGCTTAATTCCTTCTGAGCTGACGCTGTAACCTAAAAATTCTATCTGACGCTTACCAAAACAACATTTTGACAGGTTAATAGTTAATCCGAACTGTTCGAATCTGCTAAAAACGAGTCTTAGGTGTTTACGAAGCAACTCTGCGTTAGTACTTGCGATGATGACATCATCTATGTAACAGAATAGGTACGAACAGTCTCCTTTCTGTTCTCCCTTTAAGTACTCTAAACCCTGTAAGACTGTATTGTTCATAAACCTCTGAAATGTTTGCGCTGCATTGCGCATACCGAACGTCATCCTAGGAAATTCGAACAGTCCAAAAGGGGTAATGATTGCTGTTTTTTCTACGTCCTGTGGCGCAACACAGATATTATGATAGGCTCTATTTATATCTAAACGGGCAAATATTTTCTTACCTGCTAGTCCGTAAGTGAAGTCCTGTAGTCTTGGGATCGGGTACCTGTCCGGCTTCGTGATCGCATTGAGTGCACGATAGTCGCCACAGGGTCTGATCTGGCCATCCTTCTTGGGCACGACGTGCAGCGCGCTCGCCCATGGGTTCTTCGATGGCCTACATATACCTAAATTTTGCATTAACCTAAATTCCTCCTGAACTATTTTGTATCTATGTGGTGGCAACGGCCTAGCGCGGGTAAATACGGGTGGGCCTGTAGTCTCTATATGGTGATAAGTATTATGACTAGGTGGTTCTACGTACGAAACTGGCTTAGTTATTTCTGTAAATTCTTTGAGCAAATCTTTGTAAGGGTTATCTTGCTGTATGCTAGATATAGATAATTCGGAACATTTTACTACGGTTGCTTCTTTACTTAATTTGGTGAGACCGTCAATCAACCTCTTATTATGTAAGTCTAGAACTAATTGGTGTGCCTTCAAAAAATCTGCTCCTATAATTGGCTGCTTTACATCGCATACTATAAATGACCACTTATAACTTCTACGTAAACCTAAGTTTAAGTCTAAAGTCACTACACCATAGGTTTTAATTTCCGAGTTATTTGCAGCGTAAAGTTTATAGTTACACTCTTGCTTTTGCTTTGTTTTCACTTTACTTACAGGTATCACTGACACATTAGCACCCGTGTCCACAAGATACACAATTCCCGTTTTGAAGTCTTTCACACAAAGTCGGTGGTTTCCCGCGGCACAATCGTCCACCGTTGCTGACTGCACCGCGTCTAGTTTCCCGGCTTCTGCTCCTTCTTGGCCCAAGTACACAGTGACTCGCACGTCCGCGCGTTGTTCCTGTAGCGGTAATGATGTCTGCGTAGCCAGTCGGGAGACTCTGGTGTGCGCCGCGTCCGGCTTTTAGGTCTCGAACGCTGTTGCCATTGTCCACCTCCCGTGCTTCTATTTCGCCTCCTGATCTCATTTATTTCCCCACGTAGTTCCTTCATTTCCTTTGCCAACTCCTCTAAGGGGTCGGCCACCCTGTCACTTGATGACGTACTTGGTATTATGAATGCGACCTCGCCGTTGCCCAACGTTTCTATTATCCTATCTGCTTTCCTCGCCATATCTTCTATTTTTACATCTTCACCCATCGCCAACAGTGCGCGTACATTTGGAGTTAGCTTATCCAACCACAACCTTTTAAGTGGCTCCTCTGTCAGACCGCAGTTTCTTGCTAATGTTGACATTTTCCTGAGTAATTGTGACGGTTTCTGTGTTCCCAGATCCGTTTCGTGCATTAATCTCTGGAATTGTTTATCTACACTCTCCTCATAAACGGACAATAAAAGCTTTTTTAACGTTTCATAAGTACTTGCCCGTTTCCGGCGGAGCTTCGATGATGTCGGTTACCTGCTGTAAAACGTCTGTAGGTAACTTTGCGAGCACCATATCGTACTTTTGCGTGTCGCCCTGCTTCTGCGGTGCCATAATTGCCTCGAACTGACAAAACCACGACCGCGGTAGCTCTCTCCAAAATTCTGGAACTCTCATCTGCACCGTAACCATCGCTATATCCGCTGCTGTTACTGGAGCTGACCCTGGAGGTCCCGTTATCTCCTGTGGGTTCATTTTGGAGAAACGATGCACACGCGTTGCCTTATACCCGATTGACACGTTGCGTCCACTTTGCACCACGCGGTCCGTATGCCACTGCCTCGTACGTTCTATGCGAGCCGCCTACTCTATTTTTAATTAATTAATTTGAAAAACGTCGAAAGGTCACCAGTGTTGAGCGTGTTCTTCATTTAGTTGAGGTTATTAAATAAAATGTGACTTCACTATAATAAATGCTTATAATTTTGGTTCCACAATGTTTTACTATAACTAGCTATATACTGTGTACATGTAGAGGCAGGGCGGTGTATTGTAAGCGACTGGCGAGCCGTACGCTCGCGTCCCCTTATTTCGCTAAAGATGCGACTCAGCACATTGCAGTTACCAAGCCGCTACATCAGAAGGTTGCGTGTTCAAATCACGTCGGGGTCACCAGTGTTGAGCGTGTTCTTCATTTACTTGAGGTTATTAAATAAAATGTGACTTCACTATAATAAATGCTTATAATTTTGGTTCCACAATGTTTTACTATAACTAGCTATATACTGTGTACATGTAGAGGCAGGGCGGTGTATTGTAAGCGACTGGCGAGCCGGCCGCTCGCGTCCCCTTATTTCGCTAAAGATGCAACTCAGCACATCGCGGTTACCAAGCCGCTACAAATTCTTTAAAAAACATATTTCACAATAATGGCGGATATCGCCAATGACAGTTGAAAAAACGGCCGCGTTAGCCGACTACGAGGAGGTTTGATGCAAAGCCATGATGTGGCCACTATGCTGCGATATTACAATGTTCTTTATGAATTATTCACTGAATGCACTTTTTACTACATAAATCACGCGCTTTTATTTAGTAAACGGCACTATAAATAATTTAAAAGTTCAATTAAAAATAAGCGTGACATTCATCTTAGCTATCCTGTCAAAAAACACCAAAACTAAATCAATAAGTTAACCATTCCGTCAGTATTTTCTTATGACGTTGTCACGTTCATCATCAGTGAACTGAATTAACAGACAACTATTAGATGTCCTCTCCGAATTCACCCCTTTCTTAACAATATCATAATTCATACATTCCATCCATTGTTTCTTTGGTCTTCCCCTACACTTAGTTATAGATAGCCATTGATATTCATACATAAAATCCTCCTCACAAACAACCAACAATAATTATTGCGCCTAACAAAATAATGAAAGCAATAGTTTAGACAGTACGTTTCTCTTAAAAACACACGAGGAGCTTTTGTCACAGATTAAATAGTACAACATCATCACATACGACAACACTTTTTTTACGTAACACACTTTTTCTACAGGTTATGCAGGTATGAAGAACAGAGTGTAAAGCTCACCCATCCTGAACATAGAAGGGTTGAGATCTCCCGAACAGATTGGTGTTGTATCTGGTGTCCAGACACAGACACCTATTTTTTTTGTTGGGATGGCAAATCATCAAATGACGTCTCCCGCTCTGGGCGGAGTAGTAGGGCGTGTCACACTTTTACTGAGTAAAACCCACCCGTGTTTCTTCACTTGCCTGTGCGACGGCCAGTGCCACGGTTTCTTTTTTAACCAACCCGCAACCCTGACCCAAGAGGCATCGGTCTTCGTGGACCCCATCACGATGTGCTGACATCTCTTTGAGGCGCGCGTGAAACACAACGCGCCGTTGACTCGGGCCTGGTCCTTACCTAGCGGCGAGCTGCCCACTGCTCACTGCCTGCAGACTGTTAGCGTGAGGGCCCTGGGACTCCCGCTCCCTCACGCGCTCCGCCTCCTCCTTTGCCAGCATCACTGCTTCGTAGAAGGAGGTGACGGCCTGCCATGTACTCTCGCTCCGGACCATGGCCTGGACCAGGTTCGGACGCGAGAGATCGCCACCGATCGCCGCCACGAGGACACGGCGGTGCTCTACCCAACCCGGGCAGACCTCTATCGTATGCTCCACCGTATCCTCAGAGCGATCCACACAATGGTAACACCCTGGCGTTTCCTTCCGCCTTATCCGGAACAGGAACCCACCCGAAACTACCGTGTCCGGTGAGAACCTGCGTCAGGCGGAAGGTGAGGGCGCCGTGTCGCCTCTCTAGCCACTCCTCAAAGACGGGACCTACCGCCGCTATTGTGGCGTGCCCAAGACACAGACCCTCTGTACTGTACCCTCCTAACTCTGGAGAGTACTTGCTCTTGGTGTTTTTTACTATCGCCATGCGCATGTCTGATGTCAGTCTCATCGCACCCTAAATACACTTTTCTCATATTTGAGCCTTGAACCTAAACAGACTATTCGCATCATCGCTATTTAGTTGAGCCAGGATTTTATGAAATGTGCTTATTTCAAGTTTGTTTAATCTCAAGACCCTAAACAAATCATTTCTACCGGACTCGTACCGGACACAGTCCATCGATAACTGATGTGAGTCTTTTACAACGCGAGATAGTTTTTCTCATCATGAACACCAACTAATTACATGGAATGTGTCCTTATCTAAGTCTGTGAGCCGTAACAGCTAATTTTATATTTAAATTACAGTTAATTTTATAATTAAATTATTTATAATCCCGGGCACACGAAAAGGCTTGCCTCCGGTTGATGTCGTGAAGTATGCGTGCTAGTTGCACCTGCACGGTAAACTTTGATTGCAGTATGCAGGATTTGCGTGACGTCATTTTAACTTGTTGTTTGCATATGGCGGCAGGTACCGCCACAAGATAAATTTGAATCAATCCCTTGCTCCACATGTTCGCACATTATATTTGATCAACAACGTAAACGAAGGAATGAATGTTGTTGAAGTGTCAAAATGAAAACTATTGCTATTGTGTTACGCAATTACCTTGCTGGTACAAAAATGTAACAACATAAAATAATTCGTATTAAAAACTGCCACGGTCTGCGTTCTTCGCCGATATAATATTGCGCTCTCTTTCTTTTGATATGTCTTCTCTTTTGCCCGTTGTTTGTTGTTTTAATTTAATCGATGCGATAACATTGAACCGATCTGTGACCCCGGCAAATAATTAACTTCAGAACCTTGCGCCCAACTTGCTAGCGACTTGGCAAGTATCACATCCTTTAGTGACGAAAATTTGACGCACGTTTTAATATTCGTTATAATTTGTGACGGCCGGCGCTCACCAGTTTTCTTATGATTATTAAGTAAGTAATTACTTAATTTCGGTTTCTCGTTTCTTGTTACGATAGCTAAACGCATTCGTCACTGATATAAAATTTAGGTTTCAAGTTTCAACCCTGTAAGATCTCAAGTTGTCGAAATATGAGGAGGGCGCAAGGTTCATAATTTTATTATGAACGTTACGCCCACCGTGTATCTCGACAATGGCTGGACCAAAGAATTTGAAACTTTGATTATTCTGCAGTGACCGATATGTGACGTTAGTGCCACGAGCATTTAGACTTCGTTACTGTCATTTAGAAAAGTTATTATATGTCGATATTGTTTCAACAAGCAATATCGACCAGACCAAGGCCGTCACAAATTATATCGAATATTAAAATGAGCGTCACATTTACGTCACTAAAGGATTGTGATACTTGCCAACTCGCTAGCAGGTTGGGCGCAAGGTTCTGAAGTTAATGGCAAATAACCCCTGCGCCACAATTCTTAGAATCAGGTAAGTCAGATTTTATGACCTTGTATCATTCGATCGGGCGAAAAAGTTACTTTTGTCTTTTGACAAACTACTACAACTACTCTTGCCGCCAAGCGATTAGTCGTGTTCCGGCATGATGTCTGGTGAAGCCGTACGGAGGACGGGTCTGAGCAGTTGTGTTGCGTTGTGGGGCGGGTACCTACGATGCGCCAAATGTTGTTGTGTCGGGAGTTTGGTCGTGGACGAGGGTCTCCAGATCAATCTCCCTCTTGCGCAACATCATTGGTCGTGTTGTTGGCTTTAATATTGCATCACCTCGCTCAACTGGCGTCTTCCTTCCTATTCACCATCGATCAAAGTGATCGATGCTATTCACTCAGTTTTTTTTTAGTGAATAGGCTTAATAGACTAGCGCGCTTTAAAAGAAAGCATGAGTATGAATATTTGCGCTGGTCTGGTCGTGCCTTGGAAAGCACGTTAAACTGTTGCCCCCGGTTGCCATACGAACATTAGTATATGGCAGTCGTTACGGGTTGTTGGAATCCTCAAAAGCAACAATCCAACAATTCCAACAATTGTTCAAACTGCACATTCGATGTCGCCTTCGGGTTGTGGAGGTCAGAAGGCAGTCGCTTTATGCAAAATATCGAAGTTTAGCCAAAATTAGCAGTTTCACACAGTTTTGGTAAAGCGTACCCCAGAGTCCAAAACTGAAAAAGCTAAGGATGCGACTGGGATTGACATGATGATGAGACTAGCGCACTTTACCATCAACGATTGTATCACTGCTTATTACACATATTATTATATTATTATTATGATTATCACATAGGTACCTACCATATGAGGAAACTGGTCTCTCCCAGCATTCCTTCCGCCGGCTATGATGTATAATGATGGTATAGTGATGAAGCAGTTCTTTTCTCGGTGCTTCTGTTTCCATATTGTGACTGGTGGCACTCCTTCACAGGGGTAGTCCAGCTTTTCAAGGTATTCTAGGCATTCTGGAAATAGTTTTATTTTATTTATTAATAGTAACTGTTGTTAAAAAAAAAATAGATTCGAAATAGTGTCGAGGTTACGCAATAGGACGAGGCTATACAGAGTGGTGCTGACAACACGACAATAAATTAAACATCGTGTACCTCAACACAATCTCAGTCTACCCATAAAAAAACATAAATATGTCTATCAGTTTAGTCAGAGGAAATTAATTTTCATTTTTCACATGTTCTACCTGATGTACTATCAGCTGTAGAAGTCCATTTCCACCTTAAAGACTACTGTCGCCTGCGCTAAACCGGCCACGCACACTACCGCATTATTTTTTTTATCGCAGTCTTCGTCTTTCTTTAAAACAATGCAAAATTTCGTTACTTCATTTGAAGTTGAGTTAGCGGCCGCACTTAACAATGGTGCTATCAAAAGCGAGCGATTGTGGGTTCGATCCTTATTATAGGCAACTCTTTTTGTTGTTTCATATAATTTAAAATTATGATAATTGATTTGTATTTTAAAGTAAAAATGTTTGCAAATAATATTTAAACAAATAGGAAAATTTATTGAATATTTATCCCAAAAAAGGGTTTTATTATATGTTTTAGTTTACTATAGGGGTAATATAATAAAAAATATATAAAAATAAAACAATAAGCATATTATAATGCAATATATTATAAAGTTATATATTATTCGGTATAGATATACTTATACTAACAAATGAAACAAACGTTGAAACGGCAGCATTGTAATATTTTATATAAAAGTAATCCTTGACAAACTTATGATATTGTTATGGTAAAAATACAAAAAACATTTTTGGTTGTTAGATATGAAAATTATAATATTATACGTATATTATGATTAAAGAGGTTATAGCTTAATTATTCATTTTCTTAAAGAAAAGAGGATTGAAGCTTAACCTGAATATTATTGCAATCATAAAATAATCTATACTTAGAACACATAATAGTGCTTATTACATTTATAATTTTTTTGCGTGTATAGCATGGTACTAATGCTGCCATCTTGTAGTGACTTTTATCGGAGTTTGATGGCATGAGATTATAATCTTCAAGCGCTTTCTTAGTTCAAAAGTAAACGAACTTATTTCTTATCGAATTCCGAAATTATTGTTTTTATAATTTACCAAAAGTAATTTGTATTGAAATTGCAAAAGGCGACATCTGTTAGCCATTAAGCCAACCGAACATTTTACTGTCACTTAGCTAAATTACTTTAGAGATGGTTTAGAGTCCGTTATTTAGATATTTATTGGTATATATTTAAAACACTCTGTAGGACACTTCTGCACTGTTTTTGTTATAGTTTTTTTTTTTGTTTAGCTCGATAAGACTCCACCAGCCTCGCCAATTTATTTTTAAACCACAAATGCAACCTATCTTCTTCGCACGATTTAAAAGTTTATTCAACGGTAAATATTGTCGTTTTGTTTCACTTGTCTCGACAGCTACCTTCGTCCTCCAACCTCTTGACCTTGACCTCCAACGGCTTACAGTATTTCTCTAAAACAATAACAATTTTATTACACACTTGTTACAAGCGATTGGTTTGCACCTTACATAAATAATAATAAAAACAACTTACACAAAAGCCGGTTTCATATGATATTTGAGATATATTGCTGCATATGCCTGCATATTGATTAAAAAGTAAAACTAATAACACAAACTGGTAAATATAGTTACCAGTTTGTGTTATTAGTTTTACTTTTATTCACCAACCAACAACAGCTAAGTAATATTATTTGAGTTATTGTAGCTAATAATAGTTATTGTAGGTAGCGGAATATTTTTTGTGAAGTAGTGATTCAGATTCTTTTAAGTCTACCGTCATCTTTTATAATGACTCTAATATAGAAAAAATCTTAAAAGAAAGTATCATCTTTAAGTAGCAGATCGGTATTTTTAGATATTTTTGTTGTCAGCATTCATAACTCACCAATAAACATTTAAAAAATATTTTTGCAAGTTATTAGATTTGAACTCGAACCACCTTGAACGCCTATCAAGGCGAAAACCATTAGGCCATTGAAACACTTACTGTAGACGTTGAAATTAGTAAGTAGTACCTAACAATCATATGCGGGCAGCAAGTGTATGAGTGTGTATCAAACTTTATTATAGAAGAAGGTCGTAACTACAACTAGTATTGCTTGGCCATAGTTTTGTGAGATTGCAACTCGACTTTTGGTCTTGACTGTACATGTTGATAAGGAAGCGCTTACGGTTAATGACCGCCGCTGCGGTACCAAACTTTAATAATAATGGCGCGAAAAAAGCAAGTCGATACAGTTTGTCAAATGATTGCGACTAGTTGGCATCAGTTGGGATCATTCGGACCGCCCATTGGGCCGTTCGGCCCAAACGATCCCAACTAGTCGCAATCATTTGACAAAAATGTGTTCGCCGATTAGGGGGCAGGCTTGCGCTGTCGCCGATCGGACGTCAGTGAACCAATATTTTTAAAGGTGTTCTATTCCGTTTGCAATTTTATGCGATTTAGTTTGAATGAAATTTTATTTTTTTTTATTTTTGATGCTAGGTTTTTTTCCACGGTTTAGGATTATTCCTATGAACCAGTATTGTTCGTGTTTTCATTTATTGTCGTATTGTCATCACCACTCTGTAAACAAAATTAAATACGCCATGTAAAACCATACTTTACGGAAAGAGTACCTACATTCGTCATGGCGCCTAAAATATACAGTAACATTCCCAAGGACATTACAGACTGTAATAATCCCCTTATTCATAAACGTTGCTTAAAGTTAACTGGTGATTAGCGATTCTTTAACCATACATTTTTGAGCTTTTAAAGCCACTTAACTTTAATAATCGATTACGGATAAACACCACAGTGTTTAAGGGTTTATTCATACACAATGTTTCAAGTTAAGTGAAGTGCAAACGTCTTAATTTGACAGGGCCGATTAATATTTTATCTTTTGTCCTATTCTTAATGAAATAGAAACCCCTCACTCATCACATATTTGGGGGATAATGAAAATAATGGTAAAAAGTCAGCATAAACTTACTGTCTCTTGATTTTACTCCCGATTTGTAGTAAGCCAAGTTAACATTTTTATCCAAGTCCCTGAAAACGAAAGCCTTAATTTAATACTCATGCAGATATATGACCGATCCTGTGCTGCCCGCTTCCTTCGGCGTCCCGCGACCTTCACCAGGCCATCGGTCCACCTTGTTGGGGGCCTCCCTACGCTGCGTCTTTCGGTACGTGGCTGCCACTCCAGAACCTTACTGCCCCATCGGCCAGCAGTGGATATCTATATGCTGAAGAAGAAGATATATGGGACACCACTAACATCAGCGGTCGATAACCTTTTGACAGGCAAGGGCTACAAGTTAGCAAAGTAAACTAAAGGCTGGCCGCAGTGATGGTATTAACCCTAAAAGCCAATACACCTCAGTTCAGTGTCTGGGTGTAGTCATCACCTCAGCGTTAATCCCAGTCGCATCCGAAGCTTTTTCAGCTTTAGAGTCTAGGGTTAGCTTTACCAGTCTAACCGCTGATTTTGCTAAACTTCGATATTTTCCGTGAAGCGACTGCCGTCTGAACTCCACAACCCGAAGGCGATATCGGAGCATTGCAGTTAGACCAATTGTTGGACTTTTGAAGGCTCCAACAACCCGTAATGTCTGCCATTAGATGTTCGTATGGCAACCGGGATCAACGGCTTAACTTGCTTTCCGAGGCACGACCAGACCAGTGTCCAGTGTCGACCATTCGTATTCATGCATACAAATATTGACACTGCGCGGGGATCGAACCCGCGTCTCCTTGCGCAGCGGCCGCGTTTGCTACCGCTACGCTAGTATGTACATGTATTCAACTGCTTAGCAAAATTTTTTAACTCGTTTAAACAAGAAGTCAAGCCTTCCCATACAATTTAACAAAATAATTGATTTCATGGAAACAGCTTTTGAGAGCATCATTAGACTGAAGATCAATCCCGTTCATATACAGGCTGTATCTGACATCGTAACGCAAACTTCGCGAAAAGGCTAGACCGCATGCCACTAATGAAGTTATGATAGCCATTTAAGTCGTTCATGAGCGGTCACAGAAATCACAGTGTTTAAAAAAAAGTGTCGGCTCGGTCTTTGAACGTTGCAAGCGTGCCGCCGTGCGTGTTTGTAGGTATATTACCCCTGATGTGAACTCTATTAAATGGGCTGATAGGATAGCTTTTCCAGTTTTGTTCACATTGCGCTTTTCTTGTGTAATGAGCGAATTAATTGTTTGGGTTATAAAAGTATAGCAATTATGAACGGTCTAAGGTGAAAAAACTACATTTTTTTAATTAAGAAAAAGCCGACCAAAAGTTCCGCCACTAGGGGGTTCAGAATCATGTACTGGATCCATGGTACTCGTTTGTGCGTCGATGTCAGATACAGCATTTATAAATAATTTGGTACATCTTCAACATTACACGAATAAGGGTTTGCAACTTATTTACAAAACATTCACAGGCCGCAAGTAAGACGTCCACGAGCTGTGTTGTTAATTTTTTTGTAATATAATTATAAACTAGTGCTTCACCGCAATATAGTCTGATAGTAAGCAGTGATGCAATTGTTGAACGTAAAGCTCGGCAGTTTATTAAACGCTTATTCACTTAAAAAAACTAAGTGAATAGGAAGGAAGACGGCATTTGGGCGAGGTGATGCAATGTCAAACCCATCAACACGACCAACGATGCTGCGCCAGAGGGAAATTGATCTGGAGACCCTCCACGACCAAACTCCCGACACAACAACATTTGGCGCCTCGTACCCGGTACACATCGCAACACAACTGCTCAGACCCGTCCTCCGTACGGCTTCACCAGACATCACTTGGCGGCAAGACCTTGTCTGGTGGGTGGTAACTTCCGGCCGGCAGCCGATGATATGGCCTAACACCGTGTAAATTTAATTCAAGTAATTTCACGCCTTTTAACTCGATTCTCGGCAATTCTCATTCAGTTACTACCAGTCATCCTGCGAAGATCCTCAGTTCACCTAGCTCGAGGGCGTCCCTTCTAACATTTTCCGATTTGCGGCTGCTTTCGGGAAGCTACGTAGAATCTTCTCGTCCGAAATACCGCAGTGTCTCAAGACAAAAGTCTTCGACCAATGTGTGTTGCCAGTGATGATATTGAGGACAGTGGACTTCTCCAATAGTAATGAAAAACATGCGGACACTACTATCAGATTTACTGTCGGTATTCCACAGGTTTGAAACTATTACATTCCTTGAATTCGGGCAAGTATAACTACGGTACAATATTTCTATCTAAACGCGTTTACATTTTACGAGACTAACACTAATGCACCTGCACTCTCGGCGCCTGGAAGCGAACAGAACGTTACAACAAAAATGTAGGCGGAAAAAGCTCGATATTTTTAATCAACTTCCGGGTCTGAGAGTTTCTAGAACATTCGAACTGTGTCTACCCTGCTGCCTCTAGTGCCAAGAGGCGGCCAACTACAATTTTCATTCATAAATAACAGTGATTCATTGATAAAAACAGCGCCTCTAGCGTCCAAAAATGGTACTACAGTTCCCACTTCAATATTACAAACCGTTCATTCATAAAACAGCGCCTCTGGTGTCGAAAGGCAAGCAGTTATTGATATTATGCGTAAATTCGTTCATTGATGCTATCACCTACAGTCGACAACAGAGGTCGCTACTTGTATATACAGGGAAACTTTTTTTCAAGTACGCAAAAATTAATGGGTGGCTCAGAATCAATAACAGAACAAATCTAATAAGAACAAAATAAAATATCGGTTTTTGTCCGCCCTAAAATCAGCAAATGAGAGACACCAATTATTCATATCAATATCCTAGTATTAGCATATGGCCGCGTAGTGAACATGCGGGCGGCGCGGGCGCGCGGGGTTCCTCGGGGGTTATGATGTTCCCGCCATCCCCACTCCGCCGACCATGAATGGGACCGCGTGCGGTGACCATAACATTGATTTCATAATAAACATCTTTCGTTATCAATAACAATTTTTTTTTTTTGTACTAAAACATACCAAAGTAATAACATTTTAATCTATAAAACTTACTTAGCTATAAGTTGACAAAGTTTGCGCACTGGATAAAATTTTATCCTGTATATCAGCCACAATATATATCAGTCACAGATGACTTATGGAATTGAGACGTGGTCGCTAACAATGGGCCTTATAAGAAAGCTCAAAGTCACTCAAATAGCAATGGAGAGGGCTATGCTTGGGGTTTCACTGCGCGATCGAATCAGGAATGAGGTGATACGCAAAAGCACGAGAGTAACCGACATAGCCCGAAGAATTGCAACACTAAAGTGGCAGTGGGCTGGGCGCATTGCCCGTAGGACCGATGCCCGATGGGGCCGACGGGTTCTCGAGTGGCGACCACGCACCGGAAGACGCAGCGTGGGTACACCCCCGACAGGGCGGACCGACGACCTGGTAAAGGTCGCGGGAAACCGCTGGATGCGGGAGGCGTAGGACCGGTCATCGTGGAGAACCTTGGGGGAGGCCTATGTCTAGCAGTGGACGTCTTTCGGCTGAAATGATGATGATGAATCTAGAACACGTATACTCCAACGCTCATCGGTTCTACGGCTAATATGGCCGGCCCATTGCTACTTCGTGATTTAAACTACCACTTTCCCCGTGTGGTACCAAGCATAGAATAGTACCAACCCATATCCTCCCGTGGGTGTCGTAAGAGGCGACTAAGGGAACTCTCACCAGGGAAGAGGGCAACTGCACTTCTCCTGTGGAATAACAAATTACTGCGAACCTCAATCCGCCTGCCAAGCGTGGGGATTAGCACGCCACATCACCAACCGTGTCTTAAATTTCTTTAATAAAATAATTTAGGTATTTTAGAGTTGAACTCACGCGAAATGTCCCGGTTTACAATCAGCGCAGCATATTATAGGCTTTACACCTTCAAAACTGCAAATCTGAAAATAGATTATTCAAATTCAAATAAATCAGATAAATTATCCATATAATGTTAGTAAAACTAAGCTTAGCCTGATATTAGTAATCAATTAACTGATATTCCTCTGGACTCTTATCCATCTGCGTAAGAGGGGAGAGTCCCATCTCTCTGTAAACACATTCAGTATGCGATAGGAGGAGGCCAAGTCGTCAGTGGCCCAAATACTTTAACTTTGAAACCCGCCCTAAAGGAGACCCAGAGAGAGAGAGTGAGAGAGAGAGTTCAGGTACAACTCGGCGGGTTATGTTGAAAGAAGCATGTCGGCAACCTTCGCCCGCGTGTGATGCCCGCCGACTTGTCAGCGGCTTGCCGGCGGCTAGCGTACGCAAACGCTCAGTTGCCCGGCGACTTTTCAGCTGTAGTGACGTGCTAGTATTTTAACTGCCAAATAAGTTTCTGATGTCGAGCCATCGACATACCGCCAGCAACCTAGCCCGCGGCAAAATGTGCCGCCGGGCTTTTGCGTGTAGAGCGCTTAAAGGAATCCCAGAGAGAGAGAGAGTTCAGGCAGCTGTCAACTTTGTTCCGTGAAAAAAAAAGCGCGAGCATAAAAAAATAACGTGCGAGTGGATAAGAAAGGATGAATAATTGCGTTTATTGGCATTCGTCATCATCATCATCGATACCTTAATTGCGTAACACACTATTATTATCAACTAGCTTTCCGCCCGCGGCTTCGCCCGCGTGGAGTTCGATTATATCGCGCTTTTTAGATTTCCCTCGGGAATATCAATTTTTTCCGGGATAAAAGGTAGCCTATGTTCTTTCTCTAAAGATTGTCTGTGCCAAATTTCATCAAAATCGGTTGAGAGGTTTAGGCGGGAAAGCGTAACAGACAGACAGACAGACAGACAGACAGACAGAGTTACTTTCGCATTTATAATATTAGTATGGATAGTATGGATTGGAATCATTTTGAAGCCTATTACCTACTAAGTACTAATCCATTGCTCCATAAAGCAAGTAAGCAAGTAAGCTTATAAGTTTACTTTTCTCAAACTGACAACAGCATTAAGACGTATTCCGCTGTTTCCTTCGTGGATCATCATCATCTCAGCGTTAATCCCAGTCGCATCCGAAGCCTTTTCAGCTTTGGAGTCTGGGGTCCGCTTTACCAGTCTAACTGCTGATATGGCTAAACTTCGACATTTTTCCGTGAAGCGACTGCCGTCTGACCTCCACAACCCGAAGGCGACATCGAAGCATTGCAGTTAGACCAATTGTTGGACTTTTGAGGGCTCCAACAACCCGTAACGACTGCCACTAGATGTTAGTATGGCAACCGGGACCAACGGCTTAACGTGTTTTCCGAGGCACGACCAGACCAGTGCAAATATTCATGCATACAAATACTTGCACTGTGCGGGGATCGAACCCGCGCCACCTTGCGCAGAGGCCGCGTCCGCTACCGCTACGCCACGGAGGCTGTTTCCTTCGTGGCTAGCGCTTATAAATTAATTATTTTTATTCTACAATTTTACACCTCGGTTACATGTGCCTCTATCATTTGATTTTTTCCAAAACTTAATAAAAGAAATGTGATATTTCAAAATCCCGAAAAATAACCCATTTTTACCGCGTTATTCAGAGGAATATTATACAAATGTGATAAGTTTTTGACAAAAAAGAAAATAATAGAAGCATAGGTATACTTTTTCTTTAAATTTTGTTTCAAAAATAATTGAGATCTGTCGTGTTTTGAAAAAGATAACATCGGAATACGAAACGTCTTTTGTTCAACGTTTTTGTTGGTAAAATCAGCCTGAGCTGCAACTGTCCCTTCCGCATTTTACAGGGAAAGGTTGAACGCGGCGCGACGGTAATAGTTTCTTCAAATACCTATTTCTCAAATTACTCGGCACTAGAGTCCACTCTTCTTCTTCTTCAGCCTATAGATGTCCACTGCTGGACAAAGGCCTCCCCCAAGGCTTTCCATTCTGACCGGTCTTGTGCTGCCCGCATCCATCGGCTTCCCGCGACCTTCACCAGGTCATTGGTCCACCTTGTTGGGGGCTCCCTACGCTGCGTCTTCCAGTACGTGGCCGCCACTCCAGAACCTTACTGCCCCATCGGCCATCGGTTCTACGAGCAATGTGCCCTGCCCACTGCCACTTAAGTTTAGCGACTCGAATCCAGCTGGGCTGGGCAGCATTCGGGAAGCTACGCTACATCTTCCCTTCGTCCAAGATATCACAGTGTCTCAAGACCAGTGTGTGTTGCCAGTGATGACTTACGGAACTGAAACGTGGTCGCTCACTATGGGCCTCATACGAAGGCTCAGAGTCACACAACGGGCAATGGAAAGAGCTATGCTTGGAGTTTCTCTGCGTGATCGAATCAGAAATGAGGAGATCCGCAGAAGAACCATATACCAGTCACCGACATAGCTCTTCGAGTTCACTCTTAAATAAAGATACATAATAAGACGGGCTAGCCGGCACAGTAAACAAAATAATAAAGGTTAGAAAACCCACCCCCTCCTGCACTAAAATAGAAGTATATCTGGGGATATCACGTAGAAATTATTATTACGCTCATAATTCCCTGTGATGGCGGATGCATCTATAAAAAAAAAAAAAAAACTGTAAAATATTGAATAGTTATATACCGGTGGATAATTTTTCTTCTTAATATCTTCCATAACGGACTCACAATCATAAACGCTTCTGCAGACGCCATCCACTCCGTCCCATGTGCAGTTTGAGCCTTAAAAAACAAATTAATTAGTGTTACAAAAGCCGTTATGAACATCAATATTGTATCACTGCTTACTATCAGGCGGGATTGCGGTTAAACACTAGTTTTGAATTAAAAAAAAACTGACAATATGAAACCCTTGGCTGATACCCAAACAATTGCCGAATCTCTCTTTTTTTAAATCATAAACTAGTGCTGGACCGCAATCCCGCCTGATGGTAAGCAGTGATGCAATGTTGATGTTTATAACAGCTTGTTATAAACATCAACACACACATAACACAGTTGACGGTAAAGCGCGCTAGTTCAATAAGCCTATTCACTTAAAAAACTTAGTGAATAGGAAGGAGGACAGCAGTTGAGCGAGGTGTTGGAGTGTTTATTTATTTATTTATCACTTGTAACGTTATCTTTTCTGGGTGGCTAATTTCACCCTTACCCGGCAGTTACAGTAAATTTAATTATGTAAAACAACAACAACTGTCACAACTGTCCTTATAGGCCTTATCCTAATGCGACAGTGCAATTATCCACTGATACTTAGATATACGACCAACGATGCTGCGCCAGAGGGAGATTGACGCGGAGACCCTCCACGACCAAACTCCCGATACAACAACATTTGGTGCATCGTATCCGGCAGACATCGCAACACAACTGCTCAGACCC
This sequence comes from Sesamia nonagrioides, assembly GCA_017933935.1. Classification (NCBI taxonomy): domain Eukaryota; kingdom Metazoa; phylum Arthropoda; class Insecta; order Lepidoptera; family Noctuidae; genus Sesamia; species Sesamia nonagrioides. The sequence goes on from JADWQK010000407.1 coordinate 2,000,952, forward strand.
GTCCTCCGTACGGCTTCACCTGACATCATGCCGGAACACAACGAATCGCTTGGCGGCAAGACTTTGTTTGGTGGGTGGTACCTTCTGCCGGCAGCTGATGTTATGGCCTACCACCGAGAAATTCAACAACATTCATTGCGTTATTTACGTGGTTAAGCAGACAATTTTTTAGAACATATTGTTACGAATGGACCTTATGTCGATGGCATAAGGTTCAATATCGCGTGACATGCAGTGCGTAACTTTTAAGCCCTATATTTCCAGATCTAGACATTTTAAAAGTGCAATATAAAAACGCATTGCTAGACTTATAATGGCCTATCGAATGGTACAGGTCTCAACAATTTTGACAACAAAGTGTCGACATAAAAATTTCCAGAAACCCGTTTCCGGGAATTACCGTAGGTAATTACTAAATGACCTCGAAGTTATGCGGTATTATTATTACGTCTAGACGAATCTGGAATGTTCGATCAGCTGACCTATATATAGCGCCGTGACGCCGGCGCAGAGTCAGTCTGCATTCGACTAGCGATACGAAAACAGCGACAGTTAAGAAGCGATCTTTGAGAATAACTACTGCGACAACTGTAACGAGAACTTTGAGTACTACGTGAAGTAACATCTGTAGTGTTATTGTGTGTTTACAACACGGACTTCGTGAACGTAAGGGAAGACTTCAGTGCAACGGCAGCTACATTCTACTTGTCATAGCCTACGATCGACTGTACCTTCGTCGTCAATAAACTTCGCAACCCTTAACCGGCGTTTTAGTACCCCCAGCCCGTAACAATATGAAGGAAGGGATTGACAATCAAATTAAATTTTTCATACATATACATCTGCCTAGCTTTTTCCCAAACATATTGGGATCGGTTTCCTATCTAACCAGATTCAGTTGAATACCAGTATTTACATAGAGCTATTCCTATCTGACCTCCACAATCTAGTTATTGGACACGTACGCCCTTTGTAAGATCGTCGGTCGTTTCGGAACGGTTGGTCGTGGTGGCCTGGTGGTTAAAACACCAGCCTCTCAAGTATGAGTGTACAGGTTCGACTCCAGGTCAGGCAATTACCAATATACCTTTTCTAAGATATATGTACTTTCTAAGTATATCTTGGACACCAATGACTGATTAAAAAGTGAAGGAAAACTTCTTGAGGAAACCTGGATGATAGGTCTGAAATCGCCAACCCGCATTGAGCAAGCGTGGTGATTACGCTCAATCCTTTTCTGTATGAGAGGAGACCTGTGCCCAGCAGTGGGACGATAAAAGGATGATGGTAAGACTCAGACTCAGAATCAGTGGTCAGATTTTCGGGTGTCTGACGAACCATAACTACTATCAAAGATCTACAAGTGACAATCGGGACCAACGGCTTAACGTGCTTTCTGAGGCACGAAGTGGTCCCGATAAGCAAAGATGATCACCCTTCCACAGACCAACCCCGTCAAGCATAGCTTAACCTTCTTTTTTTTTTGTTCCTCAATGGATGTCCGCCGCCCTGGGGTGGGCGACGGGGTCTGCCAGACTCTTACTGACTAAATACCACTCCGGTGTCTCTGCAGTCAAGTGCGTACGGGGCCGCTGGAGTCCTTGATTCTGCCGCGGCTCCATACTCTCGTGCCGGCCCGGTCTGTCCGGGCCTCGCCTCCTGCACGGGGTAATGAGGTGTTAAACTACCCCGTGCATTGCCTCTGAGGCGCGCGCCTCCGCCTCGGGGTCCAACGAATAGGGAGCGGGGACTTCTCCATAATATGTCCCTCGCCCCTGGACCCATTCATCCATCTGGAAAAGGGGGTTGACCGCCCTTCATCGGCGCCCGGTGCGTCTTCTGCGGCCCGGGAAGGAAGCATATATTATCTTAACCTGATGATAACATATGAGGCAATAGGTATATTTATCAATGTCGTGTCGCTGTGTGCATGCCGCAAAATACGCCCAGGTCGAGAGACAATATCGAACTCCCAACCACCGTAGGCGCGGGCATGCGCGCGTGAGAAGTGGGCAGCTCGCCGTCCGGTAAGGACCAGGCCCGAGTCGACGGCGTGTTGTGTTTCACGCGCACGACGACCGATGCCTCCTTGGTCAGGGTTTGCGGGTTGGTTAAAAAAGAAACAGTGGCCCTGGCGAGTGGCGCACAGGCAAGTGAAGGAACACGGGTGGGTTTCAGTCTGTAAAAGTCTGACACGCCCTTCCGCTTCGCCCAGAGCGGGAGAGGTCATTTGATGATTTCCCATTCAAAACAAAAAAAGGGTGTTGAATGCTCTTCTGACGGTCAACCCTGAATGTGACGTGTTTGCGGATGAATGGAATAAAATTATGCGTGTTTATCTGGTGTTCTGTGAGAGAAAGTATGCGAGAGAGTCCACTGTTTCATATTACATAGTTTTTAAGTTATATTTTTGTCTCTATGTTAATTGATGTAATAGGTGTTGTACCCTTTTAATCCTTACTTATCTCGGTGGTAGGCCATAACATCGGCTGCCGGCAGAAGTTACCACCCACCAGATAAAGTTTTGCCGCCAAGCGATTCGTCGTGTTTCGGCATGATGTCTGGTGAAGCCGTACGGAGGACGGGTCTGAGCAGTTGTGTTGCGATTTGTGCCGGGTACGATGCGCCAAATGTTGTTTTGTCGGAAGTTTGGTCGTGGAGAGTCTCCAGATCAATCTCCCACTGGCGCAGCATCGTTGGTCGTGTTGTTGGGTTTAACATTGCATCACCTCGCTGAACTGTCGTCATCCTTACTATTCCTAAGTTTTTTAAGTGAATAGGCTTAATAAACTAGTGCGCTTTACCATCAACGATTGCATCAATGCTTACCATCAGGCGGCATTGCAGTCAAGCACTAGTTTATAATAATAATAAAAAATACTAATATTATAATATTATAAATCAGAAAGTGTATTTTTTTTTTTGTTTGTTTCGCTTTCACGCCGAACTGCTGTACAGATTGCTTTGAAATTTTGCAGACGTAAAGTTAGAAATTTATTAAGTAAAAGGGTACTTTTTATCCCGGAACAATTTGATATTCCCGAGGGAAAACAAAAATATTGTTAGCTTCATACCAGTTCAGTGAAAGATGGCGCTGTGTGTCATTTAAAACAAGGTAATATATTGCAAACGAAAATGCACATGTGAACTTAGAAGCTAAATGATACGATAACTATTACCCGAAAATGAGTAATCTAAAATCCCGATATAACCGAATAACACGCGGGCGAAGCCGCGGGCGATTGAGATTAGAGATTCTTAGCACCCCTTGCTCCGCCGTAACCGAGTCCGCTACCGTAGATACCGGGATCGCAGTAATTTGATATTACACAGGAGAAGCGCTGCTGCCCGCTTCCCTGGTGATTTCCCTTAGTCGCCTCTTACGACACCCACGGGAGGATATGGGTTGGTACTATTCTAGGCCCGGTACCACACGGGGTAAAGTCGGGAGCTTTGCGACTCGGGTGGCGTACCTTGTACTCAGAATAACAAAACGATATTCGTTAAAGGTTATACAGGTCTACGCCCCGACGTCGAAACACTCTGACGATGAGGTGGAGGCTATGTATGAGGACGTCAGTAGAGCCATACATTCCTCAAAAACCCACTACACCGGCATGCGAGAGGCGGACGAGACGAAAGTGGGGCAATTTGGAGTTTGAAATCGGAGTCCCAGAGGTCAGATGCTAATGGATTTCATGGAAATGGAAGGACTCTTTGCGATGAATTCTTTTTTCAGGAAACCATTGCACCGCAAGTGGACCTGGCTCAGCCCCGATGGTCAGACCAAAAACGAGATAGACTTCATAATGTCAACGAGAAGACAAGTGTTCAACGATGTCTCCGTGATCCATGCGGTTAAAACCGGGAGTGATCACCGTATTGTTAGAGGCATCTTGAACCTCCTCAACATTAGGCTCGAACGCTCTCGACTTATGAAGTCTACGCTCCGTCCAGCGTCAACACAACTCCAAAACCCCGAGAGCTTTCAGATCGAACTACAAAACCGCTTCGAATGCCTCGGTGAATGCGTAGATGTGGACGACTACAACAACAGGTTTGTGGAAACTCTCCAAACGGAAGGGTCTAAGTTCTACAAAACCCTCCGTTCAAAAAGACAGAAGAAGATCTCCGGTCCCACCCGCCGGCTAATGGAAGAAAGACGGGAGGTGATCTTAATACTTACAGATTGATTTAAAATCCCCTGATGACGCTTCGCGTATTAGATGCCTTAACAGACAGATCTCAAAGTCTCTGACTCGCGATATACGCCAATTTAATACAAATTGTATTAAAGTGGCTATCGAGCGGAACAAAGGCCCCAAAGTGTTCGCACGAGAATTGTCTGTTGGACAGAGTCTACTTGCGAAGCTGAAGACTGGGGATGGTAGGATCGTCACTTCCAAGCCCGAGCTTTTGGGTGAGATCGAGAAATTCTACGGAGAGTTATACACATCAACACACGCACCTGTTGTAAGCCTGGCTAATGATCCTAGAGCCAGACTAACCCGACACTACACCGACGATATCCCGGACGTCAGCCTGTACGAGACTGGTATGGCCCTGAAACAGCTCAAGAACGATAAGGCGGCTGGAGATGATGGAATTACGGCTGAGCTTCTGGAAGCGGGTGGCAAACCGGTTCTTAAAGCGCTTCAGAAGCTATTTAATTCCGTCATTCTTAAAGGCGAAACGCCTAAGGCGTGGCACAGGAGCGTGGTGGTTTTGTTTTTCAAAAAAGGTGACAATACCCTCCTGAAAAACTACAGACCGATATCCCTCCTGAGCCATTTCTACAAGCTGTTTTCTAGGGTCATCAGGAATCGTCTCGCTCGCAGGTTCGACGACTTCCAGCCTCCCGAACAAGCAGGCTTCCGAAAAGGCTTTAGTACCATAGACCACATTCATACGCTGCGGCAAGTTATACAGAAGTCCGAGGAGTATAACAAACCACTATGCTTAGCGTTTGTGGACTATGAGAAGGCCTTCGATTCGTTTGAGACTTGGGCGGTGCTACAGTCTCTCCAGCGGTGCCAAATTGACCATCGATACATTGAGGTGATAAAGTGTTTGTACAAAAACGCCACCATGTCAGTCCGTCTCCAGGATCAGGACTCGAAACCGATCCAACTGCAGTGTGGAGTGAGACAAGGAGATGTCATATCTCCTAAATTGTTCACTGCTGCGTTGGAAGATGTCTTCAAGCTCCTGGACTGGAAAGGACTTGGCATCAACATCAACGGCGAGTACATCAATAATCTCCGTTTCGCAGATGATATCGTGGTCATGGCTGAGACCCTGGAAGACTTGGGCAGAATGCTCAATGACCTCAGCAGAGCTTCCCAACAAGTGGGTCTAAAAATGAACATGGATAAGACGAAGATCATGTCGAACTCTCATGTCGCACCCACTCCAATTGTAGTTGGTTGCTCTGCACTCGAAGTTGTTGACGAGTATGTATACCTGGGACAAACAGTCCAACTAGGTAGGTCCGGAGAATCCAGCTCGGTTGGGCAGCGTTTGGAAAGCTACGCTACATCTTCTCGTCGTCCAAGATACCACAGTGTCTCAAGACTAAAGTCTTTGACCAGTGTGTGTTGCCAGTGATGACTTACGGAACTGAAACGTGGTCGCTCACAATGGGCCTCGTACGAAGGCTCAGAGTCACACAAAGGGCAATGGAAAGAGCTATGCTAGGAGTTTCTCTGCGTGATCGAATCAGAAATGAGGAGATCCGCAGAAGAACCAAAGTCACTGACATAGCTCTGCGAGTCGCTAAACTTAAGTGGCAGTGGGCAGGGCACATTGCTCGTAGAACCGATGGCCGATGGGGCAATAAGGTTCTGGAGTGGCGGCCACGTACTGGAAGACGCAGCGTAGGGAGGCCCCCAACAAGGTGGACCGATGACCTGGTGAAGGTCGCGGGAAGCCGATGGATGCGGGCAGCACAAGACCGGTCATCGTGGAAAGCCTTGGGGGAGGCCTTTGTCCAGCAGTGGACATCTATAGGCTGAGGAAGAAGAAGAAGAAGAAGAATAATAATATAAATAATAATAATAATAATAATTTATTTCAAAAATACAAAATTTACAAGAGAGTTACATATATTTAGGAAAGGTAAAATGTACAGCAAATAAATTTGAGACAAACGACTCCCAAACTGAGACATGCTCGTATCTTGGGTAGTCGGCGGTCGGCCGTTTTAAATGTCAATATACATATACATATCACCGCCTTTTTGAATTTCATTAAAGTTTACAATTTAAAAATAAAAATAACAGTCTTACAAAATTCAGACACTAATCCTTTCATTTTACTATTTCCAAAAGTTTCTCAGTTTCGTCATAACTCAACGACATCAACCAATTATTTAATTTATTTTTAAGATTATACTTATTAAGTTTGTATAGTGAGATCGTTTTGTTAACTTTGTTGTAAAGCCTGGAACTTAATGCATTGTATTGTCGCTGTGCGAAAGCTGTTTTACATTGCACAGAGGGGCAAACAAGAGCACCACTTCGCTTATTTAAACTTTCCTTATTTAAGGGAAGTAGTGAATGTCTTCGGAGTATCGTGCGGAGAATAAACAGCTGTCGCACCGTCAAAACCTTGGCCTCCTTGTATAGTTCAGAGGTAGAATAATATCGTGGCTTACCATGTATAATCTTGAGAATAGACCTCTGTGCCCTCTCCAATTTTAGAAGCAAAGTTTTGTAGGTTCCACCCCACGCAGGAATGCAATAACCCAAAATTGATTGACCCAATGCTATATAGATTGCACTCAATAGCATACGGTCAGCAGAGTGTCGAAGGTTCTTAAACACGTATATTAGTTTCCTGACACGTCCGGTGAGGGTCTCAACTTGTGGACGCCAGTCCAATCGTTCATCAACGACAACGCCAAGATACTTTATACTGGTCACATTCGTAATGGGTAGACAACAACAAGTTACTGTTGACCTAGCACAACTGTGGGCTTTAAGGGTTACCGTTTCTACTGAGGGTTTTGTGGTATTGGGGAGATAAAAACGAATATATTTAGTTTTATCCACATTCAGCGTAAGTAGATTTGAGGTTAACCACAACATGACTTCCCTCATATTGCTCTCGGTATATATCTTAGCTTCATCCCAGGTATTCCCATACACTAAGAGTGCTGTATCATCTGCATATGTAAAAATGTCACAGTTCTTCAATTTAATCTTACATAAGTCATTGATGTAGACTATAAACAATGTGGGTCCGAGAATACTCCCTTGCGGGACTCCAAATTTTATTTCCTCGTCATCACTCACCACTGTATCAATTTTAACTGCCTGGGTACGACTTGTCAGGTAATCTATAAATATATCCAATGCCAAACCGCGGACTCCAATGTGCTGTAGTTTAGATATAAGGATTGGGACAGAAGCCGCGGGCGGAAAGCTAGTTAACTATAACCTTATGGATTCCGGTCTGAAATAAAAGTATTCTATCCTATTCTATTCTATAAATAAATAAATCAGAACAGAATACAAGATCTTTACATCCTGTTTTAATAAATTTCCTAAAAAGGTATGCTTAATGCTTATCTACATACATACTCTACAGTGGAGAGACGATAGCCAGATTTTACTTACCTTCAGTCAAATTTAACAATTCCCTTTTATAAATATCATCTTCTTCACAACAAACACTTACTACAAACAATATTAAACACAATATAATCTTCATTTTTATTCAATATATCACTTTATCGAGACATCCGTCTCTTAACTGATCTGTACGGGAACTAATAAGCTATCCAATTCGATGTATTTATAACCTCTGTGTTGACTAAGGTAGAGGTTGCTTCTTAAGAGGGGACTCTAGTGGGGTTTTCTCTATACAAACGTATTCCGCTGTTTCCTTCGTGGATAACGCTTTTAGAGCAATGATTTTATTCTACAAGTTCATACCTTGATTATACGCGCCCCTATTATTTGATTTATTCGAAAACTTAATTAATAAAAGAAATATGATGTTTCAAAATCCCGAATAATAACCCTTATAAATATAAAGGGTGTATCTGACATCGACGCACAAACGAGTACCATGGACCCAGTACATGATTCTGAATCCCCCAGTGGTGGAAATTTTCGTCGGCTTTTTCATGATTTAAAAAAAATAAATGTAGTTTTTTTTCACTTCAGACCATTCACAATTACTATACTTTTATAACCCAATAAGATTTTAAAGTAAAAATTAAATAATTCGCTAATTACATAAAAAAGCGCAATGAAAACAAAACCCGAATAACGATCTTATCAGCTAATTTAGTAGAGTTCACATCAGGGATCAGCGTAATACCTACAAACTCGCACGGCGGCACGCTTGCAACGTTCAAAAGCCGAGCCGACACTTTATTTTAAACACTACTTATTCTGTAACCGTTGATTAACGACATAAATGACTATCATAATTTTATTAGTGGCATGCGGTCTAGCCTTTTCGCGAAGTTTGCGTTACGATGCCAGATACACCCTGTATAGAATAGACTATTACACAAATGTTATAAGTTTTGGCCAAAAAGAAATAATAGAGAGAAATAATATAGGTATACTCATTCTCTAAATTTTGGTATAAAAATAATTGAGGTCGTGTTTTGAAAAAGAAAACAGCGGAATACGAAACATCTTTTGGTCAACGTTTTTGTAGGTATAATCAGCCTGAGTTGCAAGTGTCCCTTTCGCACTTTACCGGGAAAGGTTTAAAGCGGCGCGACGGCAATAGTTTCTTTCCTCGGCACTAGGATCCACTCTTAAGTACCAACTATATGTTGTACCCACAGATTGTATTTTAGAATACATATAAATAAGTACATATAATAATTAGGTTGTTTGTTTGTTGCATTCTTTTGCATTTAACAACCTAATTCTTTCATCATCATTACTTGTTATCGTCCCACTGCTGGGCATAGGTCTCCTCTCATCTGTATGAGAGGAGACCTGTGCCCAGCAGTGGGACGATAAAAAGGTTACCAACCCGCATTGAGCAAGCGTGGTGGTTACCACCACTTTTGCTCAATGCGGGTTGGCGATTTCAGACTTAAAGTCCAGGTTTCCTCAAGATGTTTTCCTTCACCTTTTAATTTAATTCTTTAGAAAGGCCTTTTATTTTTTGTTAACATTACAAACCAGTGCTTGACTGCGAACCCACCTGATGGTAAGCAGTGATGCAATCGATGATGGTAAAGAGCGCTAGTTTATTAAGAGTCTATTCACTATAGCCTTGAAGAGACCTCAATTGTATTCAGACGGAAATACTGCCGCTGGCAAATTATTCCAGTCCCTCAATGTACGCGGTATATTTGTCACGGATTAACTTATTCACAAAATAAACTGAAGTTCGGTGCATCTTTTAATTATTTTTTTTTAGAATTATAAACTAGTGCTTGACTGCAATCTCGCCTGATGGTAAGCAGTGATGCAATTGATGATGGTAAAGCGCGCTAGTTTATTTTGCCTATTCACTTAAAAAACTTAGGAATAGGAAGGATGACGACAGTTGAGCGAGGTGATGCAATGTTAAACCCAAGACCAACACGACCAACGATGCTGCGCCAGAGGGAGATTGAACTGGAGACCCTCCACGACCAAACTCTCGACTCAACAACATTTGGCGCATCATACCCGGCACACATCGCAACACAACTGCTCATACCCTTCCTCCGTACGGCTTCACCAGACATCATGCCGGAACACGACGAATCGCTTGGCGGCAAGACTTTGTCTGGTGGGTGGTAACTTCTGCCGGCAGCCAATGTTATTGCCTACCACCGAGAAACTTCTATTTAATTTAAAAAGAAAAGAAGATGAATATTAGTTTATTTATTTATTTAAACTTTATGCACAAACATTGCACAATCAAATGGCGGACTTAATGCCTTAGGCATTTTCTACTAGTCTACCTTGAGGTGATGCAGAGACAAAACATGGTAGGTGCAAAGATATAAAAGAGAAGTTGAAAGAGAAACACAAAAAGAATATTATAATAAATACATAAATACAAAATATAAACAGTAGAGAGAGATAAAAAAATATAGACAGAGCAAAAGAATAAATTATACGTTTGATGAATCTGCCAATTTCTTGCGTAAGTATTCCCGAGCTTTACTTTATCTATGTACGTTTTTTGCTCAATAAAGTAATTATTATTATTATTATTAGCTTTAATTTTAAAAGTGTACCGACTGGTCAACGTCCTGATATTCTAAAGAAGATCATTCCAAAGGAAAACCGCCTGGACCAGAAATGAAGACTTAAGAAAACCAGAGCTGTGAGAAGGACATCGTAGAAGACAATTATTGAAAGAACGAAGATTCCTATTATGCGCAGAGCATAAATATTGAAAACTGTTTCTTCTTCTCTTCTTCAGCCTATAGATGTTCACTGCTGGACAAAGGCCTCCCCCAAGGCTTTCCACGCTGACCGGTCTTGTGCTGCCCGCATCCATCGGCTTCCCGCGACCTTCACCAGGTCATCGGTTCACCTTGTTGGGGGCCTACCTACGCTGTGTCTTTCAGTACGTGGCCGCCACTCCAGAACCTTACTGCCCTGCCGACTGCCACTTAAGTTTAGCGACTCGCAGAGCTATGTCGGTGACTTTGGTTCTTCTGCGGATCTCCTCATTTCTGATTCGATCACGCAGAGAAACTCCGAGCATTGCTCTTTCCATTGCCCATTGAAAACTGTTTAGTGTTATCACACTAAGATCCATAGACAGTATAAACGTGAACGTCTCGGAAATGTCTGGCGTGGACTAATTTGACAGGACTGAAATAATATTAATCTTCTGTCCTTTTCTTAATGAATAAAAAGAAAAGAGATGAACTTAAATTTAGTTTGTGATTCAGTTAATCGGGCGCAATTGTGTATCTTACGACGGCAATGCGAACAAAGTCGCGGAAAAATTATAGTTAATTTAAAATATCCAATTAAGCAAACATATTTTTAGACCTTGTTTTTAAATCTAAATATATAACAGATCAGGCGGAAAAATAAATCTAACTGAGTTGGATGTAAAAATTAAGAGGCCAGAGTTTTTGCAATATGTATGGTAATTTTATTTTAATAAACGGACACGCGTAGGAATGGTTCCGTAGTTGGCAAGAAATCATCTCGAAAACATACTGATAACATACTGGTACCGGGCTAAAAATAGTACCTACCATCCAATATCCTCCCGTGGGTGTCTAGAGAGGCGACTAAGGGTACTCTCACCAGGGAAGCAGGCAGCAGTGCTTCTCTTGTAGATTATCAAATTACACTGCGATCTCCAACCCGCCTGCCAAGCGTGGGGATTATGGCAAACCAGTCAATGAAAGCCTTGGGGGCTGCATTTGTCCAGCAGTGGACCTCTATAGGCTGAAGAAGATGTTGAAGATGTTGTATTTGGTAACTACGACATGAATTATGGTTAATTCTTCAACTGTAAATGTAAAGAAGAAAAGAAAAAAAATCTTTTATTTGCGATAAACATGACCCAAAAATTATAACAACACAAAAAATAAAAAAATACTCAGCATTATCCTGCGTCCCTATGCAAAACAGAGCCCAGCCCTGGTTTTCAGCGACAACCGGCAATCATTATCATCGTCATCATTTCAGCCGAAAGACGTCCACTGCTGGACACAGGCCTCCCCCAAAGATCTCCACGACGACCGGTCCTGCGCCTGCCGCATCCAGCGGTTTTCCGCAACCTTCACCAGGTCGTCGGTTTACCTTGTGGCCGACTCACGCTGCGTCTTCCGGTGTGTGGTCGCCACTCGAGAACCCGCCGGCCCCAGCGGGCATCGGTCCTACGGGCAATGTGCCCGGCCCACTGCCACTTTAGTGTTGCAATTACAGCCGGAAATGCACAAATGTAAATGTACAAAATAAAATTAAAAAACAAAATTGTTTATTTCAAATTAACCAACAGTTGGTGCTTTTGAATAGTCAATGTCGGTCATTCCAAGAAAAGTGAAGCTAAATTGCACGTTCCAAAGCATAGGTCTCTATGGAGAAGAACGTGCAAGAAACTCCATGGACACTCTTTTAAAATCATAATATATGGGTTACATGTCTTCGTTACATATTTCTGTTGCTTCTATCATGTGAGCACAATGTATAATTATAAAAAATAACGAAAAGATAAAAAATTAATCAAGCCCACTGGCAGCTAAGAGATGACCAGTCTCCACTGACGGCCCCCGTTCACGAGCATGACGCGCGCATCAGCCCCACTTAGCTCAACCATTTTGAAGGGAACCAAATGACCCAACAACACGCGCCACCATCAGCAAGACATGTGTGTGAGCATGACAAACTCTCAACTGCCATGCTCGTAATGTCAAACAAGTTAAATATACAACATGTAACATAAAGGGTATATACATAACAAAGGCATGGCATCTTTACATGATATCAAACGATATTGGAAGGGTTTTTAAATCCTATCTCTTTATGTTAGGAAGTTATGAGGAAAAACACCGCCTCTGATAGGCTACTGTCATACTAGTCGCACAGAGATATTGAAGACATTTATCGGATTTTGGCAAGTAACGTGACCGGTAACGAGTAGTTATTAACGTATGTAGTGTGCTGCCACGTTTGTTATGATTTGATTTTAAGAAACACACGAAACCAAAAATTTGGTACCAATTTTTTGAGTATTTTATTTTGAGTTGAAACCCTTCCGATATCGTTTGATATCATCTAAAGATGCCATGCCCTTGGTATGTATATACCCTTTTTGTTACACGTTGTATATATATATATAAAACAAACCATAAACATACAATTCATAATGTTCCTTTGACTGTCCTTGCTTCTTGCCAATTTTCTTACATCTATACTCCGTTCAAAATAACATTCGACCAAGAATCTTTTCTTACTGTCCGTCTTTTTATAAATTATAAACTAGTGCTTGCCTGCAATCCCACCTGATGGTAAGCAGTGATGCTATCGTTGAAGGTAAAGCGTGTTAGTTTGTTTAGCCTATTCACTCTAGCCTTGAAGACACTTAAAGTGTACATAGTCCGACAGAAACACCGCCGCTGGCAAATTGTTCCCGTCCCTCGATCATCATCATCATGTCATCCCAGTCGCATCCGAAGCTTTTTCAAATTTGGAGTCTGGTGTCCGCTTCACCAGTCTAACTGCTGATGTTGGCTAAACTTCGATATTTTCCGTGAAGCGGCTGTGAGACTGCCGTCTGACCTCCACAACCCGAAGGCGATATCGAAGCATTGCAGTTAGACCAATTGTTTGACTTTTGAGGTCCCTCGATGTCATCATCATCATCTCCGCGTTTAGTCCCGGTCGCAACCGCGGCTTTTGCGTTGGAGTCCGAGGTCCGCTTTCCTGCTTAATCTCCTCCATTTCCCGCCATCCTTAGCATCCTGTGGTGTCAGGTTGTTGGCACGCATGTCATCTCTTACAACGTCAAGCCAGCACTTCTTTGGTCTACCCCGTTTGTTCTGGCCCGGCGGAGGCGCTATGGCAAGACATTTCCACGTAACCCACGTAACTTGCCGGTTTTCGTAAGACGTGACCGTACCAGCATAGGCGACCCTCCTGCAGTTTGCCTGCTATGTCACACGATACATATGACACTGAGACTGCAACAGATGCGGGAGTTCCTGATGCGGTCTTTCCGCGTAACTCCACACATCCACCGCAGCATATTCATCTCCGTGACTCGCAGCTCCTGCTTGTGTCGCTCAGGCACAGGCCACGCCCCACTGCCATACAGGAGAACAGGTCTAATGATGGTCTTACAGACCTGCCCCAGAAGCTTAACCGGCATTTTGGGGTCACAAATAACACCTGTCACCTCAGACCATTTTGCCCAAGCTGCGGAAATACGTGCCCTGACATCGCAATCAATGTCGCCGGACACGTGAAGCACAGATCCCAAGTATTTAAACTGGTCTATGCACTCGACCATGTCTCCGCCTATGCGCACAGACATGGGGTCTGTCGTGTTGCTAGCCATATACACGGTCTTCGCCACTTTGAGTTTCAGACCTCCGTTCTTGAGTAAGTCCTTCCACTGACAGGTTCACACGTCGCACCAACCAATCCCTGTCCGGGTCCGCCAGCGCAATATCGTTAAATGAATATCGTTAAATGTGAATCCCTGATGCTATCCGACAAGACGTCTAATATCACGCTGAACAGAAACAGACTAAGGACGGAACCTTGGTGGACTCCAACGGCGACGGGGAAGGGTTTAGTGTCACCAACAGCGGTCCTAACAATGGAATCGGAATTGAGGTACATGTCTCGAATTATGTCAACATAGGCTTCTGGTACCCCTTTGGACCTCTGTGCCCACCTTGATGTACGCGGTATAAAAGACCAGGCGAAACGCACGATCGTAAGGCCGCTGCCTCGAATCTTGCGGGCAGCGGGGCGGCGGCGGCAGCGGCGCGGGAGCCGAGCGGGCATCGAAGACCCGTTCTCGAAACTAGCGGGCAGATCGCGCGTCACTATAGCCGCGTAGTGTTGTGTTCACGATTGTGTCGACGAGATATTTGTTTTTATTCGGGAAAGAAATGTCTGAACAATAGCGGCAACATCTTTTTGAGTCAAATTTATTCCTAACGCTCGATCACCGCTCGCTACCCACCCGCTGCCCGCAAGATTCGAGCGCGAGAAGTACACCGCTCGCTGCCCGCCACCGCCCCGCTGCCGTGCCGCTGTTTTCGAGAACCGGTCCGTTTGATTTTATGCATAAGATCTTGCCGCTCACTCGCCGCCGCCGCCGCCGCTGCCGCCGCCGCCGCCGCCGCCGCCGCCCCGCTGCCCGCAAGATTCGAGGTAGTGGCCTTAAGGTGTCAACAACTTGAGGTTGAAAACTCGCTGTACGACGGGTCGTTTAACCAATTTTGAGTTTTATTATGTTGGTGGAATTGCAAATTGCTGCTTTAGATGGATGGTTTTCTTAGGTTTCCTTATGCCAACGGAGTAGTTGGTATTTTTTTAAATATACTATACTAATATATAAAGCTGAAAAGTTTTTTTGTTTATTTGTGCGCGCTAATCTCAGGAACTACTGGTTCGATTTGAAAAGATATTTTTGCGTTGGATAGCTTATTAATCCAGGATCCCGCTATGACCAATAGGAGCAGAGCAGTAACAAAAAATTTTGCGAAACGGGAGCTAACGCAGACGTACATATTACTTCTATTATTTTAACAGGCGCTTATTTTATATCAACTCAGCTCTTTTTAATATTTTTCGGAACGGGACAAACAGCGCACTCAGATACCATTGAACTTAGCTCATGAGGAAATGCAACATTAGTAAAAGCAGTGAGCGCGAAAGAATGTTACAGCAGTGTAAGTTGTTAGTTTGTAATGAATGTAATGATATTCCACAAAAGGGCAATTGAAGCACTAGATCGCACAATGGGGGACATCAAAGGCAACCAAGATATCATGGGAGGGACGGTGGTACCTTTAACTTAGGCAGACCCTTCCGGTGATTACTAGGGGTATGCCGCCAGCAGATGATATAAATGCCTCTTTAAAAGCATCTGCCTTATGAGTTCGCGTGAAAAAGTATTGTCTCACCACGATTATGCGAGGGCAACTTCATCACGATTCTCAAGCCGGGTATATGCATTATGCAGCTACTCTTTTAAAAATCGGAGTACATCGCATGCCAACTGACAGTAACGGCATGATTAGAGTGAGTCGTGACTTCTGTCAAGTTGTGGATAGCTCAGATGACCTATTAAATAATTCTATCCGGATCTTCAAACAAATATGGCCAACCGAGAATGGCTACGCGAAAGGGCAATTTTGGCGCCGACTAATGAAATAGTAAAATAAATGAACAAATCATGTTAAACGTTCAGAGAAATGTTATCGATTACCTCTCATTGGACAATATTACGGACACTGAACAAGTTACATCATACCCTATAGAATTTTTCAACTCTTTAGAATTGTCAGGAGTGCCACCCCATAAGTTGATACTAAAAGTTGGTGGTGCAGTCCTATTAATGAGGAATCTTGACGCTCCAAAGCTGTGTAATGGTACTCGGTTACAAATAACACATTTGGGTCACGATATTGTAAAAAAGGCTACAATCATGGCTGGAATGGCAAAAGGACAAAATGTCTTGATTCCCCGTATTCCCATCAACCCGACTGATTTGCTTTTCAATTTAAAAGAGTACAGTTCGGTCTAACTGCATTGCTTCGATATCGCCTTCGGGTTGTGGAGGTCAGACGGCAGTCGCTTTATGGAAAATGTCGAAGTTTAGCCAAAAATCAGTAGTTAGACTGGTAAAGCGGACCCCAGACTGCAAAGCTGAAAAGCTACGGATGCGACTGGGATTAACGCTGAGATGATGATGATTTTATAATATACTAAGCATATCCAAAACACCAACCAACGCAAAATAATTAGAAGTATGATATTTGATGTTTCTTTCCTTTGCTAAACCTTTAAACCCGGTAAAATTAACGTTGCAGTGATGTAGACATTTATCTTGTCTATCCCCCGGAAACGGGAACCACCGCGCGCTGTAAACTGAAGTCTACGCGGACGAAGTCGCGGGCAACAGCTTGTAAATTATAAACTAGTGCTTGCCTGCAAACCCACCTGATGGTAAGCAGTCATGCAATCGTTCAGCGCGCTAGTTAATTAAGAGCCTATTTACAAAAAACTCAGAGTGAATAGGAAGGAAGACGGCAGTTGACCAAAAACACGATCAACGATGCTGGGGTCACATTTTTTCCTTTTGTGGAGCTGAACCCTGAAAAGGAGTATATTATAAGATATTTTCGATTTAATCGTAACGACGAGTTCTTCGTATTATAATTTAAAGATCTATCTTTAGGTAAATGAGTCAAGGTAGTGTTGTCAAAATAACATGTTTGTGTCGTAAGTGTTGTTATTATTAACTCGCTTTTACATTGGCGTTTCTAGCTTCTGGCCTAAGGGGGGGCAAGTCAGGGATAGGGGAGGGGCAAGTCAGATTTTTAGGTTCGAACAAACTGCACAAGCACATCTAGATGAAACATACCAACAACACGACCATTGCGATTGATTGTTTTGCACGACAGGACCATTTGCGTCTATTTGCCCTACATACTACACTAGAAGTACCTATACTTGTAGTGTAGTATGTAGGGTATAAGTCCGTCTGTATAAGTCCCAGTTTAAACTTTGATTAGTAGGAGAGTTCATACATCTTCTGCGAGATTTCGAGGGGGAGGCAGGTAGGTGCAGCTGCCGCCCTGCCCGCTCCCTGGGTACGCCCATGTGCTTTTATTAGTTGTTTACAGGTGACAGGAACAGGGTATAAAGTTCACTCATCCTCCATAGAAAAAGGAGGATTCTCCCACCAGACGGGTGTTTTGTTTGGGGTCTTGCCCAACGGTTGTGGTTGGGAAGTGGTATGTATGCTAGTTGCACGGTGGTAGGTTATTACATCGGCTGCCGGCAGAAGTTACCACCTACCAGACAAAGCTTCTTCCTCAGCCTATAGATGTCCACTGCTGGACAAAGGCCTCCCCCAAGGCTTTCCACGATGACCGGTCTTGTGCTGCCCGCATCCATCGGCTTCCCGCGACCTTCACCAGGTCCACCTTGTTGGGGGTCTCCCTACGCTGCGTCTTCCACTACGTGGCCGCCACTCCAGAACCTTGCTGCCCCATCGGCCATCGGTTCTACGAGCAATGTGCCCTGCACACTGCCACTTAAGTTTAGCGACAAAGCTTGCTGGCAAGCTATTCGTCGTGTTCCGGCATAATGTCTAGTGAAGCCATACGGAGGACGGGTCTGAGCAGTTGTGTTGCGATGTGTGCCGGGTACGATGCGCCAAATGTTGGTGTGTCGGGAGTGTCTCCAGATCAGTCTCCCTCTGGCGCAGCATCGCAGGTCGTGTTGTTGGGTTTTACATTGCATCACCTCGCTCAACTGCCACCTTCCTTCTCCACTCAGTTTTAATTTTTGCGTGAATATGCTCTTATTAAACGCGCTTTACAATCAACGATTGCATCACTGGATTGCGGTCAAGCACTATTTTATAACTAGTTATTTAAAAAAAAAAAAAATTGAGAACTTTTCAGGAGTCGGTATCAATAAAGTTATTTGTATCATCATCAACCTTTTTTTATCGTCCTCCTGCTGGGCACAGGTCTCCTCTCATACAGAGAAGGATTGAGCGTGCTCAATGCGGGTTGGCAAAGTTATTTGTATAAGAAAATTAAAAAAATAAATAAACTGTTTTAGTGTGTTGACTATTTTGAAGCTTAAAAAGATTCTTGAATCATTAACAAAAAGTATTATAAAGTTTTGACCTAGAGTAAATGAACTCTGGTAAAGATGCCCTTGAATAGCAAAACTCGTACTGAGCTTGTATATAGGATGTTTCAAACTACGTCAGGCGTCAAATAAAGCATGACTTTTTTTAGATTCCTGATTAAAAATCGTTTTTTTTCTAATATTAAGTAAGTAGTCATTGAATAGACGAAGAAAGCTGTCGTTATAAGATTATGAAAATTTCACGAGATCTCTTAACATCGATTATTTTGCACTAAAGTGAAAGTTCTTGCTCTATTTCAATTTAAAAAGTATCTATCGATTAAGTTGATTTTAAAGTGATTAGTATAATTTACATTATTATGATCAAGCAGATCTGGCCTTAGTGGCTATTATGGGAGGTAAATTAATATTTAATTTCGTAGACAAAAAAGAAAAATATCGATGTGGACACAGGTACCTAACACGTTATCAATACATAGTATAAAACAAAGTCGCTTTCGCTGTATGTCCGTATGTATGCTTAGATCTTTAAAACTACGCAACGGATTTTGACGCGGTTTTTTTTAATAGATAGAGTGATTCTTAAGGAAGGTTTGTATGTATAATAAATGCATAATATAGTAGAGAAACACTGATAAATTTAAAGGTTTCTAATGTGTTGTCGTAAATAAGCACGTTTTTTTGCGCTTATATTGCAAACGCTGGCTGAACCCTACGAGATAGACCAAAATAATGTAAGTACTACAGTATTGTTCACCTTAAAAAGTTCAACAAAAAAGTCCGCGATGGTTATCCCGAATAAATTTGATGTTCCCGAGGGAAATCTAAAAAGCGCGATATAACCGAAATCCACGCGGGCGAAGCCGCGGGCGGAAAGCTAGTTAGTAATAAATTAATAATGGGTTTCACTTTGACCGTTCAACAACATTCTCAAGGATCAAGTAGACATTGAACGCGAACGCAGGGCGCTAGCAGTTAGAGGCACCATGTTGGCTCACAGATTTGCACGTTGTAGTAATGGGGTCAAAATCACTTTGTTCAAAGCTTTTTGTCAATCATTCTACACGGGCAGTCTGTGGGTTAACTGTACGCAGAAGGCTCTAGACGCCCTGCGTGTGCAATATAATAATGGTTTAGGGTGCTGTAGGGGTTATCTAGGTACTGCAGTGCGTCCGGCATGTTCGCTTTGGCGTGGGTTAATGATTTTCATGCCATCATGAGGAAAAAGGCGCCCTCGTTGCCAGGTAGAACTAGGACAAGCGCTAACAGCATCCTACAAGCTATGGCCGATAAGTACGATGCGCCGGTGCTTAGGCGCTGGCTAGCATTGCTTGTGCGGCAGGCATGATTAGTTTTTAATTGTTACTAACCCTTAGTAGATAAGTTACTAACCATTGGAATTATAGAAATAAGAAAAATTATTGATGGAGTTCGGATAACACATCCGATAGAAAAATAGCGGCAACAACAATGTTTTTTTTTTATAATTATAAACTAGTGCTTGACTGCAATCCCGCCTGATGGTAAGCAGTGATGCAATCGATGATGGTAAAGTGCGAAAGTTTATTAAGCCTATTCACTTAAAAATTTTAGTGAGTAGGAAGGAAGAGGGCAGTTGAGCGAGGTGATGCAATGTTAAACCCAACAACACGACCAACGATGCTGCGCCAGATGGAGATTAATCTGGAGACCCTCCACGATCAAACTCCCGATACAATAACATTTGGCGCACCGTACCCAGCACACAACGCAACACAACTGCTCAGACCCGTCCTCCGTACGGCTTCACCAGACATCATGCCGGAACACGACGAATCGGTTGTTGGCAAGAATCGGTTGTCTGGTGGGTAGTAACTTCTGCCGGCAGCCTATATTATAGCCAATATAAATGATATTAAATTAAAAAAAAGTTGAGTTTAGAAGGGAAAGTAATAGAGTACAGCATAGGTACAGCTTCCTACGCTAAGATGTCGCTAAGTCGCCGAAACTTAGGCTTATAGTTGAGGACTGTATCTGTGAGCTGAATAACGAGTTTTGGTGTAGTAGAATATAATCAGAACAGCGCTTCATAATACTGGAATGCGTATTATGACCAACAGAAATGAATGATATACAACATGTAAAGAAAACCCCGTCCGACCAAAAAGGATAATGAAGGTTAGGTAAACACATGATCAAATAAAGTACGAAATTTTACATAATCATCATAGTAACAATACTAATGAATTTTGAAATAATCTTTTTTTTCCCGCGAATCAATTCCAACTTCCCCAAAATTTGGTAATTTTTAAAAAGTGACAATACTATTTTAGACAGTATTATGAGTGATGCGACCACGTGCCGCGTAGCGGTATGGCTACCGTGTTTCCTACCGCAAATGTATTAAGTTACCTCGCTTTTTCGAAATAATATATATTTTTTAAGGGGATTTTTTTAAAGTTTAGCCCTGCTTTGTAGTTATTAATAGAATCAGTTATCGATACCTAACAATACCTTCACTTATCGGACAGGGTTTTCTTTACATATTGTATAAGTATGAGTAAAAAATAAGTATATAATGTAACACTGCACTTTGTATAAATACTTACGAGTATTATTTAATGTTTATTATTAAAAAGAAACAACTCCGAGGCTCAACTCTTGTATCTTCCAGTGTATTATTAGTATCGCCCTTTCTCAACTATGTTTTTTTTGAGGATGGGAAACATTAAATCAAATCAAATTATTTATTTGCGGAATAATTCCTTGATTCCCCCATCATCGGTCGACCCGTCTTACGGCGTTTCCGTCTGACTACAATTAAGTGTCTATAGGCTAGAATGAATAGGCTCTCAAGAAACTAGCGCGCTTTACCATCCACGATTGCATCACTGCTTACCATCAGGCGGGATTGCGGACAAGCACTGGTTTATAATTGAAATTGTAAATATAATAAATGCAGATGTTAAAAAGTGATGCAATCGTTGATGACAAATAATAATAAATAATAATAAACTCTTTATTCAAGTAACCATGCCTCAATAATGTTAGAAATACTTAAAACTATGTTAGTAACATTTAACAGTTTAAATTACAATATACAAACATCAATACAAAACATAAATAAATAAACAATAAACAAACAACTCACACGAGTCACCGCTGCTTCACCCCATGAGATATGGCACAACAATGATTGACGTAAGAGCAGTCCAGACGCCCAGCAATCATACTCAGGACACTGTTGGAGCTGTCCCGCACCCTGCGCACCAGAGAAGCACACCTCTTCCGCATAGTCGCATAAAAGCAATCTACGTGTGCGCCAGCAAACATTCCCGATGCGCTACAGAAGCGAGGCAGCCCTACCAGTACCCTAAACGCAGTATTATATTGAACTCGGAGAGGGCTGTACGATTTAGCGCTGTACGACTTTTCGGTATATCTAGCCCAAAGGCTACACGTGTAGAAAGAGGTACAGTAAGCTCGGAAGAGTGTGATCTTCACCTGAAGGGAACAACGTGCAAACCCACGGGCCAGCATGTTCGCTCGAATCGACAACGCTCTCCGCTCGCGTTCAATGTCTTCATTGTCCTGGAGGTCGGGGGTCAATAAGTGGCCCAGATATTTAAACTTATACACTCTCTTCAATGGCACTCCATTGAGTGCAACAGGTGGTATAGCACCAGTGTTTTTCCCCCAACCTCAAAAACCATGATTTCCGACTTTTTGGAACTATACGCCAGGCCATGTTGTTCTGCGTATCTTTCACAATGGGCCACAAGTTTTCTCAACCCACAGACCGACGCACTTAACAGCACCATATCGTCTGCGTAACTAATATTATTGAGGCAGATACCATCTACATGGCAACCGACTCTGGTACTGCCAAGCAAAAAAGGTACAAAGGTACTAGTTTATTTTTTACCTTTTTATCCTTTTTACCCTTGGAATTACACTTGTGTCGTGTGTGTGTTTACAAATTTAAACTCAAATCCACAAAAAGCCAGACCCGGAACAACTACCTGTAGGCCACATAAATATTTATTTCATGCGGGAATCGAACCCGCGACACGCAGCGGAGCAGCTGTTCGCTTAGCCGCTGCGCCAACCGCGCTTGTTCACTATTTAATGGGGCCCTGTACTTCGCAACTGGATTCCATTGATTTTAGCGTTTGTTAAAACTAGTTTTGATGATTAAATACATATGCCAGTTAGTTTTTTTCCTGTTTTTGTTAATATAGGACGTATCGATCACATCTTGAGATAACATGAAGTATTTTTAATGAATAATTATGTTTCATAAATTAGTTGTTTTGTATTTGTTTGCGTTGTGTTGTGGCGAAGATCATAATAGGGTGGTTTTTGACTTACCTGAAGGTGAGTGTTGCATACTATAATGTGCTAATGCGGGGGCTATACAATATGTTAAGAAAACCCTGTCCGACCCGTAAGGATAGTAAAGGTTAGGTAAACACATGACCAAATAACATATGAAATTTTACATAATCATCATAGTAACAATACTAGTGAATTTTGAAATAATCTTTTTTTCCCGCGAATTAATTCCAACTTCCCCAAAATTTGGTAATTTTTGAAAAGTGACAACATTATTTTTGACCGTATAATTCTGAGCGAATAGCGATGCGACGCGTGCCGCGTACCCTGCCCCTATTCGCCCGCGCCTGGATGGCCTACCGCACATGTTTTAAGTTACCTCTTTTTGCGAAATAATATTTATTTTTTTAGGTTTTTTTTTTTTAAGTTTAGCGTACTTTGTAGGCATTAGTAGAATCAGTTATCGATACCTTACAATACCTTCACGAATCGGACAGGGTTTTCTTTACATATTGTATAATCAGGCGAAGCTTCGTGTCGTCCAAAATATCCGTTGTGGGACATACCCGATGTTCTTAATTGTCTACATTGGCGGGCGAAGATACAGAAAGCGACCTGTAATGGACTGTATTAATTTTCGTGGGTTGTGGTGCTCTTCAATAAAACACCTTCGTACTCTTCGATCTTTATTGACCCTTCACAATATCTCCATAGGTGGCTTGCTCACTGGTTATCCTTCTTGTTTAGGAGACTATTCCGATCACTGATCACTTTTGACTACGATTTTTGTGAGCAACCCACCTTCTTAAGTACATTTCTACCTGGGTACAAGTTGTGCTAGGGGCGCGACATGGAGCTTTTTGATCAGCCAATCCTGATTCGGCTTTGATCACGCGATGTTTTTATCCCTTTCTAGTCCTTGTCGCACCTCTTTACAGCCAATCACAATACGTTTTATTAACCAATTAAATCAAAGTTTACATTTTAATACTTATTCTACTTATTCAATCTACTTATTGGTATTTTACATGTCTTTATTTAATCAACGCGATGTCGTCCGTAACAGTTCTCCCCCCGGCGTAGCTCGCGAAGCCTCTTCTTCTTTCACGAGGACGACGAGCTTACTCGCTGGTCGCCGGAAGAGTCCCGTCTTGGTCCGCACCTCCACTACGCGGGTGCTGCCATCTGCTGCAGGATACGTGCGCTCTACAATCCCCATTGGCCATGTGTTCCGGGGTAGCGTGCTGTCCACTATTAAAACCACGTCGCCGGCCTGCAGTGGCCGCGCGCTGTTCTTCGGTTCGCCCCGTGGCGCCAAGGTCGGCAAGTATTCCCGCAGCCAACGCCGCCAGAAATGATCGGCGAGCGCTTGGCTTGCCCTCCAGGTCCTTCTATCGTCCTGGCTGCAGGGCCCCGTTGTGGGCATACCGTCCGAGGACCCCAACAAGAAATGATTTGGAGTCAGGGCCTCTGGGTCTCGAGGGTCCACACTCACGTGCGTCAGGGGTCGTGCGTTCACGGCGAACTCTGCCTCTGTGAGGAGCGTGCTTAGTACTTCCTCTGCAGGCGCCTTCTCCTTCAATGTTGCTGCCAGTGCCGTTTTGACGGAACGCACCATTCTCTCCCACGCACCGCCCTGATTGGGTGCGCCGGGGGGTATGAAGTTCCACTTCATACGATGTCGTAGGCCTTCGTCGCCTAATGCAGGCAACCATTCGACGTAAGCGGCTCGGAGCTCCTGATCGGCTCCCCGGAAGTTGGTCGCGTTGTCGGAGTACATCACGGCCGGCCAACCCCTACGTGCTGCCATTCTTCTCATTGCCATTATGGCGGAGTCCGTCGACAGGGATGAGACTAGTTCCAGGTGTATGGCGCGTGACGTGAGGCAGGTAAATAGGGCACCCATCTCTTCTCGCGCCGACGCCCTATCTTGACTGTCATCGGCCCGAAGTAATCCACCCCGCAGTTTGTGAACGGGCGATGGAACGGGTCCAGGCGGGCGCGCGGTAGGTCTCCTGTAGCGGGTACTTGCGGCGTCCCTTTCCTCCTCTTGCAGTACGCGCAGCTTCGTTCAATAGCACGTACCGTGGGCCGCAGGTGTATTACCCAATACCGCTGCCGTAGGTCATTGGTGACGCGCTCACGGTTTGCATGGCCCGCGGCGCAGTGCTCTCTTAGCACTAAGAGCTTGGTGATCCTGTGTCGACCGTCCAATATAATCGGTCGCTTTATTTCACCGGGTGCCGTCGCTGCTTCAATGCGACCTCGCACTCTCAAGAGTCCGTCCTCCAATACGGGGTCCAACCCGTATAGACGGCTCGTCTTCGAGAGGGGACGAGAGGACTGTACCTTCTTCATGTCTTCTCCGAAACTTTCCTGCTGCGCTCGTCGCAGGAGTTCCCTCTCGGCTCGTATCACATGTCGGTGCTCGACTCTTACTGCTGCGCGACGGCACATATCAATGAAGGCCAGCACTCTTGCCGCCGCTCGCACCAGTGTCTCGTACTTGGAGAAGCGGGCAGGGTCGGGTAGCCAGCTTTCTCCCTCTTTCTTCGTTATGTGGAGGGCTTCAAGTTCCTCGTCTTCACAAGGCGTAGTTGTCCCAGGCCATTGCTCCCGTGGTAGGTACAGGAAGCTAGGCCCCTGGAACCACCGATTATTTTCGTCGATCGGTGTATCGGTCAGCCGGGTGGCGTCGTCCGCGACGTTGTGCCCTGTTGGCAGCCAGCGCCACTCTTCTTTCGAGGTGAGCTCGGCGATCTCCCCCAGTCGATGCGCGACGAACGGTGTGTATCGCCGGGTGTCGTGTTTCACCCAGTGTACAACGGTAGAGGAGTCCGTCCAGTATGTTGTCTTGCTGACCTCTAGCCGGTGTTCCTTCTTTATCGTGTCAGCAAGCCTGGCTCCTAGAACCGCCGCTTGCAGTTCCAGTCTTGGGATGGTCTGCGCCTTCCGTGGTGCCACCTTAGCCTTGGCGGCGCTCAGCACCACGTTCACGGTGCCGTCGTGGTTCACCACCCTCCAGTAAGCCACTGTCGCGTAGGCTTGCTCGCTGGCGTCGCATAGCACGTGTAACTCCACGTCCTTTTGTCTCTTCACTGTGTAGCTCCTGGGTAGTCGGAGCTGTGCGACGTCGGTGAGTTGGGCGAGCCACGCAGCGAAGTGCTCGTTCTCTTGCTCTGGTATCGGCTCGTCCCACGATAACTGCAGTCGCCACAAACTCTGCAGTATAATCTTGGCCCTTATTGTGTAATGGCTCAGCAGCCCTAAGGGATCATATATGGACATAACTGCGCTGAGTGCTTCTCTTTTTGTCGGAGCACGTCTTCTATCTCGTACTGGAACGGGTACTCGGCTCATTGTAGTATTAAAGCCGAGCTCGTCTCGTTCTGCGTCCCAGTACAGCCCCAATATTTTGTTCGCGGGCATCTCACCCCCCAGTTGTGTGGGTGTCGTGGCGCGCAGCTCTTGCGGTATGTCGCGTAGCACCGTCTCGTTGTTGGTGCTCCATCCACGCAGCGTGAATCCAGCGACTGCGTGCACCTGTCTTATTTGTTCAATGGCTTGCAGGGCTTCTTCCTGGTCATCATAACCGACCACCAAGTCGTCCATGTAGTGACTGTTCTTGATTGCATCCAGCGCCAGCGGGTATTCTTGTCCGTGCATGTCTGCGTTGTGGTTCCGTACATGATGCGCCATATACGGGGAGCTGGCGGCACCAAAGATCATGCTGGTCATCTTGTAGTGCCGTGGAGGTCCCGTCCGATCGCTGCCTCTCCACAGGAACTGTTGTGCCGGCTGGTCCTCTGGTCGGATTTTAATGCGCAGGAACATTTCTTGAATGTCTGCTGTTACCGCTATGGCTTTCTCCCGGAAGCGGAATATAATCCCGGGTAGCGATAACAGCAGATCTGGCCCTTCTAGGAGTCCGTCATTTAGACTCACGCCATAGCTCTTTGCAGCCGCGTCGAATACCAGCCTCTGCTTGCCGGGCTTGTTTGGGTTCTGCACGGCAAAGTGAGGCAGGTACCAGCAGACAGCGCTCTTACTCTCGGTGCCGTCACATGGCACCGCGTATCCCTTCTGGAATAAGTTGTCCATTTGTGCACTGTACTGCTCGGCAAAGTCTGAATTTGCGTCCATTTTCATTTCAAGTTTCTTCAGTCGGCGAAGCGCTGCCCCGTAGCTTGGTGGCATATTTATATCGTCGCGTCGCCATGGTAGTCCGACTTCGTAGCCCCCGTCGATCTTCTTTGTGGTGCCTTCCACGATTGCTACCGCGCGCTGGTTGGCTTCACTTACGCGCGGTTCTCGCGCTACGCCTAGCGCTTCGATCTTAAAGTGGGCTTCTACTTGGTCATGAAGTCGCTGACATTCGTGTTGCTGCTTGTCAGTTTCGTACACGTGTAGTACGTTGTCTTCACTCACGATGACGCTCCGTGGTGCGGTTCCGTGGATCACCCAGCCGAGCCGCGTTAGGGATGCGGCCGATTGGTCGGGAGCGCCGACTCGGAGTCTTCTAGATACGATGCATTCCCAGTGGTCTGTGCCCACTAGGATGCCAGGTCGTGTCGGTTCGTAACACACCTCTTCGGTTGGTAGGTCACGTAAGTGCTCGTACTTCAGCAGGGTCTCTGGTATAGACTGCTGGTGAAGCTTCAGGTCCTTCACGGTTCTGGCCCTGAGCTTGTGTGGTGCGCTGGTCTGGCTGACACCACTCACTTTCACAGTGACGAGCTTGCTATCCTGCACCTGTGATGACATGTTTACACCACAGATGTGTAGTGGTTGCGTCGTTCCCTCCGCTCCGATCTTCGCGGCCAGGTCCGCGTCAATGAGGGTAATGGTGGCCCCTTCATCCAGGAGCGCGTGCGTTCTCACCTCCCCCCGTGGACCGGTGACGACGACAGGACACATCTTCAAAAGCACTGTTCTCGGGCCGGCGGCTGGTCGGGTAGCCACCGACATGACTGCTTCTTCTGTCGGTTCTTCTGTAACATGCTGCTCAGTCGCTTGTTTTATGTCGGGCGACTCTCTGGGTTCCCTGTGCAGTGTAGCATGGTGTGGTCGGCGGCACTGATTAACTCCGCATGACCTTGCCTTGCACGTGGCGCGCCTGTGCTTCTTCTGTGCGCACTTGAAGCACAGCTTGTGCTGCTTCACCATCTCCCAGCGCTGATCGATGGTCATCGCTCTGAACTGCGGGCACTTGGTTAGCGCGTGACACTGTTTACAGCTGGGACACTGGTCTTCGTCGGCGTCTTCCGTAGCATACACTGCGTTACGCTTTCTATTCAGGGTCACGGCCGGTCTTATTTCCTTCTTCACGGCCGTGGCACTTGTCGGTGGGGCGTATGTGTACCGTAACGCCCTATCCGCTTCACGCATTAGAAAGCGAGATAACATCACTAACTCAGGTTCCGGTGAACCTTCGTTATCACTCGCGAAGTCACACCACCGCGATCGTAGGTGGGGACTCAATTTGTCCAACACTTCACGGGTCAGCAAGGGATTATATAAGTACCCCTTGCGATCGATTGTCTTTAACACACACACTGTGTTCTGGATCTTAATCGCAAAACTGTTCAAGTCACTAGCACTAGCACTGGGTTTTGGCATCCTCTTCAAATCTTCTAGCGTCTTATCTATTATAACTTCTGGTCGCCCGAAGCATTGTTCCAGAGTCTTCATTATGACGTCTGGGTCGGTGGCCGTATGTAGTAAGGCCACTACGACGTCTCGTGCTTCGTTCCTGAGGCAACTTCTAAGCCGCTGGAGGTTCTCTGCCGGTGACACGTTGTACATGCTGGTCGTGTCGTAGTACGATGCCTTGAAGGGTAACCGCTCGCTGACTGCGCCGGAGAAAACGGGTAGATCCGTGTGTCGTAGTCTTGGTCTCGCCATCTTTTCCAGCGTCGCAGCCAATTGTTCGATGCTGTTTCTGGCTTTCGTTGGCGTCGGTGACCGACCACGTGGCATCTGTTTTCTATCTTCTCTCGCATCTGTGCCTCTACCTTCCTCCCCCCGTAGGTCGTTGGGGTTGTTGCGCAACCACTGATCCACTTTCTGGTGTGGGTGTGGGTGTCCTTCCGCATCTTCGTGGACGCTCTCCTGTTCGTCCTGGATTATTGACGTCTCGGCGGCTAATCTTTTCCTTACTAGATCCGCCTCTATTTCTAATTCTTTTCTTCTAATTGCTGCTAGCCTTTCAGCTGCTTCTAGCTCCGCTAGCTTAATCCGCGTCGTCGCACTCGTCGTTGATCTCACTGACCGCGGCGGTGATACCATCTGTCTGCGTTCTGACGATGGCCCTGCGGTCGCGACGTCCGCTGTGGTAGCGCGTCCCTCCACTTGAGGTGACGCTGGAGGATCCAGTGACAGTCTCCTTGCCCGTTCTTGCTCGATGATTTCCAACTCCCGGCGCCGTCCCGCCGTCTCTGCTGCGTCGATCTGGCTACGTGTCACGACCATGGCTGAGCCTCTTGTGGCACCTCGACGTATCAGGCGATCCGGTTTCGTAGGATTCAACGACGTAATCCGGCTTCTGAAGGACCAGACGATGTTATCCGGCTCTCGAAGGACCAGACGAAGTTGTGGACTGTATTAATTTTCGTGGGTTGTGGTGCTCTTCAATGAAACACCTTCGTACTCTTCGATCTTTATTAAAATCTTCTCAATATCTCCATAGGTGGCTTGCTCACTGGTTGACTAGGTATCCTTCTTGTTTAGGAGACTATTCCGATCACTGATCACTCTTGACTACGATTTTTGTGTTTTTTTTTTTTTTTTTTTTTTTTTTTTTTTTTTTTTTTTTTTTTTTTTTCGATATTGCGTCTCGTAGGTGGCTACTAAGAGACCGGAACTACTTAATCGGACTTTCCTGTGGATGCCTTAATTAAAATTAAAGCCTCCAGCCAGGGGCACTTAAAACTAAATTAAAGTTAGGCGACTACGCGCTAAGGGCACCCCCTGTGGGGTACGAACCTCGGCTTAGGGCGTCGCTAGAGAGGACAGCAAGAGACGGCTGGATCGAAAGATAAACTTAATGATTTGATGACCGCAGCTTTTCCTAGTACTAGCTCTGAGAAGAAACGCCGAAACAAACTCAGAGGTCATTGTTGGGACATTATGATAATTACTGGCTCAGCTGCGGCGCGGGCTAGCCTTCATCGGACAAGGGACGGGGGAGGGGGTTGCTACGGGAAGCGCGTCGCGATGGACCTCGGCGGCGAGGTCGGTAGGTCGGTCTGTTTTTGTGTATTGTGCTGGTGGCCCTATTGGCCTCTTGGAGGAGGGTAATGGGGTCATCGGGGTCTGTGAGGGCAAGCTGAGGGCGGCGAAGTCGGGAGATGGTGGAGGGAGTGTAATTGGCGGCCGCTGCTAAAAGGGGATTGCGGTGCTTGGTGGCAGTATCAAAGAAGCGTTTGGAGAGACGTTTCATGAACTGCTGGATGGTGGGGATTTTGAGATCAAGGTGGAGGATCTCATTACGGACGAACCAAGGGGCGTTTGTGGCTTTACGGAGGAATCGGTTTTGGACTACTTGCATCCTATGGATATAACGTGGCTTGGCATGTGCGAACACTGGACAAGCGTAAGTCATAATCGGGCGTATGCAAGCTGTGTACAAGCGCATTTTGCACCTGAGCGATGGCTTGCTACGCGGGTTGAGGAGGGGGTGGAGTCGACCTAGAGCGAAGGCGGCGCGAGCGCGGACCGTCTTAATGTGCTCTGAGAATTTAAGGCTTTGATCGAGAATGACACCAAGGTACTTGGCTTGCTTCTCCAAAGGGATCGGCTTGCCGTCCATGGTGATGGGACGTGGAAGGGTGACGCTGACCCGCGGTTTCCTGTAAAGAACCGCTTGGCTCTTAAGGGGGTTGACTTCGATCCTCCATTTCTTAAACCAGGCAGCTAGAAAGTTGACTGCTCTTTGAAGATGGAAGCGAATCTGATCTGGGCTGCGTCCCGAGCAGTAGATGGCTGTGTCGTCTGCGAACAGAGCGAGGTGAGCCTTACTTCTTTTCGGGATGTCGCTAGTGAATAGCGTGAAAATGAGGGGGGCTAACACGGAGCCCTGGGGGACACCTGCACGGATGGGGCGGGGGGAGGAGAGCGCTCCTTCGATTTTGTAGCGAAAGGTGCGGTTTGACAGAAAGTCCCGTAGGATGAGAACGAGACGGTCAGGCACACCGAGTTGGTACAGCTTATAGATTAAGCCGTTGTGCCAGACTTTGTCAAACGCCTTCGCTATATCGAAGTAAACTACGCCTGTGTACATACCACGCAGGAAGCCTGCGTGAATATGTTCAGTGATGCGTAGGATCTGTTGCGGACAGGAGTGCTGGGTACGGAACCCGAATTGTTCTAATGGGATAAGGCCCTTGTTCTCGGCGTAGGCTCTGGGACGCTTATATATAAGCCTCTCATAGATCTTACCGAGAACTTTGAGTAAGCTGATGGGACGGTAGCTAGTGGGATCGGCTTTAGGCTTACCGGGCTTAGGAATGCCTATAACAGTGGCTTCTTTCCACGTTTGTGGGAAAATGTTGTTTCCTAGTGCACCATTGAAGATGGTGGTCAAGAGGATGATCAGGTGGGCAGGGAAGAGGCGGATCACTCTGTTGGTGATGCCGTCTGGGCCGGGCGCTTTCCTGAGTTGAAGACCCTTGACGATGTCCTGCACCTCATCAGGGGTGATGGGGGGCAGGGGGTCCTCAGGGTCGTCAACAGGTGGGAGGGAGGTTCTACGTTCGACTTCAGCGTCAACCTCAAGGAGATGAGCTTGGTCTACTGGTAGGAGGCTGGGGGAGCACTGGGCTTCTAGGCAAGAGGCGAGGCATTCAGCCTTGTCATCGTCATCGAAGGCGATGGAATTGTCAGGGCGAACCAGGGGGGGCATGGTCACAACTTCATTGGATTTAAGTTTCCTCTGAAGGTTCCAGAAGGCTTGATGGGTGGGCTCTAACTCATCCAGCATCTTATCCCAGCCAGCTTCACGCCACTCCGATACACGTCTTTTCACAGTTCTCTGTAAATAGCGCATATGGGTTTTGTTAGCCGCGCAGGGGAATCTGCTGTAGGCACGGACCGCCGCGTTCTTCTCGGTCAACAGTTCACGCAAGTCAGCAGGGAGTTTCCAGCGACAGTCTTCTGTCACTGTAACCTCCCTTGAACATTCGTTCAGTACCGACTGTACGTGATCCGTGAACGAGTCGATCGCAGCTGTCGTGTCAGTGATAGAGTCGAGGCGTGCAGGTATGGAGTCCAAGTGGGGGGATGTGGTGGATTTCAGCCGATCGCTTACTTTCCTCCAGTCCGTTACCACTTTCTTCTGGGGTGCTAGACCTGGGTCAGGGAGGCCAGTACGGGGAGCCAGTCGTATGATGACTGGGCGATGGTCAGACGATAGCTCTGATAGCGCTTCTATAGAGTCTAACCGTAGGTTGACGTTCTTTAGGAGCGCTATGTCGAGGACGTCTGGGGTGAATTCGGTTTGATGGGGGAAGTGCGTGGGGGTCATGGAGCCTACGACATCGAAGTTTAATCGAGTGGAGAGGTCAAGCAGGAGTCTGCCTCTGGAATTGATCCTGGTGCTATTCCAGGCAGTGTGTTTGGCGTTGAGGTCGCCCGCTATAATAACGGAGTCGCTCAACCCAAGAAGAAGGGTAATGTCATCTGCTAGGAGTTGATGGTCCTCTGCAGAGTTGCTGGGAGGGACATAGGCTGACACTAACGTGATAGGTTGGTGCCCTGTCATGCCGAGACGGCACATTGACACTTCGAGTCGTGAGAGGGGTGGGGGGTCCAATGGGATGCAATGAAGAGCCCTTTTGAAGTAGATAAGGGTACCGCCTTTGTGACACCGCAGCCTGTCGTTGCGAACTACACGGTAGTTAGCAATTAGAGGAGTGCGGTGGCAAGGCTTCAGAAAGGTCTCCTGAGCGAGGAAGATGTCAACCTGGTACTCTGTAAGGAAGGTTGAGATCTCGAACTTCTGATCTCTGATGCCATCGGCATTGAAGTGAGCCAGTTTGAGGGATCGGGGCTTGGTTCTTTGTGTGACCGTAATATCCATAATTAGTTCTTGTTGGAGGCGGGGGAGGAAAGGGCGTGCGTAATCTCAGGATACGCGTTATAAATATTGATTATGGCTTGCAGATTGCCTGCTGCCATGGCTACCTTTAAGTCGCTTGCCATTTGTCTGGCGCGGGGCGACATAAAGATAAGGAAGATCCCCGAGATGACGTTAAACGCATCTGTGGGGCCGTTTCCTGACAAGGGGGTCGAGGGAGGGGGTGTAGGGGTTGAAGCTGCAACCAGAGGTGCAGGGGCAGGAGGGGACGGAGCCGCCTTTTGGGCCGTGGAAGGACGGATGCGAGGATCCTTGTCCTTCCAGGCGGGGGTGGCTGGGGGGGTCTGGGGAGCAGTCGCCACGAGGGCCGGGAAGGCCCTCTGGTGGTTCAACTGGTTCCAGGGACTGGGCCTTTGGGGGCACAGTCGCTCTGGGATCTGACTCCCTGGGGATTCACGCTTTTGGCGTGAGTTGGCCCGGGTTTGAGGAGGAGGATTTGGGGGCCTTGGGACACCCGCGATAGTTGGCCGTGTGGCCAGTCGCACCGCAGAGGACACAACTAGGAGGCTCTTTGCAGAGCGCTCGGTCCTTGGGGCGAGGGCATTCTGCCGTGCCATGATCGCCCTGGCACTTAACGCACCTGGGTTTGGCGTGGCAGTGAGCCTGGGAGTGACCATATAGCTGGCATCTGTGGCATTGGCCGACGATGCCGCTCTTGTGAGGCTTCTCTATGGAGATTCCTGTGAGAGAGCAGACGCTCTTCACTAGGAAGATGGGGTGGTGGGTAGTTCCCTCTGCTGGGTTGCAGACGACGAGAACCATGTCGTAAGGGATTTTACCGCGTGTCTTGTGCATGCGGTGGACCTCCTTTACAGGGATTCCCTGAGAGGTGAGGTCCACCTTGATGTCATCGGAGGTTAACTCCTTTGGCACTCGGCGAATGACGACTCGAATGAGGCGTTCTTCCGGGAGGGAGTAGGTGTGGAAGGCCACACCTCTGTTGCGGAGGAGCTTGGTCAGTTCCCTGTAGTCCTTGGAGGACGGAAGGGTTACCTTTATGCCGGTCTGTGTAGACCTGGCATTGGTGAATTGAATTTTCAACTCAGAACACCAGCTGGACACATTGGTCCATTTGGCCTTGTCCTGAATGAAGACAGGCGGAGGAGGAGGGATTTTGGTGGCGGCTCGGGGGGCTGAGCGAGCGGGGTTAAGAGTCGCTGCGCGCGGGGCGGCGGTAGCGTTTGCGGGGGCGGGGGCGGGGGTGGGTGAGCCGCTGGCGGATGCAGCGGCTGCCAGTTTGGGGGCGGGATTGGAGGAAGATTTCTTCCTCCTCCTCTTTCCCGTGGCTACGATGAAGCCGTCGGCTTCATCGTCCGGGGACGAGGATGGAGACTCCTCGGAGGAATCCGAGGAGACGGGGAT
Source organism: Sesamia nonagrioides (assembly GCA_017933935.1). Classification (NCBI taxonomy): domain Eukaryota; kingdom Metazoa; phylum Arthropoda; class Insecta; order Lepidoptera; family Noctuidae; genus Sesamia; species Sesamia nonagrioides. Next base: position 2,035,050 of record JADWQK010000407.1, read on the forward strand.
GGGGCGCTTTGCCGAGAATACCTCGGTGTCCATGGACACCTCGGTTTCGGCAGGGGCGGGTTGGGGGGCGGGGGTTGGCTGCAGAAGGGCAGCTAATTTCTGGCCATATTTGGCGCGGACTTCGGGGTCCTTTAAGAGGACCTCGTTCACCAGGGCCAGAAGGGCCTGGTAATGAGGGGCGGGGCTAGGACATGCGTCCATTATAAAGTAAAAGGGGGGTACCTAGTCCTCCGGGTTGAGGGCCCGGAGGGTGTGTGACCCTCCCTGTCCTAGTGACAGGGAGGTGTGTACCTCACTAACCTGACTCGTCCGGCGCCGAGCAGCTTCGGTGCACAACACGACACTACACTACACTGCACGACACACACACCACACACACCCGGGGGGAACGGGCAGGAGTACCGACGCCTAGGGCGCGTTGAATCGGGGATTGATTAATCGCCCGATAGTACGTTTGACCGTTATTCTGCCAAAGGAATATGAAGGACGTTTGACCGTTATTCTGCCAGAGGGATATGTAGAACGTTTGACCACTCTGCAGGAATAAGTTAGGGCGTTGCTGCAGCTTTCGATACAGCTCGGCAGGTGCAGCAACGAGACACTTCACAGTGCACTGACACTGACACTCCCGAGACTCTCTATGCACGCGGGCAGAGCAATCTGCGATAGCGCAGCGGGTCGAAGAGCGCGGCGAGCTAGACAGGAAGCGCACGTGGGCGGCACGAGCGATCTGCGATAGCACGGCGAGGCGAAAACGAAAAGCGCGGCGAGCTAGAGCGGCGGAGCGGAGGTATACACGTCCGCACAGGGCGAGCGCGCGACGCGGAATACGACGATTTTTGTGAGCAACCCACCTTCTTAAGTACATTTCTACCTGGGTACAAGTTGTGCTAGGGGCGCGACATGGAGCTTTTTGATCAGCCAATCCTGATTCGGCTTTGATCACGCGATGTTTTTATCCCTTTCTAGTCCTTGTCGCACCTCTTTACAGCCAATCACAATACGTTTTATTAACCAATTAAATCAAAGTTTACATTTTAATACTTATTCTACTTATTCAATCTACTTATTGGTATTTTACATGTCTTTATTTAATCAACGCGATGTCGTCCGTAACACGGCCTACGACGAATATTCGTTATTTAGTTGTGCGGCTAAGACAATGGAGGAAGCAGTGGATTTACATTATATGTCAGTAAATTTTTATTTATTACATGTTTACAAAAAAAGCAATGATAAAAATATGCTAATTGCTATGTCAGTCCCATTTCAAAGTCTGGACCACACTGAAGTGACGTAGGTATGGCCACTCCAGCGAATATTGTCGCGAAAAGTGTTAGCTATCAGAGGTGGTAGTTATTAAAGAAACAAGTCAGGACGTTACAATATTCGTGTATTATACATTTGAATTACATTTACAACCAGAACTTAGTCATTAAGATAGAAACACAATAATAATCACTGAGCACACAACAATATGTCAAACAATAGCCAGCGGGAAAGCGTAACAGACAGACAGACAGACAGACAGGCAGACAGACAGACAGAGTTACTTTCGCATTTATAATATTAGTATGTTGGTAAATAAACTTATTATTATTATTACACTAGCTTTTCGCCCGCGGCTTCGCCCGCGTAGAGTTCGGTTATATCGCGCTTTTTAGATTTCCCTCGGGAACATCAAATTTTTACGGGATAAAAGGTAGCCTATGTTCTTTCTCGGGGTCTAAAGATTGTCTGTGCCAAATTTCATCAAAATCGGTTGAGAGGTTTAAGCGGGAAAGCGTAACAGACAGACACACAGAGTTACTTTCGCATTTATAATATTAGTATGGAATAAACTTATTATTATTATTACACTAGCTTTCCGCCCGCGGCTTCACCCGCGTAGAGTTCGGTTATATCGCGCTTTTTAGATTTCCCTCGAGAACATCAAATTTTTACGGGATAAAAGGTAGCCTATGTTCTTTCTCGGGGTCTAAAGATTGTCTGTGCCAAATTTCATCAAAATCGGTTGAGAGATTTAAGCGGGAAAGCGTAACAGACAGACGTCTGTCTAGACAGAGTTACTTTCGCATTTATAATATTAGTATGGATGGTCAAAAAATTTGTCTTCAGGATCACGTTGTTCCTGGAAACGCCTGGAGGGGAAGTGTACCACCATAGACCAGTGCCCATCAGCTAAAGATGCTATACGACAGAAGAACTACCCTCCTGTAAGTGATTTAAAACCTTTAATTTACTTTCTTTTTTCGGCATACACATGATGAAAGTTTAAATTATGTTGTATGTAGGCTCCAGCTAGGTGATCGCGTAAAACACTATCAATGGGCTTCATTTTGACAGTTCAACAACATTCACTGCGTTATAAGCCCCGCACGTTGATATTGCGACGGAACGTTGTCACAATAACAGCTGTGTGACGTCATCCGTTGGACAAAAGGACAGCTAACAAAAAATTGTTTAATACAAAGTTAATAAGCTAGGGTACTTAATGGGTTTATTTGTATTTATTTTTTTTCATTTGTAATTCACAAAACTGGTGTACAATCATGCATACAAAAAAATAATCATATCATATTACATCTGATTGACACCTATTAGATGTGAATCTAACATGCACAGGTAAAATAAACCACTTAGGTGCTATTAATAAAAACTTACAAATTAATAAAAAATTAAGAACAAAAACAAAACAAAATCTCAAAAACAAAACTAAAACTGATCATAACATTAAATTTTTAAGTTTAGCTTTCATTGAGGCTATAGAACCAGCTAAGACATCCACATCACCACCAATAGAGTTGGCAAAAGAAAGCATGCGGCTTATGGGAGAAGAGTTGCCTATATTAGTTCGACTGTGAGGCAGGGCGAATGTTCTTCTGTTAATTAAGCGGCTACCACTACGAGGGACGCTGATTTTCACTTCTTCTAATTTTAATATAATAAATTTTATAATTTTATTATGCATACACTCTTTATACCCCTACTCATCCATATTCTGATAAATAAACTTTCATTTTATTATCGAATTTCAACAGAACACGTATCTTTTTATTACTATCTATAAGATTTTTTTTTTCTAACCAGTTAATTTCTACGGGTAACAGGTAAAAAAACTCAAGAAAAACAATAAAACAGCATAACAAAAACGAAAAGCTGTAACAGGTATTCGATATTTCGATGCGCGTAAGCACGTAAGCGCGGGATGATCTTGTGAACGGTAGAGACGGTGCGAGTTCGACTACGTCACCAAGATGGCAGCCAATCGCAATATCAACGTGCGGGGCTTATACTTACGTTGTTTAGCGGACATATTTTTCGAAAATATTTTTTTTTTTAATTGTTATAAACTAGTGCTTGACTGCAATCCCGCCTGATGGTAAGCAGTGATGCAATCGTTGATGGTAAAGCGCACTAGCTTATTAAGCCTATTCACTCAAAAAAACTGAGTGAATAGGAAGGAAGACGGCAGTTGAGCGAGGTGATGCAATGTTTAACCCAACAATACGACCAATGATGCTGCGCCAGAGGATGATCTGGAGACCCTCCACGACCAAACTCCCGACACAACAACATTAGGCACATCGTACCCGCCACACATCGCAACAGAACTGCTCAGACCCGTCCTCCGTACGGCTTCACCAGACATCATGCCGGAACACGACGAATCTCTTGGCGGCAAGACTTTGTCTGGTGGGTGGTAACTTATGCCGGCGGCTGATGTTGTTGCCTACCACCGAGCAAAAGTCTGATTTTTAGTTTCCCTTAAACGTCGTTGATAATAATAATTATAAGCAAGCACTAGTTTATAAAAACCGGCCAAGTGCGTGTCGGACTCACGCACAAAGGGTTCCGTACCATTGATTTATGAAATTAAAGGATTTATTTGTATGAAAGATTACGCGGTAATAAGCGGTTCACGATTTACGAGGTATTAAAAAAAAACTACTTGCTAGATCTCGTTCAAAACAATTTTCGTTGGTAGTTTTTATAGTGCCTCGGAAAGCACGTTAAGCCGTTGGTCCCGGTTGCCATACAAACATCTAGTGGCAGTCGTTACGGGTTGTTGGAGCCCTCAAAAAGTCCAACAATTGGTCTAACTGCAATGCTTCGATGTCGCCTTCGTGTTGTGGAGGTCAGACGGCAGTCGCTTCACGGAAAATATCGAAGTTTAGCCAAAAATCAGCAGGTAGACGTGGTAAAGCGGACCCCAGACTCCAAAGCTGAAAAACTACGGATGCGACTAGGATTAACGCTGTGATGATGATGATGAGTTTTTATAGTAAATCATATGTTTTTCTTAGATTTTTCATTTTATTACTTTAGAAGTTAGAGGGGGGGTGGACCAACTTTTTCAGGTTTGGAAGCGTCTGTTACACAAACTATTCAGTTTAGAGAAGAAATATTTTAGAAACCTCGATATCATTTTTGAAGACCTATCCATAGATATCCCACACGTCTGTTTGATGAAAAAAAAAATTGCGTTTCGGTTCTAAGTATGGGGCCCCCAATATTTATTAATATTATATTATTTTTGCATCAAAATCTTAATGCGGTTCACAGAATACATCTACCTACCAAGTTTCAACAATATAGCTCTTATAGTTTCGGAAAAAAATGGCTGTGATATACGGACGGACAGACGGACATGACGAATCTGTAAGGGTTCCGTTTTTTGCCATTTGGCTACAGAATTCTCATCATCATCATCCCAGCGTTAATCCCAGTCGCATCCGAAGCCTTTTCAGCTTTGGAGTCTGGGGTCCGCTTTACCAGTCCAACTGCTGATATGGCTAAACTTTGACATTTTCCATGAAGCGACTGCCGTCTGACCTCCACAACCCGAAGGCGACATCGAAACATTGAAGTTAGACCAATTGTTGGACTTTTTTTGAGGGCTCCAACAACCCGTAACGACTGCCACTAGATGTTCGTATGGCAACCGGGACCAACGGCTTAACGTGCTTTCCGAGGCACGACCAGACCAGTGCAAATATTCATATTCATGCATACAAATACTTGCACTGTGCGGGGATCGAACCCACGCCACCTTGCGCAACGGCCGTGTTCGCTACCGCTACGCCACGGAGGCTGTTGTGGCTACAGAACCCTAATTATAAAAAAAAAAAATATGAAGAAAGGTGTTCAATTTACTTTCAAACATAAAATATACGATTTCATAATTATTTCAGATTTGCAGTTTTCAAGGGATGAAACCAATTGTATGCTGTACTACTAGCGGTGTGGTTGTAGTGGGGAATCACAGTACAACGTAGGTATATTAATTATAAGGAATATTTGTTTATTTATTTTAAGAAAAGAAGAATAGTGAAGAAGTGTGTCCATGGAGTTTCTTGCCCGTTCTTCTCCATAGGTACCTACACTACCTACTCTTTGGAATGGGCGACTAGTTTCATCTTATTGACTGACCGACCTTCTGACAATTCAAAAGTGCCTGTAACTGGTTTATTTGAAATAAATGCTTTGATTTTGATTTTTTTTAAGGTTAAAATTAGTTATTTTTTTCTACAAATTCTCATTTTATTTGATACTAGCTGCGCCCTGCGGTGTCATCCGCGTAGGTTTTGATATGTTTTTTTATATGCTCCGCTTCTATTGATCGGAGCGCTATGTTAAAGGCTAAAGCCTTCCTGGATTAATGGGCTGTCCAAAGCAAAAAGAATTTTACAAATCGGACCAGTAGTTCCTGAGATTAGCGCGTTCAAACAAACAAACAAACAAATTCTTCAGCTTTATATATTAGTATACAATATGTAAAGAAAACCCTGTCCGACCCGTGAGGGTATTGTTCGGTATCGATAACTGATTCTACTAATGCCTAGAAAGCCTGGCTAAACTTAAAAGAAAAATACCCCCTAAAAATAAAATACTTAAATAATATAGGTAATTTCATGGCAACACAGGCACAGGTCATGACCTTAGTTGACCTCATGCATGTAGGTATAGGTAGTCTATCCACGTTTATCGACTCTCGAAAGAAACAATGAGGCAGCTCGTAAAAAGAACTTGCTTTAGGTAGGAAGACCGTCTGACTATCCGAATGTATCATTTTCTTCGATGAGCACAATGGCTGTGGCGGAGATGTTGTTCCATATTTCTGTCACTAAGAACGATACAGGCCTGGCACCGTCGCACGAGATTAGATTACTGAAGACGAGATGTGTGGGTGCAAAACGTCCGTGACTTTTTGCACCCACACATCTCGCCACCCACTTCCGAAATAAGTTATTTTTCACTTTGTAGTGATTTTTTTTTGTGGAAGTCGGTTGTTTTTTAGTAAAAAAGTTTTTTTTTTTACAATTTTTAGTTTTCAGCTTTACTTTACTGTTCAGCTGCATCCGGTCAGACTGGACGCTGCCACCAACATAGTTGGGAATAGGCTAGCAATGACGCCTTTTTTTATTTGAATTTTTACCCGTAATTTTTGTTTAAATACCAAACTACTGAACCGATTTTTATAAAATTTCTCTGGGACTGGATTGAATGTATGAGCATTGCTAGAAGTGACACGATTATTGATTTTTTTGATTATTGCATCAGCATGGCGAGTAGCAGTGGCTGGTGGTTGTCCTACGTTAAACTTCAATGCTGTCAATTGTCGAGGACTTCCCTCGACTGTCTATGGTCTTTGTTATCAGATCTACTGCAGACTTTGGTTATAACCCACATAGATGCAAACTTCTCATCAACATAAATTAACTGACTCCAAACACAAGGTATACTGTAAATTGTTGAGGAGTTCCCTGAACTGACCTTTATCTTCATCATCAGCTCCCTAATGAGAGTCACAACCTATCTAGACGTAAGGTTCTTATCAATACAAATTAATCAAGCACGAACATAACCTAGCCGTGAATCGTTGAGGAGTTCCCTCGACTCTCGGCTCCATAATCAGATCTACTGCAGACGTTCATTATAACCCATATGGGTGCAAAGTTCTCATTAATATAAATGAAATGAGTCCAAACACAAGGTAATTACTGTAAACCTTTGAGGAGTTCCATAAACTGAACTTTGTCTTTATCATCAGCTCCCTAATGACAGTCACCACCCATCTAGGTGTAAGGTTCTTATCAATACAAATTATTCAAGCACAAACACAAGGTTGTTGCTGTGAGTCATTGAGGAGTTCCCTCGCCTGTCTCCCGGCCCCATCATCAGATTTACTCCAAACCCTTATTAAATTGCAGTGCTTTAAAATACCTAATGAAAAATTACAAATGCACTAAACGTCCCTACAATTTTAGAATGTTCCCCTTGATTTCTCTCGTCTTCCACCATCAAACCCTGATGTCCTAATCATGGGACCACCTTGGGAATGTCTTCTTTCCAACAGAAAAAGAATTATCAAAATCGGTTCATAAACGACGAAGTCATTTTTTTTTTTTTTTTTTACATATTATAAACCAGCGCTTGACCGCAATCCTGCCCGATGGTATAAGCCCCGCACGATGATATTGCGATGGAACCTTGTCACAATAACAGCGTTGTGACGTCATCTGTCACACAAAAGGACAGCTAGCAAAAGAATGTTAAATGCAAAATTAATATTAGGGTTAAGGGTTTATTTGTATTATATAATTTTATTACACTCTTTATAAAGAGTGTATGTATAAATTAATATTAGGGTTAAGGGTTACCTACTCACCCATATTCTGACAAACAAACTTTCATTATTAAAAATTTCAAGGAAATAATTTTTGTAGACGTAAGAAAAATATACTTATTCGTATATCTTTCTTACATGTATACTATTTTTTTCTAACTACATTTCTGTTAATTTGCGAGCGGGAATTGAACCAGAGTCCACTGTGTAGTAGTCATGTTTTAATTACTACCTACATCTATCAGCTTATAAATAAAACCAGGATAATATGTAAAAAAATGTATATAGTCTTCCGAATCAGAACTGCTTTCTGTGTCTGTCGTTTCCGATTCACTGTCGTCGCCGTATTTATGACAAATAACTCGTCAGTTATTCGATCTTTATTCCAATATTCCTCTTCAAGCCGTTTAACATGATTGACTTCCTTTCGTCAGTCATCTGGAGTTATTGACTCCGACGCCTCCAACGTCAGAACTTCAATGCGACTTTCCAACTGCTACACATTCTTTTCTGACACCCTCGTCTTTACCAGGTTCCAGATGTACTCAATGGGGTTGAGGCCGCAGTTGTAAGGTGGTAATCTAACGACTTCATGGCCATTGCCAGCTAATAAATTGTCAATTTTATAATTTTTCGGCGGTCTGTGCCGTTTAATTAATAAATACAGTTCAGGTTTTGTACTGTCGTTGGGAAAGTCGATGTTGTGATCTTGTAGCCACTCAACAATCAACTGTTTTTTATTGTTCATACTTGGTAGCCTATTCTCATCCCTACTGTGATAAGGGGCGTTGTCCATCACAATTTTGGAGTTGCGTGGTATGTTGGGTACTAATTTTTCTGTAAGCCACTTGGTGAAATTCTCAGCATTCATTTGATCATAGTAATCCCCCGTTTTGGTATCTGCTTTAAACATTAAAAGGGCATAGTCAACAAAACCGCTTTAACTTCTTTATCCATCGGCGACCGGGGCTGTCGTTCCATCTCACTCCATCGGTTGCTGTTTGCCAACTTTTTTCTACCGTGTAGTGTGCGTGTATCCACGTTTCGTCGAGATAAATAACGGGTCTTTTGTCTTTTATTTTTCACCAAGCGAGTAATTTTCTTTCATACGTCGTTAATATTTAGCCCTCCACGCTTGAATTTGGGGTCTTTAAATTGGGGCCAGTCTTTTTTGTAGCATCGTTTAAATTGGTAGCCCAAATCACATTTAATTATTTTTCTTAATGTAGTTTCACTACCAGTATAATTAAGGTCTACTTTTGAAGCCGCCAAGATTTTGCGCATTGTGGGTATTTCTCTCCTCACCGTATCAAAAAAAAAAATCAAAATCAAATTTATTAGAGCTCCAAATTATTGAACATTAGTTGGTGATTGAAGCCTCCTGTTAAGCAAATTATGCCTGTGTTAGGAGACTCCGCTCTTCCACAGCAGTATACAATTTTTAAAAAACCTTATGTATAATTAACATGCAAGTGTGTGTGGGTGTTTGTGTGTATGTATTTGTGTATATGTGCGTGTATGTATATGTGTGCGCCTGTGTGTGTGTGTGTGTGTGTGTGTGTGCGTGCGTGTATGGTGTGTGGTGTGCGTGTGTGTGTGCTTGTATCATTTTGTGTAGTTCAGTAGTTCCTCAGTTTCTGCGTAATTTAGTGTCTTTATCCAATTTGTTAACATTTTTTTACAGTCATGTAAGTTATTATTGTATATATAAACATGTTTATTGATTCTATTATACAGTTGGCATGATAGTGTACCATATTGAATCGCAGCAAATTTAGTTTTTGTTTGTGGAACTTGTGCTATAAGATCCCTACGCCTTCTTGTTAAAGTATCAGGATCATATGGTACATTCTTATGTTTTTTTAGAACAGTGTTTATGATATATATCTTTCTAACAGAAAGCAATCCACTATCCCGATAGAGTAATTCAGTAGGGTATGAGATCTTTTTAATATACATTGAATCTATAATATTTCTTAAAGCTGTTAAGGAAAACCCGTCGAAATATTTCTTCTTTTGTCTTTTTCCTTTAGTAGGAGTTCTCATTTTGCTGCCACTGGCTGTTGCTGACTCATGCTCTCGTATCAATTTCGTCCCAGTATTTTTTGCAACGCCTGTGGCACATGCCACACACTCCGTGACTTTGATAGAATTTTGCAAAATATTTTTAATAACTATAAGCAGTTGCTTCGGTATTAAAATGTCCGAAGCACTTTTTAAAGCATGGTTTATACTTTCAAGAACTAACTTACAGTCCTCTTTCTCCATAACAAAATAATTGTCCACTTTAATTATAATTTCACGAGCACGACTATTAATTAATTTCTTACTCATTTTAACGAGTAACAGCTAACAAAACTAAACAACAAAACTGAAGAACAACAATAAAACAGGATAACAAAAACAAAAAGCTAACAAAAATATTCGATGTGCGTAAGTGGGTAAGCGCGGACTGAACTTGCGAACGGTACCGACGGTGCGAGTTAGACTACGTCACCAAGATGGCCGCCAATCGCAATATCATCGTGCGGGGCTAGTAAGCAGTGACGCAATCGTTGATGGTAAAGCGAACAAACATAAAAAAAGCATATATACGGTCGAATTGAGTAACTTCCTCCTTTTTGAAGTCGGTTAAAAACAACTATCGGTTTTTACTAAACGTCAATTAATGATGGTTCTTTTTCAGGGATCCTGTCAAAAAGTTAGGGTTAGGGTCAAGATTCAACCAAAGCAGTGTCGCGAAACGGCGTAAGTTTTTTTTTTTTTTATAATTATAAACTAGTGCTTGACTGCAATCTCGCCTGAAGGTAACCAGTAATGCTATCGTTGATGGTAAAGCGCGCTAATTTATTAAGAGCCTAATCACTCAAAAAAAAAAAAAATAATGAATGAAAAGGAAGACGGCAGTTGAGCGAGGTGATGCAATGTTAAACCCAACAACACGACCAACGATGCTGTGCCACGACGATACAGAAAGTTTTGGCGCATAGTACCCGGCACACATCGCAGCACAATTGCTCAGACCCGTCCTCCATACGGCTTTACCAAACATCATGCCGGAACACGACGAATCGCTTGGCGGCAAGACTTTGTCTGGTGGGTGGTAACTTCTGCCGGCAGCCGATGTTATGGCCACCGAGAAAATCTCTTTCGAACAATTCCCGATCCTGATCGTGTAATGTTATGTACATATTCATATATACTCACACTTATTATTTATACTCATACTTATACAACGTGTAATATAAAGGGTATATACATAACAAAGGCATGACATCTTTACATGATATCAAACGATATTGGAAGGGTTTTTTAATCCTATCTCTTTATGTTAGGAAGTTATGAGGAAAAACACCGCCTGTGATAGGCTACTGTCATACTAGTCGCACAGAGATATTAAAGACATTTATCGGATTTTGGCAAGTAACGTGAAGGGTAACGAGTAGTTATTAACGTATGTAGTGTGCTGCCACGTTTGTTATGATTTGATTTTAAGAAACACACGAAACTGAAAATTTGGTACCAATTTTTTGAGTATTTTATTTTGAGTTGAAACCCTTCCGATGATATCATCTAAAGATGCCATGCCCTTGGTATGTATATACCCTTTTTGTTACACGTTGTATATCGACGCTTGAAAGGCAATCATATCTAAGCGACAAAAAATCGTAAATTGAGTTATATATACAATATGTAAAGAAAACCCTGTCCGATCCGTGAAGGTATTGTTAGGTATCGTTAACTGATTCTAATAATGCCTACAAAGCCGGACTAAACTTAAAAAAAAATCCCCAAAAAAAATATTATTTCAAAAAAGCGAGGTAACTTAATGCATGTGCGGTAGGCAACCCGATAGCCCCGCCCCCTTCACCCGCGCATGTATGCGCGGGTGAAGGGGGGCGGGGCATGCGGCACGTGGTCGCATCGCTATTCGCTCCGTCACAAATGGTGTTGTCAGTTTTTTAAAAATGACCAAATTTCGGGGAAATTGGAATTAATACCCAGGAAAAAAAGATTATTTCAAAATTCATTATTATTGTTACTGTGATGATTATGTAAAATTTTATATTATATTTGGTCAAGTGTTTACCTAACCTTTATTATCCTTATGGGTCGGACAGGGTTTTCTTTACATATTGTATATACACCAAACGATGCAGAAAAATCTGGCGATTCGAATGGTGTATATAACTCAATTTACGAATTTTTGTCGCTTAGATATGATTGCCTTTCAAGCGTCGATATGTATCATTCATTTCCACGGACCATAACATGCATACTATTACTATGAGGCTCTGTTTTGATCATATTCCACTACACCAGGGGTCATTTTTCAGTTCACAGACACAGTGCTCAACTTTAAGCCTAAGTTTCGGCGACTTAGCGACCCTTTAGCGTAGGAAGCCGTACCTATGCAGGACTGTATTACTTTTTCCTATCAAACACAGGACTTTTTAATTTAATACCACTTTTATTCACATTGTTACAGAACATTTTCATTATTGAGGTAGAGGTTGAGCTGCACACTATATCATTCCGCCTTTTGGTAATATAATTACCAAAAGGCGGAATGTATATATGTAGTGTGCAGCTCAACCTCTACCTCTAAATATGCATTTACACACAAATTCTATACGTTCATAAGGCCCTTTTTATACAATAGCTTAAATAGAGTATTAAATATTTATAATTTGAATTATTTTAGCTGTAAGAATGTTGTTTTTAATTATCTACAAGGTTTATCATATGAGCAGACCGAAGACCTACTTACAGTATGTAAATAAATTTAGAAAATAATAATCATTGCATTATCTAATATTACTATGTAAGCAATAGTATACTAATAATAACACTGTATACTTCCGTTGTGTCCTAGATTTTTACGTACTACTTTTATTGTTAATTTATTGCGAAATAAAAAAATACAATAAGCACTTTTACGCCTGAAGCGCAGGTTCTACCTAGTTCAGGCAAATTATACATCAGTGCTATTTAGAGTTAACAAAATTATTGTAAAAATTATGTACAAATGTGAGAAATAAACAATTTATTTATTTATTTATTATTATGACATTTTTTGACATCATTGTTGATGATGTATCTATGACAACCTTTTCATCAAAATTCTTGATAGTCTGCTATTTTTCTTTCGTAATTATTATCCGAGCTCTTGGTAAAATTATTTACCGTTCACTCGTCTATATTTTTGAATATTTAAATTTCGACTTGCAACCGTTCTCCGAGGTTTCTTTAGAAGTCCTCGCAGAGCAGTGGTCAGTGGAGCTCTGGCTTCCAAGTAAGCAGCTTATAATATTGAGTTTTTGGAAAACGCTGCCTCCAGAGCCCTTTCAGGGGTACTGCCGCTGTTTCTGCTGACTGGTGCTGCCACTGTTTCTGCTGACTGGTGCCGCCTCTGAAGGCGTCGCTGCTACTGCCGGTGACGCTGCTACCGCCAGCACCGCTCCTGCTGACGGCGCTTTGCCGCCAGAACCGCTCTTACTGCCGGAGCCGCTCCCCCGCTGCTGCTGCCGGCCCTCCGCCTCCGGGGCCGCTCCTCCGTTGCTCCTGCTGGCCTGCTGTCAGCTCCTGCTGATTCACCTTTCTTTTCCCTTTACACCTCACTCATCATCACTCATCCTCATTTCTTTTTTAATTCTTCTACTGTTTTTTTTTTGTAATAAAAAGTTAATCTACTGATATCCTTCTTTTTTAAAATTTTCTTGTTGAATTTTCTTGTTGTAACCCGACAATCGTTCACCGCCCGCCCGTATTCTTACTAACACGGCTTATGTATCGTGGTATTATGTATCGTGGTATTATGGATCGTGGTATTATGTATCGTGGTATTATGTATCGTGGTATTATGTATCGTGGTATTATGGATCGTGATATTATGTATCGTGGTATTATGTATCGTGGTATTATATATAGTGGTATTATGTATCGTGGTATTATGGATAGTGGTATTATGTATCGTGGTATTATGTATCGTGGTATTATGTATCGTGGTATTATGGATCGTGGTATTATGTATCGTGGTATTATGTATCGTGGTATTATGGATCGTGGTATTATGTATCGTGGTATTATACAATATGTTAAGAAAACCCTTTCCGATCCGTGAAGGTGTTGTTAGGTATCGATAACTGATTATACTAATGCATACAAAACCTGGCTAAACCTAAAAAAAAATACCCCCTAAAAAAATAAATATTATTTCCCAAAAACAGGTAGCTTACAAGGCAACACTGGGCAGCGCGGGCGACGAGGGAGGTCACGCGGTCACGCGCTTAACCGTAGCGGTGCCGATAGGTCATGAACTCACTTGATCTCATGCATGACCTTCCACACTTGCATATGGTTAGTACCTAGCTCTCGTGTCACAGTGGAGTCCTCGTTGAATAATTCGAGCACCTACTTTTCAATATCCGGATCGTGGATGCGTGGTCTCCCTACACCATGAGCTTCAATAACACTGCGGGTTACGTAGTCGCGATTTTACAGACGTTATAACGCATAATCACACGGGACCGGGGTACAAAACGGATCTCATAGTCTCTACGAGCCTCACTCACATCCAAACACACACATCGCATTTTAAATTACGTTAGAAAACGAATTGATCACACAAAACACTAAACGTCTTTACGGAAGGAAAGTTTACGCGAAACTGATAATAATTCCAATTTATTCGAAGTAAATGTAAAATGATTTATGATTTTTATTTCATAAAAATACATAATAGGTACACAGGCGCGCTAGCGGTGTTCTTTGAGTAGAGATGTGTAAGTACTCAAAATATCGACGGATCGATTGATACAATTTATTTGTAACTATTATGGTATCGATTTAGTATTGCAGAATCTCATGCATGGATTCAATATTTCACAAAACTCAATAACATACCAAAGTTTTAATTACAGTTTCTGTCTGAATGTCGATGATATTGACCGTTAAAATGTTTATAATACTTTACTAAAAAGTATTTCATAAGACCCTCTCCTTTCTGTTTACTAATATGTAGTATTCTGTAATCTGTGCTAATAGGTCTATCTGTTATAATATTGTTATTAGTAATTTATCGATAATGAAACGAAAGTACATTTACCATTAGGTAATCTGTTTTTACAATAAATCATTCAACCTGCATTGTTTTACACTAAAATTAATAATAATAATAATTTATTTGCATCAAATGTTACAGTACATTGAAACATTTAGTACAATAATAAATTAATCAACATCATCATCATCTCATCATTAGTTAATTATATCAACTGCGATCCAAACGATCCCAACTAGTCACAATCATTTGACAAAAATGTGTTCGCCTATTAGGCTGCAGGTACAAGTTTTGATTAATAGCGATAAAAAAACGTTATTACGCAAAAATTAGTACATCACTAGTTTTTTCTTTGAGTACGCCGACAAGCCGCCGCGCGGGACTTCACAGACGAGCACCACCAAACATCAAGCATTAATTTATGCATTATAATATCCAACAAAGAATCAAACGATGATACCGCCGAAAATGGTGTTGTCACATTTTAAAATTTTACCTTATTTTGAGTTAATTCGCGGGAACAAAAGATTAATTCCAAATTCATTAATATTGTTACTATGATGATTATGCAAAATTTCATATTTTATTTGGTCATGTGTTTACCTAACCTTTATTATCCTTATGGGTCGGACAGGGTTTTCTTTACATATTGTATATCACGGTATAATGTATCGTGGTATTATGTATCGTGGTATTTTGTATCGTAGTATTATGTATCGTGGTATTATGTATCGTGGTATTATGTATCGTGGTATTATGGATCGTGGTATTATGTATCGTGGTATTATGTATCGTGGTATTATGGATCGTGGTATTATGTATCGTGGTACTATGCTTGTGTTACTGTCTTTCCTTTCATTCTTTCTTTCCGAAAGCAAACCAAAGCTATGATTTATCAAAATCAAAAGTCATTTATTCACATTACGCAGAGAGTTATAAATTTTTGATCGTCAATATTACATAAGACAGTCCCTCAAAACGGTCGCCTTTCGCTACTTTCTACTGCTTCCGCTGGGCAGAAGTGGCGGAACGAATTCTTCGAAAGCACAGATGTCTATTTAGTTAAAAACACCTAATTTTATAGTAGGTAAGTAAAGTATATTACAAAACACAGAACATTATATTAAATTACTAGCTTTCCGCCCGCGGCTTCGCCCGCGTATATCGCGCTTTTTAGATTTCCCTCGGGAACATCAAATTTTTCCGGGATAAAAGGTAGCCTGTATTCTTTCTCATGGTCTAAAGATTGTCTGTGCCAAATTTCATCAAAATCGGTTGAGAGGTTGAAGCGGGAAAGCGTAACAGACAGACAGACAGACAGAGTTACTTTCGCATTTATAATATTAGTATGGATGGATTTACCATATGTTGGCTAGCCGTGCCAATAAAAATACATTAAAATTAGAAATGTTAGCAAGTAAAACTTATTAAATAAAAGCCTCCAAGCATAAAGGGCGTGACAGCTTACATACATTAAATCAAACAAATATAAAAAAAAAACAATTATATAAACTCATAACTTGTCAGTATGCAAGTTTTGGTGAAAGAACAAAAACACTGTCTTGAGTTAACCAGGGCGACCAACTATTTATCAAGATGTAGCGATATCTACAAACGCCACATGCGATCAACGCGACATACTGACGACACAGATCCTGAATCTCGCAAGTAACATTTACCGTGCAACTACAACTGCAACTTCTCGACATCAACCGTCGGGCAAGTGACCGCTAGACTCAACACTCGTCTGGTGGGAGGATCCTCCCTTTTCTATGAAGGATGAGTGAACTTTATACCCTGTTCCTCAAACCCTTGTGAAGAAAGTCCTAAAGTATTTTGCCTCCTGACGATTATGAGGTGTGAAAAATTTCTCAACTACCAGTTGACTGTACTTTTGCCATAAAGCGAATCTGTCCCCCGCTTAGGGGAGACAATACGTTTTAAAAATCCTGATGTCTCCCCGAGTGGAGCCGTCAGGGGAGACACGAAACCGAAATAATATAATTTTTTAGCAAGTTCTGATGTCTCCCTCGTCTAGGGGAGACAATAAGATTTAAAAATCCTGATGTCTTCCCGACGGGAGCCGTCAGGGGAGGCACGAGACCGTAACCGTTTTTCTTACATTGAACTTAGGTATAGGAGACAAAATAAAAATGATTAAACATCTCAAAAGAAAATATCTCAGTAGTGGGTCTTCGACGATAATAAAATTTCAGAGGACCCACTACCTAGTGGGTCTTTGGAGACATATCAGTCTTCAGGGACCCACCGGTGGGTCTATTTGGTGGGTCCTTGAAGCCCAAGTGCCTCAAACTTCTAAAAAGAGTTTAAATTTTCTCTTCTATTTCAGAATGTTTACATTACTTGAGAAGTCTTAACTATCCATGCAGCTTTCTCTCTTTAATTCCGCATGTGGTCAGAAGTATTTCTGATAACAACAGCTATGGCACCGTGAAATCCTCAGCTTTAGAGAATGCCGACAGTCGTCCACAAGACCTGATTAGAAGATTGAAACGCCGTGCCAGGAATCAGGTAGGTACAAGATGTCCTCACGATCGCTATTACAGTTCGAAGATGTCCACTGTTGGGTCTAGGTTTCCACTGACCTATATTATACAGGAAATCATACTCTGTCGATGAGAAAATGAAGATAATCCTCTTTTTGGCGCTGAAGGTAACGCCAGTGGAACTAATACATGTTTTTGATAATGAATTTTAGAAAATGGGGGTTAAGGCACACTTAAACGACTCTGCTCTAACACCGCCATAAACTAAGACGACAGTCGCTACCTGCTCGCAGTCCACGCGACGACTGTTAGCAGGCACCCAGCAGTCCACGCAGAGACTGCTAGTAGACGGTCAGCTATCCACTCGTCGACCGCTCTAGCTTTTCGCATTTGACACAGTTCGCGATCGGTGTCTATGCAAGCAACTTGTCGTTTTTACAATGTCCCGATTCACAACGCGCGAAACATCGAGGGAGCGGATTTCTTGGTGGAGCGGCGACCAGCAGCGATGGCGCGGGTGCCTTAGTTTGCGGCGAATGCTAGCAGTCTGCGCGCGGACACCGCGTTGACTGCTCGGCTCCAACGAGCGGACAGCGAGGTGTCAACTACCGAGCCGTCTGACGGCTGTAAGCTCGCTGGCAGTGAACTGTTTGCTAATTTATGATGCCAATGTAAAATATATCTAAAGTGCAATATTTAAAGCCCATCATTGAATTATATTCTTTTTGCCGGGTAGGAGTAGTGTCGCTAAGTGTCCTAAAGGCTCAAAGTCACACAAAGGGCGATGGAAAGAGCTACATATGCTTGGAGTTTCTCTGCGCGATCGAATCAGAAATGAGGAGATCCGCAGAAGTACCAAAGTTACCGACATAGCTCTTCGAGTCGCCAAAATTAAGTGGCAGTGGGCGTGGCACATTGCTCATAGAACCTATGGCCGATGGGCAGTAAAGTTTTGGTGGCGGCCATGTACTGGAAAACGCAGTGTAGGGAGGCCGTCAACAAGGTGGACCGATGACCTGGTGAAGGTCGCGGGAAGCCGATGGATGCGGGCAGCACAAGACCGGTCATCGTGAAAGGTCAGGAGGGCATTGTCCAGCAGTGGACCTCTATGGGCTAAAGAAGAAGAAGTAAAAATTAAAACTAAAGTAAATCTGAAACTCTACGATCTCTCACCATGATTAATCATTATTTTATGCCTATTACAGAATGCCAAGTTGTTTGATCCATCCAAATACCCGCCCAAAATTAACGCACCAGCGATCAGCTCAGGAATGGCCGCTTATAGACGCCAGTATCCTCATATGGTAAGTTAAGTGACATCATTTCATTGGCGACGGCTGTCGCTGATAACCAGCACTGTTCTCCTGTTTTGCATAGGGTCGCAGCATAATGCTGAGCGATAGCTGTTTTGCGTGGATGTGACGCATGTTCCCTCAAGCAGTTCTTATTTTTTGTAATTTTTTAAGTCTTAATGGCGCAACCTGTATAGTAAATCTATATATCTTAAAATCTAATAATCTATATACGATCCGTGTATTGATATCCAAAAAAATGTATAATAATCTATGCTACCATATAATGCTTGCAATTTGCAAAGCCCCGATGCTTCATAAGAAAATAAAAGCAAATGTGCCGCCCCCGACAACCTTCGTAAAATTAAAGATAAATTTTTCACTTACCACGTCCACCCGATGTCCCGCAAAATCTTACGTGTTATGCCATGTGTACTAAATGTCCTATTGTGTAGTATAATTAGATATATATTACAGATAGAAATATTTGAATGTGTGTGTGTTCCTCGAATGGTCTGTAGATATCCTTCCCGATGTGAAGGAAATTCAGACCCCAAACCTAGCGATCACAATGGCGTCCGAGTGTGCCATCTTTGTTTATACGCGTCGCCCCAATGCGAACGCACCCGAGCGATCGCGTTCACAGGTTTTTTTGGTCTTTTCAACCCAACTACTATATATTGTACCGATTACAAGGGCGCCCGAACGCCAAGGAGGCAAATTGTCATCTTGTTTAAAGCCAAAATTGTCAGCACCACTCTGCATTGAAATGACATATATATATAAGTAGCACACTAGGAGCACAGGAGTGATGGTGGTATATAATGAGGTGGAAGGGTCTCTTGCATAGAAACCGTGGCTCTTGTCGTAGCTCCTGACCAGGACCACGGTTTCTTTTGTAACCAACCCACAACCCTGGCCCAGGAGGTGTGGTTCCTCGTGGACCCCGTCACAATGTGCTGACATCTCTTTGAGGCGCGCGTGAAACACAACGCCCGGTCACCCAGGCGTGGTCCTTACCGGGCGGGGAGCTGCCTGGGACTGCAATTTGCCAGCGGTGGTCTTTCCGCAAGACTACAGTTTAAGTGTCTTCAAAGCTAGAGTGAAAAAAAAAAAACAAGCGCGCTTTACCATCAACGATTGCATCACTACTTACCATCAGGAGAGTCAGCGATCAAGCACTAGGTTATAATATTAAAAAAAATAAGATTCCACCGTATCCCATGAGGTAGTTACAGAAGCTTCTGGTAGGTTCGTAAGTAATCCTAGTTGAGTATAAAACTGGAAACCTTTTTAATATATTTTTCTTGTTTTGTCCAAGGCATTGATAGGGTATGGAGATGATATAAAGACGGCTCAGTGGTTGTGTGGAGGATCTGTCATCAGTGAGAAGTTCGTCCTCACGGCTGCTCACTGCAGAGCCAGTCCTGCTGTGTAAGTACCCAGGTTATCATGTGGTACCTAGGTAACGCTGGTGCCGTTCCCTTGATCACAAACTAAACTAATTTTAAGTCCAGTCCATCTTTTTCTTCCTATTTCATTAAGAAAAGAATAGAAGATGACATATTAGTTCTGTTGTAACATCCTTAGGCTCAGTCACAGATTACAGAATAATACATAGGTACAGATACCCAATGGTAAACAACAAAATGAGTCCAGCTCAATTCGGGCAGACCGTCGAGCAAAAAAAGTTTCTTAAAGAGATCACTAGAGGGCCACCAGGGAGCGCTTGACCGGCCGGCCATTACCGCCATCTATGTCTTGTCTACATTGTTATCTAAATATCCATGCGTCGTGCATCGAGAAATACGCATTCTAAAAGAAGATAACAGCAATATAATGGTTAGAAGACATCTTATCTTAACCTAAAAAAAATATGTTATGACAGGATTAATTGAGTACACTGCCATCTATTGTCCCGAGTGTAAAATAAAAAACACTGTCACTACTGAGCCCATTTTACCGTTTTGTTTAATTACGTTATTTATACGTGCAAATATACGGAGTAGAATTAAATAAGTAAATTCAAATTGTTAAAACTATTAAAAAGGCTATAAACTGCACGTAAGAGGTTTAAAATCGTTGTTAAGTTTTGCACCGCAACCTATGCTGCCATCTATTATCTTTTGATAAGAACTGAGAGTCTGTTGTACTAGATGGGAACCCATGGCTCAGTTACCACCGGCTTGGCTCATCGGAGCACTTTCATGAGACTTGGGTATGTTACGCATGAGGTCTTGATTGGAATAAAACGAATTGGGATTTAGTCTTCTCAAAAGTTTTCATTCTACTTGGCACCGATTATAAATTCATTCCATCATTTGCCGCTAGATGTCGCTACTTATCTTGTTTACAAGTTCTGATTTTTATACGTTACACTGTCAAATTAAGATAAGTACTCCGTAGATAGTTTAGACGTGATTAAAAATATAGTGACTCGTCGACTCGAATCGATTTACTTCAGGGGCGGACTAATTTGACGGGACTATCCCAATATTTACCTGCTGCCCTTTTCTTAATGAACTAGGAAGGAAAAGATGCATTGAACAAGAACTGTGAACAAGAGAACTGAAGCCACTGTCCTCCATTCTTGACGAGGTATATTGAGCTGATAGCACGGCTGAGAAACTCTCAATAATGTGCAAAAAATAATATTTCGATAACAAAAACGCAATTCTGTTTTCAGTGGTCCGATCCAGTTCGTAGCTTTAGGTATACTGAAGCGTTCCGACTCACCAGAATACTGGCAGACCCACAAAGTATCCAGGATCATTGCCCATCCGGAGTACAAGCCACCTTCCAAGTACAATGATATCGCACTGCTGGAGACTGAGAATACGTAAGTACGGTAATTGATACGGACGTGTGTGTTAAATCATTGAGTTCCCTTCAAAATGTTTTTTTAAAATTATAAACTAGTCCTTGACCACTATCCGTGCTAGTTTATTAAGCCTCCATCATCATCCCAGCGTTAATCCCAGTCGCATCAGAAGCCTTTTCAGCTTTGGAGTCTGGGGGCTAGTTTATAATAAGCCTATTCACTTAAAAAAACTTAGTGAATAGGAAGGAATACGGCAGTTGAGCGACGTGATGCAATGGTAGCCACGGCTGCGGTGTCACAGGTGGTGAACCGCATCCGGCGCCTGGACCTGGAGGTGGCTATTGACAAGTCGGAGGCCATGGTTTTCAATGGCCCCCGGCGTGCGCCGGCGCCGGGATCACATATCGTGGTCAGTGGGGCCCGGATAGCTGTCGAGTCCACCATGAAGTACCTGGAATTGGTGCTCGACAGCCGATGGGAATTCGGGCCTCACTTCCTGCGGCTGGCGCCCAAGCTGATGGGTGCAGCAGGCGCGCTATCAACGCTACTTCCCAACATAGGGGGCCCGAGCGCTGCCTGTAGGCGGTTGTAGATGGGAATCGTGCGGTCCATGGCCCTGTATGGGGCCCTTGTGTAGGCGATGGACCTGACGGCCGGAACACTCGCCATTCTGCGCAAGCCGCAGAGGGCGATGGCCGTCAGGGTCGTCCGCGGGTATCGCACGATTTCCTACGAGCGGCTTGCGTCCTGGCCGGATCGCCGCCCTGAGACCTAGAGGCGAAAGTACTCGTGTCATTGTACCGATGGCGCTAGGAAGACTGGACACGGGGCTCCAGTCCGGCGCAGCGGCAGATCGAGCTGCGCCGAGAGGAGCTCCGTCAGGTCCTGGTGGCGGACTGGCGGCAGAGGCTTATGCGCCCTACCGCCGGCTTCGCTCCCATCGAGGCAATCCGGCCAGTACTCGACGACTGGCTCGGGAAAAGGCACGGCTCCCTGTCCTTGAGGGGGACGCAGGTATTGTCGGGGCACGGCTGCTTCGGCAAGTACCTGCGTTGCTTACGCATTCTCGGTGTCACCACTGCGTCCAATGCGGAATGGACACGGCGCAGCACACCCTCTCAGAGTGTGTAGCTTGGGAGGAGTAGCGCCGTGTCCTCACAAAACAAGTAGGAGGCGACCTAACGCTGCCGGCAGTAGTGCGGAGGATGGTCGGTAGCGCAGAGTCGTGGGACGCGGTGTTGTCCTTCTGCGAGGACGTGATGTCGCAGAAGGAAGCTGCAGAACGGGAGAGGGAGATCTCAACTCCCTTCCCGGGCCACAGAAGATGTTGTGGGCGGATAACGCCCTCTTTCGGCCCCCATGAATGGGTCCAGGGGCGAGGGACATGGGGAAGTCCCCGCTCCCTATTCGATGCACGGGGTAGTTTAACAGCCCACTACCCCGTGCAGGAACCGAGGCCCGGACAGACCGGGCCAGCACGAGGGTGTGAGGCCGTGGAAGAGTTTAGACTCCCGCGGCCCCACGCGTTTTCTCGTGATAGAAGAGACACCGGGGTGGTTTTAGTCAGTAAAAGTCTGACAGACCCCGCCGCCCACCCCAGGGCGGCTGACATGCTATGAGGATATCCACCCGAAAAAAAAGGCGATGCAATGGTAAACTCAACAATACGACCAACTATGCTGCGCCAGAGGGAGATTGATCTGGAGACCCTCCACGACCAAACTCCCGACACAACAACTTTTGGCGCATCGTACCCGGCGCACATCGCGACACAACTGCTCAGACCCGTCCTCCCTAGATCATTGAGTTCCCTTCAAAATTGTCTGATCCATGCGTAATGTTCGTGAACGGGCGCTATCAGTGGGAACTGGTCATCTCTTATGGCGCAATTTCATTGGTCGTTAACTCGTTCGGCATACAGCTCTCGCACCTGGCATGCGGGCTCTATCGACTAATTAAAACGGTTCCCCGAATGCGAGCCCTGTGGCATGCGTTCCAGAAATCTATGGCACCCCGCATGCGGGCCCTATCGACTAATGAAATTGCGCCATAATGAAATTGCGCCATTAGCTTGTACGGTTCAATTTCTGAATTGCTTTTGTGTTTTCTCTAACGGACGTTTTTGACGTGCACGTCTTTCTACATCCTTGTCACATGGATACATTCAATTAGAATGATGTAATCAAAGAATTTGTAACAATTGATTTTAAGAGTGTCCAGTCGTAGTGGCCTTGTAAGTCGTGGTGGCCTAGTAAATCGTGGAGGCCTAGTAAATCGTGGAGGCCTAGTAAATCGTGGTAGCCTAGTAAGTCGTGGTGGCCTAGTGGTTAAAACACTACTAGCCTCTCAAGTATGTGTATGCGGGTTCGATTCCAGGTCACGCAAGTACCAATGTAACTTTTCTAAGTTATATGTACTTTCTAAGTTTACCTTGGACACTAATGACTGATTGATGATGATGATGATGTTCCGATCGATTTCGGCCACGGCGACCACTTCGACTCCTAGCCGATGATTTGGCCCTCATGCGCCCGGAGATGGCTTATGTAGCCTATCTTGGCGGCGAAACTTCGTGCACACTGAAGGCACGTAAGCACGCCGTCGACGTAGTTGTATGTGATGGCAGCAGGTGGGCGGGCCTTTAATTGGTCACGTTTGGCATCGAGGTCAGCTTTGCGCTGCTCCTCAAACTCGCGTACTTGTCCGTACACCATTCTGCGCCATTCTGACCGTTTTGCTGCCAAACGCTCCCATTCAGAGGGTTCTATATTGCACCTCTTCATGTGCCGTTTTAAGACATCCTTGAACCGGAGGAGTTGTCCGCCATGCTTTCGCTTGCCCTCCTCCAGCTCAGAGAAGAAGATGCGCTTCGCCACCCTTTCGTCCGCCATACGTGATACGTGCCCGCACCACCGAAACTGCCGACGCATTAAATAAGCCTCAATGCCACCAACATTGGCTCGTCGCAGGACTTCGGTATTCCGCACTCTGTCAGACCATTTGATCTTCATAATGGATCGGAGACATTTGACTGACTGATAAAAAGGTGAAGGAAAACATCTTGAGGAAACCTGGACTTTAAATCTGAAACCTTTGGATGGAATACTAAGGGGAAGGAGAGGTAAATAATGAATAACGTGTAGGTAATATTATTGAGTAGGTACCATAATCATCATCATCATCCCAGCGTTAATCCCAGTCGCATCCGAAGCCTTCTCAGCTTTGGAGTCTGGGGTCTGCTTTACCAGTCCAACTGCTGATATGGCTAAACTTCGACCTGAGTAGCATAGTATACAATATGTTAAGAAAACCCTGTCCGACCCGTAAGGATAATAAAGGTTAGGCAAACACATGACCAAATCTTTATATATATAATTCTGCTGTACGTGTGTATGTCATTGAACTCCTCCTAAACGGCTTGACCGATTTTAATGAATTTTTCTGTCTGCGTTTGAGTGGCGACCTGGATCGTTTAGATTCACAAATCAACCCGGCAGATGGCGCTAATCGCTTGAAGAAGCATGTGATCTCGGAAACAGCCCTAACGATTTCGCTGAAAATTAATATGTGGTGGTTTTCGGGGACGAAAAATCGATCTAGCTCAGTCTTATGTCTGGGGAAGCGCATATTTTCGAGTTTTCTCTTTCGCAATATTTCACGCATAATATGGGCGCTAATTTCGCGCGGCTTGACATAGCGGCTGTAGCGTAGTCGATATTGGTATGGTCTACTCGCGATGGCTGGTGTTCCTCGGTTCAAACCCGGTCAATCACAAGTTTTTTTTTTTTTTTTGTTTTTAGACAAGTTTATAGTTTTTTTTATTTTTTTAGTTACTTAAAAATATAATTGTACATAAGAACTAAAAGGCGAAAAAATAAAAAAGATATTTTTTTTTTATTTAAGTAAATTTGTACTTATGAACTAAAAGAGAAAAAAATAAATAGAAATAAATAAATATTTAAGATTTTTTATTTAACTTAAAGAGACAGAAACAAGAGCTCTAGGGGTAGAGAGAGGTATGATATCTTTGTTACAAATGTAGATGACAATGCTTTCCATGGGTTTCTTCTTTCCATCCTAAATCTGTTGTACGTGTGTACGTCACTGAATTCCTCCTAGGCTGGTCCGATTTGAATGAAGTCTATGTATATAAATGAAAGTCGTGTTAGTTACTATATTTATAACTCAAGAACCGCTTAACCAGTATGGCTCAAAATTGGTAGGGAGGTAGATAAGAACTGGGAGAAGGACATATCATATAGGATACTTTTTATCCCGTTCCCGCGGTTCCTGTCGTTCCCGTGTGACGTGACATAAGACATGGTTTAACAAAACGCAACTGACATGGAATAACAAAACAACTCAGTCAAAATATAAGTTAGCGGTTCATTTGTTAAAAATGGTACAAACACACTCCTACACTACTCAGCATATTAAAAAAAAGTCTTACTGGTTGAATGTTGATGCATTTATTTAAAGCAAGGAATATAAATGCTCTCTGCCGGTTTAATTTTTTTAATAAAAGCCCCAAACCAAACTTCAACTTCAAAATTTCTAATATTGTATTGCTGTGCCATTTACCACTTCACTACATACTATAAAACAAAGTTTCTTTCTCTTTCCCTATGTTCCTTTGTATGATTAAATCTTTAAAACTGCGAAACAGATTTTGATGAGGTTTCTTTTAATAGATAGAGTAATTAAAAAGAAACGTTTATATGTATAATAAAATCCATTAAATTGTGGAGAAACACTATCCCTCGCCCACATGTGGGAGTGATGAGAGGAGGCATAACTCTGTTGCCGCGAAAAATCGCAGTACAGCGGACAGAGCTCCGGCGGGGTCTCATGGCGACATGGAAAGTGTGATTGTCGCAATCCAGCACTGAGCACGCCGCAATAGCTGCGGTAAGTCCTCTCTTTAAGGAGTAGCTAGAGAGGCGCCACGGCGTCCTCACCTTCCGACTGACGTAGGTCCTCACCGGACACGGCTGTTTCGGGAGGTTCCTGTTCCGTATAAGGCGGGAGGAAACGCCAGGGTGACCACTGTGTGCATCGCCCTGAGGACACGGTGGAGCATAAGGTCGAGGTCTGCCCGGCTTGGATAGAGCACAGCCGTGTTCTCGTGGCGGCGATCGGCGGCGATCTCTCGCGTCCGACCCTGGTTCGGGCCATAGTCCGGAGCAAGAGTGCATGGCAACCTTTCACCTCCTTCTTTGAAGCAGTGATGCTGGCAAAGGAGGAGGCGGAGCGGGTGAGGGAGCGGAAATCCCACTACACTCACGGCTCAAACCGCCGCAGGAAGCGCCCTGGTCGGGAGGCAACATCGGACTCCCAATCGCCGTAGGCGCGGGCTTGCGGGCCTCCTTGTAAGAACCAGGCCCGGGTTGACGGCCCATTGTGTTTCACACGTGCCTCAAAGAGATGTCAGCACACCTTGACGGTGTCCACGAGGACTGGTCCACAGGGTTACGGGTTGATTAAAAAAGAAACCATGGCACTGGCCGTTCCACAGGCAAGTGAAGGAACACGGGTGGGTTTTAGTCAATAAAAGTCTGACAAGCCCTTCCGCTCCGCCCAGAGCGGGAGAGGTCACTTGATTATTTCCCATCCACAACAAAAAAGAAAAAAAAAACTGAAGAAGAGCAAGAAATTGCACTTGAAGGCGCAGCCTTAGTATGGCTCGACTTCGTGCTTCTTACTCACCAGAGCAAAGGGAGGCAGCCCGTGAAATGGCTCGGTTGGCAATGCGAAATCGTCGAGCAAACCTCAGAGATCAAGCGCTAGATAATTTACGAAACACAAGAAGAAATTCATCAAATACTGATTTGAATCGGGCAGCGTTTCAATACGCATATAATATAGCGCAATGGCGTTCGCATTGGGCCAATGGATGTTGTTTGCGAGTATTGTAGCACATTAAAGATTTCCGGAGAATCGCCAGGATTGTGCTCCCAGATAAAGAATCATTGAATAATAATATTCATTTATTAAAATTATCCTAATTTAAAAAGTAGTCATGTGATATTGCCTTTAAGGCGGAACGAAGTTCGCCGGGTCAGCTAGTATAATATAAAATTTTACATTATCATCATAGTAACAATACTAGTGACTTTTTAAATAATCTTTTTTTCCCGCGAATTAATTCCAACTTCCCCAAAATTTGGTAATTTTTAAAAAGTGACAACATTATTTTTGACGGTATAATTCTGAGCCAATAGCGATGCGGCCGCGTGCCGCGTGCCCTGCCCCTCTTCGCCCGCGCCTGTATGGCCTATCGCACCAAACAAAACATGTGGTTTTAGGTTACCTCTTTTTGCGAAATAATATTTATTTTTTTAGGGGGATTTTTTTTATGTTTAGCCTGGCTTTGTAGGCATTAGTAGAACTAGTTATCGATACCTAACAATACCTTCACGGATCGGACAGGGTTTTCTTTACATATTGTATAGTTAAAAACAATACTAACACATCATTGAGTCGATAGAAGTTTTTATGTAAATGAAAAAAATAATCAGAAACGAGTTGAAAGAAAAACCAGTTTTAAATGATGACTGTCATAATTTATTTAATCCGATGTACAGATTGCGTACCTGAGCAGACAGGTTTTATTTTTTGTTTTTTATTGGTGGTGGCCTAGTGGTTAAAACACCAGCCTCTCAAGTATGAGTGCGCGGGTTCGATTCCAGGTCAGGCAAGTACCAATGTAACTTTTCTAAAGTTATATGTACTTTCTAAGTATATCTTGGACACTAATGATTGAAGGTGAAGGAAAACATCTTGAGGAAACCTGGACTTTAAGTCTGAAATCGCCAACCCGCATTGAGCAAGCGTGGTGATTACGCTCAATCCTTCTCTGTATGAGAGGAGACCTGTGCCCAGCAGTGGGACGATAAAAAGGTTGATAATGATGATGATGATTACTTTGTGGGCCCAAGTTATAAAGAAAAAGCTGTCTGCTCACTAGGAATCACTCCTGAATCGTGGGTATGTTTACAAACATACAAACTCACATACACAAACATCCAGACTGGGAACAACTACTTGTAGGTCATACGAATATTTGGTCTGTGTGGAAATTGGACTCACGACACGCAAATTAGCAGTCGATAGATTAGCCTCTGAGCCAATTATGTCGTCAAACATAGCTGCCGACAGGTTTTGCCGAAATAATAATAATAATAATAAAGCAGGCATATTATCTCCGGATGTTCTATAACTTCACGGTTATTGGTCCTTATTGGACCTTACACTACACGTACACATCTAACACTCAGTAGGTACGTGTCTGATGCTTCTCATCAGACCATGCTCCACTTACATTTAACTCGACACAATATACAAATTGATAATGAAATATATAAATAACTCAAGTGGCTCCCAATCAGTCTTCGCAGGAATATTTGGACTTTATGTCTCCTTTTCAACGTTCTACACAACCCTGTATACCAATAGGTATTATCCTTCCCACCTGCGTGAGTTTGTGCGCGAGAGTTTTTCTTACGCGCGCTCTAGCATTCACCGTGTAGATCGCACCTAAGATCCATCCTTTTTTGTTCTGGATGGGAAATAATCAAATGACTTCTCCCGCTCTGGGCGGGGCTGGGGTCGGTGGTAGGCAACAACATAAGCCGCCGGCATAAGTTACCACCCACCAGACAAAGTCTTGCCGTCAAGCGATTCGTCGTGTTCCGGCATGATGTCTGGTGAAGCCGTACGGTGGACGGGTCTGAGCAGTTGTGTTGCGATGTGTGCCGCGTACGATGTGCCTAATGTTGTTGTGTCGGGAGTTTGGTCGTGGACGGTCTCCAGATCATCCTCTGGCGCAGCATCGTTGGTCGTGTTGTTGGGTTAAACATTGCATCACCTCGCTCAACTGCCGTCTTCCTTCCTATTCACTCAGTTTTTTTGAGTGAATAGGTTTAATAAGCTAGTGCGCTTTACCATCAACGATTGCACCACGGCTTACCATCAGGCGGGACTACAGTCAAGCGCTAGTTTATAACTATTAAAAAAAAAAACGTGTCAGACTTTCACTGACTAAAACCCGGGGTGGGTTTTAGTGTTTCTTCACTTGCCTGTACGCCTGGTTGTTACCGAGCGCAGTAAGGTGTCCGGGAGTTCGATATTATCTCCCAACCTGAGCATCTCCTGCGGCGGCTAGAGGCGTGAGGGCGCTGGGATTCCCACCCCGCCTCCTCCTTTGCCAGCATCACTGCTTCGCAAAAGGAGCTGACGGCCTGCCATGCGCTCTCGCTCCGGACCATGGCCTGGACCAAGGCCGGACGCGAGAGATGGCCGCCGATCGTCGTCACGAGGACACGGCGGTGCTCTACCTAAGCCGGGCAGATCTCCACCGTGTCCTCAGGGACATCCCCAAAGTGGTGACACCCTGGCGTTTCCTTCCGCCTTATACGGAACATGAACCTCGCGAAACAGCCATATCCGGTGAGAACCTGCGAGGCGGAAGGTTAGGGCGCCGTGGTTCCTCTCTAGCCACTCCTCAAAGAGGGTACTTACCGCCGCTATTGTGGCGAGCCCAGCATTAGGTTGCGACAGTTGGGCTCTCCATATGGCCATGAGATCCCGCCGCAACTCAGCCCACCGTACTGCAATTTCTCGCTGCAGCAGAGATTTGCCCCGTCCCTTAAATCTCATCCTCATAAAACGAGTTACTATTCTTATTCTTTCTCTGTCCATGCTGTAAGGTTGTGAAACTCACTTCGGCCTAGCAATTGTGATTTAACCACTATTTCTGTATTTAAAGCTCGATTAAAAGAGCACAACCTTTCCTCTATACTCTGAGAATTCGCATATTTATACAATATGTAAAGAAAACCCTGTCCGATCCGTGAAGGTATTGTTAGGTATCGATAACTGATTCTAATAATGCCCACAAAGACAGGCAAAACTTAAAAAAAAATCCCCCTAAAAAAATAAATATTATTTCGCAAAAAGAGGTAACTTAATACATGTGCTGTATGCAACCCCTTCCGCGGGCGGCGGAGGGCAGGGCACGCGACACCTGTGACGTGGTCGCGTCGCTATTCGCTTATAATAATACCGGTGTTGTCACTTTTTTAAAAATTACCAGATTTCGGGGAAATTGGAATTAATTCCCGAGAAAAAAGGATTATTTCAAAATTCATTAGTATTGTTACTATGACGATTATGTAAAATTTTATATTATATTTGGTCAAGTGTTTACCTAACCTTTATTATCCTTACGGGTCGGACAGGGTTTTCTTTACATATTGTATACACATAATATTTATATATATAGATAGTATTAATGTATGTAATAGATACATTATATGTCTCGGTAAATTTAATATTCTTTTAGTTTTAGACTTAACACATTCATATTTTTATCTCCTTGTTCTTACACACTATTTTCTACATTTCTATTTTACTTCTCCTTTCGCAGGTCTGCTGGAAGAAATTTGTTAAGAAATAAACATCACCTTTGCCACAGTAGACAGAACAATAAAACATCTTCATACAAACGTGCCGCTCTCGGTGTGAATGTATGCGTGAGTGACACTCACGCACACGCTGGCATACGGGCTGTGCCGCGTGACGGTGAGCACACGCGTAAGTTACATGACCGCTCGCGTTCGTCAACTCTCGCCGGCAACTTACCATAATATTATTACGAGTATCATGACTACAAAAAGGGGAAAAAAATATTGTAGTGTTTTCGGGTGCCTCAATAACGATTTCGCACAGCCGGACTTATCATTCTTCATCATTCCTACTGAACCAGAAATATAAGTACATACAAATACAGAAATATAAGTACTTCTACTTAAATCTTATTAGAAAATATTTGTATTGTTTATTTCACAGTTTCTTTGCTTTATTAAGAGCGTACCCGAGTTGCATTTTTCCATATAAATGTGTTCCCAAATTTACTTCCTGAATACTATGTTTAGAGCTAAACTTTATTTATAGAAGCCTAGTTTTCTTAT
Source organism: Sesamia nonagrioides (assembly GCA_017933935.1). Taxonomy (NCBI): domain Eukaryota; kingdom Metazoa; phylum Arthropoda; class Insecta; order Lepidoptera; family Noctuidae; genus Sesamia; species Sesamia nonagrioides. Next base: position 2,066,334 of record JADWQK010000407.1, read on the forward strand.
AAAACAGAGGATTGAGTACGAAATATCGTTTAGGTAAACGTATTTGTCGCGTATAGTGTAATAAGGGCAATTTCACAATAATTACCTACTACTGCAAATTACAATTTTTTTTTAATGTCTCATGTATTGTTTGATACAAATATGGCATCTTAATCATATTATTAACTCAACAAAATTGTATTAAGATGTGACCGACTAACGCTCAAGGTTACCACCACTTTTATCTAAATGGGACATAAACCTAAATAGACAACCCTGGGCATCAACGCAAGAGTAGGCAAATAACTCGGCGGGCGGCCTTAGATAACCTACTGTTCTGTCTACTGTGCCTTTGCACTCAGTTTTTAATTTTGTAATATGCCTATGTATTTGGCCCATTCGCCAGAGAAGAAATTTGCGCGCTTTGACCACGCTTTTCTCCCTTCTTAACTCACCCACTCCTCCTTATCTTGAGACTAACTTTCAATATTTATGTTCTTTATACACTAAGAATCTGCGATCTTTTAACAATCTTCTCTTACTCTGTCCTTCACATACTGTTACGAATGCACCTTATGTCGATGGAATAAGGTTCAATATCGCGTCACATGCAGTGAGTAACTTTAAGCCCTATATCTCGAAAACTAGACATTGTTTAGGTACCGTATAAAAACGCATTGCTAGACCTAAGGTGACCTATCGAATGGCACAGGTCTCAACAATTTTGTCAGCAAAGTGTCGACATCAAAATTTCCAGAAACTCGTCTCCGGTGAATGACCGTAGGTACCCACCGAACGCATTCGAAACTATGCGCTATTATTATTACGTCTAGATGAATCTGGAATGTTCGATCAGCTGATCTATATAAAAGCCCGTGACGCCAGTAGGAGTCAGTCTGCATTCGACTAGCGATACGAAAACAAGCGACAGATAAGAAGCGATCTTTGAGAATACCTACTGCGACAACTCACAACTGTAACGAGAACTTGGAGTACTACGTGAAGTAACATCCTATAGTGTTATTGTGTGTTTACGACACGGACTTCATGGACGTAAGAGAAGACTTCGGTGCGACATTAGCTACGTTCTTCTTGTCATTGCCTACGATCGACTGTTGCCAATAAACTTCGCAACCCTTAACCGGCGTTTTAGTACCCCCAGCCCGTAACAATACGTCTAACTTTGTTTACTCTTCATTTCATATTTAATCCATTCTTCTGTGGAATATGCTTCTCTTGATATCAGGATGGCCACCAGTTGGTTTGCACTGAAGCGGAAATTGCAGAGTTATTTTCGCAACAATTAGTGTAGAGTCATTTCAACACCTGTTTCCCAGGTTTTTAGTTTTGTGTGTATATATTATACTTCACCACCTGTAGTTGACTGGTAGACAATGCCTAAGGCATTAAGTCCGCCTCTGTAGAATTCATGTGCGAAAGAATTAATAAATTATGTGTAGGAACATAAATATATATTTTATCCAGAATAAACTTCGACTTCAACGTACTGCCTGCGTGTCTTCCTATGGGGCCCGAGTCAGCTGAGACAGCTGAAGCCACTGGGTGGGGTGCTCTGGGACATCGCCAGCGCTTAGCGGACGTTTTGCAGACTGTAAGTGGCTTTTAAGTTTATTTTTAACCGACTTCAAAAAGGAGGGGGTTACTCAATTCGACCGTATATATGCTTATTTTTTTTAAAAAAAATTATGTTGTTTACGCATAACTTCGTCGTTTATGAACCGATTTTGTTAATTCTTCTTTTTGTTGGAAAGAAGACAGTCCCATGGTGGTCCCAGGACATCAGGGTTTGATGGTGGAAGACTAGAGACATCAAGGGGAACTTTTAAAAATTGTAGGGACGGCTAGTGTGAATAGGCTCTTAATAAACTAGCGCGCTTTACCATCAACGATCTCATCACTGTTTACCATCAGGCGGGATTGCCGTCAAGCACTGGTTTATAATATATATTTAAAAAAAATAGTACATTTGTTCTAGTACGTTTTCTTGGAAGTCGGTTTTTTTTTGTAATAAATATTTATTATTCCACAAAAGAATAGTGCCAATACCCTTTTAACAAATTAAATTTAAATTCATATAAAAACCCGGTCCGATCCGTAAAGGTATTGTTAGGTATCCATACATTGATATAATATTAAAATAAGGTAGGTAAGTCTCTAGCGCATTGAACTTGAAGCGTACAAAAGATTATAATTCTAATCTCTTGACTTAGTCACTCTCGATACACTCGTAAAAACAAACGACAAACACTAACAGCGCAAATGACAAACACTAGCCATCTTTTTCTTCTCTATGCTTTAGATTGCGCCCCATCTCACTCACACTGTACCATCGTCTGAAATATACGCAGAATAAAAAAATTGCATGTGTGTGCTGCTGCTCCGATCGGCACATTTATTTCGGTTAATTTGTTAGAGCATATCATATCTGTTTAATATTATATCAATGTATCCATAACTGATTCTACAAATGTCTACAAAACCTGGCAAAACCTTAGAAAAATACCCCTTACAAAAACATTATATTATTTCGCAAAAGGAGGTAACTTACATGGCAATAAATGCGCGGGCGACGGGGGGCAGGGCACGCGGTCAAAAAAATGCCGCCGGTATTGCATGTTCATTCATACAAGGTACCAATAATAAAGTGAAAAACGGTCACTTTTTGAAAATTTACCAAATCTTGGGGAAGCTTTTTATTTTGCCAAAAAAGATTATTTCAAAATTCATTAGTATTGTTATTATGATGATTATGTAAAGTTTCAAATTTTATTTGGTTATGTGATTACCTATCCTTTTTTATCCTTATGGGTCGGACAAGGTTTTCTTTACATGTTGTTTTTTCTTTAATTATTTTAAACTAGTGCTTGACTGCAATCCCGCCTGATGGTAAGCAGTGATGCAATCGTTGATGGTAAAGCGCACTAGTTTATTAAGCCTATTCACTTAAAAAACTAAGGAATAGGAAGGATGACGGCAGTTGAGCGAGGTGATGCAATGTTAAACCCAAGATCAACACGATCAATGATGCTGCGCCAGAGGGAGATTGATCTGGAGACTCTCCACGACCAAACTTAAACACGACCGACACAACAACATTTGGCGCATCGTATCCGCTACATATCGCAACACAACTGCTCAGACCCGTCCTCCGTACGGCTTCACCAGACATCATGCCGGAACACGACGAATCGCTTGGCGGCAAGACTTTGTCTGTTGGGTGGTTACTTCTGCCGGCAGCCGATGTTATGGCCTACCACCGAGAACAACTATAGACTTCCCAACATTAACCGTTGGGCAAGTGCCCGTTTTCAATGGAGGATGAGTGAACTTTACACCTTTTCCATCATGCCTCCACAACTGGTCTTCTGCAGCATGTTTAATCGTGTTGTTAGGTTTAACATTGCATCACCTCGCTCAACTGCCGTCTTCCTCCCTATTCACTCAGGTTTTTTCTGTAAATAGGCTCTTAACAACTAGCGCGCTTTATCATCAACAACTGCGTTACTGCTTACCATCAGGTGGGGTTGCGGTCAAGAACTACTTTATAATTATAAAAAAAAACCCACGTAATTTTTATGACTGCTGGTCAGGTGAAACTGCAGAGGTATGAAGAGGAGAAGTGTTCAGAGCTGTATCCTAAGCACCGACACCTGCTTCAAGGTTACAATCACACCACGCAGATGTGTTACGGAGACACGAGGGAGGCTAAAGACACTTGTGAGGTATGACGGTCTTTGTTTATCATTTACTAGCTTATTTCACCCGCGTAAGATTTGATCACGCGGAAATGTCGAGGCTGAAGGAGCCTTTACATTGTGTAAGTTATTTCATCACCACTACATTTAAAACAGTGAAACAAAACATACGTGAGCATGCGGCATGTCTTACAGGCTAAACTTAGAAGACATGTGACATCTAGCAACCCGCACTGCGCCCGCGTGGTAGATTACGTCCCACTTCCTCTCACCGAGAGGAAGCCTGTGTCCCAGGATCATCATCAACATCATCTGCCTCTACTCGTCCACCGCTGGACATAAGCCTCTTCCACGGCACGCCTCCCCAGTTCTCCGCCAGCCACTACCAGCCACCTTTTTGATGTCGTCGCTCCATCTCGCCCAAGGGCGTGCTACGCTGCGTTCCAGGATAGGCTGCATAAAGATTAACTCTCTAACCATAGGATTTTCTCTCCAGGGCGACAGTGGAGGTCCTCTACAAACCGCTAACGAGTTCCTGAGCTGCGCGTACACAGTTCTGGGCGTGACGTCTTACGGCAGACAATGCGGTATTTCTGCCGGCTCCGGCATGTACACCCGGGTCTACCACTACGTGCCCTGGATTGAGAGCATCGTGTGGTCTTCGGGGGGTCCACAGGGGTGACAGAACTAACTGTTGACTTCCTTAGTTCAAGCCTATGAGGGTGTTTGTGAATACGGAGGAAAGAATTTAATGTCAATAAATATTATATGGCAAATTTTGTGGTGTTTTATTAATGGCTCATATAAAAACAGCGAATAGAATCAGCCTATACCGACAGCCTTCGTGGCGTAGCGGTAGAGGACGCGACCGCTGCGCAAGGTGGCGTGGGTTCGATCCACAGTACAAGTATTTGTATGCATGAATATGAATATTTGCACTGGTATGGTCGTGCCTCGGAAAGCACGTTAAGTTGTTGGTCCCGGTTGCCATACGAACATCTAGTGGCAGTCGTTACGGGTTGTTGGAGCCCTCAAAAGTCCAACAATTGGTCTAACTGCAATGCTTCGATGTCGCCTTCGGGTTGTGGAGGTCAGACGGCAGTCGCTTCACGGAAAATGTCGAAGTTTAGCCATATCAGCAGTTGGACTGGTAAAGCGGATCCCAGACTCCAAAGCTGAAAAGGCTTCGGATGCGACTGGGATTAACGCTGGGATGATGATGATGATGAGAATCAGCCTATACTGGTCCAAGTCTTGGGACACTGGCCTCCTCTCGGTGAGAGGGAGTGCCAGTGCGGGCTGGTAGATGTCACATGTCTTCAAAGTTTTTGCTTTTAGGACATGCCGGTTCCCTCACGTTGATTTTCTTCAGCGTTTTGAGAGCAGTGGTGATGAAATAATTTGCACAAAGTAAAGCGAATGACGGGGTTCGAACTACGACCTACAACCAATACCACTAAGCCACCGCTGCTCCGAGTGCGTTTACATACATTTAAATTCATATACATCAACAGCCAGACCCAGAACAACTACTTGTAGGCCACACAAATATTTGTTCCGTGCCGGAATCGAACCCGCGACACGCAGCGGTGCAGTCGACCAGCCACTGCGCCAACCATACTCATTCACTTTTTAATATGACCATGTGCAGATTTACACTTCGCAACCGGATTTCATTGATTTTAGCGTTTGTTAAAACTAGTTTTGATGATTTTAAAGGCATAATGCCATTTACTCTTTTTCTTGTTTCTGTGAAAATTGGACGTTTCGTTCACATTTTGAGATAATATAACGTGTTTTTAATGAATAATTATGTTTCATAAATTAGTTGTTTTGTATTTGGTTGCGTTGTGTTATGGCGAAGATCATTACAGGGAGGTTTTTGACTTACCTGAAGGTGAGAGAGTTTTGAAATGGGCCCTACTATTATGTGCTAAAACCACTATTAAACCATTGTAAAGAAGGGATATCATATCGACGCTTGAAAGGCAATCATATCTAAGCGACAAAAATTCGTAAATTGAGTTATATACACCAAACGACGCAGAAAAATCTAGCGGTTCGAATGGTGTATATAACTCAATTTACGATTTTTTGTCGCTTAGATATGATTGCCTTTCAAGCGTCGATATCCTCCCGTGGGTGTCTAGAGAGGCGACTAAGGGAACTCTCACCAGGGAAGCGGGCAGCCGCGCTTCTTCTGTGGAATATCAAATTACAGCAATATCCCCAACCCGCCTGCCAAGTGTGGGGATTATGGCACCCCCCCCCCCCCCCACCCCACGCCAATGCCTTGGGGGAGGCCTATGTCCAGTAGTGGACCTCTAGAGGCTGAAGAAGAAGGGATAGCGATATTTATCCTATATAGCTCCATCATTGTCTAACAATGGAATTTTTATTGTTTTAACATGTCATAGTTACCTCCTTGAACAAAAAATCTCTTCAGAAATGCATTGTACTAATAATTTTTAAATATTTATGTTCCTCTGTTGTGTTTTGTTTAATTAATAATCTAAGTACAGAGTGTCTATAAAGACGTGAAAATAAATGAGGGCGCTGCGGTCGTGTATATAGCAACCCTGGTAATGTGACTGAAATCATTTTGATACTGGCACATTATTTTGTACTAGAAGCAACACTGGTTTTAATGATAACACAAATCTATGGTCTCTGGCGTTTAAATAAAATGAATAAAACAAAAAAATCATACATATTTATTATTATATGTTTTAACGTGTTTTTACCAATGAAAAGTATTCCAAAACATAATAATTGCTTTCATTATCTGATTCCATATATTCTTCCTTAAAAAGTATTTTCTTTGTCAGCTGCATCACTAACAACGTCTCCACTACTACTGCCATCAGCCTGCTACCTTCGCTTAGGCGAATAATTGACTCATTTAGATCTTGATATAGGGTTCTCTCTGACATTTTCCTGAAAGATTAAAAATAATATGTAATTTCTATTAGAAGATGGATAGCACTAATTTTAATTCCGAAGATGATATAATTCATTTTTTAAATCAGCGGTAAATAAAACCACCTAAAGTATCAAAACTGTGCTAGTCGCACTACAATATGGTCTACTTATATTTGCAATCTAACTATAAATGCGCAATCTAAAAAATCCTCACTTTAGTCTTAAATTAGTTTACTTAGTAAATTTGAAACTTCTAGTAGATAAAAACAAACAGTAACACGATTACATACCTGTTTTAGCAACTGTTCAAGCATAATTATTATCCTCCTGCTTCGTGTTTTAACAAACATCGCCGATATACTTTAAAAAATATTTCCCGAGCTCCAGTTTAATTTCTTTCTCTCATTTTTAATACATTTCTTCGATGTTTTATCCATGTAGATTGGAAAAGCAATAATAAATGCAAAATGTATCGAGTTACAAAACAAATATATACGACAGCCGATGACTTTCGATGTACTATAATTTAGTCTTACCCTACTTTTAAAATTTTTAGTTCCAGAAACATTAATTTCACGACTTTATAGACGAACCACCAACAGCCACCAGACAAAGTCTTGCCGCCAAGCAATTCGTCGTGTTCCGGCATGATGTCTGGTGAAGCCGTACGGAGGACGGGTCTGAGCAGTTGTGTTGCGATATGTACCGGGTACGATGTGCCTAATGTTGTTGTGTCGGGAGTTTGGTCGTGGAGGGTCTCCAGATCATCCTCTGGCGCAGCATCGTTGGTCGTGTGGTTGGGTTAAACATTGCGTCACCTCGCTCAACTGCCGTCTGTCTTCCTATTCACTCAGTTTTTTTGAGTGAATAGGCTTAATAAGCTAGTGCGTTTTACCATCAACGATTGCATCACTGCTTACCATCAGGCGGGATTGCAGTCATGCACTAGTTTATAACTAATAATAATAAAAAAAAACTAACTATTCATACTAAATTTTATTTAAGTATAAAAATAAAACGTTGGCCCACACGAAGAATCACTCCTGTATAGTGGGAGCATTTACAAACATTTAGGTCCGTATTATAGAACGTCGCTCAAAACTCAAGCTCTACCTAGGACGCGGTGAGCAGACAACTTTTAGGTATTTGAGGGGGTGAAGCAGACGAAGTGGGACACGACTAGCACCGGCCACTGCGGGGCGCTCCGCGCGAATACATCGATGCGTCGTGCTCGTGCATCGAGAAATACGCGCCTTCTATTAAATCTCTACCCGCTATTCTCTATTCCAACTACATTTAGAAGCATAATTTCACAACCCAAACGCGAAGCATGATTGACTCTGTTCGTCACAGTCCGGGTTCGCATTAGACATCCGCGGCGAGCACCAGGTTCGAATCCCACATACGTTTACTTCACCTTGCGATTTTTGAAAATGTATATTTTTTGCATATTTTCATTTTTTATTATCAGAAATCAGAAATATTTTATTTGTGATACATAGGTACAGTGGTTAGGTATTCATATTTGAGGATAAAGTGCGCTATGATCAGCCTATTATAGGCATACAAATACAAAAAATAAAATAATAAAATTACATTATACAGATTACATTATAATAGGGATAATTAAAGTCAAAAAGTCATAATAATTTTTAAGTTAACGTCAAAACCATTCTGATTTAAATACAATATGGTCAAATAAGCAAATCCCATAATGTTATCATAATGAAGTCAAAACAATTAATCAAATATATGTCAAAATAATTTGGACTTAAATAATACAAAGTCAAAGAAAAAAAAATTACAATTATACAATGTCAAGATTTGTCCAATAAAAAGTCCGATACACTATAATAACATTTTTGACACAACATACTTCTTAGTTTTACTTTAAATGAATTTACAGGCAATTTTTTTAGCTCTTTCGGTAATTTATTATATATAACTGGTGCCATGTGAAATAGACTTTTATACATTAAGGCAGTATTCGTTCTTGGAATACACAAACGACTTTCGTCCCTTTGGGTCCGATTGAGAGCTACAGATACTAAAGTAAACAAATGAGGATTTTGTTTAACGAAAGCCGCTACTTCAAATACATATAGTGAGGGTAGTGGTAGAATGTTGTGCTTCTTAAAGAAAGGCAGACAGCTCTCTGTTGACTTTAAACCAAACATAGCTCGAATGCAACGTTTCTGCGCTTTAAAGGCAATATCTTTGTCGGTGCAATTCCCCCAAAAAATTATGCCATATCTGAGAACAGATGCCACCAGCCCATGATACGCAATTCTAAGGGCACCGGAATTTATTTTATATGCAAGTGTATGTAGAGCATAGGCAGATTTACTATGATATTACTTTTGTTTTCTTTTTTATTTTTATTATGGGCTTTGTCCGTTCTGCTTAAATTTTTTGTGTTAAGTCCTTTTTTCATGAAACTGTTGATTTACATCATTCTAAGCACTAGTACAAACCCGACTTCGATAAGAGTTGCAGTTTTAAAGAAAAAATCTTTTAATTTTTTTAAATATCCGTAAATGTATTTTTTTAACAGCTGTTTATAAATAGTAATTTCTAGAAATTTGTAGAAGGAAAATTATAACGAATTGATTTTAAATATTAGTTTGCATTATAATTGTTACAAAAAGAAGATATTAAAAAAGATGGAACAATTACTACAAAAAATACAGAAAATCGGCTAAATTAATAATAATTAAAAAAAAAAAAACTATTGCAAATAATAAATCCAACAAAAAGCATACAACGTAAAGCTGGGGTTTGAACCCGAACACATACAGGTGAAGAAAAATTTGCCGCGAGAAAATAAAAAGAAATAATAATTACAGAAAAAAATCAAATAAAATATCCGCAAAAATACAACAGTAAATTAAAAGCATTTATTTCAATTAAAACCTACAAAAAGCATATAATGTAAATCTGGGGTTTGAACCCGGGCGAAAACGAAATATGATTATTCATCAACAAACAGACACGTAAATATGATTATTTTCCGTGCGGGGTAAAGCAAAAACTGACATAGGTCCGTCAAGCAGCGCGCCTCAGCGGTCACTGTCTAAGCATAGAAGTGAAAGAGAAGGCAATGGACGCCGCGATGGAGCGACGTTTTGTTCACGTTATTTATCATTAAATACATTATTTATTTTAGAATATCTTAGTTAAATCGTTAAACAAAAACAATGGTTTCATTTACTATTATATATATATTTTACATCGCTCTTCTAAATTTTATCAAGATTTGATGATTAATAATACAGTTACAACGGTTATAAATTCAATTTTAGTGGTTACTTTAGGATTTTTTTCTATCGAGAAAATAATTCAAAACGTGTTTTGAAAACAATGGTTTCCTGCTACATATAATCAAGATTAACATATAAATTTTTGGCTGCTCTGAAATGTATACATTTGGCTAAAAAACTGTTTTTTGAAGACTATTTTTACTGAGCACAGCGCCTTAAGTCTCGTTTCAAGCCATTTGATTGGTGGAAACTAGTTTTAAGTAATGCTTAAGCAGAGATCAATGCTTGAGTTTCCTTCTGGACTACGGACCTTAAACTCACATACATAAACATCCGGAACAACTACTTGTGGGCCATACAAATTTCTGTTCCGTGAAGGGGGGCAATCGCGCTTAGGGAAGACACTCCGATCAGATTCGGATTCAGTAATTCGGACAATTCCGGTAAGCCGTGTTTTTGAACCTATCGGATCTGGTGGGTTCGCTCCGGTATCAGGTCCGATAAAACAAAAGGAGTGCAATCCTACTAATATTATAAAGGCGAAAGTTTGTAAGTATGGATGTATGGATGTTTGTTACTCTTTCACGTAAAAACTACTGAATGGATTTGGTTGAAATTTGGCACAGGGGTAGATAATAGTCTGGAATAACACATAGGCTACTTTTTATCCCGGAAAAATATGCAGTTCCCGTGGGATACGAAAAATATTAAGCGAAAGCTAGTAAGCAAATAAATAAAAAAAGAAATGACTGCATATGAAGCAGATGGAATAAAGGGAAAGTATTTAACGCTTATTTACAGTTATTTAATGGAGATGAGGCCAACCAGCGATGAGGCTGAAAAGGCCTTTTCAGCCACAGGCTATATTTGTAGCTCTATCCGAAGCAAATTAGGGGCAATACAATCAATACAAATGTTACTATTTTTTTTTTCAAATATTATATGCTTATTAGGGATGTAACGGAGGTAACATATCGGAACCGAAGGCGGAGTCGGAGTTTTTAAATTAAATTTATCGGAGGTCGGAACCGGAGGCCGAGGCAGGGTCAGAAGTGGTGGTAGGAGAGAGATTTTTTTATTTAAGGATAAATAAAACATTATTCAAACAAGTTTTTTCATCAAAGTTTTTGGTTATAAAAAAAAAGCCAATGAATAAAAAAATGGGCATGTTTCCAACTGAACAAAAAATGAAGTTAATAAATTAAATCGCAAAGTAGCATATTATTATACACTAGCGGCCGCCAGCGACTTCGTTCGCGTGAAGTTAGTTATGCTCCGCTCCTATTGGTCGCAGCGTGATGTTATATAGCCTAAAGCCTTCCTGGATTAATGGGCTATCCAACACAAAAAGAATTTTTCAAATCGGACCAGTAGTTCCGGAGATTAGCGCGCACAAACAAACAAACAAACTCTTCAGCTTTATATATTAGTATAGATAGATTTGTAAAGATATACAGGATAAAATTTTATCCAGTGCGGGAACTTTGTCAACTTATAGCTAAATAAGTTTTATAGATAAAAATATTATTACTTTGGTATGTTTTAGTACAAAACAAATAGTTATTGATAACGAAAGATGTTTATTATAAAATCGATGTTATGGTCACCGCACGCATTCTTTACGCTCCTGAGACCTGGGGACACGGTCAAGTTCCCAGGTTATCACGTCTACCAGAAGGATGGGCAATACAATGAGACCGGCAGCCAGCGACACAGGATTTCCCAAGGCCTGGTGGTGCTGGTGAAGCGAAGGGTCGTCCACCAGGAGCTACCGCCCCCAACACTCAGCAGCATCTCAGCGCTGGGTGTGCAGCTGCATGTCGCCGGCAGGCACGTGTGTATGTACGCGGCATACAAGCAGCCTCAGAAACCACTCAACACAAGCGACATACACACGCTGCTAGCCTCACCACATCCCACCATCATCGCCGGCGACCTTAATTGTAAGCACCCGGCGTGGAACAGCGGAACCATCAACCAGGGGGGCCGACGACTCTTCGCCGACGCGGAGGCCAAAGGGTACGACGTGTCCGGACCGGAGACGCCGACCCACTACCCAGACAACATAGCACACACACCCGATGTGCTGGACATCGTCGTACACAAGGGCCTCACCTGCCAGATCGCGCAGGAGGTGCTGGACGACGAGCTGAAGTCCGACCACCAGCCAGTGCTCGTCCGCCTGACTGACCACACCACCAGAGTTGCCCATCCGGCGCCACGTCGACACACGGATTGCGACAAATTCAGGAAGGTAATGGAGGCCACCACACCCACTCGGCCCGTCACCGACGCCTTGGACGTGAACGAGTTGGCTGAGGGACTCACCGCCTGCATCAAGAGCGCCTTGGAAGCGGCGACATGCACATCCACCGCGTCACAGGGGCGCTACCAGAAGCTCCCCGCTCACATCGCCAACATGATCGCCGACAAGAGGCGTCTGAGCAGGCGGTGGCAACAAACAAGATGCCCCACCATCAAGAACCAGCTCAACCGTGTCACGGACAAGGTTAAGGCCGAGCTACACGCGCACGCATCGGAGAGCTGGGAGTACATTATAGACTCGGCAGACGGCGACTGGGCGTCGGTACACCGGCTGTGCCGTCGCCTAAAGAATACCCCAGCCCCGGTGCGCCCGCTACGCAACAGCGACGGGGCGCTACGCTACACGGCGGCCGACCGGGCCGAAATATTCGCCGAACACCTGGAGCGTCAGTTCACGCCGAACCCGACAGACGCCCTGGACCATGTCGCAGCAGTGGAGCAACACCTTGGAGAGTACTTCAAGACGCCGGTAGCTCCAGACGAAGACCCCATATTTTTCTCCCCGGCCAAGTACTGGGGGCAATAAGGCGCACCAAGCCCAGAAAGGCACCCGGTGCGGACGGAATTACCAACACCGACCTCCGACACCTGCCACCGAAATCGGTGGCGGCAATAGCGCGCCTGTATAATGGCATACTCCGCACCGGAACCTTCCCCAACTGCTGGAAGCAGGGGAAGGTGATCATGTTGCCCAAGCCCGGGAAAAACGTTTCAAAGCCGGAAAGCTACCGGCCGATCACGCTCCTCCCCACAACCTCCAAGGTGTTTGAGGCACTACTGCTGCAACACCTGCTGCCGCACACCACGCCCCGCCCGGAACAATTTGGCTTCCGGGCGGAACACAGTACGACGCTCCAGTTGTCGAGGGTACTGCACACACTCACCGCGGCCATGAATAAGAGGGAGTACGCCGCTGCAGTATTCCTCGACATGGAAAAGGCATTCGACCGGGTCTGGCACGCCGGCCTTATTTACAAGCTGACCAAGACCACCGCGCCCCGTCGCTTGATACAGGTGGTCTCCTCCTTCCTGAAAGACAGGACTTTCAAGGTATCGGTGGAGGACGTGACATCGAGCGCGCGCCCCATTGGAGCGGGCGTGCCGCAGGGAAGCTGCGTCTCGCCTGCGTTGTACTCGGTATACACCGACGACATCCCCGCCACGCACACTGCAACCCTCGCGCTGTACGCAGATGACGCCGCGTACATCACCACGTCGCTGTCGGCTGACCACGCGGCCATCAAAATGCAGCGCGTTCTGGACGACCTCCCCGACTGGCTCAGCAAGTGGAGACTGTCGGTGAACGCAGGTAAGACGCAGGCTATAATCGTCACGGCACGAGGCGGACGTCACCCACCGAACCTTCAGCTCATGGGGACCGAGGTCGAGTGGACCAAGACCGCCAAATACCTGGGGGTCACACTCGACAGCCGGCTCACCATGGGCCCGCACGTCTGCGACACCGTCGCGCGGGTAAAGGTAAGCCGAAACCTATTGCGCCCGGTGCTCTCGTCACACCTCTCCACGCGAGTCAAGCTGGGGATCTACAAAACCTACGTGCGGCCGCAGCTCACTTACGCTGCCCCGGCTTGGCTCGCCCTCACGGCCGAGACGCACAGGAAGAAGCTCCGGACGCAGCAGAACATCACGCTGCGTCAAATCGTCAAAGCTCCCCGGTACGTGAGGAACTCGGTAATTAGCAGGGACCTGCGAGTCGAGAGCATCGACGACTTCGCTATCCGCCTGGCGAAGGGGATGTTCTCGCGTGCCAGCACCTCCGAGCTCCAGCACATCCAAGACATCGCGCCCTGGCACGCGAGGCCTCCCGATAAGAAGAAATACCCGCGCGACCTCATAGCAGACGTCGCGCTACCGGACTTGACACCCGGGTAGGTCACAAACACAAATACACGTGACCTACTCAGACAAGGATAGACACTATTCATTCGCAACACGACGCCGCCGTGCGCATTTGCGGACTGTATTTATATAGGCGCTATGCGCACGACGAACACACATACACTACTCCACATGCAGGCACACACTCAGAATACCACACGAGCGGTGAATACACACCTACAAACCGCTTGTAACACACACTACCCCCCGTACCCTCGCAGCCTACCGTACATAGCTGGTTGAGCTGTTAGGGGGTCGGGGTATTCACCCGCTGTAGCGGAGCGCCAACCAAAGCCGACGCCCGGTCGCTGATCGTCTCTTGCTGGGCCTTCACGGGGGCAACCCGTGATCCAACCTGGTAGGGGTCTGATCGCACGGGCGTCGTGAAACACTTCAGGCGCTCCTACAGCCACACACAACAAAGCACACCGTCCACCGCCGGAGGGAAGGCACACCCTCGCGGCGTCGACTTAGGTGTGCGAAGATTGTAGAATAGCACCCCTAGGGTGCACCCCAAGGACGGGTCTCCATTTTTGGAGGCCGAGAGACCGATCCCACGGTCATGGGGCCATCAAGGAGCCCCCAAACCGTCTCCTCGCGCCCCCAACTCGGGGTCGCAGAGAGGACCACGAACGCACGCATTCATTGTCGGCGGAGTGGGGACGGCGGGAACATCACAGGACACCCGCGCGCCCGCGCCGCCCGCGCCCGCATGTTCACTACGCGGCCATATGCTAATACTACGATATTGATATGAATAATTGTTGTGTCTCATTTGCTGATTTTAACAACAAGCGCGGGCGGACAAAAACTTGATTTTTTATTTTAAACTAATTATGCAGATTTGTTCTGTTATTGATTCTGAGCCACCCATTTGTTTTTGCGCACTCGAAAAAAAGTTTCCCTGTATAGGTCACATTCAAATGTTCTTAATTTTTACTGAAGGCGTGTCTGAACTAGATAAAGAAATATCTGTGTCTCAGACATCAGCGCTCTTCCTTAAGGTGATTCATTAAAATACTAGCTTAATTAGACATATTAATAACTAGCAACCGCCAGCGACTTCGTTCGCGTGGTTTAGTTATGCTGCGCTCCTATTGGTCGCAGCGTGATTTTATACAGGGTGTATCTGACATCGTAACGCAAACTTCGCGGATAGGCTACACCGCATGCCACTAATAAAATTATGATAGTCATTTATGTCGTTAATGAACGGTTACAGAATTCACAGTGGTTAAAAAAAAGTGTCGGCTCGGCATTTGAACGTTGCAAGCGTGTCGCCGTGCGGGTTTGTAGGTATGACGTTGATCTCTGATGTGAACTCTATCAAATCAGCTGATAAGATAGTTTTTCGAGTTTTGTTTTCATTGCGCTTTTTTGTGTAATTACAAATTAATTAATTTTTACTTTAAAATCTTATTGGGTTATAAAAGTATAGCAATTTTGATCGGTCTAAAGTGAAAAAAACTTCATATAATTTTTTTTAAATCATGAAAAAGCCGACGAAAAATTCCACAACTGAGGTGTACAGAATCATGTACTGGATCCATGGTACTCGTTTGTGCGTCGATGTTAGATACACCCTTAATAGCCTAAAGCCTTCCTGGATTAATGGGTCATCCAACGCAAAAATAATTTTTCAAATCGAACCAGTAGTTCCCGAGATTAGCGCGCACAAACAAACAAACAAACAAACTCTTCAACTTTATATATATAGATAAAAGATATATCATTAGCCAGAGATAGAAAAATAAAAATTTAAAACAAAACTAACAAAAGCTGTGCGGAGTGATTATTTATTAAAACTATATGCACAAACATTGCACAATGGCGGACTTAATGCCTTAGACATTTTCTACCAGTCTACCTTGAGGTGATGCAGATACAGAACATGGTAGGTGCAAATAAAATAACTTTCGATCCAGCCGCCCCTTGCTGTCCTCTCTAGCGACGCCCTAAGCCGAGGTTCGTACCCCACGGGGGGTGCCCTTAGTGCGTAGTCGCCTAATTTTAATTTAGTTTTAAGTGCCCCTGGCTGGAGGCTTTAATTTTAATTAAAGCATCCACAGGAAAGTCCGATTAAGTAGTTACGGTCTCTTAGTAGCCACCTACGAGATGCCATATAAAAAAAAAATGCAAATAAATTAAAGTTAATAGAGAAAAAAAAATGACAATAAATACATACATACAAAATATAAACAGTAGAGAGAGATAAAAAAAATATAGATAGAGAAAAAGAATAATTTACATATGGGATGAATCTGCCAATTTTTTGCGTAAGTATTCCCGAGCTTTAACTTCAATTTTATATGCTTATCATCTTTATTTGTTTGTAATGCGTAATCAAATCAGAAATGAGGAGATCTGCAGTGGAACGAGAGTAACCGACATAGCCCGAAAAATTGCAATGCTTAAGTGGCAGTACGCCGGGCATATTGCCCGTAGGACCGATGCCCGATGGGGCCAACGGGGTCTCGAGTGGCAACCACGCAGCGGAAGACGCAGCATGGGTAGGCCCCCGATAAGGTGAACCGACGACCAAGTGAAGGTCGCGGGTAGCCGCTTGATGCAGGTGGCGTAGGACCGGTCGTCGTGAAGACCCTTGGAGGAGGCCTATGTCCAGCAGTGGATGTCTTTCGGCTGAAATGGTGATGAGGATGAATTGAGTTGATTTCAGAGTAATGGCACTGTAAAAAAGTTATAGAAATGTTCGAATTTGTAGCATAAAGATAACCTTATTGTGTAGGAATTAAAGTAAATTTTCCTAATATTTTTTTTTACCGTTCAAGCCGTTGGCTGGTCGGTTATGGAACGACTTGCCAGTGTTGGTAAGGCGTGCTCAAACTTGGTCTATCAGTGATACCCTAATGATCGATTTTGACAAGTTTGGTAATCTACTAACTAAATGGCGTCATTTGTCTTTTCAATGGTCAGTCACTGACATTCCACTCCATATTAATAAATGTTCAAATTGAGTAGTAGTTTTTAGAAAATCATTTCTACTAACGAGTTTTATAATAATGGCAAAACGGCAATGTCATTCTATCACCATTCCATTAGGAGGCGACTGATAGATAATTGATTGGTCATTATGAATTTAGCTGATTACAAACTTTTTGCACAATGACAATGAAATGATAATAAATTCGTGTTGGAATGTGAAATTTATAAAAATAGCAGAAAATGTTCATTTTTACAACTTTATCATTATTTTTTATTTACTTTTTTTTTAGTTACTTAGTAAATTATTTTATGTACATGTTTATTGTATAATCTATGTAAATAGTACACTGTAGACTACCTACATTATTTCTCTCTCCTTCCCCTTAGTATTCCATCCAAAGGTTGTCTGTAAAAGATCGCTCTTAGCGATAAGACCGCCCATTGAGTCACCCTTTGTAAAATATTTATATTTATGTTCTGTAATTTAGATAGTGTACATAATAAAGAGTATTATATTTTTTTCAATTTTTTGAACTCATATTTGTCTTCAGGATCACGTTGTTCCTTCAAAGGCCTGGAGGGGAAGTGTACCTCCATAGACCACTGCCCATCAGCTAAAGATGATATACGACAGAAGAACTACCCACTTGTAAGTGATTTAAAACCTTTGATTTTCCTTCTTTTTAAGGCCTATGCATATGATGAAAGCTTATGTGATGTTGTATGTAAGCCCCAGCAAGGTAATTGCGTAAAACATTATCAATGGGCAACAACTGACTCTTGTAACACAGGTACCACCTAGCACGGGAGTCAGGGCTTCAAATTAAGTGTAACTCCTTTTTATGTCAATAAAACTTTTATTATTTTTATTAATGGGCTTCGTTTTGATAGTTCAACAACATTCATTGACGAAAAAAACGGTCTTGTTTTGATGAAGAAAGGTGTTCAGTTTACTTTCAAACATAAATTATACGACTTCATAATTATTTCAGATGTGCAGTTTTCACGGGATAAAACCAATTGTATGCTGTACTAGTAGTGTGGCCAATCAAAGTACAACGTAGGTATTAATAACGTAGGTAATAATAAGTACGTATTAATTTTAAGGAATATTTGTACATTTATTATAAGGTTAAAATTAACAGCCAAATTTGACGTGATGCTGGTGGCGGGTCCTATAAAGTCTTTCATCCTAGTATTTAAACACAATTCCTCAATCTCTATTACACCATTTATCCTGATACAGTCACAATTCTAACAAAGAAGGTTCCATATACACTTCCTGTAAAGTCTTTGACTCTGGTATATTCAGAGAATAATATTCCTCGAACTTTGTGACCAGCGCTGGGCTCTGTTTTGCATAGAGTCTCAGCATAATGCTGAGCGACAGCCGTTTTGCGTGGATGTGACGCATGTTTCCCTCAATTATGTCTTATTTTTAGTGTTTTTGTAAACTTTTGCGTCATGTTTACTGCAAATAAACGTTTTTTCTTTCTTTTTCTTTCTTTACCTTTTACCGTGGTGCAGAGTCACTCAACTATTGCTTTAAGAAAGAAGTCTTCATTAAACTTCCCTAAAAATTCTTAGACCCTGGTACATCTAGACAACAATATTCCTTATTGACCTGCTTAACCCTGATACAATCACGATTCCTTAACAAAGAATTCTCCACACACCTCCTACAAAATCTTCGGGCCTGGTACATTTGGCACAATGTTTTGACTGGCACCCGTCAGTGCGGAACGGTTTTTGTGCCGTCCAACATCCGCCTGGCACGTGAAATTTGTAGTGGCGCGGGTTCGATCTCCGCACAGTGCAAGTTTTTTTATGCATGAATATGAATATTTGCACTGGTCTGGTCGTGCCTCGGAAAGCACGTTAAGCTGTTGGTCCCGGTTACCATACGAACATCTAGTGGCAGTCGTTACGGGTTGTTGGAGCCTTAAAAGTCCAACAATTGGTCTAGCTGCAACGCTTAGATATCGCCTTAGCCAAAATCAGCAGTTAGACTGGTAAAGCGGACCCCAGACTCCAAAGCTGAACAAGCTACGGATGCGACTGGGATTAACGCTGAGATGATGATGATTAATTGACGTTTTGTAGAAAACGATTGTTGTTTTTGTATAAAAATTTATTTACTTATTGTTATTTGCACTGTGCGGGCAAGGGGTCCCATCTAATACAACACACTCTCAGTTCTTATCAAAAGACATGGCAGCATAGGTTGCGGTTTAAAACTTAGCAACGATTTTAAACCTCTTACGTGCAGTTTATACCCTTTTTATTTTTTTTAACAATTTGAATTTACTTATTTAATGCTACTCCGTATATTTACACGTATAAATAACGTAATTAAACAAAACGGTAAAATGGGCTCAGTAGTGACAATGATTTTTATTTTACACTCGGGACAATAGATGGCAGTGTACTCAATTAATCCTGTCATAACATATTTTTATTAGATTAAGAAAATATGTCTTCTAACCATTATAATGCCGTCATCTTCTTTTAGAATGCGTATTTCTCGATGCACGACGCATGGATGTATATATGACAATGTAGACAAGACATATATGGCGGTAGTGGCCGGCCGGTCAAGCGCTCCCTGGTGGCCATCTAGTGATCTCTTTAAGAAACTTTTTTTGCTCGACCGTCTGCTCGAATTAAGCTGGACTCATTTTGTTGTTCACCTTAAGGTATCTGTGTGGAGTATTCTGTAATCTGTGGTGCGGGGATCGAATCCGCAGCTCCTTGCGCAACGGCCGCGTTCGCTACCGCTACGCCACGGATGCAGTCAACAAAGGCAACAAAACGTCAATTAATGATGGTTCCTTTTCAGGGATCCTGTCAAAAACTCAGGTTTAGGGTCAAGATTCAACCAAAGCAGTGTAGCGCAACAGTGTAAGTTCTTTTTCTTAAATTATAAACTAGTGCTTGGCGGCAATCTCGCCTGAAGGTAACCAATGATGCTATCGTTGAAGGTAAAGCGCGCTAGTTTATTAAGAGCCTAATCACTCAAAAAATAAAAAAAAAACTGGGTGAATAGGAAGGAAGACGGCAGTTGAGCGAGGTAATGCAATGTTAAATCCAAAAACTACTGCGCCAGAGGGAGATTGATCTGGAGACCCTCCACGACCTAACCGGGAGTTAGGTCGTGGAGGCACAGCAAGCTTTCGCGCATCGTACCCGGCACACATTGCAACATAACTGCTCAGACCCGTCCTCCGTACGGCTTCACCAGAGTTCATGCCGGAACATGACGAATCGCTTGGCGGCAAGACTTTTTTGGTGGGTGGTAATTTCTGCCGGCAGCCGTTGTTTTGGCCTACCACCGAGAAAATCCCTTTCGAATAGTTCGCGATCCTGACCGTTCACTGCCCGTATTCTTACTAACGAACACGGCTTACGTGTCGTGGTACTATGCTTGTGTAATTGTCTTTCCTTTCATTCTTTTCCGAAAGTAAACCAAAGCTATGACGAATCAGAATCAAAAGTTATTTATTCAGATTGCAGAGAGTCATAAATTTTTTACTCCCTTAAAACGCTCGCCCTTCGCCACTTCCTACTGCTTTCGCTGGGGAGAAGAAGTGGGGGAACAAATTCTCCGAAAGCACAACTATCTATTCAGTTAAAAATACCTAATTTTATACTAGGAAAGTTAAGTAACTAATATTAAAAAACATCGAACATACTATTATTATTATTTTTTTTTTTTATAAATTATAAACCAGCGCTTGACCGCAATCCTGCCTGATGGTAAGCAGTGACGCAATCGTTGATGGTAAAGCGCACTAGTTTATTAAGAGCCTATTCACTCTAGCCTTGAAGACACTCAAATTGTAGTCCGACGGAAACACCGCCGCGGGCAAATTGTTCCAGTCCCTCGATGTACGCGGTATAAAGGAGGAGGCGAAGCGCTTCGTCCGGATCGTAATGGTGTTAACAACGTAAGGGTGGAAACCAGCCGTACGACGGGTCGTCCGCTGGTGGAACGGAGATGGGGGAATTAAATCATGCAATTCCCTCACACACTCCCCGAAATGCATCCTATAGAACACCGAAAGGCTGGCTGATATTAAATTATTTTCCATTATGTTGGCTAGCCATGCCAATAAAAATACATTAAAATTAGAAATGTTAGTAAGTAAAATATTAGTAAGTAAATGGTAGTAAGCATAAAGGCACAAAGGATGTGATAGCTTATACAATATGTAAAGAAAACCCTGTCCGACCCATAAGGATAATAAAGGTTAGGTAAACACTTGACCAAATATAATTTAAAATTTTATTAATCATCATAGTAACAATACTAATGAATTTTGAAATAATCCTTTTTTCCCGGGAATTAATTACAATTTTCCCGAAATTTGGTAATTTTTAAAAAAGTGACAACACCGGTATTATTATAAGCGAATAGCAACGCGACCACGTCACAGGTGCCGCGTGCCCTGCCCCCCGCCGCCCGCGGAAGGGGCTGTTAACGCACATGTATTAAGTTACCTCTTTTTGCGAAATAATATTTATTTTTTTAAGTTTAGCCTGTCTTTGTGGGCATTAGTAGAATCAGTTATCGATACCTAACAATACCTTCACGGATCGGACAGGGTTTTCTTTACATATTGTCGATATTCCAAAAAAATAATCAATTATATAAACTCATATAACCTGTCAGTAAGCTAATTTTGGTGAGAGAAGAAAACGTTGTCTTACGGGTGACTAACTATTTATCAAGATGTATCGATGTCTACAAACGCCACATGCGATCAACGCGTCGTACTGATGACAGATCCTGAATCTCGCAAGTAACATTTACCGTGGAACTACAAGTGCAACTTCTCGACATCAACCGTCGGGCAAGTGACCGCTAGACTCAACACTCGTCTGGTGGGAGGATCCTCCCTTTCCATGGAGGATGAGTGAACTTTATACCCTGTTCCTCAAACTTTTTTTTTAATAATTATAAACTAGCGCTTGACTGCAATCCCGCCTGATGGTAAGCAGTGATGCAATCGTTGATGGTAATGCGCGCTAGTTTATTAAGCCCATTCACTTAAAAACTTTAATGAATAGGAAGGAAGACGGCAGTTGAGCGAGGTGGTGCAATGTTAGACCCAATAACACGACCAACGATGCTGCGCCAGAGGGAGATTGATGTGGAGACCCTCCACGACCAAACTCCCGGCACAACAACATTTGACGCATCGTACCCGGCACACATCGCAAAACAACTACTCAGACCCGTCCTCCGTACGGCTTTAAAAGAGTTTAAATTTTCTCCTCTATTTCAGATTGTTTACATTACTTGAAAGGACTCCAATATCCATGCTTTCCCTTTAAAATTCCTCGTGTGGTCAGAAGTATTTCTGATAACAACAGTAATGGCACTGTGAAATCCTCAGCTTTGGAGAATGGTGACAGTCATCCACAAGGAGACCTGATTAGTAGACGTCACCATACCTGGAAGCATCAGGTACAGGTTGTCCTCACGATCGCTATCATAGTTCCAAGACGTTTACTGCTGGGCATAGGTGTCCCCAAAAACAGACCCCTGACCTATAAAGGGTGTATCTGACATCGACGCACAAACGAGTACCATGGATCCAGTACGTGATTCTGAACCTCCCAGTGGTGGAATTTTTCGTCGGCTTTTTCATGATTAAAAGAAAACTAAATGCAGTTTTTTTCACTTTAGGACTGTTCATAATTGCTATCAATACATAGTATAAAACAAAGTCGCTTTCGCTGTATGTCCGTATGTATGCTTAGATCTTTAAAACTACGCAACGGATTTTGACGCGGTTTTTTTTAATAGATAGAGTGATTCTTAAGGAAGGTTTAGACTACCTTTTATCCCGGAAAAAACTGATATTCCCGAGGGAAATCCAAAAAGCGCGATATAACCGAACTCTACCCGGGCGAAGCCGCGGGCGGAAAGCTAGTACCTACTTTTATAATCCAATAAGATTTTAAAGTAAAAATTAATTAATTCGAAAATCACATAAAAAAGTGCAATGTGAACAAAACTAGAAAAAGTATCTTACTTATCTGCTGTTTTAATAGAGTTCATGTCAAAGATCAACGTCATACCTATAAACCCGCACGTCGACATGCTTGCAACGTTCAAAGGCCGAGCCGCCACTTTTTTTTAAACACTCCAAATTCTGTTACCGTTCATTAACGACATAAATGACTATCATAATTTTATTAGTGGCATTCGGTCTAGCCTTTTCGCGAAGTTTGCCTTACGATGTCAGATACACCCTGTATTATACTGGAAATCATACTCTGTCGATGAGGAAACGAAGATAATCCTCTTATTGGAGCTGAAAGTAACGTGAGCGTCCGTGGAACTAATATTTTTCATAATGAATTTTAGAAAATGTGGGGCTAGGGTTAAAGTCGTGGTGGCCTAGTGGTTAAAACACCTGCCTCTCACGTATGAGTGCGCGGGTTCGATTCCAGGTCAGCCAAGTACCAATGTAACTTTTCTAAAGTTATATATACTTTCTAAGTATATCTTGGACACCAATGACTGAAGTTGAAGGAAAACATCTCGAGGAAACCTGGACTTTGGGTCTGAAATCGCCAACCCGCATTGAGCAAGCGTGGTGATTACGCTCAATCCTTCTCTGTATGAGAGGAGACCTGTGCCCAGCAGTGGGACGATAAAAGGGTTGATGATGATGATGGGGCTAGGGGTTGTGTACAGCCGCGCTTGTCGCTTAACGTGCTTTCCGAGGCCCGGAGGGGTCTTGGTATGTTAATATCGTGAACCATCCATATATCAACAGCGGCAAGCGCAGCTTAACCTGATCGACCGATCTGTACAGCTGTTATTATTAAACCACGATCTTAAAACATTAACTATATTGTTTTCCCATAAAACAATGAGAAGGAAATGAATGTTGTAGAACAGTGAAAATTTGAAATTGCCAGTGATAATATACGGAACTGAAACGTGGTCGCTTACAATGCTAAAGTCACAAAAACGGCGATGGAAAGAGCCATGCTTAGAGTTTCTCTGCGCGATTGAACCAGAAATGAGGAGATCCCCAGAAGAACCAAAGTCACCAACATAGCTCTTCGAGTCGCTAAAATTAAGTGGCAGTGGGCGAGGCACATTGCTCATAGAACCGATGGCCGATGGGCAGTAAAGTTCTGGTGGCGGCCACGTGGCGGAAAACGCAGCGTAGGGAGGCCCCAACAAGGTGGACCGATGACCTGGTTAAAGTCGCGGGAAACCAATGGATGCGGGCAGCATAAGACCGGTCATCGTGGAAAACCTTGAGAGAGGGCTTTGTTCAGCAGTGGACCTCAATAGGCTGAAGAACAAGAAGAAGTAAAAATTAAAATTAATGTTAGTCTGAAACTCCACGATCCCTCACCATAATTGATAATTATTTTATACCTATTACAGAATGCCACGTTAATTCATCGATCCAAATACCCACCCAGAATGAACGTAACACCATTCAGCTCAAGGATGAAAACGTTTGTAGGCCGGTTTTCTGATTATGTGGTAAGTTAAGTGACGTCATTTCGTCGACGATGGCTGTCGCTGATAACTAGCACTGGGCTCTGTTTTGAATAGGGTCTCAGTAATGCATAATCAATATATTTATGAAAATCTTTTATAAGCTCATAAAAATATAAAATTGTTTAAACAATACAGTGATGTCCACAATATAAATACTAAGAACAGGCACAAATTTATTGTACCTATTGTGGCATAAGAAAATAGGTGGCTCTTTTAGATGCCAATGTATACATTTTTACAATAGACTTCGTGAGGTGGTTCAAGATCTGTGCCTGAATAAATTCAAATCCTTCATTAAACGTAAGTTGTGTCAGAAAGCATTTTATAGTGTTAAGGATTATATTGAGGACTTAGGCTTGAGCTGCGTCCCATTTCTATACACTGATTGTTCTTTGATTTTTTCTCTTGTAGTTTTAATTTGTAATTATTTATGTTATTTTTTTTTTACACATTAGGTAGGCAAGCATATTGTACGTTACGGAAATGCATCGCTGACAGGGGTGTTCGGCACTGGTACAGCTACACAGGAGCTAAACTTAGTATTCGGGAACCCTGTTGGAGCTGCTGAACCTTGGACAAAACTATCTTTGCATTGTGTAGATTCAATTTCTTAGTATTGTATAATTGTATAGCACACGTGTGAGCACAAAGTACTTGCTGTAAAGCATCTGTTTGTTGGGTTAGTCTTTTTTATTGACTTGATTGTGCTCTGGCTGTTGAGAGTATGTCATGCTCACTCAAATGTCTCGCTGATGGTGGCGTGTGTGTTGGGTCATTAGGTTCCCTTCAATGTGGTGGAGGTGAATGATGCTGATCCATACGTCATGTTCGTGAATGGATGCCGTCAGAGGGGACTGGTCATCTCTTAGCTGCCACGGCGTATTTTAATTTCTGAATTGTTGTTCTTTTTTTTGTGTGTTTTCCGTAACGGACGCTCTTAGCGTACAATATATTTCTGCATCGTTCTCACATGGTTGATTTCAAAACGAATGATGTAATTAAATATTTTTATCAATAGCTTGACAATTTAAAAGAGTGTCCATGGAGTTTCTTGCCCGTTCTTCTCCATAGGTACTTACTCTTTGGAATGGGCGACTAGCTTCACCTTACTGACTGACCGACCTTCTGACAATTCAAAAGCCCTTGTAACTGGTTTATTTGAAATAAATGCTTT
Source organism: Sesamia nonagrioides (assembly GCA_017933935.1). Classification (NCBI taxonomy): domain Eukaryota; kingdom Metazoa; phylum Arthropoda; class Insecta; order Lepidoptera; family Noctuidae; genus Sesamia; species Sesamia nonagrioides. The sequence continues at coordinate 2,092,089 of JADWQK010000407.1, forward strand.
GATTTTATTTGATTTGAATGCTGAGCGACATCTGTTTTACGTGGATGTGACGCATGTTTCCCGCAAGCAGTTCTTATTTTTTGTATTTTTTTGCTTCTTTATGGTGCAACCTAATAACGCAGTTACGTGTTTAAGTGTTTGCCACATCGACACCAATCGGTAATAATCAAAAGAAATTAGCTGTTCCATGCATCCTGATGCAGCCCCACTTTACGAGGTTCCTTTTAAACCTTTCTGTTTAGGATCGGTGACGCTCCATGGACTTCTTATTTGACTACAGAAGGTTCCACTCTGGAGGTATCACAATAGTGTCAGAATGGTAGATCAATAATCTCATATGATCGATCTTGACAAATTTCGTAATCTGCTAACAAAATGGCGTCATTATGACTTTCCAGTGGTCAAGAGCTGTTTTTATTAATCAATGAGCCTAATACATTTACTATATTGTTTTCCCATGAAGCAATGACAAGGCAATAAATGAAGTGGAACAGTGAAAATTAAAAATTGCCCGTGATGACATACGGAACTGAAATGTGGTCGCTCACCGAAGACTAAAGTCACACAAAGGGCGACGGAAAGAGCTATGCTCGGAGTTTCTCTGAACGATCGAATCAGAAATGAGGATATCCGCAGAAGAAACAAAGTCACCGACATAGCTCTTTGAGTCATTAAAATTAAGTGGCATTGGGCGGGGCACATTACTCGTAGAACCAATCACCGATGGGGCAGTAAAGTTCTAGAGCGACGGCCATGTACCGGAAAACGCAGCGTAGGATGGCCCCAAACAAGGTGGACCGATGACCTGGCGAAGGTCGCCGATGGATGCGGGCAGCACAAGATCGGCCATCGCGGAAAGCCTCGAGGGAGGGCTTTGTCCAGCAGTGGACGAAGAAGAAGATGAAGTGAAAATGATAACTAATGTAAGTGTGAAACTCCACGATCCCTCACCATAATTGATCATTATTTTATGCCTATTACAGAATGCAACGACACACAGATACCCGTCCGTATCGACAGGCCTCAGCGCTGGGATGGCCGCGTATAGACTCCAGTACCCTCATATGGTAAGTTAAGTTACGTCATTTGGTCGACGACTGGTGTCGCTGATAACCAGCGCTGGGCTCTGTTTTGCATAGGGTCGCAGCATAATGCAGAGCGACAGCTGTTTTGCGTGGATGTGACTCATGTTTCCCTCAAGCAGTTCTTATTTTTTGTAATTTTTTGCTTCTTCATGGTGCAACCTAATAAGGTGTTCAAGTGTTTGCCACATCGACACCAATCGGTAATAATCAAAAGAAATTAACGTAACTTAATTCATGTAAGGCCGCTGCCTCGAATCTTGCGGGCAGCGGGGCGGCAGCGGCGGCGGCGAGTGAGCGGTGAGATCTTATGCGTAAGATCAAACGAACCGGTTCTCGAAAACAGCGGCGCGGCAGCGGGGCGGTGGCGGGCAGCAAGCGGTGTACTTCTCGCGCTAGAATTTTGCGGCCAGCGGGCGGGAAGCGAGCGGTGATCGAGCGTTAGGAATAAATTTGATTCAAAAAGATATTGCCGCCATTGCTCAGACATTTCTTTCGCGAATAAAAAAAAATATCCCATCGACACAATCGTGAACACAACACTACACGGCTATAGTGACGCGCGATTTGCCCTCTACTTTCGAGAACAGGTATTCGATGCCCGCTCGGCTGCCGCGCCGCTGCGGCCCCGCTCCGCTGCCCGCAAGATTCGAGGCAGCGGCCTAAGATCACCCAGCTCACTCGCCGCCACCGCCACCGCCCCGCTGCCCGCAAGATTTGAGGCAGCGGCCTGACACTCCACACCATATTAATAAATGTTTGAAAAGTGATTTTTAGAAAATCATTTCTAGTAACGGGTTTTATAATAATGGCAATACGGCAATGTCATTTATGCACCATTCCATTCAGAGGCGACTGACCGATAATTGATCGATCATTTTGAATTTAACAGATTACCAACTTTTAGAACAATGAAAGTAGAATCGTTTTGGAATGACAAATTTATAAAGATAGCAGACTAGGTGCCCCATTTGGTTTGCGATGTGTGCCGGGTACGATGCGCCAAATGTTATTGTGTCAGAAGTTTTCCCACGAGTTTCCTCGCGATGATTGCTAACCGGCTGGATTGTCCTTATATCCAGCAATGTTGCGGCAGACGTATTACTGCCGTGTGAGGTTCTTGTTTGTTTTTTTTTGTCGGGTATGTTAGTTTATAAGTTTGTGTTTTGTTTATAAGTTTCGTTTGTTGTTAGCTATGGCTATTTTCCGAAATAAATGATTTGATTTGATTTGATTCTGTAACAGTAACAGTTAAGTTAGTTTAGAGTGACCGATCTTAGTACCAGCCCATATCCTCCCGTGGGTGTCGTAAGAGGCGACTAAGGGAACTCTCACCAGGGAAGCGGGCAGCAGCGCTTTTCCTGTGGAATATCAAATAGGGTAGTTAAACGGTGGTAGAACATAATATCGGCTGCCGGCAGAAGTTACCACCCACCAGACAAAGTCTTGCCGCCAAGCGATTCGTCGTGTTCCGGCATCATGTCTGGTGAAGCCGTATGGAGGACGGGTCTGAGCAAAAATGTTGTTGTGTCGGGAGTTTGGTCGTGGACAGTCTCCAGATGAATCTCCCTCTGGCGCAGCATCGTTGGTCGTGGTGATCTTGGGTTTAACATTGCATCACCTTTTTTTTTTTTTTTTTTTTTTTTTTTTTTTTTTTTTTTTTTTTGACGCTGTGGTAATGCATTTACGCACCATACCCCGAAGGGCGTGTGTGGGACTCGCCCAGCCGAAGCCGGGAATACCCACTAAACCCACAGCGGCACAACGACATCGCCTGAGTGGCGGGGTCATGGGAAAATGGCACAGCCTAACTACCAATCCCCCGCCGGCGATTCCCGCCTAGGGCGGGCCCACAGTGGTCCCTCCACTCCACAGGGAGGGGCCGGGCTGGGTACGTCTTTTTGTGCGAGAAGACGCAGCAGCCAAGGGTTTTTTAGCGAGGTGTCCTTCCTCTTAGCCCCACTCGTTTGCCCGGAGGCAAACGGGGCCCCCAGCTCCTCTCAATGAGGAGACCGGGTTGCCCGACGGTGACCCGGAGTTCGGGTCACGTCAGCCACCTCGAGTGGTGGCCGACCCGCCGCACGTGTGACCGCCGATGCGGTCCCCGCACCTGGTTTTGGTCCGCGCCGGTAAACCGGTAACCCCCATATCTGGGGGCCGTTCCCCTATCCGCCACCTGGGGACGCGTCCGATGGTAGGCCAGAAACTGCACCTCGCTCAACTGCTGTCATCCCTCCTATTCCTAGGCTTTTTAAGTGAATAGGCTTAATAAACTAGTGCGCTCTACCATCAACGATTACGTCACTGCTTACCATCAGGCGGGCTTGCAGTCAAGCACTAGCCGGAGTCAGCTGAGACAGCTGAAGCCACTGGGTGGGGTGCTCTGGGACATCACCAGGGCTTAGCGGACGTTCTGCAGACTGTAAGTGGCTTTTAAGTTTATATTTCTTACTCAGTGAAACAATGGCGCCGATACCCTTAGAAACTAAACTAAATTCAAGTTCTTCATCTTTTTATTTTATTACGAAAAGGACAGAAGATATTTTAATACGTGGACGCTCACAATGGACCTCATGCCCCAGGCTCAGAGTCACACAAAGGGCAATGGAAAGAGCTATGCTCGGAGTTTCTCTCATCATCATAATCTCAGCGTTAATCTCAGTCGCATCCGAAGCTTTTTACCCGACTACGGTAAAGCAAAAGGAGGGTTATGATTTTGACAGGCTATGTATGTATGTATGTATGTATGTATGTATGTATGTATGTATGTATGTATGTATGTATGTATGTATGTATGTATGTATGTTCATCTGTTCCCTCGTAACTTCTAAACTACTTATTCGAATTCGATAAATGACATATCATTAGAAGCGTCTTAATTGTCTGCTGGTTATAGGCTATATGGAGTTTCACAAAATCTAACGTGGCGCCCTCTAGCGGACAAAATATACAGAGTAAAAAAATAAAGTTAAGATAAATATGCCGTGTTTGGTATCATTTGAAAGGGCTTAACTTGTACATTTTGAATATATATATATTCCTAGCATTTGCTTGTGACTTTACCTGTATTCATGGCCTGATTGCATATAATTCACATCTTTTCGTTCATAGATAGCTTCTTTACTACTTATCAGAATAAGACCACTGCAGCACCATTAGAAGGGCCTTGATATTCTGTTGGTTATGAGCTATAAAGCTTGTCACCAAATTTAGTATTACGCCCTCTAGCGGACAAAAAGTTCTATGTTAATACAAAATTAAAATAAATATATCGTATTTGGTATCATCTGAAAGAGCTTCACGAGTACTTTATGTTTGTACATAATCCCTAGTAATGCTTCGTAGAAATTTGAATGTAAACCAGGGTTTGGTAAACGGAGCGATGGGAGTGGTGAAGGCCTTCGAATGGCCTGCTCTTCGGCGCGATCAGTTGGAACAGGAGAACAGCCAAGCGCTGTTCTCATACAATTTGCGAGATAGTAACGGACTTATCAAAATCGAGCCTTGCCTCACTGAATTTGACGGCTTGAGGGGTTCTGGGCAAATTCAGCGTAAAATGCTCCCGCTGATTCTTTCTTGGGGTTGTACTGTACATAAATTACAAGGTTGTACTCTAGATAAAGTTACAGATCTAGGAAAGTCATTGTTTGCTAAAGGACAGGCCTATGTCGCTCTCAGTAGAGTTAAAACCATAGAGGGATTATTTATAAGTGCCTTGGATCATAATAAATTACTTAAAAATCCACATGACAGTCGATCGTTAGCAGAATTAGATAGATTAAGAAATCTTCCCAGGTCCTCTTAATATAAGTTTTTTTTTAATAATTATAAACTAACGCTTGACTGCAATCCCGCCTGATGGTAAGCAGTGACGCAATCCTTGATGCCTGCGCACTAGTTTATTAAGCCTATTCACTTAAAAAACTTAGGAATAGCAAGGATGACGGCAGTTGAGCCAGGTGATGCAATGTTAAATCCAAGACCAACACGACCAAACTCCCGACACAACAACATTTGGCGCATCGTACTCGCCACACAACGCAACACAAAGTGCTCAGACGCGTCCTCCGTACGGCTTCACCAGACATCATGCTGGAACACGACGAATCGCTTGGCGGCAAGACTTTGTCTGGTGGGTGGTAGCTTCTGCCGGAAGCCGATGTTATGTCCTACCACCGTTAGAAAAACATCCAATCTATTTATACTAACGGCCTCATCCACTAATTCATGAACCATTCGGTGCCATCGACGCAAATGTGCGTCGCTACTACGAAAAACCGGGAGCTTCATACGGGGAAACCGTTGCTATACGCGCTACGCTCCAAGCGCTACGAAATAGTAAAATAGGACATCTCTACATATTACTATACGCCGATACATAAGTCAAAAGAGATGTCGTATGTTAACTACCTAGTTTTTAGTTCGTCAATTTAACTTTTATTAATATTATGCGCCACAAATACACTTTAACACCAAAATAGTACAAATAATAAAAAGTTAAAAAACTAAAACCCAACTACGACAAAAAACGACGCTGAAAAAGTATAAAACAAGATTTTCAGAATACTGAACTGAACAAAGTTGCTAATATAGTTGCAAGTAAATGGACACAGTAGACTCTAACAAGATGCCTTCGTTGTAAATTGACAATAATGTCTTACGATACTATTCTGAAGTATGCAATATTCACTATTTAGAGATAAATTTTCATGTTTGGAAAGGCGTAGTCACACGTTACATATACCTACCGTAGCACTTTCATAACGTGTGACTGCGGTTTTCCAAACATGAAAATTTATCTCTAAATAGTGAATATTGCATACTTCAGAATGGTATCTTAAGACATTATTGTCAATTTACAACGAAGGCATCTTGGTAGAGTCTACTGTGTCCATTTACTTGCAACTATATTAGCAACTTTGTTCAGTTCAGTATTCTGAAAATCTTGTTTTATACTTTTTCAGCGTCGTTTTTTGTCGTAGTTGGGTTTTAGTTTTTTAACTTTTTATTATTTCAGCCTTGGAGTCTGGGGTCCGCTTTACTAGTCTAACTGCTGATTTTGGCTAAACTTCGATATTTTCCGTGAAGCGACTGCCGTCTGACCTCCACAACCCGAAGGCGATATCGAAGCATTGCAGTTAGACCAACTGTTGGGCTTTTGAGGGCTCCTACAACCCGTAACGACTGCCATTAGATGTTCGTATGGTAACCAGGACCAATGGCTTAACGTGCTTTCCGAGGCACGACCAGACCAGTGCAAATATTCATATTCATGCATTCAATCTTTGCGTCACGGAAGCTGTCATCATCTCTTCACCTATCGCCACTTAAAAAATCTCTTCAATTCCTAGCTCCGTTTTGCCGTAAAGGAGGGACAAACAAAAAGACACACACTCTCCTTTATTATCAGAATGTAACGTAATTTTTTATGACTGTTGATCAGGTAAAACTGCAGAGGTATGAAGAGGAGAAGTGTTCAGAGCTGTATCCTAAGCACCGACACCTGCTTGAAGGTTACAATCACACCACGCAGATGTGTTACGGAGACACGAGGGAGGCTAAAGACACTTGTGAGGTATGACGGATTTTTTATTATTATTCTCTAGCTTATTTCACCAGCATTAGATTTGATTACGCGCGAATATCTGGGCTGTAGGAGTCCCATTGTGTAAATTATTTCATCTCCACTGCTCTTAAAACAGTGAAACAAAATGTACGTGAGGAGACCGGAATATCTTACAGGCAAAACTTCGATGACATGTGACATCTACCAATCCGCACTGCTCGTTGATTACGTCCCACTCCCTCTCACCGAAAGGAGGCCTGTGTCCCTGGATCATTATCCTCATCAGCCTTTACTCGTCCACTGCTGGACATAGGTCTCTTCCATGGCACGCCAACATGCTCGATCCTGAGCAGTTCTCCGCCAGCCCCTACCAGCCACCTTTTTGATGTTGTCGCTCCATCTCGCCCAAGGGCGTCCCACGCAGCGTTCCAGGATAAGCTGAATAAAGATTACCCCTTTAACCATAGAATTTTGTCTCCAGGGCGACAGTGGAGGTCCTCTACAAACCGCTAACGAGTTCCTGAGCTGCGCTTACACAGTCCTGGGCGTGACGTCTTACGGCAGACAATGCGGAATATCTGCCGGCTCCGGCATGTACACCCGGGTCTACCACTACGTGCCCTGGATTGAGAGCATCGTGTGGCCTTCGGGGGGTCCACAGGGGTGACAGAACTAACTGGTGGGGTCCTTAGTTCAAGCCTATGAGGGTGTTTGTGACTACGGAGGAAAGAATTTAATGTCAATAAATATTACATGGCAAATTTTGTGGTGTTTTATTTTTTATAAATTACTAGCTGTGCCCCGCGGTTTCACCCGCGTAAGAAAGAGCTAAGTTGATATAAAATAAGCGCCTGTTAAAATAATGGGAGCAATATGCACGTCCGCGTTTTCTCCCGTTTTCGCAACATTTTTTGTTCCTGCTCTGCTCCTATTGGTAATAGCGGGATGTTTTATATACCTATGTCCTTTCTCTAGCTCTAGACTATTTGTGTACCAAATTTCATTACAATCGGTTCAGTAGTTTTGGCGTGAAACCCGGACCGGACAGACAGACAGACATACTTTCCTATTTATAACATTAGTATGGATAAACAAGTGCTTGACCGCAATCCCCCCTTATGGAAAGCAGTGATGCAATCGTTGCTAGTAAAGCGCACTGGTTTATTAAGAGCCTATTCACTCCAGCCTTGAAGACACTGCCAATCTTGTAGCATTCAATGCCGCCAAAACACAGGCGTGTCTTTTCACCGCCAAAAGGAGCCCGTTCACCTTGGCTCCTACTTTTCGGAATGTGTCCTTGGAGTGTTCCGACCGCCTTCAGCTTTTGGGAGTTGAGATTTCCTCGGACCTTAACTTTGGGCGGTTCATTGAATCCAAGGCTAAGGTGGCTGCCAAGAAACTTGGCGTTATCGCAAAGGTCCGGCAGTACTTCACACCTGGGCAGCTTCTAATGTTATACAAAGCACAGGTCCGTTCGTGTGTGGAGTACTGCAGCCACATTTGGGCTGGTGCTGCCAAGTGTCACCTGGCCACTTTGGATTCAGTGGAGAGACGTGCAAAGAGGCTGATTGGTGACCCTGATCTAACTCGAGTTGGTCTCCAAAGCCTAGAGCACAGGCGTAGAGTAGCCAGCCTTTCGGTGTTCTATAGGATGCATTTCGGGGAGTGTGCGATGGGAATTGCATGATTTAATTCCCCATCTCCGTTCCACCAGCGGACGACCCGTCGTACGGCTGGTTTCCACCCTTACGTTGTTAACACCACTACGATCCGGACGAAGCGTTTCGCCTCCTCCTTTATACCGCGTACATCGAGGGACTGGAATAGTTTGCCAGCGGCGGTGTTTCCGTCGGACTACAATTTGAGTGTCTTCAAGTTTAGAGGTTCTTAATAAACTAGTGCGCTAGTAGAGTTACCATCAACGATTGCGTCACTGCTTACCATCAGGCAGGATTGCGGTCAAGCGCTAGTTTATAATAAAGATAAAAAAAAAAAAAACACTCAAATTGTGGTCCGACGGAAACACCGCCGTTGCCAAATTTTCCAGTCCCTCGATGTACGCGGTATAAAAGAGGAAGCGAAACACTTCGACCCGGTCGTAGTGGTGTCAACAACGTAAGGGTGGAAACTCGCCGTACGACGGGTCGTCCGATAGTGGAACGGAGATGGGGGAATTAAATCATGGCTAAGGCTGAGGCTGCACTACGGTTAAACCGCTGTGGTTTTGTCCCGCGACTGATTTTTTCGCTACAAAATGCTCGCGGGAAAAAACCGCAGGTGCGGCCGCTTGCATTAGTCTTCTAGGGATACAAATTCACGCGATTAAAAACCGCCGCGGTTTAACCGTAGTGCGGCCTCAGCCTAAATCATTATTAATAGCTCAAATAAAAATGGCATGTGTCAATTATGTGTCTATTGGGATTAGCAGTTTTTTGACAGCTGTCACTATTCCAGATTATGTAAAAGTTAACATTAAAATGGAAGACGGAGTTTTGACGGGAAGCTGAGTGTCACGCGCATTTTTCATTTACTTTTAAAATTATTTATAGTGTTGTTTACTAAATAAAAGCGTGTGATTTATGTAGTAAAAAGTGCATTCAGTAAATATCTTCATAAAGAACATTAAAATATCGCAGCATAGTGGCCACATTATGACTTTGCCTCAAACCTCCCTCATAGATGGTTCATGCGGCCGTCTTTTTCAACTGTTATTCGCGACATCCGCCATTATTGTGAAATAAAATTTTCAAAGAGTTTCTATAATTTGTTACACGTGTTATTGGCAAAATTGTGGTATCTATTTCATAGAGGCCATTGATCAAGAGTTGAAGTTGAACATTAAAATGCTTGATAAAGTCATTTACTTTATTAAGCATTTTAATGTGCAACGAACTGTCTTGCAATAAAAATCCATACTAATATTATAAGTGCGAAATTATCTCTGTCTGTCTGTCTGTCTGTCCGGCTTTCATGCCAAAACTACTGAACCGATTGTAATGAAATTTGGTACACAGATAGTCTACAGCCTGAGAAAGGACATAGGCTATATAACATCCCGCTATAACCAATAGGAGCAGAGCAGTAACAAAAAATGTTGCTAAAACGGGAATGAACGCGGGCGTCCATATTGCTCCCATTATTTTAATAGGCGCTTATTTTATATCAACTGAGCTCCTGTAAACTGAAGTTCACGCGGACGAAGTCGCGGGCAACAGCTAGTATTATATAAAATCTACGAACAACGCGTCTGACGTCATTCAAATCATCATTAATTGTGTGTTGCTGCATTCACTATATACGAGGAGCGGCTAAAAGGTTTGAGCCAAACGTATTAAAAATGCTGATAGAAATGTATATAAAGTTTATATTTCTTTAAAAAAAAGCCTTTTATTTCTTACTGTCTACAAAAAAAATAACAATTAAACTAAAAAAAACATGATCAAATATTGACTGTTTAAAGTATGCTATATTTTGAGCAAAGAAAGAAGTAAGAACGGGGGTTCTTTTTTAGTTAGAGGTGAAGTCCTCCTCTACAGAATGCCAAGTGTCCCTGTCGCCTGCCATGTCCATCCATTGCTCGCCAGCCACATGCACTATGTCGTCTACCCATCGAGTAGTTGGTCTTCCTCTCTTTCTTGTGCCCGATGGTCCCAGCCAAGAAGTCAATCGCTTAGTCCAACGATTGTCAGTAAGACGAGCTATGTGGCCAGCTCAGTGCCACTTCAGTATCTTCAATATAATATATTATCTATTATAGATATTTCAATATAATCTCCCTCTAATTCAATGTACTTCTTACGTTTATTAAAAACAGCTTTTATAAAAACGTATTCGCCATCTTTGCTTTCAAAATCTTCATTTACTGTTGCATTCATTTCCTCGTTACTTGAAAATCTGTGACCTCGGAAAATCTTTTTCAAATTGGAAAAAAGAAAGTAATTGCTAGGGGCCAGCTCTGGACAGTAGGGCGGGTGGTTCAAAATAAAAAGTCATTTATCAAAATTCATTTATTCAAATTAGGCTGAGAATAAGCACTTTTTGAACGTCAATATTACATAAGACAGTCCCCCATCGACACTTCCTAGTGCGTTCGCTGGGAAGAAGTAGTCATCATCATCCCAGCGTTAATCCCAGTCGCATCCGAAGCCTTTTCAGCTTTGGAGTCTGGGGTTCGTCTTACCAGTCCAACTGCTGATATGGCTAAACTTCGACATTTTCTATGAAGCGACTGCCGTCTGACCTCCACAACCCGAAGGCGACATCGAAGCATTGCAGTTAGACAAATTGTAGGACTTTTGAGGGCTCCAACAACCCGTAACGACTGCCACTAGATGTTCGTAGGGCAACCGGGACCAACGGCTTAACGTGCTTTCCGAGGCACGACCAGACCAGTACAAATATTCATATTCATGCATACAAATACTTGCACTGTGCGGGGATCGAACCCGCGCCACCTTGCGCAGCGGCCGCGTCCGCTGCGCACGGAGGCTGTCAAAGAAGTAGCGGAACAAACTCCCCAACAGCACAGCTGTCTGTTCATTAAAAAAAAAAAAACACATGACTTTAGACAACACTCTGTACAGTAATGAACACAAGAAAATACAACAACAATGAAATTATTTACCATATGCCAGCTAACCACGCCAAAATACCAGCAAAGCAAAACAAAAGGTTTATTTTTTCAAACCCCGTCTCGGTAAGGGCAAGCCTTGCAACTCGCGTAGTGTAGACGGACGCATTGTCTTGCAAAAACAGGACTCCTCTCGCTTGTTTGCCTCGCCTTTTCTCGACAACCACTTGACGAACTTTTGTCAACAATGCGGCGTAATAGTCTCCAGAATTCATTGTAGTATTTTTGGGAAGGTAGTCATTGAACAAAATCATTATGGTTTGAGGGACAGAGCTCTCGACCTTCTGACTTCTTATCTGAATAATCGAATTCAGAGGGTTGATGTTAATGGCAAGAGATCTGCAGGATCTGTGGTCACCATGGGCGTTCCGCAGGGCTCGATTCTAGGTCCATTCTTGTTTTTAATTTATATTAATGACTTACCTCATCACGTGAGGGATAATCACAACATAGTATTGTTCGCGGATGACACTTCTCTTATTTTTAAAGTCAAGCGACAGCTAACAAATTTTGACGAAGTTAACAATGCACTCTCTAAAGTTGTCGATTGGTTTAATGTAAATAACCTCCTTTTAAATGAAAAAAAAACTAAAGTCATTAAATTTTCTACGCCAAATGTCAGGCAGCTAAGTACCAATGTTCAACTGAATGGAGTAGAGTTGATCCCTGTCGAGTCGACAGTTTTTCTTGGATTAACCATTGACGCCAAGTTACAATGGGGTCCTCACATTGAGAAGCTGTCGGGTAGACTCAGTTCTGCCGCCTTTGCTGTTAAGAAAATTAGACAGATAACTGATGTGGATACAGCCAGAATTGTTTATTTTAGTTATTTTCATAGTCTTATGACTTATGGTATTCTTCTCTGGGGAACTTGTGCGGACATCAATACCATCTTTGTTTTACAGAAGAGGGCTGTCCGAGCCATTTACAACCTTGGTCCTAGAGATTCTCTTAGGGAAAAGTTCAAAGAGGTGAACATTCTGACTGTAGCTTCACAATATATATTTGAAAATCTTATGTATGTTCATAAAAATATCTCGAATTTTAAGAAAATAAGTGATATTCATTATATAAATACCAGGAACAAACACAATCTTGCTGTACATCACACTCGTCTCCACAGAGTAGGCAACTCGTTCATGGGTCAATGTATACACTTTTACAACAAGCTTCCCAAGGACATTCGAAACTTACCTATTAAACGATCTATGAACCATATAAAGGCCAAACTTTGTAAAAAGGGGTATTATAAAATCACAGATTATTTAGAAGACAAAAAAGCTTGGGACTGAGCTGCTCGCTCTGTTAAGCATTGTTATTAAACAATATGCGTAATTATAAGGTAAATTATTGTAAACATTTTCATTTTTAATGTCTGGACTTGAAAAAAGACGATGATCCCTGAGTTTGTTTCGGCTATTTCTTCTCAGAGGTAGTCAGTTAGGAAATGCCAGCTTCATCTAGTTAAAAAAATAAAATAAAAAATAAACATGACGTGTAAAAGTGATCAGTGATCCTACTTGCTTAATAAACGATTTCATTTCATTTCATTTCATTTCAAATTCCTTCACAATCCCAAAAAATAGTGACCATGAGCTTGAACGCTGATTTTTCCACTTTAAATTTCCGTTGTGGCTTTTCTCCTTTTTCTATTCATTGCATTGTCTCCTTTTTTGACTCTGGATCGTATTGTCGAATTCATGTTTCACAAACAGTAACAAGATGGGAAAAAACGTCGTTAGGATTATCGTCACAGATGTCCAAAAACTTCTGCGAAGTTGTGACACGTCGCTGCTTGTCCAGTGGCGTCAGCATTTTCAACAAGCATCGCACACACATCTTTTTCTTGTCCAAATGACTGTGCAAAATGTCACCGATTCTTTCTTTGTTAATGCCTATGGCTTCAGCTAACCGCCACAACTTAACTCGCCGATCTCCCAGAATATTTTTTTTTCAGTTTTTGAATGTTTTCTTCGGTAATGGCGGTGTTTGGGTGGCCCTACCTGGGATCATCTTCAAACGGCTCCGTGCCGTGTTTGAATTCACGGATCCTGCGTTTTACGGTGGCAAACGAAGGTGCAGACGGTCAGACATCTCTTCAAATATTTCTGTCGGCGTTTTGTTATACTTTGTGAGGAATTTTGTGGCAGTTCTGTAGGTACTCCAATTTCGTAGAAAGCGCGGATGACTCAGACATGGTGATGTTTAAGGTTCAATTACAAAAATGTACCTAATAAATCATAATTAAATTATTTAGGATACCCGCAATTAGTGATGTGCAGCGAAAATCATTAGTGATCCTCGAAGGTACTTAGGCTCAAAACTTTTCAGCCGCCTTGGTCTAAATCGTGGAATAGGTGGCCCTATTCCACAATTTAGACCTCAATAGTCAGGCGTACGAAAGCATAAGAATAACCTAAAGATCCATAAATGACGGCCGAAAACGAAGACTAACCTGCTTTTTGAGGCACGAAGAGATCTTTAGAATGTGAAGATCACCCATTCTATCTATCGACCTGATCTATCTTAACCTATTCTATTGACCTTTTACGGCTGTTATTTAAAGCAATATTTGGGTTAGTTAAAAAAATAAATAAATTTTATTTCAATAATAATTTTATTTTATCAAAATCAGTAAAAAATTTCATCAGGCATCATTCAAGCCCACACGATGCTTTCAATCCAGGGTTTGTAGTGAGCAACCCTGGTGAAGACTTCAGGAGAGTTGGTGTTAGGACCACAATAGAAGCGGCCAAATGACATCACACCAATTATGGTGTAGATACACCGGGAGAACTGAGTGGTGACCATCAGTGGTTCACCGGATAGACCCTGAAAACCATAAACATATTAAGTATGTTGTGTTCGACTCGGCTGGGCAGCGTTCGGGAAGCTCCGTAGTGGCTTCTCCTCTAAAATACATCAGTGCCTAAAGACAAAAGTCTTTAACCATTATGTGTTACCGGTGATGACATATGGATCAGAAATGTGGTCCCTCACTATGTGCCTCATAAGAAAGCTCAAGGTCGCACAGATAGCTATGGAGAAGGCTATGCTAGGTGTTTCTCTACGTGATCGAATTAGGAATGAGGAGATCCGTAGAAGAACAAAAGTCGCCGACATAGCCCAGCGGATTAGTTCTCTGAAGTGGCAGTGGGCGGGGCTCATAGCTCGTAGAGCCGATGGCCGATGGGGCAGAAAGGCTCTTGAATGGCGACCACGTACCGGCAAGCGCAGCGTCGGACGCTCACCGACTAGGTGGTCGGATGATCTGACCAAAATCGCAGGGAAGCGCTGGATGCAGGCCGCTTCCAACCGTTCTTTTTGGAAATCATTGGGGGAGGCCTATGTCCAGCAGTGGACTTCATGTGGCTGAGATGATGATGATTATGCATGTATATAAGGTATAAGGAAGAGGATGTCAACATTTGTTGCATACAGGTGGCTATAACACCACATTGTTAAATAAAAGCGTTATGTGTATGGGGCCAAGAGTATACAATGGGATACCTAACGAAATTAAAGGGCAACCATTAAAAGTATTTAAAAAAAACCTTACTGACATATTATTAAAAAAATGTTATTATTCTGTTGCTGATTTCTTCGCCGACGTTTTGTGATGCTTGTATTTTATCGTTATTGACGTGACATTTAATTATATTTTACCTTTTATTAATATAACTTTTTACATTAATTGCTTTTTGACCTTATTGTGACAGAATCGATTTTTTTTTTGTGTTTGATTGTTGTGTTTTTTTTTTGTATCTGATTAATGATTATTGTTTTTCTCTGTAGCTTCAAATTGACAAAATTTAAATTTTGCATGTCCCATCTGGGACAGAATGTATGGCTCTATTTTCTTTTCTGACAACCATATTTGTATACCTACCTGCATTCTAGCAAATAAATAATTTGATTTGATTTGATTTGATGTGAAGTTCACAAATTCTCTATAGAAAAGAGAGGATTCTTCGATCTTCGGTTTTGTGGGCAACTGCCCGACGACTCATGTCGGGCTGTTGTATGCCAGTTTCACGGCAAAATCTGCTTGCGAGATGTAGGATTTTACTACGTCAGTGTGATCCGATATTTGAATGTGGAGTTGTAGATACACGCTAAAAGTTTGTCATGGTGGGCTTAGTAACCCCATCTTTCTGTATCCCCTACTTCCGTTTTACCCCTCCTTTTTCTTTCACATTTCAATACTTGCTGTTTACTTAGCAAAATTTACGCGTACACCCGACTTTGTAATTTTGTGGAAGGGAAATCATCAAATGACCTCTCCCACTCTGGGCGGAGCGGAAGGGCGTGTCAGACTTTTACTGACTAAAACCCACCCGTGTTTCTTCACATGCCCATGCACCAGGGCCACGGTATTTCATTCGAAGAAACCACAGCCCTGGCAGAGAGAATTACCCTTCAGGTGTAACTTTTATTACATTTCGTATAACTATGTGACTAGTTGAGAAAAATACTTATAATCCAATATGGCCGCCCCATTGCCAGATTGCTTATTCTGAGAATTATGTCGACAACTTTGGTTCTTTACCGGATCACCTCTTTACGGATTCGATCTCTCGGAGAGGCTCCAAGCATAGGCCTTTCCATAACTCACTGAGCGACCTCAAATATGTGGAACAGCCGTACAGGATGACTGGTAGTAACTGCATCAGAGTTGCCGAAAATCGAGTTGTCGAATGGTGTGAAATAGGAGAGGTCTATGTCCAGCAATGGACTGCTATAGGCTTGTAGAAGCAGGAGGCACAGAGAGAAAAGTCCACTCACTCTCCATAGAAAAGGGAGGTCATGTCTGGCGGGCAACTTGCCCAACGATTGAAGTTGGGAAGTTTTTTATGAATCCTAATTGCACTGTAAACTCTGCCTTCAAGATGCAGAATTCGTGTGACGCCAGTATGACGCCTCCTTTTATTTTTTGTAGGTATCGCTACAGGCTGATGAAGATGATGATGGCATAAAAAGAGAAAAAGAGTATTCTATTAAACGGCTAGGATGTAGGCATATGATTGACGGACTCCGTGGCGTAGCGGTAGCGAATGTGGCCGATGCGCAAGGTGGCATGGGTTCGCGCAGTGCAAATATTTGTATGCATGAATATGAATATTTGTACTAGTCTGGTCGTGCCTCGGAAAGCACGTTAAGCCGTTGGTCCCGGTTGCCAAACGAACATCTAGTGGCAGTCGTTACGGGTTTTTGGAGCCCTCAAAAGTCTAACAATTGGATTAACTATAATGCTTCGATATCGCCTTCGGGTTGTGGAGGTCAGACGGCCGTCGCTTTGCATAAATTATCGAAGTTTAACCAAAATCAGCCGTTAGACTGCAAAAGCTGAAAAAGCTTCTTATGCGACTGGGACTAACGCTGAGATGATAATGATGATGATATCGACATATGATATAAATCATCATCATCATCATCCCAGCGTTTATCCCAGTCGCATCCGAAGCCTTTTCATCTTTGGAGTCTGGGGTCCGTTTTACCAGTCCAACTGCTGATATGGCTAAACTTCGACATTTTCCGTGAAGCGACTGCCATCTGACCTCCACAACCCGAAGGCGACATCGAAGCATTGCAGTTAGTGTAGACATATGATATAAATACGTAGGTTATATTTACCCGACAAGCATCAGGCGAATGAGTCTTGCTACCATAACACATCTGAGTTTCGTAGTCAATTCCATTTCTTAATTGGGGATTTGATTTATACGCCGCCTTACATTCTTCTTGAGTGAACTCGTCCATATTAATCTAGAAAATAATAAACAAATAATTAATGTATTTTTATCATTATAAACTAGTGCTTGACTGCAATCCCGCCTGATGGTAAGCAGTGACGCAATCGTTGATGGTAAAGCGCACTAGTTTATTAAGCCTATTCACTTAAAAAACTTAGAAATAGAAAGGATGGCGACAATTGAGCGAGGCGATGTAAAGTTAAACCCAACAACACGACCAACGATGCTGCGCCAGAGGGTGATTGATCTGGAGACTCTCCACGACCAAACCTCCGACACAACAACATTTGGCGCATCGTACCCGGCACACATCGCAACACTACTGTTCAGACCCTTCCTCCGTACGGCTTCACCAGACATCATGCCGGAACACGACGAATCGCTTGGCGGCAAGACTTTGTCTGGTGGGTGGTAACTTCTGCCGGCAGCCGATGTTATGGCCTATCACCGAGATCGTTGCTTCTCGACCGATTAAGGGTCACAGTGGTCAATTGAAATGGAGATAACTGATTTCTATAGGCGTACCTCGCTTTGAATACATCGCTTATCTCCATTTACATAGATTTACCACCGATGTGAAATATGTGAGACTAGCTGCGCGGTTTTTTTTAAACTAGTGGTTGCCGCAATCTCGCCTGATGGTAAGCAGTGATGCAATCGTTGATGGTAAAGCGCGCTAGTTTATTAAGACCTATTCACTCAAGAAAAAAGCTGAGTGAATAGGAAGGAAGACGGCAGTTGAGCGAGGTGATGCAAAGTTAAACCCAACAACACGACCAACGATGCTGCACCAGAGAGAGATTGGTCAGGAGACCCTCCATATCAAACCACCGACACATCGCAACACAACTGCTCAGACCCATCCTCCGTACGGCTTCACCAGATATCATGCCGGAACACGACGAATCGCTTGGCGGCAAGACATTGTCTGGTGGGTGGTAACTTCAGTTGTGTTGCTATGTGTGTCGGGTACGATGCGCCAAATTTTGTTGTGTCGGGAGTTTGGCCGTGTTGAGTCTCTACTACAAGCTTAATTAAAGAAGTTTGATTCCAAAACTAGTTTAGAAGGAGATTGCGGCTGTCAACTCCAGACCTGTTAAGACTAAAAATAATGTTCAAAATAATGTGTTGTTGTGTGTAATGTTTCTCGGTGGTAGGCAACAACATCAGCCGCCGGCATAAGTTACCACCCACCAGACAAAGTCTTGCCGCCAAGCGATTCGTCGTGTTCCGGCATGATGTCTGGTGAAGCCGTACGGAGAACGGGTCTGAGCAGTTGTTGCGATGTGTGCCGGGTACAATGTGCCTAATCTTGTTGTGTCGGGAGTTTGGTCGTGAAGGCTCTCCAGATCATCCTCTGGCGCAGCATCGTTGGTCGTGTTGTTGGGTTAAACATTGCATCACCTCGCTCAACTGCCGTCTTCCTTCCTATTCACTCATTTTTTTTGAGTGAATAGGCTTAATAAGCTAGTGCGTTTTACCATCAACGATTGCATCACTGCTTACCATCAGGCGGGATTGCAGTCAAGCACTAGTTTATAACTATTAAAAAAAAATGTGGACCTACCGTCTGCAACGTATCAGCATATTCATCGGTGTCTGGATCCAGGTCCCTCCAGGTAGTGGTAATAGCTGTCTCAGCAGCAGCCTCTGACACGTGGAGACAAGCAGGCAGCACGTTTTTGTTGAACGTAATTCTGAAACAGATATCATCATCATCATCATCTCAGCGTTAATCCCAGTCGCATCCGTAGCTTTTCAGCTTTGGAGTCTGGGGTCCGCTGTACCAGTCTAACTGCTGATTTTTGGCTAAACTTCGACATTTTCCATGAAGCGACTGCCGTCTGACCTCCACAACTCGAAGGCGATATCGAAGCAATGCAGTAAGACCAATTGCTAGACTTCTGAGGGCAGCAACAACCCGTAACGACTGCCACTAGATGGTCGTATGGCAACCGGGACCTTAACGTGCTTTCCGAGGCACGACCAGACCAGTGCAAATATTCATATTCATGCATACAAATATTTGCACTGTGCGGGGATCGAACCCGCGCCTCCTTGCGCAACGGCCGCGTTCGCTGCCGCTACGCCACGGAGGCTGTCAATTCTGAAGCCGATATGTTCGGTTACTATTGTACGATTTTGTACAACACGTCTGATTCTGATGGTAAGTAGTGGTGCAATCATTGATAGTAATTTATTAAGAGCCTATTCACTCTAGCCTTGAAGACATTTGAACTGTAGTCAGATGGAAACACCGCCATTGAAAATTGTTTCAGTCCCTGGATTTACGCGGCATATACAACGAGGCGAAATGCTTCGTCCAGATCGAAGTGGTATCAGCAACTTATGGGTGGATATTCGCCGTACGACGGGTCGTCTGATGATGGAACGGAGATGGAGGAATTCATCACGCAGTTCTTTCTTTTTGTGCATTTAGCTCATGTCACGTAATGAATTATTCATGTCGAAAAAGACGGTCGCGCGAACTGAACACTCGGAGGAAGATTTGGTACATAGCCATGATGTGGCCACTATGCTACAATATTTCACTGTTCTTTATGAATTGTTCACTGAATGCACTTTTTACTACATAAATCAAGCGTTTTATTTAGTAAACGGCACTATAAATAATTTAAAAGTCCAATGAAAAATGAGCGTGACACTCATCTTAGGTTCCCGCCAAAAACCCCAATCACGCAGTTCCTTCGCTCACTCTCCAAAATGCATCCTATAGAACACTGACAGGCTGGCTACTCTTCGCCGCTGCTCCAGGCTTTGGAGACCATTTTATCATGTTTTCTTAGCTAATTTTATTTAAACCTGTGTATACAATATATAAAGAAAACCCTGTCCGACCCATAAGGATAATAAAGGTTAGGTAAACACATGACCAAATATAATATAAAATTTTACATAATCATCATAGTAACAATACTAATGAATTTGGAAATAATCCTTTTTTCCGGGGAATTAATTCCAATTTCCCCGAAATTTGGTAATTTTTAAAAAAGTGACAACACCGGTATTATTATAAGCGAATAGCGACGCGACCACGTCACAGGTGCCACGTGCTCTGCCCCTCGCCGCCCGCGGAATGGGGTTGCTTACCGCACATGTGTTAAGTTACCTCTTTTTGCGAAATAATATTTATTTTTAGGAGGATTTTTTTTTTAAGTTTTGCCTGTCTTTGTGGGCATTGTTAGAATCAGTTATCGATACCTAACAGTACTTTCACGGATCGGACAGAGTTTTCTTTACATATTGTAGAAAGACATGAATAATATTGTGCATACTTACGGTGTCTCAGTTTCAATGAGTCCTATGTCGTTGTATCGATTATACATCTTGTAGTCTGGGTGTGGGATGAATCTCTTCACCTTGTGTACTTGCCACGAAGTTGGTGGGTCTGACCGCTTCTCAACACCCAACGCGACGAATTTCAGGCTCTCCCTATGAAAGTTTGAAAGTTAGAAGAGTTTTAAAATTTTATTTTCTACGTATTTTTTAAGGGAAAACTTCTTTAGTGGCGTTTTGCACTTTTTTGGGATGGATTCTCGAGTCAGGACACGTGACCTGGTCGAACATTCGTAAGACGGAGGGTGAGTAGGCCTTCGCGACGTCGGTCGGAGCGGCGTAGGAGAGAAAGTAATATGCCTCTCTCTTTCTACCGCACGGCGAAAATGTATGCCTCCTCCTGCTGTTTGGTTATATTGCGACGATATTGCGCCAGAGGGAGATTGATCTGGAGACCCTCCTCCACCAAACTCCGACACAACAACATTTGGCGCATCGTACCCGGCACATATCGCAACACAACTGCTCAGACCCGTCCTCCTTACGGCTTCACCAGACATCATGCCGGAACACGACGAATCGCTTGACGGCAAGACTTTTTCTGGTGGCCAATATATGGCCTATCACCGAGAAAATATTACTATTATTAAAATGTGGAAAGGCTTTGAGATACTTCCCTAATCCAATAATTCCCTCCACAATTGGCAACATTAATCGTGGTCAAAATCTACGCGTCGCTGGCAACACGGCGGAACAAGAAAAAACAGTTAAAAAAAAACCGACTTCCAAAAACCACTACAAAGTGAAAAATAACTAATTTCGGAAGTCGGTGTCTTTGGTTTTTGTATACTTATTCGTTTTTGACACCGACTTCCGAAATTACTTATTTTTCACTTTGTAGTGGTTCTTGGAAGTCGGATGTTTTTTTTTTTGTAAAAAAGTTTTTATTTTACACTTTTTAGTTGTTAAAAGTACTATGTATTCAGCTGCATCCTGTCAGACTGGAAGCTGACCCAAATAGAGTTGGGAAACGACGTAATTTTGTTTTTACCCGTAAGTATTCCCTCACTGCCTATGGTCTTCATCATCAAATTTACTGCAGACCATTATTTTAACCTAATCGGTGAAAAGGTCTCATCAATATAAATTAATTAAGTCCAACCACAAAGTAGCTACTGTAAACTGTTGAGGAATTCCCGGAACTGGCCTTTCTCTTCATCATCAGAGCTCTTATGACAGTCACAACCCATCTAGGTGTAAAGTTCTTATCAATACAAATTAATCGAGCCCAAACACAAGGTATCTGCTGTGAATTGTTGAGGAGTTCCTTCGACTGTCTCCCGGTTCCATCATCAGATCTACTCCAGACCTATTAAATTGTAGTGCTTTAAAATACTTAATGAAAATGCCAAGAAATGCACAAGTCGCCCGTGCCATTTTTGAAAGTTCCCGTTGTTTTCTCTGGTCTTCCACCATCAAACCCTGGTATCCTTATCATGCGACTACCTTGGAAACGTCTTCTTTCCAACAGAAAAATGATCAAAATCGGTTCATAAACGACGAAGTAATCCGCGAACAAACATAAAAAAAAAAACATATACAACGTGTGACATAGAGGGTATATACATAACAAAGGCATGGCATCTTTACATGATATCAAACGATATTGGAAGGGTTTTTTAATCCTATCTCTTTATGTTAGGAAGTTATGAGGAAAAACACCGCCTGTGATAGGCTACTATCATACTAGTCGTACAGAGATATTGAAGACATTGTCTTAACGGATTTTGGCAAGTAACGAGTAGTTATTAACGTATGTAGTGTGCTGCCACGTTTGTTATGATTTGATTTTAAGAAACACACGAAACCGAAAATTTGGTACCAATGTTTTTGAGTATTTTATTTTGAGTTGAAACCCTTCCGATATCGTTTGATATCATCTAAAGATGCCATGCCCTTGGTATGTATATACCCTTTTTGTTACACGTTGTATACGGTCGAATTGAATAACCTCCTTTTTCCTGTCCTTTAAAAACGAATGCGCTGGCCGGTAGCTAATCTGCTCATACATATTGTGAAAATACGATTGTTTGTGGTCTGCTGAGGTGTTCCATTTGTACCTGAACTCAGTAAGTACCAAATCTCTGTCCCACCTCTATTAGAAAGATTTCTTTAATAGATTTCTTTACAAAGAAAAGTTTTTACTTTTTTTAAATTGGCATCTCGTAATAACCTTGAGAGGTCGTGACTAATTAACCAGGCTATCCTGTGGTTGCCTTCATTCATCAACTTTCAGCCGAAAGACGTCCACTGCTGGACATAGGCCTCCCCCAAAGATCTCCAGGACGACCGATCCCTCCCGCATCCAGCGGTTTCCCGCGACCTTCACCAGGTCGTCGGTCCAGCTTGTGGCCTACCCACGCATACCCCGTCGGCCCCATTGGGCAAGTCCCCAGACAGGGGCACTTAGAAACTGAGCGACAACACGCTAAGGGCGCCCCCTGTGGGGTACGAACTTCGGCTTAGGTCGTCGCAGGAGAGAACAGCAAGGGACTGCTGGATCGAAATTTGATTAACACTTTTAATCAAATACTTTTAAAAATAAGTTTAATTTGCTTACCCCGCTGCACTGCCAACATGACCAACTGTCAGGATGTATTTATTGCTGATAATTGCACCTCCAGCGCTCCATTTAGCTGTTGCTAAGTCTTCACCGTAACCCAGCATGGCCTGGTGATGGGAAAAATAGGAATAACCGTCTGCAATCAAAGTCGTGGTCACTCCTAAGTATTCTCATCATATATATTACTAGCTTTCCGCCCGCGGCTTCGCCCGCGTGGAGTTCGGTTATATCGCGCTTTTTAGATTTCCCTCGGGAATATAAAATTTTTCCGGGATAAAAGATAGCCTATGTTTTTTATCAGGGTCTAAAGATTGTCTGTGCCAAATTTCATCAAAATCGGTTGAGAGGTTTAAGCGGGAAAGCGTAACAGACAGACAGACAGAGTTACTTTCGCATTTATAATATTAGTATGGATTCTTCAAGGGCTTTTTTCTCGGTACAACATAACTGAGGCATTAAGTCCGCCATTGTGCAATGTTTGTGCATAAAGTTTTAATAAATAAATAAATAACTTCCTTCATTTTTTTTTTCTCATAAGTTATAAACAAGCGCTTGACCGCAATCCCGCCTGATGGTAAGCAGTGATGCGATCATTGATGGTAAAGCGCGCTAGTTTATTAAGAGCCTATTCACTCTAGCCTTGAAGACACTCAAATGGTAATGTGACGGAAACACCGTCGCTGGCAAATTGTTTCAGTCCCTCGATGTACGCGGTATAAAAGAGGAAGCGAAACGCTTCGTCCGGGTCGCAGTGGTATCAACAACGTAAGGGTGGAAACTCGCCGTACGACGGGTCGTCCGATGGTGGAACGGTGATGGGGGAATTAAATCATGCAATTCCCTTGCACACTCACCAGAATGCAACCTATAGAAGACCGAAAGGCTGGCTACTCTACGCCTGTGCTCTAGGTTTTGGAGACCGACTCGAGTCAGATCAGGGTCACCAATCAGCCTCTTTGCACGTCTCTCCACTGAATCCAAAGTGGCCAGGTGACACTTGGCAGCACCAGCCCAAATGTGGCTGCAGTACTCCACACACGAACGGACCTGTGCTTTGTATTAAGCCTATTCACTTAAAAAACTTAGGAATAGGAAGGATGACGGCAGTTTAGCGAGGTGATGCAATGTTAAACCCAAGACCAACACGACCAAACGATGCTGCGCTAGAGGGAGATTGATCTGGAGACTCTCCACGACCAAACTCCCGACACAATAACATTCGGCGCATCGTACCCGTCACACATCGGAACACAACTGCTCAGACCCGTCCTCCGTACGGCTTCACCAGACATCATGCCGGAACACGACGAATCGCTTGGCAGCAAGACTTTGTCTGGTGGGTGGTAAATTCCGCCGGTAGTCCATGTTATGGCCTACCACCGAGTAAACTATAGTAGTACTTCCGAGTAGTACTTCCTTCATACTTTATCAATATACATAAATGAGGCATCATTTAAAAGCTTTTCTGGACGGCTATAGGAAAAATATACAAATTACTGACATTTTATTGCTTTTTCGAAAATTTACGTTTGAAACACAAGAATTTTTCAAATTCCGCCCTCGACCTATCGATCCTCTATCATGAATGCGAATGTGTGGTGGTATCGTCCGCGACTTACAAGTTGTAGAACGTAGGTTCGTGCCCCGTCTGGCGCTTCACTTTGAGTAAATATTTCATCAGCACTGCTCTCAAAACGGTGGAGGAAAACATCACGAGGAAACCGGTATGTCCTGGAGCCAAAACTTTGAAGACATGTGACATCTATCAACCCGCACTGGCCCCGCGTGGTAGATTACGGCTCACTCCCTCTCAACGAGAGGGCCTGTGCCAAGAGTGAGAACATGTATACCATCGATACCTATCATCTTTCTAACATAAATAATTACTGTTTTTATTATTATTGTTGCACGTATAAAGCTGGTTCAATTGTTAGTTTTAACTTTGCCTTCGTTTTTGCGTCTTCTGCTGGTTTAACTTCAAATCCGGCCGGAGGTTTGATGTACTTGTCCGTCCCATCCAAATCCAAAACCAAAACCAGGGAGAATTTTGACGAGTGGTGTTTTGCGTTTCAGCCGCAAAACACCACTCGTCATAATTCTCCCTGCCTTTTAACTTCGACACACTAGCTATATAGTTCGAGTTCATGTTTCCGCGAATCAACAAGCACAATTGGACGTAGTTATGCAAAATGGATCCAGCCTCAAAAACTTGCTTTTGAGAAAATAAGAGTTTGAAGTAAAATTAATATTTTAAAAGAACATGACAGTAGTTAATTTTAAATTTCCTTTTAAA
Source organism: Sesamia nonagrioides (assembly GCA_017933935.1). Classification (NCBI taxonomy): domain Eukaryota; kingdom Metazoa; phylum Arthropoda; class Insecta; order Lepidoptera; family Noctuidae; genus Sesamia; species Sesamia nonagrioides. Next base: position 2,117,333 of record JADWQK010000407.1, read on the forward strand.
TAATGGGTGTTTTCCTGTACTTTTTTGCGGCTTAGATATTTTTTGCATATACTTAAGTTGATGTGTAGATGCCATTTATGACAGTAACTCAAAAAACGGTTTTTGTGGGTTGGATCCATTTTGCATAACTAAGGCCAATTTATCTATTTTAAACGTAAAATAACTGATAAATACGGGAGTAGCCCATAACCTATTGAAACTCGTTGAATGTCGGTAACAGACTAATTTTATTTAAAGGAGAACAATAGTCATACATTCCAATGTATGACTATTGTATAGTACAATACTTATTCACTAGATGGTGCCAGTAGTAGGTAGTAGTAACTTTATTTTGATACAAAATACATTCCTAATTACTAACCTTTTTGTATCTATTTCATTTACTTTAGTCACGTTTGTTGCAAATAAGTGTATTTTCTTCTATCTTTCTTTTTTTGGGGAAAAACTAGTATAATTTCAACTTCCCTACATCAACTATCGGGAAGTTGCCCGCCAGACACAACACCCGTCTGGTCGGAGGATCCTCCCCTTACTATTGAGAATGAGTGAACTTTACAAGCTGCTCCTCATGCCTCCATAATAGTCTGTTCGGAAGTTATGGTGTTGGAAGATTGTTATAATCTGTTTGCCCCACTAACATGGTAGCTCCAAGCTCAGCACTTGTAGACGTATTTTAAAGGATATTCTTTGGCCCAGCGCACACCGCTGGAGGCGCGGCGGAGCGCAATTGAAGACAACAATTTAATATAAACCCTAACTACCTTGACATACGGTGTACAAAGGCCCAGCGCACACCGCTGTCCGTGGACCGTATGTCAAGGTAGTTTGGGTTTTCTATATTAAATTATATAGGTTGATCGACTCATGAGGCTGTTCTTATTAGCCAGGATTCCCCTAGAACTGAGAGTATTTTGCAATATTTGCTAATTCCACTAATTTGCAAAAGTCAAAATGCAAATTCGTACGCGCCATGTCAAGAAGTGTTAAGAGGGAACTCTAGTGGTACTTTCTCTATACAAACGTATTCCCCTGTTTTCTTCGTGGATAATGCTTTAAGAGCAATTATGTTTTTTCTACAATTATACACCGTGATTATACTTGCCCTTATCATTTGATTTTTTTCGAAACAAAATCGCGAAAAATAACCCATTTTTACAGTGATGTTCAAATGACTATTAGACAAACGTGATAAGTTTTTGACAAAAAAAGAAAATAATAGAAGCATAGGTATACTTTTCCTCTAAATTTTGATATAAAAATAATTGAGATCTGTCGTGTTTTGAAAAAGAAAATAGCGAAATATGAAATGCTTTGTGGTCAGCGTTTTTGTTGGTAAAATCAGCCTGAGCTGCAACTGTCATTTTCGCACTTTACCGGGAGAGGTTGGAAGCAGCGCAACGGCAAAGGTTTCTTCAAATACCTATTTTCCAAATTCCTCGGTACTACAGTCCCCTCTTAATAACTACGCGTAATTTTATAATAACAATGGGCCTTAAGAGAAAGGTCAAGTTCACTCAAAGGGCAATGGAGAGGCCTCACTGCGTGATCAAATCAGAATTGAGGAAATCCGCAGAAGAACTTGAGTAACCGACATAGCCCAAAGAATTGCAACACTTAAGTGGCAGTGGGCCGATGCCCGATGGGGTCGACGGGTTCTCGAGTGACGTGTCCACGCACCGGAAGACGCAGCATGGGCAGGCCCCCGACAAGGTGGACCGATGACCTGGTGATGGTCGCGGGAAACAGGGCGCAAAGCGTAGGACCGGCCGTCGTGGAGATTCTTGGGGGAGGTCTTTGTCCAGCTGTGGACGTCTTTCGGCTGAAATGATGACGAATGACATACCTGATGAGGGTATTCAGCACCAGGTATTTCTCCTGGTGGTGGGGCGCCTCCGACGCCCCACATTCCTATTCTGTGGCATTTCCTGTCCTCGTCTAAGCTCTTGCTGATGCCAGAATAGAAGCCTCCATCGCGACACTTGTATGGTAGAGTGTCTAAATACTCGAGACAACCTGGAAAATATGGAAATTATGGTATATATGGAATGATAACAAAATCTGGGGATAAGGTTTGGTGGTGTTATAATAATAATAATTTATTTCCAAAAGCTTAGTACTATTATACATGACATGTGGCAACAATTTTAATTAAAATATAAGTGTTTAGCGTCTGTAGCCGAACTAGGCATAGCCTGTATTTCGGCTATCAGCACCATTCCCCTCGTGGCAAGAGTGTGCCCATCAAAAGGCATATACACTATGTAACAAAAACCCCGTTGTTCCCTGTTTTAAACAGGATAAAATTTTATCCAATGCGCAAACTTTGTCAACTTATAGCTAAATAAGTTTTATAGATAAAAATATTATTACTTTGGTATGTTTTAGTACGAAATAAATAGTTATTGATAACGAAAGATGTTTATTATGAAATCGATGTTAAGGTCACCGCACGCGGTCCCTCACGATTCATTGTCGGCGGAGTGGGGACGGCGGGAACATCACAGGACCCCCGCGCGCCCGCGCCGCCCGCATGTTCACTACGCGGCCATATGCTAATACTACGATATTGATATGAATAATTGGTGTCTCTCATTTGCTGATTTTAAGGCGGACAAAACATCATTTTTTATTTTAAACTAAGAATGCAGATTTGTTCTGTTATTGATTCTGAGCCACCCATTTGTTTTTGCGCACTCGAAAAAAAGTTTCCCTGTATTACAAGCACATCATTAATGAAATTATAATTTAAAAAAGTAATTATTGTCTAGTCGAGGGGTCAACATCAAATAACTATTAAAATCGACACAGTCGACAAAATATTTAGAATATTTGATTTTATAAGTTAAAGTGATTGCCGGGAACGTTCTACTTATCTCTTCTTCATGGTAAGAAATTAGTTAAAGACTACAAATATTAATAATTAAATATTTATTTTAATTATAATTTTTGTTGAACAAATTTTTATAAATGATATGTTTTATTACATCCGTATACCGATTCTTAAAACGTATGCAGAAGGAACAACAGGGTTTTTGTTACATATTGTATAATTACATTAATGCTAATATAAAATACAGAATAATAATTGATATGGTAGAGTGTCTAAATACTCGAGACAAACCGGAATATATGGAAATTATGGTATACAATATGTAAAGAAAACCCTGTCCGACCCATAAGGATAATAAAGGTTAGGTAAACACATGACCAAATATAATATAAAATTTTACATAATCATCATAGTAACAATACTAATGAATTTTGAAATAATGCTTTTTTCCCGGGAATTAATTCCAATTTCCCCGAAATTTGGTAATTTTTAAAAAAGTGACAACACCGGTATTATTATAAGCGAATAGCGACGCGACCACGTCACAGGCATAGAATAAAGAGAGGGAAGTACGTTATCTTCATACAAACGGACCGCGCGTGGCTTGTATGTGTGCGCCATAGTATCTATGCGTCGCCGCACGCACACCTAAACACAATATTAGAGTGCCTATGACTGCGCTAGTCACAGAGTACTTTTTTATGCGCTAGTCGCGGCTAGCACGGAACGAGGTTCGCGCGTCACGGCTTTTCGGCATTCACATTAGCTTTTAAAAAATGATCACATAAACTGCAAAGTTGGTATGTCTATTTATGAACAAATAAAAGACTTATATTTTTCAAATTATATTTCTAAAAGTTATTTACAAGGATACGGATATATTACACATTAAAGTTTAATAACAACGCGTTTCGTAATAGTCGAAACCGAAGAAAGTAGGTATTTTTCTGTAGCTAATTTGTAATTTTGTATTAAATGTGTGATTCAATAGATGTTATGTTTGTATTATTTATATTTGTATTAATTAAAAATAAAAATAAATATGGTTCTTTATGTGTACAAAAGTAAAAATAAAAATTACAAAAAAAAAAAACTGACTAGTTTATGTAAACTAAATACTAAGCAAATAATTTAAACATAAGCTCTTAGTCTATAAATATTTGTTAGCGGTTTGGGCGACAACCGTAACCGACGAAGCGCGGACAGTTGTCAACCCTAAGACAGTAGGCAATTAAATCGCGGATTGGGTCGCAGATAACCTACTTCCCCTCTTTATTCTATGTCACAGGTGCCGCGTGCCCTGCCCCCCGCCGCCTGCGGAAGGGGTTGCGTACCGCCAATGTATTAAGTTACCTCTTTTTGCGAAATAATATTTATTTTTTTAGGGGGATTTCTTTTAAGTTTAGCCTGTCTACAAGCATTAGTAGAATCAGTTATCGATACCTAACAATACCTTCACGGATCGGACAGGGTTTTCTTTACATATTGTATATGGAATGATAACAAAATCTGGGGATAAAGTTTGGTGTTGTAGCTTTATAACTGTATTTGCTGTCCAAAATTCAGTTGCACCACTGGATAGCTAAAGAATCAAAGAGCTTGTGGTAACATAATACTAACATAATACTTATATTCCTGATTCCCATAACATCAATCTTATTACTTGAATACCTTCCACCCCTCCACTTACGCGTTCTACACAAACACACACACACACCCCTACACACCCCCACACACACACACCTACACACACACAAGCATACACATACACACTTAGGGATGTAGTTTAATTAATTATTAACTTTATTACTAGTCTGGAACTACAATGTAAGTTATTGTTTAGCTAGGCGTCGATAGCTGCGCCACAGTTTTAACTTTTGTAGCTATCTTCGTTTCAATTTGTAAACTTATGTCCTAAAACTTGTTCCAAATAAACGTTTATTATTATTATTATTATTGATTATGCTCTATAACGACCATGATACTTACTACGTGCAGTTTGGAGGGGGAAGCGCCGTCGTTTAGACGTCACTGTGGTCTATAGTGTATGAAGGTATATTATACAGATTTTTATTTATTATAACTTTTGTCATTGTTGTAAAGGATCGTCGTTAAATAAATATTGTCGGCTCTTCTAACGAGAAGAGCCGACAATATTTAATAAAAAACTTCTTTAACTTTTAATAAAGATCTGATGATGAAGCCCCTAAACAGTTGAGGGAACTCCTCAACGATTCACAGCAGTTACTTTGAGTTTATGCTTGATGAATTTGTATTGGTAAGAACTTTACACTTAGATGGGTTATGACTGTTATTAAGGCTTTGATGATGAAAACAAAGGCCAGTTCAGGGAACTCTTCAACGGTTAACAGTAGTTACCTTGTGTTTGGACTTAATTCATTTATATTAATGAGAACTTTACACTCATATAGGTTATTATGAAGGTCTGCAGTAGATTTAATGATGGAGCCGAGAGACAGTCGAACGATTCACAACAGCAACTTTGCGTTTGTTCTTGATTAATTTGTATTGATAAGAACTTTACACCTAGATGGTTGTTACTGTCATAAGGGTTCTGATGATGAAGACAAAGGCCAGTTTTGGGAACTCCTCAACAGTTTACAGTAGCTACTTTGTGTTTGGACGTAATTCATTTATATTGATGGGTTATAATGTTGGTTTGCAGTAAATCTGACGATGAAGACCATAGGCAGTCGAGGGAGTTCCTCAAAAATTTACAGCATTTAAGTTTAACATAGGACAACCACTACCCACTCGTTACGTTTATGCAACAATGAGACTGAATTTAAGTTGCTTAATCCCGTCATGTCTAGCATTGTTCATACTTTCATTATGGTTTCATAAGAATTTTATAGAAATCGGTTCAGTGGTTTCGTTTTTAAACCAAAATTAGGGGTAAAAATTAAAGTGAACAAAATTACATAGTTTGCTTATACAACGTGTAACAAAAAGGGTATATACATACCAAGGGCATGGCATCTTTAGATGATATCAAACGATATCGGAAGGGTTTCAACTCAAAATAAAATACTCAAAAAAATGGTACCAAATTTTCAGTTTCGTGTGATTCTTAAAATAAAATCATAACAAACGTGGCAGCACACTACATACGTTAATAACTACTCGTTACCCGTTACGTTACTTACCAAAATCCGATAAATGTCTTCAATATCTCTGTGCGACTAGTATGATAGTAGCCTATCACAGGTGGTGTTTTTCCTCATAACTTCCTAACATATAGAGATAGGATTAAAAAAACATTCCAATATCGTTTGATATCATGTAAAGATGCCATGCCTTTGTTATGTATATACCCTTCATGTTACAAGTTGTATACCTTTTCCCAACTATATTAGCGTCAGCATCCAGTCTAACCGAATGCAGCTGGTCAGTACTTTTCACAAGTAAAATTGAAACTTTTACAAAAAAAAAAAAAAAAAAAAATATAAAACAACCAACTTCCAAAAAACACTATCATCATCATCATTATCATTCTCCTGCCCTTATCCCAATTTATTTGGGGTCGGCGCAACATGTCTTTTTCTTCCATACATCCCTATCAGAAGCCATCTCGGCAGTCACCTTCTTAGCCATATCATCCTTCACACATTCCATCCATCGTTTCTTTGGTCTTCCCCTACTCTTATAGCCATCAACATTCATAATTAAAACTCTCCTCACGACATTCTCCTCATTTCTCCGTAATAGATGCCCGTACCATGACAACCGATTTCCACACAACTTTTCAGCTACCGGTGCCACTTTCAGACTTCCTCTTATGTACTCATTTCTTATTCTATCCATTCGTGTAACACCACACATCCCTCTTAGCATTCTCATCTCGGCTGCATGCAATTGCCTTTCATTCATCCCTTTCGTAGCCCAACATTCTGATCCATACAAGACAGCAGGTCGGATCATGGTTTTATATATTTTCCCCTTAAGTTTAAGGGGAATGCGGGAGTCGCAGATTGTTCCCGTGACCTGCCGCCATTTCATCCACCCAGTGTTAATTCTGTGCTTAACCGCCCGATCTATTTCGCCATCGCTTTGCACGAGTGAACTGAGATACCGAAAGTCGGAGCAGATTGGGAGAAGTGCGCCATCAAGCGCTATGGCTCCAGAAGTGGAGAGACCGCCGAAACCGCAGAACATATATTCGGTTTTGGTTCTGCTGATTTTCAAGCCAACATTCTCCAGCTTCTGTTGCCATTTCTCCAATCTGCTCTGGATCTCAGGTCCATCTTCACCGACGAGAACAATGTCATCGGCGAACAGCATGCACCAGGGTGCCTCCTCCTGGATGTCCGACGTAAGAGCGTCCATAATCAACAGGAAGAGGTACGGACTTAAAGCCGATCCCTGGTGCAAGCCTACCGCCACACTGAACTCGTCGGTATTGCCAGCAGCCGACCGGACGTAGGTACGAGATTGACTGTACATAGCACGAATTAACTCTACATACTTCCCAGGCAAAACTTTCTCTTTCAGGGCCCACCACAGCACATCACGAGGTACCCTATCATACGCTTTCTCCAGATCAATGAACACCATGTGCAAGTTCTTGTGTGCACGTCTGTACTTCTCGCACATTTGGCGGAGTGCAAAAGTGGCATCCATTGTTCCTCGACCTGGCATAAACCCAAACTGGTTTGGGGTAATCTCACTCTCCTCTCGCAATCTTTTCTCAATCACTTTCTCCCATACCTTCATACTATGTGACATGAGCTTTATCCCTCGATAGTTGTTACAGTCCTGTACATCACCTTTATTCTTAAAGATGGGCACTAGTGAACTATTGCACCATTCTTGTGGGATCCCTCCTTCATGCAACAACTTATTGAAGAATATAGTCAGCCACATACATCCATCTCCTTTTAAACACTTCCATACTTCTACTGGTATATCATCTGGGCCCATAGCTTTTCCATTTTTCATACCTTGAACTGCTATTCTTACTTCATCCATGCTAATTTCTCTTACCAAACCCATATTCTCTTGTACCTCTTTGAGCACGCCACTCCATTTATTCTCTTCGTTCATTAGTTTTTCAAAATAAACCTTCCATCGCTCTTTTATATCGTCATCCTTGGACAGAACCTTACCAGCATCGTCTTTCATACATTTGATATTACTTATATCTCTCGTTCTCCTTTCTCTTGCTTTTATAATCCGGTAGAACTCCTTCTGGCCTCTAGGGCTGTCCAGTGAGTCATACAACTTCTCCTGCGCCTTAGCCCTCGAAACTGCTACCGCCTTTTTTGCCTTTCTCTTCCATTCATTATAAATCTTCTTCTTGTCTTCTTTTAAACTATCATTCCCGTTTTCTACACCTTGCCATTCTTTAAAAGCTATTTTCTTTTCTTTGAATATTTTTGCACATCTTCATTCCACCACCATGTATAATTTTCTATCACACCTTTCCCTTTGGATTCTCCAAACACATCTTTAGCTACTCTCCTTATATAGTCCGCCATCTCTTTCCAACATTCATTCACAGATTCTCCTTCCATATCCCCCATTTCAATCATCTTATCTACCACTTGGCTCTTAAACAGACTAGCATATTCCTCTTTTTCTATCATACGCCATCTAGTTTTGGGCGATTGTTCTTTCTGGATGAGACACTGACTTTTACCTCCATTATCCATATTTTATATATTCCATATTAAGCTATAAAAATATTAGAAAACCAGGTAATGTCAAATGTGTATATGGTTGGAATAAACATGTAAAGGAAGTGCACAAACAGGCTAGATTAGACTATCAATGGTATTTGTGTGCAGGGAAACCTGAAAGTGGACCTATATTTGAGCAAATGTGTATGAGTCGCAGGATTTTTAAATCGCGACTCAGATATTGTCAAAATAATCAGGAGCAAATAAGAATGGATATCCTTGCCACACAGCACTCTGATAAAAGTTTTCAGAAGTTTTGGAAGGGTACCAAACAACTAAATGGTAATGTGAAGCTACCTGTCAGCATTGAGGGTAGTGATGACCCCAAGGAAATTGCTAACTCATTTAAGCAGCATTTTCAGGTGAGTTCCTTATTGCCGTGGGTGCTGGAATCTGAACCCCAGGCGGTCACTCACCCCATAGGTTTTTCAAGTAAAGAGGTTTCCAGTGTTATAGAAAGTATGAAACGAGGGAAATCGCCTGGGCATGATGGACTCAGTATTGAGCACCTACGGCATGCGGGCGTTCATTTATGCAGAGTACTGGCTATGTTTTTTACGCTCTGTATCCGGCACTCCTACCTACCGCCTGACCTGATGAGAACTATTGTGGTCCCTATAGTCAAAAATAAAACAGCCGACACCTCAAGTAGAAATAACTATAGACCAATATCTTTGGCAACCATAATAGCAAAGGTACTTGATGGATTGTTGGATAAACAACTTGCTAAATATATTTCGCTAGGGGACACGCAGTTTGGTTTTAGGGAAGGATTGTCTACAGAGGGTGCAATACTATGTCTAAAGGAAACTGTTAACTATTATGTAAAGCGCAAGACACCTGTGTATGCCTGTTTCTTGGATTTGTCCAGGGCTTTTGATCGTGTGTCTTATAATAAGCTTTGGGCAAAGCTAAGAAACTTAGGTGTGCCGGGTGATCTAATTGATATGTTGAGTTTCTGGTACAACAGCCAACGAAATGCTGTAAAGTGGGGTAATGTATATTCTGATGAATACTCTTTAGAGTGCGGTGTTAGGCAGGGGGGTCTGACTTCTCCTCGATTGTTTAATATATATATATAAACCAGTTAGTTGAGGAGCTTAGCAGTACACATGTCGGCTGCCACATTGATAATATTTGTGTGAATAATCTTAGTTATGCAGACGATATGGTGCTGCTGAGCCCCTCAATTGGTGGTCTTAGAAAGCTGTTAAGATTATGTGAAACCTATGCACTTGAGCACGGCCTGGAGTATAATGTGAGTAAGAGTGAGTACATGCTATTTAAATGCAAAAGTAACTCCTTTAACGTCGAACCATCCTCTTTCACACCACTTTTGCTCAATGGAATGCCTCTAGGTCGAGTTACAAGATTTAAATATTTAGGACACGTGATGACAGAAAATGCTAGTGACGAGGAGGATATTGAGAGGGAGCGCAGGGCGCTGTCGGTTCGTGGTAATATGCTGGCGCATAGGTTCGCTAGGTGTACGGCGCCTGTCAAAATTACGCTGTTCAAAGCGTATTGTCAGGCGTTTTACACCTGTGGCTTGTGGGCCAGCTTTACACAGAGGGCCTATAGCGCCTTGCGTGTCCTTTATAACAACATTTTCAGGTCACTGTTCCGCCTCCCTCGATATTGTAGTGCATCTGGCATGTTTGCCGACGCGAGCGTTGACGGCTTTCACGCGTTGATGAGGAAGAAAGTGGCGTCAGTTGTAAGGCGGGTTCGGGGGAGTCGGAACGGTGCCCTTAAATGGATAGGAGAGAGAACTGACACTGTTCTTCTGAAGAGGTTCACTGAACTTCATATTCGGGGGTTTGATAAGCCCTTTTTGTAGTGTCTAGTGATGTGCACATTTTATTAATTATTATTTTTATTATTTATTATTAGTTATTATTTTTTATTATGGACTTTTGTTTTGTCTGAAAATAAACGATTATTATATTATTATTATTATCAATAGTCTATGTTGTGAGACTGAGTCTTCACCTGGTAGCACTTTACAGTTTTTGACACTTTTAAGGCTGTTTCGTCTTACTAAAAAGTAATCGATTTGTGTCGCGTGGCGGCCGCTTTTATAGCTTATGAGATGCTCATTTTGTTTTCTGAACCACGTATTTGTTATTGCCAGGTTAAAGGCCGTAATAGCTTGCAGTAGTGTCTCACCATCGGTGTTACGGTCTCCGTATCCCCAACCGCCATGCACTCTTTCATACCCATCCTTCTGCTTTCCCACATGCCCGTTAAAGTCACCCCCTACATACACTTCTTCACTATCGTGCACATCCATCATCACACAATCGAAGTCCTTCCAGAACTTCTCTTTTATACTTTCCTCACACCCTGACTGGGGTGCGTACACACTAACTATATTAACAACCATACTCTCCACAATCACTTTAACAGCTATCACTCTATCACTCACTCTTTTAACATCCACTACACATTCTTTCAAATAACTATCTAAAACTATACCCACACCATTTCGCTTACCATCGCTTCCACAGTAATAGAACTTATATCCTTCTCCTACCTCTCTTCCCTTCCTCTTCCAGTCATCGTACCTACATTCCAGCTCGCACATCTCAATTTTACTTGCCTCACATTCCGAGCTTGCCTCTTACGTCGCACCCACCCGTTCTGTTGCGACAACCCTTGTCCATTTCCCACAGAGGCCGGGTGCTGCCCCTGCGCGTCGCCTGTGGGGTACGCCCTAGCCCTATCGCGCATCCTATTGTTCCTTTTCATGTTGCTTTGGGTTTCGGCAAAGTTTTACAGTCGGCCGCCAGCCTGACACCAACCCTCCTTGGGAATACTCTTGTTGGTGGTTTACCCGCCACCGCGCGGAAGTTAAATGGACATCCCGCCATTTGTCGGTCGTCAGAGCCTCGTTAGTGAGCAGCAGGGTGCACCGCGTGCAGGTGAGGTTGACGTTTGGGGAGTCTGGTTGTTGTGCGCTCCCCCTTACACCCCAAAAAAAAAAAACACTATAAAGTGAAAAATAAGTAATTTCCGAAGTTGGTATCAAAAACGAATATACAAAAACCAAAGACACCGACTTCCGAAATTAGTTATTTTCTACTTTATAGTGTTTTTTGGAGGCGGTTCTTTTTTTGTATAAAAATTGATGATTACACTAAGAATTACTCTTGTATTGTGGGTACCTTTACATAATATTTAATTTGGGCGAAGGTGTATACTAGCTTAATTTTACACGTTATATTAACAATAATAATTAGGTATTTAATCAGTTCGTCTATGTACATGCGTGCGTGCGTGCGTGTGTGTACGCGCATGTGTGTGGTTACGTGCTTAAAATGTTTGGCAAGAACATTAGATGAATTAGCAAAACTTACTGTCTCTAGCTTTGGTTCCGTCCTTCCAATAGAAACCAGAGGTTGGACTCAATACAACGTTTCTGTAAAAGAAGAAAATAATGATATGAATGACTCAAGGCACGAACAAAGTCATATACAGAGTGGTGCTGACAATACGACAATAAATTAAACATCGTGTACCTCAAGACATTCTCAGTCTACCTATAAAAAATCATATAAATATGTCCATTAGTTTAGTCACAGGACATTATTTTTCATTTTTCACATTTTCTACATAATGTACATGTTGATAAAGAAGCGCTTACAGGTTAATGACCGCCGCATCCTGCGGTACCAAACTTTAATAACAATGGCGCGAAAAAAACAATCCGATTAAGGTCGTGCTGTCGCCGATCGGTCAGTGAACCAATATTTTTAAAGGATGTTCTATTCCGTTTGCAATTTTATGCGATTTAGTTTCTTTTTTAATTGTATTTTTTTTATTTTTGATGTTAGGTTTTCTTCTATGGTTTAGGCTTATTCATATTGTTACGGGCTAGGGGTACTAAAACGCCGGTTAAGGGTTACGAAGTTTATTGGCAACGAAGGTACAGTTGGTTGTAGGCAATAACAAGTAGAATGTCGCTGACGTTGCACCGAAGTCTTCTCTTACGTCCACGAAGTCCTTGTCGTAAACACACAATAACGCTATCAGATGTTACTTCACGAAGTACTCAAAGTTTTCGTTACAGTTGTCGCAGTAGGTATTCTCAAAGATCGCTTCTTAACTGTCGCTGTTTTCGTATCGATAGTCGAATGCAGACTGACTCTGCGCCGGCGTCGCGGCGCTATATATAGGCCAGCTGATCGAACATTCCAGAATCCTCTAGGCGTAATAATAATACTACATAACTTCGAGGTCACCGGCCAAGTAAGTACCTACGGTAATTACCGGAAACGGGTTTCTGAAAATTTCGATGGCGACACTTTGTTGACAAAACTGTTGAGACCTGTACCATTCGATAGGCCATCCTAAGTCTAGTAATGCGTTTTTATATTGTGCCTAGAAAATTTCTAGATCTGCGGAAATAGGGCTTAAAAGTGACACACTGCATGTCACGCGATATTGAACCTTATGCCATCGACATAAGGTCCATTCGTAACAATATGAACCAGCATTGTTCGTGTTTTCATTTAATATCGAATTGTCAGCACCACTTTGTATATTCGAAAAACATATGTGCTCAACAACGTAAGTAAGGCTATGAATGTTGTTGAACTGTCAAAATGAAACTCATTGCTACTGGTAGTGTGTTACGTACTTGCTCTGCTGTTATATGTAAGTAAGTGTGAAACTGGAATCCTTCTCTATAAGAGAGGAGACCTGTGGCTTAGCGGTACAAAGGAGGCGCGGTTTCGATCCCCGCGCAGTGCAAATATTTGTATGCAAGAATATGAATATTTGCACTGACCTGGTCGTGACTCGGAAAGCACGTTAAGCCGTTGGTCCCGGTTGCCATACGAACATCTAGTGGTAGTCGTTACGGGTTGGAACCCTCAAAAGTCCAACAATTGGTCAAACTGCAAAGCTTAGATATCGCCTTCGGGTTGTGGAGGTCATACGGCAGTCGCTTCACGGAAAATATCGAAGTTTAGCCAAAATCAGCAGTTAGACTGGTAAAGCGGACCCCAGACTCCATAGCTGAAAAGCTACGTATGCGACTGGGATTAACCCTGAGATGATGATGATGAGAGGAGACCTGTGCCCAGCAGTGGGATGATAAAAGGTTGATGATGATAATGATGAAGTGTGAAACTATAGCTACCTGGTGCTGTTGACTAGTTCACAGTCAGTGCAACAAACGATGGTGACGTCACCCTGCTTGGAACAAACCTGAAAAAAACATAGCGGTCGTGGTACTGATCCGTTAAACGAGTTTATATAATTAGGTTGTATCCTAAAAAAATAATTAAATGTCCATCAGATAGATTTATAAAAAATATTTTAAACGTTTTTTTTTTATTTCAATCGAATACTTAGCATTGTACAGTATGTTAACTAACAGAGGGCGTTCCCGTTAACCCGAAATAGTATAGCATACATACATGCTAAAAAAAATATTTCCATTCGAAAACAAAATGTTTTAAATTTTTTTCCAATAAGAAAATATTCAATAAAATTTTTAAATTGACATGTAAAAGAAACACACTGTACACGCGAACATGAAAGACGGCAACGTCGCAATTTATTTAAACATGACGACTACTATTTTGATTTAAAACAGGAGGTTTCAAATTTATTTCCAATTAGAATTTTTTTATTCGGATTTTTTTATGCTTATTTTTCTACTAGCTTTCCGCCCGCGGCTTCGCCCGCGTGGAGTTCGGTTATATCGCGCGTTTTTTTATTTCCCTCGGGAACATCAATTTTTTCCGGGATAAAAGGTAGCCTATGTTCTTTCTCAGGGTCTAAAGATTGTCTGTGCCAAATTTCATCAAAATCGGTTGAGAGGTTTAAGCAGGAAAGCGTAACAGACAGACAGACAGACAGACAGACAGACAGACAGACAGAGTTACTTTCGCATTTATAATATTAGTATGGATGCTGATATTTTTATTTTAATCTATTAATGATATATATTAACGAGTTTAAGGGAACGCCCTCTGTTATTTAACATACTGTATATTGATTTGAAACAAAGAGATTTAAGATATAATTTTAATGTCTTTGATTTGAAATGTCGCATGACGTCAGGCCGTGGTACAAAAAATACCACGGCCTGACGTAATTAGCCTCCATTCCGTACCTTTAATACGCTATATCTCAGTAGTTTTTGGTAATTTCTACAAAATAAAAAATACGGGTCTTAATTCTTTTTATTATCTATAAGACGGACTAATTATTTTTTTGATTTTCATACCATGGATACATCCCTGTTGTCTTTTTACAATGCATAAATATATGGGCTGTCACGCCCTTTATACCTGGGGCTTTTATTTAGGTAATAAGTTTTTACAAATTTACATGTCCATTTTAATGATATTTTGTTTTTTGTTGCTGGTATTTTGGCGTGGCTATCTGACATATGGTAAATAATTACATTGTTATTGTATTTTCTTGTGTTCATCACTATACATAGTATTGTATAAAGTCATGTTTTTTTTAAATGACCAGAGAGCTGTGCTGCTGGGCAGTTTGTTGCGCTATTTCTTCTTGCAAGAAAGAGTAGGAGAGACTGTGGTGGCACTAGGAAGTGGCGTGGAGATTATGGCAAACTGCCCCAATGCCTTGGGGGAGTCCTTTGTCCAGAAGTGGACCTCAATAGGCTAAAGAAGAAGAAGGGATCGGCCCCACGACATGCAGCGTAGCAGCTATTGCTTAGCCACTGTGTGAACCGAGTCCTTAAATTATATTATACTAGCGGCCGCCAGCGACTTCTTTCACGTGGAGTTAGTTATACTCCGCTCCTTCGCCTTCCCGGATTAATGGGCTGTCTAACGCAAAAAAAAAATTTCAAATGGGACCAGTAGTTCCCGAGATTAGCGCGCACAAACAAACAAACATACAAACAAACTCTCCAGCTTTATATATTAGTATAGATGTAAAGAAAACCTTGTCCGACCCATAAGGATAATAAAAGTTAGGTAAACACTTGACCAAATATAATATAAAATTTTACGTAATCATCATAGTAACAATAATAATGAATTTTGAAATAATCATTTTTTCCCGTGAATTAATTCCGACTTCCCTGAAATTTGGTAATTTTTATAAAAGTGACAACACCGGTGTTATTATGAGCGAATAGCGATGCGACCACGTGCCGCGCGCCCTGCCCCCCGCCCCCGAGGAAGGGTTGCTTACCGCACTTGTATTAAGTTACCTCTTTTTGTGAAATGATAATAATTTTTTTAGGGGGATTTTTTTTTAAAGTTTAGCCCGACTTTTTGGTCATTTGTAGAATCAGTTATTGATACCTAACAATACCTTCATCGGACAGGGTTTTCTTTACACATTGTATACTCGTATTAGTAAGTATAGAAGTAAAGTTCTTAAGTCACTTACAAGATGTTTGTCGCCCCGAGTGTCCAGAGTAGTCAAACATTGAGTCTCTTTCACACATTTACCTTTAACTCCATCCCACTCGCACTCTGCTCCTGAAATAAGTAAATAAAGTTCATATCAACTTGACAGCCTCCGTGGCGTAACGGTAGCAAAGGCAGCCGCTGCGAAAGGAGGCGCGTGTTCGATCTCCGCGCTGTGCAAATATTTGTATGCATGAATATTAGTATTTGCACTGGTCTGGTCGTGCCTCGGAAAGCACGTTAAGCCGTTGGTCCCGGTTGCCATACGAACTAATGGCAGTCGTTACGGGTTGTTGGAGCCCTCAAAAGTTCAGCAATTGATCTAACTGCAATACTTCGATATCGCCTTCGGGTTGTGAAGGTCAGACGGTAGACGCTTCACGGAAAATATCGAAGTTTACCTAAACTCAGCAGTTGGGCTGGTAAAGCGGACCCCAGATTCCAAAGCTGAAAAAAACAGCCTCGGATGCGACTGGGATTAACGCTGAGATGATGATGATGTAAGTTCATATCAGCTCGCTTTTATTCCGATGGGCAAATACCAAATGACCTCTTCCACTTGTGTATGGGAAATCATGAGATAAACTCTCCCGCTCTGGGCGGAGCGGAAGGGCGTGTCAGACTATTACTGACATAAATTCACGCGTGTTCCTTCACTTGCCTGTGCGCCAGGGTCACACAGAGGGGCGGTCTTATCGCTAAGACCGGACGGACGTTCTTTCAAATCATAAAATTGTGTTAAAATATTGATTACATCATCCATATTTACATGACCGGTAGGTAGTTATAACCTCGTAAATATGTTGCTAAGTTTAAATACACGTCTTTATACTAGAAATATTGCTAACGAGTTATTTTTTATTAACATTACACTAGCTTGCATTAACAAGCAATAGGCTGGACCGCAATCCCGCCTGATGGTAAGTAGTGATGCAATCGTTGATGGTAAAACGCGCTAGTTTAATAAGCCTATTCACTCAAAAAGACTGATTGAATAGGAAGGAAGACGGCAGTTGAGCGAGGTGATGCAAAGTTAAACTTGGTCTGGAAACCCTCCACGACCAAACTCCCGACACAACAACATTTAGCGTATCGTAGCCAGCACACACCGCAACACAACTCAGACCCGTTCTCCGTACGGCTTCACCAGACATGAATCGCTTGGCGGCAAGACTTAGTCTGGTGGGTGGTAACTTCTGCCCGCAGCCGATATTATGGCCTACCACAGAAATTAAATAAATAAATAACATTTCTTCTAGCTAATTGTGATGTTTCTAGGTTAACGGCTACCCAATTTATTTATTTATTTATTCCTTCGCACACCTGACATGTGCAGAGGCGGACTTAATGCCTTAGGCATTCTCTACCAGTCAACCCCAGGTGGTGAAGAGATAAGATGGTAGGTGCTTTAGCTTGAAAGAAAATAGTAAAGGAAAAAAAAAAAGCCAATTATATGGTACTAGCGGTCACCAGCGACTTCGTTCGCGTGGAGTTAGTTATGCTTCTCTCCTATTGGTCGCAGCGTGATGTTATATAGTCTAAAGGCTTCCTGGATTAATGGGCTATCCAACGCAATAAGAATTTTTCAAATCGGACATGTAGTTCCTAAGATTAGCGGGTTCAAACAAACAAACAAACTCTTCTGCTTTATAGATTAGTATAGAATAATTGTTTTGGGAATGTGGCATAAACAGAATATAAATGCTCGTATATTCGTATCGTGCGTTCTTAAAAGTTTATATATCCACTGATTAAAAGGTTGACAGATCTGAATATTTGTGTATTGACCTTCAATTTGATAACACTAAGCGTTTCTGAGAAAAAGTGTCTTGATAGAGGAGAACGAAGTGACCATGAAAGGGTTCCTTGTTTTCCTATTGGTTTACTTAACCCTAAAAATTAATATGAATGAATATAATACCTTCTTCCTTGTTGAGATCACATAGTACTCCACACAAGCTGAGACACAGATACAATGCAATATATTTATACATTTTTATGAGACACGCGCCCCCGAAGAACGCTGAGCTCCAACTGAAGATAATGGCATTGTAAGTCGTGATATAAGAATTTAAAATTGTTGTCTATTATCTCATCTTAATGTTACCGTTAAAGTTATTAAAACTTAAACATATTTTTAAAGTGACATTCGCCCCGATTCACTTGTTTCCATTGATATAATATTAAACTAAGGTAGATACGTCACTAGCGCAGTGAAAATGAAGCGTACAAAAGAAGGTAAGTCCAGTAAGTCCAGTAAGTCGCTTTAGTTTTCGTCGATTCTATTTAAGCGCAAACGACAAACACTAGCCATCTTTTTTTTCTCTTTGCTTTAGATTGCACCCCATCTTACTCACACTGTGCCAACGTGTGAAATGTACGCAGAATAAAAAAATTGCAATGTGTGCTGCTGCTCCGATCGGCACATTTATTTTGGTTAATTTGTTAGAGCATATCATATCTGTTTAATATTATATCAATGCTTGTTTCTTTACTAATATTATAAATGGGAAAGTGAGTTTGGGTGTTTGTTTGTTCCGCTTTCACGCCGTAACTACTGAACCAATTGCTTTGAAATTTTTCAGACGTAAAGTTAGAAGTCCGAAGCGAGATGATGATTATCACCTCGCTCAACTGCCGTCTTCATGCAATCAATTTTTTTTAACATTGGTAATCCCAACAACACGACCAGCGATGTTGCGCCAGAGGGAGATTGATCTGGAGACCCTCTACGACCAAACTCCCGACACAACAACATTTGGCGCATCGTACCCGGCACACATCGCAACACAACTGCTCAGACCCGTCCTCCGTACATATAAATATTTATTTTATTTTATGTTCTTTTGAGAATGATAAATAGAAAGGCAAAAACACTCACTAAACTAAAACTGAATTTATATAAGGGGTGTATCTGACATCGACGCACAAGCGAGTACTATGGATCCAGTACATGATTCTGAGCCCCCCAGTGGTGGAAATTTCCGTCGGCTTTTTCATGAATTAAAAAAAAGAATATGTAGTTTTTTTTCACTTCAGACCGTTCACAATTGCTATACTTTTATAACCCAATAATATTTTAAAGTAATAATTAAATAATTCGCTACTTACATAAAAAAGCGCAATGAAAACAAAACCCGAAAAACTATCTTATCAGCTGATTTAATAGAGTTCACATCAGGGATCAACGTCATACCTACAAACCCGCACGGCGGCACGCTTGCAACGTTCAAAAGCCAAGCCGACACTTTTTTTTAAACAGTGTATATTCTGTAACCGTTCATTAACGACATAAATTACTATCATAATTTTATTAGTGGCATGCGGTCTAGCCTTTTCGCGAAGTTTGCGTTACGATGTCAGATACACGCTGTATGTACTTGCTTTCCGCCCGCGTGGAGTTCGGTTATATCGCGCTTTAGATTTCCTTCGGGAATATCAAATTTTTCCGCGATAAAAAGTACCCTATTATTTAATCCGGACTTCTAACTTTACGGTTCAGTAGTTACGGCGTGAAAGCGGAAAGCTTCACTCAATTTTTGTTTTTGGTCATTTGGCTCTTAATAAACTAGCGCGCTTTACCATCGACGATTACATCACTGCTTACCATCAGGCGGGAGTGCGGTCAAGCACTTGTAGTTTATAATTACATAAAAAAAAAGTCAAGCAAATTATTTGCTTACATTCTAGCGAGACACATCTGCCATCGTAACTGTCTGAATTGAATTAATGTGCTATTTTCCTTGTCAAACTAGTTTTAATATTGAATACAAGATAGTGAGACAACATGTCTTTAAATCGACGCATACCATCAAACACAAAGTGGAATAATATACAATATGTAAAGAAAACCCTGTCCGACCCATAAGGATAATAAAGGTTAGGTAAACACATGACCAAATATAATATAAAATTTTACGTAATCATCTTAATTACAATACTAATGAATTTTACAATAATCTTTTTTTCCCGCGAATTAATTCCAACTTTCACGAAATTTGGTAATTTTTAAAAAAGTGACAACACCATTTTGACGGCACGCTTAAGCTATCCGACCACGCGTCGCATGCCCTGCCCCCCGTCGCCCGCGGAAGGGTGTCCTACCGCACATGTATTAAGTTACATTTTTTGCAAAATAATATTTATTTTTTTAGGGGGATTTTTTTTAAACTTTAGTCGGGCTTTGTCGGCATTAGTAGAATCAGTTATTCTAATCGATTCCTAACAATACCTTCACAGATCGGACAGGGTTTTATTTAAATATTGTATACACATACATAATCATAGTATGTGTATATAATATTCCAGTATACAATGTATACTATGATTATGTGAGACACGGACATACGTACGTACGCGATATACATAATGAGAGGACCCCTGTGCCCAGCAGTGGGACGATAAAATTTTGATGATGAATAAAAACTTTATTGTTCAGAAAAAACATTATAATATTTAAGTAAGTAGTACAAGCCTCCACACTAGGATTTCCTATACTATTGAATTTATTCATTAGTTTTATGTCTTTATTCTTACAACTAGGTACCTTTACAGGTTTAGGACATAATCAAATAGTATAATAAAGCCACGGCAGAAACATTAATGATGTCATCAATTACGAAATTTATTAAGAGGGGACTCTAGTGCCGAGGAATTTATTAAGAGGGGACTCTAGTGCCGAGGAATTTATTAAGAGGAGACTCTAGTGCCGAGGAATTTATTAAGAGAAGACTCTAGTGCCGAGGAATTTATTAAGAGGAGACTCTAGTGCCGAGGAATTTATTAAGAGGAGACTCTAGTGCCGAAGAATTTATTAAGAGGAGACTCTAGTGCCGAGGAATTTATTAAGAGGAGACTCTAGTGCCGAGGAATTTATTAAGAGGAGACTCTAGTGCCGAGGAATTTATTAAGAAGGGACTCTAGTGCTGAGGAATTTATTAAGAGGAGACTCTAGTGCCGAGGAATTTATTAAGAGGAGACTCTAGTGCCGAGGAATTTATTAAGAGGGGACTCTAGTGCCGAGGAATTTATTAAGAGGGGACTCTAGTGCCGAGGAATTTATTAAGAGGGGACTCTAGTGCCGAGGTATTTCTCTAAAAATAGGTCTATTTGTAAAAACTATTGCCGTCGCGCCACTTCCAATCTCTCTCCGCAAAGTACGAAAAGGACAGTTACAGCTCAAGCTGATTTTACTTACAAAAATGTTGAACAAAAGACTATTACTACTATTCTGCTGTTTTCTTTTTCAAAACACGACAGATCTCAATTATTTTTATATCAAAATTTAGAGGAAAAGTGTACTTATGCTTCTATTATTTCCTTTTTTGACAAAAACTTATCACATTTGTGTAATATTCGTCTGAACATCGCGGTAAAAATGGGTTACTTTTCTTAATATTTAAATATTTTTTATTAATTAAGTGAGTTTTGGATAAATCAAAGTATAGGGGCACGTATAATCAATGTGAAATTGTAGAATTTTTTTTAATTTTTTTTATTTATTAGTTAAGCACTCGTTTATAATTATTAAAAAAAAATGTATCTGCTCAACAACGTGAATCATCATCATCATCTCTGCGTTAATCCCAGTCGCATCCGAAGCTTTTTCAGCTTTGCAGTCTGGGGTCCGCTTTACCAGTCTAACTGCTGATTTCGGCTAAACTTCGTTATTTTCCGTGAAGCGACTGCCGTCTGACCTCCACAACCCGAAGGCGATATCGAAGCATTGCAGCTAGACCAATTGTTGGACTTTTGAGGGCTCCAACAACCCATAACGACTGCCATTAGATGTTCGTATGGCAACCGGGACCAACGGTTTAAAGTGCTTTCCGAGGCACGACCTCTCGATGCTCAACAACGTGAATAATGAATGGTGCTGAACTGTCAAAAAGAAATCCTGTGCTACTGACAGTGTGCTACACAATTACCCTATTTTTTGGTGGGATGGGATATCATAAAACGACTTCTCCCGCTCTGTGCGGAGCGGAAGGGCGTGTCAGACTTTTACTGACTAAAACCCACCCGTGTTTCTTCACTTGCCTGTGGGACGGCCAGGGCCACGGTTTCTTGTTTAACCAACCCGCAACCCTGACCCAGGAGGCATCGGTCTTCGTGGACCCCGTCACAATGTGCTGACATCTGTTTGAGGCGCGCGTGAAACACGACGCGCCGTCGACTCGGGCCTGGTTCTTACCGAGCGGCGAGCTGCCCACTGCTCACCGCCCGCAGGCCCGCGCCTACGGTGGCTGGGAGTTTGGTGTCATCTCCCGACCAGGGCGTCTCCTGCGGCGGCTAGGGGCGTGAGGGCGCTGGGATTCCCGTTGGCTCACGCGCTCTGTCTCCTCCTTTGCCAGCATTACTGCTTCGCAGAAGGAGGTGACGGCCTGCCATGCACTCTCGCTCCGAACCATGGCCTGGACCAGGGTCGGACGCAAGAGATCGCCGCCGATCGCCGCTACGAGGACAGGGCGGTGCTCTACCCAAGCCGGGCAGACCTCCACCGTATGCTCCACCGTACACAATTACCCTACTGTACTGTTCGATGGTTCACCATAGGCCTACACATTTTAGTTCATACCTCTACAATGCCTAGGTCTCAAGTAAAAGGGCTTAAAAGTTACTTAAGACATGTCACGCAATATCCTCAGGGTTCAGTTGTCGGTCCTTATTTATGGAATTTGGGTTTTGATGATTTTCTCGCGATCCCGCTTCCTTGCGGCTGTTCACTTACTGGTTACGCGGACGATGGCCTACTGCTCATTCAGTCAAGTACCCGAGCCGGACTTGAGAACTTGGCCCATACTTGCCTAAATCTAATATCTCAGTGGGGTGATCGTAACCGCCTAGCGTTTGCGCCGCATAAAACCTATCAACTTCTACTAAAAGGTAATCTTAAATCATTGCCTACTATTAAATTTAATAACGTTCCCGTTAAAAAACAGCAATCCGTATGCTACCTTGGTATGGTCTTAGAAAGGAATTTTTCATTTATCGAACATATAAAAATAGTTGGCGAAAAAGCTAAAAGGAACTTTTATGCCCTAACTAGAATATCCAAAGCAACTTGGGGTCTATCATTCCTAACTTTAAAAACTATATATGGAGCTACCTACTTAGGATGTATGTGCTACGGTGCACCTGTTTGGGCCGATAGGGCCAGCATAGGGGCGGCGCGACGTAAACTGCTTCAAAGCCAACGTTTGGCATTGATATTTTTATGCAAGGCGTATAGAACAGCCAGTACTGAAGCCTTACCCGGTCTGGCAGGTGTACTTCCAGTCGATCTTGAAGTACAGCGACGTGCTTTAATGTACTACTCCGCGAGGGGGGAGGCCATGGACACTAACTTTGTTACACAACGCGACCTCAATAGAATTTCTAGATTATTTAAACCTCAGACTGACGTCTGGGAGGACCTCTTATCCGAATGGCAAAGTAGGTGGGATAATTCCATCAAGGGCCGGCACCTCCATCTGTTCTTTCCATCCGTTGGCGATCGGCTGGCTAAGACATGGCTGAAGGTTGACCACTGCGTTGCCCAATTTCTCACTGGTCATGGCAACTTTAAAAGTAAACTGTATTCTTTTAAACTTGTTCCTTCGCCTTTGTGTCAGTGTTCTACATCGAACTGTGAATTTGAACAGTCCGCACATCACATCTTGTGGGAGTGTATTCTTTGGCAGAATGAACGCAATATTATGTTGGATAGTGTACAAGTTACATCCGGAGTTGTTTATTATACGGACCTTGTTGAAACTAGAACTAATTTCCGTGCGTTCAGGCGCTTTTGCCATACCTATTATTGGAATCAATTGTAACAGCAAATACCTACTTAGGACCCATTAACTTGATCAAATGTTATTCCGTGGTGCTTGGCAATCTGGGCTTCTCCCAGTTGCAATAATGTCCCTTTGTGCCGATTGGCCTAGTTCTGTTCTGTCTCCTGCTTATTATGGAGGGAAGTGGAAAAAATATCTTTTTCTTACTCCTCCGCTATTCTTTTCTGATTAATTTCGTTGCGGGACCCAAGACAGTTGAAACATTTCTCCGGGACTCGTCGAGCTTCATTGCTCGGCGTTTTTCTGGCGGTCTCCACTGTTGATTCTGGCTTTCAGGAGTTGCAGTGGGTTGGGAACAGTGTGGCGGGTTTTGTCCCAAAAAAAAAAATGTCACGCAATATTGAATCTTATGCCATTGACATAAGGTGCATTCGTAATATTGCAGGCTGTCATTTGTAAATCTTTGAAAATCTTCTCAGTAACAAGATACTGTTTGTATCCATCACAAACGTGCCATAGGTTATCACTTATCAGAAGCTACCTACTAAATACGTGTTTACCATTTATGCAATATTATCGTCTCAATAATAATTATTGAATAATAGTTTCTTACAGATATTAAACAAGTGTGTTTATTGCTAATTAACTTATGTTATTTTGACTAGCGTTTTATTTTTTTTAATAATTATAAATTAGCGCTTGACTGCAATCCCGCCTCATGGGAAGTAGTGATGCAATCTTAACTAGTAAAGCGCGCTAGTTTATTAAGCCCATTCACTTAAAAAACTAAGGAATAGGAAGGATGACGGCAGTTGAGCCAGGTGATGCAATGTTAAACTCAAGACCAACACGACCAAACAAAGCTGCGCTAGAGGGAGATTGATCTGGAGACTCTCCACGACCAAACTCCCGACATAACAACATTTGGCGCATCGTACCCGCCACACATCGCAACACAACTGCTCAGACCCGTCCTCCGTACGGATTCACCAGACATCATGCCGGAACACGACGAATCGCTTGGCGGCAAGACTTGGTCTAGTGGGTGGTAACTTCTGCCGGCAGCCAATGTTATGGTCTACCACCGAGGAAATGTTATAATTTATCTTTATACCTAACTAGTTTTTGCCCGCGTTTTCTCTTTAAATTCGGGGTAACACGGTCCTCCTTTCTCAAAAATGTATCGAGGCTGGTCCAAATGACCCCAGGATTGAAACTAGTGTCTATTGACAGAATAACTACACATGTGTCTATCAGAATTTCATTCAATAAATTCTAACCGACACTTTTTGAGAAGTTATTATTTGATTGCCATTATGGTCGAGTGCACAGACCAGTTTATATAAATACTTGGGGTCTGTGCTCCACGCGTCCGGCGACATTGATTGGCAGCTTGGGCAAAATGGCGTGAGGTGACAGGTGTCATTTGTGACCCCAAAATGTGGTACTTTTAGCTGGTGACTTTAGGCAGACCCTTCCGCTGATTACTAGGGGTATGCCGCCGGCAGACGAAATAAATGCCTCTTTGAAAGCACCTGCATTATGGGTTCGCGTAAAAAAGTATTGTCTCACCACGAATATGCGAGGGCAACTTCATCACGATTCTCAAGCCGGGTATATGCAATATGCAGCTACTCTTTTAAAAATCGGAGTAGATCGCATGCCAACTGACAGCAACGGCATGATTAGAGTGAGTCGTGAGTTCTGTCAAGTTGTGGATAGCTCAGATGACCTATTAAATAATTCTTTCCGGATCTTCAAACAAATATGGCCAACCGGGAATGGCTATGCGAAAGGGCAATTTTGGCACCGACTAATTAAATAGTAAAATAAATAAACAAATCATGTTAAACGTTCAGGAAAATGTTATCGAATACCTCTCAGTGGACAATATTACGGACATTGAACAAGTTACATCATACCCTATAGAATTTTTCAACTCTTTAGAATTATCAGGAGTGTCAGCCCATAAGTTGTTACTAAAAGTTGTTGTTCCAGTCGTATTAATGAGGAATCTTGACGCTCCAAAGCTGTGTAATGGTACTCGGTTACAAATAACACATTTGGGTCACAACATTGTAAAGGCTACAATCATGGCTGGAATGGCAAATGGACAAAATGTCTTGATTCCCCGTATTCCCATCGGCCCGACTGATTTACCATTTCAATTTAAAAGAGTACAGTTCCTTCTGAAAGCAGCATTTGCTATAACAATAACAAAGCCGACAGACGTTTCCGGAGTTCATTTAGAAACAACATGTTTTTCTCATGGGTAACTCTATGTGGCATGCTCACGTGTATCAAATCCAGAAAACCTTTATGTTTTGGCAAAAGACAGCAAAAAAAGTTGTTTATAAAACCGTACTTACTTAAATGTGCTCATATTTTATCAAGCGTAATAATTTTAACCCTTATTTCATAATATCCCAAGTATATCCAAAACACCAACCAACGCAAAATAACTAGAAGTATGATATTTGATGTTTCTTGCCTTTGCTAAACCTTTAAACCAGGTAAAATTAACGTTACTATAGACCTTATGTATCTTTATAATCCTATTATTAAAATAAACGCGAAAATGTGTGAGGATGTTTGAAACCTTGCAGTAATGTAGGCATTTATCTTGGCATTCCCCCGGAAACGGGAACCACCGCGCGCTGTAAACTGAAAACGAAGTCGCGGGCAACAGATAGTTACAAATTAAAACTACAAGAGGAAAAAGCAAAGAGAAATCGGACGCAGCTCAAGCCAAAGCCTTTTTGTCCTTTTTTCTAATAATTCCGTTTCAATTATTGAACAATTGTATTATGCATAAAAGTTACTTAATCTTTTGTAACAATAAATACGAGAATGGTATAATTTATCATCTCGTATATCGAACACAAAAGGTGATAATTGGCAAATACACGCGCGGTGCCTTACCTGTTACCCGTGGAGTGCCACAGGGTAGTATCTTAGGTCCAACGTTGTTCCTTGTATATATAAATAACTTTACACTACTCAATATTCAAAACTGCAAAATAATTTAGTATGCAGATGAATACTGATACTTGGAATAGATGATACTTGGAGTGAAATGTTCCGAAACGCACAAAATGACTAAATACGGTTACAAAATCGTTTGCTCAAAATTACCTCTCTCTTAATACCGAGAAAACCAAGTATATCGCATTTTCTATCCGAAACACAAATGAATTGCGTATAAATGACTATTTTTTGATACATCAGTCATTAACGTACGCGTTCCGGTCATATTTGGCTATCCTCCTTTCAGAGGTATCTGAAAAGGACTGAATAAATATTAAATATTATAATTTTTGAGCATCCACTTTTTTTTGGCATGCCCTTCGTATATCCGACGCCCTGGGGTGGGCGGTGATATCTGTCAGACTTCTACTGACTAAAAATCACCCCCGTGTTTCATCTCATACCTGCGCCGGGTGTCGTGGGCAGGATCGATACCTCTGCAACCCCTGACTGTTGCCGGCCTCAAAAAAAGGAACCTAAAATGGGCATCTTCTGGTTACGCTCGTTCCTCACAGATCTCATTCATCGCTTTCCATCAGCCGTGATCAAGGTCCAAAGCAAGTTCGTCTGTTTTAAAAAAAAAAATACTTTAGGTATGACATTATGAACTCTGCAGTTCAAAGGAGATGATACGAGCTCAATTGTTTTTGTTACCAAACATATCGTTTACTAAAATTCATAATAAGTTGTTTTTATAGGTAAAAAAGATAACACAGAATAATTTGAAACTAATTTTTGACACTGTTTACTTCATCATCATCAAAATTAGCCCATAGAAGTCCACTGCTGGGCATAGGCCTCTCCTATTCCCCCCCCCCCCCAAATGATGGCTCCTGGGTGAGGGTTGCGGGTTGGTTAAGCAAGAAACCGTGACCCTGGCCGTGGCACAGGCAAGTGAAGAAACACGGGTGGGTTTTAGTCAGTAAAAGTCTGACACGCCCTTCCGCTCCAGGTCTAGCCTTGATTGTAGCGTAGATTGTAGTGCCAGAGCTTCTAGATTGTAGAGTAAAAACTAGCCAGGTTTCGTGGAAAACCAGCGTCAGGTACTAGTTGTCTGACATTTTTGCTGAACGGGGCCTTTTTGGTGCCGCCACGAGGTACACTTTACTGCTATTTTTTATACCGTCTCGTTGCAGGACATAACATCAACTGCCGGCAGAACTTACCGAGCGATTCGTCGTGTTCCGGCATGATGTCTGGTGAAGCAGTACGGAGGACGGGTCTGAGCAGTTGTGTTGCGATGTGTGCCGCGTACGATGCGCTAAATGTTTTGTTGTGTCGGGAGTTTGGTCGTGGAGGAATCCTCCAGATCAATCTCCCTCTGGCGCAGCATAGTTGATCGTGTTGTTGGGTTTAACATTGCATCATCTCGCTCAACTGCAAAAAAAAAAAACTGAATGAATATCAAGGAAGACCCTTCATATTCATTCAGTTTTTTTGAGTATGAACTATTGTATCACTGCTTACCATCACCTGGGATTGCGGTCAACTACTAGTTAATAGTCATATGTATCCATACTAATATTATAAATGCGAAAGTAACTCTGTCTGTCTGTCTGTCGGTCTGTCTGTCTGTCTGTCTGTCTTTCTGTCTGTCTGTTACGCTTTCCCGCTTAAACCTCTCAACCGATTTTGATGAAATTTGGCACAGACAATCTTTAGACCCTGAGAAAGAACATAGGCTACCTTTTATCCCGGAAAAATTTGATGTTCCCGAGGGAAATCTAAAAAGCGCGATATAACCGAACTCCACGCGGGCGAAGCCGCGGGCGGAAAGCTAGTATACATATAAAAAAACACGTTTTTCGAATATGAATGTTGTGGATAACGAATTAACGATATCATTTTAAAAAAAGTTGCTGATTTATGTAGTAGTGAGGCAAACGCTGTGACGTTATTTTGTAATGGCGGCACGTGGACAGAGTCGTTTTGGGAAGTGAGGATTGTCGAACGGCCATTTCAGATTGAGACGCGGACGAGGGAACTTCTCGGGGCAAAACTGTCGGTTTGCCTATTTAAATTGTTTTTGTCAAGATTTTAGGGTATACTTACACTTTGTGCTTTAATTCAAAACCCCACCTACGATATGGATCCTTTAGCAAAACACGAAGATGGTGACGAGCCCATCGCTCCGCCGTCGCTGACGTCATCATGTGCATCAATGGATTGCCAAATATGCTTCAAAATGATTGAAATTTATAATCATATTGTATTACCACACTCTAAAAATCATACAGTCGTCCGACGAAGACGTCTAGACAGAGCAATCGTGCGGGGTGTGAGGGACGGGACGCGGGTAAGCGGCACCCGAGCTGCGAACAAAACGATGTTCGTAGCCCGGTATCTATCATTAAGGGCTAACGCGTGTTTGGTTTTTTAATTTGATATGAGTGTCAATTTTGAGTATAATTGGGGTGCTTGTAACGAAAAAGCCATCTAATTTGACATCCAAAATGGCAGACGTCATTTTTTTATAATTTAATATGGGTGTCAATTTTAATTAAATAAAATTGTGGTGCTTGATACGAAAAAGCTATCCTTTCTGAAATCCAAGATGGCGGACGTCAATTTAAATGTATATTAATATGATATGGGTGTTAATTCCGAGGTCGATTGGGGTGCTGGTTGCGAAAATGCCATATAAATAAATTAAATCCGTCTCGAGTTGTTCACTTAGTAAAAATAGCAAATTAATTAAATATAATACAGCTATCGATGTTGATCTGCAATAAATAAATAATTTCATAAATATTGTTTATTTGTGACAACCCTGGCCGATGCGTTACTGTCTAGACGATGTCGGCATTTTACACGAGATCAAAGGCGTCGACCTACTGTATGGTTTTTATACTGTGGTATTACGTACCTACTTACGGTGCTTATCGATCGATCTATGCGGGTATGCTACGTATACGAAACCTGAATATAGTTTGTTCAGAATAAGCAACTGAATCGATTCCAATAATTTTTACACCATGTTATATTTTTTCCCAAATACATTTAGAATTTGTTGCAGTGTGGTTACCGAGCGCACAACTCCGCTGACGCTAAATCATAGTACTTGGCGCACACTGAGATAAGGTCACCCCGCGCCGCGCTGCTGCATGTGCGGCTGGGCGAGCGGTGCGTTGATCATATTTATGTTGGGACACCAGGTACGGTAACAAGCTTTTTGTTTTTCATTATATTATTATCTTTTTGTCGGGTTTTGTATAAGCAAAAAATACTGTTGTATATATTATGATTATGTGTGTGTTTGATGGTATCCGTCGATTTCAAGACATGTTGTTTCACTATCTTGTATTCAATATTAAAACTAGTTTGATAAGGAAAATAGCACATTAATTCGATTCAAACACTTAGCTACGATGGCAGACGTGTCTGGCTAGTATGTCAGCAAATAATTTGATATACTTTTTTTTCTATAACAATTGTGTCTCGTAGAATCGACAGCCTCCGTGGCGTAGCGGTAGCGAACGCGATCGTTGCGCAAGGAGGCGCGGGTTCGATCCCCGCACAGTGCAAAAATATTTGTATGCATGAATATGAATATTCGCACTGGTCTGGTCGAGCCTCGGAAAGCACGTTAAGCCGTTGGTACCAGTTGCCATACCAACATCTAATGGCAGTCGTTACGGGTTGTTGGAGCCCTCAAAAGTCCAACAATTGCTCTAACTGGAATGCTTCGATATCGCCTTCGGGTTGTGGAGGTCAGACGGCAGTCGCTTCACGGAAAATATTGAAGTTTAGCCAAAATCAGCTGTTAGACTGGTAAAGCGGACCCCAGACTCCAAAGCTGAAAAAAAAGCTACGGATGCGACTGGGATTAACGCTGAGATGATGATGATGATAGACAGACAAATAAACTAAAATTGAGTTTATTGTTTGTTTGTTTATCCATACTAATATTATAAATGCGAAAGTAACTCTGTCTGTCTGTCTGTCACGCTTTCCCGCTTAAACCTCTCAACCGATTTTGATGAAATTTGGCACAGACAATCTTTAGACCCTGAGAAAGGACATAGACTACCTTTTATCCAGGAAAAAATGATATTCCCGAGGGAAATCTAAAAAGCGCGATATAACCGAACTCCATGCGGACGAAGCCGCGGGCGGAAAGCTAGTAAATAATAAAAGAGCGTCCATGGAGTTTCTTGTCCGTTCTTCTCCAAAGGTACCTACTCTTTGGAATGGGCGACTAGCTTCACCTTACTGACTGACCGACCTTCTGATAATTCAAAAGTGCCTGTAACCGGTTTATGCGAAATAAATATTTTGATTTTGAAAGAAGTGAATCGGGACGAATGTCACCTATTAAAATATGTTTTTTATAATAACTTTAATGGTAACATAAAGATAATAGAAAACAATTTTAAATGCTTATATCACGACTTCCAATGCCATTACCTTCAGTTGAAGCTCAGCGTTCCTCGGGGGCGCATGTCTCGTAAACATGTATAAATCTATTGCATTGTATCTGTGTCTTGGCTTGTGTGGCGTACTATGTGATCTCAACAAGGAAGAGGGTATTATTTCTATTTATATTTATTTTTAGGGTTAAGTAAACCAGTAGGAAAACAAGGAACCCTTTTATTATCACTTTGTTTTCCGTCTATCAACACCATTTTGCTCAGGAACACGTCGAGTTATCAAATTGAGGGTCAATATGAAATGTTTAGACCTTTGAATCAGTGGAAACATAAATTTCTAAGTACGCAATTAAAACATACGAGCGTTTATGTTCCGTTTCTAACACAAAATAATTACTATCATAAATAGACTATAAAGCGTCAAATTGATCAATAAGTAGATAATGTTATTTATTTAATCCCTATGGTAGGCCATAATATCGGCTGCCGCTACCGGCAGAATATACCACCCAACAAATAAAGTCTTACCGCCAAGCGATTCGTCGTGCTCCGGCATGATGTCTGGTGAAGTCGTACGGAGGACGGGTCTGAGCAGTTGTATTGCGATGTGTGCCGGCTACAAAGCGTCAAATGTTGTTGTGTCGGGAGTTTGGTCGTGGAGGATCTCCAGATCAATCTCCTTCTGGCTTCGTTGGTAATATTGTTGGGTTTAACTTTGCATCACCTCGCTCAAATGCCGTCTTTCTTCCAATCCACTAAGTTTTTTTGAGTGAACAGGCTTAATAAACTAGCGTGCTTTAAAATCAACGATAGCATCACTGCTTATCATCAGGCGGGTATGCGGTCTAGCTATAGTTTATTTATAAAAAAAAATATATATGTTGAGGTTTTCTAACAATGTCACAGATATTTTATATACTACCTACATAGGTATACTTAAAATTTATTGTGTCTCAAACCCAACTGCATAAACAATCACAAGCAAACATCACATGCTAAATGCTCTTTGTAATTTAAT
The DNA here is from genome assembly GCA_017933935.1 of Sesamia nonagrioides. Classification (NCBI taxonomy): domain Eukaryota; kingdom Metazoa; phylum Arthropoda; class Insecta; order Lepidoptera; family Noctuidae; genus Sesamia; species Sesamia nonagrioides. Next base: position 2,149,461 of record JADWQK010000407.1, read on the forward strand.
CAAGACTTAAACTATACTATTATTCTGACTAGACTGGATTCAAAATAGAAATTTACACTAATGACGTCTGACAAATGTCGATATTGCGTCAGCGTGGACGTCAACCAAGTCGCTGTGTTCGTTTATCAGTTTGCACATGCGAGGTACAGGTGAATTAGCACCAGACACTGTATAGCACAAGCGGCCGCGCGCAGGAAGGCGCGGGTTCGATCCCCGCGCATTTCAAATATTTTTGTGCATGAATATAAATATTTGCACTGGTCTGGTGATCTGGTCACACCTCGGAAAGAACGTTAAGCCGTTGGTCCTAGTTGCCATACGAAGATCTAATGGTAGTCGTTACGGGTTGTTGGAGCTCTCAAAAGTCCAACAATAGGTTTTTTTGTTTTGAATGTTTTTGTTCGATATTTGATTGGTGTACAATAAAGAATATATAAATAAATAAATAATTGCAATGCTTCGATATCACCTTCGGGTGGTGGAGGTCAGACGGCAGTTGTTACACGGAAAATATCGAAGCTTAGCCAAACTCAGCAGTTAGACTGGTAAAGCGGACCCCAGACTACAAAAGCTGAAATACTTTGGATGCAACTGGGATTAACGCTGAGGTGATGATGATTGTATAGCACAAGTAAGTCATCATCATCATCCCAGCGTTAATCCCAGTCGCATCCGCAGCCTTTTCAGCTTTGGAGTCTGGGGTCCGCTTTACCAGTCCAACTGCTGATATGGCTAAACTTCGACATTTTCCGTGAAGCGACTGCCGTCTGACCTCCACAACCCGAAGGCGACATCGAAGCATTGCAGTTAGACCAATTGCTGGATTTTTGAGGGCTCCAACAACCCGTAACGACTGCCACTAGATGTTCGTATGACAACCGGGACCAACGGCTTAACGTGCTTTCCGAGGCACGACCAGACCAGTGCAAATATTCATATTCATGCATACAAATACTTGCACTGTGCGGGGATCGAACCCGCGCCACCTTGCGCAGCGGTCACGTCCGCTACCGCTACGCCACGGAGGCTGTCATGTATAGCACAAGTAAGTCATTTATTCAAATTAAGTCGAGAATCAGCAGTTTTTGAACGTCAATATAACATAAGACAGTCCCCCAAAACGCCCACCCATCGACACTTCCTAAGTGCTTTCGCTGGGAAGAAGAAGTAGCGGTACAAATTCCACAGCAGCACAGCTGTCTGTTCAGTTACAGTAAGATACTTGATCGTATTGGAATCGCATGATTTAATTCCCCCATCTCCGTTCCACCATCGGACGACCCGTCGTACGGCTGGTTTCTACCCCTACGTTGTTAACACCACTACGATCCGGTCGAAGCATTTCGCCTCCTCCTTTATACCGCGTACATCGAGGGACTGGAACAATTTGCCAGCGGCGGTGTTTCCGTCGGACTACAACTAGAGTGAATAGGCTCTTAATAAACTAGTGCGCTTTACCATCAACGATTGCGTCACTGCTTACCATCAGGCAGGATTGCGGTCAAGCGCCAGTTTATAATATATAAAATAAAAAATAAAAAGTTTAGCGTTTGTAGCCGAACTAGGCATAGCCTGTATTTCGGCATCATTCCCCTCGTGAATTATACTAGGGTTGTAACGGAGGCTTGTTAGCGGAGGCGGAGGCGGATGCGGAGGCGACGAGTCTCACCTCCGCGGATGCGGAGGTTAACGGAGGCGGAGGCGGAGGTGAAAGTGCATATAGAAAAAAATTAAATTTATGGTTAATTAAAACAAAATGTTTATTTTAAATACGTACATTAATAGTAGTATACTTGGTAAAAGGAGAAACAAATTGTGTTTGCCGCATTCCCGCCTCGCACTAGTTGATTCTTGACCATTTCGGGCTCAAACGCGGCCGGACGGTTGTCGAGGCTCGCAGCTTGCGCGTTATTTATTTTATAAATACGTAAATAAACCTCCGTTATAACTCCGCATAAAATTGTGCGGAGGCGGAAGCGAAGATACGATTTCTTGCGGAACTTCCGCAGTAACGGAGGCGGAGGCGAAGCTCCGTTACAACCCTAAATTATACCAAGAAAGTTTTACTATCAAAGATGAAGACTGCTTGCCATCAGACTGGATCGCGATGAAGCACCAGTTATTAATATTAAAAAATCATAAGCAGTATTTTTAGTATGAAGACGTGTATTTAAATTTAGCAAGATATTTTTTATGAACTTACCTATGTACCGGTCATGTTAATATTTAATGATGTAATCAATAATTTATCACAATTTTATGATTTCAAAGAATGTCCGACCGGTCTTAGCGATAAGACCATCCATTGTGTCACCCTTTGTAAAATGTTTATACAATATAATTTTTTGTTTATGCGAAAAACGAAACACGTGTCCAGTATTTTTAAGTAAAGAATCTATGTACAAAATTTCAAAAAGATTTATGAATAACTACAAACTTACGAGCTTGTTATCCTACTTGGCTGTCCCAAAAAAGTATATTCCACGCTCCGTTGGGGCGGGCGAGTCGGGTGCATTGACCTGCGGCGTCAGCTGAGCGCGGGCGTGGGCCCGCGTAAGCTGCGTAGCGCGCTCAGTAACTACGCTGCAACAACTTCTAAATGTATTTGTAAAAAAATATAACATGGTGTAAAAATTATTTGAATCGATTCAGTTTCTTATTCTGATCAAACTACATATATTCAGGTTTCGCATAAATAAAAATTAACGTTGTATTTATGTTCTGTTATCTACAGAGTGGTGCTGATAATACGACAATAAATTAAACATCGTGTACCTCAACACATTCTCAGTCTACCTATAAAAAATCATACAGTATGTTAACTAACAGAGGGCGTTCCCGTTAACCCGAAATAGTATAGCATACATACATGCTAAAAAAAATATTTCCATTCGAAAACAAAATGTTTTTAAATTTTTTCCAATAAGAAAATATTCAATAAAAATTTTAAATTGACATGTAAAAGAAACACACTGTACACGCGAACATGAAAGACGGCAACGTCACAATTTATTTATACATGACGACTACTATTCTGATTTAAAACAGGAGGTTTCAAATTTATTTCCAATTAGAATTTTTTTTATTCGGATTTTTTTATGCTTATTTTTCTATGCTGATATTTTTATTTTAATCTATTAATGATATATATTAACGAGTTTAAGGGAACGCCCTCTGTTATTTAACATACTGTATAAATATGTCCATTAGTTTAGTCACAGTAAATTATTTTTCATATTTTCTACATGATGTACATGTTGATAAGGAAGCGCTTACAGGTTAATGACCGGCCGCATCCTGCGGTACCAAACTTAAATAATAATGGCGCGAAAAAGCAAGGCGATACAGGTCGCGCTGTCGCCGATCGGCGGTCAGTGAACCAATATTTTTAAAGGATGTTCAATTCCGATTGCAATTTTATGCGATTTAGTTTCTTCGAAATTTTCATTTTTTTATTTTTGATGCTAGGTTTTTTCTTTGATTTAGGATTATTCCTATAAACCAGCATTGTTCGTATTATCATTTATTGTCGTATTGTCAGCACCACTCTGTATATGTTGTATGTATCAAAGAGTATTCTATTCTGTTCTGTATTCAGAACAGGTCCCTCCACGTTCGTAGAACTTTGACAGTCGTTTGGGGTCAGAAGCCCAAAAGTCTGACAAATGGGAGAAATACCATATTAGCTGGTAGTGGAGGTCAGATATGCAGTCGCTCCTTATAAAGTACTGGTACTCTGGGGCAGACTGGAATCTGACCTTTTTTTTGTTCTGGATGGAAAATCACCCGCTCTGGGCAGAGCGGAAGGGCGTGTCAGACTTTTACTGATTAAAGCCTACCCGTGTTTCTTCACTTGTCTGTACGCCAGGGCCACGCTTTCTTTTTCAACCAACCTGCGAGCTGCCCACTGCTCGTCGTCCGCAAGCCCGTCGCCTACGGTAGCCGTGAGTTCGATGTTCGGTGTTGCCCGACCAGGGCGTTTCCTGCGGCGGCTAGAGGCGTGAGGGCGCTGGGATCCCCGCTCCCCCACGCGCTCCGCCTCCCCCTTTGCCAGTATAACTGCTTCGCAGGAGGTGACGCTCGCTTTGGACCATAGCCTGGACCAGGGCCGGCCGCGAGAGATCTCTGCCGATCGCCGCCACGAGGACATGGCGGTGTCTACCCAAGCCGGGTAGACCTTACTGGAATCTTACCTTACTGTAGCAATAGGTTAAGCAAGGATTGATATGAAGTTACTGTAGGTAGTTTGGAAGAGATAACGTGGCCATGGCGCACGAGCAAATGAAAGAACACGGGTGTGTTTTAGTCAGTAAAAGTCTGACACACCCTTCTGCTCCGCCCAGAGTGGGAGAGGTCATTTGATGTTTGCTCATCGCATAAAAAGTGGGTTGATATGAACTTTATTTACTTATTTCAGGAGCAGAGTGCGAGTGGGATGGAGTTAAAGGTAAATGTGTGAAAGAGACGCAATGTTTGACTACTCTGGACACTCGGGGCGACAAACATCTTGTAAGTTTCATAAGAATTTTAATAATAACTAGCTGCGCCTCGCGGTTTCACCCGCGTAGGTTTCGATATATATTTTTTATATGCTCAGCTCCTATTGGTCGCAGTGAAATGTTATATACAACGTGTAACATAAAGGGTATATACATAACAAAGGCATGGCATCTTTACATGATATCAAACGATATTGAAAGGGTTTTTTAATCCTATCTCTTTATGTTAGGAAGTTATGAGGAAAAACACCGCCTGTGATAAGCTACTATCATACTAGTCGCACAGAGATATTGAAGACATTTCTCGGATTTTGGCAAGTAACGTGACGGGTAACGAGTAGTTATTAACTTATGTAGTGTACGTTTGTTATGGTTTTATTTTAAGAAACACACGAAACCGAAAATTTGGTACTAATTTTTTGAGTATTTTATTTTGAGTTGAAACCCTTCCGATATCGTTTGATATCATCTAAAGATGCCATGCCCTTGGTATGTATATACCCTTTTTGTTACACGTTGTATAGTAAGGTATAGACTTAAACCTTCCTGGATTAAATTCCAATTCAAAAAGAATTTTTCAAATCGGACCAGTAGTTCCTGAGATCTGACTTTTCAGCTTTATATATTAGTATAGATATATTTTGAAGGTTGGCGCAATGCTGCGTGTTGCGGGTTCGATCCCCTTCTTCTTCTTCTTCAGCCTATAGAGGTCCACTGTTGGACAAAGGCCTCCCCCAAGACTTTGCATTGGGGGATTTGCCATAATCCCCATGTTTGGCAGGCGGGTTGGGGATCGCAATAATTTCATGTTCCACAGGAGAAGCGCTGCTGCCCGCTTCCCTGGTGAGAGTTGCCTTAGTCGCCTCTCTAAACACCCACGGGTTCGATCCCCGCACAAAAGAAGTCTTATTCTTACCCACGATACAGGAATCATATCTGGTGTATAAAATAACTTTAAAATATACTGTTCCCTTAGCATCGTAGCCGCCCGTGCTGGTATTTAAGGTTTACGAAGACGAAGCGGCAGAACAAACTCCCCGACAGCACAGCTGTCTGTCCAATTAAACACGTGATTTTATACAATACTATGTAGAGTAATGAACATAAGAAAAGACAACATACCAGCAAAGTAAAAATAAAAATAAAATATCATTAAAATGGAAATGTAAATAAGTAAAAACTTATTACCTAAATAAAAGCCCCAGGTATAAAGGGCGTGGCAGTTCACATATTTATGCATTGTAAAAAAAGACAATAGGGTAGTTGAATAAAAAAAAATTAATTAGTCCGTCGGTCAGATTTCCCAAAAAAACTAAACATGTTTTTTTTTTCTTTTTTCATATAAACAAAAAATAAAGACGACACAGTGCGTTGAAAAATCGTGTGACGTCACTCATTGCACACTTTTTAGCAACGATTGACGTCACCAGCTCCCACGCCTGATTTTTGATGCCTTTTAAATTTGTCAATTTTTATTGATTTGATAAAACAAAATATTCAATATTTTTCTATAATCTGAATGACGGACTAAATAGAATCATTTTTTTTTACCCAGGAAACATCCCTATTAAACACATGACTTTATACAATACAATGTACAGTAATGAACACAAGTAAAACACAACATACCAACAAAATATCATTAAAATGGAAATGTAAATAAGTAAAAACTTATTACCTAAATAAAATCCCGGGGTATAAAGGGCGTGACAGCCCATATATGTATGCATCGCAAAAAAGGCAATTATATGAAGTCATAACGTTAGTACCACGACTGCCATTTTTTTTTCAGGTTTGTTCCCAGCAAGGTGACGTCACCATCGTTTGTTGCACTGACTGTGAACTAGTCAACAGCACCAGGTAGCTACAGTTTCACACTTACTTACTTACACTTACACAGCAGAGCAATTACGTAACACACTACCAATAGCAATGAGTTTCATTTTGACAGTTCAACATCATTCATAGCGTTACTTACGTTGTTGAGCAGACATGTTTTTCGAATTTAAAGAGTGGTGCTGACAATACGACAATAAATGAAAAAACGAACAATGCTGGTTCATAAGAATAATCCTAAACCATAGCAAAAATCCTAGCATCAAATATAAAAAAAAAACCAAAATTTCAAACAAACTAAATCGCATAAATTTGCAAACGGAATAGAACAACCTTTAAAACTATTGGTTCACTGACCTCCGATCGGCGACAGCGCGATCCTGTATCGACTTGCTTTTTTCGCGCCATTATTATTAAAGTTTGGTACTGCAGTATGCGAGGGTCATGAACCTGTGAGCGCTTCCTTATCAACATGTACATCATGTAGAAAATGTGAAAAATGAAAAATAATTTCCTGTGACTGTCGTCATCACTTTTTATATTGCCTTGTAAGTTACCTAGACTCATTTTGTGATCACGACATCTTTTTTCCTTTTTCAGAAATGTAGTGATGAGTCCAACTATTGGTATATATTGGAAAGACAGAACCAAAGCTAGAGACAGTAAGTTTTGCAAATTCATCTAATGTTCGGAACTGAAACGTGGTCGCTCACAATGGGCCTCATACGAAGGCACAGAGTGGCACACACAAAGGGCAATGGAAAGAGCTCTGCTCGGAGTTTCTCTGCGTGATCGAATCAGAAATAAGGAGATCCGCAGAAGAACCAAAGTCACCGACATAGCTCTGCGAGTCGCTAAACTTAAGTGGCAATGGGCAGGGCAAATTGCTTGTAGAACTGATGGCCGATGGGGCAGTAAGGTTCTGGAGTGGCGACCACGTACTGGAAGACGCAGCGTAGGGAGGCCCCCAACAAGGTGGACCGATGATCTGGTGAAGGTCGCGGGAAGCCGTTGGATGCGGGCAGCACAAGACTGGTCAGCGTGAAAAGCCTTGGGGGAGGCCTTTGTCCAACAGTGGACATCTATAGGCTGAAGAATATGTAATGTTCTTAACATACAATACACACATACACCCATCTAACAAAACCTACATTTCACCTACACGAGCACACATACTCTCTCAAATCCATACTCAAACAAATTGTAATCGAATGTTCAAAGTTTAAATGAACAAAAATAATGAAAATTACACTTTGACCTTTCTAGGTTTTTCTTAATTGCCCATAATTTTCCAACCGCAAAAAGGTAAAACGGAATTCATGAGACTTCGCTGACCGTCTGTCCGCTTGTCCGTCTGTTACCAGGCGGTATCTCATGGCGATTCATGAGATACAGCCTGGTGAACATTTGAAGCGTCTATTTCTGTTATTAATATGTAGCAAAAACGGCAAAAAAAATCATGTTTGTTGTAAGGGAGTCCACTTAAATTTTTAGTATGGCCAAGAAGAAGTCGAAGGCGAAGACTGCTTCGCATTCGACTTCTAAATTGTCTAGCTATTAATTAATAGCTAGATACAATTTTCAGAGATTGTATATTTTTGTTGCCGTAACAACAAATACTAAAAATAACAAATTTAAGGGAGGCTCCCAAAACAAACATGATTTTTTTGCCGTTTTTTACTCCATATTAATAAAAGAAATAGATAGACGCTTGAAATGTTCACAGAACATTTGGTTATGTATGTATTAAAAATAAATCAATAAATTTTTCTCGATGGTAGGCAACAACATCAGCCGCCGGCATAAGTTACCACCCACCAGACAAAGTCTTGCCGCCAAGCGATTCGTCGTGTTCCGGCATGATGTCTGGTGAAGCCGTACGGAGAACGGGTCTGAGCAATTGTGTTGCGATGTGTGCCGGGTACGATGTGCCTAATGTTGTTGTGTCGGGAGTTTGGTCGTGAAGGCTCTCCAGATCATCCTCTGGCGCAGCATCGTTGGTCGTGTTGTTGGGTTAAACATTGCATCACCTCGCTCAACTGCCGTCTTCCTTCCTATTCACTCAGTTTTTTTGAGTGAATAGGCTTAATAAGCTAGTGTGCTTTACCATCAACGATTGCATCACTGCTTACCATCAGGCGGGATTGCAGTCAAGCACTAGTTTATAACTATTAAAAAAAAAAAAAAAAAATAAATATTGAAGGGGGGCTCCCATACAACAAACGTGATTTTTTTTCAGGTTTAAAGATCATGGTACGGAATCCTACGTGCGCGACTCGCACTTGGCCGGTTTTTTCTAATTTTTCTCATGATGGTTACAATATTAATCCTATCATCTCCCGTTTCGGCTTTACGTTGAGTTCTGTGACACCCTGTATACCAATATTCTTCCATATTTTCCAGGTTGTCTCGAGTATTTAGACACCCTACCATACAAGTGTCGCGATGGAGGCTTCTATTCTGGCATCAGAAAGAGCTTGGACGAGGAACGAAAATGTCACAAAATAAATTTGTGGGGCGTCGGAGGAGCCCCACCACGAGGATATATACCTGGTGCTGAATACCCTCATCAGGTATGTCATCATCATCATCATTTTAGCCGAAAGACGTCGACTGTTAGACAAAGGCAACGGGAACTTCTAGTGGAACGTCGCTGATGTCGCGCCGAAGTCTTCCCTTACGTCCACGAAGTCCGTGTCGTACACACACAACAACACCACAGAAGTTACTTCACGTAGTCCTTGAAGTACTCGTTGTAGTTGTCGCAGTAGATGTTCTCGAATATCGATTCGTACTTATCGTTGGTTTTAAGTCAAATGTAGACTGACTGCCGCGCTGGCATCACGTCGCTTTATACAATACTAGCTTTCCGCCCGCGGCTTCGCCCGCGTGGAGTTCGGTTATATCGCGCTTTTTAGATTTCCCTCGGGAACATCATATTTTTCCGGGATAAAAGGTAGCCTATGTTCTTTCTCAGGGTCTAAAGATTGTCTGTGCCAAATTTCATCAAAATCGGTTGAGAGGTTTAAGCGGGAAAGCGTAACAGACAGACAGACAGACAGACCGATAGACAGACAGAGTTACTTTCGCATTTATAATATTAGTATGGATGTAAAGAAAACCCTGTCCGATCCCTGAAAGTATTGTTAGGTATCGATAACTGATTCTAATAATGCCTATAAAGCAGGGCTAAACTTAATAAAAATCCCCCTAAAAAAATAATATTATTTCGGAAAAGCGAGGTAAATTAATACATGTGCGGTAGGCAACCCAGTAGGCATACATGCGCGGATGAAGGGGGCAGGACACGCGGCACGTGGTCGCATCACTCATAATAATACTGTCTAAAATGGTGTTGTCACTTTTTAAAAATTACCAAATTTTGGGGAAGTTGGAATTAATTCGCGAAAAAAAAAGGTTATTTCAAAATACATTAGTATTGTTACTATGATGATTATGTTAAAGGACCGAGACAAAAACAAAATTCTTTGTTTTGTTTTTTTTTTTTTCTTTTTTGTTTTTTTTTGAACTCAGCGCATCCAGATCTATATGATTATCTATAGTGGTGAGGGTTTTGAGCAACTTCGGGCACATACATACATACTCGTACAGACAGACATACAAACATACGCACTTTATATTAATGGATTTCATATTTTATTTGGTCATGTACTTACCTAACCTTTATTATCCTTTTGGGTCGGACAGGGTTTTTGTTACATATTGTATAGGCCAGCTAATCGAACATTCCAGACTTGTCTAGAAGTAATAATAATAATGCTTAATTTTGAATACGTTCAGTAGGTACTTCACAGGAAACGAGTTTCTAATAATTTCGATGTCGACACTTCGTTGTCAATATTGATGAAACCTGTACCATTCGATAGGCCATCCTAGGTCTAGCCATGCGTTTTTATTTCGTAACTTTACAATGCCTAGGTCTCAAGATAAATTGCTTAAAAGTTACGTACAGCATATCGCGCAGTATTGAACTTTATGCCATATAAAAAAAACATATCGAAACCTACGCTACGCGGGTGTAACCGCGGCACGCGGCTAGTCTTATATATTACAAGCTGGGCCTAGTGGTTTCACCTGCGTAGGTTTCGATATGTTTTTTTATATTCTCCGCACCTATTGGTAGCAACGTTATGTTGTATAGCCTAAAGCCTTCCTGAATTAATGGGCTATTCAACGCAAAAATATTTTTTCAAATCGCACCAGTACTTTTTTTTTATAAATTACCTACTACTACCAATTACCTATTACTAATTACTTCCTGAGATTAGCGCGTTCAGACAAACAAACAAACTCTTCAGCTTTATATATTAGTATAGAAATATAGATGAGAAAACTTAGGAGTGTCTACGACTTTGATTACAGATATTTATTCCTATTTTTCCCATCACCAGGCCATGCTGGGTTACGGTGAAGACTTAGCAACAGCTAAATGGAACGCTGGAGGTGCAATTATCAGCAATAAATACATCCTGACAGCTGGTCATGTAGGCAGTGCATCGGGGTAAGCAAATTAAATTTATATTTAAAAGTATTTTATTAAAAGTGTTAATCAAATTTCGATCCAGCCATCCCTTACTGTTCTCTCCTGCGACGCCGTAAGCCGAGGTTCGTATCCCACAGGAGGTGCCCTAAGCGTGTTGCCGCTTATGTTCTAAGTGCCCCTGTCTGGAGGCTTTAAAATTAATTATGGCAACCACCGATGCCCGATGGGGCCGGCGGGTTCTTGAATGGCGACCACGCACCGAAAGACGCAACGTGAGCAGGCCACAAGGTGGATGGACGACCTAGTGAAGGTCGCAAACCGCTGGATGCGGGAGATTCAGGACCTGTCGTGGTGGAGATCCTTAGGGGAGGCCTATATCTAGCAGTGGACGTCTTTTGACTGAAAGATGATGAAAGAAGGCAACCACAGGATAATCTGGTTGAGTGGCGAGAGGAGGCAAAACGCCGGGGCATAACTCCGCTGCCGCGAGAAATCGCGGTACGGCGGACAGAGCTCCGACGGGATCTCATGGCGACATGGAGAATGCGATTGTCACAACTCAGTGCTGGGCACGCCACAATAGCGGCGGCAAGTCCCCTCTTTGAGGAGTGGCAAGAGAGGCGCCACGGCGCCCTCATTTTCCGCCTGACGCAGGTCCTCACCGGACACGGTTGTTTCGGGAGGTTCCTGTTCCGTATTAGGCGGGAGGAAACGCCAGGGTGTCACCATTGTGTGGATCGCCCTGAGGACACGGTGGAGCATACGGTGGAGGTCTGTCCGGCTTGGGTAGAGCACCGCCGTATCCTCGTAGCGTTGATCCGACCCTGGTCCAGGCCATGGTCCGGAGCGAGAGTGCATGGCAGGCCGTCACCTCCTTTTGCGAAGCAGTGAAGCTGGCAAAGGAGGAGGCGGAGCGCGTGAGGCAACGGGAATCTCAGCGCCCTCACGCCACTAGCCGCCGCAGGAGACGCAATGGGCCTGTAGTCAATGTAACATCGCTTCGTAGCGCAGCGAAATCGAATATCAAACCAACCAATGGCCGGAACGATTGACCACGCGACGCGACAAATCATGTGATCAATCATTCCCGCCATTGGTTGGTTTGGTATTCGATTTCGCTTCGCTACCAAGCGATGTTACATTGACTAGGGCCGCTGGTCGGGAAACGACACCGAACTCCCAGCCAACGTAGGCGCGGGCCTGCGGGCGGTGAGCAGTGGGCAGCTCGCCGACCGGTAAAGACCAGCCCCGAGTCGACAAGCGCTGTGTTTGACGCGCGCCTCAAAGAGATGTCAGCACGTCGTGACGAGGTCTACGAAGACCGCCTCCTGGGTCAGGGTTGCGGGTCGGTTAAACAAGAAACCGTGGACCTGGCCGTCGCACAGGCAAGGGAAGAAACGTGGTTGGGTTACACACGCCCTTCCGTTCCGCCCTGAGCGGGAGAAAACATTCGATGATTTTCCATCCCAAAAAAAAAAGGACAGTCTGGTTAAGTAGTTACCTCTCACTGGTTACTACGAGATGCAAATATATGTATAAAAAAAACGTTATAACTTCTCTTTGTAAAGAAGAAGCTACTACAATATGTCAGATGTCTTTATTAGATTTTAAATTTTATCTCTAAAGCAGTAAGGCTCAAAAAAAAACACGTATGGCTATGGTCGTACCCAGCTTCTGGCGTACTTACAAGTCAAGCCTAGACCGGTAATTTTGGCAATTACACCATTCATTTCGTCAGTATCTACTGCGTGGATTATTTAAAAGTTGGAGACAAGTCGTCATTTATACTTTGTTTAGTATTAAGGGGGTAAGGGGTTTTTAATCTTATCTCTTTATGTTAGGAAGTTATGAGGAAAAACACCGCCTGTGATAGGCTACTATCATACTAGTCGCACAGAGATATTGAAGACATTTATCGGATTTTGGCAAGTAACGTGACGGGTAACGAGTAGTTATTAACGTATGTAGTGTGCTGCCACGTTTGTTATGATTTGATTTTAAGAAACACACGAAACCGAAAATTAGGTACCAATTTTTTGAGTATTTTATTTTGAGTTGAAACCCTTCCGATATCGTTTGATATCATCTAAAGATACCATGCCCTTGGTATGTATATACCCTTGTTGTTACACGTTGTATGTTCTGCGAGTTCCCCTCCCCCCTCTCCTGGGTACGTCCATGCGTATGACGGTTTCGTGGTTTGTATGTGGAAGATAAAAAGTAGAATACCTGTAGAAGTGACAACTAGCAATAACGTTGTGCATTTCAGAATGTTTGGGGAATAATTTCGCACGAATAGGGTAGTTGAAAAAAAAAACTAATTAGTCCGTCAGTCAGATTTCCAAAATACTAGACACGTATTTTTTCTTTTTACATATAAACAAAAAATTCAGACGACACAGTGCGTTGAAAACTCGTGTGACGTCACTGCACGCTACACTTTTTAGCGAGTAGTGATGTCATCAGCCACCACTCCTGATTTTTGATGCCTTTTATATTTGTCAATTTTTATTGATTTTATAAAACAAAATATAACAAAATATACGTATCCAATATTTTTCTATAATCTGAATGACGGACCAAATAGAATTAATTTTTTAATCTGAATGACGGACTAAATAGAATCATTTTTTTTACCCAGGAAACATCCCTATTGCTTCAATTATCAGTATAAAACTACTTTCATTTACATAGTAGAAATCAATATAAACGTGAAAATTTATATTAGACAAAACGAAACAGGAGGCATACATTTTCGCCGTGCGGTAGAAAGAGAGCATATTAATTTCTCTCCTACGCCGCGCCGACGGTCTACTCACCCTCCGTCTTACGAATTTTCGACCACGTTACGGGTCCTGACTCGAGTAACCATCCCAAACAAGTGCAAGACGCCGCTAAAGAAGTTTTCCCTTAACACGTTCGCTGCGTTGTGTGGTCATATTGGCTCATAGCTAACTTTCATTCAGTGCGCACCGCAAAATAGCGTTTACTCACCTGGTGCGGAAGGCATAACTTGCGGTGCTGCCATCGTAGAAAAGAGATACATATACCGTTGTTATTGTCGCTAGAACGTGAACAACTCAGCATTTTTCAAAACTCGTGAACCAATTTGACCTCACCCGCACTTAAAAAAAAATATTTAAATCTGGTGCGGTGTGTGGTCAATATGACCACGCACTCCCCGCACCCCACATCCGCACTAGATGATGCGCGGGCGCCATTTTATGACGTTAGTGTTGTGCCGCGTCGTCATCCGTGACGAGGTGTTGTTTTGAGGGGACCAAATTTATATTACGAATTCCGATTTTTTTGCATCAAAATACCATCGCGATTTATGTTGATCATGTTCATTATGCCGAAGAGATGTAGAAAAAAACTAGTTTATGCTACTGAAACCGAAAACAGAGAAGGGACGAGCACAAGGAGTCCGAAGTACAGAAAAATATTTGTTAGAAATGAAGATTCAGGTACTAATTCAAATATCGATCGAAACAAAAAGATTGTAATATTGGAAGATTACACTTTCAAGCCCACTGTTTCCAATAATGAAGATAGCGACAGTGATTACGAAATTTTTTCTCCCATACGAACTAAACTTGCTTCACATAAAAAGCCAACCTCACAAGAACATGTAGAAATTTTCGCTAGTCCCAGTACCGGACGCACTTTCACAAAAATTGAAAATGTAAAGTTTATTCCTATTGCTACACCAACACATCGAAATAGCTTGAAAGGCAGTGAACAGATTTTTTTTTTGTAAAAAATCGCCTGGTGGCAGTGACATATCACTAAGTAATTTTTCTGAATTATGTGGAAATGTATCTTTGAACGATATATCTAAAGAGAAATTGATGCAACTGAGCCTGCCTCTTGATGAACAAAATATTCACAAATATATTCGTACACCAACAAGAAATTAACATTCTCTGTAGTAATTAGGTGCCTCGCATCACTAGTTTTTTGTTATATTTAGTGCGTTGTGTGGTCAAAATGAATTCATAAATTGTTTCTCTTCTGTAGGACAGACGCAAAGAGCGAACTAAAAACGCAGCTAGTTATATATTGCTTATATACTGGCCTTTGGCCTGCATATAAAAAAAATTAAAATAACTATATGAGGTACTGAAAAAACCCATATCAAAACAGAAACGTTTCGAGGTTAATTAGACCACACGACGCACTGCAGGAAAGTCTTCTATGTGCCAAGATAACCTCTTGACGCACCAGATGAAAGTACACTGAAAAATGTTACGCAGCGAACGTGTTAAAACTAATTAGGAAATACTATTTTAAAACTCTTCTACCTTTAACAGCGAGAGCGTGAAATTCGTCGCGTTGGGTGTTGAGAAGCGGTCAGACCCACCAACTTCGTGGCAAGTACACGAGGTGAAGAGATTCATCCCACACCCCGACTTCAAGAAGCCTAGTCGTTACAACGATATAGCACTCATTGAAACTGAGACGCCGTAAGTATACCTACACAATATATTCATATCTTTCTATATACAGCTTTACATAAAACTAATTAAGTAAACTTCGTCGGGTATTTTCGTCGCCCATATCCCAATGTTTGAAGACTAAAATCTTCAGCCAGTGCGTCCTACCCGTCATGACTTACGGAGCCGAGACGTGGACACTAACGGTCAGACTAGTTCATAAGTTTAAAACCGCTCAGCGAGCTATGGAGCGGGCTATGTTGGGCGTCTCTCTGAAGAACCGCATCAGAAATGAGGTGATCCGACAGAGGACCAGAGTCACCTATCTGACATCTGAGAGGGTTAGCAAACTGAAGTGGCAATGGGCTGGTCACATATGCCGCAGGACCGACAACTGTTAGGGTAAACGAGTCCTCGAGTGGAGATCGCGTCTCGGCAAACGTAGCGTAGGACGCCTTTGGGCGAGATGAAGCGACGACATCAAAAAGGTGGCTGGCGGAGAACTGCTCAGGATCGAGCTTGTTGGCGTGCCATGAAGGAGGCCTATGTCGAGCAGTGGACGAGTAGAGGCTGATGATGATGATGAATTAAGAAAACATGATAAAACGGTCTTCAAAGCCTGGAGCAGAGGCGAAGAGTAGCCAGTCTGTCGGTATTCTATAGGATGCATTTCGGAGACAAAACCCGCCACACTGTTCCCAACCCACTGCAACTCCTGAAAGCCAGAATCAACAGTGGAGACCGCCAGAAAAACGCCGAGCAATGAAGCTCGACGAGTCCCGGAGAAACGATTCGACTGTCTTCGGTCCCGCAACGAAATTAATCAGAAAAGAATAGCGGAGGAGTAAGATAAAAAATATTTTTTCCACTTCCCTCCATAATAAGCAGGAGACAGAACAGAACTAGGCCAATCGGCACAAAGGGGCATTATTGCAACTGGGAGAAGCCCAGATTGCCAAGCACCACGGAAAAATTTTATTAAGTTAATGGGTCCTAAGTAGGTATGTGCTGTTACAATTGATTCCAATAATAGGTATGGCAAAAGCGCCTGAACGCACGGAAATTAGTTCTAGTTTCTACAAGGTCCGTATAATAAACAACTCCGGATGTAACTTGTACACTATTCAACATAATATTGCGTTCATTCTGCCAAAGCATTTCGGAGAGTGTGCGAAAGAATTGCATAACTTAATTCCGTTCCATCATCCATCGACCCGTCGTACGGCGAGTTTCCACCCTTATGTTGTTGACACCACTACGATCCGGACGAAGCGTTTCGCCTCGTCTTTTATACCGCTTATGTTGTTGACACCATTACGATCCGGACCAAGCGTTTCGCCTCGTCTTTTATACCGCTTACATAACACTGGAACAATTTGCCAATGGCGGTATTTCCGTCTGACTACAATTTAGGTTTTTTTTTTTTATTAGTTATAAACTAGTGCTTGACTGCAATCCCGCCTGATGGTAAGCAGTGATGCAATCGTTGATGGTAAAACGCACTAGTTTATTAAGCCTATTCACTCAAAAAAACTGAGTGAATAGGAAGGAAGACGGCAGTTGAGCGAGGTGATGCAATGTTTAACCCAACAACACGACCAACGATGCTGCGCCAGAGGATGTTCTGGAGACCCTCCACGACCAAACTCCCGACACAACAACATTAGGCACATCGTACCCGGTACAGATCGCAACACAACTGCTCAGACCCGTCCTCCGTACGGCTTCACCAGACATCATGCCGGAACACGACGAATCGCTTGGCGGCAAGACTTTGTCTGGTGGGTGGTAACTTATGCCGGCGGCTGATGTTGTTGCCTACCACCCAAAAAGTGTCTGTGTCATCAAGGCTAGTGAATAAGCTCAAAATAAATTACCATCAATGATTGCATCACTGCTTACCAGGCCTGTCGTACAAAATCGTGCAACTGTAACCAATGTATCGATTTCAGAATTACATTCAACAAAAACGTGCTGCCTGCTTGTCTCCACGTGGCAGCGGCTGCCGCTGAGACAGCTATTACCACTACCTGGAGGGACCTGAAATCTGACTCCAATTATGAATTTGCTGATACGTTGCAGACGGTAGGTCCACATCATTTTTAGTCTAAGGTCTGATCAGGTCTGGAGCTGACAGCTGCTATCGTCTGCGTAACCATTTTTGGAAACGAAACTCTTTTAATTAAGCTTGAAGTAGAGACCCTGCACGGCCAAACTTCCGACACAACAACATTTGGCGCATCGTACCCGGCACTCATAGCAACATAACTGAAGTTACCACCCACCAGACAAAGTGTTGCCGTCAAGCGATTACTCGTGTTCCGGCATGATGTCTGATGAAACCATATGGAGAACGGGTCTGAGCAGTTGTGTTGCGATGTGTGCTGGGTACGATGCGCCAAATGTTGTTGTGTAAGAAGTTTCGCGTAGAGGGTCTTCAGATTAATCTCCCTCTGGCTCAGCATCGTTGGTCGTATTGTTGTGTTTAACATTGCATCACCTCGCTCAACTGGCGTCTTCTTTCTTATTCACTTAGTTTTTTTTAGCTAATAGAATCTTAATAAACTAGCGCGCTTTAGCACCAACGATTACATCAGTACTTACCATCAGACGAGATCAATAGTTTATAAAAATAAAAGCTCAGCTCACATATTTCTTATCGGTGGTAATTCTATGTAAATGGAGATTAGCTATATGCACAAAACTAGATACGCCAATGGAAATCAGTTATCTCCATTTCAATTGACCACTGTGACCCTAAATCGGTCGAGAGATAATGATCATTAATTATTTGTTTATTATTTTCTAGATTAATTTGGACGAGTTCACTCAAGAAGAATGTAAGGCTGCGTATGATTCAAATCGCCTATTAAGAAATGGAATTGACTACGAAACTCAGATGTGCTATGGTAGCAAGACTCTTTCGCCTGATGCTTGTCGGGTAAATATAACCTACGTATTTATATCGTATGCCTATATCATCATCATCATCTCAGCGTTAATCCCAATCGCATCCGAAGCTTTTCAGTTTTGGAGTCTGGGGTCCGCTTTTACCAGTCTAACTGCTGATTTTGGTTAAACTTCGATATTTTCCGTGAAGCGACTGCCGTCTAACCTCCACAACCCGAAGGCGATATCGAAGCATTGCAGTTAGAGCAATTGTGGGACGTTTGAGGGCTCCTGCAACCCGTAACGACTGCCACTAGATGTCCGTATGGCAACCGGGACCAACGGCTTAACATGCTTTCCGAGGTCATATGTCTACATCCTAGCCGTTTAATAGAATACTGTTTTTCTCTTTTTATGTCATCACCATCATCACCAGCCTATAACAATCCACTGCTGAACATAGGCCTCTCCTCATCATCATCATCTCAGCGTTCAGTCCCGGTTGCATCCGCGGCCTTCGCGTTAGAGCCCGGGGTCCGTTTTCCTACACGGTCTCCTCCATTTTGCGCGATCTTATGCGGACATATTGTGCTTACGCCTCTTCTATTTCACGCCATTCAACTCGATTTTTGGTAACTCTCATCCAGTTACTACCAACCATCCTGTACGACTGCTCCACATATTCAAGGTCGCTCAGCGAGCTATGGAAAGGGCTATGCTTGGAGAGCGGCAGAGAACCAAAGTTGTCGACATAGCTCTCAGAATAAGCAAACTGAAGTGGCAATGGGGCGGCCATATTGGATTATATTTTTCTCAACGAGTCACATACAATATGTAAAGAAATCCGAGAGGGTTGTCTGATCCGTGAAGGTATTGATAGGTATAGATAACTGATTCTACTAATGCCCGCAAAGCCGAGCAAAACTTAAAAAAATGCAACCTAAAAAAAATATTATTTCGAAAAAGCGAGGTAACTTAATACATGTGGGGTAGGTGGGGGGGGGCAGGGCACGCGGCACGTGGTCGCATCTCTCATAATAATACTGTCCAAAATGGTGTTGTTACGTTTTAAAAAAATACCGAATTTTGGGGAAGTTGGAATAAATTCGTGCAAAAAAAAAAAAAGATTATTTCTAAATTCATTAGTATTGTTACTATGATGATTATGTAAAATTTCATATTTTATTTGGTCATATACTTCACCTTTATTATCCTTTTGGGTCGGACGGGGTTTTCTTTACATATTGTATACTTAATATGTTTATGATTTTCAGGGTCTATCCGGTGAACCACTGATGGTCACCACTCAGTTCTCCCGGTGTATCTACACCATAATTGGTGTGACATCATTTGGCCGCAGCCAGTGTGGTCCTAACACCAACTCTCCTGACGTCTTCACCAGGGTCGCTCACTACAAACCCTGGATTGAAAGCATTGTGTGGGCTTGAATGATGCCTGGCAAAGTTCTGAATGATTTTAATTAAATAAAATTATTGTTGAAATAGATTTTGTTTTTTCTTTTTAACTAACTCTAATATTGCTTTAAATGACAGCCGTAAAAGGTCGATGGAACAGGTGAAGCTATGCTTGCCGCTGTTGGTCCATGGGTGGGTGATCATCTTCATATTTTAAAGATCTCTCCGTGCCTCTAAAAAAAGGTAAAACTGTGGTTCCCGGCTGTCATTTATGGATCTTAAGGTTATTCTTATGTTTTCGTACCTGGCTATTGAGGTTGTAGCAGCCTGCTGCAACACATTTAGACGGGACGACCCGATGGCCCGCTGTGAAGGGTTGCCTATAAATCGCACTAGGATCGCGGAAGTCATGGCGGGCGTCGCTACTGCCCACCGAGAAGTGCCTATCAATCTCATCCCAGAAGCACATCTGTTGACCATCGTCGATGTGCGTGGGAAATTATAGCGCGTTGTCTTGCACGTGAACTGTGAATTGGCGCGCTCTCTACACCGACCAATCACACGCCGCGGCCTTCCTCGATCAACGAATCAACATTGAGAACGCAAGCGCCCCCGCGTGGATTTCGGCAGCACAGCAAACTGTTTTCCTTTTGGTTACCCCACTATTGCTTAGATTTTATTAAGTTTATTTAAGTCAGGGGATAGCTTGTAAGAGACTGCTTATTCCTGTTTATACTCTTGTACATTCATATTCACAATCAGGGACATTCCTGTACACATTCTGATACAGACTCTTGTACATATTTATTTACACATCATATTATTACACACGTCATACACATTGTTCTCTTTTACATACATTCAATTCATCTGAGTTATAGTGCCCAAGTCCTGGAAGCTTGCTAACGTGCAGCCCGTGCCCAAGAAGGGTAGTCGTGCCGATCCTGCCAACTATCGGCCTATTTCGATCACCTCCATAATTTGCAAAATTAAGGAGCGTGTATTGAACTCGCACCTCTTGGCATACCTGGAAGGTAACGATCTCCTCAGTGACCTACAGTACGGGTTTCGCCGCAATTGGTCAACTGGGGACCTACTAGTGTATGCCACTCACTTGTGGGGCGAGGCCCTCGAGAAGAATGGGGAAGCGATTGCTGTCTCCCTTGATGTCTCGAAGGCCTTCGACCGGGTATGGCACGCTGACCTTTTGAGTAAGCTTCCAGCGTACGGCATTTCCCCTAGCCTGACTGGCTGGGTAAAAGACTTTCTGACTAAACGGTCCCTCCGAGTTGTTGTCGACGGATGCTCTTCTGAGCCCATGTCAACTAATGCCGGTGTTCCTCAGGGGTCTGTTCTCTCTACAACTCTGTTCCTGCTGCATATTAACAATCTGCTGATGCCCGGTATCTATGGGTATGCAGATAACAGCACAGTTGTGGAGAGATACCTGCCGGAAGCTCGGGCTAGTAAGGAATCAATCCGGTCCGAAAGAGAAGCTATGGTAGAGCGTACGAGTGCTACACTACAGGCAGTCTCCGAATGGGGCAAAGCCAATCTTGTAGCATTCAATGCCGCCAAAACACAGGCGTGTCTTTTCACTGCCAAAAGGAGCCCGTTCACCTTGACTCCTACTTTTCAGAATGTATCCTTGGAGTGCACCGACCGCCTTCACCTTTTGGGAGTTCGAATTTCCTCGAACCTAAACTTTGGGCGGATCATTAAGTCCAAGGCCAAGGTGGCTGCCGGAAAACTTGGCGTCATCGCGAAGGTCCGGCGGCACTTCACACCGGGGCAGCTTCTAATGTTGTACAAAGCACAGGTCCGGTCATGTGTGGAGTACTGCAGCCACATTTGGGCTGGTGCTGCGAAATGTCACCTTGCTACTTTGGATTCAGTGGAGAGGCGTGCGAAGAGGCTAATTGGTGACCCTGATTTAACTCGAGACGGTCTCCAAAGCCTAGAGCACAGGCGTAGAGTAGCTAGCCTTTCGGTGTTCTATAGGATACATTTTGGGGAGTGAGCGAGGGTATTGCATGATTTAATTCCCCCATCTCCGTTCCACCATCGGACGACCCGTCGTAGGGCGAGTTTCCACCCTTACTTTGTTAACACTACTACGATCCGAACGAAGCGTTTCGCCTCCTCCTTTATACCGCGTACATCAAGGGACTGGAACAACTTGCCGGCGGCGGTGTTTCCGTCAGACTACAATTTGAGTGTCTTCAAGGCTAGAGTGAATAGGCTCTTAATAAACTAGCGCGCTTTACCATTAACGATCGCATCGCTGCTTACCATCAGGCGGGATTGCGGTCAAGCGCTGGTTTATAATTTATACAAAAAAACGGCATACACATTGTTCTCTTTTACATACGTACAATACATAACATTCAATTCATCTGAGTTTTAATTACGTAACACGCCCTACGCGCTACAAGCTCTAAATCGTGGAATAAGGCTACCAGGACGGCTGAAAAGTTTTGAGCCTAAGTACCTTTGAGTGTCACTAATGACTCTCGCTACACATCACTATATTCCCGCCAAGCTCCATAAAGAATACAGGTAAACAAACCAATTTAGGGTTATCACAACTCACGTTTTACAAATCTCCTGTTATTTACATGATTATCGTCTTTTACATGCTAACTATTTATTAACAATTCCTATTGCAGCATCTTTCAATAGAATCACTGAAAGAACATGCATAATAACTTGGTATTTCGAAAAACTATTAAAAAGTCGACATTAATTTTACGTGATAGCCCTACAAAAAAAGAAAGATGGATGAAATCCAGATATTGAACACATTTTGTAGTATTAAACCAATGAATAAAGTTGAGGCATTTGTCAACACAATTTTGCGTATTTTAATTACTTTTATATCAATTACATAACACATGCATTGTAATCAGGAATATTTTCAAAAATGGACTAGTTATAATATATATGTATCAAAAAATGTAACCTATTAGGAAATTAGCTTACATGTATGTCATATTTCATTCAAATAGGTTAAGCGTTCTATGCAAATCATAAATATCTAAACATAAATAAACTGTTTAGATTAGTAGGATGTAGGATTATTCCTTTTATGAAAATCATCTTTGTAGAAAAGGTTGTTAACATCTGTCTTTTAGGCGTAAACTACTTGTTGCCTAGCAACGGTTTGTTTACCTCTATTCTTTATCGAATTTGGCTCAACTATAATTGCATGTATCCTAAATAATTTAAATACCACGTTTCATGCCATTAGCATTATTACGTCTTTTGTAATTGAACCTTAACTCTCACATCACACAGACATCACTATGTCTCAGTCATCCGCGCTTTCTACGAAATTGGAGTACAGAGCTCCATAGAAGAACAAAATGCTGACAGAAATTTTTGAAGAGGTGTCTGCGGTTTATGGGGATTCTGCACCTTCGTTTGCCACCGTAAAACGCAGGACCCGTGAATTCAAACACGGCAGGGAGTCGCTTGAAGATGATCCCAGGTCGGACAACCCAAATACCGCCGTTACCGAAGAAGAAGATTGGCGAGAAGCCATAGGCATTAGGAAAAAAATAATCGGTAACATTTTGCAAAGTCATTTGCACATGAAAAAGATGTGTGCGCGATGGGTGTTGAAAATACTTACGTCACTGGACAAGTAGCGACGCGTCACAACTTCGCAGAAGTTTTGGGACATCTGTGGCGATAATCCTGACGATATTTTTTCTCGCCTTGTTACTATTTGTGAAGGATGGATTCGAGAATACGATCAGCACCCTAATTACGTAACACACTATTACCACAGTCTAAAAATCATACAGTCGTCCCACGAAGCCGTCTAGACAGAGCAATCGTGCGAGGTGTGAGGAGTGAGACGCGGGTAAGCGGCACTCGAGCTGCGAACAAAACGATGTTCATAGCTCGGTATCTATCATTAAGGGCTAACGCGTGTTTGCTTTTTTATTTGTTTGTTTTATAATTTGATATGAGTGTCAATTTTGAGTATAATTGGGGTGCTTGTTACGAAAAAGCCACCCTTTTTGAAATCCAAGATGGCGGACGCCAATTTAAATGTATATTAATATGATATGGGTGTTAATTCCGAGGTGGATTGGGGTGCTGGTTACGAAAATGCCATCTAAATAACTTAAATCTGTCTCGAGTTGTTCCCTTAGTAAAGATAGAAAATTAATTAAATATAATACAGCTATCGATGTTGATCTACAATCCATACTAATATTATAAATGCGAAAGTAACTCTGTCTGTCTGTCTGTCGGTCTGTCTGTCTGTCTGTCTGTCTGTCTGTCTGTTACGCTTTCCTGCTTAAACCTCTCAACCGATTTTGATGAAATTTGGCACAGACAATCTTTGGACCCTGAGAAAGAACATAGGCTACCTTTTATCCCGGAAAAATATGATGTTCCCGAGGGAAAACTAAAAAGCGCGATATAACCGAACTCCACGCGGGCGAAGACATGGGCGGAAAGCTCACAATCTTTAGATCCTGAGAAAGGACATAGGCTACCTTTTATCCCGGAAAAATTTGATGTTCCCGAGGGAAATCTAAAAAGCGCGATATAACCGAAATTTACGCGGGCGAAGCCGCGGGCGGAAAGCTAGTAAATAAATAATTCCATAAATATTGTTTATTTGTGACAACCCTGGCCGATGCGTTACTGTCTAGAAGATGTCGGCATTTTACACGAGATCAAAGGCGTCGACCTACTGTATGATTTTTATACTGTGCTATTACTGTCAGTTGAAATCATTTTGAAGCATATTGCTAATCCATCTCTTCAATCCTGAAGGTTGGCTATCAGCTTCTTGTAGTTGGTCTTGTGAAACGCGAGTCGGAACAGTTTTTCGACGGAAGTATGGCCAGTCCACTCCTTGATGTTTCGCAGTCACAACTTTTTCCTTCGTCCAGAACGCCTCTTTCCTTCTACCTTTCCCATCATAATCAGTTGGAGTAGCACATATCTATCGTGTCGGAGCACGTGGCCGAGATACGTTTCGTAATGGTGGGCAACAACTTTCGGAAAAACAGTGTCATTTCTGTCTTTATGGATCCAGCTTATGACTGTAGCACCACATTTCAACAGCCTGTGAAGGTCGTGTAGTGTCCTCTTTCAGGGTCTGTAGTGTTTGTATCTCCTAAAAGGTACATACTAACATTGTCTCATGTACACTCGTAGTCGAGGTATCAATCAATCTGGCAGTCTGCTATTGACACTGGTCAAGGTTGGACGTGTGCTGCTTGCGATACGAGTGTAGTGGTGAGCCAGTGAATAACAGGTGTTACCGTAAGTACAATAGGCCATACGTAGCACATCAGTAACCTGACTCCGAGCTTTGTGTGGAGTTTAGGACAGTACATAACTTTCTTCATTTTGTTAAAAGAAGCTCGGGCAAGTTCAATCGGGGTCTCAATTTCTTGGTCGGACTCCTATACTTCATTTACCCAAGCACCGAGATACTTATACTGTCGTACCCGCTCAAGTTGTTTACCTGCCACCGATATGCTAGGGCGCATGGGCGTAACCAGCCTTGGGCTCAGGGTGCGGCAGCAGTCAGCCTACCCCCCAAGGTATTTTTTTCTTTTTTGGGTAATTAGGCACCATATACAGGTACAGTTAGACATCTTTTTAAGTATATCTTGGACACCAATGACTGATTACAAGGTGAAGGAAAACGTCTTGAGGAAACCTGGACTTTCAAGTTTCAAATCGCCAACCCGCATTGAGCAAGCGTGGTGATTACGCTCGATCCTTCTCTGTACCTATGAGAGGAGACCTGTGCCCAGCAGTGGAACGATAAAAAGGTTGATGATGATGATGATAGATCAGAGCCAGGGTGGGGCAAGTGCCCCAGCTTGCCCCAGTGTGGCTACGCCCATGCTAGGGCAAATACCCTTGTTACAAACTAAATTCAAGTTCACCCCCATAAATTTTGTCTTGCTTATGTTCATCGACAGACCGGCCTTCTCGCTGCACTCATTGACTTTATCTACAATGGTTGTTGTTGTTGTTCAGAGAGTTATTAACAACCTTGGCCTTGATCTTCACTCCGACTTTCAGACCTTCAAAATCCTCCCACATCCCACCCCAAAGCGATTTCCCGCGACCTTCACCTGGTCTTCGGTCCACCTTGTCGGGGGCCTACCCACGCTGCGTCTTCCGGTGCGTAGTCGCCACTTGAGAACCCGTCGGCCCCATCGGGTATCGTCCCTACGGGCAATGTGCCTAGCCCACTGCCACTTTAGTGTTGCAATTCTTCGGGCTATGTCGGTTACTCTCGTTCTTCTGCTTATCTCCTCAATCCTGATTCGATCGCGCAGTGAGACCGCAAGCATAGCCCTCTCCATTGCCCTTTGAGTGACTTTGAGCCTTCTTATAAGGCCCATTGTTAGCGACCACGTCTCAATTCTATAAGTCATCACTGGTACCACACACTGGATGTATTTTGCGTTGGATAGCCGAGGAAGACTTTAGGCTATATAACATCACACTACAACCAATAGGAGCGGAGCATATAAAAAAAAAAAACATATCGAAACCTACGCGGGTGAAACCGCGCGGCGCAGCTAGTTGTATATGAGATTTTTATTCTAAGACAGTTCATATGCTTACTTTATAAAGCATGTTTAATGTTAACTTTTACATAATCTGGAGTCCTGCTCAGTCAGTCCTGCCTGGAGTTCTGCCAGTCCTGCTCCACTGCCACAGACAATTTTGTAGGTTTAGAAGAGATACCAAATATTTGGAAAATAACAAAAAGGGGGAATCCCTTTTTGTTATTTTCCAAATATTCCTTTTTTATTTTTATTTGTTTATTTCAATTGTGCACGGGATTTTGCTGCCATGATTTTGCAAAACATATAGTATTGTATAATGTAAAAGCACTTTCCAAGTTTGTGAATGTGAGGCACCATGGACTATGGTTTGTTTTTTTTTATATATATATATATATAACTTGTTTGACATTACGAGCATGGCAGTTGAGAGTTTGTCATGCTCACTCACATGTCTTGCTGATTGTGGCGCGTGTTGTTGGGTCATTTGGTTCCCTTCAAAATGGTTGAGCTAAGCGGGGCTGATGCGCGCGTCATGCTCGTGAACGGGGGCCGTCAGTGGAGACTGGTCATCTCTTAGCTGCCAGTGGGCTTGATTAATTTTCTATATTTTCGTTATTTTTTATAATTATACATTGTGCTCACATGATAGAAGCAACAGAAATATGTAACGAAGACATGTAATCCATATTATGATTTTAAAAGAGTGTCCATGGTGTTTCTTGCACGTTCTTCTCCATAGAGACCTACGCTTTGGAACGTGCAATTTAGCTTCACTTTTCTTGGAATGACCGACATTGACTATTCAAAAGCACCAACTGTTGGTTAATTTGAAATAAACAATTTTGATTTTGATTTTGGAATAGGGACAGCTATGAAAAAACGCATGGACACATAATTGACACGTGCTATCTCTATATGAGCCATTAATGAAACACCAAAAAAATTACAATATAATATCTATTGACATTAAATTCTTTCCTCGGTAGTCACAAACAACCTTATAGTTTTATAGGCTTGAACTAAGGAACTCAACAGTTAGTTCTGTCATCCCTGTGGACCCTCCGAAGGCCACACGGTGCTCTCAATCCAGGGCACGTAGTGGTAGACCCGGGTGTACATGCCGGAGCCGGCAGAAATTCCACATTGTCTGCCGTAAGACGTCACGCCCAGGATTGTGTAGGCGCAACTCAGGAACTCGTTAGCAGTTTGTAGAGGACCTCCACTGTCGCCCTGGAGACAAAATCCTATGGTTAAAGAGTTAATCTTTATTCAGCCTATCCTGGAACGCAGCGTAGGACGCCCTTGGGCGAGATGGAGCGATGACATCAAAAAGGTGGCTGGTAGTGGCTGGCGGAGAACTGCTTAGGATCGAGCCTAGGGTCGTCCTCCGTGGCGCAGCGGTCAACACGCCTGCCTGTGGAGGCCCCGGGTTCGATCCCCGGCCAGGTCATGATGGGAAACGACCTTTTCCTGATTAGCCTGGGTCTTGGATGTTTATCTATATATGTATCTATTATAAAATATAGTATCGTTGAGTTAGTATCCCTTAACACAAGTCTCGAACTTACTTTGGGACTAGCTCAATCTGTGTGATTTGTCCATATACATGTATTTATTTATTTAGCTTGTTGGCGTGCCATGGAAGAGGCTATGTCCAGCAATGGACGAGTAGAGGCAGATGACGTTGATGATGATGATCCTGGGATACAGGCCTCCTCTCGGTGAGAGGAAGTGGGCCGTAATCTACCAAGTGGGCGCAGTGTGGGTTGGTAGATGTCACATGTCTTGGAAGTTTTGCCTCTAGGACATGCCGGTTTCCTCGCGTACGTTTTGCTTCACTGTTCTAAGTGCAGTGGTGATGAAATAATTTACACAATGTAAAGGCTCCTTCAGCCTCGACATTTCCGCGTGATCAAATCTTACGCCGGTGAATTAAGCTAAAGAATAATAAAAAAAGCCCGCCATACCTCACAAGTGTCTTTAGCCTCCCTCGTGTCTCCGTAACACATCTGCGTGGTGTGATTGTATCCTTGAAGCAGGTGTCGGTGCTTAGGATACAGCTCTGAACACTTCTCCTCTTCATACCTCTGCAGTTTTACCTGATCAGCAGTTATAAAAATTAAACGTTAGTGTTTCATAGAATTAGAAACTAGAGCTTGACCGCAATCCGTGATGTAATCGTCGATGATAAAGCGCGCTAGTTTATTAAGAGCCTATTCATTCAAAAAACCTGAGTGAATAGGAAGGAAGACGGTAGTTGAGCGAAGTGATGTAATGTTAAACCTAACAACACTATCAATGATGCTGCGCCAGAGGGAAATTGATCTGGAGACCGTTCACGACCAAACTCCCGACACAACAACATATTTTGGCGCATCGTAACCGGCACACATCGCAACGCAGCTGCTCAGACCCGTCCTCCGTATGGCTTCACCAGACATCATGCCGGAACACGACGAATCGCTTGGCGGCAAGACTTTGTCTGGTGGGTGGTAACTTCTGCTGGCAGTCGATGTTATGGCATACCACTGAGAAAAGATTCTACTAATCCATACTCATCATTGTCTCAGCGTTAATCCCAGTCGCATCCGAAGCTTTTTCAGCTTAAGAGTCTAGGGTCTGCTTTACCAGTCTAACTACTGATTTTGGGCAAACTTCGATATTTTCAGTGAAGTGACTGCCGTCTGACCTCCACAACCCGAAGGCGATATCGAAACATTGCAGTTAGACTAATTGTTGGGCTTTTGAGGGCTCCCACAACCCGTAACGACTGCCATTAAATATTCGTATGGCAACAGGGACCAACGGCTTAACGTGCTTTCCGAGGCACGACTAGTGCAAATATTCATATTCATGCATTCAAATATTTGACTGCGCGGGAATCGAACCCGCGCCTCATTACGCAGCGGCTACATTTGCTACCGCTACGCCACGGAGCATGTCATTCTACTATTCGACCTGGTGGTTATATTCTACTAATCATTATAAATGAGAAAATGTGTGTGTCTGTTTGTTTGTCCCGCTATCACGGCAAAACGGAGCAACGAATAGACGGATTTTATTGAGTGGCGATAGATGTAGGGATGGAGAGTGACATAGGCTACTTCTTGTCCCTTTCTGCCCCCCCACTTTCCTTAAAATGTGGGTGGATGTTTGTATGAAGTATTCCGTAATTTTCAAAGGAAGAAAAATAAAAATGGGTATGCGGACTATTTGTGCCCATTAAAACATAATACATAATGTTTTTTTGTTTGGAATTCCGGCCCCAACTTTTTAATAATATACAACGTGTAACATAAAGGGTATATACATAACAAAGGCATGGCATCTTTACATGATATCAAACGATATTGCAAGGGTTTTTTTAATCCTATCTCTTTATGTTAGGAAGTTATGAGGAAAAACACCGCCTGTGATAGACTACTATCATACTAGTCGCACAGAGATATTGAAGACAAACTTAAAAGCCACTTACAGTCTGCAAAACGTCCGCTAAGCCCTGGCGATGTCCCAGAGCACCCCACCCAGTGGCGTCAGCTGTCTCAGCTGACTCGGGCCCAAGAGGAAGACAAGCGGGCATCACGTTGAAGTCAAAGTTTATTCTGGATAAAATATTTATTTATGTCATCATCATCAACATCATCTCAGAAACATGGAGTCCAGTGCTGTACATGGGCCTCCCCCTAGAATTTCTAAAACGAGCGGTTGGACGCGGTCTGCATCCAGCGCTTCCCTGCGAATTTGGTCAGGTCATCCGACCACCTAGTCGGTGTCTGTCCAACGCTGATTTACACACAATAAAATACATAGAAATATCATCATCATCATCATCATTTCAGCCGAAAGACGTCCACTGCTGGACATAGGCCTCCCCCAAGGTTCTCCACGAAGACCGGTCCTGCACCTCCCGCATCCAGCGGTTTCCCGCGACCTTCACCAGGTCGTCGGTCCACCTTGTCGGGGGCCTACCCACGCTACGGCTTCCGGTGCGTGGTCGCCACTCGAGAACCCGTCGGCCCCATCGGGCATCGGCCCTACGGGCAATCTGTCCAGCCCACTGCCACTTTAGTGTTGCAATTCTTCGGGCTATGTCGGTTACTCTCGTTCTTCTGCGGATCTCCTCATCCCTGATTAAACACACATACATAGGAATATGACAAAATTAAACACTGAGTACAAAGGTGCTGCTTATTTCCGAAATTTCTTCCAGCAGAGCTTCGAAAGGAGAAGTAAAACAGAAATGTAGACTTTAGTGTGTAAGAACAAGGAAATAAAAATATGAATGTGTTAAGTCTAAAACTAAAACAATATGAAATTTACCGAGACATATAATGTATCTATTAGACACATTAAAACTATCTTCTTCTTATTCTTCAGCCTATAGAGGTTTACTGCTGGACAAAGGCCTCCCCCCAGGCTTCCTGCGACCTTCACCAGGTCATCGGTCCACCTTGTTGGGGGCCTCCTTACGCTGCGTCTTCAGGTACTTTACTGCCCTATCGGCCATCGGTTCTACGAGCAATGTGCCCTGCCCACTGCCACTTAAGTTTAGCGAATCGAAGAGCTATGTCGGTGACTTTGGTTCTTCTGCGGATCTCCTCATTTCTGACTCGATCACGCAGAGAAACTCCGAGCATAGCTCTTTCCATCGCCCTTTATATAAATATATGTATACCTATAATACACAAATTCTTGACAGCCTCCGTGGCGTAGCGGTAGCGAACGCGGCCGCTGCGCATGGAGGCGCGGGTTCGATCCCCGCGCAGTGCAATTATTTGTATGCAAAGCACGTTAAGCCGTTGGTCCCGGTTGCCATACGAACATCTAGTGGCAGTCGTTACGGGTTGTTGGAGCCCTCAAAAGTCCAACAATTGGTCTAAATGCTTCGATATCGCCTTGGGGTTGTGGAGGTCAGACGGCAGTCGCTTTACGGAAAATATCGAAGTTTAGCCAAAATCAGCAGTTAGACTGGTAAAGTGGACCCCAGACTCCAAAGCTGAAAAGGTTCGGATGCGATTGGGATTACCGCTGAGATGATGATGATGACGTGCATGCGTGGTGATTACGCTCAATCCTTCTCTGTATGAGAGGAGACCTTTTTTTTTTTTTTTTCGGGGTGGAAATCCTCAGAGGATGTCCGCCGCCCTGGGTTGGGCGACAGGGTCTGTCAGACTTTTACTGACTAAAACCACCCCGGTGTCTCTTCTATCACGAGCAAACGCGTGAGGCCGCGGGGAGTCTAAATTCTTCCACGGCCCCACACCCTCGTGCTGGCCCGGTCTGTCGGGGCCGGGCCCCGTCTCCTGCACGGGGTAGTGGGGTGTTAAACTACCCCGTGCATCGCCTCAGGGGCGTGCGTCGACACTCGCGCGCGCCTCCGCCTCGGGGTCCATAGGGGGCGGGGACTTCCCCATGTCCCTCGCCCCTGGACCCATTCATGGGGGGCGGAAGAGGGCGTTATCCGCCCTTCTTCGGCGCCCGGTGCGTCTTCTGCGGCTCGGGAAGGGAGTTGAGATCTCCCTCTCCCGTTCCGCAGCTTCCTTCTGCGACATCACGTCCTCGCAGAAGGACACCACTGCATCCCACGACTCTGCGCTACCGACCATCCTCCGCACTACTGCCGGCAGCGTCAGGTCGCCTCCTAATGAGAGGAGACCTGTGCCCAGCAGTGGGACGATAAAAGGTTGATGATGATGATGATGATTATATGTAGTGTACTCTTCCATTTCGCCAAATTGTGTCGGCAGGTATATTTGACAACACAGTTGGCGCAGTGGCTGATCTATCGACTGCTAATCTGCGTGTCGATGATTCGTCTCCCGTAAGGAACAAATATTTGTATGGCCCACAGGTTCCGGTTCTGGCTGTTTGTGTATGTGAGTTTAAATGTAAGTATGTAAACACACCCAGTTTTCTCGGTGGTAGGCCTTAACATCGGCTGCCGGCAGAAGTTACCACCCACCAGGCAAAGTCTTGCCGCCAAGCGATTCGTCGTGTTCCGCCATGATGTCTGGTGAAGTACGGAGGACGGGTCTGAGCAATTGTGTTGCGATGTGTGCTGGGTACGATGCGTCAAATGTCGTTTGGTCGTGGAGGGTCTCCACATCAATCTCCCTCTGGCGCAGCATCATTGTTGGGTTTAACATTGCACCACCTCGCTCAACTGCCGTCTTCCTTCCTATTCACTTTCAAAATTCTGATTCTGATTAATAAACCAGCGCGCTTTACCATCAACGATTGCATCACTTCTTACCATCAGGCGAGATTGCAGTCAAGCGCTAGTTTATAATTATTATAAAAAAACATGATACAGGAGTGTGGGGCATTGTTATAAAAAAAACGCTAGTTTATAACCTATTTAAAAAAAAAACAGTACTTACCGGTTTTCAGTCTCCAGCAGTGCGATATCATTGTACTTGGAAGGTGGCTTGTACTCCGGATGGGCGATGATCCTGGAAACTTTGTGGGTCTGCCATAAGTCCGGTGAGTCGGAACGCTTCAGTATACCTAATGCTACGAACTGGATCGGACCACTGAAAACGGAATTACGTTTTTGTTATTGAGTCATTAATTTTTGCACATTATTGAGAGTTTCTCAACCGTGCTATCAGCTCAATATACTTCGTCAAGAATGGGGGGGGGGGGGACAGTGGCTTCATTTCTTCTTTCATCGTTTTCTTTCTATTTTGTTAAGATAAGGTCAGAAGGTAAATATTAAAAAAAAAAACAAAAAATAAAAAAACACCAAAAAAAAAATACATCGATTTACTTCCGTAAATCGATGTATTTTTTTAGTCGTCATGTTTTTATTCACGTCTGTTCAATGCTACCTTTGAACAGTGATTCAGCATTTCGGCAGCGGACGCGCGGCCTACTTCAAATATTGTTGAAATTGCAGATTTCACGTATGGAATACCAAGACGTTTGTGTATTTGTGTGTGTTGGGAAAAAGTAGTATATAAGCTGTAATATTGTAAAAATAAATCAGATTAGAATTTATTCTGGTCTCATTACCCCTCACTGTGGCCAAGATACCCTTAGCCATCTCTGATCAGTCCTGTGAGTCTGCTGGACTGGCAGTGAGTTTACCCTTCACCCTTACCTGGAAATCCTACCTACTATCCGTCTGTTACCTTAGGTCTCTTGGTGCAGACATCCCGCACTTATTTATACATTTATTTATTACGAACTATATGGTAGGTCAGGGCTGTAGGGCTTATAGGACTTAGGGTCGCAGGGACTGTAGGGCTTATAGGTCTTAGTTTAGGTTCTGTTACCTTTCCATATAGGCGCATGTACTGCCGCTATTAGGAGTGGTCGTACAACGTCTAAACTGTCTATGGAATACTTATTTTAATTTGACAGCGTAACGTATAAATATCAGAAGAATTTGTTAACGAGATAAGTAGCGACATCTAGCGGCAAAAGGTGGAATGAATTTATAATCGGTGCCAAGTAGGTTCGTATAGATGGCGTTGCTTACTAATCGATTTCTTTAAGATAATAATAATTTCAATTAGTTGTGATGCATAATGAACGAAAACTCTGGAGAAGACTAAAGCCCAATTTATTTTATTCCAATTGTAGCGCGTAGGTCGTGTTACGTAATTAAAAATCGGATAGATAGAACGTCCTGTGAACGCGACTAAATATAAGAACAGAATGTCTCTTACAGGCTATGTATTAACTTAAATACTGGCTATCTCTAAACAATAGTGGGGTGACCAATAGGGCGTCCTCGATGCTGATTCGTTGATCGAGGGAGGCCGTGGCGTAGGATTGGTCAGTGTAGAGAGCGCGCCAATTTATCGATCACGTGCAAGGCGGTTCGGTATGGCTCCCACGGTCCCACGCACATGGGTCACCAGATGTGCTTCCGGAGTTCCGGGGTTAGATTTATAGGCACCCTCGGTCTAGGTGGTCTGCACCCTCGCGCTGGGCGGTCGGGACGCACGCCATAACTTCCGCGATCCTAGTGTGATTTATATGAACCCTGTCGCGGAAGTTCGTCAATTGTGTAGTAGACCTCATGCGCAACATACCCAAGTCTTATGAAAGTGCTCCAATGAGCCACGCCGATGGTAATGGACCATAAAGATGTTACAACAGAACTCAACTAATATGTCATCTACTATCCTTTTCTTAGCGAAATTGAAGGAAAAAAATGCACCGAACTTTAAATTAGTTTACTTTGTGATCAAGGGAACGGCACCAGCGTTATCTGGGTAGTTATGCACATGTTCACCTGGGTACTTACACAGCAGGACTGGCTCTGCAGTGAGCAGCCGTGAGGACGAACTTCTCACTGATGACAGATCCTCCACACAGCCACTGAGCCGTCTTTATATCATCTCCATACCCTATCAGTGCCTTGGACAAAACAAGAACAATATATTAAAAAGGTTTCCAGTCTTATACTCAACTACTTATTTTTTTAATATTAAAAAGTAGTGCTTGATCGCAATCACGCCTGATGGTAAGCAGTGATGCAGTCGTTTATTTATTTATTTGAACTTCTAACAGAGAAAACTCGGTGGTAGACCATAACATCGGCTGCTGGCAGAAGTTACCACCCACCAGACAAAGTCTTGCCGCCAAGCAATTCGTCGTGTTCCGGCATGATGTCTGGTGAAGCCGTTCGGAGGACGGGTCTGAGCAGTTGTGTTGCGATGTGTGCCGAGTACGATGCGTCAAATATTGTTGTGTTGGGAGTATGGTCATGGAGGGTCTCCACATCAATCTCCCTCTGGCGCAGCATCGTTGGTCGTGTTGTTGGGTTTAACATTGCACCACCTCTCTCAACTGCCGTCTTCCTTCCTATTCACTAATATTTTTTAAGTGAATGGGCTTAATAAACTAGCGCGCTTTACCATCAACGAATGCATCACTGCTTACCATCAGGCGGGATTGCAGTCAAGCGCTAGTTTATAATTATAAAAAAAAACACCTTAAATGCTAGAAAATATAAATAACAGGATATGACCTTGTGCTTCTCCAATTATAAGAAGTCACAGCATGCTAATATAATATAACAGCATGAATACAAATTTTTAACGTTGTATCAAATTAAATTTAGAAAAAATGTTATATGAAATTAGATTTTAAAGCAATGTCATATTAATTAAATGTTAAAACAATGTTACTTTAAACTAAATTTTAAGACAATGACAACAAAATTTCATCAAGAAACAATAATAAAATTTGTTAAAAAAAAAAGAAAAAAACAGTAATAAGCATTTTCTTAATTATGTCAAATAATGGTAGTGAAATAAAGTTAATATTAGATAAATTGAGAAGAAAGTAAAGTAAATTCTTCAAAGTAATCGTTGATGGTAAAGCGCGCTAGTTTATTAAGAGCCTATTCACTAAAAAACTGAGTTAATAGGAAGGAAGACGACAGTTGAGCGAAGTGATGCAATGTTAAACCTAACAACACGACGGTACACTTCGCAACACAACTGGGGCCCATGTCTGCTATTTTTATAAATTTGTCATTCCAACACGACTCCATTGTCATTGTCCTAAAAGTTGGTAATCTGCTAAATTCATAATAATAATAATAAAAAAAAAAAAATTCATGGCAACACGTACGTCAACAAATTATTTACTAAAAAAACTAATATTTTTGGATTTCATTATATTTTACAGTAATTATTATACAAAAGACATTTATAAAAATCAAAGGAATCAACAGAATATTCATACTTTTTAACGAATATCAACAATAAATGAAATGAAGAAAATCAGCCGAACCGCAGGTGACATGACAGGTGTCACCGCACAAAAACTGTAACAATGAAAATAAAATAATGTTGACAAGATCTGCCGCAAGGAAACGTGCACGCCCACCATCCCCGGACTCGTTGCTCAGCTCCGCCTCGCCGCCGCCGGTCTCCAGCCCCACTGTAAGCGCTGTGACGACCCCGGCCGCGGCAGTTGCGTCGAACTCGAGCGACGAGTACTTCTCTCCGCCGACGACGCCATCACCTGTTCGCCGACGGGGAGCACGCCGGCCGCCGGACCGCTTAGGACCTCGAGGCCCATCGGCTTCTGACAGGGTCCCAGCTCCCGGCGGAAGTGTGCAGCGCATGAGATGGACACAATCCATCAACGAAAATGTCATGCGCTCATACTATGGGGCTACAGAGGGAGGGAACAACCTGACCGCGTACCGTGTTCGAATGCTCTCTCTGTTTCAGGTGCTTGAGCCAGCTGTCAACGTGTCGGCGCAACGACTGTCGGATCAGGTGCGGGTCATCCAGCGTAACCATATGCTGGATGATGTGGTACTTGATCGCCTACGCCTCGAGTCACGGAATAGTCATGTTACGCCTGCTTTGTCACTGGTCGCGGTACAACTTAACAGTGTTTCACCGCGACCCAACCACGTTGATGAAGAGGATGATGATAGGGCTATATCCGTGAGTCCCCAGTGCAATGAAAAATTGAGGAGCGCTTTGGAGGATGCTTTCCGTGAGTACCGCTCTATTCCGCCTGAACTTAGACCACGTTTGCCTCGATTGCCCATGCATAAAAAAAACAAGGCGCTGGTGTGTGCTCTAGACTCTCAGCTGTCTAATTATTTAAAGGACAGCAAAGATCTCAATGATACACATTCAATCTTGTACTGTGGAGCTGTTGCGATATGTCGTGTGGCTCATGTCAAATTCCCAGACAATGACAGAGCCACACGACCAAAATCAGCTGTACCAGCTTGGCAGTGCAGGATTGAACATCGTATCGGAGAGACTAGAGCACTCATTGGCAAGCTTATTAGCTTCAGGGAGGGCAATACACGCCCTAGAGTGATGCGCTTTGTGAGGCGGGCGTTCTCGGGGACTGATACTAGTACTCGAGACTATTTGTTCCGCGTCACAGAGCGCATCGACTTTTTTTAAGCAGAAGATTTATGCATGGGCAAACCGTATTCGTCGGTACAGGCGAAGAGTTGAGCGGTATTCTCAGAATTGCAATTTCCAAAGCGATGAAAGGCGGGTCTATAGAGCTTGGGAGCGATCAGACCAAGGTGTCACTGACACGTGCCTACCGGATATAATAATAATAATAATAATAATAATAATAATCTTTATTCATAAAACTTACACACAACATTGTAAAACCAAAGCTACAAAAATATTCTTATACAATTAAATACATATCTTATTGCCTAAATAACAGCTAGGTATTATGTGTGACTAAAAATATACATA
The DNA here is from genome assembly GCA_017933935.1 of Sesamia nonagrioides. Taxonomy (NCBI): domain Eukaryota; kingdom Metazoa; phylum Arthropoda; class Insecta; order Lepidoptera; family Noctuidae; genus Sesamia; species Sesamia nonagrioides. The sequence continues at coordinate 2,186,813 of JADWQK010000407.1, forward strand.
AGGTCATACAGAACGTATTATTATATAGAGAATCATGTAAAATTAGCGACATGCCCGAGCTAGGTTCATTAAACCTGTGTTTCAGGCGCTCACTTTACATCACAATATATCAGTAAGTCCGTAAGATTCAATTATGCAACGTTATGGACTAGGAATTCAATAAACAAAAACGTCTGTTATTTATTATGCTATCTTATGTACTATTTAATTTTATATCTTATCTAACTTTTATCTGTAAACTATTTACTATCACACTATAACTTCCAGAAGCTTTTCTGTGTCTGTGTAATTGAGAATCAATAGGTATTCCGATATTACTTGACTACATTTTTTATAATTTATACTGTATATATCTAATAGTTTGTTAAGCTTGTTATATAAGAAAGGGCCTAAAAATACATAAAATCTATAGGCATAAGCGTGTCTCGTCTGTGGTTTTGCGCAAACCATATCTTTTCTCCTCCTGGTTGAAGGTACTGGGTCAAAAGGAAGCTCAGAGTGCTGATGAAGTACGGTATGCAAGATAAATAGTTGACGTACCGTTAGAACCTTGCATTCCACATAAAGCTGGTGAGTGGGAAATCTGAAAGGACGGAAGGTTGCCACCTTTAGAATAGCTCTTTGAGCACGTTCTAGAGGCAGCAATATGGTCTTTGCGGCACCACCCCAAGAAGTAATACAGTAGGTGATAACAGATTGGCACAAAGCTAAATAAACTTGTTTTGTTAACTGATAGTCCGCTATGTGTCGTAGGTTTTTGAAAATGTATATTAATTTACGCACTCTCGTACACAGTAACTCGATATGTTTACGGAAATTGAGATTTGTGTCAATCGTAACACCCAGATGTTTTATATGGTCAGCTTTAGTTAAAGTGGGACAAGTGCAAGCAGTGTCAGCATGAATACAGTTGTGTGCATATATGTTTATGTTAGTAAGCGGATTGTTAATGTTTCTCATTGAGAATAAAATGTATTTTGTTTTTTCTACATTTAAACTTAGAAGATTTTGATGAAGCCAATCAGACACAATATTAAAGCCGTTCTGGGCATGTTTGTATGCCTCATCTTTGGATTTAGCGGAAAACACTAGAGCAGTGTCATCGGCATAAGATAGTATTATCCCATTATGTAGACCTATACTGCAAAGGTTGTTTATGTAGATTAAAAATAATGTCGGGGCCAAAATACTACCTTGCGGTATACCAAAAATACTACTTTTTATCTCAGAACTAGTGTACTGTCCTATTTTAACACATTGATAGCGGTCACTAAGATAATCAGAGAATAAAGAAAGTTGCTCTCCTCTTATACCAAGTGTTTCAAGCTTTCGCAATAATATAGGGCAAGAAATAGTGTCGAAAGCCCTAGCGAGGTCCAAAAAGATCCCTATAGTGTGAAAGCCATTATCTAAATTAGTACTTATATACTCTGTCAGCCTGTGAACTGCTTGGTTAGTTGATCTGTTAGTTCTAAATCCGTATTGGTTATTGGAAAGCAATTTGTTAGTTTCTAGATATTTTATTAGTCGACTGTTTATAATTTTTTCTAAAATTTTAGACAGTCCTGTTAGTACAGAAATGGGTCTATAGTTGTTAACACATTTCTTATCTCCCGCTTTGTACACCGGTGTAACTACAGCTTTTTTAAGCAATTTGGGGAATATTCCGTTTGACAAACACGACTGAAAAATATGGGTTAAAGGAGGAGCAAGAAAGTGTTTAAATCTTTTTAGTATATTATTATTAATGCCATCCCACCCAACAGCACAGTTGTCTTTTAAACCGCTAATAATTCCTAAAATTTCATTGACATCAGTGTCCAATAAAACAAAAGAATTTAAAGTATTCGAACTGTTGAACACTGTTGATGATGGCTGTGAAAGATGATTACTCTGGTTTAAGGTTTTTTCGGCCAGGGTTTTGCCAACGTTTGCAAAAAAACTGTTGACTTTATTCGCCGCTTCGATGGGGTTTGTTGTTATTGACAGTAATTCGAGTGGCTGTTCAGGATTTTTTGATCGAAATGTATTTGATTTAATAAATTTCCAAACAAGCTTACTATTTTTCCCAGCCTTCTGTAATTCATTCTTCTCAAATTGATTTTTAGTTTTATATAAAAGTTTGTTACAAAAATTTCTGTACCTTTTATATGTAGTAGAAAGTATTTCGTGGATGATGATGCCACGTGTTCATTCTGGCGCAATATCTGGTCGGTGCCTGTCAGTCACACCGAAGGTAGTTGGACTCGGGTTGTTGAGCGAGCCTGCGATCCAGTACCAGAAATGGGGGCTATTACCATCTGCCCCCAAGATGTAGCTCGTGCAGTCCGTCCGTTGCCTAATTGGAAGTCTCCAGGGCCGGATGGGCTGCACAACTTTTGGATCAAATGGTTTTCCGGGTCGCACGCTCGCTTGGCATCTCAATTCCAGACTGCTTTAGAGTCTGGTTCGCTACCCCAGTTTCTAACAACTGGAGTAACCCACCTGCTCCATAAATCAGGTAGCACCGCGGAACCCAAAAATTATAGGCCGATCACGTGTTTACCGACGGTCTATAAAGTTCTTACATCCATTTTGAAATCTAAAATTAACACGCATATTGACAGCAACTCCATCATGTCTGCCTCTCAAAATGGATGTAGGAGCGGGTCCCGCGGTACTAAGGAGCTACTCCTCATTGATATGGCCATTAGCCAACAGGTTCGTCGTTCCCGAAAGGATCTGTCGACATGTTGGATAGATTATAAGAAGGCCTATGACTCAGTGCCACATACATGGCTCATGCGGGTGCTGGAGTTGTATAAAGTGGATGCAACTCTACGCACCTTCCTGATGACGTGTATGAGGACATGGAGGACAGTCCTTCGCTATCCAGGATGTCGAAATATTCAGAGGAATAGCGAACCGATAAGGATCGAGCGAGGTATATTTCAGGGCGATAGTTTGAGTCCACTTTGGTTTTGCTTAGCACTGAATCCTCTAAGCACACTATTAGAGGATTCAGGTCTAGGCTATCGGTTGAGGAGAGGTGGTCAGGTTATATCGCACCTCCTCTACATGGATGACCTGAAACTTTTTGCTCGCACCGATTCACAACTGAAGGAGCTACTGAAAATTACTGAAACTTTCAGTAGCTCCATCAGGATGGAATTTGGTGTGGACAAATGTGCAGTCATGCATGTAAAGCGAGGAGAGATTATGGAATCCGTGGGAACCCAACTCACGAGTTCCATAAACCTTAGAGCCCTCTCCGCATCCGAAACCTATAAGTATTTGGGTATGTCGGAAGCGTTGGGTATCAATGTTACTGACATGAAGCAATCGTTGAAGGAACGCTTCTTTGGCCGCCTGAAAAAAGTACTTAATAGTCTTCTATCAGGCGGAAACAAGGTGCGCGCTTTCAACGGTTGGGTCATGCCGGTATTGATGTACTCTTTCGGCATACTCAAATGGACTCAAACCGAACTCGACGCCCTGGATAGGAGAGTCCGTACACTGCTGACTGCAAATCGATTGCATCACCCACGGTCATCGGTTATGAGGCTGTATATCCCGCGAAAATGTGGAGGTCGAGGCTTTTTAAACGCTAAGACACTCCACAATCGTGAGATATGCAGTCTCAGAGAATATTTCCTAACAACCGACGTGGGAATGCATCGAGATGTGGTCGCAGTTGACAAGGGCCTCACTCCGCTCTCCTTGGCGAAAGAGAACTGGCGCAAACCAGTAGTGCTTGACACCAATGATCGCATGGAGGTATGGAAGAACAAGGAGCTTCACGGACGCTTTTTCAAAGCCCTACACGGGCCTGATGTAGACTTACAAGCGTCCGTGGCCTGGCTACGATTCGGTGACCTTTTTGGGGAAACCGAAGGTTTTGTATGTGCAATTACGGACGAAGTTATGATGACGAACAATTACCGGAGATTTATTGTGAAAGACGGCACAGTTGACATCTGTCGGGCATGTCACCGGCCTGGGGAATCAATAAGGCATATTATCTCCGGGTGTTCTCGTCTAGCTAACGGAGAGTACTTGCATAGACACAACCTTGTAGCCAGGATCATTCATCAGCAACTTGCTCTTAAATACAACCTTGTGGAATCGGAGGTGCCGTACTACAGGTATACGCCCGACCCAGTTCTCGAAAATGACCATATCACATTGTACTGGGATCGATCCATCATCACTGACAGGACTATTATTGCCAATAAGCCTGATATAGTGCTGGTGGATCGATCAGAGCGGCGTGCAATGATTGTTGACATAACCATCCCACATGATGAGAACCTCGTGAAAGCTGAGAAGGATAAACAAATCAAGTATCTTGACTTGGCTCACGAGGTTGTCGACATGTGGGAAGTGGATTCAGCAATCATTGTACCGATAGTCGTGACAGCCAATGGCTTAATAGCCAAGAGCCTCGACCAACACCTCAGGAGGCTCTCGTTAGGCAGCTGGATCAAGGGCTTGATTCAGAAAGCGGTACTGCTGGACACGGCTCGCATCGTCAGGAAGTTCCTCTCTCTGGAGCCCTGCCGGTAGCTTGGACCCTGTTCCCGATACCGGTGGGCTACTATTTTTTTTATATTTTTAAATGTTTTTTTTTATTTATTTATATATAAATATTTAAAAATGTGAAATAATATGTGCATATAGAAAAATAAAGAGAATAATAATAATAAATTCTTTATTCGAGTAACCATGACTCAATAATGTTAGTAATACTTAAAACTATGTTAGTAACATATCACAATTTAATTAATACTAAAATATACAAAAAACGCACACGAGTCACCGCTGCTTCACCCCATGAGTTAAAGCGCAACAACGATTCACGTATGAGCAATCAAGACGCCCAGCAATCATACGCAGGACACTGTTGGAGCTGGCCCGCACCCTGCACACCAGAGAAGCACACCTCTTTCGCATTGTCGCATAAAAACAATCTACGTGCGCGCCAGCAAACATCCCCGATGCGCTACAGAAGCGAGGCAGCCCCACCAGTACCCTAAACGCGTTATTGTATTGAACGCGGAGAGCACCGAACGACTTTTGAGTATATCTGGCCCAAAGGCTACATGTCTAAAAAGAAGTGCAGTATGCTCGGAAGAGTGTGATCTTCACCTGAAGGGAACAACGTGCAAACCTTCGGGCCAGCATGTTCGCTCGAATCGACAACGCTCTCCGCTCCCGTTCAATATCGTCATTGTCCTGGAGGTTGGGGGTTAATAAGTGGCCCAGATATTTAAATCTATGTACTCTCTTCAATGGTATAATGAACGATCAATTATCGGTCAGTCGTCTCTCAATGGAATGGTGATTAAATGATATTGCCGTATTGCCATTATTATAAAACCCGTTAGTAGAAATGATTTTCTCAAAAATGCGTCATAAAACATTTTATTAATATGGAGTGGAGTGTGTCAGTGTTTGACCACTGGAAAGTCAGAATGAGGCCATTTTATTAGTAGATTACCAAATTTGTCAAAATCGATTATTTGAGATCGCTGAATGACCATTCTGACACTATTGTGATACCTGCAAAGTGGAACCTTCTGTAGTCCACTTGGAAGTCCACGAAGCGTCACCGATCACGAAACGAAAACGAACCTCGTAAAAAGGGGCTACTGCAGCAGGATGTATGGAACATTTTATTTTGGTGATTACTGGTTGATGTCGGTGTGGCAAAGACTTAAACACGTTACTGCGTTATTAGGTTGCACCATAAAGAAGCATAAAATACAAAAAATAAGACCTGCTTAAGGGAACATGCGTCACATCCAAGCAAAACGGCTGTCGCTCAGAATTATGCTGCTACCCTATGCAAAACAGGAGTCCAGCGCTGTTTTCAGCCACAGCCGTCGCCGACGTAATGACTTTACTTAACTTACCATATGAGGATACTGGCGCCTATATGCCGCCATCCCTGAGCTGATCGCTGATGTGTCCGCGGTTGGGAACTCGTTTCGATCAAACAACTTGGCATTCTGTAATAGACATAAAATAATCATACGAATAATAATAACCATCAATCTAAAATAAAATAATATAATAATCATCGTTCTTATAGAAAAAAAAAAAATCATCAATGATCGTGAGGGATCGTGGAGTTTCAGACTAACATTAGTTTTAATTTTCACTTCTTCTTCTTCAACCTATAGAAGTCCACTGCTGGACAAAGGCCTCACCTAAGACTTTCTACGATGACCGGTCTTATGCTCCCCGCATTCATCGGCTCCCCACGACCTTCACCAGGTCATCGGTCCACCTTTTTGGGGGCCTCGCTACGCTGCATCTTCCGGTACGCGGCCGCCACTGTGGAGTGGTGCTCTATTCAAGCCGGGCAGACCTCCACCGTATGCTCTACCGTATCCTCAGTGCGATCCACACAATGGTGACACCCTGACGTTTCCTACCACCTTATACGGAACAGGAACCTCCTGAAACAGCCGTGTCCGGTGAGGACCTGCGTCAGGCGGAAGGGAACCTTACTGCCCATCGACCATCGGCCCCTTATTTTTAGTGACTCGAAGAGCTATGTCGGTGACTTTTGATTCGGCTGAAAAGCTAGTTTTACATGGAGCGACTTCTATCTGACCTCCACAACCCCGTTAATGGGTTATACGACACCCCTTGGTATGACTAGTGGTCACACTTTTGAACTTCTGACGTTCCTTAATGACTGTCACAGATCTAAGAATGACAGCCACAACTACTCACCCATCCAGAGAGTAACCGTGGCAAGTGCGGCTGTTATATAACCACTAGCGCCACATTTTCTAAAATTCATTATGAAAAATATTAGTTCCCCGGCGCTCACGTTACTTTCAGCGCCAATAAGAGGATTATCTTCGTTTCCTCATCGACAGAGTTTTGATTTCCAGTATAATATAGGTCAGGATGGGACTCCATCATCACCATCTCAGCGGTAATTCCATTCGCATCCGAATCTTTTTCTGCTTTGGATTCTGGGGTCCGCTTTACCAGTGTAACTGCTAATTTTGGCTAAACTTCGATATTTTCCGCGAAGCGACTGCCGTCTGACCACCACAACCCGAAGGCGATATCGAAGCATTGCAGTTAGACCAATTGTTGGACTTTCGAGGGCTCCAGCAACCCGTAAGGTCTGGCACTAGATGTTCGTATGGCAACCGGGACCAACGCTTAACGTGCTTTCCGAGGCACGACCAGACCAGTGCAAATATTCATATTCATGCATACAAATATTTGCACTGCGCGGGGATCGAACCCGAGCCTCTTTGCGCAGCGGTCGCCAGTCGTCGTCGGAGGCTGCCAAAAGGTCAGGATGGGACTGTTTTATGTAATATTGACGTTCAAAAAGTGATGACTACGTTTTGGAGAAACCTAATCCTATGCTCAGCAATGGACCTCTTCGGACTATGATAGTGATCTTGAGGATATTCTGTACCTGATTCTTGGCTTGGCGTTCCAATCTACTAATCAGGTCTCCTTGTGAACGACTGTCAGCAATCTTCAAAGCTGAGGATTCCACGGTACCAAAGCAGCCGTTATCAGAAATACTTCTGACCACAATTGGTGTTATAGGAGGAAAGACGCATGGATAGTCGAGACTTTTCAAGTAACGCATACAATCTGAAAAAGAGGAAAAAAATTAAAGTCTTATATAGGGTGTATCTGACATCGACGCACAAACGAGTACCATGGATCCAGTACATGATTCTGAGCCCCCCAGTGGTGGAATTTTTCGTCGGCTTTATTATAATGCTCTAGTTTATTATAATGTTCTGTGTTTTGTAATATTAGTTACTTTACATTCCTAGTATAACGTCAGGGATTTTTTACCGAAACAAACAGCTGTGCTGCTGGGGAGTTTGTTGCGCCACTTCTTCTTCCCAGCGAAAGCACTAGGAAGTGTCGACGGGTGGGCGTTTTGAGGGACTGTCTTATGTAATATGGACGTTCAAAAAGTGAATATTCTCTGCCCAACCTAAATAAATGACTTTTGATTTGATTGATTATAGCTTTGGTTTGCTCTACTACTAATTTATAATTATAAAAAAAAGAACTTACTCTGGCCCGCTACACTGCTTTGGTTGAATCTTGACCCTAACCCTAAGTTTTGGACAGGCTCCCTGAAAAAGAACCATCATTCATTGACGTAAAAACCGATTGCTGTTTTTAAAATTTTATTTAATTAGTACAAAAATAACAGTTCATTCATAAAACTAACTTTTATTTGAAAGCTTCCTTCGGATTTTAACTGAGATTTAATTATATCCCTGGGGTAACACAATTCACACGTCAAAAGTCCAACAATTGCTGCTGGACTTTTGACGGCTCCAACAACCCGTAACGACTGCCACTAGATCTTCGTATGGCAACCGGGACTAATGGCATAACGTGCTTTCCGAGGTAGGACCACACCAGTGAAAATATTCATATTCATGCATATTCATGCATACAAATATTTGCACAGCGCGGGGATCGAACCCACGCCTCCTTGCGCAGCAGCCGCGTTCGCTACGGAGGCTGTGCAGCATAATGCTGCAACAGTTGAAAAGTAAATGTCGCAGCGCTGGTATTCCGATACCAGCAATATCATTTCCCATATGGTCTGCTGTTATTTTTACATGCTTTTTATTAGCTTCACTTGCTTGCTTGATTGCTTGTTTGTTTGCTTGCCTGCTTGTTTGTTTGTCCGTCTCTAACTCTTTGGACTACGAGTGAGCGGCTCATTACTGTAAAATGTCCCACCGTTTTCAATACGTTCGTTCGTTCGGTTTTTTTTTTAAAGAGTATTGTACTGAAAAGTTGAAAATCAACATAGTTTAAAAAACTAAAAAAACATGCTTTTGAAAATATCAAACTAAAAAGTTAAAAATAATTTAAAAAAAAGCGTGAGGCGCTTTGTGCCATAATTTTTGTGTATTAAGCGCCTCACGGTTTTTTTAAAATTATTATTAACTTTTTAGTTTGATATTTTTTAAAAGCATGTTTTTTTAGAGTTTTAAACTATATTTATTATGAATTGGTCATTCCAACACGATTCCATTCTCATTCTATTGTTATTGTGGTAGAAGTTTGTAATCTGCTATATTCATAATAGTAGATCAATTTCGGTCAGTCGTATTGTAATAGAATGGTGATAGAATGACATTGCCGTATTGTCATTGTGATGAAAGCCGTTAGTAGAAATAATTTTTTAAAGTTGTTGGACTTTTGATTCCACTCCATATCAAAAATATTATTAATTTTTGATATGGAGTGGATTCAAAAGTCCAACAACTGGTCTAACTGCAATGCATCGGTATCGCCTTCGGGTTGTGGAGATCAGACGGCAGTCGCTTCACGGAAAATATAGAAGTTTAGCCCAAATCAGCAGTTAGACTGGTAAAGCGGACCCCAGACTCCAAAGCTGGAAAAGCTTCGGATGCGACTGGGATTAACGCTGAGATGATGATGATGATAATTAATATGGAGTGGAGTGTCAGTGATGGACCACGGGAAAGTCATAAGGATTTTGTTAGTAGGTTAATATACGGGGGCCCTAGTCTGCTATTTTTATAAATTTGTCATTCCAATGCAATTCCATTGTCACTGTGCTTAAAAGTTCGTAATCTGCTAAATTCATAACGATCGATCAATTATCTCAGTCGGCTCGTAATGTAATGGTGATAGAACGACATTGCCGTATTGCCGTTATTATAGAACCCGTTAATAGAAATAAGTTTCTAAAAACCAATACTCGATTTGAACATTTATTAATATAAACTGGAAAGTCATAATGACGCCATTTTGTTAGTAGATTAAGAAACTTGTCAAAATCCGTCATTATGAGATCACTGATTGACTATTCTGAAACTATTGTTATAGCAGACTAGGGCCTCTGGTGTGACGTCACGGGCAATCAGAGCAACACACAAAGATACAATATGTAAAGAAAACCCTGTCCGACCCATAAGTATGATAAAGGTTAGGTAAACACTTGACCAAATGTAATGTTACGGGATAGGGGTACTAAAACGCCGGTTAAATTGTTGAGATTTGTACCATTTGATAAGCCATCTTAGGTCTAGCAATGCGTTTTTATATTGTTCCTCTGTAATACTTAGGACTCGAGATATAGTGCTTAAAAGTTATGTACTGCATGCCACGCAATATTTAACCTTATGCCCTCGACATAAGGTGCATTCGTAACAGTAATATAAAATTTTACGTAATAATCATAATAACAATACTATTGAATTTTGAAATAATCTTTTTTTCCCGCGAATTAATTCCAACTTTCCCGAAACTTTGTAATTTTTGAAAAGTGACAACATGATTTTGGCGGTATTATTATAAGCGATGCGCCCCGTCGCCCGCACATGGATTGCCTACCGCACATGTATTAAGTTACGTCGTTTTGCGAAATAATATTTTTAAGAGGATTTTTTTTTTATGTTTATCACGGCATTGTGGGCATTAATAGAATCAGTTATCGATACCTAACAATACCTTCACGGGTCGGACAGGGTTTTCTTAACATATACTATAACTAGCTTTTGCCCGCGACTTCGTTCGCGTGGACTTCAGGTTCGTCCCGTCTAGTCTAGTAATAAGTAAGAAATACGGTAACTAAGCACTGCAGAGCCCTAATCATAGGTCTATAGGTAGCTACTGCAGTATGCTCCTATAAACTACATTTAACGATCTTTTTCCTTCAGCATAAACATGCAGATTTTATCACCGAAACGGTATTTATCGCCGAAATTGCTATGACTCTGCATTTTAAATCTGTGATATCTTCGAAAATATTTATTTAATTTACTTGCTGTAAAAAGCCATATTGATCTTTATTAAATGCAAAATGTATTTAAGATACTTAATTGGATAAGGATTAATACTGTATTGCTTAAAATCGCTTCGTAAATAAGCCATTATTTCTCGTACAAAGTAAAGGATAAAAAATGGTTATTGTGGGTTATTCCTAAGAGATAAACATATACCATCACGGACTTTTTTGTAGACCTTTTTAAGTTGTACAATACTGTAGTACATTGTTTTGATCTATCTTGTAGGATTCAGTCAGCGTTTGCAATGTAAGCGCAAAAAATGTGTTTTTTTACCACCTCACATTAGAAACCTCAAAAATTGTAGCCTATGTGTTATTCTGATGTATAAGCTATAGCCTATGTGTTATTCTGATGTATAAGCTATATTGTGGTAAAGTTTCATTCAAATCCATTCAGTAGTTTTTACGTGAAAGAGTAACAAACATCCATACATCCATACTTACAAACTTTCGCCTTTATAATAGTAGTAGGATGATGTGAATATAATATAACAAATAAAATGAGGTTTTGTACAAAAAATAATTAATTTTAACCTTAAAATAAATATACATATTCACCTACGTTGTACTGTAATTCGGCACACAATTAATACAGCATACAATTGGTTTCATCCCTTGAAAACTGCAAATCTGAAATAATTATGAAAACGCATATGTTATGTTTGAAAGTAAACTGAACACCTTTCTTCATCAAAACAAGACCATTTTCTTATAATTATAAACTAGTGCTTGCTTATAATTATAAAGTAACTAGCTTTCCGCACGCGGCTTCGCCCGCGTAAATTTCGGTTATATCACGCTTTTTAGATTTCCCTTGGGAACATCATTTTTTTCCGGGATAAAAGGTAGCCTATGTCCTTTCTCAAGGTCTAAAGATTGTCTGCTTTCCGCCCGCGTCTTCGCCCGCGTGGTGTTCGGTTATATCGCGCTTTTTAGATTTCCCTCGGGAACATCAAATTTTTCCGGGATAAAAGGTAGCCTATGTTCTTTCTCAGGGTCTAAAGATTGTCTGTGCCAAATTTCATCAAAATCGGTTGAGAGGTTTAAGCGGGAAAGGGTAACAGACAGACAGACAGACAGAGTTACTTTCGCATTTATAATATTAGTATGGATGAGTGCTAGGCAGCCGATGTTATGGCTTACCACCGAGAAAATTTGAGAGAATTTGAATCATTTTGAAGTACATTGCTCCTTATGTTCCAAAAATGTGTCTGCTCAACAACGTAAGTAACGCAATGAATGCTGTCGAACTGTCAAAACGAAGCCCATTGATACTGTTTTATGCAATTACCTTACTGAGGCCTACCGATAACATCATTTAAACTTTCATCGGGTTTGGCGGGAAAGCTGAGTGTCACGCTCATTTTGCATTGGACTTTTCAATTATCTATAGTCATCATCATCATCTCAGCGTTAATCCCAGTCGCATCCGTAGCTTTTTCAGCTTTGGTGTCTGGGGTCCGCTTTACCAGTCTAACTGCTGATTTTGGCTAAACTTCGATATTTTCCGTGAAGCGACTGCCGTCTGACCTCCACAACCCGAAGGCGATATCGAAGCATTGCAGCTAGACCAATTGTTGGACTTTTGAGGGCTCCAACAACCCGTAACGGCTGCCACTAGATGTTAGTATGGCAACCGGGACCAACGGCTTAACGTGCTTTCCGAGGCACGACCTGACCAGTGCAAATATTCATATTCATGCATACAAATATTTGCACAATGTGGGGATCGAACCCGCGCCTCCTTGCGCAACGGCCGCGTTCGCTACCGCTACGCCACGGAGGCTGTCAAATTTGTTTAAATTATTTATAGTATCGTTTACTAAGTAAAAACGCATGATTTATGTAGTAAAAATTGCATTCAGTAAATCCATACTAATATTATGAATGCGAAAGTATCTCTGTCTGTCCGGCTTTAACGCCAAAACTACTGAACCGATTGTAATGAAATTTGGTACACAGATAGTCTAGAGCCTTAGAAAGGACATAGGCTATATAACATCGCGCTATGATCAATAGGAGCAGAGCAGTAACAAAAAATGTTGCGAAAACGGGAGTGAACGCGGGCGTACATATTGCTCCCATTATTTTAACAGGCGCTTATTTTATATCAACTCAAGTCCACGCAAACGGAGTCGCGGGGAACAGCTACTAATTCATAAAGAAAATTGAAATATCACAGCATAGTGACCACATCATGACTTTGCCTCAAACCTCCCTCGTAGACGGTTCACGCAGCCGTCTTTTTCGACTGTCATTGGCGATATCCACCATTATTTTGCAATAAAATTTTCAAAGAGTTTCTATAATTTGTTACACGTGTTATTGGCAAAATTGTGATATCTATTCCAAATTTAAAACTTGACAAGGAGAAGAACATAATTTAAACTTTCATCGGGTCCATAGGCCTTAAAAAGAAGGAAAATTAACGGTTTTAAATCACTTACATGAGGGTATTTTTTCTGTCGTATATCATCTTTAGCTGATGGGCACTGTTCTATGGAGGTACACCTCCCCACCAGGCCTTTCGAGAAACATTGTGATCCTGAAGACAAATATGACAAAAAATTTAAAAGGATAGAGTAGTCTTTATTATGTACACCATATACTTAAATTACTGCGACCCGCTCCGGTTTCATTCATCACCATTTCAGCCGAAAGACGTCCACTGCTGGACATAGGGCTCAACCAAGGTTCTCCACGACGACCGGTCCTGCGCCTCCCGCATCCAGCGGTTTCCCGCAACCTTCACCAGGTCGTCGGTCCACCTTGTCGGGGGCTTACCCACGCTACGTCTTCCGGTGCGTGGTCGTCACTCGAGAACCCGTCGGCCCCATCGGGCATCGGTCCTACGGGCAATGTATCCAGCCCACTGCCACTTTAGTGTTGCAATTCTTCGGGCTATGTCGGTTACTCTCGTTCTTCTGCGGATCTCATCATTCCTGATTCGATCGCGCAGTGTAACCCCAAGCATAGCCCTCTCCATTGTCCTTTGAGTGACTTTGAGCCTTCTTATAAGGCCCGTTGTTACCGACCACGTCTCAATTCCATAAGTCATCACTGGCAACACACACTGGTCGAAGACTCCGGCTTCGCACGAGTACAAAGCTAAATACACTACAGAAAAACTGTGAACGTATAAAAAACATAGCGGCCCGTAGCCCGCAATTTTAAAAAGGGCCCACAAATAGTTGTTCCGGGTCTGGCCGTTTGTGTGAGTTTAAATGCTTGTAAACGCACCCACGATATAGGCACAATAGAAAAATCATACAGTAGGTCGACGCCTTTGATCTCGTGTAAAATGCCGACATCGTCTAGACAGTAACGCATCGGCCGGGGTTGTCACAAATCCATACTAATATTATAAATGCGAAAGTAACTCTGTCTGTCTGTCTGTCGGTCTGTCTGTCTGTCTGTTACGCTTTCCCGCTTAAACTTCTCAACTGATTTTGATGAAATTTGGCACAGACAATCTTTAGACCCTGAGAAAGAACATAGGCTACCTTTTATCCCGGAAAAATTTGATATTCCCGAGGGAAATCTAAAAAGCGCGATATAACCGAACTCCACGCGGGCGAAGCCGCGGGTGGAAAGCTAGTAAACAATATTTATGAAATTATTTATTTATTGCAGATCAACATCAATATCTGTATCATAAATAAAACAATATTACATATTAATATAATAATAAAAACAATTTTTAACCCGCTCTTTACTGCATGTATTATTAAGGAGTTAAGTATGACAATAAAAAAATGCAGATGAGGCGTATACAAAGGAATTACAAAATTCAAATGATACAGACTTGATAACTAGTTACTGTGACCTTATATACTGTAATATTGTTTAAGTGAATCTTAAATAAATAAATAATTCCGTTGTCAGTGGAACATCACGGTGCGGAAAAGTTCACGGCTTGAATTCTGCCCGTGACAGTTGTTTTTAAATCTCTTAAATTATCATCGCTTCTATTAGCTTAGAGAAGTGTAGTCAATGAAAAAATTTCAGAAATTATAACGGTAAGTGATCTCAACAAAGTATGCCATATTTCATCACACTAGTACAGTAAGGGGAATTTGGCGTCAGATTCATGACATCATTATCTCTGGCCTGTATATATACTGATGTATATTACGGAGCATACTCTACATTTTTAATAATTGAAAGTGAAAAAATTACAAAACGTAGCCACAAATCTCAGTTAATCATTATTGAATAGAATATAATAAACTAAAGGTTTGTACGCGAAAACGTGTTACAATATATCGTATGCACCATTTTAAATAAACAAATAAAAAATAAACACGCGTCAACCCTTGATGATATATCCCGAACTACGAACAACCTTTTGTTCGTAGTTCGGGTGCCGCTTACCCGCGTCTCGCCCCTCACACCCCGCACGATTGCTCTGTCTAGACGTCTTCGTTGGACGACTGTATGATTTTTACACTGTGATATAGGAGTGATTCCCCGTGTGGGCAACGTTTTTTTTAACAAATAAAACTTATTAGAAAATATAGTTAACTTAGTTCAACTTAACACAACAGGGGCCATGGCCACTGGAAGAGGGTCCATTTCAACACTCTCTCACCTTCAGGTAAATCAAAAACCGCCATATGATCTTCGCCACAACACAACGCAAACATACACAAAACAACTAATTTATGAAACATAATTATTCATTAAAAACACGTTATATTAAATCAATATCTGAACAACACGTCCAATATTAACAGAAACAGGAAAACGAGTAAATGGCATATGTATTTAATCATCAAAACTAGTTTTAACAAAACGCCAAAAGTCAATGAAATCCGGTTGCGAAGTGTAAATCTATATAGGGTTACATAGTGAATCAGCATGATTGGCGCACTGGCTAAGCGGTCGACTGACGAGGGAAAAGGGAATTTCCCGTACAGAACAAATATTCGTGTACCCTAAAGTTAGTTGTTCCGGGTCTGGCTGTGAGTTTTTTTTTTATATAAATTATCAACTGACTTCAATCCCGCCTGATGCTAAGCAGTGATGCAATCTTTGATGGTAAAGCGCGCTAGTTTATTGAGAGCCTATTCACTCTAGCCTTGAATACAGATAAATGGTAGTCCGATGGAAACACCGCCGCTCGCAAACTTTTTTTTTATCCTTACTAATATTATGTACTAGCTTTCCGTCCGCGGCTCCGCCCGCGTGGAGTTCGGTTATATCGCGCTTTTTAGATTTCCCTCGGGAACATCAAATTTTTCCGGGATAAAAGGTAGCCTATGTTCTTCCTCGGGGTCTAAAGATTGTCTGTGCCAAATTTCATCAAAATCGGTTGAGAGGTTTAAGCGGGAAAGCGTAACAGACAGACAGACAGAGTTACTTTCGCATTTATAATATTAGTATGGATAAGCTTTCCGCCCGCGGCTTCGCCCGCGTGGAGTTCGGTTATATCGCGTACATCGAGGGACTGGAACAATTTGCCAGCGGCGGTGTTTCCGTCGGACTACAATTTGAGTGTCTTCAAGGCTAGAGTGAATAGGCTCTTAATAAACTAGTGCGCTTTACCATCAACGATTGCGTCACTGCTTACCATCAGGCAGGATTGCGGTCAAGCGCTGCGCTGGTTTATAATAAAAGGTAGCCTATGTTCTTTCTCAGGGTCTAAAGATTGTCTGTGCCAAATTTCATCAAAATCGGTTGAGAGGTTTAAGCGGGAAAGCGTAACAGACAGACAGACAGATAGAGTTAAACTTGTGCTTAACTGAAATCCCGCCTGATGGCAAGCAGTGATGCAATCGTTGATGGTAACGTGGGCTAGTTTATAAAGAGCCTATTTACTCTAGCCTTGAAGACAATCAAATTGTAGTCCTAGTTGTAAAAAAAGTAACTTGAGCTAAGTTACTCCTTATTAAATCAGCTACCTATACCTTCTCCCGCGGCAGTCGACCGCTTAGAAAGTGCGCCAACTATGCTTATTCACTTAGGCCATAACATCGGTTGCCGGCAGAAGTTACCACCCATCAGACAAAGTCTTGCCGCCAAGCAATTCGTCGTGTTCCGGTATGATGTCTGCGGATCAGTACCGAGGACGGGTTACGATGTTACGATGTGTGCCGGGTACGACGCGCCAAATGTTGTTGTGTCGGGAATTTAGTCGTGGAGAATCTCAAAAAATATAGTTTCAGCTTTATCTGTTAATTGACTTAGAATATATTTGAACAGGACAGATTTTTGAGTTTTGCAGCTATATCAAAAGCGCTCTGGCTATTAGTAATAAAGGGATTTAACTTTTCCCTGGAACCATCGAATGGTTTGATGAGTTTTATTTTTTTCTTCGATTTTGACGTTTGTATTCCTAGAACCACTGGATTTTCCTCCTTTATTTCATGTTTATAAGCCATGATTTGATTTTACACAATAAAATACAAGTTATCTTAATTACAGGAAATCGCCTCTACCATAAGCTATTTTGTATAAGTGACTCAGTATTATAGACGCGTAATCAAAACGCGTAGTCTAAACAAAATAATCAGTAGCGGTATAACAAGGTTTTATCAGTTACAAAGTTACAATTTATGAACAGTGTACCTACAATAAAATCATGGATTTAGAGTAGTTAGATAGGAATAGTATAGACCAGTGGTCGACAGCCTCCGTGGCGTAGCGGTAGCGAACGCGGCCGTTGCGCAAGGAGGCGCGGGTTCGATCCCCGCACAGTGCAAATATTTGTATGCATGAATATGAATATTTACACTGGTCTGGTCGTGCCTCGGAAAGCACTTTAAGCCGTTGGTCCCGGTTGCCATGCAAATATCTAATGGCAGTCGTTACGGGTTGTTGGAGCCCCAGGAGCCTTCAAAAAGTCTAACAATTGGTCTAACTGTAATGCTTAGATATCGCATTCGGGTTGTGGAGGTCAGACGGCAGTCGCTTCACGGAAAATATCTAAGTTAAGCCGAAATCAGCAGTAAGACTGGTAAAGCGGACCGCAGACTCCAAAGCTGAAAGGCTGCGGATGCGACTGGGATTAACGCTGAGATGATGATGGGAGTATAGACCAGTGGTCGGCAACCCGCGGCGCGCGGGTCGCATGCGGCCCGGGGCCCTCTTCCGTGCGGCCCGCGACTGTTTTGTAAAATAAACTACAATTATAAAATGAAAGATACTTTAATACAACTGCAGAATCAGTTCAGTGACAGATTTGGCGAGTTTGAAAAGGTTTCTAGTGGAATGAAAATTTTTGCATATCCTTTTTCATGTGACATTGGATTTTTTGGATGTACCGAACCATTTACAAATGAACGTGATTGATCTTCAATCTAATGACATTCTCAAAAGCTCATTTTTTGAGATCAATAATCGTGTTAAGTTCTATGGCAGCTCGCCAGCTGATTTTGACGATTTGAAAAGGTTTGCTCAAAAGTTTATTACAATTTTTGGCAGTAAGTACTGACAACGGAAAAAATAAACTTGCTTCCCGACTTACAGATGAGCACTTGAAAGCCATTCTTAGAATTTCAACAACAAATATGACATCTGATGTTCAAAAAATAGCCACTCAAGTACAGCCTCGGACGTCACACTGAAAGTATAAGTACAAGTTCTTTTTGTGTTTTTTATCTTTCCTCGTTTGATTTACATTTATTATTGACTAGCTTTCCGCCCGCGGCTTCGCCGGCGTGGAGTTCGGTTATATCGCGCTTTTTAGATTTCCCTCTGGAACATCAAATTTTTCCGGGATAAAAGGTAGCCTATGTCCTTTCTCAGGGTCTAAAGATTCCCTGTGCTAAATTTCATCAAAATCGGTTCAGCAGTTTTGGTGTGAAAGCCGAACAGACAGACATACAGAGATACTTTCGCAATTATAGATAATATTAGTATAGATTTGTCGTTGGCATAATGAAAAAAATTGGTTGCCCGTAAAGTCGGTATACGGGCGAAAGTTTTACGTGACAACGACTTTGAGTGGTAAAATAATTTTAATGTGAATATTCATTCGACAAACTGACGAGCTGTTTTCGAGAATTCTGACTAAAATTGGAGATGGACTTAAACTAAGTGTCAATAACATCAAACTTATAGAATCAAACATATCCTTCCACATCATGTTTGCCTAGTAGCTCCGAAGAAGTTTCTTCTTTTTTTTTATGCAATTGCGTGCCTTTCACTTTTTATTTATGTCTGTCTCTCTCGCTCTTAGGCGGGCTAACCATGCCCGAGTGGAAGGGACGCGTGCCTCTCACTCGCTCTCATTGTGAGCGCATAACGTGAGCGGGGAGCGTAACGCAGTTTCTTGAAGTGTCACCCGGCAAACCAATTTATAAGACGTTGTCACGTCAAAAAAAGTTTTTGGGATTTTAATATCACTTACTAGTTAAGTAGTGTGAGAGTTCTTTTCACTCATTTGAAAAGTATGTATGTCCGCATACTATACTATAGACTCTGCGTTAATTCTAGTATTTCTGCAAGGATGTAGTAACGGCCAAAGTAGATGTAGATATTGTGACTTTCTAGATCACTCACAGGAAGGCCATCAATGTGAGGATATTCAGGAACATCGTGACCGCTTCTCCCTTCCTTCCACCTTCCCTCCGTCTTCTGACAGCCTCCGTGGCGTAGCGGTAGCGGACGCGGCCGCTGCGCAAGGTGGCGCGGGTTCGATCCCCGCACAGTGCAAGTATTTATATGCATGAATATGAATATTTGCACTGGTCTGGTCGTGCCTCGGAAAGCACGTTAAGCCGTTGGTCCCGGTTGCCATACGAACATCTAGTGGCAGTCGTTACGGGTTGTTGGAGCCCTAAAAAATCCAACAATTGGTCTAACTGCAATGCTTCGATGTCGCCTTCGGGTTGTGGAGGTCAGACGGCAGTCGCTTCACGGAAAATGTCGAAGTTTAGCCATATCAGCAGTTGGACTGGTAAAGCGGACCCCAGACTCCAAAGCTGAAAAGGCTTCGGATGCGACTGGGATTAACGCTGAGATGATGATGATGATGATGATGATGATGATCGTGACCGCTTCTCCAGCGGTAAACAGCTAAACAGCAGTTGCAGTAGACCTCTGGACCAGCAGAGGATGAAAGCCGGTCTTGGTTGTGGGATGCAACTCAAGACAGCATGTTGGTTAGGCACTTCGATTTATTGCAATTACACGACGGTATTGGTTTTGTAACCCACTTAACTTTTAGCACTTTCGAAATAGATTTAGAATATGTACTCTTGATTTCACTGGTACTTAGTTTTTTTCGAAGACGTATTTGGGTCGTATAGGGGGATTTTCGTATCCCACCGCTGCCACCAAATATTATACGAGACTTAGGAATCTCGTTTTTAAAAAAAAAAACTGTCATTAAAGCTAAAATTAGATTTAATTAATTAGTAGGATTTAGAATATAGAAATAGTTGAAGTCAGGACCTCTGACCCGTACCGAGATTTAGAACCAAATGCCCTGCTAGATGCTAGGCTCTTGATTGACGTACTGTAACCCATAATGCTGACTTGGCACATCTAAGTGTTGCTAAGACATTTTACTAACATTGTAAAGGTATAATAGTACGCTGCACTATAGCCTCTCTTTCGGACCAGATTGATTCCCTACTAACCCGAGCATCCAGCAGGCATCTCTTCACAACTGTGCTGTCATCTGCATACCCCTAGATACCAGGCATCAGCAGATCGCATTAGCGCATATTAATGCAGCAGTAACAGAGTTGCAGAGAGAACAGACCCCTGAGGAACACCGGCATTAGTCGACATGGGCTCCAATGAGCATCCGTCGACAACAACTTGGAGGGACCGTTCAGTCGGGAAGTCTTTTACCCAACCAGTCAGGCCAGGGCAAATGTCATACGCTGGAAGCTTACTTACTCAAAAGGCCAGCATGCCATACAGGGTCGAAGGCCTTCGTGACATCAAGGGAGACGGCAATCGCTTCCCCATTTTTCTCGAGGGCCTCGCCCCACTAGTGAGTAGCATACACTGATAGATCCCCAGTTGACTAATGGCGGCGAAACCCGTACTGTCGGTCATTGAGGAGATCGTTACTTTCCAGGTGAACCAAGAGGCACAAGATCAATACACACTCCATAATCATGCAGAGTATGGAGGTTATTGAAATCGGCCGATAGTTGGTAGGATTGGCACGACTACCCTTTTTGGGCACGGGCTGCACGTTGGCAAAGTTGCAGGACTTGGGCACTATACCAGTCCTAAATTCGGCATTGAATTCCCGCAATGGGGTAAATTAGGTGGAGTAGCACTGCTTGTATCAAGACGGGAACTTTGGGCAAAAAGAGATGTAAAGAGACTTGCTTTGTCTCCCGCCATATGAGCCAGTGCTCCATCAAGCTTAGCCAGTGGAGGCAGTGGAGTGGAGACCGATTTGGCAAGGGACCAGAAGGATCTGCTACCGGATGGTTGCACAGAGAGCTTGTTGCCAATATAAGTAATGCCGTCGAAGCGAGTTTTCTTAAGCGCCTATTTGAAGGACTTGGCAACACGGTTAAAGTCTCGCTTCTTTGAGCTTACATCCGGAACTCTGCGTGCATGACAGGCAATCCAGGTGAGAAATGCCGTGTGCTTATGCTGTTCAGCTAGAACACAGTCGGCTTTGAACCATGGGCGAGCCGAACCACCGACAGGCACGTCACTGAAGGTGGTAAAATACCCCATAGCTTGACGCATCAGATCGGATATAGCGTCCGCGCAGCTCAACGGATTGTCAGAAGAGAGGCAGACCTAATGACGCAAAGAAGTGGTGCATATAGTAGAAGTAGTAGTACTAGTATTACATATTCGCCATTCACCACGTGAGTCGTAATCTGGTGGGGTGAAGGGCGATACAGACTTCACCAGACAGTGTTCTGAAGTTCCTAATGGTGAGGAAACTGTAATAACACATCTGTCCGGATCAGTGGTCAGCAGAAGGTCCAGACAATTGGCGGTATGACCAACTACATCAGGCACCCTAATCGCTTGTCCTACCAGCTGGGAAAGGCCCATTGATAGCACAAAGTTTCGCGCTTCTCTCCCAGCGTGGTCGGTCCTCTGGTATGGGAGAAGACAGCCTTGGTGGCAGGCGTTGAAGTCCCCCACAGCGAGGAACTGTGCGTCAGGGTGCAGGTGCAGCCCATTGTCAGCAGCCTCACTAATGTGGTCAAATATTCGAATCGTCTCCTGGTCACCGCTGTGTGATCGGTAGACACAGGTGTAGACGATTTTGCCTACACCAGTATCAACCAACAGCCATTTAGGGTCTTCAAGAGGACGGAGACGCTGGCAACAGATGTCATTGCGGACAAACACACAGATCCCGGCACGCTGCAGGAAATGATGCTTCAATGAGTATCCCGGTTAGCTGAGGTATGCCGCATCTGACGGACACCTAATCTGGGTCTCTGTCAAAACAAGTCGGTGGAGCTTATCAGTCTCTAGGTGTTGATTGGAGTGTAAATGAGAGGACGTGAGTCCGCTGTGCGCACCTACTTTTCTTTTTATATCTTTCCATTATTAAAACTGAGTGAATAGGAAGGAAGACGGCAGTTGAGCGAGGTGATCTTAACCCAACAACACGACCAACGATACTGCGCCAGAGGGAGATTGATCTGGAGACTGCGGGGACTCCTGACCAACAATCGCCATCGGATCCTCTCGTCTGGTCGCCAACCGGCACGATGGGGTCACCCTAGGATTTTTCGCAGTCTGCGGGGCAGCCTTTCGTGTGTGGCTGGCACACTACTTAGGCCCCCACCTACGGTCGGCCAGCGGAACACGTGTCCGATCCCGCTACCCTCTACGAGCAAACTTCCGACACGACAAAAATTGGCGCATCGTACCCGGCACACATCGCAACACAATTACTCAGACCCATCCACCGTACGGCATCACCAGACATCATGCCGGAACACGACGAATCGCTTGGCGAAATGAACATTTTGAAGGCAAAGATGGCGAATTATTTTTGACAAAAGCTTTTTAATTAATAAACATAAGAAGTGCATTGAATTAGAGGGAGATTATATTGTAAAATAAACTTTTTATACATTTCTATCAGCATTTTTCATACATTTGGCTCAAAACTTTTCAGCTGCTCCTCGTAGGTTAATGTAGTGAATGCAGCAACATACAAATAAAAAAATAAAAAAAGTAAAAAAAATATGTTTATTATCATTGCTTTGAACATAACAACATAAAATATTAATCACAAACTAATAAGAACGCAAGTGTTTTAGATGAACTCTGGCACCCAATTTAAGATTTAACTTGTGTTTAGGGTGCCAGGGTCCTCGCTAGATAATTATTATAGATGTTAGTCAAACACAATATAATACTAAATACTATATAGTGTGTAATTATACAATATGTAAAGAAAACCCTGTCCGACCCATAAGGATAATAAAGGTTAGGTAAACACTTGACCAAATATAATATAAAATTTTACATAATCATCACAGTAACAATAATAATGAATTTTGAAATAATCTTTTTTTCAAGGGTATTAATTCTAATTTCCCGGAAATTTGGTAATTTTTAAAAAACTGACAACACCATTTGTGACAGAGCGAATAGCGATGCGACCACGTGCCGCATGCCCCGCCCCCTTCACCCGCGCATACATGCGCGGGTGAAGGGGGGCGGGGCTATCGGGTTGCCTACCGCACATGCATTAAGTTACCTCGCTTTTTCGAAATAATATTTATTTTTTTTGGGGGATTTTTTTTAAGTTTAGCCCGGCTTTGTAGGCATTATTAGAATCAGTTAACGATACCTAACAATACCTTCACGGATCGGACAGGGTTTTCTTTACATATTGTATAGTTATGCGTGACTGTAATTCTAGTGCTAAATGATAGATAATTATACTAGTGTATTACCCCGTTTAGTTTAAGCGATAGAGATCTGCAGTAGGAGCAAATGCTACACAAATACACATACTGTATTATGATGTCAGCAATAGGGTGCAAAGCTCACTCGTTCTCTACAGAAAATAGGGGAACCTCACGCAAGTCATATTTTTAGGGTCGAATCATCCTCGGCTATTTTGTCTTACAAATTACACAAGAACATCTACGTAAAACATTACTACTGCAAGATTTCCGATAGAACTTTTTTTCTTGAATCATCATCATCATCATCATCTCAGGTTTGGAGTCAGGGGTCCGCTTTACCAGACTAACTGCTGATTTTGGCTAAACTTCGATTATTTTTCTTTCTTCAATAAAACAATTAAATTTTCATTGAATTACATAGGTACTTATAAAATAACTAGCTTTCCGCCCGCGGCTTCGCCCGCGTAAATTTTCGGTTATATCGCGCTTTTTAGATTTCCCTCGGGAACATCAAATTTTTCCGGGATAAAAGGTAGCCTATGTCCTTTCTCAGGGTCTTAAGATTGTGTGCTTTCCGCCCGCGTCTTCGCCCGCGTGGTGTTTGGTTATATCGCGCTTTTTAGATTTCCCTCGGGAATATAAAATTTTTCCGGGATAACAGGTAGCCTATGTTTTTTCTCAGGGTCCAAAGATTGTCTGTGCCAAATTTCATCAAAATCGGTTGAGAGGTTTAGGCTCGAAAGCGTAACAGACAGACAGACAGACAGACAGAGTTACTTTCGCATTTATAATATTAGTATGGATTAATCGACAATAAATTTACAACTAAGCTGAGCTGGTAGACATACTGACAAGGATAGACCATCTTAAATGGAGCTGGACAGGTCATAATGCTGAGGTGCAAGCAAGATAAATGGAGCAAACAAGTCACTCTGTGGTATCCAAGGGATGGTAAAAGGAGGCAGGGACGTCCAAAAACCCGATGGAGAGATGACATCTGTCTGACTTTGGGGCCATATTCCGCGCAATGGAAGGAGTTGGAGCAGGCCTATGCCAAGAGACACACCGAGCTTAGGGATATCATTTAATTATGCAAAACTATGTAATTGTATTTGTATCTGTAATAACTGTAAACTCGGTAATAACGACTATTATTATTATTCCTTTATGCCATTATACAATATGTAAAGAAAACCCTGTCCGATCCGTTAAGGTATTGTTAGGTATCGATAACTGATTCTACTAATGCCCACAAAGACAGACTAAACTTAAAAAAAAAATCCCCCTAAAAAAATAAATATTATTTCGCAAAATGAGGTAACTTAATACATGTGCGTTATGCAACCCCTTCCGCGGGCGCAGGGCGGGGGGCGGGGGGCAGGGCACGCGGCACCTGTGACGTGGTCGCGTCGCTATTCGCTTAGAATAATACCGGTGTTGTCACTGTTTTAAAAATTACCAAATTTCGGGGAAATTGGAATTAAATCCCGGGAAAAAAGGATTATTTCAAAATTCATTAGTATTGTTACTATGGTGATTACGTAAAATTTTATATTATATTTGGTCAAGTGTTTACCTAACCTTTATTATCCTTATGGGTCGGACAGGGTTTTCTTTACATATTGTATACACTTATAAATTATATTTTTAAATATTTCTACAGAAAAAAAATATATAAAAAACATTTATAAATATAAAAAATAATAGCCCACCGGTATCGGGAACAGGGTCCAAGCTACCGGCGGTCAGGGCTCCAGAGGAACTTCCTGACGATGCGAGCCGTGTCCAGCAGTACCGCTTTTGAGCTTTTGAGCTACCTAACGAGAGCCTCCTGAGGTGTTGGTCGAGGCTCTTGGCTATTAAGCCATTAGCTGTCACGACTATCGGTACAATGATTGCTGAATCCACTTCGTACATGTCAACAACCTCGTGAGCCAAGTTATTATTAAATTTACAACAGCTGGAGCGAAGAGTAGTCAGCCTGTCGGTGTTCTTTAGGATGCATTTTGGAGAGTATTTTATTTTATTTTTATTTTTACATTTTAAGGAAACTTACAGCTAGTATATATACAGATAGAAGATAATTAGTGAAAGAAAGCCAATTAAAAGTTTCCACAGATAACATTAGGTTAGCACAAGAGACAGTAACAGGTACAGCACCGGACAGGAAAGCGAAATTAAGAACAAGTAAGCACTCGGAGAGTATTAAGTAAAGACTGAATTTTTTTTTAGTGATTAACAAAAAAGTTATCACAAAGTATCTTTTTTAGTTTAGGAACACTGGTGGAGAATAAATCGAGATCATTAAACCTCTGACACAACAAATTATATGCTCTGCTAGCTCTTATGATATAAGAGTTTTGTACGCATCGCACAGAGGGAACATACAGCGGCTGATGATTCCTTAAAGTGAAGGATGGAACACGCAGCCCAATTTTGCTCAGCAATTCAGAACAGTCGATTGAGCCATTAGCCATATTGAACAAAAACACCATGTCGGCAATTTTTGTATGCGAGGGAATTGGATGATTGAATGCCCTCATCTCCGTTCCACCATCGGACGACCCGTCGTACGGCGAGTTTCCACCCTTAGGTTGTTGACACCACTACGATCCGGACGAAGCGTTTCGCATCTTCTTTTATACCGCGTATATCGAGGGAAAAAATATGACGTGTAAAAGTGATCAGTGATCCTATTTGCTTAATAAACGATTTCATTTTATTTCATTTCACGGTGGACTAAAATTTAAGTGCCTTCAAGGCTAGAGTGAATAAATAGGCTATATTAAACTAGCACGCGATTGCATCACTGCTTACCATCAGGCGGGATTGCGGTCAAGCATTAGTTTATGATTATAAAAAAAAATATAATATCATACGATATTCAAAGGATTTCAACTCAAAATAAAATTCTCTAAGAATTGATACTAAATTATCGTTTTCACATGTTTATTAAATTCCAATTATATTTTTTTTATTTTACTCTTACAGAAAGCTTACAGACTAATTTTACAATAAACTTCATTATTTACAACACAAATTGCTAATTACAAGCTTCCACATAGATATGTCTAGATACAAAAACATCACTTCGTTACGTACGTACAAAACAAGAGACAAATTTAAAAACAAAAATAACTAAATAAATAACTGATTATAAAGGAATAAAAAACTGATTAAAGAGCATTATAAAGGATAAAAGGTCGTGCAATATCAAATCAGTTAAACCATTTAGTAGTTCTATTAGTATACTGAACCACTAAACAGCACAACTCAATCGTGACTATCCCCAAAATATTCCTTGTTTAGAATCTTTCTAATATTATGTGCGTTGGTGCAAAATAGGTCAATATCCAGGTGCGATGGTAAACAATTAAAGGCTTTTACACTACGAACCATAAAGGCGTTGCGTCTGTAATTAGTTGATGCGCGTGGCGCCTGCAACAGAGGTCGTTTGCGTAGGTTGTTTTGATTAGTACGAAGAAGTATTTTAGTGAGCAGTTCCGGACAATCAATTGAGCCATTTGCTATGCTTGCCAAAAAACATATGTCAGCAATATTACGTCGTATGTTTAATGGCAAGAAATGATATCGCTTGCAACGGTGTTCATAGTCTAGCGAGAAATGCCCCGCCATAAAATCCAAGTAGCGCAAAAACTATAACAAACGAATCACCGTACTGAGTAAGTCAATAAATTTCCACTGTACTTGGCAATATCACGACAAAGCTTTCAATGATGATAGGTCTTGTGCTGCCCGCATCCATCGGTTTCCGCGACCTTCGCCTAGTCATTGATCAACCTTGTTGGGGGCCTCCCTACGCTGCATCTTCCGGTACGTGGTCGCCATTCCAGAACGAAATAAGTCAGAGGCGAGATCTAATTCCTTTTTTTCCGGGCTACGGTTTCACTTTAAACCAACCCGCAACCCTGACCCAGGCATCGGTCTTCGTGGACCCCGTCACGGTGTGCTGACATCCCTTTGAGGCGCGCGTGAATCACAACGCACCGTCGACCCGGGCCTGGTCCTTACGGCCCTAGAGATTCTTAAGGCCATACAACGCCCTCGATCCAAGGTATGTAGTTTAATACTTTGGTGAACATTCCAGAACTGCCCGCAGTGCCACATGTTCTGTCAATTGATGACACACCCAGGATACTCGGGGCACAGTCGAAGAGTTTGGAGGTGGCTATCAAGGGACCGCCGCCGTCACTCTGAGGAAGAAAAACAATTGATTAGTTACCACTGAGCGACTTAGTTTCTGAAGACTAAAAAGTCTGTCTGGATGACGAGCTTGAGCGCAGAGCGTTCGCTGCAACTCTCTACTACTCTACTGCTCTACTGCAATAGAAGCTACTCTCTCTCTACTACTCTACTGCTCTACTGTAATAGAAGCTACACTCTCTCTACTACTCTACTGCCATATAAGCTACACTCTCTCTACTACTCTACTGCGATATAAGTTTCACTCTCGCTACTACTCTACTGAGATATAAGCTACACTCTCTCTACTACTCTACTGCGATATAAGCTACACTCTCTATACTACTCTACTGAGATATAAGCTACACTCTCTCTACTACTCTACTGCGATATAAGCTACACTCTCTCTACTACTCTACTGCAATATAAGCCACAATCTCTCTACTGCTCTACTGCGATATAAGCTACACTCTCTCTACTACTCTACTGCAATATAAGCTACACTCTATCTACTACTCTACTGCAATATAAGCTACACTCTCTCTACTGCTCTACTGCGATATAAGCTACACTCTCTCTACTACTCTACTGCCATATAAGCTACACTCTCTCTACTACTCTACTGCGATATAAGCTACACTCTCTCTACTACGCTACTGCGACATAAGCTACACTCTCTCTACTACTCTACTGCGATATAAACTACACTCTCTCTACTACTCTACTGCCATATAAGCTACACTCTCTCTACTACTCTACTGCGATATAAGCTACACTCTCTCTAATATTCTACTGCGATAGAAGCTACACTCTCTCTCTACTACTCTACTGCGACATAAGCTACACTCTCTCTACTAGTCTACTGCGATAGAAGCTACACTCTCTCTACTGTTCTACTGCGATAGAAGCTACACTCTCTCTCTACTACTCTACTGCCACATAAGCTGCACTCTCTCTCTCTACTCTACTGCCATATAAGCTACACTCTCTCTACTATTCTACTGCGATAGAAGCTACACTCTCTCTCTACTACTCTACTGCAACATAAGCTACACTCTCTCTACTAGTCTACTGCGATAGAAGCTACACTCTTTCTACTACTCTACTGCTTTTAAAGAGAGAATAATACTAGGAATTTCTCGTGTATCGTGGGTACGTTTACAAACATATACAAACAGCCAGACCCGGAACAACTACCTGCAGGTCATACAAATATCTGACCCGTGCGGGGATCGAACCCTATATTTCATACCTGGCAAGGGTCCTTAGGTCTCTGGGTGTCTCCATAACAGGTTTGCGTGATGTTATTGTAGCCTTTTGTTAATGTTTCATGGGCTGGATAGAAGAAAGAACATTGCACGTCATCAAATTGCTGAAGAGTGACCTGGAAAAATTCAACGGATTGTTATGGACTAGGGGTACTAGAATTCCGTTTATGGGTTACGGAGTTTATTGACAACGAAGGTACAGTCGATCGTAGACAATGACAAGTAGAACGTAGCTGATATCGCACCGAAGTCTTCCCTTACGTCCACGAAGTCAGTGTTATACACACATAAAAACACCATCACAGAAGCGATGTAGTGACCTGATGTAGTCCTCAAAGTGATCGTTGCAGTTGTCGCTGTAGATGTTCTCAATTATCGCTTGTTTCGCTTTGATAGTCAAATGCAGCCTGCATTTGACTATCAAAGCGCACTCGCCCGCTTTTTTTCTTGATAATTGACATCTCGTAGTTGACCGTAATTTAAATTAAGGGGTCACAACCTCTCAGGTTGTGATGCCTTAAATAAATTTAAATTCTCCAGCCAGGGGTACTTATAAACTAAGTGACAACCCGCGGAGGGCGCCCCCTGTGGGGTACGAACCTCGTCTTAAGACGTCGATGAAGAGAACAGCACGCGACGGCTGGATTGAAATTTTTATTAATTCAGTTTTCTGAGAAAAAACGCAGAAACAAACTCACATGACATAGTCGGGAATTTATATTTATTAGCTCAGCTGCGGTGCGGGCTGGCCTTCATCGGGCAACATGACTCGCCCACTAACTCATACTGCTTTATATGTGTATGCAATCTAATCGAATGTTCCAGTCAAATCTCGAAGTAATAACGCTCGATTTCCAGTACATGCTTGTCTACAACGATCAAAATCTCGAAGTAATAACGCTCGATTTCCAGTACATGCTTGTCTACAACGAGCAGGTAGGTTTCTAGTAATTCCAATGCCGACTTTTTGAGACCTAGCATTGTAGAAGTACAATATAAAAACGCATTGCTAGACCTAGGATGGCCTATCGAATGGTACTAATTTCATCAATATGGTCGACATCGAAAGTACTAGGAACGCGTTTCCTGTAAAGTACCTGTAGGCACCTGCCGAACGTACTCAAAATTAAGCGCATTCCAGATTGGTCTAGACATAATAATAAATTATGTCTAGACAAATCTGGAAAGTTCGATGAGCTGGTTTATAAAAGGGGGCGGACTCAGCGCGCCGTCCCTTGTCCGATGAAGGCCAGCCCACGCCGCAGCTGAGCCAGTAAATATAAATTCCCGACTATGACCTCTGAGTTTGTTTCGACCGTTTCTTCTCAGAGCTAGTACTAGGAAACGCCGCGGTCATCAAACCGAAATAAAAATAAGAATTCGATCCAGCCGTCTCTTGCTGTTCTTCTAGCGACACCCTAAGCCGAGGTTCGTACCCCACAGGAGGTGCCCTTAGCGTGTAGTCGCTTAGCTTTTAGTAGCCCTGACTGGAGGCTTTAAATTCACTTAAGGCAGCCACAGGATAGTCCGGTTAAGTAGTTCTGACCTCTCAAAGTCAACTACGAGATGCCATATTAAAAAAATGCATTTGACTGTCGAAGTGAAACAAGCGATTCAGAAGAAGCGATCTTTGAGAGCATCTACGGAGACAACTGCAACAAGCACTTTAAGTACTACGTAAAGTAACTTCTGTGGTGTCGTTGTGTGTGTACGACACGAACTTTGTGGACGTAAGGGAAGACTTCAGTGTGACATCATCTACGTTCTACTTGCATTGCCTACGATCGTCTGTACCTTCGTTGCCAATAAACTTCGTAACCCTTTTTTTTGGGATGGGAAATCATCAAATGACTTCTCCCGCTCTGGGCGAAGCGGAAGGGCGTGTCAGACTTTTACCCACCTGTGTTTCTTCGTTTGCCTGTGCGATGGCCAGGGTCAACCAACCCGCAACCCTTACCCAGGAGGCAACGGTCTTCGTTGACCCCGTCATGGTGTGCTGACATCTCTTTGACGCGCGTGTGAAACACGATGCGCCGTCGACTCGGGCCTGGTCCTTACCGGGCGGCGAGCTGCCCACTGCTCACCGCCCGCAGGCCCGCGCCTACGGTGGCTGGGAGTTAGGTGTCGTCTCCCGACCAGGGCGTATCCTGTGGCGGCTAGTGACGTCAGGGCGCTGGGATTCCCGTTGTCTCATGCGCTCCGCCTCCTCCTTTGCCAGCATCACTGCTTCGCAGAAGGAGGTGACGGCCTGCACTCTCGCTCCGGACCATAGACTGGACCAGGGTCGGACGCGAGAGATCACCGCCGATCGCCCCTGCGAGGACACGGCGGTCCTCTACCCAAGTTGGGCAGACCTCCACCGTATGCTCCACCGTGTCCTCAGGGCGATCCACACAATGATGACACCCTGGCGTTTCCTCCCGCCTAATACGGAACAGGGACCTCCCGAAACAACCGTGTCCGGTGAGGACCTGCATCAGGCGGAAGGTGCGTGCGCCGTGGTGCCTCTCTGGCCACTCCTCAAAGAGGGGACTTACCGCCGCAATTGTGACGTGCCAAAACTTCGTAACCCTTAACCGGCATTTTAGTACCCCTAGCCCGTAACAATATTAAGCATAAAATGTGGGATAAAATTTGGAGTATATGTGTGTGGGTAGGGTGTGGGCTTTCTTTCGAGAAGTGTACAGGTGAATATTGTGTTCAATGAGTATTACCGACCTGTGTCAAACTTCCTTGGTCTTGGCCATTACGGGCCCAGACAAGGATATTTGCTTCAGTAAATACTTCAGGTGTATTTGGATCTGAATGTAGACACGCGGGCAGCACCTCTCTGCTAAAAGTTATCCTGGAAAATATAGAAAAAGTTTGGCATTAATCTAAGTATTTAGTCTTTTTGGGGTTCCTGGGTCTACTGGAAACCCTTACAGATTTTTGTTCTTTTAAAAACCGTTGCCCCACGTTGACTTTCTCTTGTATCGTGGGTGCGTTTACAAACATATAAATTCACATACACAAACAGTCAGACAGTTGTGTGCGGGATTCAAACCCGCGATACGCAGCGCAGCAGTCTATAGCTTAACCACTACGCCAACCGTGCCGTCGTTTCGCCAAGTCTGTCTGTAAATCCGTCCATGGATAATCCCAGTGTACGTCAGCACTAAATAAATAAAATAAATAAATATATACGGACAAATCACACAGACTGAGCTAGCCCCAAAGTAAGTTCGAGACTTGTGTTATGGGATACTAACTCAACGATACTATATTTATAATAGATACATATATAGATAAACATCCAAGACCCAGGCCAATCAAGAAAAGTTCGTTTTCCATCATGACCTGGCCGGGGTTCGAACCCGGGGCCTCCACGTCGCAGGCAGGCTACCAATATTATATATGAAACACGCCGAAAGAGTGATAAAATAAAAAGTTGAAATGTTGTCGTGTCGGGAGTTTGGTAGTGGAGGGTCTCCAGATCAATCTCCCTCTGGAGCAGCATTGTTGGTCGTGTTGTTGGGTTTAACAATGCATCACCTCGCTCAACTGCCGTCTTCCTTCTTATTTACTACGTTTTTTTTTTTTGAGTAATTAGGCCTAATAAGTAATCTAGCGTGCTTTACCATCAACGATTGCATCACTGCTTACCATCAGGCGTGATTGCGGTTAAGCACTAGTTTATAATTATTAAAAGTGGGAAAAAAATAGAGGGTAGGTACACCTCATAGAGTGGGGAGTATTTTTTTTTTCATTTCCACCCTAACGTGTGACATATTGTTGGATAGGTAAAATTAATAAGGGTTCACTGAAATATTTTTGATAATGTTTATATTTTATGAAATAATCGCTCTAATAGTAAAAAAAAAAAAAAACCGCTCTTTAAAATCAAATCAAAATTGTTTATTTCTAATTAACCATCACTTGGTACTTTTGAATAGTCAATGTCGGTCAGTCCAAGAAAAGTGAAGCTAAATTGCACGTTCCAAAGCGTAGATCTCTATGGAGAAGAACGTGCAAGAAACTCCATGGACACTCTTTTAAAATCATAATATATGGGTTACATTTCTTCGTTACATATTTATGTTGCTTCTATCATGTGAGCACAATGTAAAATTAATTAAAATATAAAAATGAATTAAGCCCACTGGCAGCTAAGAGATGACCAGTCTCCACTGACGGCCCTCGTTCACGAGCATGACGCGCGCATCAGCCCCACTTAGCTCAACCATATTGAAGGGAACCAAATGACCCAACAACAGGCGCCACCATCAGCAAGACATTTGAGTGAGCATGACAACTCTCAACTGCCAATCTCGCATGTCAAACAAGTTATATATATACAGTATGTTAAATAACAGAGGGCGTTCCCTTAAACTCGTTAATATATATCATTAATAGATTAAAATAAAAATATCAGCATAGAAAAATAAGCATAAAAAAATCCGAATTAAAAAAATTCTAATTGGAAATAAATTTGAAACCTCCTGTTTTAAATCAAAATAGTAGTCGTCATGTATAAATAAATTGCGACGTTGCCGTCTTTCACGTTCGCGTGTACAGTGTGTTTCATTTACATGTCAATTTAAAATTTTTATTGAATATTTTCTTATTGGAAAAATTTTTAAAACATTTTGTTTTCGAATGGAAATATTTTTTTTAGCATGTATGTATGCTATACTATTTCGGCTTAACGGGAACGCCCTCTGTTAGTTAACACACTGTATATATATACAATATGTTAAGAAAACCCTGTCCGACCCGTAAGGATAGTAAAGGTTAGGTAAACACTTGACCAAATATAATATAAAATTTTACATAATCATCATAGTAACAATACTAATGAATTTTGAGATAATCCTTTTTTCCCGGGGATTAATTCCAATTTCCCCGAAATTTGGTAATTTTTAAAAAAGTGACAACACCGGTATTATTATAAGCGAATAGCGACGCGATCACGTCACAGGTGCCGCGTGCCCTGCACCCCGCCGCCCGCGGAATGGGGTTTCTAACCACACATGTTTTAAGTTACCTCTTTTTGCGAAATAATATTTATTTTTTAGGGGGAATTTTTTTTTAAGTTTTGCCTGTCTTTGTGGGCATTATTAGAATCAGTTATCGATACCTAACAACACCTTCACGGATCGGACAGGGTTTTCTTTACATATTGTATATATATATATATATATATATATAAAACAAACTATAGTCCATGGTGCCTCACATGCACAAACTTGAAAAGTGCTTTTACATTACACAATACTATTGCAAAATAATGGTAGCAAAATTTAACTTGTGTTTAAATTTAACTTTAACTTGTGAACCATGGGTTTAAAAAATCCCTGATCACAAACCAAACTAAGATATCATAGTATACTTACGTCTTTTCAGTCTCCAGTAGTGCGATGTCATTGTATCTGGAAGGTGGTTGGTACTCCGGGTGGGCGATGGTCCTCTTCACTTTGTACTTCTGCCACATCTTGGAAGGATCTGTACGTTTGTTGATGCCCACTGCTACATATTTCACAGCACCTCTGAAAATTGGACCAGTTTAATATACATATACAATATGTAAAGAAAACTCCATCCGACCCAAAAGGATAATAAAGTTTAGAAATTTCACATAATCATCATAGTAATAATACTAATGAATTTTGAAACAATCTTTTTTTCCCGCGAATTAATTCCAATTTCCCAAAAATTTGGTAATTTTTATAAAGTGACAACACCATTTTAGACCGAAGGTACTATTATGAGTGACGCGACCCCGTGCCGCCTACCCTGCCCCCTTTCGCCCACGCATGTATGCCTACCGTGTTGACTACCGCACATGTACTAGGTTACCTCGCTGTTTCGAAATAATATTTATTTTTTTAAGGGGATTTTTTTACGTAATCCCCGCTATGTAGGCATTATTAGAATCAGTTATCGATACCTAATAATACCTTCACGGATCGTACAGGGTTTTCTTTACATATTGTATGTATTATAAACGACTCGGTTATAGCGTTGTGGATTAGCCATCGCCTGCTACAGGTAGGTAGTTGCTCCGGGTCTGGCCGTTTGTGTCTAAGCTGCTCGACTGCTCGACCGCGCGGACGGGCGGTGTTTGTGTGTTAAGCATCTACGGATTTAATAGAGGTCAATACGACATGCTATCCGCTTCACCGCCTACCGACGGGGTGCGCGGTGTCGTGTGTTAAGTGCCTTACGATACGTGGGTTCCGTATGTTGGTCTCATCGGCCATCTGTGCGACGTGCAAATGACTCACCCACTGATACTGACAAATAGGCGTATTAAAAAGAATGTATTCTCTGAGAGAATTCAATACGAATGCGTTATTCGTAATATTTGTTTTACAATAGTTATTTATGCCACTGTCAAGCAATGATAGCTATTGCAATTCGAGTGATGATCAGCACGAGTATTACAATAACTGTTTACGTCAGTGGCATACTAAACTTTTTTTACGACCTTAAAATAAATAAAGACAGAAAACCGTCAATGTTGAGAAAATAGCGCGGCGCGCACAATCAGCGCAATGTTCTTTTGTTGTGATAATCCCACAAATGTAAGGCAAAGGCATTCATCCATACAGCCTAATAATATGCGATGTTTAGCCGTAATGCAAATACGCGCGCTTTTAGGCATAATCGTATGTTGATTTCTTGATGCCATAGCCAGAAAAAAAAAAGTTTCATTGTAGTCCGGTTTACCCGTACGGTAATGGTCATTGTAACACGACTTGGCAGGAATGTGTACTATTGGGATATGACTTATGGTTATTATTAAGCAAATTAGCAAATAGTCGTAGAAAAAGATTATTTGTTATACTTACAACTTATCTACAGAAAGACAATGAGCTGCTGTTAGAATGAATTTATCACTGATAATAGTCCCGGCACAGAGCCATTGGGCTGTTTCCAAGGCTGCACCATAACCAAGCAACGCCTGGAAAAGTAAAACATTTTATCAATAGCGAGTCGATGACGCCAGACGAAGCGTTAACGTCCAGCCCATGAATAAAAGAAAACTGCACTTGCCACAGCCTCTGTGGCGTAGCGGTAGCGAACGCGGCCGTTGCGCAAGGAGGCGCGAGTTCGATCTCCGCACAGTGAAAATATTTGTATGAATGAATATGAATATTTGCACTGGTCTGGTCGTGCCTCGGAAAGCACGTTAAGCCGTTGGTCCCGGTTGCCATACGAACATCTAGTGGCAGTCGTTACGGGTTGTTGGAGCGCTCAAAATTCTAACAATTGGTCTAACTGCAATGCTTAGATATCGCCTTCGGATTGTGGAGGTCAGACGGCAGTCGCTTCACGGAAAATATCGAAGTTTAGCCAAAATCAGCAGTTAGACTGGTAAAAGCGGACCCCAGACTCCAAAGCTGAAAAGCTACGGATGCGCCTGGGATTAACGCTGAGATGTTGATGATGATGCACTTGCCACAATTGATTACTACGAGGGATTCAGTAAGAATGAACATTATGCCTTTGGTCCCCGCTTGGTCCTTCGCTGTCAATAACGAGTCTTTGACTGCCAATACGGGTACTCAGAAGCCCGAAAGTCTGATCACCAGTGTTACCAAGAGATGTCGTGTTAACTAGTCAGTGTTAAAGCATGCAAGCATTCTTATATCAAGCACTTTCAAATTTCCCGGTTCCTTCCCATCCATCCACATTGAACTGTTTATTCACTTCACTTTTCTCGGTGGTAGGCCATAACATCGGCTGCCGGCAGAAGGTACCACCCACCAGACGAAGTCTTGCCGCCAAGCGATTCGTCGTGTTCCGGCATGATATCTGGTGAAGCCGTACAAAGGACGGGTCTGAGCAGTTGTGTTGTGATGTGTGCCGGGTACGATGTGCCAAATGTTGTGTCGGGAGTTTGGTCGTGGAGGGTCTCTAGATCAATCTCCCTCTGGCGCAGCATCGTTAGTCGTGTTGTTGGGTTTAACATTGCGTCACCTAACTCAACTGCCGTCTTCACTCCTATTCACTCAGTTTTCTTGAGTGAATAGGCTCTTAATATACTGGCTCGCTTTAGCATCAACGATTGCATCACTGCTTACCATCAGTCAGGATTGCTGTCAAGCACTAATTTATAATCCATACTAATATTATAAATGCGACCGTAACTCTGTCTGTATATCTGTCTGTTACGCTTTCCCGCTACCTCTCAACCGATTTTGATGAAATTTGGCACAGACAATATTTAGACCCTGAGAAAGGACATAGGCTACCTTTTATTGCAAAAAAAAAAAAATAATATATTCCCGAGGGTAACCTAAAAAGCGCGATATAACCGAATTCCACGCGGGCGAAGCCGCAGGCGGAAAGCTAGTTACAAATAAAAAAATTACTTAGTAAATTGACTTACCAGGTACGATTCTCTTGGTGATGGCATTTCTACAGGAATCTCTTCAGTGGTTACTCCAATTTCGTAGCAAGTCGCGACAGGATCTAAAATTCTGGTGTAGTTAGCTCTTGTATTTATTTTGCAGTCGTAGTTCAGCTTATCAATGAAGTTCACACATTCTGGAAACAGAAAGAAATGATGGAGTATACAGTATTATTTTGAGTTTATACGAAACCTAAATATATATATACAACGTGTAACATAAAGGGTATATACATAACAAAGGCATGGCATCTTTACATGATATCAAACGATATTGGAAGGGTTTTTTAATCCTATCTCTTTATGTTAGGAAGTTATTAGGAAAAACACCGCCTGTGATAGGCTACTATCATACTAGTCGCACAGAGATATAGAAGACATTTGTCAGATTTTGGCAAGTAACGTGACGGGTAACGAGTAGTTATTAACGTATGTGTGTGCTGCCACGTTTGTTATGATTTGATTTTAAGAAACACACGAAACCGAAAATTTGGTACCATTGTTTATTTTATTTTATTTTGAGTTGAAACCCTTCCGATATCGTTTGATATCATCTAAAGATGCCCTGCCCTTGGTATGTATATACCCTTTTTGTTACACATTGTATAAAATCGCTGGAAAGCGATTTTGCCGTATCTCGAAAAAAGGCAATTTTGTTTTATTGCATAATTGGATTCAGAAAAAAGTTTAGAAAAAGTTAAGGTAAGTAAGTTAAGGTTGTATCATAAAAAAGAAACATCTTAGGAATACTTTGATCAAACCGTCGGACGCAGTATTTTTTTCTGAATTCAATTATGTAATAAAACAAAATTGCCTTTTTTCGAGATACGACAAAATCGCTTTCCAGCGTCGATACCTATGTAGTTTGTTTAGAATAAGCAACTGAATCGATTCCTATCATTTTTACACCATGTTATATTTTTTCCAGATACATTTAGAAATTGTTGCAGTGTGGATACCAAACGCGCGCACGCAGCTTTACGATAGATCATATTACTCGTGCGCATCAGCTGACGTCAGAGGTTAACGCACCACGCTCGCCCGCCCGAGCGGAGCTTTGACCATATTTTTGTTGGGACAACCGTCCAATAACCAAGTAGGATAGCAAGCTCATAACTGAAACAGAGGTTTAATATACCTAGCTCGGGCATGTCGCTAATTTTACATGATTCTCTGTATAATAATACGTTCTGTATGACCTTATGTATACAATATGTAAAGAAAACCCTGTCTAACCCACAAGGGTAATAAAGGTTAGGTGAACACTTGACCAAATATTAATATAAAATTTTACATAATCATAATAGTAACAA
Source organism: Sesamia nonagrioides (assembly GCA_017933935.1). Taxonomy (NCBI): domain Eukaryota; kingdom Metazoa; phylum Arthropoda; class Insecta; order Lepidoptera; family Noctuidae; genus Sesamia; species Sesamia nonagrioides. The sequence continues at coordinate 2,225,626 of JADWQK010000407.1, forward strand.
TACTAATGAATTTTGAAATAATCCTATTTTCCCGGGAATTAATTCCAATTTCCCCGAAATTTGGTAATTTTTAATAAAGTGACAACACCGGTATTATTATAAGCGAATAGCGACGCGGCCACGTCACAGGTACCCCGCCGCCCGCGGAAGTAGTTGCTTACCGCACATGTTTTAAGTTACCTCTTTTTGCGAAATAATATTTATTTTTTTAGGGGGATTTTTTTTTAAGTTTATCCTGTCTTTGTGGGCATTAGTAGAATCAGTTATCGATACCTAACAATACCTTCACGGATCGGACAGGGTTTTCTTTACATATTGTATTTTTAGTCACACATAATACCTAGCTGCCATTTAGGAATAAGATATGTATATATTTGTATAAGGATATTTTTGTAGCTTTTATTTTACAATGTTGTGTAAGTTTTTGAATAAATATCATAATTATTAACTTTGTGGATTTTCATGATATCTTTTTGAAATTTTGTACATAGATTCTTTATTTAAAAATACTGGACACGTGTTTCGGGTTTGCGTACCTAAACAATAATCTTGTACGTACATTTATATTTGGTTTTTCGCCTAGAGCCTCGGTTAAGATTCTTCGAAAGTCGAGAGATGAGAATTTCTAGATGCGGATCTTCAACGAAATATGAGGTTAACAATTTTGCATGCTATGATGCTGCAGCGCGTGCAGATTAGATAACCTTTATTCATGACCTTTTTGTAAATATATCTTTCACATAATGTACAACAAATCACTACATATTATTATTTATTTTTTTATCTATCTATACTAATATATAAAGCTGAAGAGTTTGTTTGTATGTTTGTTTGAACGCGCTAATCTCAGGAACTACTGGTCCGATTTGAAAAATTCTTTTTGCGTTGGATAGCCCATTAATTCAGGAAGGTTTTAGGCTATATATAGGCTTGCCAGACCGCCGGGAAATCCGGGAATGTCCCGGCATCTTGCGTCTTGTCCCGTGTCTAGGAATTAGCGGTAATTGTCCCGGATTTTAAAAACTTATAATTTTGTAACAAAATAAACTAGCAACGAATGAAATGACATGGCTGCCTCCTCTCGACTCTTTCATGAATGTACCGATGTTTCATCTCTCGACATCAGGGGCTCTGTTCTACCGAAATGCTCGATTCTTCGACCGATTTTATGCTTCTGGCATGGCAACCTCTTGTACGACATCCTACTTTTACTTTGACGAATGAGCGAGCTTTTTTTTAGACGTTCTTTCCGAGTGTCCCTGTCGACGACTGTCCCTGATTTGATAAGTTCCTATCTGGCAACCCTAGCTATACAGTATGTTAACTAACAGAGGGCGTTCCCGTTAACCCGAAATAGTATAGCATACATACATGCTAAAAAAAATATTTCCATTCGAAAACAACATGTTTTAAAAATTTTTCCAATATGAAAATATTCAATAAAAATTTTAAATTGACATGTAAAAGAAACACACTGTACACGCGAACATGAAAAAGATGGCAACGTCGCAATTTATTTATACATGACGACTACTATTTTGATTTAAAACAGGAGGTTTCAAATTTATTTCCAATTAGAATTTTTTTTTATTCGGATTTTTTATGCTTATTTTTCTATGCTGATAATTTTATTTTAATCTATTAATGATATATATTAACGAGTTTAAGGGAACGCCCTCTGTTATTTAACATACTGTAAGTATAACACGCTGCGACCACTAGGAGCGGAGCATAACTAACTCCACGCGAACGAAGTCGCTGGCGGCCGCTAGTAAGTTATAAACTAGCGCTTGACTGCAATCCACTCACTTCCTTCCCACACTCACTTTCACTTTCTTCTTCTTTTTTTTTTTCTTTGTCACTTTATTTTTCCCTATGTCCCCTTGAATGATGAAATCTTTAAAACTACGCAACGGATTTTGATAGAGTTTTTTTGATAGATAGACTCATTCAACAGGAAGGTTTATATGAATATAAATTGCATAATATATAAGAGTAACACTGATAATTTTTGAGGTTTCTAACACAGGTGGCAAAATAAACCCATTTTTTGAGCTTACATTGCAAACGCTGGCTGAACCCTATGAGATAGATCAAAATAATGTACTACAGTTTTGTAGAACTTAGAAATCCCCACAAAAAAGTCTGCGACACCATATGTCTGCCTACTAAAGTTTCTTCATTATGACTACATTTTATGTTTGAAAAGTTAATTAAAATGCCAGTCGAAATCAGAACCCACTATTTATTCCTTATTATTAATCCTTATCCAAATTAATTAACGTAATATCAAAGGTAATTTCAGTAGCAACAGATCGCTTTTTGAATTATTGGAATTTGCTGCTTCATTCAGGAGATATCACGATTTATTCAAAACTAAACACCAGAAAAAATCCGCGTGCCGCTTGCGCCTATGCCGGCCGCCTGCTACTTGAGTGTTTCTCAAATTCTCTGCCTAAACCGCGGAGGGAGTGTGCCGGAGCGGGAGATTATTATTTCGAACGAACTTGCTACCCCGGTAGGCATTCATTCTGTTTGATGGTGGTGGAACTGGCTATCCATGAACAATAAGGTCGATGTATATTGCAGAGTCAGATATTGGCTGATGGGCGGCACAGTAGACATTATTTTTATTGAAGGGCCACAGTTTCTTGAGGAAGGCTTAGGTACCTATGCGAAGCCGGGGCGGGTTGCTAGTATTCAAATAATAATGGCACAATAAATACATTTTTTCATTTTTGTGTACATTAATACTGCATTACAATAGGAAGGTACAACAGGTTTATCCCTGTCCCTTAAACTAGGCTAGGCCTGTATCTTAGGGGGCAGTGTCCGGCTATACGGTATGCTATATAATGCAATTTTGGCAGATGTGCCACTGGACAAGCAAGTTCTTGAATTATGACCTTGTGTCAAACTTTAACAATATGAGAGTGAGACAGAATAGAACAAGCTTGCTCGCCTGCTTGTTATGGAGGGAAGTGGAATAAATATCTTTTTTGTTACTCCTCCGCTATTCTTATCTGATTAATTTCGTTCCACTGTTGATTCTGGCTTTCAGGAGTTGCAGTGGGTGGTATAATGTGTGGCGGATTTTGTCCCAAAAAAAAAAAATGAGAGTGAGACGGTGAAGGGTGAAATTGTATGGAGTAAGAGTGAGTGTTTGATGATTATGTGTAGGAAGTGTGTGTGGTGTAGTGATTTATGGTGGAGTGAGTGTAAGTTTATATGTGTGAAAATTTTGTACTTATGAGAAAAAAGGTGGATTACACATAAGCCCCCTTATTCATAAACGATGTTTAAAGTTAACTAGGGATTAGCGATTCTTTAACCATACATTTTAGACGTTTTCAGGTCACTTAGCTGTAATCATAGTTTATGAAGTAGCCCCTTAAACTCTGTGGTGTTTATTTATAAACGATGATTAAAGTTAAGTGACGATAAAATGTCAAAAATGTAGGGTTAAGGAATCGCTAATCACTAGTTAACTTTAAACATCGTTTATGAATATGGGGGAATCAGCGGATATTATTTATCATATTGTGTAGGTTAAAAATAATTCAATTCCCTGGTAGTCCTGTTTAAGCAGCCATTCGATAGGGAAGTATCCAAGGCATTAAAATAAAAAAAAAAATAGTCCGTCTTTTATATAATAAAAAAAATTAAGACCCGTCTTTTTTGTTTTGTCCATATTGCCAAAAACTACTGAGACATTACACTAATTACGTTTTTATTTTTATTTTTTCTTTCATTCAAATACTTAGGAAGGTACAAAATATACCACGGCGTGACGTCATGCGACATTTCAAATCAATATATCTTCCTAAGTATTTGAATGAAAGAAAAAATAAAAAATACGTGTCCAATATTTTTTATAAACCTATCTGATGGACATTAAATTATTTTTTAGGATACAACCCAATTAATCATCATCATCATCATCTCAGCGTTAATCCCAGTCGCATCCGTAGCATTTCAGCTTTGGAGTCTGGGGTCCGCTTTACCGTTTACGCTTTTTACCTGCTGATTTTTGGCTAAACTTCGATATTTTCCGTGAAGCGACTGCCGTCTGACCTCCACAACCCGAAGGCGATATCTAAGCATTGCAGTTAGACCAATTGTTAGACTTTTGAGGGCTCCAACAACCCGTAACGACTGCCACTAGATGTTCGTATGGCAACCGGGACCAACGGCTTAACGTGCTTTCCAAGGCACGACCAGACCAGTGCAAATATTCATATTCATGCATATAAATATTTGCACTATGCGGGAATCGAACCCGCGCCTCCTTGCGCAACGGCCGCGTTCGCTACCGCTACGCCACGGAGGCTGTCAAACACAACCTTATTAATGTTATATATAAAGTACTAAATAGATCGGCTTTTTTTTTTATTATTAGTTATAAACTAGTGCTTGACTGCAATCCCGCCTGATGGTAAGCAGTGATGCAATCGTTGATGGTAAAACGCACTAGCTTATTAAGCCTATTCACTCAAAAAAACTGAGTGAATAGGAAGGAAGACGGCAGTTGAGCGAGGTGATGCAATGTTTAACCCAACAACACGACCAACGATGCTGCGCCAGAGGATGATCTGGAGACCCTCCACGACCAAACTCCCGACACAACAACATTAGGCACATCGTACCCGGTACACATCGCAACACAACTGCTCAGACCCGTCCTCCGTACGGCTTCACCAGACATCATGCCGGAACACGTCGAATCGCTTGGCGGCAAGACTTTGTCTGGTGGGTGGTAACTTATGCCGGCGGCTGATGTTGTTGCCTACCACCGAGAGACAGTAAACTACAACTTTCATAGCCTCTGCCAGGGCCGTGGGCTGTTTGAAAAAGAAACCGTGGCCCTGGCACAAAGGCAAGTGAAGGAACACGGGTGGGTTTTAGTCAGTGAAAGTCTGACACGCTCTTCCGCTCCGCCCAGAGTTCCGCAATTCCCTCGCACACTCTCCAAAATGCATCTTAAAGAATACCGACAGTCTAGCTATTGTAGCCCTATAAATGGAACTAGTTGTAGACTTTCGTGACACTTACTGTCATTAGCTTTTTGTCCCGTCAAAGACAGCAGTTCTGTGTTTGGATTGAACACGATTTTCCTGCAAAGAAAAAAGAAAGTTTAGTAAATATCTGAAAAGCGATTCTCCGTTCCAAAGGAAGTTGACAGTCTGATTTTAGTCTCAACTAGCTGCGCCGCGCGGTTTCTCCCGCGTAGGTTTCGATATGCTCCGCTCCTATTTGTCGCAGCGTGATGTTATATAGCCCAAAGCCTTCCTGGATTAAGGGGCTATCCAATGCACAAAGATGTTTTCTTATCGGATCAGTTGTTCGTGAGTTTAGCGCGTTCAAACTAACGAACAAACTCTTCAGCTTTATATGTTTTAGAATACCTAGATTTGTCCAAATATACGTCTGAATTCCTAAAAATTTTTGACATTTGTTTTTTTTTATAACTATAAACTAATGCTTGACCGCAATCCCGCCTGATGGTAAGCAGTGATGCAATCGTTGATGGTAAAGCGCGCTAATTTATTAAGAGCCTATTCAGATATAATGTTAAACCCAACAACATGATCAACGATGTTGTGCCAGAGGGAGATTGACCTCCACGACCAAACTCCCGACACAACAACACTTAGCGCATCGTACCCGGCACACATCTCAACACAACTGCTCAGACCCGTCCTCCGTACGTTTGGTGCGTTTTAAAAACCCAAACTTACATACACAAACAGCCAGACGCGGAACAACTACTTGTAGGTAATACAAATTTATTCCTTGCGGGAATCGAACCCGCGACACGCAGCGCAGCAGTCAATAGACTACCACCACCACTACACTAAAAGTTAAAAGTAGATTTTTTTTTACTAACGTTTAGTCGGTAGTCATTGGTTAGATGTAGTGTTGGAGCTTCTAGAGTTAGATGGACCTACGACTTTAAGAAGAAAAAGCTTGGACAAACTTCAGATGGTGGGCGTTGTAGCCTAGTCTGATAGAGGCCTATGTCCAGCAATGGACTGTAGTTCTTTTTTTAATATAATTATAAACTAGTGCTTGACTACAATCCCGCCTGATGGTAAGCAGTGATGCAATCGTTGATGATAAAGCGCACTAGTTTATTAAGCCTATTCACCTAAAAAAACTTAGGAATAGGAAGAATGACGGCAGTTGAGCGAGGTGATGCAATGTTAAACCCAAGACCAACACGGCCAAACGATGCTGCGCTAGAGGGAGATTGGTCTGGAGACTCTCCACGACCAAACTCCCGACACAACAACATTTGGCGCATCGTACCCGCCACACATCGTAACACAACTGCTCGGACCCGCCCGAGCCGTCAGCCCGTCAGACATCATGCCGGAACACGACGAATCGCTTGGCGGCAAGACTGTTGTCTGGTGGGTGGTAACTTCTGCCGGCAGCCGATGTTAGGGCCTACCACCGAGAGAGTAACCTAAGAAGCTTTATACTTACCTAACATCATCAACTACAGTGCAATCTGTGCAGCAGATGATTGGTTCCTTGCCTTTAAATGCGCATGTCTGAAAATAAATAAATGAGTAAGTTCGAGACTTGTGTTAAAGCATACTAACTCAACGATACTATATTTTATATTAGATACATTACAATATCTAACAAAAACCCTGTTGTTCCTTCTGCCTACGTTTTAAGAATCGGTATACGGATATAATAAAACATATCATTTAAAAAATTTGTTCAACAAAAATTATAATTAATAAATATATTTAATTATTAATATTTGTAATCTTTAACTAATTTCTTACCTTTGCAATTCTGCACGAAGAAGACATAAGTAGAACGTTCCCGGCAATCTCTTTAACTTATAAAATCAAATATTCTAAATATTTTGTCGAATTTGTCGATTTTAGTAGTTATTTGATGTTGACCCCTCGACTAGAAATAATTACTTTTCAAAATTATAATTTCATAAATGATGTGCTTGTAAGTAAATATATATGTCTCTGAAAGGAACAACAGGGTTTTTGTTACATAGTGTATAGATAAACATCCAAGACCCAGGCCAATCAGGAAAAGATCGTTTTCCATCATGACCTAGCCGGGGATCGAACCCGGGGCTTCTACGTCGCAGGCAAGAGTGTTGACCGCTGCGCCACGTAGGACGACAAATGAATAAATACTTCTGATATCACACATACTCGTATATAATACGTAAAGTCTTCCAGAGGCCTTAATCTGCTATTACAATAGTGTCAGAATGATCGGTCAGTGATCTTATAATGATCGATTTTGACAAGTATCGTAATATACTAACAAAATGGCGTCATTATGACTTTCCAGTGGTCACTCCACTTCATATTAATAAATGTTCAAATTGAGTAGTAGTTTTAAGAAAATCACTTTTAAAGTGTGCTACGACCCTTTTTTTGGGATGGGAAATCATCAAATGACATCTCCCGCTCTGGGCGGAGCGGAAGGGCGTATCAGACTTGTACTGACTAAAACCCACCCGTGTTTCTTCACTTGCCTGCGCGACGGCCAGGGTCATGGTTTCTTGTTTAACCAACGCGCAATCCTGACCCAGGAGGCATCGGTCTTCGTGGACCCCGTCAGGATGTGCTGACATCTCTTTGAGGTGCGCGTGAAACACAACGCGCCGTCGAGTCGGGCCTGGTCCTTACCGGGCGGCGAGCTGCCCACTGCTCACCACCCGCAGGCCCGCGCCTACGGTGGCTGGGAGTTCGGTGTCGTCTCCCGACCAGGGCGTCTTCTGCGGCGGCTAGTGGCGTGAGGGCGCTGGGATTCCCGCTGCCTCACGGGCTCCGCCTCCTCCTTTGCCAGCATCACTGCTTCGCAGAAGGAGGTGACGGCCTGCCATGCACTCTAGCTCCGGACCATGGCCTGAACAAGGGTGAGACGCGAGAGATCGCCGCCGATCGCCGCTATAAGAACACGGCGGTGCTCTACCAGTGTTCTATGACTTTAATACTTACCGGTGGGATTTCCCTCCTCGTTTTGAGAAAAAATTGAGAACTTTCACATTGGTATATACTGACGCATTGCCCTACAGCCCCTTCCCAAATGCACGTGGAACCTGCAACATAATACAGCATATAATCAGTCATGAGCGTACCCAGCTTCTGGCCCCGGGGTGGGGGTGCAAGTCAGGCCTAGGGGTGGGCAAGTCCGGAATAGTGGGTGGGGGCAAGTCAAATTTTCAGAGTGAGTAATCTTTCTGCGCTATAATCGGACACGGTTTTTTGGCAATAGGGATGTAACGAAGGTATAAAAATCAAAAAAAATAATTAGTCTGTGTTACAGAAAAAAATTAAGACCCGTATTTTTTATTTTGTCAAAATTACCAAAAACTACTGAGATATAGCGTATTACAGTTACGGAGTGGGGGCTAATTATGTCACGCCGTGGTATATTTTGTACCACAGCATGACGTCATGCGTCACTTTTGACATGTTTCGTAATCTACTAACAAAATGGCGTCATTATGACTTTCTAGTGGTCAATCACTGACCTTGCACTCCATATAAATAAATGGAGTATACAGTATGTTAACTAACAGAGGGCGTTCCCGTTAACCCGAAATAGGATAGCATACATACATGCTAAAAAAAATATTTCCATTCGAAAACAAAATGTTATAAAATTTTTTCCAATAAGAAAATATTGAATAAAAATTTTAAATTGACATGTAAAAGAAACACACTGTACACGCGAACATGAAAGACGGCAACGTCGCAATTTATTTATACATGACGACTACTATTTTGATTTAAAACAGGAGGTTTCAAATTTATTTCCAATTAGAATTTTTTTTTATTCGGATTTTTTTATGCTTATTTTTCTATGCTGATAATTTTATTTTAATCTATTAATGATATATATTAACGAGTTTAAGGGAACGCCCTCTGTTATTTAACATACTGTATATAATAAATCAAATAGAGTAGGTATAAGTTTTTATAAAATCATTTTTAATAACGGGTTTTATAATAACGGCAATACGGCAATGTCATACTATCACCATTCCATTACGAGACGACAGAGAGAATTGATCAGTATGAGTTTAGCAAATTACGAACTTTAAGCACAATCACAACGGAATCGTGCTGCAATGACAAATTTATAAAAACATCAGGACTAGGGCCTCTGAAGGGGTCAAAATTACGAACTACAACTTGAAATTCAAGTCGACCCCAAGACCTGTTCTTCTGTATGGCAGTGAGGCGTGGCCTGTGCTTGAGCGACACAAGCAGGAGCTGCGTGTCACGGAGATGAATATGCTGCGGTGGATATGTGGAGTTACGCGGAAAGACCGCACCAGGAACTCCCGCATTTGTGGCAGTCTTCGTGTTCGTGACATAACAAACAAACTGCAGGAGGGTCGCCAACGCTGATGGGGTCACGTCTTACGAAAACCGATATTTTACGTGGGTCACAAATGTCTTGCCATGGCGCCTCCGCCGAAACAAACGGGGTGGACAAAAGAAGTGCTGGCTTGACGTTGTAAGAGATGACATGCATGCCAACAATCTCACACCACAGGGTGCTAAAGATCGCACGAAATGGAGGAGATTGAGCAAGAAAGCCGACTCCGGGCTCAAACGCAAAAGCCGCGGATGCAACCGGGACTAATCGCGTAGATGATGATGAACTTTTAAGTCGAGGCCGATACATATACATATCGACGCTTGAAAGGCAATCATGTCTAAGCGACAAAAATTCGTAAATTGAGTTAAATACACCAAACGACGCAGAAAAATCTGGCGGTTCGAATGGTGTAGATAACTCAATTTACGAATTTTTGTCGCTTAGATATGATTGCCTTTCAAGCGTCGATATTTTCTATATCTACAGAGAGCAGTGGTGTAATGATTATTAAATAGTGCTTGACTGCAATCCAGCCTGATGGTTGATTATCAAGAGCCTATTCACTCAAAGAAACGCCTTATTGTAATGCAATTACAATACACACGTAATAACAAGCCAATCTAAATTCCATAGAAACCACGCCAAAATAAAAACGATTCTTGAGAAACTTAGCATACAAAAATAAACATCAAAAACAAAAACAAAAGAGAAATACCAACCTTCTTGTTTATTAATGAGTTCACAGAACACACACAGAGATAAGGAAAACACCGCTAGCCAATGACGAAGCATTGCTAATAAAAACGATAAAATTAATACTAATTATGCACGACCGGTCCGCGAGATAGACACGGCAATACTAACCAATAAATGTTTACAACGTGTCTAACTTGTTTATGGAGATAAGAGCTTAAGGGTAAGTTCAACCTTTGCCCGCGTCTAGATCATCATCATCATCAACATCTCAGCGTTAATCAATCCCAGTCGCATCCTAAGCTTTTTCAGTTTTGGAATCTGGAGTCCGCTTTACCTGTCTAACTGCTTTGACAAAACTTCGATATTTTCCGTGAAGCGACTGCCGTCTGACTTCCACAACTCGAAGGCGATATCGAAGCATTGCAGTTAGACCAATTGTTGGACTTTTGAGGGCTCCAACAACCCGTAATGACCGCCATTAATATTCGTATGACAACCGGAACCAACGGCTTAACCTGCTTTTCGAGGAATGGCCTACTTGCGCGTGTGCGAAAATGGAAAGTCGAGTCGAGTTCGACAATTTGCGACATTTTTTTTTATAAAGGATGCAGCGGTGTCAACAGCGTAAGGGACGCTGTTGATACCACTACGATCCGGATAAAGCGTTTCGCCTCGTTTTTTGCCCCGCAAACATTCAGAAACTGAAACAATTTGGCTGAGGTGGTCTTCCCGTCTGTCAACAATATAAGTGTCTTCAAAGGCTACAGTGAATATGCTCTTAATAAACTAATGCCCTTCACAAAGGTCTATTCATCATGGTCATTTTCTCGGTAGTAGTCCATAACATCGGCTGCCAGCAGAATTTACCACTTACCAGACAAAGTTTTGCGGCCAAGCGATTCGTCGTGTTTCGGTATGATGTCTAGTGAAGCAGAATCGCGTAGCGAGTCCATCACGCCACACGAAGTGTCAACGTCCAACACATGAATAAAAAAAAACTACACTTGCTACAGTTGATTCATAAGAGGTGGTGAAGCCGTACGGAGGACGGGTCTGAGCAGTTGTGTTGCGATATGTGCCGGGTAAGATGCGGCAAATGTGGTTGTGTCGGGAGTTTGGTCGTGGAGGGTCTCCAGATCAATCTCCTTTTGGCGCAGCATCGTTGATCGTGTTGTTGGGTTTAACATTACATCACCTCGCTCAACTGCCGTCTTCCTTCCTATTCGCTCAGCTTTTTTTTTTTGAGTGCATAATGTCTTAATAAACTAGCGCGCTTTACCATCAACGTTTGCACCAGACAAAGTCTTGCCGCCAAGCGATTCGTCGTGTTCCGGCATGATGTCTGGTGAAGACAAAGGACGGGTCTGAGCAGTTGTGTTGCGATGTGCGCCGGGTACGATGCACCAAATGTTAAGGGTGGATACGTGCCTTCCGTACGGGTTATACCATGATGGAACGGTGATGGTAGAATTATGTCAGGTAAACACGCACACTCTTGGAAAGGCATCCTGTAGAACACCGAAAGACTGGCTCCCTAAGCATGTGTTCTAGGAGCAAATGTGCTAGAGCTGCACGTAATTTTTTAAGCAAGTGCTTGTAAGTGTGTACACGTGTGCATGTGTGGAAACGCCCAAACATTCCCACTAAGTTGGGAAACGGGAAATCCCTTAGTATAGGAGAATTCTCTGAACTATAGCAAAGTTTCAGCTGTGAAATCCCACGACCGCTGTTAGCGATAATACCGTCCATTGTGGCGCCATTTTGTTTTTTTAATTATAAACTAGTGCTAGACCGCAATCCCGCCTGATGGTGAGCAGCGATGCAATCGTTGATAGTAAGAACGCTAGTTTATTAAGAGCCTATTTACTAAAAAAAAACTGAAGGAAGACGGCAGTTAACCGAGGTGATGCAATGTTAAACCCAACAACACCACCAACGATGCTGCGACAGAGGGAGATTGATCTGGCCCCTCAACTATCAAACTCCCGACACAACAACATTTGGCGCATCGTACCCGGTACACATCGCAACACAACTGCTCAGACCCGTCCTCCGTACGGCTTTACCAGACATCATGCCGGAACACGACGAATCGCTTGGCGGCAAGACTTTGTCTGTTGGGTGGTAACTTCTGCCGGCAGCCGATGTTATGGCTTACCACCGAGTATGCAGCTCAATACCACTATATTATATGAAGCGACTACCTTTAACTCCACAATCCAGTTGCTGCTAGTCGATGGTCGACTGTGAGACGGGTTTTGTTAGGGTTCCGTAGCCAAATGGCAAAATAACGAAACCCTTGTAGATTCGTCATGTCTGTCTGTCCGTCTGTCCGTCCGTATGTCACAGCCATTTTTTTTCCGAAACTATAAGAGCTATAGGTACTGTTGAAACTTGGTAGGTAGATGTATTCTGTAAACTGCATTAAGATTTTGATGCAAAAATAAGAAAATAATAATAAATATTGGGGGCTCCCCATACTTAGAACTGAAACTCAATTTTTTTGTTTTTTCGTCAAACATATTCGTGTGGGATATCTATGGATAGGTCTTCAAAAATGATATCGAGGTTTCTAAGATAGTTTTTTTTCTAAACCGAATAGTTTGCGACAGATGCTTCCAAAGTGAAAAAAAGTTGGTCCCCCCCCCCCCCCTTGTTTTGAACGAGACCTAGTAAGCAGTTTTTTTTAATAGGTACCTCGTAAATCGTCAGCCGCTTATTACCGCGTAATCTTTCATACAAATAACTTAAATCCTTTAATTTCATAAATCAATGATACGGAACCCTTTGTGCGTGAGTACGACACGCACTTGGCCGGTTTTTATATTTTAATGTAATCCTTTGTATTTTTGTTTCTTTTTAACAATTTTAAATTGCTAATACATTCCGAAGAACAGGTTCAATTAACGAGCCCGGTTTCTTAAAATTGCAAAACGTCACAAATATTTGTCAAATATATGTATTTTATGTAAATGTCAACAGCCAACACTAAATAATAACAGCCGGACAGTTTGTTTTATCAGGTTAAGTTGCGCTTGCCCCGATCGGTCTTAGGATGCGTGACCATATTTACATACTGAGAGCCTTTTGTGCCGCGGAAAGCAAACTTTATTATATACTAGCGACCCGCCCCGGCTTCGCACGTGGACAAATAATATAGATACCTAAGCCCTCCTCAAGAAACGGTGGCCCGTCAACAAAAATAATGTTTACTGTGCCGCCCATCAGCCAATATCTGACTCTGCAAGATACATCGACCTTATTGTTCATGGATAGCCAGTTCCACCACCTTCAAAGTGAAAAATTTAACAGAATGAAAGCCTACCGGGGTAGCAAGTTTGTTCGAAATAACGGTCCCCCGCTCCGGCCCACTCCCTCCGCGGTTTAGGCGGAGAAACACTCAAGTAGCACGCGGCCAGCAAGGGCGCGAGCGGCACGCGGATTTTTCTGGTGTTTAGTTTTGAATAAATCGTGATATCTCCTGAATGAAACAACCAATACCAAAAATTCAAAAAGAGGTCTGCTGATACTAAAATTACCTTTGATATGACGTAATTTATTTGGATAAGGATTAATAATAAGGAACAAATAGTGGTCTCTGATTTCGACTGGCATTTTAATTAACTTTACAAACATAAAAAGTAGTCATAATGAAGAAACTATAGTAGGTAGACACATGTTGTTGCAGACTCTTTTGTAGGCATTTTTAAGGTCTACAATACTGTAGTACATTATTTTGATCTATCTCATAGGGTTCAGCCAGCGTTTGCAATGGAAGCTCAAAAACGGGTTAGTTTGTGACATGTGTAACACCTCAAAAATTATCAGTGTTCCTCTTATATATTATGCATGTTATATACATTAAAACCTTCCTGTTGAATCACTCTATCTATTAAAAAAACTCTATCAAAATCCGTTGCGTAGTTTTAAAGATATAATCACACAAAGCGACATAGGGAAAGTAAAAGTGACTTTGTTTTATAATATGTAGTAAAGAGTAAACGTAATTAAAGTGTTCATGTTAATTGTCGTGTAGATTAACTGTAATTATAAAAATAGTGTCGTATAGACCGACAATCAACGGAAATAAGCAGAATTAATATACACATCAAAACAGAAGAAAACTTTCTCTCAAATGAACGTAACGTTATCTATGGAGTTCCACAAGGAAGTATACTAGGACCACCGCTTTTTACACTTTATATTAAACTTTCTTACTTATACTAAACTTCATCATCATCAGCCTTTACTCGTCCACTGCTGGACATAGGCCTCTTTCATGGCACGCCAACAAGCTCCATCCTGAGCAGTTCTCCGCCAGCCACTACCAGCCACCTTTTTGATGTCGTCGCTCCATCTCGCCCAAGGGCGTCCCACGCTACGTTTGCCGAGACGCGATCTCCACTAAAGAACTCGTTTACCCCAACGGTTGTCAGTCCTGCGGCATATGTGACCAGCCCATTGCCACTTCAGCTTGCTAATCCTCTCAGCTATGTCGGTAACTCTGGTCCTCTATCGGATCACCTCATTTCTGATGCGGTCCTTCAGAGAGACGCCCAACATAGCCTGCTCCATAGCTCGCTGAGCGACTTTAAACTTATGGACTAGTCTGACCATTAGTGTCCACGTCTCGGCTCCATAAGTCATGACGGGTAAGACGCCCTGGTTGAAGATTTTGGTCTTCAAACATTGGGGTATGGGCGACGAAAATACCCGACGAAGTTTACCAAATGCTGCCCATCCCAGCTGGATCCTTCTATTTGCCTCCTTCTCGAAGTTGTTTTTCCCTAATTGCAACGTTTGCCCGAGGTATACATACTCTGAAACAACTTCGAGCGGCATTCCATTTACGGCAACCGGTCCCGAAGTGACCCGTTCATTGAACATAATTTTGGTCTTGTCTAAGTTCTTCCGGAGACCGATGCGTTGGGAGGAGTCAGCTAAGTTGGCCAGCATTTGTTCCAGCTCTTGCTGCGTTTCCGCCATGATGACGATATCGTCCGCAAATCGCAGGTGTGAGATGTACTCGCCATTGATGTTAATGCCCCGACCCTGCCTATCCAGCGTCTTAAATATATCCTCGAGGGCATTGGAGAACAATTTGGGGGAAATAACGTCCCCTTGTCTCACTCCTCGCTTAAGGGGGACATCTTTAGTCTGCTGGTTCTGGATCTGGACGGACATTGTGGCGGCATTGTAGAGACATCTCATCACTTGGACATATCGCCAATCGACTTGGCGATATGTCTGGAATCTTTGCAGCGATGCTGCAAAAATTCCAGAACAGTCCAGGTCTCGATGGAGTCAAAAGCCTTCTCATAGTCCACAAATGCTAGACACAGGGGCTGATTATACTCTTCGGTCTTCTGTATAATCTGCCTCACTGTGTGTATATGGTCTATGGTACTAAATCCTCCTCGAAACCCGGCCTGCTCAGGCGGCTGGAATTCGTCGAGTCTGCGGGCTAGTCGGTTCGTGATCACTCTCGAAAACAGCTTGTAGACATGGCTCAGAAGCGAAATGGGTCTATAGTTCTTCAATAAGGTTTTATCACCTTTCTTGGAAAATAGAACCACTACGCTTCTGTTCCATGCCTTAGGAGTTCTCCCCGAAAAAAGAGAATTAAATATACGCTGAAGCTCTGTTAGCACAGGCGTACCTGCAACTTTCAAGAGCTCCGAGGTAAACCCGTCTTCCCTGGGGCCTTCCCATTTTTAAGCTGTCCAAGAGCCATCACGATCTCGGCTAGGTTGATCTCAGGGAGGTCCTCGGTGTAGTGCCGTGTGAGAGTGGCTCTGGAATCTTCGGTGCGGGGAACTGGTTTAGGCGCTTGCGAGGTATACAGCTGACTATAGAAGGTTTCGACTTCCGCAAGTACCTCCGGCCTCAAAGTAACGACTCTCCCATCCGATGTCGTCAGCCTCGTCAGATGGCTCTACCCAAGCTTTTGGACGAAGACTTTCGACCCCCGGTTTAGCTCTATCGCTTCCTCTATGGAGCGTGTGTTGAAGCTCCGGAGGTCTCGCCTTACCGCTTTTGAGATGGTCTTATTGAGGGCCCTGAGTTCTGACGAGGTTGATGGTGGATTTTCTCATCGATCCTTCATAAGCCTTCATATTAAACTTATAGTAACTTATATTAAACTTTTTATATTAGACTTTTCAGAGGCAATCAAACATAATTAAATTACCTTTTTCGCGAATATATACCGTGTGACCTAGTCGTGGTGGCCTAGTGGTTAAAACACCAACCTCTCAAGTATGAGTGCGCGGGTTCGATTCCAGGTCAGGCAAGTACCAATGTAACTTTTCTAAAGTTATATGTACTTTCTAAGTATACTTTGGACACCAATGACTGAAGGTGAAGGAAAACATCATAAGAAAACCTGGACTTTTAAGTCTGAAATCGCCAACCCGCATTGAGCAAGCGTGGTGATTACGCTCAATCCTTCTCTGTATGAGAGGAGACCTGTGCCCAGCAGTGGGACGATAAAAAGGTTGATAATGATGATTATGATGACCGTGTGACCAAAGAATTTTTTTATAAGGATAACATAAATAATTCATTCAATGAAACTATAGAAAGGTTAGACTGACTTTTAAATTATTTGACTTTTAAATTATTTATAGTGTTGTTTACTAAATAAAAGTGCGTAGTTTACGTAGTAAAAAGTGCATTCAGTAAATAATTCATAAAGAACAGTAAAATATCGCAGCAACTTTTCGGTTTTACATGATGTCTTCTTGAAATTTTGTACATAGATTCTTTACTTTAAAATACTGGACACGTGTTTCAGGTTGTCGCATAAACAATAAATAAAGTCAACAATAAATATCGTTATACTGAAGGCAATGATTATACCACTAATTCAATATGACAGTTACCTGAAAGCTACGTTGATAGGCAGAGCCTGCCGCGCCGGGTTGTTCATGATACAGTGGTGCGCCAGCAGGTCGATCATCCACGGGGTCAGGGGTTCGAGCCCGGAGTGGTGCTGGCACATATCCCGGAGAAGGCGGATTAGTACCTGAGGATAGGGAATGCAATTAATAATAAAACACCAGCCTCTCAAGTATGAGGGCGCGGGTTCGATTCCAGGTCAGGCAAGTATCAATGTAAGTTTTCTAAAGTTATATGTACTTTCTAAGTATACTTTGGACACCAATGACTGAAGGTGAAGGAAAACATCTTAAGAAAACCTGGACTTTTAAGTCTGAAATCGCCAAGCCGCATTGAGCAAGCGTGGTGATTACGCTCAATCCTTCTCTGTATGAGAGGAGACCTGTGCCCAGCAGTGGGATGATAAAAAGGTTGATGATGATGATTATGATGACGGTGTGACCAAAGAATTTTTATTTTTTTATAAGGATGACATAAATAATTCATTCAATGAAACTATAGAAAGGTTAGATAATAATAATTTAAAAATTAATCTAAATAAAACTATAATTATGTATGCATTTTAGCCCGCGCGCGTTGACCTTTTCTAATCTTGACATAACATACAATGACATCATTATTGACACAGTTGAAATGACTAAGTTTTTAGGACTAATAGATCGAAGTTTCAATTGGAAGGTGCATATAGCAGTTCTAACTAAAAGGGTTAGCAGTAGTGCAAAATATGCACTGTTAAGAGCGAACTCTAGTGGTGCTTTCTCTATACAAGCGTATTCCGCTGTTTTCCTCGTGGATAATGCTTTTAGAACAATTTTTTTCTACAATTTTACACCGTGATTATACGTGTACCTATCATTAAATTTTTTCCGAAACTTAATTAATAAAAGAAATACCATACTTCAAAATCACGAAAAATAACCCATTTTCACCGCAATGTTCAGACGACTATTAGACAAACGTGATAAGTTTTTGACAAAAAAAAGAAGCATAGTGTTACGAATGGACCTTATGTCGATGGCATAAGGTTCAATATCGCGTGACATGCAGTGAGTCACTTTTAAGCCCTATTTCTCCAGATCTAGACATTTTCTAGGTACAATAATAAAACGCATTGCTAGACTTAGGACGGCCTATCGAATGGTACAGGTCTCAACAGTTTTGTCAACAAAGTGTCGACATCGAAATTTCTAGAAACCCGTTTCCGGGAATTACCGTAGGTACTTCCGGGTGACCTCGAAGTTATGCAGTATTATTATTACGTCTAGAGGATTCTGGAATGTTCGATCAGCTGGCAGAGTCAGTCTACATTCGACTAGCGATACGAAAACAGCGACAGTTAAGAAGCGATTTTAAAGAAGACCTACTCCGACAATTATAACGAGAACTTCGAGTACTACGTGAAGTAACATCTGTAGCGTTATTGTGTGTTTACGACACGGACTTCGTGGACGTAAGAGAAGACTTCAGTGCAACGTCAGCGACATTCTACTTGTCATTGCCTACAATCGACTGTACCTTCGTTGCCAATAAACTTCGTAACCCTTAACCGGCGTTTAAGTACCCCTAGCCCGTAACAATAGGTATGTTTTTCCTCTAAATTTTGATATAAAAATAATTGAGATCTAACTTGTACTGAAAAAGAAAACAGCGAAATACGAAACGTCTTTTGGTCTACGTTTTTGTATCTAAAATCAGCCTGAGCTGCAACTGTCCTTTTCACACTTTACCGGGAGAGGTTGGAAGCAGCGTGGCGGCAATAGTTTCTTCAGAGAATTAATTAAGAGCCCTAATAAGAGAATTAATCAGTCCCCTCATAACATAGATGCGTTACTAACTGCTATCTACGGGTCGTTCCAAATTGGTACTAGAGCCTATTTTTTGCGCTAAAACTTTATAAAGAGTGTATCCGACATCGACGCACAAACGAGTACCATGGATCCAGTACATGATTCTGAACCACCCAGTGGTGGAATTTTTCGCCAGTTTATTCCTGACTAGCTTTCCGCCCGCGGCTTCGCCCGCGTGGAGTTCGGTTATATCGCGCTTTTTAGATTTCCCTCCGGAACATTAAATTTTTCCGGGATAAAAGGTAGCCTATGTTCTTTCTCAGGGTCTAAAGATTGTTTGTGCCGAATTTCATCAAAATCTGTTGAGAAGTTTAAGCGGGAAAGCGTAACAGATAGACAGACAGAGAGACAGGCAGACAGACAGTTACTTTCGCATTTATAATATTAGTATGGATAAAAAAAAATAATGTGCAGTTTTATCCACTTTAAACCATTCATAATTGCTATACTTTTATAACCCAATAAGATTTTAAAGGAAAAATTTTAATTCGCTAATTACACAAAAAAGCGCAATATGAACAAAACTCGAAAAACTATCATCCCATCAGCTGATTTAATAGAGTTCATATCAGGGGTCAACGTCATACCCACAAACACACGCGGCGGCATGCTTGCAACGTTCAAAGGCCGAGCCGACACTTTTTTTTAAACACTGTGATATCTGTAACCGCTCATTAACAATATAAATGACTATCATAATTTTTCTTATTAATGGCATGCGGCCTTTTCGCGAAGTTTGCGTTACGATGTCAGATACAACCTGTACATAACCCAATCAATATCATGACAAAGAACTGCATTATATCATAAGTAGGCCACATGCATATCAAAACCAAGTATTGATCGGCAAACTGGGACTTGCGCAGTGCAGTTAGCCTTTTTCTAGACCAATCGTCCTTTGTTCATCTAGCCAGTGCGCCAGTCGCCGAGCTTCGGGCCAGACGAGGTGCTCCTTCAAGCTGGGGCTCGTGGCTCTGCAGTCCAGATGCACTGCGTGACTCTTAGTTGAAGATGGAGGTAAGTGTTTGACTATTTTTACTTAAACATTTGGGCTGGTGCCGCGAAATGTTACCTGGCTACTTTGGATTCAGTGGAGAGGCGTGCGAAGAGGCTGATTGGCGACCCAGATTTAACTCGAAACGGTCTCCAAAGCCTGGAGCACAGGCGTAGAGTATCCAGCCTTTCGGTCTTCTATAGGATGTATTCTGGTGAGTGTGCAAGGGAACTGCATGATTTAATTCCCCCATCTCCGTTCCACCATCGGTCGACCCGTCGTACGGCGACTTTCCACCCTTACGTTGTTGACACCACTACGATCCGGACGAAGCGTTTCGCTTCTTCTTTTATACCGCGTACATCGAGGGACTGGAACGAATTGCCGGCGGCGGTGTTTCCGTCACACTACAATTTGAGTGTCTTCAAGGCTAGAGTGAATAGGCTCTTAATAAAATAGCGCGCTTTACCATCAACGATCGCATCACTGCTTACTATCAGGCGGGATTGCGGTCAAGCGTTTGTTTATATATATAAAAAAAAAAAGATGTCTCTTCCAAAGATATTTTTATCCCTTTATGTACCCTACCAATTATCTCTTAGGGATGTTGGTATTTAACTGATTGGAAATGAGAAGAGGCTTTGACCAGCTCACCGTAGCTTGTGAGACATTACGGGGACGTATAGACTGCCCAGAGCTCCATGGTCTTTTCTGCCGACTATTTGTGCCTGACAAATACATCGGTTACCGTCAAAACCGCAGGCACAATCTTTTTGCGCAGCTCCCAGCAAAAACGGTAGCCAGAGCTGAATCCCTGGTCTGTCGTAGTCTAAAGGTGCTGAATACCCTTCTGATGGTCAAACCCTGAATGTGACGTGTCTGGGGATGAATGGCATAAGCTATGCGTGTGTGTTTGGTTTTCTATGAAACGAAGTATGCGAGAGAGCCCACCGTGCCATGTTAGTTATTGTACCTAATTGGTATTGTACCGTTTTAATTAACCATAAATAAATAAATATACGTTTTCTATTCTATTGGTTACTTACATCATTCACGTTAAAAATAATATTTTCTTCATCACAGATATTCTAGAATAGTTATTCAAACAGTAAAATGGCAGCAAAACTATTATCCATATTTACATGGTGGTAGGCAATAACATCAGCCGCCGGCATAAGTTACCACCCACCAGACAAAGTCTTGCCGCCAAGCGATTCGTCGTGTTCCGGCATGATGTCTGGTGAAGCCGTACGGAGGACGGGTCTGAGCAATTGTGTTGCGATGTATACCGGGTACGATGTGCCTAATGTTGTTGTGTCGGGAGTTTGGTCGTGGAGGGTCTCCAGATCATCCTCTGGCGCAGCATCGTTGGTCGTGTTGTTGGGTTAAACATTGCATCACATCGCTCAACTGCCGTCTGTCTTCCTATTCACTTAGTTTTTTTGAGTAAATAGGCTTAATAAGCTAGTGCGTTTTACCATCAATGATTGCATCACTGCTTACCATCAGGCGGGATTGCAGTCAAGCACTAGTTTATAACTAATAAAAAAAAACATAAAAGATCAGCAGTGGTGGCTCAATGAAAACGACCGCAACTTGAAACTTGTCGGTCACAGGTTCGAACCCGGGCAAGAACCGTATTTTAATAATAATAGTAATATTCATGTATTTTCAGACACACGTCCATAAATTACACAAAATTAGATAAATTAAAATTAATAACAATCAATAAATTGATAATAATCAAATGTCAAAAATATATCAAAATACACACAAAATCAGAAGTAAAAATAAAATCAGAAAAACAAAAAAAATAATCACAAATCAAAATTTAAATAACAATAGATAATTAAAAACTAAAACCATATTATTATAATTACATTAAATAATAATCGCATGGGCTAGCATGCAACTGCAGCCACCTCCTTAAAAAAGGCGAGTCCCACCGCTCGGACAATACCCTCAGGAGCCCATTCGAACTGCCACGGGTACGGCGCAGAAGCGACGCACTAAAATAATGCATGTAACGACGATGTAAAGCTTTAAAAGCATCCCTAAAGAGTAGATAAAAGCGTTCTTTCTTCTTACATTAATACATTTCCTTTGACTTTGATGGCATCATTGACTAAATGCGCTTTTGACCACACCTTATTTATTTTTCGTAACATTCGATCTCATATCGATAATGGCCTCAATCCCCTTGTTCAGAAATTAAACTAAATTTAAGGTCAGTGCATTTTTCTTTCAATTTCTTTAAGAATCGGACGTAATCTATACCTACTAATATATAAAGCTGAAGAGTTTGTTTGAACACGATAATCTCAGGAACTACCGGTCCGATTTGAAAAATTATTTTTGCGTTTGATAGCCCATTACCCCAGGAAGGTTTTAGACTGTACAATATCACGCTGCGAACAATAGGAGCGGAGTATAACTAACGCGAACGAAGTCGCTGGAGGCCGCTAGTATAAAATATTTGAATAATCCTGTCAAATTAAGATATTCCATTGACAGATTAGACGCGGTTAAAACATGGCGACTAAAATACGTCAATTAGTCCCCGACTGACGTTAAGTCGGGGACTAATTTGATAGGACTAATATTTAACTTCTGTCCTTTTCTTGATGTTTTTTTTTAACTATACTAATATACTAGCAGCCGCCAGCAACTTCGTTCGCGTGGAGTTAGTTATGCTCCGCTCCTATTGGTCACAGCGTGATGTTATTTAGCTTTAAGTCTTCCTGGATTAATAGGCTATCCAAGGCAAAAAGAATTTTTCAAATCGGACCAGTAGTTCCTGAGATTAGCGCGTTCAAATAAACAAACTCTTCAGCTTTAAATATTAGTATAGATAAAGCTGAAGAGTTTGTTTTTTTGTTTGTTGCCGGCCGCTAGTATAAAATATTTGTTTAGTCCTATCGGCATGGGTCGAGGTACCCAGCTTCTGGCCTAGGCGGTGCAAGTTAGGCCTTTTTGTAGGGTCGAATCGTCAATGTTCGGCTAGATTCGGTAATCTTTGTGCGCTATATTCGCACGCGGGTTTTTTGCAAAGACTATTTTTTTTTTTTACATAATATAAACCAGCGCTTGACCGCAATCCTGCCTGATGGTAAGCAGTGACGCAATCGTTGATGGTAAAGCGCACTAGTTTATTAAGAGCCTATTCACTCTAGCCTTGAAGACACTCAAATTGTAGTCCGACGGAAACACCACCGCTGTAGCCAGTATCTACTGTGTGGTTAATTTAAAAGTTAGAGAAGTCCTCGTTTATACTTTCATTAGTAATTAGAGGAGTTCATACACGTTGGGCACGCCACAATAGCGGCGGTAAGTCCCCTCTTTGAGGAGTGGCTAGAGAGGCGCCACGGCGCCCTCACCTTCCGCCTGGCGCAGGTCCTTACCGGACACGGTTGTTTCGGAAGGTTCCTGTTCCGTATAAGGCGGGAGGAAACGCCAGGGTGTCACCATTGTGTGGATCGCCCTGAGGACACGGTGGAGCATACGGTGGAGCTCTGCCCGGCTTGGGTAGAGCACCGCCGTGTCCTCGTAGCGGCGATCGGCGGTGATCTCTCGCGTCCGACCCTGGTCCAGGCCATGGTCCGGAGCGAGAGTGCATGGCACGCCGTCACCTCCTTCTGCGAAGCAGTAATGCTGGCAAAGGAGGCGGAGCGCGTGAGGCAATGGGAATCCCAGCGCCCTCACGCCACTAGCCACCGCAGGAGACGCCCTGGTCGGGAGATGACACCAAACTCCCAGCCACCGTAGGCGCGGGCCTGCGGGCGGTGAGCAATGGGCAGCTTGCCGCCCGGTAAGGACCAGGCCCGAGTCGACGGCGCGTCGTGTTTCACGCGCGCCTCAAAGAGATGTCAGCACATCGTGACGGGGTCCACGAAGACCGATGCCTCCTGGGTCAGGGTTGCGGGTTGGTTAAACAAGAAACCGTGGCCCTGGCCATCCCACAGGCAAGTGAAGAAACACGGGTGGGTTTTAGTCAGTAAAAGTCTGACACGCCCTTCCGCTCCGCCCAGAGCGGAAGAAGTCATTTGATGATTTCCCATCCTAACAAAAAAAAAAAGGAGTTCATACACGTTCTGCAAGATTTGCAGGGGAGGGTAGCTGCATTCCTTTTGCGCTAATTTCGGGTGCGTACGTCGGTCACATTGGATTTGCTATAGCATAATACTGCGAGACGTTATCATCAGCGTCACATAGGTATTTTGTCCGATGAAGGCCAGCCCGCGCCGCAGCTGAGCCAGTAATTATAATAATGTCCCAACAATGACCTCTGAGTTTGTTTCGGCGTTTCTTCTCAGAGCTAGTACTAGGAAACGCCGCGGTCATCAAACCATTAAGTATAACTTTCGATCCAGCCGTCCCTTGCTGTTCTCTCTAGCGACGCCCTACGCCGAGGTTCGTACCCCACAGGGGGTGCCCTTAGTGCGTAGTCGCCTAATATTAAGTTATTTTTAAGTGCCCCTGGCTGGAGGCTTTAATTTTTAATTAAGGCATCCACAGGAAAGTCCGGTTAAGTAGTTACGGCCTCTAATGGCCACCTACGAGATGCCATATCAAAAAAAAAAAAAAGTCACATTGGTACATTGCTACGCGTCGCATTTCACGTGCGTCGCTCTCGCTCGTCAGCGCCGCGTATTACGCATGACGGTCTCGCTCGTCAACTCCGCGTATTAAGCATTTCGGTCTCGCTCGTCAGCACGGCGTATTGCACAAGTCGGTCACGCTCGTCAGCGCTGCGTATTACGCACGACAGTCTCGCTCTTCAGGGCAGCGTATAACGCACGTCGGTCTCGCCCGTCAGCACCGTATATTAAGCACATCGGTGTCACTCGTCAGTCCCGCTATTACGCACGACGGTCTCGCTCGTCAGCGCCGCGTATTACGCATGACGGTCTCGCTCTTCAACTCCGTGTATTAAGCATTTCGGTCTCGCTCGTCAGCTCGGCGTATTGTACAAGTCGGTCTCGCTCGTCAGCGCCGCGTATTACGCACGACGCGCGACGCGCCGCGTATGACGCACGCCGGTCTCGCCCGTCAGCCCGCGTATTAAGCACGTCAGTGTCACTCGTCAGTCTCGCGTTTATGATCGACCGACGAGCATAATGCCATTCCAGAGGAATTCGGCCTTATATGAATACACGAAGTGACCACTTTGTTTGTCCCTACCTATAATTCATCTTTTAAAAAACTCATCATCATCTCAGCGTTAACCTCAGTCGCATCCGAAGCTTTTTCTGCTTTGGAGTCTGGGGTCTGCTTTACCAGTCTAACTGTTGATTTTGGCTAAACTTCGATATTTTCCGTGAAGCGACTGCCGTCTGACCTCCACAACTCGAAGGCGATATCTAAGCATTGCAGTTAGACCAATTGTTAGACTTTTGAGCGCTCCAACAACCCGTAACGGCTGTCACTAGATGTTCGTATGGCAACCGGGGACCAACGGCATATCGAGTATATCGATGTTTAGTCAAAAATCGGCTAAACTTCGATATTTTCTGTGAAGCGACTGCCGTCTGACCTCCACAACCCGAAGGCGATATCGAAGCATTGTAGTTAGACTAATAGGGATGTTTCCCGGGTAAAAAAAAATGATTCTATTTAGTCCGTCATTCAGATTATAGAAAAATATTGGATACGTATATTTTGTTTTATCAAGTCAATAAAAATTGACAAATATAAAAGGCATCAATGAGGGGTGGTGGCTGGTGACGTCACTCCGCGCCAAAAAGTGTAGCGTGCAGTGTCGCCACACGAGTTTTCAACGCACTGTATCAAAAATGAAAAAATACGTTCCTAGTATTTTTTGAAAATCTGACTCACGAACTAATTAGTTTTTTTTAGTCAACTACCCTATTGGTGTATTTTTGAGGGCCCTCTTTCTAAAAACTATTTTTCTATTTTCCAGGTCCTGGTGGAAAAGCAGCACCTCCTTCTCGGCTTTGCAGGCAGCCGTAGTTCACAAGGAAACCACGTTTTCTCCCAGGTCACATTTGGCTTCTGTCATGAAAACTGATGGGGTGTAAGTGGCTCTACCAACGCCTTCGGAGCCAAAGCCATCCTCACCTGCCCGGGGTGCACCCTGCTGAATTACCAACGAGGCTCTGGCGAAAACCTAGGACTTGGAAGACCTAGGACCATAATGAAGAATGATGTGGAGAAAGTGCCGTATAGTATAAGATAGATTAAGACATTGTTATTCTTATAAATAAACAAGTATTTGAAAACGTGACTCCATTTAATATTTAAGATATAAATAAATATATAGGTAATAAAAATTAGGTTAAGGCATTCTTTTGTTTCATTTGTAATATCCATACTAATATTATAAATGCGAAAGTAACTCTGTCTGTCTGATACGCTTTCCCGCTTAAACCTCTCAACCGATTTTGATTAAATTTGGCACAGACAATCTTTAGACCCTGAGAAAGGACATAGGCTACCTTTTATCCCGGAAAAAATTGATGTTACCGAGGGAAATCTAAAAAGCGCGATATAACCGAACTCCACGCGGGCGAAGCCGCGGGCGGAAAGCTAGTGTCTATACTAATATACAATATGTAAAGAAAACCCTGTCCGACCCATAAGGATAATAAAGGTTAGGTAAACACTTGACCAAATATAATATAAAATTTTACATAATCATCATAGTAACAATAATAATGAATTTTGAAATAATCTTTTTTTCCCGGGTATTAATTCCAATTTCCCCGAAATTTGGTAATTTTTAAAAAACTGACAACACCATTTGTGATGGAGCGAATAGCGATGCGACCACGTGCCGCATGCCCCGCCCCCCTTCACCCGCGCATACATGCGCGGGTGAAGGTGGGCGGGGCTATCGGGTTGCCTACCGCACATGCATTAAGTTACCTCGCTTTTTCGAAATAATATTTATTTTTTTCACAACCAAACTCTTCAGCTTTATACAATATGTAAAGAAAACCCTGTCCGATCCGTGAAGGTATTGTTAGGTATCGATAACTGATTCTACTAATACCTACAAAGCAGGGCTAAACTTAAAAAAAATATGCCTATATAAAAATATTATTTGGTAAAACAGGTAAATTAATAATTAATTTATTTGAGATAGGCAATACATGCGTGGGCGAAGCGGAGCAGGGCACGCAGCACGCGGTCGTATCGCTATTCGCTCATAATAATGCCGTCAAAAATGGTGTTGTCACTTTTTATAAAAGTACCAAATTTTGGGGAGGTTGGAATAAATTCGCGGAAAAAAAGATTATTTCAAAATTATTTAGCATTGTTACTATGATGATTATGTATAATTTTATATTATACTTGGTCATGTATTTACCTAACCTTTATTATCCTTATGGGTCGGACGGGGTTTTCTTTACATATTGTATTATTAGCGGCAAATTATTAATTTGACAGTACCCGACCGCCGAGACTATAAAAGCAGTGTGCGGTCAGTACTCGCCCCTTACTTCGTCTTCAGCAGCCGTCGTGATAACATCGTTTCGTAAGATTGTCTGTAGTCGTTATTTTAGAATTTGTATTAGAAATTGTGTATTTAGTGTGTTTTAAGGTTATAATCATTGTTCACTGATTAAAGTCTAGTTTGTGATTATTATGTTTACTTTTTTTTAGTTAAAATTAATATAAATCGCCAATATCAGAAGTGTGATCGGCTCCATAGCCTTTCTTATCTTTTGTGTTGTGCAAACAGATTTTGAATCATGTCCGAACGAGCAGCTACCACTCGTAATAGAGTTAGAAATAGGAATGATCATAATAGTAATGCAGCTGAACTCCAAGAAACCCTTGGAGCCATTTTAGCGCGTCTGAACGCGCTAGAACACGCTAGCCTACCCGCAACCAGCACCATGACAACTACTCCTGACACACGTGCCATTGTGGCGCCTGGGCAGATCATGGCGTCTCCGCCACGGGACCCACAACTGGCAGCGCCTGAGTCGAACACCAGCATTGTTGGGGAATCCCTAGCAAGTACTTCAACATCCCTGGATTCTACGGATCGCCTCATTGGAGCATTGAGTGCGTTAACCAAGGTCAGATCCAACCATTACTATATTTCAAACTTCGATCCTAGCATACATGATATCGATTCTTGGTGTGAAGAGGTTGAAAGGGCACGTGATATGAATAAATGGAATCACAACGAGTGTTTATCCCGGATTGCTAACTGCCTGAAGGGAGATGCACGTAGTTGGCTAAACGATTGGGTCACAAACGACCGCACCTGGTCAAACTTCAAGGTTGAATTTAAACCACTCTGCTCACGAAGAATCGATATTGCTAATATATTGTTTGATCTCATAAATAGTAATTCTGATCAATATTCCACGTACGCAGAATACGCTAGGCGCTCCGTTTTGAGATTAAATATTGTTAAAGGGTTAAGCGATGATCTAACGGTCGCGATTATCATACGTGGTATAACTGATGCTCAAATACGCGCCGCTACGATTAACGCTCATTTAATGACCAAAGACCTTGTGGAATTTCTTTCTATTTATACCAAACCGAATCAGAGTTCATCTGTTACTTCTGTAAAATCTACCCGAAATAAACAATTCGACCAAAACTCTCGAAAACGTCCACTCGGTAATCGTGAAGTAAAGTGTTTCGCTTGTGGTAGTGCGGGTCATATGCAACGCTCATGCCCTAAACAATAAAAAATTATTAAAACTGAACAATCAACAGAAACAATCGATAAAAAGCCGAATAAGTCGTGTTCGTTCTGTAAAAAGCCAGGCCACGACGCCTCCGTCTGCTTTGCTAAACAAAGATCTAAAACGCATAATAAAAGCAATGTTAATTTTTGTTCAGTGTTGAGAGGCGCGTCAACAGACGGTGACGTCACAACGGCCGTAGTGCAGGGAATACCTATAGACGTTTTAATTGACAGCGGATCGCGCGTGTCCCTTATCTCGGAATCGGTTTTAAAACATTTTAAGTGTACCCAACTACCCACATATCTGATATTACGTGGCATTGGTGATCAAAACATTGAGTGTCACAGTGTCGTAACGTTAGTTATAGAATTTAAAGAGATCTCATTAGAGGTAGATCTTTTTGTCATTTCTCCAAAATGCCTAACTGTGCCGGTACTAATAGGGACAGATGTTTTGAACCGCGAGGGGGTAACGTACATTCGTGCAAACAATGAACAACGTATTACTCGTAGTTCGGTAAGTCAAAATGTATTACTCGTCAGCTTAAGTGATCAAATTTCGGTTAACACGCCGCTTGAGGGTATAGTGACCGTGAAAGATTAATGTTAGTTGTAAATGAGTTTAAGGAATTCTTTATTGTCGGGACTGCCTTAACAACAGTTACGACGGGAAAAATGCACATTAAGTTGACGAGTGAGACCCCTATCTGTTATAGGCCGTACAGGCTTTCATTTGATGAAAAATTGAAAGTGCGCGATATTATAAAAAAAATTGCTAGACAAAAAGATAATTCGCGAGTCGAATCCTCCATACGCAAGTTCGATCATTCTCGTTAAGAAAAAGGACTGAAATGATCGAATGTGCGTTGATTACCGTGTGTTGAATTCTGTTACCGTGAAAGATCGTTATCCGTGACTGTTGATAGACCACATTGATCGACTTGGTAAGAAAGAGCAAGTTTTACCTGTGTAAATATGGCGACAGGCTTCTATCAGATTGGGCTGGATAGCGAGTCTGTAGTAAAGACCGCTTTCGTGACCCCAAAGGGCCATTACGAATTTTTGAAAATGCCGTTTGGTCTTGCAAACGCGCCGGTAGTATACCAACGAATCATCACAAATACGCTTAAACCGCTAATAGAGTCCGGTAAAGCCCTTATTTTTATTGATAACGTATTGTTGTTGGCATTGTCTATCGATGAAGCAATTGAGAATGTACGCGAGTTATTAAAAATCCTTACTTCTGCGGGGTTCCCTATAAACCTTAAGAAAAGTACATTTGTGGCTACAGAGGTTGAATACCTAGGTCGAACTATCTCTGAGGGTCAGGTTAGACCGAACGCACAAAAAAATTAAAGCTTTGATTGACTCCCTTGTCCCTGTACAAATGTAAAACAAGTTCGCCAGTTACTTGGTTTGGCAGGGTATTTTCGTTGTTACATACCCAACTATGCGTCTAAGATTGTTCCCATTGCCACTTTTACACGAGGTAACATTAAATTCCACTGGGGTAAAAAAAAAAAAATACGAATTTTCCCGTAAATATCTTATTGATTGTCTTACAAGCAAATCAGTACTTGCTATTTTTGATCCGTTGTTACCAACCAAGTTGCATACGGACGCGAGTTCTGTCGGTTACGGCGCAGTTGTTATCCAAGTGCATGAGAATGGTAAACGGCGAGTAGTGGAGTACTTTAGTAAAACTACGCATAGAGGAATCTAAATCGGACTACTCAGGTCTCACTTTTACAATTGCTGATTGGTGTTGAAGCAGTCACACCAGTAATAAGATCACTTGGCCGCTATGTCGCTATTGACTACGTACGACCGAATCGCGAAGGATTAAGGGAATTCCAAAGGCAGCACACTAGTGAACTGCTGGACCAGAATAGACTTACAACAAGATGAATACGTTAATAGAAATCGAAAGGTCAAGCGTACATTTATCTAAATGATAACGTGTTGGTAATTAAAACTTCTCAAATTACAGGCAAGCTGGATTCGTGGATGCGAGGGCCATATCGTGTGGTGAAAATCCTTGCCCACGATCGATACGAACTACAATTGTTAACTGGTTCGTATGACAAATTCACTCAGGCTGCCGCCGAGCATATGGTTGCTTGGCGAGGAGAGTGGACCCCCGAGAAGTAGATTTTTGTACTTACTGTTTTACCTGTTTGATCATGTACTGTACTAAACGTATTTCTTTACATGGACTGAAGGAGTCATGTAATGTGTAGGTACATGCATAGTGGTTGTGTAGGCATGGAGCGTTAGCTCTGCCGAGACAAGCGAACTGGGTGCCTCTGTCTGTGTGTGGGCATTGAGCGTGGGCTCTGCCGGGATATGCGAACTGTGTGCCTCTATCCGTGTGTGTGGGCATTGAGCGGGTAGCTCTGCCGAGACAAGCGAACTGGGTGCCTCTGTCTGGGTGTGGGCATTGAGCGTGGGCATTGAGCGTGGGCTCTGCCAGGATATGCGAACTGTGTGCCTCTATCCGTGTGTGTGGGCATTGAGCGGTAGCTCTGCCGAGACAAGCTAACTGGGTGCCTCTGTCTGTATGTGGGCATTGAGCGGTGGCTCTGCCGAGATAAGGTAACTGTGTGCCTCTGTCTATATTCGTGGGCAATGAGCGATGGCTCGCCCAAGACGTGCTAACATGATGCCTCCGTCTCTGTATATCCATTAAGGCGTTGAGATAAGTCTCTGCGAAGACGACATACTTGGATACCTCCGTCTATGTGTGTTGTATTCAATTACACCATGCATCTTAAGATTCAGTAACAAGAACATTACTAATAAGTGCTGTTTTCTCATTTTAGTCGAAGATGGCCTCGCAGCACCGACTACCAGTGCAACTAGCTGCGAAGACCACTCAAATGTTGGAAATGCAGACACGCACCAGGGTCCACCAATTCCTGATGCAGCCATTGCCACGAGCCCTTCGCGCCGCCCGAGTCCTCTTGCCGAAGACCATGACTGGAATGTACAAGGATCATCATCTGAACAGTGTGGCTGAGGACATCCACATGTCAGGAGAAGCCGTATTAGCGGCAAATTATTAATTTGACAGTACCCGACCGCCGAGACTATAAAAGCAGTGTGCGGTCAGTACTCGCCCCTTTACTTCGTCTTCAGCAGCCGTCGTGATAACATCGTTTCGTAAGATTGTCTGTAGTCGTTATTTTAGAATTTGTATTAGAAATTGTGTATTTAGTGTGTTTTAAGGTTATAATCATTGTTAACTGATTAAAGTCTAGTTTGTGATTATTATGTTTACTTTTTTTTTAGTTAAAATTAATATAAATCGCCAATAGTATATACCCTTACGTGATTGACACCGCTACGAACGAAGTCACCACCCACCAGACAAAGTCTTGCCGCCAAGCGATTCGTCGAGTTCCGAATGATGTCTGGTGAAGTCGTACGGAGGACAGGTCTGAGCAGTTGTGTTGCGATGTACGCCGGGTACGATGCGCTAAATGTTGTTGTCTCGGGAGTTTGGTCATGGAGGGTCTCCAGATCTATCTCCCTCTGGCGCAGGATCGTTGCTCGTTTTGTTGAGTTTGACATTGCATCACCTCGCCCAACTGCCGTCTTCCTTCCTATTCACCAAGTTTTTTAAATGAATAGGCTTAATAAACTATCGCGCTTTACCATCATCGATTGCATCACTGCTTACCATCAGGCGGGATTACGGTCAGGCACTAGTTTATAATTATAAAAAAAAAGAAGCGTCTCCTCTTTTATACAGCGGTCTTATTTACTGATTACAATTTACGTGTCTTCAAGACTAGATTGAATAGGCTCTTAATAAACTAGTGCGCTTTATTTTAAACATTATAGTACATTGGAAGCTCTGCGGAGCTAGCGGTGCGCGGCGCGTCTGAAGGAACACATCTCCGACGAGGCTGTGACGAATCCCTATGCTTACAAGCTTACTTTTTTTAATATAGCATCTCGTAGTTCACCTTAAGAGGTCGTGGATACTTAACTGAACTATCCTGTGGCTGCCTTAAATGAATTTAAAGCCTCCAGCCAGGGCAACAAAAAAACTAAGCGATAACACGCTAAGGGCACCTCCTGTGGGGTACAATCCTCGACTTAGAGCGTCGCTGTGGCGTCACAGCGGCTCAGCTGTGGCGCAGATTGGCCTTCATCGGACAGTTCCACGCCAGACGACAAGTTTGGCCTTTAGCGATGTGAGGTACAGCCTCTCTTCACATATCTGCTCTGCCTAAGTTCTAATAGAGTTGAAGGACTTCTTTGTGCAGATTTCGCCCGGGGAAGTACCTACAACCCCATGCCCGTTTTTACATGCTTTTTATTAGTTTCACTTCTATGTTTGCTTGCTTACTTGTTTGCTTGCTTGCTTGTTTGCTTGTTTGTTCGTCTCTAACACTTTGGACTACGAGTGAGCGGTATTATTAACCAACTGTAGAATGTCCCACCGTTTTCAATAGGTTCGTTTTTTTTTTAATATCGAACTAAAAAGTTGAAAATAAATATAGTTTAAAAAACTAAAAAAAAAATATGTTTTAAAAAATATCAAAGTAAAAAGTTAAAAATAATTTTTAAAAAAGCGTGAGGCGCTTAATATACAAAAACTATGGCACAAAGCGCCTCACGCTTTTTTTAAAATTATTTTTAACTTTTTAGTTTGATATTTTTTAAAAGCATGTTTTTTTTTCCCAGTAAGCTGCGGAGCTATCCCCCGGACTGTTACTGGTAAAGCTGCCGAAACAGTTACAGGCACAGAAGGCATTCCACCTTGATCTTTCCTTTTTTCTTTTATATTATAAACTAGCGCTTGACCGCAATCCTGCCTGATGGTAAGCAGTGACGCAATCGTTGATGGTAAAGCCCACTAGTTTACTAAGAGCCTATTCACTCTAGCCTTGAAGACACTCAAACTGTAGTCCGACGGAAACACCACCGCTGGTAAATTGTTCCAGTCCCTCGATGTACGCGGTATAAAGGAGGAGGCGAAACGCTTCGTCCGGATCGTAGTGGTGTTAACAACGTAAGGGTGGAAACCAGCCGTACGACGGGTCGTCCGCTGGTGGAACGGAGATGGGGGAATTAAATCATGCAGTTACATCATGATATATAGCGATATTCTGGTATTGCCAAGAACAGCGGTGGCCTAAGTGGTATCAGTTTAGTCGTAGCTTCCCCGTCGGGCGCTTTACTTTGTCTACCTAAATTCTTCTTCTTCAGCCTATAAAGGTCCACAGCTGGATAAAGGCCTCCCCCAAGGCTTTCATTCATCATCAACCTTTTATAGCCCCACTGCTGGGAACAGGTCTCCTCTCACGCAAAGAAGGATTGAGCGTAATCACCACGCTTGCTCAATGCGGGTTGGCGATTTCAGACTTATAAAGTCCTTTCCTCAAGATGTTTTCCTTCACCTTCAGTCATTAGTGTCCAAGATATACTTAGAAAGTACATATAACTTTAGAAAAGTTACATTGGTACTTGCCTGATCTGGAATCGAACCCGCACACTCATACTTGAGGGGCTGGTGTTTTAACCACTAGGCCACCACGACTTACTAGGCTTTCATTGCTATGGGGGAATTTGCCATAATGCCTACGCTTGACAGACAGGTTGGGGATCGCAGTAATTTGATGCGGCTGATACCACTTGATTGCTGATACACTACTCTATCTAACTATCGTAAAGGAGGAGACAATTTCACACGGACATTACGACCATCAATAATGAGGAAAACGACTTGAGGAGGAGGAGCATGTTCATGGAGTTTAAATAGGAAGTTTCTCCATGGAAATTTACTAAACTTGAAGCTGATAAAGGTAAGCATGAGATGGTTCGTCGGGATCGGACCGGGATCGGGTAGAGATCGGTTCGGGATCGATTAGGGATCACATATTAGTCGTTACGGAATCACGTCGGTCGTTCCAGAATCACGTCGGTCGTTTAAGAATCACGTCGGTCGTTTCGGAATCACGTCGGTCGTTTAAGAATCGCGTCGATCCTTTCGGAAATACGTCGGTCATTTCAGAATCACGTCGGTCGTTTAAGAATCACGTCGGTCGTTTCGGAAACACGTCGGTCGTTTCAGAATCACGTCGGTCGTTTCGGAATTACGTCGGTCGTTTCTGAATCACGTCGGTAGTTTAAGAATCACGTCGGTCGTTTAAGAATCACGTCGGTCGTTTCGGAATTATGTCGGTCGTTTGGTAATTACGTCGGTCGTTTCGTAATTACGTCGGTCGTTTCAGAATCACATCGGTCGTTTAAGAATCATGTCGGTCGTTTCGGAATCACGTCGGTTGTTTCAGAATCACGTCGGTCGTTTGAGAATCACGTCGATCCTTTCGAAATCACGTCGGTCGTTAAAGAATCACGTCGGTCGTTTCGGAATCACGTCGGTCGTTTCAGAATCACGTCGGTCGTTTAAGAATCACGTCGATCCTTTCGGAAATACGTCGGTCATTTCAGAATCACGTCGGTCGTTTAAGAATCACGTCGGTCGTTTCGGAAACACGTCGGTCGTTTCAGAATCACGTCGGTCGTTTCGGAATTACGTCGGTCGTTTCAGAATAACGTCGGTCATTTAAGAATCACGTCGGTCGTTTCTGAATCACGTCGGTAGTTTAAGAATCACGTCGGTCGTTTAAGAATCACGTCGGTCGTTTCGGAATTATGTCGGTCGTTTGGTAATTACGTCGGTCGTTTCGTAATTACGTCGGTCGTTTCAGAATCACATCGGTCGTTTAAGAATCATGTCGGTCATTTCGGAATCACGTCGGTCGTTTAAGAATCACGTCGGTCGTTTCGGAATCACGTCGGTTGTTTCAGAATCACGTCGGTCGTTTGAGAATCACGTCGATCCTTTCGAAATCACGTCGGTCGTTTAAGAATCACGTCGGTCGTTTCGGAATCACGTCGGTCGTTTCAGAATCACGTCGGTCGTTTCGGAATTACGTCGGTCGTTTCAGAATAACGTCGGTCATTTAAGAATCACGTCGGTCGTTTCTGAATCACGTCGGTAGTTTAAGAATCACGTCGGTTGTTTAAGAATCACGTCGGTCGTTTCGGAATTATGTCGGTCGTTTGGTAATTACGTCGGTCGTTTCGTAATTACGTCGGTCGTTTCAGAATCACATCGGTCGTTTCGGAATTACGTCGGTCGTTTCAGAATCACGTCGGTCGTTTAAGAATCACGTCGGTCGTTTTAGAATTACGTCGGTTGTTTAAGGATTATGTCGGTCGTTTAAGAATTATGACGGTCGTTTTAGAATTACGTTGGTCGTTTCAGAATCACGTCGGTCGTTTCAGAATCACGTTGGTCGTTTCAGAATCACGTCGGTCGTTTAAGAATCACGTCGTCGTAAAGTTCAATCATCCTCCATAGAAAAGGGAAGATCCTCCGACCAGACTGGTAATGTCTGGAGGGCACTTTGCCCGCTGGTTGATGTCGTGAACTTGTATGCGTGCTAGTTGCATAGAAAACTTTGCTTGCGAGATGCAGGATTTGTGTGACGTCAGTATGACGTGTTGGGTGCGGTATCTCTACATAAGTAAGAAATGAAACGAAATCATATATATATATTTTTTTTTAATTATAATTTTGTTGTTATAGTAATCGATGTCAAAGTTCTTTGAATGTCATCCTAATACATTACATATATACAAAACAAAGCGACAGTATTGATAACAGCGTTACATTACGCAAATGAAACGCGGTTATCTGCTGGAGAAGCGTTCAGGCGCGGATCCAAGTCTTAAAGGAGAAGCTCAAAGGAACAGGATTAGCTAAGAGTTCTCTGATCCCCTCCTCTTGTATCCGTCCCTGCCCTACTCCCGTGCACGTTTGTAACCAGGGATTGCTTCTCATCGCCACGATCTATGTCTATTTAAATGTCAATCTATTGTATTGTTTATTCAAAAATGCGTGAAACGAAATTTGTCATTTCTCGCATCCTTGACGAGCTTCATATAAGTAACCTTCTAAAGGTAGTAAGTTACTTATACGTCTCATTGAATGTATATGCACCCTCATTGGCAAAGGGATTGGAAGGTGTATATACATAATTATCCACTCAAATGATGTTCAGTTGGAGAAACCTCATAAGTGGAGAATCGTCAGAGCCTCGTTCGTGATTCAGCAGGGTGCACCGCGAGCAGGTGAGGATGGCTTTGGCTCCGAAGGCGTTGGTAGAGCCACTTACACCCCATCGAGTGTGGTTATGTGTTACTAAGACTTGGTTGGAAGGCTACAGACTGCCGTGGTTCGTCGAAAAGGTGATGCTGGTCATCTGCGAAGACATCGGACCTGAAATTGAAAAAAGTAACAATACAATAACAATAGCTTGAAAATTTAAAAGAGTGTCCACAAGTGTTACTCAATTCGACCGTATATATGCTTTTTTTTATGTTTGTTCGCGCATAACTTCGTCGTTTATGAACCGATTTTGATAATTCTTTTTCTGTTGGAAAGAAGACGTTCCCAAGGTGGTCCCATGATAAGGATATCAGGGTTTGATGGTGGAAGACCAGAGAAAACAAGGGGAACTTTCAAAAATTGCAGGGGCGACTAGTGCATTTCTTAGCATTTTCATTAAGTATTTTAAAGCACCACAATTTAATAAAGATGTGGAGTAGATCTGATGATGGAGCCGGGAGACAGTCGAAGGAACTCCTCAACAATTCACAGCAGCTACCTTGTGTTTGGGCTCGATTAATTTGTATTGATAAGAACTTTATACCTAGATGGGTTGTGACTGTCATAAGAGCTCTGATGATGAAGACAAAGGCCAGTTCCGGGAACTCCTCAACGGTTTACAGTAGCTATTTTGTGGTTGGACTTCATTCATTTATATTGATGAGACCCTTGCACCCATTGGGTTAAAATAATGGTCTGCAGTAAATTTGATGATGAAGACCAAGGCAGCTGAGGGAATACTTACGGGTAAAAATTAAAGTAAACAAAATTACGTCGTTTCCCAACTATATTTGCGTCAGCTTGCAGTCTGACCGGATGCAACTGAATACATGGTACTTTTAACAACTAAAAAGTGTAAAATAAAAACTTTTTTACAAAAAAACAACCGACTTCCAAAAACCACTACAAAGCGAAAAATAACTAATTTCGGAAGTCGGTGTCAAAAAACGAATATACAAAACCAAAGGCACCGACTTTCGAAATTAGTTATTTTTCACTTTGTAGTGGTTTTTGGAAGTCGGTTGTTTTTTTGGAAAAAAGTTTTTTTTTTTTATCTTCTGGCTGGTTAAGTGTGTTGGGTTTTTTGTACCCTGAGTTTCTTAGTAACACCAAAGAGTCTGGATTTGTTTCGGTATGTACGGGTTCTAAGCTCGCCAAGACCTTAGACTTGGCCTTTTTTTCGCCTGGTGGTTAGCAATGATGCAATCGTTAATGGTAAAGCGTGTTAAATTTTAAGAGCCTATTTACTCAAAGAAACTTAGCGAATAGGAAGGTAGAAGGCAGTTGAGCGAGGTTGATGCAATGTTAAAAACAACAACACGAACAACGATGCTGCGCCAGAGGGAGATTGATCTGGAGACCCTCCACGACCAAACTCTCGGCTCAACAATATCGTACCCGGCACACATCGGAACACAACTGCTCAGACCCGTCCTCCGTACGGCTTCACTAGACATCATGCCGGAATACAACGAATCGCTTGGTGGCAAGACTTTGTCTGGCGGGTGGTCTTCCCCTTTGTGTAGATGACGCCGCTGAATGTTTTATTATAGGTATCCTATTGGCTCAAACTTCACCACTTCCAATGCGTCATCAGTGACGGAGCAGAGGTCACTTGACTGCATGTATTGGTGCACAGAGGCGGGACAAGAGGTGGAGCAGTAAAAGATAACTTACCGCCATCTTTAATTCGCAAGTTTTGAGGTATGAAGCTGCAACGACGATGGCAATCTTGCAGCACTGGAACTCGATTGTTTTCTGTCATTTGGTGATGTACCACGAACCTGCAAACATATAATACTGATATTTGTGCTACTACTACCTAGTGCTTACTAACTAGTGCTTGACCGCAATCCCACCTGATGGTAAGCAGTGATGCAATCGTTGATGGTAACGCGCAAAATATATTAACCCTATTCTCTTAAAAATCTTAGTGAGTAGGAAGGAAGACGGCAGTTGAGCGAGGTGATGCAATGTTAAACAACACGACAACGATGCTGCGCCAGAAGGAGATTAATCTGGAGACCCTCCACGATCAAACTCCCAACACAATAACATTTGGCGCATCGTACTCAGCACACATCGCAGCACAACTACTCAGACCCATCCTCGGCTTCACCACTCACCAGACATCATGCCGAAACATGACTTCTGCCGGCAGCCGATGTTATGGCCTACCACCGTGTGTCTGTGTTTGTATGTTTACTTCTTCTTCACGCTCAAACGGCTGAACGGATTTATTTGAAATTTGACACAGAGACAGTTATGAACATATATAACACTAGCTGTTTCCCGCGACTGCGTCCGCGTGAACTTCAGTTTATAAGTGCCTGTTAAAATAACCGGAGCAATATCTACGTCCGCGTTCGCTCCCATTTATGCAAAAATTTTTGTTACTGCTCTGCTCCTATTGGTCATAGCGGGGTGTTATATAGCCTATCTCCTTTCTCAGGCTCTAGACTATCTGTGTACCAAATTTCATTACAATCGGTTCAGTAGTTTTGGCGTGAAAGCCGGACAGACAGACAGACAGACAGAGATACTTTCGCATTTATAATATTAGTATGGATAATAATAATTTTTTATTCAAGTAACATGGACTCACTTTTGCTAGTAAAAACTTATGAACTATGTTAGTCAGAAACGTTTAATATTTAATTTGTTTTCATCCCGTGGGAGATGATATTGCAGTGATTAACATATCAATGCTTGAAAGGCAATCATTAAGCGACAAAAAAATCGTAAATTGAGTTATCCATACTAATATTATAAATGCGAAAGTAACCGTGTCTGTCTGTGACGCTTTCCCGCTTAAATCTCTCAACCGATTTTGATGAAATTTGCCACAGACAATCTTTAGACCCTGAGAAAGAATATAGGCTACCTTTTATCCCGGAAAAATTTGATATTCCCGAGGGAAATCTAAAAAGCTCGATATAACCGAACTCCACGCGGGCGGGCAGCTAGTATAATATTGTATACACCACCGCCAGATTTTTCTGCGTCGTTTGGTGTATATAACTCAATTTACGAATTTATGTCGGTTAGATATTATTGCCTTTCAAGCGTCGATATATACAATCGAGCCTGCTAGCGATCATTTTCAGGATATTGTTGGAGCTGTCCCGAACTCCGCACACCAGGGGGATGCACATCTCATTCGCATCGTTGCGTAAAAACATAATATGTGCGTCAGCGAACATTCGCAAAGCGCTACAAAAACGAGGCAGCCGCTTCAGAAAGGCAGATTATAAACTAGTACTTGACCACAATCCCGCCTGATGGTAAGCAGTGATGCAATGTTAATAGAGAAGAATATAATTTTTTTTTAATATTTATTTTGAGAGCTTTGTCACATATGACAATGTCGCTCTGTAATGCAGCTACATGCTAAGTACAAATTACAAAATACAAAAAACAGCTAATACACTTTCGTCACCGACCCTCCGCCCGACGGCGCAAGCCAACCTCAACTATTTTGTAAACCATCCTTGCTTCATCAGTTAAAGGGAATGCTAAAATACTGTTACATGCTCCAACCTCATTAGACCTTAATCCGTTTAATACAAGTCTGATGTCCGCGTTCCGATCACTTTCCATCATAATATGAAAGGCATCTTCCACTATCCCACACTTCGCCCAAAGTGGGGATGGCACCTTTTTCATTAAAAAAGAATATAATATTAAGTAACTGACCTTTATAAGAAGGTTCTGCAGGGCTCCAGAGCCCGGAGTCCCCGTGTGCGGCTTGTTGGACCGACTCGTCTGGCTCGGCTGACGGCGGCTGACGCACTGCGGCGTTCTACAATCCCTGGTCTAGATATTAAGCTGCATTGCGCAGGTCACATTCAATGATTCCATATGAGATGTACTATGCAGCTTATGTTGGTTGGCGCATTGCAGTAGGAAAAGCAACCTGCAGAGCGCAGGTCACAATCAATACTTTAATGTACAGACGACAGCATATCAACCTACTGCAATCGGTTAGATTTCTTTGTTAGATTTTCAATTTTATCTCTAACTAGCCAACCGCCCCGGCTGGTACGCACGGGTGCAATGCTGATACTAAAACTACAGAAAAACTGTGAATGTTGTATAAAAAACCGCTGCGTACGTCGCGCCGTGTACTGCCACAAACGCGACGCCGAGTATTTTTTTTAAATCTGTAATATCTTCGAAAATATTAATTTAAATCATAAGTTGTAAAAGGCGATATAGATTTATATTAAAGCAATAACGTATTTAAGGTACTAAATTGGATAAGGATTAATGATGTATTGGTTAAAATCGTTTCGACAATTTAGCCGGTATTTGTCGTAAAAAGTAAATGACAAAAGGATGTTTTTGTGGGATATCCATAAGAGATAGACATATACCATCGCGGACTTTTCTGTAGACCTTTACAATGTGTACAATAATTAGTACATAATTTTGATAAATCTCGTAGGGTTCACCTACTAGGCCTGCGTTTCACTGCAAACGCGGAAAA
This sequence comes from Sesamia nonagrioides, assembly GCA_017933935.1. Lineage (NCBI taxonomy): Eukaryota > Metazoa > Arthropoda > Insecta > Lepidoptera > Noctuidae > Sesamia > Sesamia nonagrioides. Next base: position 2,266,798 of record JADWQK010000407.1, read on the forward strand.
AATGTTTTTTTTTTTATGAATTATAAACTAGCGCTTGACCGCAATCCCGCCTGATGGTAAGCAGTGACGCAATCGTTGATGGTAAAGCGCACTAGTTTATTAAGAGCCTATTCACTCTAGCCTTGAAGACACTCAAATTGTAGTCCGACGGAAACACCGCCGCTGGCAAATTGCTCCAGTCCCTGTACGCGGTATAAAGGAGTTGGCGAAACGCTTCGTCCGGATCGTAGTGGTGCGGAACGTAAGGGTGGAAACTAGCCGTACGACGGGTCGTCCGATGGTGGAACGGAGACGTTTTATATTTCACTGAAACCTCATAAATGATGATATTTTTCCACTATTTAATGGATGTTATTATACATATAAACCTTCTTTTTTAGTAACTCTATTTAAAAAAAAAATTGCATGAAAATTCGTTCCGAAGTTTTAAAGATTTGTTCATACATAAGGACATAGGGAAGGAGAAAACGACTTTGTTTTATAATATGTCATATGCAGTGAAGCATTAAGGCTCAATGTTGATTGGGTATATTTGACAGTTTGGGTAGCTTGACCTGCTGTCGTCCGTAATAATAAATCCATAGTAATATTATAAATGCGAAAGTAAGTCTGTCTGTCTGTCTGTCTGTTACGCTTTCCCGCTTAAACCTCTCAACCGATTTTGATGAAATTTGGCACAGACAATCTTTTGACAGCCTCCGTGGCGTAGCGGTAGCGGACGCGGCCGCTGCGCAGGGTAGCGCGGGTTCGATCCCCGCACAGTGCACATATTTGTATGCATGAATATGAATATTTGCACCGGTCTGGTCGTGCCTCGGAAAGTACGTTAAGCCGTTGGTCCCGGTTGCCATACGAACATCCAGTGGCAGTCGTTACGGGTTGTTGGAGCCCTTAAAAGTCCAACAATTGGTCTAACTGCAATGCTTCGATGTCGCCTTCGGGTTGTGGAGGTCAGACGGCAGGCGCTTCACGGAAAATGTCGAAGTTTAGCCATATCAGCAGTTGGACTGGTAAAGCGGACCCCACACTCCAAAGCTAAAAAGGCTTTGGATGCGACTGGGATTAACGCTGGGGTGATGATGATGAATCTTTAGACCCTGAGAAAGGACATAGACTACTACAAAAGGACTATACTTTTAATTGAAAAAAAAAAATTGATATTCAAAGCTAGTCTATAATTTTCCCACTGTTGAGACACAGGCCCCCTCTCGGTGAGAGGGAGTGGGCCGTAATCTACCACGCGGGGCCAGTGCGGGTTGGTAGATGTCACATGTCTTAACTACTTTTTTTCCCTCTAGGACATGCCGGTTTCCTCACAATGTTTTACGTCACCGTTTTGAGAGCAGTGGTGGTGAAATAATTTACATAAAGTATTCGTGGTGGCCTAGTGGTTAAAACACCAGCCTCTTAAGTATGAGTGTGCGGGTTCGATTCCAGGTCAGGCAAGTACCAAAAAGTAAGTAAGAAAAATTACATATCTAAGTTATTTATGTACTTTCTAAGTATATCTTGGACACCAATGACTGATGAGGTGAAAGAAAATATCTTGAGGAAACCTGGACTTTTAAATCTTAAATCACCAACGCGCATTGAGCAAGCGTGGTGATTACGCTCAATCCTTCTCTGTATGACAGGTGACTTATGCCCAGCAGTGGAACGATAAAAAGGCCGATGATGATGATGATGATGAGTGAGCGCCTGATGATGTTACTATTCAGTCATATTGCTACGTGGTAACCTTTTTTATAATTATAATCTAGTGCTTGACTGCAATCCCACCTGATTGTAAGCAGTGACGGAATCGTTGATGGTAAAGCGCGCTAGTTTATTAAGAGCCTATTTCATTATAGCCTTAAAGACACTCAAATTGTAGTCCGACGGAAACACCGCCGCTGGCAACCTTTTATCATAACTGCATCTAAACACGGTAAACGATCTTTTCCTGATTGGCCTGGATATGTATCTATTATAAATATAATATCGTTGAGTTAATATCCCATAACACAAATCTCCAACTTACTTTGGGGCTAGCTCAATCTGTGTGATTTGTTGATATACAATATGTAAAGAAAACCCTGTCCGATCCGTGAAGGTATTGTTAGGTATCGATAACTGATTCTACTAATGCCCACAAAGACAGGGTAAACTTAAAAAAAAATGCCCCTAAAAAAATAAATATTATTTCGCAAAAAGAGGTAACTTAATACATGTGCGGTCAGCAACCCTTTCCGCGGGTGGCGGGGGGCAGGGCACGCGGCACCTGTGACGTGCTCGCGTCGGTATTCGCTCTTAATAATACCGGTGTTGTCACTTTTTTAAAAATTACCAAATTTCGGGGAAATTAGAATTAATTCCCGGGAAAAAAGGATTATTTCAAAATTCATTAGTATTGTTACTATGATGATTATGTAAAATTTTATATTATATTTGGTCAAGTGTTTACCTAACCTTTATTATCCTTAAGGGTCGGACAGGGTTTTCTTTACATATTGTATATTTATTTATTTAGGACGCGTGGCATGTAGATTTTTTTACCTAGCTGACTCTTTTAATAGAACTTGCTTTAAAGTTTAAAAATTAGAAGATAAAATCGAGCCTTTTTTACAGTTTTTCCGAGATTACATTCACATATGTGGTGCCATCTGCATCGCCAGATTCGAACTACGTATAACACCAACTTTGCACAAAAATCTGCATACCGCAATCAACAAGTCGCTGTACTTTCCCGCGCAACTAGAGCGCCCTGCCATCTGTTGTCGGCAGTTTCGAAGATACAGTAGATTCCATTAATAACGACCTCGGTTGTAACGACGTTTTGGTTATAGCGACGTCCAACTTAAGTCCCTGGAGTTTAAAGCATAGTTCCGTAAGAAATTCTTTCGGTAATACCATCTTCAGATAAAGCGTCAATTTCGTGTATAACGACTTGTTTTTGTGAACCATTCATAACAGATTCCTAGATATTCCATACGGATATTGCGACTGAATCGGCGAAGGCACAAAAACTCATACATAGGTCAATTCAACTTTCTTATCTTTTGTTTGCATTCACAAATGGTCAAACAAATGCTTTCTTTGTATGTATGACTGCTTAGCACGTGTATTAAGTTAAACTATTGAATCAGTTAGATCGAAAATTCCAGTGAGTGAACAGTCTAGTCCAAAAAAGTGAAAAATAATTTTAAAAAGCGTGAGGCGCTTTGTGCCATAATTTTTGTATAATAAGCGCCTCGCGCTTTTTTTAAATTATTTTTAACTTTTTAGTTTGATATTCTTTAAAAGCATGTTTTTTTTAGTTTTTTAAACTATATTTATTTTCACCGTTTTAGTTCGATGTTCCATTAAAAAAAAAAAAAAAAAAACGAACGAACGAACGTAGGTATTGAAAACGGTGGGATATTTTACAGTAATGAGCCGCTCACTCGTAGTCCAAAAAGTTAGAGACGGACAAACAGACAAGCAAGCAAACATACAATTGAAGCCGAACACGACACAAAAACAGACTTCGTTTACCACGAATAAAATTAAAATTATTTAAGAAAAATCTATATTGTATGTCCATAATCCATACTAATATTATAAATGCGAAGGTAATTCTATCTGTCTGTCTGTCTGTCTGTCGGTCGGTCTGTCTGTCTGTCTGTCTGTATGTCTGTCTGTTACGCTTTCCCGCTTAAACCTCTCAACCGATTTTGATGAAATTTGGCACAGACAATCTATAGACCCTGAGGAAGAACACAGGCTACCTCTTATCCCGGAAAATTTTGATGTTCCCGAGGGAAATCTAAAAAGCGCGATATAACCGAACTCCACGCGGGCGAAGCCGCGGGCGGAAAGCTATTCATTTAAAATAAATTATCAAATAGTTTACAAGAATTACCTTTGACATTATTTAAGAAAATGCTTTTTAAACTTTTGTTATCAAAGAATATAGAATTAAGGACTATTTGGAAGATAATTTGATGGAATTTGGATAATGTAATTTTATTAATAAATTTACACGCCACATATGGATACGCTGGAAATAAATGCACTGTAACACCTTTTATACCGTATTTTAGCAAAAAACATTTTGATTTGATTTGATTTGAATAAAAAGCATGTAAAAATGGCTCCTCGACGTACATTTACTGTGAAAGAAAAAGTGGATATCATTTCGAGGCTACAAAAACGTCTAACACGTTTTTATCTCCATCACCCGTGTATAACATAAAATAAATAAATGAAGAATAAATACATATGTACATGACTTTTTATTATTTCGGATTATACGGCATTAAAAAGGTCCCTCCGCCGTCGTTATAACCACAATTAACCGTATGTGGTTTCTACTAACCCGCATTGAGCCTGTGTGTTGAAAGACGGCTTACTGATATCATTAAACAAATTTTACATCTCTCATAATCGGTAAGTAGGTTCTCATTACCCTCTAATGTGGCTTGTAGGTGACCAATTAGTGTTCTAGGATAATAATGTAGCTAAAGCCCTAGGTGTACCTAGGCCATAACATCGGCTGCCGGCAGAAGTCAGGCATCAGGCATCTATTGCCAGTATGATGGTTAAATATACTTACGCGAACTTTTTGAAAGAGTGAAGAGTTTTTTTTTTTTAATTACGTTTTTATGATTATAAACTACTGCTTGACTGCAATCCCGCCTGATGGTAAGCAGCGATGCGATCGTTGATGGTAATGCGCGCTAGTTTATTAAGAGCCTATTTACTCAAAAAAACTGAAGGAAGACTGCAGTTGAGCGAGATGATGCAATGTTAAACCCAACAATACGACCAACTATGCTGCGCCAGAGGGAGATCGATCTGGAAACCCTCCACGACCAAACTCTCGACACAACAAAATAGTACCCGGCACACAACGCAACACAACGGCTTAGACTCGCCCTTCGTACGGCTTCACCAGACATCATGCCGGAACACGACGAATCGCTTGGCGGCAAGACTTTGTCTGGTGGGTGGTATTTGTCTGAATGTTATATCCTGATAGCCCAAAACTTCACTACTTTCACTCCATAACTCCCGACACAACAACATTTGGCGCATCGTACCTAGCACACATCGCAACACAACTGCTCAGACCCGCCCTTCATACGGCTTCACCAGACATCATACCGGAATACGACGAATCGCTTGGCGGCAAGACTTTGTGTGGTGGGTGGTATTTGTCTGAATGTTATATCCTGATGGCCCAAAACTTCACCACTTTCACTCCATAACTCCCGACACAACAACATTTGGCGCATCGTACCCGGCACACATCGCAACACAACTGCTCAGACCCGTCCTCCGTACGGCTTCACCAGACATCATGCCGGAACACGACGAATCGCTTGGCGGCAAGACTTTGGTGGGTGGTAACTTCTGCCGGCAGTCGATGTTATGGCTTACCACCGAGAGAAGTTTGCTTTGTTACGGCGCTACACGCTGATTTTATTAAATGTTTTCTAAATATACCTTTTTATAGTATTAAATATCTTAACATGAGAGAATCTCTCGTTAAAATTATCTAGCATCTTATACAAACCGCGGGCAGATACAAGGATATTAAAATCATCATCAACCTTTTATCGTCCCACTGCTGGGCACAGGTCTCCTCCAGGATTGAGCGTAATTCAAATCAAATCAAATCAAATCAAATCATTTATTTCAAATAAACCAGTTACAGGCACTTTTGAATTGTCAGAAGGTCGGTCAGTCAATAAGATGAAGCTCTTTCTCAGTGGTAAGCCATAACATCGGCTGCCGGCAGAAGTTACCAGCCCAGTCCCCTCCGAAACAAGGTCAGCATCATTCAGCCGCCCAAGCGATTCGACATTGTGTTCCGGCATGATGTCTAGTGAAGCCGTACGGGGGACGGGTCTGGGCAGTTGTGATGCGTTGTGTGCCAGGTACGATGCGCCAAATGTGCTTGTGTCGGGAGTTTGGTCGTGGAGTCTCCAGATCCAATATTCCTCTGGCGCACGCATCGATTGTCGTGTTGGTCTTGGGTTTAACATTACATCACCTCGCTCAACTGCCATCATCCTTCATATTCCGAAGTTTTTTAAGTGAATAGGCTTAATAAACTAGTGCGCTTTACCATCACTGCTTACCATCAGGCGGGATTGCAGTCAAGGACTAGTTTATAATCATTACAAAAAAAAAAAAGAAAATGCGGGTTGGCGATTTCAGACTTAAAGTCCAGGTTTCCTCAAGATGTTTTCCTTCACCATATAATCAGTCATTGGTGTCCAAGATATACTTAGAATAGTAGAATAGGTTTAAATAAATCAACTTACCTGTTTTACATACATTTATTTGATTTTTTTAGTGATTGTAAATATATTTTTTATATAGTTTATACTTTATTAGACTAGTAACCCCCTTAGTTGAGATATACCTAATTAATACTAAATCAGAAGTGTTACATCACGAACATTTTGGAGAACACTAGGTCAGGCTCAGACTCGATTTAACAAAGACAGAATACAAATGAACATTACCGTCTTCCATTTCGCAATATTCATTTATTTCCGGTCTCCGTGACCGCCTTTCCCAGGTCTCCCCTCGAAGTGAAGATGACATGACTAAGAGTTAGTAAGCGGTGAACACATCAGATGTAACTTCAAGACTATGGGTAATGGATTCAGTACCCATATTCCTGAACTTAGCCTATTGGGAATTGCATATTAAAATTTACAGGAAAAAAGGGTGACTCCCCATAACAGGGTAGTATTTTTCAAGTATCCTGGAATGGGGGGGTTGGTCAGAGCCTCGTTCGTTGTTCAGCAGGGTGCACCGCGGGCAGGAGAGGTTGGCTTTGGCTCCGAAGGCGTTGGTAGAGCCACTTGCACCCCATTTGGTGGTCGCTCAATTGGAGGTAGGCCATGGCTAGTAGTAACTGCGCAGATCGATTTTCTCAGCGGCCTTGAGAGACGGATGACGTGGCTCCTGCATCAAGGACCTGGAAAATGGAAAATGCTTTGCTTAATATATGAAACTATTAAAACCCTACTAAGTCCTGGTGGCCTAGTGGATAAAACACCAGCCTCTCAAGTATGTGTGCTCGGGTTCGATTCCAGGTCAGGCAAGTACCAATGTAACTTTTCTACAGTTATATGTAATTTCTAAGTATATCTTAGACACCAATAACTGAAGGTGAAGGAAAACATCTTGAGGAAACCTGGATTTTATAAGTCTGAAATCGCCAACCCGCATTGAACAAGCTCAATGCAATGATTACGCTCAATCCTTCTCTGTATGAGAGGAGACCTGTGCCCAGCAGTGGGACGATAAAATGGTTAATGATGATGAAAACCTTACCATAGATAATAATAAAAGGTTTATTTTGGGATACAATGGCCCATCCATACCAATATTATAAATGCGAAAGTAACTCTGTCTGTCTGTCTGTTACGCTTTCCCGCTTAAACCTCTCGACCGATTTTGATGAAATTTGGCAGAGACATTCTTAAGACCCTGAGAAAGGACATAGGCTACCTATTATTGAAAAATAAAAATGATATTCCTGAGGGAAATCTAAAAAGCGCGATATAACCGAACTCCACGCGGGCGAAGCCGCGGGCGGAAAGCTAGTATACCATATGTAGAGAAAACCCTGTCCGATCCGTGAAGGTATTGTTAGGTATCGAAAACTGATTCTACTAATGCTTACAAAGCCAGGCTAAACTTAAAAAATCCCCCTAATAAAATAAATATTATTTCGCAAAAGGAATACATGCGCGAGCGAAGGGGGGCAGAGCGCGTGGCACGCGGTCGCATTGCTTATACAGAGGAAAATGGAAATGTCGCTTTTTAAAAAATTACCTTTGTTTGGGGAAGTTAGAATTAATTCACGGAGGTAAAATTATTCTAGAAAGAAAAAACGTTTATTTGCAGTAAACATGACGCAAGAGTTTACAAAAATACAAAAAATATGAAATAGTTGATAGAAACATGCGTCACATCCACGCAAAACGACTGTCGCTCAGCATTATGCTGCGACTCCATGCAAAACAGAGCCCAGCAGAAGAGTATTCTATTCTACTTAAGTTCACAGCCATGTTCGTATTCTTTTCCATTACTGAAGTCTCCACAATTTCATTCATCGTACGACCACGCCCGCCACACCCCACACCACGCATTATTACATTTCCCCCCCCCCCCTCTCACCGCTCTTTCCTTCCTTCCATAAATTACTCCGCCCAAAAACAAATGAAGAATCAGTATTATGTTTCCCTGTACAGTTCACCACAGTCAATCATCGGCAAGTACTAAATTTAACTTAATGTATTTAAATGGGTTGAATATTTCAAATAGATCATACTCTTATAAGTTTGTGACAGTGGTTCGATCCGCGCAGTGCAAATATTTGTATGCATGAATATGAATATTTGCACAGGTGTAGTCGTGCCTCGAAAAGCACATTAAGCCGTTGGTCCCGGTTGCCATACAGACATTTAATAGCAGTCATTACGGCTTCTTGGAGCCCTCAAAAGTCCAACAATTGGTCTAACTGCAATGCTTCGACATCGCCTTCGAGTTGTGGAGGTCAGACGGCAGTAGCTTCACGGAAAATATCGAAGTTTAACCATAATCAGCAGTTAGACTGGTAAAGCGGGCCTTAGACACCAAAGCTGAAAAGGCTTTGGATGCGACTGGGATTAACGTTGAGATGATGATCATCATAATAGTCTTAAAAATGATCCCTTTTTTTAAACAAAGCCCCATCTGACTCCCATGCCATACTAGGAATTATTCCTGTGTGGGTGCACGTACATTAAAACTCGCATACACAAACAGCCAGACCTGGAACAACTATTGACCACACAAATACTTAGGTAATACTTGTACCATGCGGGACTCAACCTCCAATACCGTGGCCTCTTCGCAGAGCTATTGAAGGAACACCGGTAAATTTTAGTCAATAAAAGTCTGACACGCCCTTCCGCTCCGCCCAGAGCGGGGTCATTAGCTAAAAGGCACGAGGCACAGGGGTAACACACCCCAACATACAAAACTTGAGCTGTTACTAAAAAAAAACCCGTAGAATCCCTAAAAGAAATACTAAATCACTAACCCATACAGGAATTATTCCTGTATGGGTGCCGGTACATTTAAACTCTCATCCACAAACAGCCAGACCCGGAACAACTATTGACCACACAAATAATTAATACTTGTACCATGCGGGACTCAACCTCCAATACCGTGGCCTCTTTGCAGAGCTATTGAAGGAACACCGGTAAATTTTAGTCAATAAAAGTCTGACACGCCCTTCCGCTCCGCCCAGCGGGGTCATTGCTGAAAAGCACGAGGCACAGGGGTAACACACCCCAACATACAAAACCCGAGCTGTTACTAAAAAAAAAACCCGTAGAATCCCTAAAAGAAATACTAAATCACTAACCTGCTTTAAAGATCCCAGGATACGTGGAAGTATAAGACTGCAGCCCCGGAGGAGACTTGAAGGAGACAACGTCATTCTCGGACCTCGGCTGGTGGTGCAATGCGGCATCGTAGAACGAGTCTGGTCTAGACGTCTAGCTTTACTGCGCAGGTCAGGCTGCACCGATCAATACTCCAATCTAGAATGTACCATGCACTTCATATATTGATGCAGAATACAAAAACTTGGAGAAGGTCCACTCTGTAACACCCCGTTTACTACCTCGGACCGACTTGCGATCAGGCGGTTTATGCTGTAAAAAGTTGTTCTTTTTTTTACAAACCAGTGCTCGACCGCAATCCCGTCTGATGGTAAGTAGGGATGCAATCGTTGGTGGTAAAGCGCACTAGTTTATTAAGAGCCTATTGGCTCAAAAAAAAAACTGAGTGAATAAAATTAAATAAAATAACACGACCATGATGCTGCGCCAGAGGGAGATTAATCTCGAGAAGGGTCTCCACGTTTGTTCGTGGAGGGCCACGACCAGTATGATTGTGATCTTTTCATAACGGGTATCTCGTCAGCCAAAATGTGAGCCGTATTTTTTTAATAGATATTTGCTATGTTCAGGTTTTTATTTTTGTAATTAATTTAAGCTTGAATGATATTGGCCACGATTCTGTTGTTCACAAACTAAACTAGTTTTAAGTTATGTGCATCTGTTTCTTTCATTTCATTAAGAAGAGGACAGAAGATAAAATATTAGGTAGTTAAGTCCTGTCAAATTAAAACACTTCGTATATATTTTAAACGTGATTAAAAACTAAACATAGGTATTTCAATTTACGTCAGGCGCCGTCTAATTTGACAGGACTGAACTAATATTTATTTTGCGCTGTCGCACATGTTGCGCTGTCACACATTTTGCGGTGTCTCACATTTTGCGCTTCGTACATTTTGCGCTGTCGCATATGTTACGCTGTCGCAGATGTTGCGGTGTCACACATTTTGCAGTGTCTCATATTTTGCGCTAGTGCCCATTTTGCGCTGTCACCCATTTTGCGTTGTCACCCATTTTGGTTAGAAGTAAACCTTCGGTGCCTATGTTTTTTGTCTTGTGTCCTACTTACACCCAACATAACGCAATTGGTTCGTATATCTCACATCGCAGTATGACCTGCGCACTGCAGCCAGCTTTGTTTCAGATCACCTAGCACGCCTGCGTGGAGCCCTAACCTGCAGAGCGCTTTTCGGCACTTCGTCACTGTGCATAACGTATAATTACTTGGAACTGCTGAACACCAGGGTCTGAAGATCTTCAGGAGCTTTATCCAGAACTGGAAACTCAGGTGAGTGAATCAGTGTTCCTTTGAACTGGGTAAAAATTGCTTTTTTGTGTAAAACGCAGGTCATTGACTGAGACGCAGAGCGGGGGGAGGGGGGAGCGCCGCTGTATATATTATGCATAGTAAAAGTGCGCAAAGCTTTATTTCAATGAAGTTAAGGTTGATTTTAGAGATTTATGCTCAAAAAAACTTTTTATGGATTTCTTTATTAGATTTTCAACATTATCGCAACGGCATTGAGGCTCATGGTTGATCGAGAATATTTAACAGTTTCGGGTAGGTTGATATGCTGATACTATGGTTGTTAAATGTATTTTTCATTTCTCATATTCGGAAAGTATTATTTTCTTGATCTGTTTATTGGGTAGAAATTGCTATTTCCCTCCCTAGAGCGGGAAAAACTCATACAAATTACTTCCCACCTAAGGGTCGGAATGAACTTCAAAAATAGAACTGCTGTCAGCTGTGAAAAAATTTGTATAAAAAAAAGTAATAAAAAAAGATGCAGCGGCTTTATGAGTTTCTAAATAGCCAGTGTGAACTTAGCGCAAACTTCATTGAGCGAAATATTGGTCGCAACCATAGAATTAAGAAGTACGATAGTACCTACTTATTAATACTATGGTCGCAACAGTAACGTGGTGAGTTCCATATTTAAAATTAAAAAATCGACATAAATTAGCAGGATACTAATCTGTTATGTATCTGTGACTTAAAAAATACCTAGTTATTTTCCTCACATTCGAAATGAAAAGTAGAGTGTTTAACACGGGTAAAAGAATCAATTCCTACTCGGACTATAGCCGTAGTCTAAATACCTCGGGAATTGATTCTTTCCACCCTCGGTTAACAATCTACTATTTTCAAGTTCTACACTTTCACAGAATGGTTCATTCATACCTATTATTATTCTGTAGTGTATATAGTACTAATGTAATTATATATACCTTTTTGATTGGCACTTTCTTAATATTTATAAATCACGAGGGGAATGGTGCTGATAGCCGAAATACAGGCTATGCCTAGTTCGGCGACAGACGTTGTTGTTGACGGTGTTCGAGTCTGGCGGCCACTTGTCCAACGGTTGATGTTGAGAAATTGTATGTATGCTAGTTACACGGTAAACTCTGCTTGCGAGATGTAGAATTCGTGTGACGTCAGTATCGCGTGTTGTTTATTTTTGGCGTTTGCAGGTACCGCTACAGCACTCCCCTCCGAAGACTGGAGGTCGATAGTATTTTATTTTTTTTATAAATTAAAAACTAGCTCTTGACTGCAATCCCGCCTGATGGTAAGCAGTGATGCAATCGTTGATGGTAAGGCGCGCTAGTTTATTAAGCCTACTCACTCAAAAGAACTGAGTAAATAGGTTAGGAATAAGAAGACGGCAGTTGAGCGCGGTGATGCAATGTTAAACCCAACAACACGACCAACGATGCTGCGCCAGAGGGAGATTGATCTGGAGGCCCTCCACAACCAAACTCCCGATACAACATTTCGCGCATCGTACCCGGCACGTACATCGCAACAGAACTGCTCAGACCCGTCCTCCGTACGGCTTCACCAGACATCGTGCCGGAACACGACGAATCGCTTGGCGGCATGACTTTGTCTGGTAGGTGGTAACTTATGCCGGCGGCCGATGTTGTGGCCTGCCACCGAGGCCGAGACCGAGTCTTGTATCTTGCGATGCTTTTGGTCAGGATACCCATTGAAGCCGTGGGTGCTGGCTGTGCACCACACCTGTGGTTGCGCTGTGCCTGTGTTTGTGCTGTGCCTGTGCCTGATGATGACGTCACGCTGAAGTCGTTTCACGAAGGCTGCGCTGACGTTCATGTTCGTGGTCACCAGTGTGGAGGCATGATGAACGGCGGTCTGAGTCTTGTATCTTGCAATGCTTGTGGTCAGGATACCCATTGAAGCCGTGGGTGCTGGCTGTGCTGTACCTGTGCTGTACCTGTGCTTGTGGTGTTTCTGCGCCTGTGGCTGTACTTGTGCCTGTGCCTGTGTTTGTGCCTGTGCCCGAGACTGTGTGCCTGTGCCTGATGATGACGTCACGCTGAAGTCGTTTCACGAAGGCTGCGCTGACGTTCATGTTAGGGGTCACCAGTGTGGACGTATGATGAACGGCGGTCTGAGTCTTGTATCTTGCGATGCTTCTGGTCAGGATAGGTACCTGTTGAAGGCGTGGGTGCTGGCTGTGCCTGTGGCTGTGCTGTGCCTTTGCCTGTGCCTGTGCTTGTGCCTGTGCCCGTGCCCGTGCCTGTGTGCCTGTGCCTGATGAAGATGTCACGCGCGTAGAGTAGTCAGTATGACGTGTTGTTTATTTGTGGTGATTGTAGGTACTGCTACAGATTTTTACAATGTTCCTTATATTATATTTATTCAGGGACAATAATCAGCTACAATATGTGTTTATAACAAAGTAAGGATATAATACACAATATTACCAATATTGAGCCCGGTAACATTAACAAAAGAAAATAAGAAAATGAGTGCCACTATAATAATAATAATAAATTTTTATTTATTCGAGTATCAGTGACTCATTTTGTTAGTAACAATTTTAAACTTAATTCTACGTTAGGATACTAAATTCTACAACATATAGATAGATACTTAAACAATATAAATACAAAAACACAGCACACACAAAACAATACAAAAGCAAAAAATTACACATATAAAACAATACAAATACAAAACATAATAAATACAAAAGATTATAAACACAAAGCACAGCACAAAGCGATACAGATAAAAGAACAATAATAATAAGAACAAACAACAATAAGAATAGGTAATAAATAATTATTTCCATCATATTAATATTAAAAAATGTATGGATATATATCAATTTACAATCGTTAAATAAATAATCAAAACATCATGCAAAATAGAAATTCTAAATTCGGTAGCTTGTCAAGTACTTAGAAAATAATAAAAATAATATATTTTTTTATAATTATATACTAATGGTAAGCAATGATGCAATCGTTGATGGTAAAGCGCGCTAGTTTATTAAGAGCCCATTCACTCAAAATAAATGAGTGAATAGGAAGGAAGACGGCAGTTGAGCGAGCTGATGTTATGTTAAACCCAACAACACGACCAATGATGTTGCGCCACATGGAGATTGATCTGGAGTGGAGACCCTCCACGATCAAAGTCCCGACACAACAACATTTGGCCCATCGTCAGACAACATCAAGAATTCACATGAGCAACCTCCCTGGTTGCTCATGTACGCTGATGATATCGCGCTGGCAGACGCGGACAGGGAACGGTTGGTGCACCGGGTAAATGCGTGGAAGAACTCGCTTGAGAACGGAGGTCTTAACCTCAATGTGGCGAAGACGGTGTACATGGCCATCAACACCATAGACCCTATGCCTATGTGCATAGGCGGAGACCTGGTCGAGTGCACAGACCAATTTAAATACTTGGGGTCTGTGCTCCACGCGTCCGGCGACATTGATTGCGACGTTAAAGCACGCATTTCCGCAGCTTGGGCAAAATGGCGTGAGGTGACAGGTGTCATTTGTGACCCCAAAATGCCGGTTAAGCTTAAGGGACAAGTCTATAAGATCATCATTAGACCTGTCCTTCTGTATGGCAGTGAGGCGTGGCCTGTGCTTGAGCGACACAAGCAGGAGCTGCGTGTCACGGAGATGAATATGCTGCGATGGATGTGTCGCATCCGTGGCAGTCTCTGTGTCCGTGACATAGCAGACAAACTGCAAGAGAGTCGCCTGCGCTGGTACGGTCACGTCTTACGTAAACCGGCAGGTTACGTGGGTAACAAATGTCTTGCCATGGCGCCTCCGCCGGGCCGGAACAAGCGAGGTAGACCAAAGAAGTGCTGGCTTGACGTTGTAAGAGATGACATGCGTGGCAACAATCTCACACCACGGGATGTCAGTGATCGTGCGAAATGAAGGCGTATGAGTAGGAAAGCGGACTCCGGGCTCCAACGCGAAAGTCGCGGATGCGACCGGGTTTACACGCTGAGATGATGATGATGACAACAACATTTGGCCCATCGTACCCGGCACACATCGCAACACAACTGCTCAGACCCGTCCTCCGTACGGCTTCACCAGACATCATGCTGGAACACGACGTATCGCTTGGCGGCAAGATTTTCTGGTGGGTGGTAACTTCTGCCGGTAGCCGATAAACAAGGAAACAAATAATAAAACCGACCACCCTCACCATTTTGGAATTGAGATTCCTCGAACCTAAACTTTGGACGGTTCATTGAGTCCAAAGCAAAAGTGGCTGCCAGGAAACTTGGCGTTATGGCAAAGGTCTGGCGGTACTTCACACCGGGGCAGCTTCTAATGTTATACAAAACACAGGTCCGTTCGTGTGTGGAGTACTGCAGCCACATTTCGGCTGGTGCTGCTAAGTGTCACCTGCCTACTTTGGATTCAGTGGAGAGACGTGCGAAGAGGCTGATTTAAATCGAGACGGTCTCCAAAGCCTGGAGCACAGGCGTAGAGTAGCCAGCCTTTCGATGTTCTATAGGGTGCATATTGGGGAGTGTGCGATGGAATTGCATGATTTAATTCCCCCATCTCCGTTCCACCATCGGACTACCCGATGAACGACGAGTTTCCACCCTTACATTGTCAACACCACTACGATCCGGACGAAGCATTTCGCCTCCTCCTTTATATCGCGTACATCGAGGGACTGGAACAATTTGCCAGCGGCGGTGTTTCCGTCGGACTACAATTTACGTTGATACAATTGTACCTAACATTGGAATGAAATTCCGAATAAAAATGAAATAAGCAAAATATTGTGGTTTTTAAAATTAGAGTAATAATAGAATTGAGTAAAATAAAAATAAATTACAGGAAATTCTTAATAAAGTCATAATTAAGGTAAAGTCATGAAATTTTTAACATGTAAGTACCTACCTACTTATATGAATCTATACTAATATATAAAGCTGAAGAGTTTGTTTGTGCGCGCTAATCTCAGGAACTACTGGTCCGATTTGAAAAATTCTTTTTGCGTTGGACAGCCCATTAATCCAGGAAGGCTTTAGGCTATATAACATCCCGCTATGGCCAATAGGAGCAGAGCAGTAACAAAAAATGTTGCGAAAACGGGAGCTAACGCAGACGTACGTATTGCTTCCATTATTTTAAGAGGCGCTTATTTTATATCAATAACACCACGCTGCGACCAATAGGAGCGGAGCATAACTAACTTCACGCGAACGAAGTCGCTGGCGGCCGCTAGTTTAATCTAAATAGACCTAAAATTAAAACACCGTAGACTACCTACATTATTTCTCTCTCCTTCCCCTTAGTATTCCATCCTAAGGTTGTCTGTAAAAGATCGCTCTTAGAGATAAGACCGCCCATTGTGTCACCCTTTGTACCTATTTTTTTTTATATATATGTTCTGTAACCTATGTGGTATACATAATAAAGAGTATTTAAAGAAATTGATAAATAAAATGTAAAATTAACAAAATAAACATGGAGAAACAAGTCCTATGTTACAGACGGCGAAGCTAATTGTTAGACAGTTTATTGAATAAGTGTATTTTCGGGGTAGGACACGAAGGACAAAGAGGGGCAGGGAAGTTACGCAGGTCGGGGGTTGAGGGGATGCGGATATGGGAGTGGTCATAGAATCGATAAAGGCAGCAAAGTTTCGGGGCGTTCCGCGTGTCTTCTCTTCTTCTTGCATCTCTTTCGCACACCGGTCGTAATGTGGCTGGAATGTGAACCAACCTTAAGCCAAAGTACGCATGGGCATAAAAACCATCGCAGCAGGATTTTACGGCACACTGGATTTTCGACTCTTTGTGTTGAGCGGAGAGTTGTGAATCCAATGTTGGGCGTCACAGCACGTCAAAAAAATGAACAGTTGTGGGAATGGCCAGAAGTGAAAACTGAAATCATCAAATAAAAAACCAATACAAAGTGAAAAATAACTAATTTCGGAAGTCGGTGTCAAAAACTAATACCTATACAAAAACCAAAGACACTGACTTCCGAAATTAGTTATTTTTCACTTTGTAGTGGTTTTTAGAAGTCGGTTGTTTTTTTGTAAAAAAGTTTTTATGTTACACTTTTTTAGTTGTGAAAAGTAGGTACTATGTATTCAGTTACATCCGGTCAGACTGGAAGCTGACGCAAATATAGTTGGGAAATGACGTAATTTTGTTTACTTTAATTTTTACACACATTAACAGAACATTATTTTAACCCAATGCGTGCAAAGTTCTCATCAATATAAACGAATTAAAACCAAACACAAAGTAGGTACTGCAAACCGTTGAAGAGTTCCCGGAACTGGCCTTTGTCTTCATCATCAGAGCTCTTATGATAGCCACAACCCATCTAGGTGTAAAGTTCTTATCAATACAAATTATTTAAGCCCAAACACAAGGTAGCTGCTGTGAATTGTTGAGGAGTTCCTTCGACTGTCTTCCGGCTCCATCATCAGATCTACTCCAGACCTTTATCAAATTGTAGTGCTTTAAATACTTAATGAAAATACTAAGAAATGCACTAATCGCCCCTACGATTTTTGAAAGTTCCCCTTGATTTCTCTGGTCTTCCATTATTAGATCCTGATGTCCTTATCATGGGACCACCTTCGGAATGTCTTCTTTCCAACAAAAAAATAATTATCAAAATCGGTTCATAAACGACGAAGTTATGCGCGAATAAACATAAAAAAAAAGCATAAATACGGTCGAATTGAGTCCTCCTTTTTGAAGTCGGTTAAAAAACACAGAATACAACGGCCAAGTGCGAGTCGAACTCGGGTACGAACGGTTTCGTACCACTATCTTTAAAAAACGGAAAAAAGCCCCGTTTGTTGTATTTCCCCCTTAAATATTTTTTTTGTATTTGTTTTTATAGGGGCAACGCCGGCAACAGAAATACATATCTAATCTAGACACCAAGCCTAGAGCACAGGCGTAGAGTAGCCAGCCTTTCGGTGTTCTATAGGATGCATTTCGGGGAGTGTGCGAGGGAATTGCATGATTTAATTCCCCCATCTCCGTTCCACCAGCGGACGACCTGTCGTACGGCTGGTTTCCACCCTTACGTTGTTAACACCACTACGATCCGGACGAAGCGTTTCGCCTCCTCCTTTATACCGCGTACATCGAGGGACTGGAACAATTTACCAGCGGCGGTGTTTCCGTCGGACTACAATTTGAGTGTCTTCAAGGCTAGAGTGAATAGGCTCATAATAAACTAGTGCGCTTTACCATCAACGATTGCGTCACTGCTTACCATCAGGCAGGATTGCGGTCAAGCGCTGGTTTATAGTGTGTAAAAAAAAAAAATCTCTAAAAATTTCAACTGTCTAGCTATTACGGTTCATGAGATACAGTCTGGTGACAGATGGACGGACGGACAGCGAAGTCTCATGAATCAAAATCAAATCCAAAAAAATTAAGTCGTGTCGGTCATGATTACGCGAATTTAATGCTTTTTCCCATCCAACAAAAGTGCTTAAAGGTACGAACAGACGTGCTCATTATTAGCACGAAAGCATGCTTTTCTTGAGCAAGTGCTCATTAGTAGCACGTGTGTCATTTAATCATCATCTCAGCGTTAATCCCAGTTGCATTCGAAGCTTTACAGCTTTGGAGTCTGAGGTCCGCTTTATCAGTCTAACTGCTGATTTTGGCTAAACTTCAATATTTTCCGTGAAGCGACTGCCGTCTGATCTCCACAACCAGAAGGCGATATCGAAGCATTGCAGTTAGACCAATTGGTGGACTTTTGAGGGCTCCAACAACCCATAACGATTGCCATCTAAATGTTCGTATGGCAACCGGGACTAACGGCTTAACGTGCTTTTTCAGGCAGACCAGACCAGTGCAAATATTCATATTCATGCATACAAATATTTCCACTGCGCGGGGATCTAACCCGCGCCTCCTTGCGCAGCGGCCGCGTTCGTTCCCGCTATGCCACGGAGGCTGTCTGGAGCTTCCTCAAATTACAACATGTCAAATTAGATAAATACTAATCGTTCGCAACCTCAGCTTGCAACTCCCTACCGAAGATTACTGATTACACCCGAGCGCTAGCGTTGAAAAGCTCGGCTAGATTTTATAATCTTTGTGTGCTTGTGTCACACGCGGTTTTTGGGCAATTGCCCCGTGCATTTTGCCAGCGTTAAAAGTTAAGTAGTTAAAATTAAATAAAATTCTAGGCAATATATTTCTCTCGCTTCTTTGAAGTTGCAGTGTCAGATAGTTACATTGATATAATATTAAACAGATATGATATGCTCTAACAAATTAACCTAAATAAATGTGCCGATCGGAGCAGCAGCACACACATGCAATTTTTTTATTCTGCGTACATTTCACACGTTGGCAGAGTGTGAGTGAGATGGGGCGCAATCTAAAGCATAGAGAAGAAAAAGATGGCTAGCGTTTGTCGTTTGCGCTTAAATAGAATCGACGAAAACTAAAGCGACTTGCTGGACTTACCTCCTTTTGTACGCTTCATTTTCAGTGCGCTAGTGACAATACTTTACAGTACAAGCAGTTCGGCTATGGAATGACTTGCCCGTGTCTGTAAGGCGTGCTCATACTCCGTCCACTTTTAAAACCATGGTAAAAAAGCATTTCCTCTCTCTTTAAACATGTCATTATTCTTTATTTGCTTTTGTATGATTTTTAT
The DNA here is from genome assembly GCA_017933935.1 of Sesamia nonagrioides. Taxonomy (NCBI): domain Eukaryota; kingdom Metazoa; phylum Arthropoda; class Insecta; order Lepidoptera; family Noctuidae; genus Sesamia; species Sesamia nonagrioides. Next base: position 2,286,207 of record JADWQK010000407.1, read on the forward strand.
TAATTAGATGTATATAAGTATTTATTGTACTAGTATGATACACTTAACGTGTATATTTATTATATAAATTAAGTAAAATTGTAAATAGTACACTGTAGACTACCTACATTATTTCTCTCTCCTTCCCCTTAGTATTACATCCAAAGGTTGTCTGTAAAAGATCGCTCTTAGCGATAAGACCGCCCATTGTGTCACCCTTTGTAAAATTTTTATATTTATGTTTTTGTAATCTATATGGTGTACAGAATAAAGAGTATTCTATTCTATTCTATTCTAGTGACGTATCTACCTTAGTTTAATATTATATCAATGGATAGTTATCAATGGAATAAATAACAGTTGAAAAACCGGTGAGCATTTATTCATCTGATAAACAGCCAAATAACTTTATTCTTTAGATAGTTATTGAACCTTTTATCTGAGGATTGAAAAATCAAATCATAGTGTGATTGGTAGCTAGAGGAGTTCATATGTGCTGCGAGATTTCCACAGGGCAGCTGCCCACACCTGCCCCTCCAGGGTACGCCCATGTGTCTCTTCAACTCTTGATCGACTGCTACACTGTGTGTTGCGGGTTTGATTCCCACACTGAACAAATATTTGTAAAGCCGTAGGGGAAAGAGGGTGTAGCTGTGCCTACAACGCAACATGCGAACAACGCATCATACTGACGTCACACGAATTCTACATCTCGCAATCAGAGTTTACCGTGCAACTAGCATATATACAAGCTCGCGACATCAACCGGCGGGCAAGTGGCCCGCCAGACAAGTAGGCTGGTCGGAGGATCCTCCCTTTTCTATGGAGGATGAGTGAGCTTTACACACTGCTCCTCATACCTCCACAAGGGGAAAACCCGGACATGGGGTAAAACCAGATAGTGGCTAATTCAATACTAAAACTACAGCGGTCTCGTTTTAGTTGTAGTAATGTAATACGCGCAAATGACAGCCTCCGTGGCGTAGCGGTAGCGAACGCGGCCGTTGCGCAAGGCGGCGCGGGTTCGATCCCCGCACAGTGCATATATATGTATGCATGAATATGAATATTTGCACTGGTCTGTTCGTGCCTCGGAAAGCACGTTAAGCCGTTGGTCCCGGTTGCCATACGAACATCTAGTGACAGTCGTTACGGGTTATTGGAGCCCTTAAAAGTCCAACAATTGGTCTAACTGAAATGCTTCGATGTCGCCTTCGGGTTGTGGAGGTCAGACGGCAGTCGCTTCTCGGAAAATGTCGAAGTTTACCCATATCAGCAGTTGGACTGGTAAAGCGGACCCCAGACTCCAAAGCTGAAAAAAAGCTGCGGATGCGACTGGGATTAACGCATCATCTGCTATACTGCTGCATATCATCTGTTGTTGTGTTTTTTTATGATTTAATACATATGGAACTTTTTAAAACTGTATTTATTATATTATATTTACTGTATGCTCTGAGTGTAAATATAATCTCTGATAATATTACAATTTCGACATGGCACTTGTGGGGTAGAAGCAGACGGGGTGATTTCGACTATCGGTTTTACCCGGATTGCTTTTAAATGTATGTATTGCGGGCGTATCTATGTTTTATTTCTCTGTTTTTAACGTTTTAGATAATCAACATAATTACCCTATACCTACATACCTTCCATAACTGCTTGTTATGAAGGGAAGCGGAAAAAATATCTTTTTTCTTACTCCCCGCTATTCTTTTCTGTTTTGTTGCGGGACCCAAGACAATTGAATTGTTTCTCCGGGACTCGTCGAGCTTCATTGCTCGGCGTTTTTCTGACGGTCTCCACTTTTTTTTTATATAATTTACAAACTAGCGCTTGACTGCAATCCCGCCTGATGGTAAGCAGTGATGCAATCGTTGATGGTAAAGCGCGCTAGTTTATTAAGCCTACTCACTCAAAAGAAATGAGTAAATAGGAAGGAAGACGGCGGTTGAGCGCGGTGATGCAACGTTAAATCCAACAACACGACCAACGATGCTGCGCCAGAGGGATATTGATCTGGAGGCCCTCCACAACCAAACTCCCGACACAACAACATTTCGCGCATCGTACCCGGCACGTACATCGCAACACAACTGCTCAGACCCGTCCGCCGTACGGCTTCACCAGACATCATGCCGGAACACGATAAATCGCTTGGCGGCATGACTTTTCACTGTTGATTCTGGCTTTCAGGAGTTGCAGTGGGTGGGAAAGGTGTGGCGGGTTTTGCCTCAAAAATATAATCAAAATAATATCACTAAATGGATGCGTCATTTTATCGGCCATGTCAAACCAAGCAATGCAGATCCTGTGCTTCTCATCTCAGATGGTCACGCTACTCATAATAAGAACTTAGAAGCTATTGAGTTAGCTCGGCAATAAAACTATTTCAATAGGCTATTTGACAGATTTATAATTTTTATCTTGAATTACTTGGTTGCGGTTAACAAGTTCATCCAAAGTATTTTTTTTTTAATTTTAAATACGTATTTCGTAAGTAATATGCAAATAAAAATTCAAAATTCAAATAAGCCGCGAAAACGATATAATCAGCAATATGGCGTTGCGCCTGGTAAGTGACGTCACAAGCGGTTTTCAGTTCTCAGTGGTGTTTGTTTGTAATTATTATTTGCTGTTGTTATCTAATAAAATGGTTTACAAGTGGTGTACTGTACTGGGTTGTACAAATAAATCGATAAAAACCCCCGAAAAACAGTTTATAAGTTTGCCGAAAACAAGTGTATGACGTCATCGCGACATTAGCCAATCCGGATCGTTTCACAATGTGTGGCGCGAGAAACAAAAAGCCAAACATATTTTTGTGTTTTGGATATAATAATTGTTATTATTTTTTATTAAAACTCTTGTAAATGATATAAAGAACCCTCATTTTATGCAATTAAAGCAAAAAATCACAAATAATTGAATACTGTCAAATAGCCTATTAAAACAAAAAAAGGCAATGGTAACAGTATTGCTAAAAAAAAATCATAAAGAGAACTATCAGGAAGATTCGAAGTGTTTAGGTTGTGCCAAAAAGTACAGTCAAACTAAATCCACAGATAAATGGTACTCATCATCATCATCCCAGTGTTAATCCCAGTCGCATCCGAAGCCTTTTCAGCTTTGGAATCTGGGGTCCGCTTTACCAGTCCAACTGCTGATATGGTTAAACTTCGACATTTTCCGTGAAGGGACTGCCGTCTAACCTCCACAACCCGAAGGCGACATCGAAGCATTGCAGTTAGATCAATTGTTGGACTTTTGAGGGCTCCAACAACCCGTAACGACTGCCACTAGATGTTCGTATGGCAACCGGGACCAACGGCTTAACGTGCTTTCCGAGGCGCGACCAGACCAGTGCAAATATTCATATTCATGCATACAAATACTTGCACTGTGCGGGGATCGAACCCGCGCCACCTTGCGCAGCGGCCGCGTCCGCTACCGCTACGCCACGGAGGCTGTCCCACAGATAAATGGTACTAATGCACTATTTGTCCTAAATGGGCTCACAAAAGCTGCATTAGTTATTCTGAACATTAATTATTATTTTTTGTATGCAAATCATATATTCGTAATATATGATTATTTGCATTTATTATTAGTATCCGTATTTACCCCTTGAATAAAAAATGCCTATCCGGTTTGACCCATAGGTATGGGGTGAATTCGGTTTTATATTTTTTTTATTAAAACAAATATAGTTTGTATAGGTATACTAAGTTAGATATAAGTTATGCCTAAGGTATACTTAAACATTTATAATCTATACTAATATATAAAGCTGAAGGGTTTGTTTGTTTGTTTGTGCGCGCTAATCTCAGGAACTACTGGTCCGATTCGAAAAATTATTTTTGCGTTGGATAACCTATTAATCCAGGAAGGCTTTAGGCAATATAACATCCCGCTATGACCAATAGGAGCAGAGCAGTAACAAAAAATGTTTCGAAAACGGGAGTTAACGCAGCCGTACATATTGCCAATAGGAGCTGAGCATGACTAATCCCACGCGAACGAAGTCGCTGGTGGCCGCTAGTATGATATACAGTATGTTAACTAACAGAGGGCGTTCCCGTTAACCCGAAATAGTATAGCATACATACATGCTAAAAAAAATATTTCCATTCGAAAACAAAATGTTTTAAAAAATTTTCCAATAAGAAAATATTCAATAAAAATTTTAAATTGACATGTAAAAGAAACACACTGTACACGCAAACATAAAAGACGGCAACGTCGCAATTTATTTATACATGACGACTACTATTTTGATTTAAAACAGGAGGTTTCAAATTTATTTCCAATTAGAATTTTTTTTTTCGGATTTTATATGCTTATTTTTCTATGCTGATATTTTTATTTTAATCTATTAATGATATATATTAACAAGTTTAAGGGAACGCCCTCTGTTATTTAACATGCTGTATAATATGATTACCTCAATAAATAAAAAAGTTATTTATTTGGGTCATAAACAAAACACACAAAAAAATTGTGCCTTTTAAAAAAATATATTAATTCATACTTTATACATTAATATTTTACTGTAATAAATTAACTGTTTATTTGTTTTAGTCATTTACGATAAAATATCCTAGTTATATTATATTTACATTAAAATATTAAAAGTAAAGTGAGACTTAGATCCCCTTCTGTGGGCCGTGCCCAACCTAGGTTCATAGGTTTGCTTAAAGATTAAAAATACTTGAAAATAAAAATGTGAATATATTTTCCTACATGTTTATTACTTACATGTTAAAGTTCTCATTTTACGTTATTAGGAAAAATCAGCAAACAATACAAATGAATTATAAGACATAAACATGTTGTTACCAATTTTGCGACCCCTTCCGTGGTCCATTTAAATTGAATATTCAATATATGTGAAATGCAACGCAGCCTTAGTTTATTTAATTTGGTTGGCAACATTATCGAGCTATCAAAACGAGCAAAAATTTTAAATGACACCCGTCAGCGCCACTTGGCAAAGTTTTTGAAAAATTTATAAACAAGTGTTGTTTTACTTTTGTGTAAAAGATCGTGCACCTTTTCTGTTCCATTCATATTTTGGTAAGTACTGGCATAAAAAATCCATATATCGATTAACGTGCTGTAATATGAGAGGCTATTTGCAAAAACCACGTGCGCCATATTGTAACCTCAAAAGTTTGAGGTTTAGATGATAATATTAGTTAATTTAACCCTTCCGTGGACAAACTTTTCGGTGGACACAATGTCCACGGAATAGACCACGTCCACAAAAGTGACTCCCTATTCCGACTTATACTTTTTATGACACTATCTACATTAAAAAACTTGTGCTGCTAGGTTTAGCTTGGTACTTATGCATTGCCTGCACTCCCGCTTTGACGCTAAATAGTATTTATACTTATTTTTGACAAACATGATCTATTAAGTTACATTTAAAAAAAAAGTACTTATTATCTTGTTCTCGCTTGCTTGCTTGCTTGCTACTCGCTTGTTAATGCTGAAATTGGTACATGTACATATATGTGGGTTATGATTTCAATTTCAGCAATTTCGCCTAGAACAAGTAAAATTAGGCATCTAACTGATGAAGAAAAGAAGATTAGGCGTCAAGAACAAAAAAAAAAATGAGTATGCGGAGAGCGCGTGCAAAACTGAGCGATGCTGCTGAAGAGATACGCAAGAAAGACAGAAGTATAAAAAGAACAGAAATACCTACAGGATTAAGATGAACATTTATCATTAAAGAGTCATGTCGCCACATTTTCCTAATTTGACGCTGTTGTCTAGGAGAACATTGATCAATAGCCTTAATTTCACCCCCTTCTTCCTTCTAATTATACCTGTAATAATATGTGCTCATCTTAGACCTGTCTTACAAAAAATCGAAGAAATAAGTCCAAACTAAGAGTTACATACCTACTATATTAAGCGATGGATCAACAACTCAGTACCGTAATAAATAAATGTTTCATTTTATTTCCAATTTCATAGGCAGAGAATGAATAAATACTTTAAATGCAAGAAGACTAAGTTGTCTGTCTTGCGCACCAACGATAATTTGTCCTTATTTTGAAATCAAACAAATAGGTAAGTGTTCAACCTGGAAGACCAAGCACTCCCGAAATATAACCACACCTGATGCTTCTACAGAATCTTAAAGGTCAATTCAAGTCACAGCAGAAGAAGGAGTTTTCCAAAATTTCTCTGCTCGTCCTTACAAAAGATTGAGACTTGTTTCAGATTCCATTAATTCAGATTCGGATGATTCAGATATTTTATTTCCTCTGCGATATGTAAGACGAATAAGACTTGGTTCTCTTTCAGTAACAACCTAAGAAACCGTTCATGAATCTTTACACATACAGTGAAGATGAAGAATTCATATTTTAAAGTGCTACGTAAGCACCATCTTTTATTTTGCTACTAGTTTTTATCTTGATCATTATAGAAATATCGTAGGCAAAAAAACTTTCCTAAATTGCATTTAAAAGGTAGTGCAGAATCTTGTAAATTCAATATAGAAACATTTTTTCACAGGACACAATTATAAAAGAACTTCAATACACCCTTTTTATGTTCTGTCTGAATAATTTAAAAACGATAACATGTCTGTTTTAGTTCCAAATCAACTGATTACCTCCATTTTTCAGTCTCTAATAAAACTTCGAAAAGTCCTACATTACCGCCAACGATACAGTAATTATGATAACAGAAAAGACGTCATTTCTGTGGACGTAAAAGTTTTATTTTATTGGATTGATTATTTTGGACCTTTTGTTTTATTTTTAATATGAAGAAGTAAAGTACAACGTATTTGTTTTTGTTCTTAAGGTTACAAAGTGTTAGAGTTCATTTTGTTGATTAAAAGGTCTATTTTAAACTTTTCTGTGAATTATTTGGTATTTTCTGTGGACATATAAAAACCAAAATGTCACATATTTTCATGAAAATAAGGTTTTGATCTCTGATTTTGTGGACAGTATGATTATTTTACTATTTCACATAATAAATGTTGATTTTTCACAAAAAAGAAGATAATTTAATTTTTTTCATTTTTAATTTACCGTTTTGTTTATGACCCATTTATTGTGCGTTTTCTTAACTGTCCGGTGTCCCTAATTGTGGTATTGTCCCTAATTGTGTGTGGGAAAATTTCTATAAAAGAAAATAATAATAGATAATTTGCCATAATTAAAATAAGTTTCAATAACAAACTGTTATGTGTCTCAGGCAGTTGCTTGGTAAATAAAACCTAGTCCTACCTAGTCTTAGATTAAGTTTAAGTACTATAGCTGACCCGTGCGAAAAATTCGCACTATACTAATTAGAATTTTTAAGTCGTTTTTATAAATAAACAGTGAAGCGGAATAATTTGAAAATAGTATTCCATGGTACCAGGGACGAATATCTGTCGATTGGTGGGTCGGACGTTCAGATGGGTTCGATAGAAAGAGAGAAAAAGGGAGAAAACGGTTTCAGACCCTTGGAGAAATAATATATGTTGATTGTGTACATGTATTATCATTCCAACTCTGTATCTTAAAACCTAAGTACCTATCTTGTCAAAACGTAGTGGATTGTGCATTTGTTTAAATCAGTGTATACCTAAAATATATTTCCTCTCAAGTATGAGTGCGCGGATTCGATTCCAGGTCAGGCAAGTAACAATGTAACTTTTCCAAAGTTATATGTACTTTCTAGGTATATCTTGGACACCAATGACTGAAGGTGAAGGAAAACATCTTGAGGAATCCTGGACTTCGCATTGAGCAAGCGTGGTGATTACGCTCAATCCTTCACTGTATGAGAGCAGACCTGTGCCCAGCAGTGGGACGGTAAAAACTTGTTGATGATGATACCTAAATTTATCATGTAAGGTACAATCCACGCTATGAAAATAAAAAAAATAGTCCGTCTTATAGATAAGAAATAAAATTAAGACCAGTATTTTTTATTTTGTCGAAGTTACCAAAAACTACTGAGATATAGCGTATTAAAGTTACGGAGTAGGGGCTAATTACGTCACGCCGTGGTATATTTTGTACCACGGCGTGACGTCATCCGACATTCCTAATCAATATATCTTCCTAAGTATTTGAATGAAAGAAAATATAAAAAATACATGTTCAATATTTTTTATAAATCTATCTGATGGACATTAAATTATTTTTTAGGATACAACCCAATTGTTTGTTTTCCCCAATAAAATTATATACTTAATAACCCAATTAATGTTGTGAACTTGTCAAAATGATCTCCATTGGCAATTACCATGGCGGTAATTTCTATTTTATAAGTTTCTTAAATATCTTTCACACATTTTTCAGGACTGCTGTGGCGTCTCAAAACTATTTCTTCGACGTCCTTGGTCCTTCGAGTCGGTGCTTTAAAGACCCACGTTCAACGCCACCGAAGATCGGAATGCAGGTTAGCATTGAAGTAATTTTTAAAGACCCTTATTTTATAGTTCTTTATTCATTATTTTTTCATTATTATTTATCCATTTATTTCATACATCAATGCCCTTATAAACGTATAAAATACTATATTAACACAAAAACTTAAAATACTATAAATACCCCCTTACTAATATTATAAATCCGAAAGTGAGTTTTGTTCCTCTTTCACGCTGTAACTACTGAACCGATTGCTTTGAAATTTTGCAGACGTAAAATTAGAAGTCCGGTTTAAATAATAGGGTATATGTATACTAGTTGGACGGTAAACTCTGCTTGTGAGATGTAGAATTCGTGTGACGTCATTATGATAATCCCCACGCTTGACAGGCGGATAGGGGTTCGCAGTAATTTGTTATCCCACAGGAGTAGAGCTGCTGCCCGCTTCTCTGGTGAGAGTTCCCTTAGTCACCTCTTACGACATCCACCAGAGGATATGGGTTGGTACTATTCTAAGCCCGGCACCACACGTTAGGTGTAGTTAATAATGTTATACTAGCTTTCCGCCCGCGGCTTCGCCCGCGTGGAGTTTGTTTATATAGCGCTAGTTAGATTTCCCTCGGGAATATTAAATTTTTCCGGGATAAAAAATACCCTAAACTTCTTCTTCTTCTCAGCCTATAGAGGCCCACTGCTGGACAAAGGCTTCCCCAAGGATTTCCACAATTTCTTTTCATCGGTCTTGTGCTTCCCGCATCCAGCACTTTCCCGCACCCTTCACCAGGTCGTCGGTCCACCTTGTCGGAGGCCTACCCACCCTGAGTCTTTCGGTGCGTGGTCGCCCCTCGAAACCCTCATAAACAAAATGCTTTAGCAAAATTCAAAAGCAGCATCCTCCTGGAGTAAAGATTGTATCGCGATCTTAATTGTTGTTACTCACAATGGGCCTCATACGAAGGCTCAAAATGACACAAAGGGCGATGGAAAGAGCTATGCTCGGAGTTTTTCTGCGCGATCGAATCGGAAAAGAGGAGATCCGCAGAAGTCCAAGAAGAACCAAAGTCAACGTTGAGCTCTATATGTTCCAAACATAGGATTGCATTCCTCTGCAGCTAATCGCTTCTATAAAAATCAATAGTGTCAATAGTTTCAACCCCCAGCATTAGTAGAATTTTTTTTTTTATTCTCTTTATTTATAAGGGGTTTTTATCCACACGGATACGTCAACCCCATTGTACCTTATACTAAGTATACAACCAATTAAAATAAAAATAAACAACAACACAATAACACAATATAACATAATAGGAGATGGAATCACTGCCTAGAGTTCTGAATTAAGACAGAAACTATGCATTTAGTCCTTTCTGATTTTGGGTGAGCCAAAATATTTAGGATAAGTCCAACATCCCACATGTTCAAATCAAACTCCCTAGCCAATGATTCCCTCTCGTCTTTGTTCTTAACACAATCCATCAGCAAATGTTGCACATCTTCAACCTTATTACATGTCTCACAATTAGGGGACAATGCCTTTTTCATTAGGAAAGCAAATTTTGCTGATGGATAGTGGCCAGAACGAAGCCTTAACAGTAACTTAATATAATTCCTACTTCAACATTTATCGTCAAACCAGGGTTCGCGAGGGGGTTCATTACCCGACTACGGCAAAGCAAAAGGAGGGTTATGATTTTGACAGGCTATGTATGTATGTATGTATGTATGTATGTATGTATGTATGTATGTATGTATGTATGTATGTATGTATGTATGTATGTATGTTCATCTGTTCCCTCGTAACTTCTAAACTACTTATTCGAATTCGATAAATGATATATCATTAGAAGCGTCTTAATTGTCTGCTGGTTATAGGCTATATAGAGTTTCACAAAATCTAACGTGGCGCCCTCTAGCGGACAAAATATACAGAGTAAAAAAATAAAGTTAAGATAAATATTATATGTTTGGTATCATTTGAAAGGGCTTAACCTGTACATTTTAAATATGTATATATTACTAGCATTTGCTTGTGACTTTACATGTATTCATGGGCTGATTGCATATAATTCACATCTTTTCGTTCATAGATAGCTTCTTTACTACTTATCAGAATAAGACCACTTCAGAACCATTAGAAGGGCCTTGATATTCTGTTGGTTATGAGCTATAAAGCTTGTCACCAAATTTAGTATTACGCCCTCTAGCGGACAAAAAGTTCTATGTTTATACAAAATTAAAATAAATATACCGTATTTGGTATCATCTGAAAGAGCTTCACGAGTACTTTATGTTTGTACATAATCCCTAGTAATGCTTCGTAGAAATTTGAATGTAAACCAGGGTTTGGTAAACGGAGCGATGGGAGTGGTGAAGGCCTTCGAATGGCCTGCTCTTCGGCGCGATCAGTTGGAACAAGAGAACAGCCAAGCGCTGTTCTCATACAATTTGACGACGCATCCATAAAAGCAGATACTAACGGACTTATCAAAATCGAGCCTTGCCTCACTGAATTTGACGGCTTGAGGGGTTCTGGGCAAATTCAGCGTAAAATGCTCCTGCTGATTCTTTCTTGGGGTTGTACTGTACATAAATTACAAGGTTGTACTCTAGATAAAAAAGTTATCGATCTAGGAAAGTCATTGTTTGCTAAAGGACAGGCCATGTCGCTCTCAGTAGAGTTAAAACCATAGAAGGATTATTTATAAGTGCCTTGGATCATAATAAATTACTTAAAAATCCACATGACAGTCGATCGTTAGCAGAATTAGATAGATTAAGAAATCTTCCCAGGTCCTCTTAATATAAGTTTTTTTTTTTTAAATAATTATAAACTAGCGCTTGACTGCAATCCTGCCTGATGGTAAGCAGTGACGCAATCCTTGATGCCTGCGCACTAGTTTATTAAGCCTATTCACTTAAAAAACTTAGGAATAGCAAGGATGACGGCCGTTGAGCCAGCTGATGCAATGTTAAATCCAAGAGCAACACGACTAACCATGCTGCGCCAGAGGGAGATTGATCTGGAGACTCTCCACGACCAAACTCCCGACACAACAACATTTGCCGCATCGTACTCGCCACACAACGCAACACAAAGTGCTCAGACGCGTCCTCCGTACGGCTTCACCAGACATCATGCTGGAACACGACGAATCGCTTGGCGGCAAGACTTTGTCTGGTGGGTGGTAACTTCTGCCGGCAGCCGATGTTATGGCCTACCACCGTTAGAAATACATCCAATCTATTTATACTAACGGCCTCATCCACTAATTCATGACCCATTCGGTGCCATCGACGCAAATGTGCGTCGCTACTACGAAAAACCGGGAGCTTCATACGGTGAAACCGTTGCTATACGCGCTACGCTTCAAGCGCTACGAAATAGTAAAATAGGACATCTCTACATATTACTATATGCCGATACATAAGTCAAAAGAGATGTCGTATGTTAACTACCTAGTTTTTAGTTCGTCAATTTAACTTTTATTAATATTATGCGCCACAAATACACTTTAACACCAAAATAGTACAAATAATAAAAAGTTAAAAACTAAAACCCAACTACGACAAAAAACGACGGTGAAAAAGTATAAAACAAGATTTTCAGAATACTGAACTGAACAAAGTTGCTAATATAGTTGCAAGTAAATGGACACAGTAGACTCTACCAAGATGCCTTCGTTGTAAATTGACAATAATGTCTTACGATACTATTCTGAAGTATGCAATATTCACGATTTAGAGATAAATTTTCATGTTTGGAAAGGCGTAGTCACACGTTACATATACCTACCGTAGCACTTTCATAACGTGTGACTGCGGTTTTCCAAACATGAAAATTTATCTCTAAATAGTGAATAATGCATACTTCAGAATAGTATCGTAAGACATTATTGTCAATTTACAACGAAGGCATCTTGGTAGAGTATACTGTGTCCATTTACTTGCAACTATATTAGCAACTTTGTTCAGTTCAGTATTCTGAAAATCTTGTTTTATACTTTTTCAGCGTCGTTTTTTGTCGTAGTTGGGTTTTAGTTTTTTAACTTTTTATTATTTTGTATCACTTTATACCAAATGCCCTTTTCTTCAGATATTTCATTAAACCACTTTTTCCATTTATCGAAGCATACATTTTTAAACCTGAAGAAATATTCCCAGTAATCGCGAACGTATGATGTAACATTTCCTATCTCAACTGCCTGTCTCGACAGTCGATCAGCCTCCTGATTGCCCCGTAACCCTATATGTGCTGGAACCCATTGCAAGATAATCCTAATGTCATTTTTGTTATAGCAATACATTAGTTTTAGAATATCATAGGCTATCGATGCACCTCTGCAACCAGAGGCGCATCGAGCCACATGTTGTAAAGCACTCTTACTGTCGGTTAGTATGACCACTTTATTTAAATTTCGTGTATGTGCATAATATACAGCTTGATATATTGCAATGAGTTCCACCGACATTACACATATATTTGCATTAATTTTAAACATAGCCTTATAACCAAAATTTTGGAAGAAAAAAGCAGCCCCACACCCGTCTTTATTTTTTTGATCCATCTGTGAAGATTTTACACCAATCATTATATTTGAATGCTATCTCAGACACCACTTCGTGTATCAATACATTATAATTATGATTTTTTTGGGGTGCGTAACACATTCTAAATTACTTTTAATGGTCTCTTTAATTTGTAAGGCTGATACCCAAATGTCAAGAGAGTACATTTTAAGACTATCAGAGGCATCAATTTGCAGCTGTCCTAATTCTTTAAGTGAAGTGGCTAGTAGAGGTTTTTTTTTATTTGCCCAATAGTTGTTATTACTTAGGAAGACTAATTCTGAAATTATATTTACGGTTATGTGATTAGACCATAAAAATGACTTCAGAATTAACTTATATGCGAGATATTTTCTCCTTAAAAACAATGGTGGAATATGCAGTTCACTCTCCATCACGTGGATTGGTGAGCTTCTTATAAAGCCTCCAATTATTCTAAGCGCTTGGTTTTGTAGTTTATCTAGTTTGCTTATATGTGTTTTGGCACTAGAATCATACAAATAACAAGCATAATCAAGTCGACTTCTAATTAATGATATATACAATCTACGTATATGCATAGGATGTACTCCCCAAGAAGAGCCTGCCAATACTTTTAATATATTTAGATATCTTCCACATTTACTCACAATTTCATTAACATGTTTCCGCCAGTATAAACTTCTATCTAACCAAACTCCTAAATACTTAACACATTCCACCATTGTTAATGGTTGACCATACACTTTTAGTGAAGGCACTATTCGCCTTCGGCCTCTACTAAAGACAGAATAGTTAGATTTAGTAGGTGACAAAGTCAATCCAATCTCACCCAGTAATGTGATTAAACAATTTAAGGCATCCTGTAAGTTACATTCACATTTTTTTAATTGTTTGTCGCTGTAATATATAACAAAATCATCTGCGTATTGCGAAATCATAACATTATTAATTTGTCGACAGATTTGATGCGTAACTAAATTAAACAATAAAGGTGACAACGGATTACCTTGAGCTAATCCTCTGTTGGTCAATCTTGTTTCGAAAACTTCACTGTTTTGAGACTTTATTTTTAATTTCCTCTCACTCATAAACGACCACAAATAACTGCAAATCTGAGACCCAACTTGAATTTCATCCAGTACTTTTGCAACAGAATCTATAGAAATATTGTTATACGCATCCTCGATGTCCAGAAAGCATGCAACTGTAGGAATATTTTTCATAAATCCGACTTGAATGTAAGTCACCAGTCGGGATAGTGCATCCAGACATGAATGTGCCTTTCGAAAGCCTACTGTGTATGGAGACAGGAGTTTGTTTTGTTCAGCAAACCATTCTAACCGTTTACAAATCATAAGATGAAAGATTTTACACACGCAAGAAATCAGAGAAATCGGCCTTAATTTAATCTCACTATTGACATTATTTGTAGTTTTGGGTATGGGAATAATTTGAATATTTCGCCATTGGTGAGGAACAATACCGAATCTAAAAATATAGTTATATATCTTCAGTAAAAGATACTTTCCTGAGTCTGGTAAATTATACAACATTGAATAAGATATAGCATCCTCCCCGGGGGCCGAATCTTTTTCTTTAAGACAATGTTCTAGTTCAGGACGTGTAAATTCGAATTCTAAAATTTTATTTTTAGACTTAAAGCGTGGAATCAGATTTGGAGCATAGTCTTGAGTCAGAGAACGTAGAAGATCAACTTGTTTGTCAATAGGCGGGGACCATCTTTGTTGTTTGAAACCTTTTATCCACTTCATACGGCGCCACATTTCCTGAGTTGATGTAGCTTCGTCTATAGAATCGCAAAATTTTTGCCAACCATGAGATTTAGCTTTCCTAATTAAGGTTTGAGCTTCTAAAGTTTTGGCTTCTAATTTATTTAAATTATTAGGGGTCGGATTTTTACGAAAATTTGATAAGGCCAGCCTTCGCTGAGCAACTATTTCAGACAATTTAGGGGACCAGTAATTTTTATGTTTAAATTTTTAATTTGGCTTCAAACTGAATTTAAAATAGGGTATATGTTTGTCAGCCGCATATTCAATATAGTCTATAAAAGCGTCATACATTTTTTATATGTCACCATTAAAAGAATTTTCATTACTTAAACGTTTTAATATTTTCAGAAATCGTCTGTCGATATTCACTCCAATTTGCATTTTTAAAATTACGTTTTTTAACAATATGTACGTTATAAGACAAGTTAGCCGTTATTTTAATAATCAGGTGATCACTTCCTAAATTTTCATTAAATACCTTCCAATCAAACTTTATTGCAACGTCAGAAGACTAGTGTTGCCCAAATTCAGTCTTGGTCTTGCAGTCTTGGTCTTGTTCTTGCGTTTTTGCAAGACCAAGACCAAGAACAAGACCGCGTATTTTTAGCAAGACCAAGACCAAGACTGACCGTGCAATACTTGAGCAAGAACAAGACATAGCCTGCAAGACTCTTGCGTCTTGCAGCTAGGACTTAGCGCTATTTCACTGAGTAGTTAGGTGTAACAGTTCGGTGTAAAGGTAGGTACGCTTAGGAATTCTATGAGACGCAAAAAACTGTATCAAAGAATATGAAAAACTGGACCTATGCGCATTACGACTAATACCATAAACATAGCGAATAAAAAAATATCTATTAAAATCAAACTGAGTGCATGCATAGTTATGTTTTACCATCGGCACTTTGATAATGCGGCATCAAAGGTTTTGTACTTACTTCTCAAAGAAATTTGCCGCTTTTCGGAAGTACATGGTTATGATACTTATGATACACGCGCCGGCGGCTTCTTTTGAAATCTAAAACAATCGTTGCCGCCACGCCGAAATCATAACATTTGACACTATTTGATTGCCGCCATAGGGCGTAGGTATACTCATGCAAAATAATTTCGAATTTTAAGAGTACCTACAGGTGTTCCAAAGAATAAATAAGTTTCAGAGTGCTTAGAATGAAAATGAATACATTATACTGGTCACGCAAGTAGTATTATGATTAGGATAAAATGGTAAGGATAGATAGTAGATGTCATATTAATTCATTCTAGTAAGTATATATTATAAGATTGATTACTTATATGGTTTTAAACTAATTACTTAGGTACTATTATTGTACATTTAGTCATTATATTTCTTAAGTTTTTACAAGAAAAAATAGCAAAAAAGTGTTCAAATATCACCCGTTTAATAAATATTGTAGCCACTTTAAATATACTTGAAACGTGTAAAAAAATTCTACAAAAATTTGTTTTTTTACATGTTTCAGCAAATGTAAGCTTATAAATCATAAATGTTTATTAAGAAACAGTTCTTCTTCTTCTTCGTTTCGCTCTTGACAGAACGGTCGTGGTCACTATGACTGACTCCGAGACGCTGATGTTACACGCCGTACGATCTCTCTCCATCTATCCCTGTTGATCTTTACTATGGCTATGTTAATTCAAGCTCACAATGTTCCAATTCTAATACGTTTTTCTAAGATTTAAAGTAAACTTTAATAAATAGTAATAGACTAATAGGTAATTGCAAGACTTGCAAGACTCTTGCTGCAAGACCAAGACCAAGACCAAGACCAGGTGTATTGGCGCAAGACCAAGACCAAGACTGGCTAAGTCTCGTCTTGTTCTTGCATTTGGGCAACACTACAGAAGACACAAACGATATATCAGGAGACGTCTGTTGCAAATTACCATTTACTAACTTAATTCGAGTTGCGGAGCCGTTGTTCAGCGATATAAAGTCATTTTCAAGAGATGAGTCCATAATTTGAGTACCCCTTATTAGTAGACTTAAGCGAAGTTACTCCAAGCTACCTGTTTTTTTTTTTTGTTCCGGGGTGGAAAATGCTCAACATGTCGACCGCCCTGGGGTGGGCGACGGGGTCTGTTAGACTCCTACTGACTAAAAACCACCCCGGTGTCTCTCCAGTCACGTGTGCGCGGGGCTGCGGGAGTCCTTAATCCTGCCTCAGCTCCACACTGTTGTGCCGGCCCGGGCTGTCCGGGCCTCGCCTCCGGCACGGGGTAGTGAGGTGTGAAACTACCCCGTGCATCGCCTCCGAGGCGCGTGCCGAAACTCGCGCGCGCCTTCATCTCGGGGTCCATCAAATGGGGGTTGGGACTTCACCATGTCCTTCGCCCCTGGACCCATTCATGGGGGCCGGAAGAGGGCGTTGTCCGCCCTTCCTTGGCGTCCGGTGCGACTTCTGCGGCCCGGGAAAGGAGTTGAGGTCCCCTTCTCCCGTTCCGCAGCTTCCTTCTGCGGCATCACGTCCTCGCAGAAGGACACTACCGCATCCGACGACTCTACGCTACCAACTATCTTCCGCACTACTGCCGGCAGCGTTACTCCTACCACCACCTAAGGTTTCACAAATGAATACAGATTCGCATTGCTGGACAGAGTTCTTTACCATACTGCGCTAAACACCCGGTCATCCGTCTCCTGCATCCAGTCTATCCCAGCCATAATCAGCCTTTAATGATCCCACTCCTGGAACACAGGCCTCCCTGCAGTGAGAGAGAGAGTAATCTACCACGCGGGCCCAGTGCGGGTAGGCCGTCAAATCTTCGAAGTTTTGCCTCTAGGACATGCCGATTTTCTCACGATGTCCTTCACAGTTTTGAGAGCAGTTGTGATGAATTTACACAACGTAACGCGTCTGACGAGGTTTGAACTTAGAACCTACAACTTGTTAGTCCCGGTCGATACCACTAGGCAACCATTTCTCTCCTGTGAGATACTACCGTCCCAAGCAATGCTAGCGTTTTCAAAAAGCATATTTCTAATTACAGGTCCACGAAGCAGATCTGTTCCTCTCCTCATCATCACCACCTCAAGACGAAGATGAAGACGTCACGAAAGGGGCCCTGCCTTTCCCTTGGGCTCAATTTTTAAGGCCGAGGAACTGATGGGATCATCAATTTCATCTGATTTAATTTCCGAAATACTTATTTTTGGCCGTGTGTGGGAGATCTAGACGGTTTTTGTGGCTGTCATTGGTGGGGCTATTGTCAACCCGTCCCATCCGATGCGAAGCAGTCGTCGCGCAGAAGGAGGCTGCGGAAAGGGAGAGGGAGACCTCGTCCTCTCACTGAACCTGCAGCACGCGTACCGGGCGTCGGTGGAAGGCGGATAACGCCCTCTTCTAGCCCCCCTAAATGGGTCCAGGGGCGAGAGACTCGGGGCCATCTTTCGCCCCCACAAACATCAGGACCCGGGGTGGCGAAGTGTTCCACGCTTGCCACTCTTAGACGTCACGGGGGAGTCATACACCTCAGTCCCCTGACCCGAGGAGGCCCACTATAGCGGGCCAGCACCAATCTGCACTGTGCTTAAGGTTCACACTGCGCGAGCTGACGAAGATGCATTTCCAATTACTTTTCCATGTGACCATTATATTATATCACTACATATTATAAAACAAAGTCACTTTCTCTTTCCCTATGTCCCTTTGTATGATTAAATCTTTAAAATTCCGCAACGGATTTTGATGCGGTTTTTTAATAGATAGAGTGATTAAAGGGGAAGGTTTATAATTATGTATATCTAGCTGCACCGAGCGGTTTCACCCGCGTACATTTGGATATGTTTTTTTTTTATATGCTCCTGCATTGTAAAATCTTATTTAATTGATAGACAACAGCAAGTTCAGAGGGGTTTGCCGTTAAATAATAACCGCTGTACACGTCGATCGACATGGCTAGGCAGATGAATAAAATCGACACTGTTCCAATGTTTTGAGCGTGGTAGATACTTCTACCACCGTACTTTCACCACACGATGATCAGACACGCCATGCCCAGGAGTCATCACCGAATGCGGCCAATCTCAAAACCTCAATGTACTACTACCTCCATGCCTGTTTCTACCGTCTGAAACCTAGCCGTGACTCCGCTTGAGGAGTTTGGATGTTGGTGTGTTTACGGGCTCATGAGAAATGAAATGCAATTCAAATTCAAAAACTTTATTTCCGATTAAAAAAAAAACGTCCATATAGTGTTAGTGCAAATAAAGCTTAGCCTAATATTAGTAATGACTTAACTAAAGTGAGTCTGGACTCCTATCCACCTACGTAAGAGGGGCGAGTCCCACCGATCCGAAAATACATTCAGGATGCCATTGGAGGAGGAGCACAAGCGCGCCATCATGGAAGCACAACGTTTCCGCATGATCGCGGCGAACCCGTCGACCCTCGCCTCCGCGAACATCCCTGAAATGAAATTATGAGACCCTCCAGCTTTGGCTCTGTGATGGCAACATGTCTGCAATGCTTCTAGTAATGCAGGTGTCATAAACAGCTGTTGACGTACCATCAGGGTGGACTGCAAACTGGATTGCCGACGATTAGGATTAGAAACAAGTTAATAAATCGCAGGTAAAGAATTGTGTTATTTTATTTCGGAAAATCTCAAATTGGACGCTTCGTAATGTTGCCACTTCCAAAAATGTAAAGAGATTATGGAGAATGATATTCTATTAGCTTTTATACAAGGCCTCTTCTCATCTCCCAGGATTTAAATCCCAACATCCCTAATGGTGGGGCTATTTTAGCGGGCTACTGCGAATACTCAGGCTACGGCGATGTATGTGGCCGGGTACATCGTTATGTACCCGGCATTCATCCACCACCAGCCACCGTCAGCGCCGAGTTCTGGTGTCAGGTGGTGGTGAGACATCAGAAGACAAATTTAGAAACCTTATACGCAGTCCTGGTCCTGACTCCCAAACGACTCCAATGACCAAAACACGCAGATGAAGTACCTATCTTCTGATGGTTCAGCCTTCAGGATCGGCGACAGGGTACATATCTTCATTGACCAAGGGCCTGAAGATTTACAAAACTTAATTAAAAAAAAAAAATATGGCACTAATAAAAAAAAAAACAAAATCGTTCCACAACTGACAAAAATATCGATGAACCCCCGACGAACCTCTCCCGCTCTGGGCGGAACGGAAAGCGTGTCAGACTTTTACTGACTAAAACCCACCCATGTTCCTTCACCTGCCTGTGTGCCAGGGTCACACAATCTCTTTCGGACAACTCGCAGCCCTGGTAGGCATCAGTCTTCGTGGACCCCGTCACGATGTGCTGACACGGCTAACGCGGTGTCCTGCGTGAAAGATGAACGCGACGCGACGCGACGCTGCGAACGCGACGCGACGCGACGCTGCGAACGCGACGCGACGCGACGCTGCGAACGCAACGCGATGCGACGCTGCGAACGCGACGCGACGCGACACTGCGAACGCGACGCGACGCGACGCTGCGAACGCGACGCGACGCGACGCTGCGAACGCGACGAACGCGATCAACTCAACTGCATACCCTACATGCATATGACAGTCTGCGGCGAGACGTGACGTAACGCGCACTTGTTTTGAGGGCGACCAGATGCGACACCACGAACTAGAAATTGGTTTTTTCCACAATATTGTTTAAACATTTTAGAATCGTTTCTTAATTTTGGATATAAATGATGGAACTCGCCAAATATGTTTCTTTGTAAAAATATTATATTTGTTTTATTTGTACTGTACTTCAACTTGATTCGAGAAGTAATGACCAAAATCACGTAGGATATTTGTCGCGTATAGCATCGCGTCGCATTGCATCGCGTCGTGTTGCATCGCGTCGCGTCACGTTCGTCGCTCACGCAGGACACCGCGTTAGGCGCAAGCCCGCAAGCCCTCGCCTACAGGGGCCGGGAGTTCGTAACTAAACTCCGCCTACATCATTACCTTCCATCAAAAAAGCCAAATCCTTGTCTTCACCCAATGAGGTGATACAACGCTTCAGTTTTATCGATCGTTGGACCACGCCTACTTCCGCGCATTCCCTCCATCCGTCTCTTTCCAAGTTCTAACTACCCCTCTCACCCACTCCCCATAATTCTCCCCTTTCCACCCAACATAGAACCATTACCTTACGACCAAACTCTTCAAAGTATTTTATTCAGAATCAGTTATTTTTCATTGCTACAAACTAGTACTTGACCGCGTTCCCACCTGATGGTAAACAGTGATGCAATCGTTGATGGTAAAGCGCGCTAGTTTACTAAGAGACTATTCACTTTAAAAAAAATAGTGGATAGGAAGGAAGACGGCAGTTGAGCGAGGTGATGCAATGTTAAACCCAATAAACACGACCAACATAGCTGCGCCAAAGGGAGATTGATCTGGAGACTACTAGAGAAAAAGGCAAGTACCAATGTAACTTTTCTAAGCTATATGTACTTTTTAAGTAGATATGTGGTGTAGTAGGTGTGTGTTGCCAGTGATGACTTACGGAACTGAAACGTGGTCGCTCACAATGGAGCTCATACGAAGGCTCAGAGTCACACAAAGGGCAATGGAAAGAGCTATGCTTGGAGTTTCTCTGCGTGATCGAATCAGAAATGAGGAGATCCGCAGAAGAACCGAAGTCACCGACATAGCTCTGCGAGTCGCTAAACTTAAGTGGCAGTGGGCAGGGCACATTGCTCGCAGAACCAATGGCCGATGGGGCAGTAAGGTTCTGGAGTGGCGGCCACGTACTGGAAGACGCAGCGTAGGGAGGCCCCAAACAAGGTGGACCGATGACCTACAGCTGAGGTAAACAAACACGAATAATCGCGCGCGAAAGAATTGTAGCGTAAACATAGCAATCGTAATAATATTACGATTTCTGTGTATCATTACATACAGGTAATCGCGCGTGTATGAGCGTGCCACCTTTTCCGCGCGCAATCCTGCACGCTCCTAAGAATGCGCGAAAGAGTGTATCTGTAAAGGCCGCTATTAAGTGCATTACGAAATGCACCCTAACCTACTTCACAATTAGTACTGGCATCCACTTTAAGATGATGTTAATATAAAAATTAATAATCCTTCGACAGATGGCGCTAGCAGTAGCAAAAATTTGTTACGCAATTAATTACAGGGTTGGCGCACCGGCTAAGCGACCGATTACTCATAGAGTATATTGAACATCGATTGTTGCGCTGCGTGTCGCGGGTATGATTCCTGCACGAATCAAATATTTTTATGGCCTATAGGTAGTTGCTTAGAGACATGGCTCAGGAGGGATATCGGTCTGTAGTTTTTGAGTAGGGTGTTATCGCCTTTTTGAAAAACAGTACAGCGGATACAGCGACATCTAAGTATTAGTTTTGTTACGTATATTTATTGCATTATGGAGCGCATTCCTTCTTTTTACAGTTAGTACTAGCATCCACCAACAGATGGCGCTAAAATAAAAACCAAACATCTTGCGACAGATGGCACTAGCTGTAGCTAAAAGAAACTAAAAACATTCGCAATGAGGATTACAGCAGCAAAATATAAAGGGTCAACTGCACTTTTAACGAAATTCTTTTTTTGCAAAATAATTGACATCTATCCCATGACTACTAAAGACTGCAAAGAAGTCAAATCTTCTAAAGAAATAAAATTACTGCGATCTCCAACTCGCCTGTCAAGAGTGGTGATTATGGCAACCCCCCGGTTTCCATCATGTTTTCCTTCACCTTGTAATCAGTCATTGGTCAGTCATTGGGTTAGTTTGGTTGGTGGAGCCTATAAATGTCCACTGCTGGACAAAGGCCTCCCCCAAGGCTTTCCACGCCGACCGGTCCTGCGCCTCCTGCATCCAGCTGTTTCCCGCGACCTTCACCAGGTCGTCGGTCCACCTTGTCGGGGGCCTACCCACGCTACGTCTTCCGGTGCGTGGTCGCCACTCGAGAACCCGTCGGCCCCATCAGGCATCGGTCCTACGGGCAATGTGTCCAGCCCACTGCCACTTTAGTGTTGCAATTCTACGGGCTATGTCGGTTACTCTCGTTCTTCTGCGGATCTCCTCATTCCTGATTCGATCGCGCAGTGAAACCCCAAGCATAGCCCTCTCCATTGCCCTTTGAGTGACTTTGAGCCTTCTTATAAGGCCCATTGTTAGCCACCACGTCTCAATTCCATAAGTCATCACTGGCAACACACCCTGGTCGAAGACTTTTGTCTTGAGATACTGCGGTATTTCGGACGAGAAGATTTTAGGTAGCTTCCCGAAAGCAGCCCAGCCGAGTTGGATTCTACGATTGACCTCTTTCTCGAAGCTGGGCCTTCCTAAGTGGATAGTTTGTCCCAGGTACACGTAATTGTCAACAACTTCGAGAACAGAGTCTCCAATCTTTATAGGAGTCGGACAACATGGGCATTAGACATGACTTTCGTCTTGTCCATGTTCATTTTAAGACCGACTCGCTCGGAGGCTCTACTGAGGTCTTCGAGCATTGTACTCAGGTCCTGTGCGGTCTCAGCCATGACTACGATATCATCAGCAAGCCGAAGGTGTGTCATGTACTCGCCATTGATGTTGATGCCCAGTCCTTTCCAGACCAGAACCTTGAAGACATCCTCCAATGCAGCGGTGAACAGTTTCGGGGACATAACATCTCCCTGTCTGACACCACGCTGCAGAGGTATTGGTTTCTAGGTCTAGTCCTGTATTCGGACTGACATGGTGGCGTTTTCGTACAAACCCTTCAGCGCTTCATTATACTGATAGTCTACTTGGCACCGCTGGAGAGACTGCAGTACAGCCCAGGTCTCGATCGAATCAAAGGCTTTTTCGTAGTCCTGAAACGCCAAGCAAAGGGGTAGGTTATACTCCTCGGTCTTCTGTATAACCTGCCGCAGCGTATGTATGTGGTTTACTGTGCTGAAGCCCTTTCGGAAACCGGCTTTTTCGGGAGGCTGGAAGTCAAACCTGCAGGCGTGACGATTCGTGAGGACTCTCGAAAACAACTTATAGACATGACTCAGAAGTGAGATGGGTCTGTAGTTTTTCAAAAGGGTGTTGTCACCCTTTTTGAAAAAGAGTACCACTACACTTCTGTGCCATGCCTGTGGCGTTTTACCCTCGACTATGACGGCATTAAATAACTTCTGAAGGGCCCTAAGGATCGGTTCACCACCCGCCTTCAGTAGCTCAGCCGTTATTGTTTAAGAGCCAATCGAAGCTCCTGCAGGCTGACGTCTGGGATATCTTTTGTGTAATGCCGGGTTAATCTTGCTCTAGGGTCTTCAGCAAGATTTAATGCGGGATTTGTCGTCGAAGTGTAGAGCTGTCCATAGAAATTCTCGTCTTCCCTCAAAAGCTCGGGCCCGGACGTTATGATCTTGCCGTCGTCAGTCTTCAGCTTGCTTAGCCGGCTATGCCCAATAGTCAGATCCCTAGCGAAAAATTTAGAGCCTCTGTTTCGCTCTATAGCCTCCGCTATACGCTCGGTATTATACCGACGTAGGTCGCGCTTCAGAGACTTTGAGGTCCGCTTATTGAGCTGCCGGTATCTGCAAGCATCACTTGACGACCGCAAAACCATCTCACGTTTATCCTCCATGAGCTCGAGAGTGTAGTCCGAGAGCTTTTTAGTTCTATTTGTACTACGGGTCTTAAAATACTTAGTCCCGACCGTACGGACAGCTTCTACAAACCCGTCATTGTATTCGTCAACATCGCCACATAGGCATTCGAAGCGATTTTGGAGCTCGAGCTGGAAACCTTCGGAGTTATGGATCTGGATGGGTGCTGGCCGGAGCGTAGACTTCATCAGGCGAGATCTTTCGGACACTATGTTCAAATTCAATGTGCTTCTGACCATAAGGTGATCGCTGCCGCATTTGAGCGAGTTGATCACTGAAACATCATTGAATATGTGCCTTTTTGTCGTCATAATGAAGTCTATCTCGCTATTAGTGACCCCGTCGGGACTGATCCAAGTCCTCTTCCGCTGGTCATGCTTTTTGAAGAAGGAGTTCATCATAAAGAGTCCCTCCTTCTCCATGAAGCCAGCTAACATGTGGCCTCGGTGGTTCCGACGCCCAAATCCAAAATTTCTCAGTCCGAGCTCTTCACCGCTTCGTTTCCCAAGTTTAGCGTTGAAGTCCCCCATGATAACGCTGTAGTGAGTTTTAGAGCTATGTATGGCTTTAGAGATGTCTTCATACATAGTCTCTACTTCCTCGTCGGAGTGTGCCGAGGTCGGGGCGTATACCTGAATGACCTTCAGCGAATACCGTTTGGTTATTCTGAGTACCAGGAACGCCACCCTGGTCGACATACTCTCGATCTTCACTACATTGTCCATAAGGGACCTGTGGACGAGGAACCCGACACCACCTTGGGACTGATGGTCGCCCTCCCGGAAATAGAGCAAGTTACCGGATTTAAAGATTATCGAGTCGTCACCCTCTCTTCGGACTTCCGATAATCCCAGGACACCCCATCGTAACTTGCTCAATTCTTCCTCCAGTTCCATAACTCTCTCGTCGGTCTGCAGTGTGCGCACGTTCAGTGTTGCCAGGTCGATCCGTCGTTGTTTGTGGTAGACGGATCTCTACCGGAGATTCTTCGCACCCCTTGGCCCGCCGTTATCTTGGCCGCTACCACAATTACCAGGAATAGCGGAGCTGCCGGGGACTAGGGGCCTTGGCTTAGTCGTGTGCATCATTGGGGGGGGTGGCCATAATCCCCATGCTTGGCAGGCGGGTCGGGGATCGCAGGATTTGATATTCCACAGAAGCAGCGCTGCTGCCCGATTCCCTGGTGAGTTCCCTTAGTCGCCTCTTACGACACCCACGGGAAGATTTGGGTTGGTACTATTCTAAGCCCGGTACCACACGGGGAAAAGTTAAATTATAGTCCGACGGAAACACCGCCGCTGGCAAATTGTTCTAGTGCCTTGATGTAAACGGTATGAAAGAGGAAGCGAAACGCTTCCTCGGGTCGTCCGATGGTGGATCAGAGATCGGAGAATTAAATCATGCAACTCCCTCGTAGACTCACCAAAATGCTTCCTGTAGAACACCGAAAGGCTGACTACTCTACGCCTGTGCTCTAGGCGTTGGGGACCGTTTTGGATTAAATCTGGGTCGCCTATCAGCCTCTTCGCACGCCTCTCCATTGAATCCAAAGTGAATGGAAAGGATGGAAAGGAATTTAGGCTACTTTTTGTCTCTTTCTAACGCGAGCGAAGCCGCGGGCAAAAGCAAGTATTAAAATAAAAGTCTAATGTGATCAGTTTCATTAAGTATTTTTAATCCATTT
This sequence comes from Sesamia nonagrioides, assembly GCA_017933935.1. NCBI lineage: Eukaryota > Metazoa > Arthropoda > Insecta > Lepidoptera > Noctuidae > Sesamia > Sesamia nonagrioides. The sequence goes on from JADWQK010000407.1 coordinate 2,312,217, forward strand.
ATTCATACATTATATTGGAATGTTCGTAATAAGTTCAGTTAATAGAGATAAATGTTGATTTTCTTCACAATCACAATCATTTTTACTTCCCATCCTTGACTACGCAGATGTCAGTTATCGAGATCTTACTAAGGCACAACTAGATAAACTTGATCGACTTCAAAACTTTTGTATAAGATTTGTATTTGACCTGCTCAAATATGATCACATATCTGAATTCCGTACAAAGCTTCAGTGGCTTCCTATACGTCTTCACCGGAATCCTCATACCCAATTTCAGCTCTACAGCATTTTGTTAAAACCCCTTCTTATCTTAAAGAACGGTTTCTACGAAGACTGATGCCGATGTCTGGGTCAGGGTTGCGTGTTGGTTAAACAAGAAACCGTGGCCCTGGTCGTCGCACAGGCAAGTGAAGAAACACGGTGGGCGCCCAGAGCGGGAGATGTCATTTGATGATTTCCCATCCCAACAAAAAAAGGGGGAGGAGGGGTTAAAAATAACAAGAAAAACATCATATGATTAATGGACGGCCCTTATGATGTGTATTAATGAGATGAATATATTTATTTAAACTAGTATGACACACTTAAAGTACATATCCCTGGTACGGCGGGTGCGGGCCAGCTCCAATAACATTCTGACTTGTATTGCGAGCAGACTCGACTGTGGTTATCTATAAGCCCCGCACGATGATATTGCGATGGAACCTTGTCACAATAACAGCTTTGTGACGTCATCTGTCACACAAAAGGACGGCTAGCAAAAGAATGTTAAATGAAAATTATAGTTTATTAATTTTGCATTTAACATTCTTTCGGGTTAAGGATTTATTTGTATTTTATAATTTTATTATACATACACACTTTATACCTACTCATCCATATTCTGACAAATAAACTTTCATTATTAAAAATTTCAAGGAAATAATTCTTGTAGACGTAAGAAAAATATACTTATTCGTATATCTTTCTTACATGTATATTAACTTTTGCTAACTACATTTCTGTTACTTTGTGAGCGGGAATTAAACCAGAGTACCAAATAACACCAGGATAGTATGTAAAAAAATGTTTATATCTAATTCAATATAATCTTACCCTATTTATTCAATTCCACTCATACAGTCTTCCGAATCAGAACTGCTTTCTGTGTCTGTCGATTCCGATTCACTGTCGTCTGCCGTATTTATGATAAATAACTCTTCAGTTATTCGATCTTTTTTCCAATATTCCTCTTCAAGCCGTTTAACATGATTGACTTCCTTTCGCCAGTCATCTGGAGTTATTGACGCCAACGCCTCCAATGTCAGAGCTTCAATGCGACTTTCCAACTGCTCCACATTTTTTTCTGACACCCTCATCTTTACCAGGTTCCAGATGTACTCAATGGGGTTGAGGTCGCAGTTGTAGGGTGGTAATCTAACGACCTCATGGCCATTGGCAGCTAAAAAATTGTCAATTTTATAATTTTTCGGTGGTCTGTGCCGTTTAATTAATAAATACAGTTCAGGTTTTGTACTGTCGTTGGGAAAGTCGATGTTGTGAGCTTTTAGCCACTCAACCATCAACTGTTTTTTATTGTTCATACTTGGTGGCCTATTCTCTTCCCTACTGTGATAAGGGGCGTTGTCCATCACAATTATGGAGTTGCGTGGTATGTTGGGTACTAATTTTTCTGTAAGCCACTTGGTGAAATTCTCAGTATTCATTTGATCGTGGTAATCCCCCGTTTTGGTGTCTGCTTTAAACATTAAAAGGGCATTGTCAACAAAACCGCTTTCACTTCCCGCGTGAACTATTATCCATCGGCGGCCGGGGCTGTCGTTCCGTCTCACTCCTACATCGGTTGCTGTTTGCCAACATTTTTTGACCGTGTAGTGTGCGTGTATCCACGTTTCGTCGAGATAAATAACGGGTCTTTTGTTATTACCAAGCGAGTCATTTTCTTTCATACGTCGTAAATATTTAGCATTCCACGCTTGAATTTGGGGTCTTTCAATTAGAGCCAGTCTTTTTTGGTAGCATCGTTTGAATTGGTAGCCTAAATCACATTTAATTATTTTTCTTAATGTAGTTTCACTACCGGTATAATTAAGGTCTACTTTTGAAGCCGCCAAGATTTTGCGCATTGTGGGTATTTCTCTCCTCACCGTATACATTGAATGTATAATATTTCTTAAAGCTGTTAAGGAAAACCCATCGAAATATTCCCTCTTTTGTCTTTTTCCTTTAGTAGGAGTTCTCATATTGCTGCCACTGGCTGTTGCAGACTCATGCTCTCGTCGCAATTTTGTCACAGTATTTTTTGCAACGCCTGTGGCACATGCCACACGCTCCGTGACTTTGGTAGAATTTTGCAAAATATTTTTAATAACTATCAGCTGTTGCTTCGGCATTAAAATGTCCTCAGTAGTGTCCGAAGCACTTTTTAAAGCACGGTTTATACTTTCAAGAACTAACTTACAGTCCTCTTTTTCTTTAACAAAATAATTGTCCACTTTAATTATAATTTCACGAGCACGACTGTGAATTAATTTCTTACTCATTTTAACGAGTAACAGCTAACAAAACTAAACAACAAAACTCAAGATCAACAATAAAACAGGATAACAAAAACAAAAAGCTAACAAAAATATTCGATGTGCGTATGTGGGTAAGCGCGGACTGAACATGCGAACGGTACCGACGGTGCGAGTTCGACTACGTCACCAAGATGGCCGCCGATCGCAATATCATCGTGCGGGGCTAGTAAATCGCTGCTCCAAGATTTCCACTTCAGTTGTAAGCCTGTAGCACCAGTGATTGTTCTTTTATCTGTATCGCTTTGTGCTGTGCTTTGTGTTTATAATCTTTTGTATTTATTATGTTTTGTATTTGCATTGTTTTATATGTGTAATTTTTTGCTTTTGTATTGTTTTGTGTGTGCTATGTTTTTGTATTTATATTGTTTAAGTATCTATTTATGTGTTGTAGAATTTAGTATCCTAACGTAAGTTTAAAATTGTTACTAACAAAATGAGTCACTGATACTCGAATAAATAAAAATTTATTATTATTATTATCTATGTAAATAGTACACTAAGACTACCTAAATTATTTCTTTCTCCTTTCCCTTAGCATTCCATCCAAAGGTTGTCTGTAAAAAATCGCTCTTAGCGATAAGACCGCCCATTATGTCATCCTTTATAAAATCTATAAATTCATGTTGTATGTCTTCTATTCTTCAGTCTGGTTCTGGTCCCTATGTCCACTTGACGTAGAAGGAAGGAAAGTCAGCAAAGACTGTGAGTCAAATGAACTTCTCGAATGGGAGGATTCGACGGAAATTGGTCTTTGCATGTTCTTGTTGCAATAATTATCACATAAATCTGTATCTTCCGTCAATTTCTTTAACAACCCTTTGCGTAGAACGTTATTTATTATTGATTCTGCATAAATAGCCTGCAACTTATCCATTTTAGCCAATTTTTTGGCCATGTTCATTCCAGCAACATCAAACTCCGATAGCTCCTTGTTGTTGGCTTTAATAGTTTCTAAGCAGACTTTGAAGAATTCTGCCTGGTTCCTTAGTGTAGCCTTCCTTCTTTTCCTTTCAGATGTCAATGGCGTTGCAGAAGGATCAGCGTCAATCTAAGAAAATTATTTTAAAATTATTTTTGTAGATGGCATCTGAAAAGTCAAATAAGACTTTTCAGATGCCATCTACGAAAGAAGAATGGGTCAAGGAAGCACAAGAATTTGAAAAGAAATGGCAATTCATCAACTGCAGGTTTATCATGGATGGCAAACACTTTCGCATTGTAAGGTACATTTGCCACATTCCGGAGCCATTTACAATGCTTACAAAAACTTTTAGAGCATCGTATTTTTTGCTTTGGATGGTACTAATAGGGTAGTTGACTAAAAAAAAACTAATTAGTCTGCCAGTCAGATTTCTAAATAAAACTAGACACGTATTTTTTCTTTCTTCATATAAACAAAAAATGAAGACGATGCAGTACGTTGAAAACTCGTGTGACGTCCTTCCTTGCTACACTTTTTAGCGAGGAGTGACGTCACCAGCCCCCACGCCTGATCTTTAATGCCTTTTATATTTGCCAATTTTTATTGATTTCTTAAAACAAAATATTATACGTATCCAGTATTTTTCTATAATCTGAATGACGGACTAAATAGAATCATTTTTTTTACCCAGGAAACACCTTTACTATGAATGTCCGATGGTGGGGTATTAGAATATACAGAATTTTATCGTAAACTGAAATCAGGTGAACTGCATTTTCCAGAAAACAACGAAAACAAAAACAACTTAAACTTCCTCGTTTTGGGCGATGAAGCGTTTGGTCAAGAACCAAAATTTTGTCCAACCAATTGCCCACAGAGAAATTGATTACGAAAAAGGGTTTTTTAATTATAGGCTATCACGGGCTCGTAATGTAGTAGAAAATGCCTTTGAAATAATTTCAGCAAGATTTAGAGTTTTAAAAACGGCTATAAATAAGAAAAGCCACAACAATATATGTTACGTGTAGTGTATGCGTTTTATCATTAACCACAGACAACACTGGCACTGTCAGACAGAGAGCAAGGTCTCGAGCGCACCACGTTGGTCATTGTTACGAGAGCCACAGGCGAGAGTAGACGTGTCGGTAGTCTGTCCGTTAAGTGCCTGTGATATTCATCGAAGTAAGGGTATTACATTACGTGGTCCTAGTTATTTGAATTTAACATAATTTCTAATGTAAACACAGTAATTTATATTCTACTTCTAGCCTTACAAGGGGTGAAGCTACTAAGTACAGACTTAGTGCAACATAGCGAGAGATTTGAAAATTCTGTTCCATTAATTAATCTCCGATGGCCGATGGGGCAGTAAGGTTCTGGAGTGGTGGCCACGTACTGGATGACGCAGCGTAGGGAGGCCACCAGCAAAGTGGACCGATGACCTGGTGAAGGTCGCGGGAAGCCGATGGATGCTGGCAGTACAAGACCGGTCATCGTGGAAAGCCTTAGGGGAGGTCAGAGTGAAGTGAAGTGGAGAGTCCAGCAGTGGACATCTATAGGCTGAAGAAGAAGGAGAAGAATTAATCTCCAAAGTATAACTCGCGCGAGTTAACTGTGCACCTCGCTCTGTGGCGTCATTTGGACAATACCGTTAGCAAAAAATGAGAATTAGGTATGTTAAAAAAATATAAATTTCATTTTTTTTAATGTTAATAAAAGGTCGTTTTGATGATAAAGCGTCATAATACTAGATCGTTTTACTCATGAAGTTTTGCAATTAAATTTATACATATGAACTGAAATATAATGTTGGTGCAACCAACAGGCTTCACTAACGCGTCGAAAATGTAAAAAACTAAAACAAACTTAATAAAAAAACAAAACGTAACAAAACAGAAACTTCACAGAAACAGTAATATAACAACAGCGGATTTAAACAAATTTAAAAATTGTACTCCGCGCTTACGGCGAATGCGGGGCGTCGCGCGGGAAAGCAGGAGAGGGTTCGCATTCCAACAAGGTGCAGAGTTAACTCACGCGAGTAGTGCGTGTTTGGAGATTAATAAAATTAATGGCTCGATCAACGCTCAAATGACTTTGGAAGCTAACCGAAACAGAAGCGAATATAAAATATATTATAATACCGATGGGCGGATTGAGTGGCAAGATAGTATAGTCTTTAGTTGAAGAGCTTAAGAATTCCTAAATCATTATTTTAGCTAATTAAAATAATATATGAAAATAAATATAATAATTAATGTAACACTGTAAGTTCTTAAAATGCCATTATGTGTTGACTGTAATCTTAATTGATACAATAAATAAAATACAAGAAAAACACTTACAACTTTGTTTTGCTGGTCAGTTTCACGAGCTGCATTCTCTGTTATACATTCTTGATAATTTTGATGAATATTGTCATTATTTTCAGGATATTCATTAATGTTATTTAAACTGTTAGTAGGTATTTCTTGGTCTTTAGTAAAGAGCATATCGTCGAAGTACCAGAGGGAAGATTTGTACACGTCGTCTGTTCCTCTTCCACTACGCTGGCTGTCTGTAACTTTCTTAAGTTCCTTCCGGAATGAGCCCCTTAAACTTTGTAATTTCTTGACCACGAAATCACGATTGGCGTCGTGAAATCCTTTTTCTTTACAAAAGTCAACTATTTTGTTATAAGCTTCGTCTTTTAAAATTTTGTTTTTATATTCTTCGGATTTGATTTTCCAGAGGCAAGGAAATGACTTATACAGGTTAATTAACTCTAATATTAACTTTCTGTCCTGTAGTGTATGCGTTTTATCATTGACCACAGACAACACTGTCACTGTCAAACAGATAACACTGTCTCGAGCGCACCACGTCGGTCATTCTTACGAGAGCCACGAGCGAGAGTAGACGTGTCGGTAGTCTGTCCGTTAAGTGCGTGTGCGAGCCTGTGATATTCAACGAAGTAAAGGTTTTACAAGTGGCGACGAGCAAAAAGGTATTTTGTTGAACAACAATAAAAAAAATAAAAGGGAAAAGGATACAAAACAGTGAGTAGTTTCACATTCCTTATGTATTGGTACAAAATTTCTTTCTTTTCTTAATTTATTATGGAACGCATAATGTAAACACATTAAAATGAACAGTCAGTTATTCTGTGAGGTTTTATATTCCGCGGAAGGCAAACATTGATAGTACGTATACTTCTGGCAGCCTCGAACCCCGGGTAGATAAATAGGTATTGGAAGTACCTAATACTTACTGGCTAACTATATACAATAAGATTAATTGGGTACTTATTTGATACTATTTTAACCAAATTGTGAAAGTTGGATAAATCGAATTGTGGGTACTTAACCTGTATGATACATACTGGTGTATAACGTCGAGCGCAACGTTTTTGTTCTTTAATAATTTTGGGAGTAGGTAGTTATCCGTGTTATCTGCTACGGGCCAGTGTTATTTGCAGAAGTACGTGTTTTTTACGCGTGTAAACCCGAGGTGCCTTGTACCTATGTATTTGTTATGATATGGAAGTATTAGTGGTACAAACTTGCGAAGGTGCCCAGCGAAGGTTATATCGACGTCCGAGATGTCGTTGCTGCTGTTTTGCGTAGTCCTTTGACCCTCCATTGGAAGTATATCCACCGTTCTTGCAATTTATAAGTAGCTAGGTTTGAAGTTAAACTTTTGAACAATAGTTAAATTGAGATCAAATGTTGTACATATGTAGAACTATGCCCAACTACAAACTTAGCATATACCCCACGTAAAATATACAGCTACCAAATAAATACATATTTAAATTTACGCGTGATGTTTGAACTTGGCCAACCAGGTATACAATCCACTCACTTGCGTAGTTTGCACAGTTTCACAGAATTTGAATTAATTGACGACACGGTTGGTGTAGTCGTTGAGCGATGGACTGATGCGCTGCGTGTCGCGGGTTCGGTTCCCGCGTGGATCGGTTAGTTGGGAGGTGGTTCTGGCTCTGGCTGTTTGTGAGTATGAGTTTGGGTGTTTTTGACCGCGCCCGTGATACGGGAGTGGTTCCTGGTGTGGGAGCAAGGAAAAGGAAAAAAAATATTCGCAACACGGGCGTGATAAGTTCGATTACAAATGAACTCGCAATATACTTTGGTCAATGTTCTACATCGAACTGTGAATTTGAACAGTCCGCACATCACATCTTGTGGGAGTGTATTCTTTGGCAGAATGAACGCAATATTATGTTGGATAGTGTACAAGTTACATCCGGGGTTGTTTATTATACGGACCTTGTTGAAACTAGAACTAATTTCCGTGCGTTCAGGCGCTTTTGCCATACCTATTATTGGAATCAATTGTAACAGCAAATACCTACTTAGGACCCATTAACTTAATCAAATTTTATTCCTTGGTGCTTGGCAATCTGGGCTTCTCCCAGTTGCAATAATGTCCCTTTGTGCCGATTGGCCTATTTCTGTTCTGTCTCCTGCTTGTTATGGAGGGAAGTGGAAAAAATATCTTTTTTCTTACTCCTCCGCTATTCTTTTCTGATTAATTTCGTTGCGGGACCCAAGACAGTTGAATCGTTTCTCCGGAACTCGTCGAGCTTCATTGCTCGGCGTTTTTCTGGCGGTCTCCACTGTTGATTCTGGCTTTCAGGAGTTGCAGTGGGTTGGGAACAGTGTAGCGGGTTTTGTCCCATTAAAAATATACTTTGGTATCTAGGTACTAACTCTGTATTAGCCATTGACTATTGCGGTACACTATACAATATACACATACCTAATTATGGTATATTTGTACCCATAGCTATGTATAGGCTATCCCCATGGAGCAATTATTTGCTCCATGGCTATCCCTCTATACAACGTGTAACAAAAAGGGTATATACATACCAAGGGCATGGCATCTTTAGATGATATCAAACGATTTCGGAAGGGTTTCAACTCAAAATAAAATACTCAAAAAATTGGTACCAAATTTTCGGTTTCTTGTGTTTCTTAAAATCAAATCATAACAAACGTGGCAGCACACTACATACGATATAACTACTCTTTACCCGTCACGTTACTTGCCAAAATCCGATAAATGTCTTCAATATCTCTGTGCGACTAGTATGATAGTAGCCTATCACAGGCGGTGTTTTCCTCATAACTTCCTAACATAAAGAGATAGGATTAAAAAACCCTTCCAATATCGTTTGATATCATGTAAAGATGCCATGCCTTTGTTATGTATATACCCTTTATGTTACACCTTGTATACACATTTATCTGTATATTTTTTGAAGGTTATATTATATTTTTTGAAGGTTATTTTAAAGAAAATGGTTGAATGTGATGGATGTCTTTCTCTAAGTCCCAGGACACACTAATGTGATAATTCCTAAAGATTTTTAGAAAGATAACTCTAAATATTAGACACCCTATGTAACTGCGCCCGGAAACGTATTATATGTTTTGCTTATTTACTTACTTTTAACTTCATTTTAATTTATAGTTTTGTGACAAGTTTGTTCTCCTCGGTAAATGAGTCACCACCGTAGATTGACAGGTACACGGTGCCCAGGATATTAAGCCGGCCTGTTCCTCTTTGAGTAAGTAGATAAATTACAATATTTATTAATAAACAATACCGAAATGAGTATTGATGTTAGTTCAAAAATATGGGAAGTTGTAGGAAAAACTGACACCATAGCAAAGGGCTTTGCTTGTCTTAATATAGTCAGCCAGACAAGCAGACGCCAACCTTCCAGGGTAAACGCGAGAAGGCTTTAAAAAAACAAAACAGTATGTGTACTTAGCTCCTATTTAGTTCTAGCACAAGAACGTAGGCTCAGATAACTTCAGTATTCAACAGTATTATACCGTTTATCTTAGACAGATAAATATAGTATTTTCATATAAATACTTCCGTGGACCATCGTCGATCTTCACAGTGACCTGTCGTTTTCCACCCTTTATTCCAGCACAATGTCGTATGATTGAAATGACGATAATTTCATTACTGCAAAAGAGACTAAAGGGCGGCAGCAACCAGGTTAATTCATGTATTGGCTGGGCGAGTTTGTCATTAACATGTAAATTTAATTAAACTGGACGTTAATTATTATTAGTTCATGAACAGATTCGTTCATAACAAACGAGTGTATTGGTATAAGAATAATTTGCTGTTATACACTATTTGTGTTCTTTCTATATTCTATATATTCGTTAATGTTGTGTGATCTTATGGCAGAGTTCTATGTGAGACTTCCTTTACTATTAAAAGGCTTCTTTCCTGTTCACCCACAATATCTCCCCACAGTATAGCACAGTTACAATGGTAAAATATTGTGTTGTTTTAAGGATTGACTTTATTATCAGTGGTACGTGTCTGGTATTCTAATTTTAGTGTATTGTCCATATTTACGTGTGTACTAGTAGAGGGAGACTATTTCTTTCTTCATAACTGGATTTAAAAAGGATGGAAATTTTCCGTAACTCCGTAGCAGGTTTCGGAACTGACGGATAATCTGGTGTAATTTCATATCCATATCCGGTGTCTGTGGTTGTCTACGTTATACGACTGCGAAGCATTGACTCTGAAAGAGGACACACGACGCTTGCAGGCTTTTGAAATGTGGTCAGCGCGTTCAAATGCCTCGAAAGTTGTTGCCCACTATAAAGAAACGCAAAATAGATTATCTCGGCCACGTGCTCCGACACGGTAGATATACGCTACTCTAACTCATTATGATGGGCAAGGTAGAAGGAAAAAGGCGCGCTGGATGAAACAGAAAGTCGTGGTTGCGTAACATCAGGGAGTGGACTGGCATTACTTCCGTCGAAGAACTGTTCCAACTCGCGGTTGACAATATCGAGTACAAGAAGCTCATGGCCAACCTTCAGGATTGAAGAGGCACAGGAAGAAGAAGAAGAAGTGGTTGTCTGCGTGACTAGTGACATTTTGCGAAAGAGGGACCTGGTCACCTGGCCACTTTGGATTCGGAGGGGCGTGCGAGGGTGCTGATTGGCGACCCTGATCCGTCGTCCCTGACCCGTCGTGCGGTGGGTTTTCGCCTTGCGTTGTTGATGCCGCTGCGGTCCGGACGAGGCGTTACGCCTCCTCTTTTGTGCCGCGTGCATCGAGGGACTGGAGCGGTTTGCCGGCGGCGGTGTTTCCGTCGGACTGCGATTTGGGTTTCTTCGGGGCTGAAAAGGCCATGTCTAATCATCATCAACCTTTTATAGTCCCACTGCTGGGCAAAGGTCTCCTCTCATACAGAGAAGGATTGAGCGTAATCACCACGCTTGCTCAATGCGGGTTGGCGATTTCAGACTTATAAAGTCCAGGTTTCGCCTTGCGTTGTTGACGCCGCTGCGGTCCGGACGAGGCGTTACGCCTCCTCTTTTGTGCCGCGTGCATCGAGGGACTGGAGCGGTTTGCCGGCGGCGGTGTTTCCGTCGGACTGCGATTTGGGTTTCTTCGGGGCTGAAAAGGCCATGTCTAATCATCATCAACCTTTTATAGTCCCACTGCTGGGCAAAGGTCTCCTCTCATACAGAGAAGGATTGAGCGTAATCACCACGCTTGCTCGATGCGGGTTGGCGATTTCAGACTTATAAAGTCCAGGTTTCCTCAAGATGTTTTCCTTGACCTTTAGTCATTTGTGTCCAAGATATATTTAGAAAGTACATATAACTTTAGAAAAGTTACATTGGTACTTGCCTAACCTGGAATCGAACCCGCATACTCATACTTGAGAACATACTTGCCGTGTTGAATGCTACCATAGAATTGGTAGATCGTGTCGAATGCTGACATTAAATTGGTAGGTTGTATCGTATGCTCCCATTAAATTGGTAGGCCGTATCGAACACTGCCATAAAACATTAAATTGGTAGGCCGATCGAATGCTGGCATTAAATTGGTAGGACGTGTCAAATGCTGCCATTAAATTGGTAGGCCGGGTCGAATGCTGGCATTAAATTGGTAGGTCGTGTCAAATGCTGCCATTAAATTGGTAGGCCGGGTCGAATGCTGCCATTAAATTGGTAGGTCGTGTCGAAAGCTGCCATTGAATTGGTAGGTCGTGTCGAATGCTGCCATTAAATTGGTAGGTCGTGTCGAAAGCTGCCATTGAATTGGTAGGTGGTGTCGAATGCTGCCATTAAATTGGTAGGCCGTGACGAATGCTGCCATTAAATTGGTAAGCCGTATCGAATGCTGCCATTAAATTGGTAGGTCATGCTAAATGCTGCCATTAAATTGGTAGGTCGTGTCAAATGCTGCCATTAAATTGGTAGGTCGTATCGAATGCTGCCATTAAATTGGTAGGCCGTGACGAATGCTGCCATTAAATTGGTAGGCCGTGTCGAATGCTGCCATTAAATTGGTAGGTCATGCTAAATGCTGCCATTAAATTGGTAGGTCGTGTCAAATGCTGCCATTAAATTGGTAGGTCGTGTCAAATGCTGCCATTAAATTGGTAGGTCGTATCGAATGCTGCCATTAAATTGGTAGGCCGTGACGAATGCTGCCATTAAATTGGTAGGCCATGTCGAATGCTGCCATTAAATTGGTAGGTCATGCTAAATGCTGCCATTAAATTGGTAGGTCGTGTCAAATGCTGCCATTAAATTGGTAGGTTGTGTCGAATGCTGCCATTAAATTGGTAGGTCATGCTAAACGCTGCCATTAAATTGGTAGGTCGTGCCAAATGCTGCCATTCAATTGGTAGGTCGTGTCGAATGCTGCCATTAAATTGGTAGGCCGTGTCGAATGCTGCCATTAAATTGGTAGGCCGTGTCGAATGCTGCCAATAAGTTAGTAGATTGTTGATATGAAAGTAGAATGCTTTCATATTGGAGCATTTGTTATTTTTATAATATAAAGTCAAAGAATGTTTATACGAATATCTTATGATGTACAATACTACACCCCACTCGGTCACTGGTCAAACACCATCCGAACTTTTCTTCCAAAGATTAAATAGGGACAAAATTCCTTCATTAGAAAGTCGAAGTAAAAATGATTCAAATGTGAGAGACAGAAATAAGAGTCAGAGAAAATTGTGAGTGATTCAGTTTATGTATGTAAGAAAGAAATGGAGAAAACAAATAAATTGGCGCCAAACTTGGATCAGTCTCAGCATACTGTAGAGGGCGCTAATGGAGGAGATTGTGTTGTATGAATTTAAGAAACAGGACAGTCTTATAGATAGAGCATTATTTATTTTTGGAAAAAGTTGAAAGGGAATGGGGAATTATATTTTGATTTGTTGGATTTAATCAGTTATAATAAATATATTTCAAGAGATATAGTATTTATAGATTAAATTTTGTTAATTTGCTACCAAGTTGATATAATAAAATAAATAAATAAATATAATAGGAAAGGGATGTAGTGTATGCGTTTTATCATTGACCACAGACAACACTGTCACTGTCAAACAGATAACACTGTCTCGAGCGCACCACGTCGGTCATCATAGATTAGTATAAGTACTAACGTTCGGTCATTCTTACGAGAGCCACGAGCGAGAGTAGACGTCAGGGTCTTTTCACTTAGTACATTCGTAACTTATATGAAGAAAACGACGTGGGCATTAGTTTATGCGTTGCTCAACAGATGGCGTTTGTACAAATATTTTACACTTATTTAATTTTACAAAAAATCATAACGATGTTTTTTTATTAAATGAATGTTTTATCTTTAAAATTAAACTAAAAAGAAAATAAAGTAACATAGTTTTAATTATACTTAGTGGTAACACTGTAAGAAATTATTGCTGGTAATTGGCGCGTCCGTTTCTTTTCACGTTATTTAGAAATAATTTTAATCTATTTATTTCTTATTTTACTTCCATTTTTTTCATTATTTTTTATTAATATCAGTTTGATTTTACTTACTTTGATTTTATTTCTACTTTGCTGCTTTGTAAATTCAAATACATCTAATATAAAATATTAATGCTAATATATGAACCAAGAATTGAAATGGAACGTCACCACGGCCATGTTGTTTGTTTTACCGGCTTTGGCGATTTGTCAATATTGTTGTTTTCATATTTATGCGTTTCGGATTTTCTACTTTACGACCCGGTTTTGTTTTATGGACTTTCGTGACTGTGCTCTGTTCTGTTTACCTTCGGACTTCGATTTACTACAATGACATCAGAAAAGAAATGTTGTGTACCGAACTGTGCTAAGAAATTTTCTAACTTATTAAATTTGTGTCTTTTGATGATTTTTATATATATATATATAGATGAGACGATGATCCACCGTTCATTGAATTCATTTGTTACAAAAAACGTGATAAATGAAGAACCGCTCGGCCGATTTTGTTCGAACTTCACATAAATAAACCATCTATTAATTAGTCACAACAAAGCCTAAAAATTTGGTTTAGATAGATGAGTCCGTTCTTGAGTTATAAAATTACAAAGAAAGTGGCATTGATTTATATATATATATAGAATATAGATAACGGTCCCCTGCTTCATTCGCATCTTAGGTTTTTTAAAGCCTATACTCATAAATCTGGATGTCATTACAGAACCTCATAAAGAAACACTTAAGAGCACGATGAAATTAACACCTACTCAATATTTTTTTACAGGTTCACAACCTGAACGCTTTCGAACTTGGCTTTACAACATTGGAGGTGATATTTTATCTTTGGAGAATGACTACATTTTTAAACGGCGCTGAGTATGTCATTTGCATTTTGATTCACGCTACCATACTAGGAGCAAGTTTCTTAGTGCTGATGCTGTACCTCGACTTGGTTTACCTGGTAAAAGATTTTCAACTGTAAAATATTTACACAAAAATAATTATCTTTTAGTTCAGCATTTTTAACAAAGTTAATAAAATTACAGGACCCTCTCTCAGAAGACCACCTCTCATGGACTTAACCAATCAAAGCCAGATTCCTGCTGAAATCATTCTACCTTAAGAATCTACCTCTAGAAGCAACAATCGTAGTATTCTTCCATCTCAAGAAACTGAACAGCCTATCTCTAATAGGAAAAAAAGTAAGTGTGATTTGTTATTTTATTGTTGTTGATTAGGAGACTGGATTATATGCAACTAGCTTCCGCCAGCGGTTTCACTCGCATCCAGTGGGAACTTCTTCCTATATCGGGATAAAAACTGTATGTTATTCTGATGTATAAGCTATATTATTTAGTACCATCAAAATCCATACAGATGTTTGAGCGTGAAGTGGTAACAAACAAACAAACATAGAAACTTTAGCATTTATAATATTTGTAGGAAGTAGGAGTACATATTGCAGCCTCCGTGCGTAGCGGTAGTGGACGCGGCCACTGCGCAAAGTGGCGCGGGTTCGATCCCCGCACAGTGCAAGTATTTGTATGTATGAATATGAATATTTGCACTGGTCTGGTCGTGCCTCGGAAAGCACGTTAAGTCGTGGGTCCCGGTTGCCATATGAACATCTAGTGGCAGCCGTTACGGGTTGTTAGAGCCCTCAAAAGTCCAACAATTTGTCTAACTGCAATGCTTCGATGTCAACTTCGGGTTGTGGAGGTCAGACGGCAGTCGCTTCACGGAAAATGTCGAAGTTTAGCCATATCAGCAGTTGGACTGGTAAAGCGGACCCTAGACTCCAAAGCTGATAAAAACTTTTTTACAAAAAAACAACTGACTTCCAAAAACCACTACAAAGTGAAAAATGACTAATTTCGGAAGTCGGTGTCTTTGGTTATTCGTTTTTTGACACCGACTTCCGAAATTAGTTATTTTCACTTTGTAGTGGTTTTTGAAGTCGGTTGTTTTTTTGTAAAAAGTTTTTATTTTATACTTTTAGTTGTTAAAAGTACTATGTATTCAGTTGCATCCGAAAAGCTGACGCATTTTATTTATTTTAATTTTACCTGTAAGTATTCCTCAACTGCCTATGGTCTTCATCATCAAATTTACTGCAGACCATTATTTTAATCCAATGGGTGCAAAGTCTCATCAATATAAATGAATTAAGTCCAACCACAAAGTAGCTACTGTAAACCGTTGAGGAGTTCCCGAAACTGGCCTTTGTCTTCATCATCAGAGCTCTTATGACAGTCACAACCCATCTAGGTGTAAAGTTCTTATCAATACAAATTAATCGAGCCCAAACACAAGGTAGCTGCTGTAATTGTTGAGGAGTTCCTTCGACTGTCTCCCGGCTCCATCATCAGATCTACTCCAGACTTTTATTAAATTGTAGTGCTTTTAAAATACTTAATGAAAATGCTAAGAAATGCAATACCCCTGCAATTTTTGAAAGTTCTTGTTTTCTCTGGTCTTCCACCATCAAACCTGATATCCTTATCATGGGACCACCTTGGGAACGTCTTCTTCCAACAGAAAAAGAATTATCAAAATCGGTTCATAAACGACGAAGTTATGCGCGAACAAACATAAAACATATAATACTATATACGGTCGAATTGAGTAACCTCCTCCTTTTGAAGTCGGTTAAAAAGGCTTCGGATGCGACTGGGATTAACGCCAGATGATGATGAGGAGTACATATTGCATTTAGCATCAGCATTTACATCTTTCATGGCTATTTTCATGCATATTTTGTTTAAAATCTTGTGATGATGCATATTTTCATTGATAGTTTTAAGAAGGAAGCATGATTTTTTTATAGAGCCAATAAGTGACACTTTGCGCCAATAAATATAGAATTGTTTATTTCGATTTTCACTATTAGGTACCAAAGCCATGCACTATAACAATTCTATTTGCTAGTTCATAAGTTCAAACACACTTAGCAGACTCAAACTTTTCTTGCTTTTGCTTTTCAGAAATTACCAAACAACTGGGCATGGGACTGAGCAGCGATGGACAAAACCTGGCTAAACAGATAAAAAAATTAAAAACTAAAAATATTAGTTATAAAATGAGATTGAAAAACGCATTAAAACTGTCCACAAATGTTGCATTTCAAACTGCATTAAAGAAATTTATAACATTAGCTGCGCTATTTACAGTATTGCAGTTGAGAGAGATCTGAAAACCAAAAAAATGGCAAGAAGATTCACGAAAGAAGAGAAAATGTAGGCTCTCAGTATTTATAAAATGGGACCAAAAGGTGTAAAAATATTTGTTTTGCTATCTCCTGTAACATTAACCTGAATGATTTCAAAGGCTTCACTTAAATCCCGAGTGGGAGTGAGTGGTCAGACGGCAGTCGCACTCGTAAAAGCCAAAAATTCGCCAAACATGACAAGGAATAAAAGAAAGGCACGAGTTACAGCAGTTAGCCGCCGCAAAACGGCGCGCAGGAGCCCCGCCCGACTCCCTGTGACCTGTGGGCTAGGGCTACCAAAAATTGTGGGGCGGACCGGCTGGAAGAAGCGAGCCCAAACCAGTAAAACTCCGTTTCGCTTCGTGGAACGTTGGCACGCTAACTGGACGCGCGCGAGAGAACTGGCCGAAACTTCCACAGGCGAAGGGTGGCCGTGGCGTTCCTACAGGAGACTCGGTGGAAAGGCAGCAGATCCCGGCTTATTGGGAATGGCTACAAGCTGATCTACACGGGTGCACCTAGTGAGAAATGGGGTCGCCGTGGTGTTGTTTGGCATTAATGAAAACATATTATAAGGTTTTTTTTATTATAAGGTTTTAACATTGCTGTGCTTTCAAGCATTTAGAAGTTATGTGTTTTTTTAATGAATGCACATTACTATAAGCGTCTAGCCAGACATATTCTCCTTAATGCAATAGACGTGACAATGGGCAATTTTGTTCCAATTCGCTAAGACGAGCCTAATGCGTACAGTATATATTATAGGAGTCCAGCTTCATTTATACAAAGTGCCCAAAAGTTGAGTAAACTACCTTTACTTACTTTACTATGTATAAAAAGCAAACTTCGTACTTTTTTTGACCGCGAGCTTAATAAAGTGTTAATGAGTTCCTTAATGAAAAAGAAATTTGTTTTGACATAATTGATTCATTTGAGTGACACTTGTAAGATAGCTAATTTGATTTTATAATACACTAGCGAGCCGCCCCGGCTTGGCACGGGTGCAATGCTGATACTAAACACACTGGCTAGAAAAACTGTGAACGTTGTATGTATAAAAACGTATTGCGCGCACTAAAAAGCGACGCCACGCAATTTTAATTTTGTACATTTCGAAAATATTAATTTAAATCTGAAAAATGTACTTAAGGTAATATATTGGATAAGGATTAATGCTGCATTGTTAAAATTGTTTCGAAAAATTATCCGGTATTTGTCGTAAATAAAAATGACAAAAAAATGTTATTGTGTGGTATCCATAGAGATAGATATATACCATCGCTTGATCTTTTAGACCTTTTCAATGTGTACAGTATTTTAGTACATTATTTTTGATAAATCTCCTTAGGGTTCAGCCTCAAGTGTTTCACCTCGTAAACGCGGAAAAATGAAATTATTTAGACTTCAGCATCAGAAAACCTCAAAAAATAATAGTATTTCACCACAATTTTATGGATGTTATTATACATAAATAAACCTTCCTTTAATCGCGTCAAAATCCGTTTTGTAGTTTTAAAGATTTAATCATACAAAGGGACATAGGGAAGACAAAGTGATTTTGTTTTATTATAGTGACAAACATGTTTGACCTTAATATTATTTATCACCTTGTATGCACTTTTTTTATGTATGTACACACGAATGTTTAAGCAAATAAAAATCTTGTCTTTATCAATAATAAATTTGGGTTTTATTTATCGAAGCCACCAAAAAATATATAAAAAAAAAAGTGAAATAAACCCCATAAGCATGAATGCTCTACTGTAATAATTTTGTCGTTAGCCACCAGATGGCGCGGGAAGGAAGGCTCGGCTGATGACTCTATACCCTATATATATAATGTACTCTGTAGACGTGTTGGTAGTCTGTCCGTTAAAGTGCGTGTGTGCGAGCCTGTGATATTCAACGAAGTAAAGGTTTTACATGTCCCATGGACGGCTATCCGCCATCTTAATCGAACGCGAAAGAATTTACGTAAACGCAACCCAGAGAAAATTTTATATGATTATGAGCGCGGCGCGTGGTCTTCAGTGTGACCAACCTTAAATTAGAGATCCTGCCCCACTTAGACAAGAAAACTGACAAATCCTGCCACAATCAAAAGCACAAAATGCCAAAATAATGCCAATATAATCTAAAAGTTTAAAATAAATAAACACATTATTTTTTGAAGTTTTATTTAAAACGCCAGCTGCGCCACACGGATTCACACGCGTTTTTTAAAAAAATGCCCTGCTCCTATTGCAACGTGATGCTATATGGCAAAAGCTTCCTCGATGAATGGGCTATCAAACGAAAAATAATTTTTTCAAATCGGACCAGTAGTTCCTGAGATTAGCACGTTCAAACAAACAAACAAACTCTTCAGCTTTATATGTATATTAGTAGGATAGATAATAGATCTTAAAGTCTAAAAGTGAACTGAATTAAATTACACATTCCTATTAGCATCGTATTCTTCTGGATCACTTTCTTAGACATCGCTTTTGTCATTTCTTTAGTTGGCTGGAATGAAACGCAGTCACCATATTCACTAAGCCCTGTCTAACAACTAAAATAGAGGCGACATGTTTATTAATAAATCTGTTCGGCGTTTTTGTTTTATCAGATTGATTTTCGAGAATATCCTTTCACAAGCAGCATTCGACTTGTTTTTGAACCATTACCTCTTAAGGTATTAATTTTTTTAACCATAATTATTTTTTTACATTTTTGGCATTAGAATTTCCTTCTAGAAACATTTTAAATATTTTTTTTATTTAATTTGACATAAGAATTTTGTTCTAGATACATTCAACATTATTTTCTTTTGACATTTCTTTTAGGGATTTTTATTATTTTATTTATTTTGTATTGTTCCTAACAACAAATTGCTCTGTTCTCTGGTTGTAAGTTGTAACTCATGATTCGAAAGTGCTTATCTAAGCCTACTTGAATAAAGTATTATTTGAATTTGAAATTGGATACTGCATCCACTTTTTGTGGGTGTAGCGGCTAGCGGCTATACTATATTGTTAATACTGCTAAAAGTGCAAATCCTGCCAGATTTCTAAAACGTCAAACAAAAGTGCCAGAGAGTAAAATAGTAAACCTGCCAAAAGGCAGGATCCTGCCACATTTGGTCACACTGGTGGTCTTTCCCTTCCCAGCCTTTTTGTACGCGCGCTCTTTCGCGCACGATTGCTGTTTCACGCGCGATAGATTGTGTGTCATCGACATATACTAAGGGACATGACTTAGAGATTAGAATTGTGGCACTTCGAAAGAAAGAGAGGAAACTAAGTTTCATCTATCTCTCTCAAAATCATCAATCAACTATGAGGAAAGAGATAATGCTAGACCGAAAGCATAGGCCATCTCTCTCACTCTTTTCAAACCAAAAGTTACTGTAAATAATACGCGCACGGCATGTCCATTAGTATATGTCTCTCTGATATAGACTTATAGAAGTTATAGAGCAAAATGTACCTGTGGTGAATTGTGAAGTGAAGCAGGGTTGCCAACTGTACGAGGTTCTCGTACAAATACGAGATTTGTGGTCTCCGTACGAGGTACGAGGATGGTATGAACTCGTACACACGTACGATTTTCATATTGTAGAAATCCTACACGTAAATCGCATAGATTTTCTGATTGACGGTACAGCGACATATTCAATTTGACGAATGAGCTTTTTTTTTTTTTTTTAGACGTTTTCATTCCGGTGTCCGACTAGTACTACATCCACTTCGACGAATGACCTTTTTTTTTTTTTTTAGACGTTTTCTTTCATTCCGGTGTCGTCCGACTAGTAATACATCCACTTTGACGAATGAGCTTTTTTTTTTTTTTTTAGCCGTCCTTTCAGTTGTCCCTCGTTGACGACTGGTACTCGTCTAGTACTACGAGGTTTGAAAGTCACTATACGAGATTTGAGGTACACATGTACGAGGAATCTTTTGTTTTTGGTTGGCAACCCTGAAGGAAGTGAGAAGTCATGTCGGCTACCATCTTTGTTTTTAAATTGCGTCTAGTATTCGCAAAATACCAGTGTTAAACTCATATAATTATTTAGATACACTTTACGCTAGCACAGCGTGTATGAAACAAGTGTGTAATTTAGTGTACAGAGTCGGTGTTTTATTTAGACACCAAGCTAACCTTAACAAAACAAATTTTCTGGGATTACCAAGTTTTCTCCAGTCAAACTGATTATGGTACGAGGAACAGGTCGGAGTGCCGCGGTATGGGCGTTCGTGGTGGTATGGGGCGGCCCTCTATTCAATAGACCCTCGTGTCCTGATGCTACGGCCCCCTTTTGACCTCACTTGCTGAACTGTCCTTTCCACGCTGCAAGCCAGCGCCGGATGACACTGCTCTGACACAGGTACATTGTCTCATTGATAGTCATCATTATCATCTGCCTAGCATAAAAGAACCAAGTTATGGTCTAACCGTATACATTCAAATACCAATATTTTCTAGGAACTGCTGTCTGTATTTTAAATAAAAGTATTTGACTTTAGGATTGAGTGTGTGGCAATTACACAGGCTTGAAACGATGACATACAAATACTAGAAAGTTAAATTTTTTCTTGTTTCGATAGTGTTTTGTTAATTTTAAATTTTAGTAAATATTAAATAAATGTAGAGGTTCTCCCGTGTGGTACCGGGCTTAGAATGGCTCCACCCCATATCCTCGTGTCGTTAGAAGCGGGTTAAGGTATTCTAACCAGGGAACCCGCTAATACTGTCTCTAACCCACTGCAACTCCTGAAAGCCAGAATCAACAGTGGAGACCGCCAGAAAACGCGGAGCAATGAAGCTCGACGAGTCCTGAGAAACAATTCAACTGTCTCGGTCCCGCAATGAAATTAATCAGAAAAAGAATACGGAGGAGTAAGAAAAAACCTCTCACCAGGGAAGTGGGCAGCAGCGCTCTGTGAATATCAACCAATAAGTATCCAAAACCCGCCTCAAGCCAAGCACGAGGATTTACCAAGGCAACCCCCCAAAGCAATGAAAAGACTTGGCAATCTCCTCAAAGCAATGAAAAAAGACTTTGGCAAATCTCCCCCAAAGCAATGAAAAGACTGGCAAATCTCCCCAAAGCAATGAAAAGACTTGGCAAATCTCTCCCCCCAAAGCAATGAAAGTGACTTATAAATTTCAAAGCAATGAAAAGACTTGGGGACCTTGTCCAGCAGTGGACTTGTGGCTGAGGAAAAAGAAGACTGCTATTAAATACAATTTTTAGGATCAATGAATATTCCAGCATGTCATAGTGTTAATAAGTTCCTTATTGAATGTGGATTTTTTTTCTAATAAATATTTTTATTTTTTTTATTTTGAGTGTCTAACCCATTAGCATTTGCTAATGGGTCCATGGGTCTTATAAAATAATCATTTGTACATATCATAATTTTATTTAATTAGGATATGTACAAATGATGTCAAGCAAACCGAAACAGTCAATTTTTTCTAATCAATTGTGACCTTTGGCTTTAGTGATTAAATCATTTTACACAAATTTACAGGTTTTAGTAACATTTGATCTTGTTTGTATATAAACATGTTTAAGCAAATAATCAAATCTTATCTTAATTTAACAAACGAAAACTGTTGTATTTAAAATTGTGTTTAAGAAACTACTTTCTCTTGTAAGTGCGCTGCTAGATGTCCAGTATTTTTAAGTGTACAGTACGGTAACAAATAACATACTGATAGAACAATCCGTATTTGTGGAAAGCAGTAATTACTAATGATAAGCGCCAAAAGTAGGCATATGAAATCACCAAATACAAAAACTCAAGCACGCTCTGTCGCTGTCTGGCGCTCAAGTGGCTTCTCACTCAACATCGTAAACCCGGCCTCAGTCACACCTAATCGCTATAAGCAAAGCTATAAAATGTAAAGAAAACCCCTCTGTCCGATCCATGAAGGTATTGTAAAGGTATCGAGCAACTGATTCTACTAATGCCTATGCTAAAGTCGGATAAACTTAAAAAAAATTCCCTATAGCGGTTCGCGCTCATGGGGCTTTCACTTCAACATCGTAAACCCGTCTCAGTCACACCTAATCGCTATAAGCAAAGCTATAAAATATGTAAAGAAAACCCTGTCCGATCCATGAAGGTATTGTAAGGTATCGATAACTGATTCTACTAATGCCTACAAAGTCGGGATAAACTTAAAAAAAATTCCCCCTAAAAAAATAAATATTATTTCGCAAAAAGAGGTAACTTAATACATGTGCGGTAAGCAACCCCATTCCGCGGGCGGCGGGGGGCAGGGCACGCGGCACCTGTGACGTGGTCGCGTCGCTATTCGCTTATAATAATACCGGTGTTGTCACTTTTTTAAAAATTATCAAATCTCGGGGAAATTGTAATTAATTCCCGGGAAAAAAGGATTATTTCAAAATTCATTAGTATTGTTACTATGATGATTATGTAAAATTTTATGTTATATTTGGTCAAGTGTTTACCTAACCTTTATTATCCTTATGGGTTGGACAGGGTTTTCTTTACATATTGTATACACTGTTTGGGGTTGTCTGGTATTTTTTCGCGCCTGGCAACCCTATTTGTAAACAAATTTATTTCCTGAAATTGAATATACACTTCTTTGAGTGTTAATTTACAAGATATCAATTTACTTGGGTAATTATATGCTCAAAATGCCTCACTGATTTCTCACTCTTCTGCAGGATAATCGCGTAACACAGTATCAGTAGCAATGGGTTTCATTTTGACTGTTCAATAGTATTCAATTCATTATGTAATTTACCTTGTTCATTTGAAATATTTTTTGAACATACAGAACAATGGATTAGCAACAAAATGATTCCATGAAAGTAATAGTGAGTTACACAATTAGGGTGCTGATTATGACTTTGGCTTTACCCGCTACTTTAAAGTCACCTCCCAAGTAAAACGAGTGCATAATAATTAAAAGTCATTTATTCACCCTATCTATCTATCTATCCAGACATTTCAAACATTGATCACTTATACACTAGATGCTCAATAACCGTAAAAAAATGGTTGACCTGAACAAGCGCACAACGCAGCACTTGGGTGCTTCTTTAATTTAGTACTTACTTTATAATTCTGACTTTAATGCACGCGTGTAAAGTTTGAATTTAGTTTGATGTCAGACTCTGTCGGGAAAAAGTAATGGCTTTTTGTACTGCTTTGTCATAAGAACTTTATACACTGCACTTCAGGCTGATTTTAAATTAATGTATATTTATTTTGACTAATTTAGACTGCTTATGCTTAATACTTGTCTTCATTTTTGATAAGAGTTTTGTTCGAGACTGTATCTAGTGTATATATAAGTGATTGTTGGTTTCAAATGATAAAATTAAATAAGACAGTCTCCCAAAACGCCCATCTTTACCACCTTCTACTTAGTGCTTTTCTAGCAGCACAGCTGTCTGTATGATTAATAAATTAAATCATTTATTCACAGGCCCTCCTCAAAAGGCATGCAGAACTATGCCCAACACCTACTGAGCAGTCTGCTGTGCTTAGTTTGGTAACAAAACTGCAGACCGTGCTGGACAACCTTGTGGTTGCTCCTGGTGACTTCGCTGCAGCTGTAAGTATCTCTTTACTGTATAAAAAAAAAGCTATGATCCGAATGAAGCGTTTCACCTCATCTTTTATACAGCTTACATCTAAAGACTAAAACAATTTGCCTGAGATGATCTTCCCCTCTGACTACAATTTAATCATCTTCAAAGCTAGACGGCAGTAGTGCAGTAGTTTATTATGAGAGTTCATCATCATCCTTTTTATCGTCCCACTGCTGGGCACAGGTCTCCTCTCATACAGAGAAGGATTGAGCATTTGAACAGCTGTACAGATCGGTCGATCAGGTTAAGCTGCGCTTGCCGCTGTTGATATATGGATGGTTCACGATATTAACATACCAAGACCCCTCCGGGTCCCGGAAAGCACGTTAAGCGACAAGCGCGGCTGTTATATAACCCCTAGCCCCATCATCATCATCAACCCTTTTATCGTCCCACTGCTGGGCACAGGTCTCCTCTCATACAGAGAAGGATTGAGCATAACCACCATGCTTGCTCAAAGCGGGTTGGCGATTTCAGACTTAAAGTCCAGGTTTCCTCAAGATGTTTTCCTTCACTTTGTAATCAGTCATTAGTGTCCAAGATATACTTAGTACATAAAACTTTTTTTTTTTCTAAATTTTTGCGAGGCTTCAGTACACATGGAGTAACTATGCTAGACTCATGGAGGACCTCCAGTATTAAAAGGAATCATCTTTTATTCATTATCTCTCTCCACAAGCGAAATACGGCCCTTGCCGCATGTAAACATGGATTGCTCAATGCTATGTTCAGCAAACCATCCCACAGCGGCACCCCAGCTAAAAACCTATCCCGTAGAGTCGCATATTGACCACATTCCAGCAACACATGTATGATGTCTTCCTCTGCACCACAATAAGTACACAGATTTAACTCGAGATGGTCTCCAAAGCTTAGAGCACAGGCGTAGAGTAGCCAGCCTTTCGGTGTTCTATAGGATGCATTTTGGGGAGTGTGCGAGGGTATTGCATGATTTAATTCCCCCATCTCCGTTCCACCATCGGACGACCCGTCGTACGGCGAGTTTCCACCCTTACGTTGTTAACACTACTACGGTCCGGACGAAGCGTTTCGCCTCCTCCTTTATACCGCGTACATCCAGGGACTGGAACAACTTACCGGCGGCGGTGTTTCCGTCGGACTACAATTTGAGTGTCTTCAAGGCTAGAGTGAATAGGCTCTTAATAAACTAGCACGCTTTACCATCAACGATCGCATCGCTGCTTACCATCAGGCGGGATTGCGGTCAAGCGATGGTTTATAAATAAAAAAAAAAAGCAAAATAAAAGATCAGTTTGAGTTACATGCATTAGTGAAAGGAACACACAAAACTTAGAAAAGTTACATTGGTACTTGCCTGACCTGGAATTGAACCCATACTCAAAACGACACTCACGAAACAACACTCATACTTGAGAGGCTGGTGTTTTAACCACTAAGCCACCACGGCAGTTGATGAGCCAACTCATAATAAACTACTGCAATTCACCATCAACATTTGCATCACTGCTTACCAACAAGCGGGATCGCGGTCAAGCACTAATTAATTAGGTAAAGAAAAATATTTTATTTGCAAGACAAACAGGAAATCAAATAGTATAAAGGAATGCTTAAAAATAACAGAATTACACTGAAAACAATAACTAAAAATCAAAGATTTGTGCGAGGCCAAAAGACTCTTATCTAAGCATAACGCTGCAATGTGAAAAAAAAAAATACTGCTGCCACAGATATCACATAAATACCACTAGAGCAGCATTTCCCAAACTTTGTTCTACTGTGTATCATACTCCTCCTTCGTGACCCTTGAGAAATAATATACAACGTATTTTTTTGTTTATACAAAACCCGAATCATGTGTCCAGTATTATTAAGTAAAAAACTATGTACAAAATTTCTAAAATCACAAAAACCACAAAGTTATGAACTTGCTATTTATTCTACTTCGTTGTCCCAACAAAAATATTGTCTAAGCTCCGCTCGGGCGGGACAGCGCGGTGCGTTGACCTCTGACGTCAGCTGTTGCGCTCGTAAGTACTATGATCTATTGTAACCGCGCGGTATCCACTCTACCAAAATTTCTAATTGTATTTGGGAAAAAATGTAACATGGTGTAAAAATTATTGGAATCGACTCAGTTGCTTATTTTGAATAAACCATATTCAGGTGCATAAACAAAAAATTACGTTGTATATGATGATATTAATACATTTTTATAATGTTATGCTGACCCCATCAGGATCTGTCTGAGGTACAGCATTTTTGTCGAGAAACTTCTACAGGGTGTATCTGACATCGTAACGCAAACTTCGCGAAAAGGCTACACCGCATGCCACTAATAAAGTTATGATAGTCATTTATGTCGTTAATGAGTGGTTGCAGAAATCGCAGTGTTTAAATAAAAGTGTCGGCTCGGCCTTTGAACGTTGCAAGCGTGCCGCCGTGCGGGTTTGTAGGTATGACGTTGATCCCTGATGTGAACTCTATTAAATCAGCTGATAAGATGGTTTTTCGAGTTTTGTTTTCATTGCGCTTTTTTGTATAATTAGCGACATAATTAATTTTTACTTTAAAATCTAATTGGGTTATAAAAGTTCTAAAGTGAAAAGCTACATATATTTTTTTTTTCAAATCACGAAAAAGCTGACGCAAAATTCCACCACTGGGCAGTTCGGAATCTTATACTGGATCCACGGTACTCGTTTATGGGTCGATGTCAGATACACCCTTTATATTATTTCAAATTCAGTCAATTATAATTTGTTTGATGTTTAAAATCGATAAATTTTCCGTTATAATGGCCCCGATTCCCTTGTTATCATCATCATCGTCATCATCATCATCAACCTTTTTCCCACTGCTGGGCACAGGTCTCCTCTCATATAGAGAAAGATTGAGCGTAATCACCACGCTTGCTCAATGCGGGTTGGCGATTTCAGACTTAAATTCCAGGTTTTCTCAAGATTTCTTCCTTCACTTTGTAATCAGTCATTGGTGTCCAAAATATACTTAGAAAGTAAATGTAACATAGAAAAGTTAGATTGGTAACGAAACGGAATCGAACCCGTACACTCACAGTTGAGAATTGGGAGTTTCTTATTCACAAACTAAATTAAATTTTTAGTTCGGTGCATTTTTTTTTTTTTTTAGTAAAAATTTGTCCGCTCCTGACGTCCTATAAAATAAATATTTAATAAAAGGTCAAAAAGTTATAGCGGTGACGCCAACTACCAGGGTGTCACCATTGTGTGGATCGCCCTGAGGACACGGTGGAGGTCTGCCCGGCTTGGGTAGAGCACCGCCGTGTCCTCATAGCGGCGATCGGCGGCGATCTCTCGCGTCCGACCCTGGTCCAGCCCATGGACCGGAGCGAGAGTGCATAGCAGGCCGTCACCTCCTGCGAAGCAGTGATGCTGGCAAAGGAGGAGGCGGAGCGCGTGAGGCAACGGGAATCCCAGCGTCCTCACGCCACTAGCCGCCGCAGGAGACACCCTGGTCGGGAGACGACACCAAACTCCCAGCTACCGTAGGCGCGGGCCTGCGGGCGGTGAGCAGTGGGCAGCTCACCGCTCGGTAAGGACCAGGCCCGAGGCAATGGCGCGTCGTGTTTCACGCGCGCCTCAAAGAGATGTCAGCACATCGTGACGGGGTCCACGAAGACCGATGCCTCCTGGGTCAGGGTTGCGGGTTGGTTAAACAAGAAACCGTAGCCCTGGCCGTCACACGGGCAAGTGAAGAAACACGGGTGGGTTTTAGTCCGTAAAAGTCTGACACGCCCTTCCGCTCCGCCCAGAGCGGGAGAAGTCATTTGATGATTTCCCATTACAAAAAAAAAAAACGCCGACTATATCATTGTATACTAGTGTATACAATATGTACGTGATCGTACAGCAACATACAGGTATAATGTGTATGTATACCACTAGGTATCGGTCCCGTCACGCTCACGCGAATTCAATGTACTTTCCCCGTCTAACAAATATGCTGAACATCGCTAAAGAAGTTTTAACTTCAATACGGCACTAGTCACTATACAGTATGTTAAATAACAGAGGGCGTTCCCTTAAACTCGTTAATATATATCATTAATAGATTAAAATAAAAATATCAGCATAGAAAAATAAGCATAAAATTAATCCGAATAAAAAGAAATTATAATTGAAAATAAATTTGAAACCTCCTGTTTTAAATCAAAATAGTAGCGCGGAATAGTATCTACCTAACGTTGCATTGCCTAACACACATCAACCAACACACATCAATCAATTAGATCTTAGATCGCCGCCGCATACGCGGCTCGTCATTCATAAATAAATTGCGACGTTGCCGTCTTTCATGTTCGCGTGTACAGTGTATTTCTTTTACATGTCAATTTAAAATTTTTATTGAATATTTTCATATTGAAAAAATTTTAAAACATTTTGTTTTCGAATGGAAATATTTTTTTAGTAGATATGTATGTATGCTATACTATTTCGGGTCAACGGGAACGCCCTCTGTTAGTTAACATACTGTATGTCACGACTAAAACTATTATTTATCTCCTGTCCTTGTCTTAATGAAAGAGAAAGATGCACTGTGTGGATACAATGGGTTTTCATTACGTGACTCGGTCATACGTATCGACCGTGCTTGGCGCTCTCATTGGTTGAGAGTTCTTACAACCTAGAAGCGGGACAATAGATGAGTCAAACGCGGTCGATATCGATAATCGAGTCTTCGTAATGAAAACTCGTGGTGGCCACACTGGGAGCGTTCAAGTATTACGTAACGAAATTGGGGGGAAGGGGGTCTCGTAAAACGTTACGATGCGTTACAGGGGCGGGAGGGGGTCTTTCTTAAAACACGTTACGTAACATTGTTTCTAAAAACATATTATTTAGGAAATTAAAACTACCTATACCAAATGTAAAGATTATTATACAATATGTAAAGAAAACCTTGTCCGATCCGTGAAGGTATTATTAGGTATCGATAACTGATTCTACTAATGCCTACAAAGCAGACCTTAACTTAAAAAAAAATCCACCTAAAAATAAATATTATTTCGAAAAAGCGAGGTAATTTAATACATGTGCGGTAGGCAACCATTCCGCAGGCGAAGAGGTGCAGGGCACGCGGCACGTGGTCGCATCCTTTATAATAATACCGTCAAAATGGAGTTGTCACTTTTTTTAAAAATTACCGAATTTTGGGGAAGTTTTAATTAATTCACGGGAAAAAATGATTATTTCAAAATTCATTAGTATTGTTACTATGATGATTACGTATTATCCTTATGGGTCGGACAGGGTTTTCTTTACATATTGTATAACTTTAAGATAAAATTGATCACTTAGTGTTACGTAACGTTTAGAGAATGGGATTGCGGAAAACGTTACGGTGCGTTACAAGGGGGAACGGGGGGTCAAAAACTTTCAAAAGTTGCGTTACGTAATACTTGAACGCACTCACTGAACTTAAATTTAGTTTGTGGCCAAGGGAATCGTGGCCGTTATTATAACCCGCGCAGATAAAGAAAAGATCTGTAAATGGCGTCCGCTCGCATGCGTTCTCACTCACTCTCTATCGCTGTCTATACTCACACAGTGAAGTAAGCGCTGCAAAACAAAAATCATCGATCAGGAATTCAGGATTTGCTTTCAAAACTACTGAAGCTACTTTTGACGCACTCCGAGTTGTCGTTAATTTCGTTCCGCTAAAGTCTCTGTTATTTTGTTGTTTTTGTTGATATTGTGGTTTTTGTTGAGTTTGATTGTTCAAACTAACAATAAACACAACAACAAACAAGTAAAATGTCAAATTTACGTTGTAAATAACAATATTTACAACGTAAATTTGACATTTTACTATCTTAGCTTTTGGTTTGTGATTGAACAATGGCATGTTTTGTCAACCGTACCATAAGTATCCGCCGCCATTTTCAGATCTTTTCTTTATCTGCGCGGGTTTTACATGTATATCAGTTTTTGCTTTGCATGAACTCTGGCGCCCGGTTTTTGAGATACATCTACGTCATCTATGACGTTATTTTTTGTATACTTATGCGAAACCCGGAACACGTGTCCAGTATTTTTAAATAAAAAATCTATGATACACGTTCGACTACGTCACCAAGATGGCCGCCAATCACAATATCAAATTGCGGGGCTTATACTTACGACAATTTCTTTTACGCATTTGATAGCCCAATTGTTAAGGGAGACTTTAGGTCAGGATCATGCTATGACCATTAGGAGCTGAGAAAAAGTCAAAAAACCAGAAACGTTTGTACTTTATACTTGGGCCAAATTCGATAAAGAATGGAGGTAAACAAACCGTTGCTAGGCAACGAGTAGTTTACGCCAAAAAGACAGATGTTAACAACCTATTCTACATAGATAATTTTCTTAAAAGTAATAATCCTACTAATCTAAACAGTTTATTTATGTTTAGATATTTATGATTTGCATAGAACGCTTAACCGATTTGTATGAAATAAGACACACGTGTAAGCTAATTTCCTAATAGGTTAAATTTTTTGATACATATATGTATATTATAGTTACTTCGTTGTCCCAACAAAAATATTGTCTAAGCTCTGCTCGGGCGGGACAGCGCGGTGCGTTGACCTCTGACGTCAGCTGTTGCGCTCGTAAGTACTATGATCTATCGTAACCGCTCGGTATCCACTCTACCAAAATTTCTAAATGTATTTGGGAAAAAAAAAATAACATGATGTAAAAATGATTGGAATCGATTCAGTTGCTTATTCTGAATAAACCATATTCAGGTGCATAAACAAAGAATAACGTTGTATATGATGATTTTAATACATTTTTATAATGTTATGCTGACCCCATCAGGATCTCTCTGAGGTACAGCATTTTTGTCAAGAAACTTCTACAGGGTGTATCTGACATCGTAACGCAAACTTCGCGAAAAGGCTACACCGCATGCCACTAATAAAGTTATGATAGTCATTTATGTCGTTAAGGAGCGGTTAAAGAAATCGCAGTGTTTAAATAAGTGTCGGTTCGGCCTTTGAACGTTGCAAGCGTGCCGCCGTGCGGGTTTGTAGGTATGACGTTGATCCCTGATGTGAACTCTATTAAATCAGCTGATTAGATGATTTTTCGAGTTTTGTTTTCATTGCGCTTTTTTTGTATAATTAGCAACTTAATTAATTTTTACTTTAAAATCTTATTGGGTTATAAAAGTTCTAAAGTGAAAAAGCTACATATATATTTTTTTTCAAATCACGAAAAAGCTGACGCAAAATTCCACCACGGCAGTTCAGAATCTTATACTGGATCCATGGTACTCGTTTATGCGTCGATGTCAGATACACCCTTTATATTATTTCAAATTCAGTCAATTATAATTTGTTTGATGTTTAAAATCGATAAATTTTCCGTTATAATGGCCCCGATTCCCTTGTTATCATCATCATCGTCATCATCATCATCAACCTTTTTCCCACTGCTGGGCACAGGTCTCCTCTCATATAGAGAAGGATTGAGCGTAATCACCACGCTTGCTCAATGCGGGTTGGCGATTTCAGACTTAAATTCCAGGTTTCCACAAGATCTCTTCCGTCACCTAGTAATCAGTCATTGGTGTCTAAAATATACTTAGAAAGTAAATGTAACATAGAAAAGTTAGATTGGTAACGAAACGGAATCGAACCCGTACACTCACAGTTGAGAATTGAGAGTTTCTTATTCACAAACTAAATTAAATTTTTAGTTCGGTGCATTTTTTTTTTTTTTGTAAAAATTAGTCCGCTCCTGACGTCCTATAAAATAAATATTTAATAAAAGGTCAAAAAGTTATAGCGGTGACGCCAACTACCAGGGTGTCACCATTGTGTGGATCGCCCTGAGGACACGGTGGAGGTCTACCCGGCGTGGGTAGACCACCGCCGTGTCCTCGTAGCGTCGATCGGCGGCGATCTCTCGCGTCCGACCCTAGTCCAGCCCATGGTCCGGAGCGAGATGCTGGCAAAGGAGGAGGCGGAGCGCGTGAGGCAACGGGAATCCCAGCGCCCTCACGCCACTAGCCGCCGCAGGAGACACCCTGGTCGGGAGACGACACCAAACTCCCAGCCACTGTAGGCGCGGGCCTGTGGGCGGTGAGCAGTGGGCAGCTCACCGCTCGGTAAGGACCAGGCCCGAGGCAATGGCGCGTCGTGTTTCACGCGCGCCTCAAAGAGATGTCAGCACATCGTGACGGGGTCCACGAAGACCGATGCCTCCTGGGTCAGGGTTGCGGGTTGGTTAAACAAGAAACCGTAGCCCTGGCCGTCACACGGGCAAGTGAAGAAACACGGGTGGGTTTTAGTCCGTAAAAGTCTGACACGCCCTTCCGCTCCGCCCAGAGCGGGAGAAGTCATTTGATGATTTCCCATTACAAAAAAAAAAAACGCCGACTATATCATTGTATACTAGTGTATACAATATGTACGTGATCGTACAGCAACATATAGGTATACTGTGTATGTATACCACTAGGTATCGGTCCCGTCACGCTCACGCGAATTCAATGTACTTTCCCCGTCTAACAAATATGCTCAACATCGCTAAAGAAGTTTTAACTTCAATACGGCACTAGTCACTATACAGTATGTTAAATAACAGAGGGCGTTCCCTTAAACTCGTTAATATATATCATTAATAGATTAAAATAAAAATATCAGCATAGAAAAATAAGCATAAAATAATCCGAATAAAAAGAAATTATAATTGAAAATAAATTTGAAACCTCCTGTTTTAAATCAAAATAGTAGCGCGGAATAGTATCTACCTAACGTTGCATTGCCTAACACACATCAACCAACACACATCAATCAATTAGATCTTAGATCGCCGCCGCATACGCGGCTCGTCATTCATAAATAAATTGCGACGTTGCCGTCTTTCATGTTCGCGTGTACAGTGTATTTCTTTTACATGTCAATTTAAAATTTTTATTGAATATTTTCATATTGAAAAAATTTTAAAACATTTTGTTTTCGAATGGAAATATTTTTTTAGTAGATATGTATGTATGCTATACTATTTCGGGTCAACGGGAACGCCCTCTGTTAGTTAACATACTGTATGTCACGACTAAAACTATTATTTATCTCCTGTCCTTGTCTTAATGAAAGAGAAAGATGCACTGTGTGGATACAATGGGTTTTCATTACGTGACTCGGTCATACGTATCGACCGTGCTTGGCGCTCTCATTGGTTGAGAGTTCTTACAACCTAGAAGCGGGACAATAGATGAGTCAAACGCGGTCGATATCGATAATCGAGTCTTCGTAATGAAAACTCGTGGTGGCCACACTGGGAGCGTTCAAGTATTACGTAACGAAATTGGGGGGAAGGGGGTCTCGTAAAACGTTACGATGCGTTACAGGGGCGGGAGGGGGTCTTTCTTAAAACACGTTACGTAACATTGTTTCTAAAAACATATTATTTAGGAAATTAAAACTACCTATACCAAATGTAAAGATTATTATACAATATGTAAAGAAAACCTTGTCCGATCCGTGAAGGTATTATTAGGTATCGATAACTGATTCTACTAATGCCTACAAAGCAGACCTTAACTTAAAAAAAAATCCACCTAAAAATAAATATTATTTCGAAAAAGCGAGGTAATTTAATACATGTGCGGTAGGCAACCATTCCGCAGGCGAAGAGGTGCAGGGCACGCGGCACGTGGTCGCATCCTTTATAATAATACCGTCAAAATGGAGTTGTCACTTTTTTTAAAAATTACCGAATTTTGGGGAAGTTTTAATTAATTCACGGGAAAAAATGATTATTTCAAAATTCATTAGTATTGTTACTATGATGATTACGTATTATCCTTATGGGTCGGACAGGGTTTTCTTTACATATTGTATAACTTTAAGATAAAATTGATCACTTAGTGTTACGTAACGTTTAGAGAATGGGATTGCGGAAAACGTTACGGTGCGTTACAAGGGGGAACGGGGGGTCAAAAACTTTCAAAAGTTGCGTTACGTAATACTTGAACGCACTCACTGAACTTAAATTTAGTTTGTGGCCAAGGGAATCGTGGCCGTTATTATAACCCGCGCAGATAAAGAAAAGATCTGTAAATGGCGTCCGCTCGCATGCGTTCTCACTCACTCTCTATCGCTGTCTATACTCACACAGTGAAGTAAGCGCTGCAAAACAAAAATCATCGATCAGGAATTCAGGATTTGCTTTCAAAACTACTGAAGCTACTTTTGACGCACTCCGAGTTGTCGTTAATTTCGTTCCGCTAAAGTCTCTGTTATTTTGTTGTTTTTGTTGATATTGTGGTTTTTGTTGAGTTTGATTGTTCAAACTAACAATAAACACAACAACAAACAAGTAAAATGTCAAATTTACGTTGTAAATAACAATATTTACAACGTAAATTTGACATTTTACTATCTTAGCTTTTGGTTTGTGATTGAACAATGGCATGTTTTGTCAACCGTACCATAAGTATCCGCCGCCATTTTCAGATCTTTTCTTTATCTGCGCGGGTTTTACATGTATATCAGTTTTTGCTTTGCATGAACTCTGGCGCCCGGTTTTTGAGATACATCTACGTCATCTATGACGTTATTTTTTGTATACTTATGCGAAACCCGGAACACGTGTCCAGTATTTTTAAATAAAAAATCTATGATACACGTTCGACTACGTCACCAAGATGGCCGCCAATCACAATATCAAATTGCGGGGCTTATACTTACGACAATTTCTTTTACGCATTTGATAGCCCAATTGTTAAGGGAGACTTTAGGTCAGGATCATGCTATGACCATTAGGAGCTGAGAAAAAGTCAAAAAACCAGAAACGTTTGTACTTTATACTTGGGCCAAATTCGATAAAGAATGGAGGTAAACAAACCGTTGCTAGGCAACGAGTAGTTTACGCCAAAAAGACAGATGTTAACAACCTATTCTACATAGATAATTTTCTTAAAAGTAATAATCCTACTAATCTAAACAGTTTATTTATGTTTAGATATTTATGATTTGCATAGAACGCTTAACCGATTTGTATGAAATAAGACACACGTGTAAGCTAATTTCCTAATAGGTTAAATTTTTTGATACATATATGTATATTATAGTTACTTCGTTGTCCCAACAAAAATATTGTCTAAGCTCTGCTCGGGCGGGACAGCGCGGTGCGTTGACCTCTGACGTCAGCTGTTGCGCTCGTAAGTACTATGATCTATCGTAACCGCTCGGTATCCACTCTACCAAAATTTCTAAATGTATTTGGGAAAAAAAAAATAACATGATGTAAAAATGATTGGAATCGATTCAGTTGCTTATTCTGAATAAACCATATTCAGGTGCATAAACAAAGAATAACGTTGTATATGATGATTTTAATACATTTTTATAATGTTATGCTGACCCCATCAGGATCTCTCTGAGGTACAGCATTTTTGTCAAGAAACTTCTACAGGGTGTATCTGACATCGTAACGCAAACTTCGCGAAAAGGCTACACCGCATGCCACTAATAAAGTTATGATAGTCATTTATGTCGTTAAGGAGCGGTTAAAGAAATCGCAGTGTTTAAATAAGTGTCGGTTCGGCCTTTGAACGTTGCAAGCGTGCCGCCGTGCGGGTTTGTAGGTATGACGTTGATCCCTGATGTGAACTCTATTAAATCAGCTGATTAGATGATTTTTCGAGTTTTGTTTTCATTGCGCTTTTTTTGTATAATTAGCAACTTAATTAATTTTTACTTTAAAATCTTATTGGGTTATAAAAGTTCTAAAGTGAAAAAGCTACATATATATTTTTTTTCAAATCACGAAAAAGCTGACGCAAAATTCCACCACGGCAGTTCAGAATCTTATACTGGATCCATGGTACTCGTTTATGCGTCGATGTCAGATACACCCTTTATATTATTTCAAATTCAGTCAATTATAATTTGTTTGATGTTTAAAATCGATAAATTTTCCGTTATAATGGCCCCGATTCCCTTGTTATCATCATCATCGTCATCATCATCATCAACCTTTTTCCCACTGCTGGGCACAGGTCTCCTCTCATATAGAGAAGGATTGAGCGTAATCACCACGCTTGCTCAATGCGGGTTGGCGATTTCAGACTTAAATTCCAGGTTTCCACAAGATCTCTTCCGTCACCTAGTAATCAGTCATTGGTGTCTAAAATATACTTAGAAAGTAAATGTAACATAGAAAAGTTAGATTGGTAACGAAACGGAATCGAACCCGTACACTCACAGTTGAGAATTGAGAGTTTCTTATTCACAAACTAAATTAAATTTTTAGTTCGGTGCATTTTTTTTTTTTTTTTGTAAAAATTAGTCCGCTCCTGACGTCCTATAAAATAAATATTTAATAAAAGGTCAAAAAGTTATAGCGGTGACGCCAACTACCAGGGTGTCACCATTGTGTGGATCGCCCTGAGGACACGGTGGAGGTCTACCCGGCGTGGGTAGACCACCGCCGTGTCCTCGTAGCGTCGATCGGCGGCGATCTCTCGCGTCCGACCCTAGTCCAGCCCATGGTCCGGAGCGAGATGCTGGCAAAGGAGGAGGCGGAGCGCGTGAGGCAACGGGAATCCCAGCGCCCTCACGCCACTAGCCGCCGCAGGAGACACCCTGGTCGGGAGACGACACCAAACTCCCAGCCACTGTAGGCGCGGGCCTGTGGGCGGTGAGCAGTGGGCAGCTCACCGCTCGGTAAGGACCAGGCCCGAGGCAATGGCGCGTCGTGTTTCACGCGCGCCTCAAAGAGATGTCAGCACATCGTGACGGGGTCCACGAAGACCGATGCCTCCTGGGTCAGGGTTGCGGGTTGGTTAAACAAGAAACCGTAGCCCTGGCCGTCACACGGGCAAGTGAAGAAACACGGGTGGGTTTTAGTCCGTAAAAGTCTGACACGCCCTTCCGCTCCGCCCAGAGCGGGAGAAGTCATTTGATGATTTCCCATTACAAAAAAAAAAAAAAAAAACGCCGACTCTATCATTGTATACTAGTGTATACAATATGTACGTGATCGTACAGCAACATATAGGTATACTGTGTATGTATACCACTAGGTATCGGTCCCGTCACGCTCACGCGAATTCAATGTACTTTCCCCGTCTAACAAATATGCTCAACATCGCTAAAGAAGTTTTAACTTCAATACGGCACTAGTCACTATACAGTATGTTAAATAACAGAGGGCGTTCCCTTAAACTCGTTAATATATATCATTAATAGATTAAAATAAAAATATCAGCATAGAAAAATAAGCATAAAATAATCCGAATAAAAAGAAATTATAATTGAAAATAAATTTGAAACCTCCTGTTTTAAATCAAAATAGTAGCGCGGAATAGTATCTACCTAACGTTGCATTGCCTAACACACATCAACCAACACACATCAATCAATTAGATCTTAGATCGCCGCCGCATACGCGGCTCGTCATTCATAAATAAATTGCGACGTTGCCGTCTTTCATGTTCGCGTGTACAGTGTATTTCTTTTACATGTCAATTTAAAATTTTTATTGAATATTTTCATATTGAAAAAATTTTAAAACATTTTGTTTTCGAATGGAAATATTTTTTTAGTAGATATGTATGTATGCTATACTATTTCGGGTCAACGGGAACGCCCTCTGTTAGTTAACATACTGTATGTCACGACTAAAACTATTATTTATCTCCTGTCCTTGTCTTAATGAAAGAGAAAGATGCACTGTGTGGATACAATGGGTTTTCATTACGTGACTCGGTCATACGTATCGACCGTGCTTGGCGCTCTCATTGGTTGAGAGTTCTTACAACCTAGAAGCGGGACAATAGATGAGTCAAACGCGGTCGATATCGATAATCGAGTCTTCGTAATGAAAACTCGTGGTGGCCACACTGGGAGCGTTCAAGTATTACGTAACGAAATTGGGGGGAAGGGGGTCTCGTAAAACGTTACGATGCGTTACAGGGGCGGGAGGGGGTCTTTCTTAAAACACGTTACGTAACATTGTTTCTAAAAACATATTATTTAGGAAATTAAAACTACCTATACCAAATGTAAAGATTATTATACAATATGTAAAGAAAACCTTGTCCGATCCGTGAAGGTATTATTAGGTATCGATAACTGATTCTACTAATGCCTACAAAGCAGACCTTAACTTAAAAAAAAATCCACCTAAAAATAAATATTATTTCGAAAAAGCGAGGTAATTTAATACATGTGCGGTAGGCAACCATTCCGCAGGCGAAGAGGTGCAGGGCACGCGGCACGTGGTCGCATCCTTTATAATAATACCGTCAAAATGGAGTTGTCACTTTTTTTAAAAATTACCGAATTTTGGGGAAGTTTTAATTAATTCACGGGAAAAAATGATTATTTCAAAATTCATTAGTATTGTTACTATGATGATTACGTATTATCCTTATGGGTCGGACAGGGTTTTCTTTACATATTGTATAACTTTAAGATAAAATTGATCACTTAGTGTTACGTAACGTTTAGAGAATGGGATTGCGGAAAACGTTACGGTGCGTTACAAGGGGGAACGGGGGGTCAAAAACTTTCAAAAGTTGCGTTACGTAATACTTGAACGCACTCACTGAACTTAAATTTAGTTTGTGGCCAAGGGAATCGTGGCCGTTATTATAACCCGCGCAGATAAAGAAAAGATCTGTAAATGGCGTCCGCTCGCATGCGTTCTCACTCACTCTCTATCGCTGTCTATACTCACACAGTGAAGTAAGCGCTGCAAAACAAAAATCATCGATCAGGAATTCAGGATTTGCTTTCAAAACTACTGAAGCTACTTTTGACGCACTCCGAGTTGTCGTTAATTTCGTTCCGCTAAAGTCTCTGTTATTTTGTTGTTTTTGTTGATATTGTGGTTTTTGTTGAGTTTGATTGTTCAAACTAACAATAAACACAACAACAAACAAGTAAAATGTCAAATTTACGTTGTAAATAACAATATTTACAACGTAAATTTGACATTTTACTATCTTAGCTTTTGGTTTGTGATTGAACAATGGCATGTTTTGTCAACCGTACCATAAGTATCCGCCGCCATTTTCAGATCTTTTCTTTATCTGCGCGGGTTTTACATGTATATCAGTTTTTGCTTTGCATGAACTCTGGCGCCCGGTTTTTGAGATACATCTACGTCATCTATGACGTTATTTTTTGTATACTTATGCGAAACCCGGAACACGTGTCCAGTATTTTTAAATAAAAAATCTATGATACACGTTCGACTACGTCACCAAGATGGCCGCCAATCACAATATCAAATTGCGGGGCTTATACTTACGACAATTTCTTTTACGCATTTGATAGCCCAATTGTTAAGGGAGACTTTAGGTCAGGATCATGCTATGACCATTAGGAGCTGAGAAAAAGTCAAAAAACCAGAAACGTTTGTACTCTATACTTGGGCCAAATTCGATAAAGAATGGAGGTAAACAAACCGTTGCTAGGCAACGAGTAGTTTACGCCAAAAAGACAGATGTTAACAACCTATTCTACATAGATAATTTTCATAAAAGTAATAATTCTACTAATCTAAACAGTTTATTTATGTTTAGATATTTATGATTTGCATAGAACGCTTAACCGATTTGTATGAAATAAGACACACATGTAAGCTAATTTCCTAATAGGTTAAATTTTTTTATACATATATGTATATTATAATTAGTCCATACTTGAAAGTATTACAAAGCATGTGTTATGCAGTGATTTGAAAGTAATTAAAATACACAAAATTGTATAATGCCTCAACTTTATTCATTGGTTGAATGTCACAAAATGTGTTTAATACCTGGATTTCATCCATCTTTCTTTTTTGTAGGGCTATCACGTAAAATTAATGTCGACATTTTAATGGTTTTTTGAAATACCAAGTTATTATGCATGTTATTTTAGTGATTCTATTGAAATATGCTACAATAGGAATTAATAAATAGCTAGCACGTAAAAGTCGATAATCATGTAAATAACAGGAGAGTTGTAAAACGTGAGTTGTGATAACCCTAAATTGGTTTGTTTACCTCTATTCTTTATGGAGCTAGGCGATGGTATAGTTACAACTATTTTGTATCCTTACGTATTTGATTGTGTTTATTTCATAGCCAAGTGATTTAATTATATAAAATATAGTTTAGTTATGTAAACTGTTAAAGAATTGCTCTGCGAATATCTTCCTCTCTACATGAATCTGACCTCAGAAACCGGGCGCAATTGGGTTGTATCCTAAAAAATAATTTAATGTCCATCAGATAGATTTATAGAAAATATTGAACACGTATTTTTTATTTTTTCTTTCATTCAAATACTTAGGAAGATATATTGATTTGAAATGTCGCATGACGTCACGGCGTGGTACAAATATACCACGGCGTCACGTAATTGCCCTCACTCCGTAACTTTAATACGCTATATCTCAGTACTTTTTGGTGATTTCGACAAAATAAAAAATACGGGTCTTAATTTTTTTTATTATCTGTATGACGGACTAATTATTTTTTTTTATTTTCTTACCTAGGATACATCCCTATTTTCGACCTTAGAAGCATTGGGACCTATTTTTAGCTCGACCTTAGAAGCAGTAGGTCCTATGTATACGTATAGATGGTTGGAGCTGCACATACGAGCAACTGCTTCTAATTCTAAGTTTGAGCTATTATGTAAAGAAAACCCCGTCCGACCCATAAGGATAATAAAGGTTAGGTTACATGACCAAATATAATATGAAAGTCTACATAATCATCATAGTAACAATACTAATGAATTTTGAAATAATCTTTTTTTCCGCGAATTTATTTCAACTTCCCCAAAAATTGGTAATTTTTTTAAAAGTGACAACACCGTTTTTTACTGTATTATTATGAGCGAATAGCGATGTGACCGCATGCCGCGTGCCCTGCCCCCCTTCGTGCATGTATTAAGTTACCTCGTTTTCAGAAGTAATATTTATATTTTTAGGGGTTTTTTTTTTTTAAGTTTATCACGGCTTTGTAGGCATTAGTAGAATCAGTTATCAATACCTTCGCGGATCGGACAGGGTTTTCTTTACATATTGTATATACAGAGTGGTGCTGACAATACGTCAATAAATTAAAACACGAACAATTCTGGTTTATGGAAATAATCCTAAACCATAGAATTAAAACCTAGCAACAAAAATAAATAAAATGAAAATTCAAACAAACTAAACCGCAAACGGAATAGAACATCTTTTTAAAATATCGTTTCACTGACCCCCGATCGGCGACAGCGCGATCCTGTATGGACTTGCTTTTTTCGCGCTATTATTATTATTAAAGTTTGGTACCGCAGGATGCGGCGGTCATTAACCTGTAAGCGCCTTCCTTATTAACATGTACATCATGTAGAAAATGTGAAAAATGAAAAATAATTTCCTGTGACTAAACTAATGGACATATTTATATGGTTTTTTATGGGTAGACTGAGAATGTGTTGAGGTATACGATGTTTAATTTATTGTCGTATTGTCAGCACCACTCTGTATACGACCTAATGCTTCTAAGGTCGACAATTATATTATGTACCTATGTTATCTCTAAGGCTCGACCCAGATGCGTTTTTCGGTCTCGGCCGAAACAGACCGAAAAAAGAGTGAAAAAGAAATTAAACGCTGTTAATTTTTTAATAAAGTATTTAAATTATTTAACAAAGTTAACAGTTTGAATAATCAAAGGTAAATAACATTATATTATAACATGTAAAAAAAATATTTCGGCATTTTCATACACTTGTCCGATGAAGGCCAGCCCGCGCCGCAGCTGAGCCAGTAAATATAAATTCCCAACTATGACCTCTGAGTTTGTTTCGGACATTTCTTCTCAGAGCTAGTACTAGGAAACGCCGCGATCATCAAACCGATTTAAAATAAAAATTCGATCCAGCCGTCCCTTGCTGTTCTCTCCAGTGACGCCCTAAGCGGAGGTTCGTACCCCACAGGGGGTGCCCTTAGCGTGTAGTCGCTTAGTTTTTACTTGCCCTGGCTGGAGGCTGATAATTTTAATTAAGGCATCCACAGGAAAGTCCGGTTAAATAGTCACGGCCTCTAATGGTCAACTACGAGATGACATATCAAAGAAAGAAAAAAAAAAACTGTCATCATACAATTATCCAGCTGTGCTAAACAGTGGTTCATTTGCTGCATTCGTACGCGGTGCAGACAAAAAACTATCTGCTGCAGACCTAAGCACCTTATAAAGTGACGAAAACCAATACTCAAAAATACTAGCATTTCTTTGCAATCTTGGCTCCCTAAGAAAGCTAGTTATAATCTCTTCTCTCTCTCTTTTTACCGAGAATGCCAAAACCGAGATCTTGGTCGAGTCTTAGTTATAGGTATGTCTTAAGCATTGTAATATCTAACTATCTTCATACTTGAAATTGTTTAACAGCAACTCGAAGAGGTCCGTCAAGTTGGCTCCTACAAGAAGGGGACAATGATGGCTGGTAAAAATGTTGCTGATATTGTCTGCATCATGAAGACCCTGCCAACCAAGGAGGCTGTGGAGGGCCTGTCCAATAAGGTATGGTATAACTTAGACTTTAGAATCCAAACTGCTACTAAATTATGTTTTTGGGTATGCCTAATGCCCCGTCTACACGCTCCGTCTTACCTGCGAGCATGCTTGTACAAACCAGTTTCCGCAGGTAAGAGCGTGTGTGTGGACGGC
This sequence comes from Sesamia nonagrioides, assembly GCA_017933935.1. Lineage (NCBI taxonomy): Eukaryota > Metazoa > Arthropoda > Insecta > Lepidoptera > Noctuidae > Sesamia > Sesamia nonagrioides. The sequence continues at coordinate 2,355,031 of JADWQK010000407.1, forward strand.
ATGAAGGTAGCGCGCGCAGTCCCGAAATTTCCGTCTTTTTGTACAGTCATGACTGCACAGGCCTGGACTGCGCAGGCAAGACGGAGCGCCTAGATGAGACTTAAAACTTTCGAAACTGCTCGGTGGTAGTCCGTAATATCAGCTGCCGGCAGAAGTTACCACCCACCAGACAAAGTCTTGCCGCCAAGCGATTCGTCATGTTCCGACACGATGTCTGGTGATGCCGTACGGATGACGGGTCTGAGCAGTTGTATTGCGATGTGTGCCGGGTACGATGCGCCAAATGTTATTGTGTCGCGAGTTTGATCGTGGAGGGTCTCCAGATTAATCTCCCTCTGGCGCAGCATCGTTGGTCGTGTTGTTGGGTTTAATATTGCATCACTTCGCTCAACTGCCGTCTTCCTTCCTATTCAGTCAGTTTTTTTTGAGTGAATAGGCTCTTAATAAACTAACGCGCTTTACCATCAAGTTGCATCACTGCTTACCATCAGGCGGGATTGCGGTAAGCTAATTCCGGAGAAAGAACAAACATTGTCTTGAGTTAATCAGAGCGACCAGCTATATCTATCTACGGAATAATATGCCTTTGAACAAAGCTTGGATTTGATTTGTGCTTTAAATGCAGTGTAAGGGAAAACTAGCAAAGCAGAGGGTATCTTGTTATAAATAAATATATACCGACAAATCACACAGATTGAGCTACGACGAATGGATAGAATAAGAAATGAGTACATAAGAGGAAGTCTGAAAGTGGCACCGGTAGCTGAAAAGTTGTGTGGAAATCGGTTGTCATGGTACGGGCATGTGTTACGGAGAAATGAGGAGAATGTCGTGAGGAGAGTTTTAATTATGAATGTTGATGGCTATAAGAGTAGGGGAAGACCAAAGAAACGATGGATGGAATGTGTGAAGGATGATATGGCTAAGAAGGGGGTGACTGCCGAGATGGCTTCTGATAGGGATGTATGGAAGAAAAAGACATGTTGCGCCGACCCCAAATAAATTGGGATAAGGGCAGGAGAATGATGAAATCACACAGATTGAGCTAGCCCCAAAGTAAGTTCGAGACTTGTGTTATGGGATACTAACTCAACGATACTATATTTATAATAGATACATATAATATAGACAAACATCCAAGACCCAGGCCAATCAGGAAAAGATCGTTTTCCATCATGACCTGGCCGGGGATCGAACCCGGTTCCTCCATGTCGTAGGCAGGTGTGTTGACCGTTGCGCCACGGAGGACGACGAATAAGTTATACCAAGCCCAACAAAAGAGTATGAACCTTTTGAAGTGAAATGGAGCTCGTAGTTTGTCCTTATTTCTGGTGTCATTGGTTAGAGATAGTCATGATATGGATTTTTGACGCATTTTTTATACTTCAGGTGAACGAGGAACTCAACAAGCTGATGCGTGCGGAGACTCCCCCCACATCAGTGACGACTGCGTGCCACGAGCGCGGCTTCACAGTCACCGGCAGTACCGCAGCCGTTCGCGTGCTCATCACCACGCTGCACCAGAACCTTAGGAAGCTGGAGCCTGAGGTACACTATACTACTCTCACGACTTCATCATGATGATGATGAGATGATGATCTCAGCGTTAATCCCAGTCGCATCCGAAGCTTTTCAGCTTTGTAGTCTGGGGTCCGCTTTACCAGTCTAACTGCCGATTTGGCTAAACTTCGATATTTTCTGACCTCCACAACCAGAAGGCGATATCGAAGCATTGCAGTTAAACCAATTGATGGACTTTTGAGTGGTCCAACAACCCGTAATGACTGCCATTAGATGTTCGTATGGTAACCGGGATCAACGGCTGAACGTGCTTTCCGAGGCACGACCAGACCAGTGCAAATATTCATATTCATGCATACAAATATTTGCACAGCGCGGGGCGGACTTACAACTTTTCATATTTCAGGCCAGTAGGTTCATAACTTCACAGGACAACTGCGTAAACACTGCAGAACGTCGCGTATTCTAATTTTCGACTAGGTAAACAAAAATTTAAAAATCTAAACGAAACACACTGTGCGAGGGCGTTGTAGTGCACGCAGGCAGCTAGACAAGTGAGTGAGACGGTTATACATTGGTGAAGTGAGAGTTCGCAAACACACTGACAGCGCGCGAGAGTTTTGCATTTGAGGAATTTCATATGCCTACTTGTGAATGTACAGGGCACATTGCTCGTAGAACCGATGGCCGATGGGGCAGTAAGGTTCTGGAGTGGCGGCCACGTACTGGAAGACGCAGCGTAGGGAGGCCCCCAACAAGGTGGACCGATGACCTGGTGAAGGTCGCGGGAAGCCGATGGATGCGGGCAGCACAAGACCGGTCATCATGGAAAGCCTTGGGGGAGGCCTTTGTCCAGCTGTGGACATCTATAGGCTCAGAAAGATATGCCTACTTGTGATCAATAGTACTGACTTTCCTCAAAATACCGGACATTGCTCTGTCTGGTAAGACCATTTATTTTTTACCGTACAGGTCTTGAAAATACCAGAATATATACTATCTTACTGTGTGTCTATTAATTACTATGATCTACCGTCAACTGTTGTGCGCTCGGTAACCACACTGTAACAATTTTTAAATGTATTTGGGAAAAAGCATAACATTGTGTAATAAATAGTAGTTTATGATACTGATACATAATTATGTACAGTTTCATGCACTACTTTATCTAATCTCAGTGCGTCTAACGCCAACGCAACACAATTCCATTTATTCAGTTTCGTAATTTTAATATACAAAATGTTAACACTTATGCACCCTGCGTAACAGCGCATGCGCCAAAGCGCGCGCAGCCACAGATAAAAAATTAAATAGTACTGTCTACATTGATATAATAATAGAGTTTGGCGGGAATGTCAAGATGAGTGTCACGCTCATTTTTCATTGGACTTTTAAAATTATTTATAGTGTTTTTTACTAAATAAAGGCGCGTGATTTATGTAGTAAAAAGTGCATTCGTTGAATAATTTATAAGGAACAGTGAAATATTGTAGCATAGTAGCCACATCATGACCTCACCCAAACTTCCTCCTTCTCGGCCTCACGCGGGAAACGAAAGTAGATAGTTTATTAGTATAAGTTAGGATAAATTAGGATAAGTTAGGATATAAAACTCAAGAAAAAACATACTAAAGACTTGGCTGTATGGCGTACTATGCCTTTACCTTTTCCGTTCAAATGAACGGAAAGAATGAAAAAAAAAAAAAAAACATTGATATAATATTAAACAGATATGATATTTTGTACGCTTCAAGTTCAATGCGCTAGTGACTTATCTACCTTAGTTTAATATTAATCAATGGCTGTCTATGGTTTGTACCGTAATGAAAAAAAAAAATATTATAACATTATTTTGTTAGAGAAATAATGTTCTAATTTAATTTTTTAATTTCCTTTCGATATATTATTGGTAAAGTACGTCAATATAAACTCCTTTTTGGTTTTATATTTTTAATTTTTTGATATCAGAGTAGATAAAAATTATTACAATCTATTCAATTGCTTATTCTCAACAAACTGTATTCGAGATTTCGTTAATAAAAAAAATTACATTGTGTATTTAAAATCAAATTTGTCACCAGGTTCATCTAGACTACAAGGTAATCAGCAGTCACCTGGCTGCCATACGTCACAGCCGTTGGTTTGAGGAGAACGCTCATCATTCCTCTATCAAGGTACTTGTACAACTTTTAAAGGATTCTTGACTGGTGACACGCATCACACGCGTCCCATCACGGGACACGGCTCGTGTCTATAAATCGCGCGAGTTAACTGTGCACCTCGCTGGAATGCAACCCCTATCCTGCTTTCCCGGGTAGCGCCCCGCATTCGCCGTAAGCGATGAGTAGCGATAGCATCTTTGTTACAATTGTCTATATTCTCGCCAAGCTCCATAAAGAATAGAGGTAAAGAAACCAATTTAGGGTTATCACAATGAACGTTTTACAAATCTGTTATTTACATGATTATAGACTTTTGAATGCTAACTATTTATTAACAATTCCTATTGCAGCCTGTTTCATTAGAATCACTAAAATGACATGCATAATGACTTGGTATTTCGAAAAACCATTAAAAAGTCGACATTAATTTTACGTGACAGCCCTAAAAAAAAAGAAAGATGGATGAAATCCAGGTATTAAACACATTTTGTGGAATTCAACCAATGAATAAAGTTGAGGCATTTGTCAATACGATTTTGCGTATTTTAATTACTTTCAAATATTACATTGTAATCCTTTCAAGTATAGACTAAGTATAAATATGTATCAAAAAATTTAACCTATTAGGAAATTTGCTTACATGTGTGTCATATTTCATTCAAATCGGTTATGTGTTCTATGCAAATCATAAATATCTAAACAAAAAAACTGTTAACATTAAAAAAGCCCTATAAATTGGAGTGTGGGGTGAGACAGGGGGGGTTGACCTCTCCTGCGCTCTTCAACCTCTATATGAACGCCCTGATCGTTAGGCTGAGCAGTCAACATGTTGGTTGCCATGTAGACGGAGTATGCGTTAATAATCTGAGCTATGCTGATGACATGGTGCTGCTGAGCGCATCGGTCTGCGGTCTTAGAAAACTGTTAGGGACCTGTGAAGAGTATGCCTCGATCCATGGGTTGAAATATAGTGCAGGTAAAAGTAAATTCATGGTGTTTGGTGCTAGTTTGCTGAAGAGTGTGCCTCCTGTATTTATAGATGAAGCACTGCTTGAGAAGGTGATGCAAGTTAAATACTTAGGTCACATTCTTACAGCTGACCTGAAAGACGATCTGGACATTGAGCGGAAGCGGAGGGCGTTGTCAGTTAGGGGTAATATGATAGCGCGTAGGTTTGTGCGCTGTTCGAGGGAGGTAAAGATAACGCTCTTTAGAGCTTACGGTACGTCCCTCTACACGTACAGCCTGTGGGCTGATTATACCCGTGCAGCATATAGCGCCCTCCGCGTCCAGTTCAATAATGCGTTTAGGGCGGTGCTGAGGCTGCCTCGCCACTGTAGCGCCTCGGGCATGTTCGCAGAGGCTCGTACCGACTGCTTTCACGCCACAATGCGTAAGCGGTGCGCGTCTCTGGTGCACAGAGTGCGGGGCAGCGACAACACCGTCCTCGCGATGATTGCCAACCGACTGGATTGTCTGTACATCCAGCAATGCTGCGGCAGACATATTACTGCCGTGTGAGGTTCTTGTTTGTTTTAGTTTATAAGTTTGTGTTTTATTTAAGTCTCTTTTGTTGTTAACTATGGATATTTTCTGAAATAAATGATTTGATTTGATTTGATTAGTAGGAAGTAGAATTATTACTTTTATGTAGCGATGCGCGATGGCGAGAGGTTTCATTCGATTGTTCAAATATCTCGAATTCTCGATGGTCCTCGATTGTTTCAATTTGGACTCGAGTTCGACTCGGTCTGTTATCGCGACGGGCTCACGAGTCACGGCGTGTTCATTCGAGAGCAATCGAGAGTTATTGCTCAGTGGTTTAGACGCGAGTTCTTGTCTTGCGTTGTGTTTGCGAATCCAAACTAATTTTTACAACAATCGAAAATATGCAGTACCTACCGCGACGGGAATAAATAAACGTTAGTAGTTAAATTACTTATGAATAATTAAAAGGAGTAGTAACAATAAAATAATAAAACATATAAAGGGATCTTAATGAATCTATTATATTTTTATTAATTAAAAATGTAAAATCTGTCAGGTAAAAAACTAGCGAAAAATAAAACAGTGCATCGTAAGTAAAGGTATAAATAAATGTTCACAAATTACGCGCGAGTCGCACGACTTGACTCTGACATGCACCTCGACTCGATGCATGCAATCGACTGACCTCCCTCGACTGCCTCGTTCATCGAGTGGAGCGAGACTCGATGATTCGTACAATTGAAACCGGCGGTCGATTCCATTGACTCGAAACAATCGAAAAACATCTCGATTGTTTTGTAGAAAGGTGAGTCGATGGTTGACTCGATAGTTTATTGTAACGACTCCGATTCTTTCGATTGATAAAACATCTCGGAATCGCCCATCGCTAATTTTATGAAAATAATCTATGTAGAAAAGGTTGTTAAAATATCTGTCTTTTAGGCGTAAACTACTCGTTGCCTAGCAACGGTTTGTTTACCTCTATTCTTTATCGAATTTGGCCGTCATATAAATACAGTTTAAATCCCTGGTGTTATTACTTTTTCTTTTTTAGTTATTATTATTTTTTTTTTTTATTAAGTTTGTTTTTACAAACGGTACGGTCTGAATGACGTCACAGAGCCATGTGCACAGTTATCTCGCGCGAGTTATACACTTCCACACAATAGGCATAATGAGACAATTGCGAATGTGTTCTAAATGCACAGGCGTCAACCAGGTTAGGTCAGAAACCCTCATCATCATCATCATCATCATCATCATCATCATCATTTCAGCCGAAAGACGTCCACTGCTGGACATAGGCCTCCCCCAAGGTTCTCCACGACGACCGGTCCTGCGCCTCCCGCATCCAGCGGTTTCCCGCGACCTTCACCAGGTCGTCGGTCCACCTTGTCGGGGGCCTATCCAGGCTACGTCTTCCGGTGCGTGGTCACCATTCGAGAACTCGTCGGCCCCATCGGGCATATCAGGCGGTCCTACGGGCAATGTGTCCAGCCCACTGCCACTTAGTGTTGCAATTCTTCGGGCTAGGTCAGTTACTCTCGTTCTTCTGCGGATCTCCTCATTCCTGATTCGATCGCGCAGTGAAACCCCAAGCATAGCCCTCTCCATTACCCTTTGAGCCTTCTTATAAGGCCCATTGTTAGCGACCACGTCTCAATTCCATAAGTCATCACTGGCAACACACACTGGTCGAAGACCTGTGTCTTGAGACATTGCGGTATTTCGGACGAGATTTTACGTAGCTTCCTGAAAGCAGCCCAGCCGAGTTGGCCTCTTTCTCGAAGTTGGACCCTCGGCACACCCAGATCTTGCACAGCTGTTCTCATAAAAAAAGGACTCGCCACGAATATACCGTTTTAAACAATATATCGAATGCTTTTTTCAAGAACTATATACTAGCCTTGGGTCGTTCTTAGCAGATAATGTCACCCCTGGCGCACAGGCATGTGAAGGAACACAGGGGGATTTTAGTCAGTAAAAGTCTGACACGCCCTTCCACTCCGCCCAGAGCGGGAGAGGTCATTTGATGATTAAAAAAAAAGCCACGCCTCATCAACATCATTATTTCAGCCGAAATACGTCCACTGCTGGACATAGGCCTCCCCCAAGGTTCTCCACGACGACCGGTCCTGCGCCTCCCGCATCCAGCGGTTTCCCGCGACCTTTACCAGGTCGCCGGTCCACCTTGTCGGGGGTCTACCCACGCTACGTCTACGTCAAGCCACGCCTATTTATTCTTAATTGCATTCCCTGCCCTCAGGTACTAATCCGCCTTCTCCGGGATATGTGCCAGCGCCACTCGGGGCTCGAACCCCTGACCCCGTGGATGATCGACCTGCTGGCGCACCACTGCATCATGAACAACCCGGCGCGGCAGGCTCTGCCTATCAACGTAGCTTTCAGGTAACTATAATTGAATTAGTGTTATAATCATTGCCTTCAGAATAACTATATACAACTTTATTTATTGTTTATGCGACAACCTGAAACACGTGTCCAGTATTTTCAAGTAAAGAATCTATGTACAACATTTCAAGAAGATATCATGTAAAACCGAAAAGTTGCTGCGATATTTCACTGTTCTTTATGAATTATTTACTGAATGCACTTTTTACTACATAAACTACGCACTTTTATTTAGTAAACAACACTATAAATAATTTAAAAGTCAAATGAAAAATTAGCGTGACACTCAGCTTGACTGTCCCGCCAAAACTCCAACTGTGTAAACCCGGAGCCACAGTCTAAAAATCATACAGTCGTCCGACGAAGACGTCTAGACAGAGCAATCGTGCGGGGTGTGAGGGACGAGATGCGGGTAAGCGGCACCCGAGCTGCGAACAAAACGATGTTCGTAGCTCGGTATCTATCATTTAGGGCTAACGCATGTTTGGTTTTTTATTTCTTTGTTTTATAATTATATGAGTGTCAATTTTGAGTATAATTGGGGTGCTTGTAACGAAGAAGCTATCTTTTTTGACATCCAAAATGGCGGACGTCATTTTTTTATAATTTAATATGGGTGTCAATTAAGTAAATATAATTGTGGTGCTTATTACGAACAAGCTATCCTATTTGAAATCCAAGATGGCGGACGCCAATTTAAATGTATATTAATATGATATGGGTGTTAATTCCGAGGTCGATTGGGGTGCTGGTTACGAAAATGCTATCTAAATAACTGAAATCTGTCTCGAGTTGTTCCCTTAGTAAAAATAGCAAATTAATTAAATATAATACAGCTATCGACGTTGATCTGCAACAAATAAATAATTTCATAAATATTGTTTATTTGTGACAACCCTGGCCGATGCGTTACTGTCTAGACGATGGCGGCATTTTACACGAGATCAAAGGCGTCGACCTACTTACTTACTGTATGATTTTTATACTGTGCCGGAGCGGCGCAAATGTAATATTTTTTTCATTGGAGTTATGTCGTTCATCCTTATTAATCGCGTTTTTTTTTTGACAACAATAAAATTTTGTGTAATTTGTTACAAAAACTATTTTTTTTTTAAATAGGCTATTTGGCAGTATTCAATTTTTTGTGATTTTTTGCTTTAATTGCATAAAATGAGGGTTCTTTATGTCATTTACATGAGTTCTAATAAAAAAAATAACAATTAATATATCCAAAACACAAAAATATGTTTGGCTTTTTGTTTCTCGCGCCACACATTGTGAAACGATCCGGATTGGCTAATGTCGCGATGACGTCATACGCGCATCAACGCTTGTTTTTGGCAAACTTATAAACTGTTTTTCGGGGGTTTTTATCGATTTATTTATACAACCTGGTACAGCACACCACTTGTAAACCATTTTATTAGATAACAACAAATAATAAATAAAAACAAACACCACTGAGAACCGAAAACCGCTTGTGACGTCACATACAAAGCGCGACGCCATATTGCTAATAAATCGTTTTCGCGGCTTATTTGAATTTTTATTTGCATATTTCTTACGAAATACGTATTTAAAATAAAAAAAAATACTTTCGGTGAACTTCTTAACCGCAACCAAGTAATTCAAGATAAAAAATATATATCTGACAAATAGCCTATTCACAAACGCATGGAAGATAGATTGCCAAAAAAAACACATTTTGTTCAGTTTGCCCAGACAAGCCATATTTGTGTTGGAGATCGTGTTTTGATAAGAACCATTAATTTTGTTTGTGTCTTAATTTTAAATTACTTCGACCTCAACACAAACTAATGTGTCTTTAAATAACACTAGGCTTTGATTTGTAGTAATAAAAATATTTTAAAAAGTATCTTATCTTTAATCCATACTAATATTATAAATGCGAAAGTAACTCTGTCTGTCTGTCTGTTACGCTTTACCGCCTAAACCTCTCAACCGATTTTGATTAAATTTGGCACAGACAATCTTTAGATCCTAAGAAAGAACATAGGCTACCTTTTATTCCAAAAAAATTGATGTTCCCGAGGGAAATCTAAAAAGCGCGATATATCCGAACTCCACGCGGGCGAAGTCGCGAGCGGAAAGCCAGTTTACATTATAATTTTGTTTGAAACGCTACGAAAACATTCATACAACCAAAAAAATATAAAAATACTAGCTTTCCGCCCCCGGCTTCGCCCGCGTGGAGGTCGGTTATATCGAGCTTTTTAGATTTCCCTCGGGAACATCAAATTTTTCCGGGATAAAAGGTAGCCTATGTTTTTTCTCAGGGACTAAAGATTGTGCCAAATTTCATCAAAATCGGTTGGGAGGTTTAAGCGGGAAAGCGTAACAGGCAGACAGAGTTACTTTCGCATTTATAATATTAGTATGGATTTTGAGGCCAAGTTGTCTAAAGCGATTGTAGCTGTACCTACAAACGCCACATGGAACAACACGCCATACTGACGTTACACGAATTGTACATCTCGCAATCAGAGTTTACCGTGCAACTAGCATATACAATATGTAAAGAAATCCCTGTCCGATCCGTGAAGGTATTGTTAGGTAGCGATAACTGATTCTACTAATGCCTACAAAGCCGGGCTAAACTTAAAAAAAAAATCCCCCTAAAAAAATAAATATTATTTCACAAAAAGAGGTAACTTAATACATCTGCAGTATGCCATACAGGCGCGGGCGAAGAGGAGTAGGGCACGCGGCACGCGGCCGCATCGGTATTCGCTCAGAATTATACCGTCAAAAATAATGTTGTCACTTTTTAAAAATTACCAAATTTTAGGGAAGTTGGAATTAATTCGCGGGAAAAGAGAGGTTATTTCAAAATTCACTAGTATTACTATGATGATTATGTAAAATTTCATATTTTATTTTGGTCATGTGTTTACCTAACCTTTATTATCCTTACGGCTCGGACAGGGTTTTCTTAACATATTGTATACAGCTTCCCAATTTTCAACCATTGCATTGGGAAAGTGCCCGCCAGGCATAACACCCGCCTGATCGGAGGATCCTCCCTTTTCTATGGGGGATAAGTGAACTTTATTATATAGAAAATTACCAAATGGTCGTAGAAAAATATTATTTCTTTCTCCAGGCGAGCACTGTCTCTGCTAGCTGGAGGTCTGTTCCTGCCCGGATGCGCGGGCCTCGCGGACCCGTGCGAAGCGGCACTCGCTCGTGCACACACCGCCTTAGATCTCGCTGCACAGGACCTGGCTGCTGCTACAGCCCAGACGTGAGTATTGAAACTTGGGGAGTTACTCATCATCATCTAGTTAATCCCAGTCGCATCCGAAGCTTTTCAGCTTTGGAATCTGGGGTCCGCTTTACCAGTCTAACTGCTGATTTTGGCTAAACTTCGATATTTTCCGTGAAGCGACTGCCGTCTGACCTCCACAACCCGAAGGCGATATCGAAGTATTGCAGTTAGTCCAATTGTTGGACTTTTGAGGGCTCCAACAACCTGTAACGACTGCCACTAGATGTTCGTATGGCAATCGGGACCAACGGTTTAACGTGCTTTCCGAGGCACGACCAGACCAGTGCAAATATTCATATTCATGCGTATAAATATTTGCACTGCGCGGGGATACCGGTACGCCACGGAGGCTGTCATGAAACTTGGGGAGTTAGTATGATGTGTTATTTCTCGGTGGTAGGCCATAACATCGGCTGCCGGCAGAAGTTACCACCCACCAGACAAAGTCTTGCCGCCAAGCGATTCGTCGTGTACCGGCATAATGTCTGGTGAAGCCGTACGTAGGACCGGTCTGAGCAGTTGTGTTGCGATGTGTGACGGGTACGATGCGCCAAATGTTGTTGTGTCGGAAGTTTGGTCGTGGAGGGTCTCCACATCAATCTCCCTTTGGCGCAGCATCGTTGGTCGTGTTATTGGGTCTAACATTGCACCACTTCGCTCAACTGCCGTCTTCCTTCCTATTCACTAAGGTTTTTTAAGTGAATGGGCTTAATAAACTACCGCGCTTTACCATCAACGATTGCATCACTGCTTACAAGCAAGCGGGATTGCAGTCAAGCGCTTATTTATAATTATTTTTTCCAAACTGATGAAAATTTATAACTCTATCCACAGACTACTTCGCGTCGTAGCCCGTGGTGGCCACCGTTACGTATTGGGCTTGCAGGCCTTCGAAGGTGGCAAGGACATCTCCACTGAGATCACCGTTTGGGATGGTGTGGTGGTCTCACCACTAGCCCCGGCTTACCAGGAGACAACGGAAGCTATGGACACTGATGATAAAGGTAATCTAATCTCTCTGTTTACCTTTTCATGCGTAAGTTTGAGGTCAGCTTCTAGTCTGACTTGATGCTGTTGAAGCATTTATCATCAGCTGAGAGGCTGGTGTTTTAACGACTAGGCCATCACGACTACATGTTTTGGTCTATCTTAGTCAAAAGTCTATTTAAATTAATTATTATTATAAATTTTATGTTTTTTACTTTTATTTTCAGATGATGAACCTCAGGATGGAGTCGCTGCCTAGTTTTATAATTTAGTATAAGCTTTATTATATTATAAGAGATCTTAAGGGCTGATTTTTTAAGCTGTGGTTTTGTTTTTTATCTGTGGTATAAATTGGCGTTTGCCGGGGTATGTATGGAAGAAATGTCATAGATTAAAAATTATTCCGCCAATAGGGATGTATCCAAGGTATGAAAATCAAAAAAATAATTAGTCCGTCTTATAGATTATAAAAAAAAATTAGACCCATATTTTTTATTTTGTCGAAATTACCAAAAACTACTGAGATATAGCGTATCAAAGTTACGGAGTGGGGGCTAATTACATAACGCCGTGGTATATTTTGCACCACGGCGTGACGTCATGCGACATTTCAAATCAATATATCTTCCTAAGTATTTAAATGAAAGAAAAAATAAAAAATACGTGTTCAATATTTTTTATAAATCTATCTGATGGACATTAAATTATTTTTTAGGATACAAGCCAATTGGGTTGTATCCTAAAAAGTAATTTGATGTCCATCAGATAGATTTATAGAAAATGTTGAACACATATTTTTTATTTCTTTCAAATACTTGGGAAGATATATTGATCTGAAATGTCGCATGGCGTCACGCCGTGGTATATTTTGTACCACGGCGTGTAATTAGCCGCCACCCCGTGACTTTAATACCCCATATTTCAGTAGTTGTTGGTAATTTCGACAAAATAAAAATACGGGTTTTAATTTTTTTTATTATTATCTATAAGACGGACTTTTTTGATTTTCATACCTTGGATACATCCCTATTAAATTCGTTTCCGCTGGAAATATCAGCCCAGAGGTAAATTAATATACTGACATACCAAACTTGTGTTTTATTTCTTTACTGGCTGCGTCCCGCCGTTTCACCCGCATTAATTTCGAACCCGATAAAAACTTGTCTATATGAAACCCCAAACACGTGTCCAATATTTTTAACTAGGTGTTGCCCGCGACTCCGTCCGCGTGGACTTCAGAAAGAGCTCAGTTGATGTACAATAAGCGCCTGTTAAATAATGGAAGAAATATGTACTTCCGCGTTTGCTCCTGTTTTCGCAACATTTTTTGTTACTGCTCTTCTATTGATCATAGCGGGATGTTTTATATTTATAGTAGGGTTGTAACGGAGCTTCGCCTCCGCTACCGTTACTGCGGAAGTTCCGCAAGAAATCGTATCTTCGCTTCCGCCTCCGCCTCCGCACAATTTTTGCGGAGTTATAACGGAGGTTTATTTAGGTATTTATAAAATAAATAACGCCCAAGCTGCGACGCTCGACAACCGTCCGGCCGTGTTTGAGCGCGAAATGGTTAAAAATCAACTAGTGCGAGGCAGGAATGCGGCAAACAAAATTTGTTTCTCCTTAATTTTCATTACAAGAAGGTAATATTTTTTTTTACCAAGTATACTACTATTAATGTACGTATTTAAAATAAAAATGATGTTTTAATTAACCATAAATTTCATTTTTTTCTATATGTACTTTCACCTCCGCCTCCGTTAACCTCCGCATCCGCGGAGGTGAGACTCGTCGCCTCCGCATCCGCCTCCGCTAACAAGCCTCCGTTACAACCCTAATTTATAGCCTATCCTTTCTCAGGCTGTAGACTATCTGTGTACCAAATTTCATTACAATCGGTTCAGAAATTTTGGCGTGAAAGCCGGACAGACAGACTGAGATACTTTCGCCTTTAAAATATAAGTACGGAATTACAGTAGTAGGCACATATTAAAAGAAATCAATGTAAAAAATTTCAAAAGGATATCATGAGAAATCACAAAGATCTCAGCTGTGTCATACGCTCTGTAACCAAGCTGCAACAATTTCTAAATGTATTTGGGTAAAATTATAACATGGTGTAAAAATGATTGGAATCGATTCAGTTCCTTATTCTGAACAAGTCTAAGTCAGATTTTTCTGACAAATAGACGCAAATCAGATTCGACAGAAACTAGAAAAATGTTTTGTAGAAATTGCAGTTGTAAAAGTGTGGTCACAAAGAATGGTTAAAATTTATATAAAAGGAAATTACAAGATATGATCCGTATAACTGTTTTTATAGAGTCTTGTTTTAAATATGAACTGTAAATAAAGAATTAATTACAAATCTTTCATCTGTTGTTTCATATAACATAATTTAAAGTTATGATAATTGATTTATTATGTTAAATATAAATCATAAATCAAAACTTAAAACAATAAAAAAATAATAACAATATCAAACAATATAAGTCCAACAAGAAAATTATGATGACTGACATCTGCTTCCAGAATCGATACCCTCAGTTAAATTAACCGAAAATATAATATCCAAACACAAATGTCAGTCAAGTCCAGCCAAATGATACAAACGGTTCCCGGTGCAAAGGTGCCAGCAACGCTTGCCGCATTGCCACGCTGGATGGCGATGGCCAACCTTTGCACCAAGAACGAGCCGGAGCGGGAGTCACCCGTTTTGTCACGGAGTCTATGCCCTATCTCACTAATGAGCTTCTTGGCCTCAGTGCCCCAACTTCCCAAGGTCTCCACGGCAATAGGTACAAAAGAATTAATTATAGTCGATTTATTTTTTTTAATCTTTTACTACAGGATCCCAAGAGGTACTGCATCCTATTTATTTCATAATTACAAAACACACTTCACTAAAGTTTTCATGGTATAGACAGTTACAGAATCGGCCAGCTGATGTCATGAGGTCTGGCCTCAAGGCCACACAGTCTTCTCGATCCAAGGCATATAGTAGGAGACTCTGTTGTAAACGCCAAACCCCCGCCGCTACCGCAGGCCTTGCCGTGTGACGTAACACCTATGACTTTGTAAACGCAGGATGATAGCTCTGAGATCACCTGGAGAGGGCCGCCGCTGTCACCCTGGAGATAGAAGAAATAGGGTTAGTGTTAAGAGATGAAGAGTGTAGCGGTACCTTTAAATGCCACAAATAAAAAACGCGTCATGCTGACGTCACACGAATTCTACATCTCGCAAGCAGAGTTTTCCGTGCAATAGGGTAGTTGACTAAAAAAACTAATTAGTCCGTCAGTCAGATTTCCAAAAAATACTAGACACGTATTTTTTCTTTCTTCATCATTGATAAAATATTAAACTAAGGTAGATATGTCACTAGCGCACTAAAAATGAAGCGTACAAAAGGAAGTAAGTCCTGCATCTCGCTTTAGTCGCTCTCGATACACTCGTAAAAACAAACGACAAACACTAACAGCGCAAACGACAAACACTAGCCATCATTTTCTTCTCTATGCTTTAAATTGCGCCCCATCTCACTCAGACTGTACCAATGTATGCCGAATAAAAATATGCATGTGTGCTGCTGCTGTGTTCGGCACATTTTTTTTTTGGTCAGTTTGTTAGAATATATCGTATCTGTTTAATATTTTATCAATGTTTTTCATATAAACAAAAATGAAGACACAGTGCGTTGAAAACTCGTGTGACTGCGCGCTACGCTTTTGAGCGAGCAGTGACGTCACCAGCCACCACTGTCCACTCCTGATCTTTGATGCATTTTATATTTGTCAATTTTTATTGATTTGATAAAACAAAATATGTATATCCAATATTTTTCTATAATCTGAATGACGGACTAAATACAATCAATTTTTTTTTTACCCAGGTAACATCTCTTTTAGCATACATACATCTTCTCAACATCAACCGTTGGGCAAGTGCCCGCCAAACAACTCCCGCCTGGTCGGAGGATCCTCCCTTTTCTATGGAGGATGAGGGAACTTTACACCCTGTTCATCATACCTCCACAAAAGGTGATAAGATAAGCAGCGGTGGACCAGGGCCTGTAGCCAATGTAACATCGCTTCGTAGCGAAGCGAAATCGAATACCAAACCAACCAATGGCGGGAACGATTGACCACGTGATTTATCGCATCGCGTGGTCTATCGTTCCCGCCATTGGTTAGTTTGGTATTCGATTTCGCTTCGCTATGAAGCGATGTTACATTGGCTACAGGCCCAGTACTATCAAATCAAAAATGTTTATTTGCTAAAATACGGTATAAAGGCTGTTACAGTGCATTTGTTTCCAGCGTATCCTGCCATATGTGGTGTGAAAATTTATTATTAAAATTACATTATCCAAATTCCATCAATTTATCTTCTAAATAGTCCTTAATTGTCGAGTAATTCTTTGACAACAAAAGTTTAAAAAGCATTTTCTTAAATAATGTCAAAGGTAATTCTTGTAAACTATTTGGTAATTTATTATAAATGATTATGGACATACAATATACATTTTTGTTAAAAAAAAATAATTTTATTCGTGGTAAACGAAGTCTGTCTTTATGTCGTGTTCGGCTATTTGGCCTGTCTTCCAAAGTTTCAAATAAATTGTAATTTCTTTTTACAAAAGTGCATCTTTCAAAAATTTATAAACATGGTAAAGGCAGGGTGTTAATCTTTGAAACAGTACAAATTGTAGGTCCTAAATTCAGGCGCTTTACTGTGTGCAATGATATAATATTAATTAATATTATATCAATGACTGTGTGTAACTTCAGCTGCCTCCCCCTGCACTGGGTACGCCCATGCCAATGGTAACGGCGTCTTTTAGGTTGTTAATTATTTTATTAGGAAAATGCGAAAGTTTCTGAGTATGGATGGATGTTTCTAACTCTTTGACGCAAAAACTTGTGCACGGATTTAAATGATGATAAAATCACTACATTTTGAACATATATTACGAGTTTTGGAGACTGAGGGAATTCCATGATTTAATTCCCCCATCATCGGACGACCCGTCGTACGGCTAGTATTCAACCTAACGTTTTTGATACCACTACGATCCGAACGAAGCTTCGAGTTTCGCCTCGTCTTTTATACAGCGTACATCGAGGGACTGGAATTATTTGCCAGCGGCGGTGTTTCCGTTGGACTACAATTTAAGTGTCTTGAAGGATAGACTGAATAGGCTCTTAATAAACTAGCGCGCTTTACCATCAACGATTGCATCACTGCTTACCATCAGGCGGGATTCCGGTCAAGTACTAGTTTATACGAATGCGCTACACGCAGGACAGCAGTAGATCGGTCAGCCACTGCACTAACCGCGTCGTCAAAATATATGGTCTTACCTCACAGGTATCGTTTATTAGATCCTTATCACCATAACACATTTGGGTGGTGTGGTTGTAACCATGTAGGAGCTGTCGGTGTGGGGGGTAGAAGGCTTTGCATTCTGCCTCGCTGTAGGCATTGAGAGCCACCTGGAAGATCAAAAACATTTATTCACTACTGTGCCCCGCGATTTCTCCCGCGTAAGCTTCGAACCGAAAGAGCTCAATTAAAATAAAATAATCGCCTGTTAAAATAATGGGAGCAATATGTACTTCCGCGTTTGCTCCCGTTTTCGCAGCATTTTTTGTTCCTGCTCTGCTCCTATTGGTCACAGCGGGATGTTTTATGGCCTAGGTCCTTTCTCAGGCTCTAGACTATCTGTGTACAAAATTTTATTACAATCGGTTCAGTAGTTTTGGCGTGAAAGCCGGACAGACAGACAGACAGAGATACTTTCGCATTTATAATCTTAGTATGGATATTGATCGGTGTACCAACAATGATTCGGGTTATTCCGATAACGTATCAGGATCTACACATGATGGCACTGGTATTCGCTATTATTTCATCATCATCATCATCGCGCTTACCATCAACGCTTTACCATCAACGATTGCGTCACTGCTTACCATCAGGCAGGATTGCGCTCAAGCGCTGGTTTATAATTTGTAAAAAAAAAAAAAACAAAAAAAAATCATCATCTCAGCGCCAATCCCAGTCGCATCCGAAGCTTTTTCAGCTTTGGAGCCTGGTGCTGCTGATTTTGGCTAAACTTCGATATTTTCCGTGAAGCGACTGCCGTCTGACCGCCACAACCCGAAGGCGATATCGAAGCATTTCAGTTAGACCAATTGTTGAACTTTTGAGGGCTTCAACAACCCATAACGACTGCTATTAGATGTTCGTATGGCAACCGGAACCAACGACTTTACGTGCTTTCCGAGGCACGATCAGACCAGTGTAAATATTCATATTCATGCATACAAATATTTGCACTGCGCGGGGATTGAGCCCGCGCCTCCTTGCGCAGCGGCCGCATTCGCTACCATTACGCCATGGAGGCTGTCACCTGTTGCTGTGGCTGTGTATACGCTATTATTTGATACTGCTAAATAAGGTATAGTTTTTTAACTTTATAATCCATACTTCCATACTAATATTATAAATGCGAAAGTAACTCTGTCTGTCTGTCTGTCTGTCTATCTGTCTGTCTGTCTGTCTGTTACGCTTTCCCGCTTAAACCTCTGAACCAATTTTGATGAAATTTGGCACAGACAATCTTTAGACCCTGAGAAAGAACATAGGCTACCTTTTATCCCGGAAAAATTTGATGTTCCCGAGGGAAATTTAAAAAGCGCGATATAACCGAACTCCACGCGGGCGAAGCCCCGGGCGGAAAGCTATACAAAATAAAGTCAAGCATACAACACCGGTGTATGCTTGACTCTGATATGTTAACGGATTTGGTTGGTTTGTCTAAGAAATTCCCACTGCAATACCTACTCCATCGTAGTTTGCTAAAGGTAAACAAAAAATCCACGCGATTTAGTTAACCGACTAATAGTAATACCAGTCACTTCAGTTGTCATACCCCGTCATAGATCACTCTTTAATTTAGCAATGTTGTTAGATTAGCAAAGGAGTGAGGAATAGGGGCATTATTTTAGGGTGAACTGGTTATTAATAAGTCTTTCTGTGAGAGTGAGAGTGGTCTGCATCCACCACGTCGGCATGGTGTGGAGTGGCGGAAGTCACAAACCACAACACAAACCACATCACACAAACCCTATACATACATCCTCTCTCTCTCTCTCTGTAAGGAGACATTTATAAACTAGTGCTTGACCGCAATCCCGCCTGATGGTAAGCAGTAATGCATTCGTTGATGGTAATGGGCGTGAGTTTATTAAGAGCCTATTCACTCAGTTTTTTGAGAGAAGAACGAAGACGGTAGTTGAGCGAGATGATGCAATGTTGGGGTGCTTGGCAGAAAACCTCCCCGAGTACTCGGTTGCTGCTGGTCCTCTGTTTAAACCCACGAGGAAGAGCAGACGCTGGGTCGATGCACCCTGGGTGCGGGTAACAATACGCCACGCGGCGATGGCATTGTTGTCCGCGGCGAATTTCTGCCGGAGCGAAGCGAGTCGCTCCCGAGGGCTATCTATCTGCACTCTGCAGCTGGAGAGTGCATGAATAGGAAGGTGGGGTAGACCGCGGGCCGATTTTACACTCGGCGGGCTAGGGTCCAGGGGCGAGAGACTTGGGGAGTCTCTGCCCCCTAATGGATGGACCCGAGGCGGAGGCGCGCACGAGTGTCGGCGCGTGCCTCAGAGATGGTGCACGAGGTAGTTAAACATCTCACTACCCCGTGCAGGAGGCGAAGCCCGGACAACCGGCCCAGAACGAGAGTGTGGGACTGCGGAGGAATCTGGACTCCCGCGGCCCCGCACGAACGTGAGAGAGGAGACACTGGGGTGGTTTTTAGTCAGGAGGAGTCTGACAGATCCGGTCGCCCACCCCAGGGCGGCGGACATTCATGAGAAGTTTCTACCCTGGCAGAAAAAAAGAAAAAGATTAAACAATGTTAAACCCAAACACGACCAACGATGCTGCGTCAGAGCGAGATTAATCTGGAGACCCTCCACGACCAAATTTCCGACACAACAACATTTGGCGCATCGTACCCGGCACACATCGCAATATAACTGCTTAGACCCGTCCTCCGTACCGCTTCACCAGACATCATGCCGGAACACGACGAATCTCTTGGGGGCTAGACTTTGTAAGGTGGGTGGTAACTTCTGCCGGCAGCCGATGTTATGGCCTACCTCCGCCCTGTTCCAGTTGTAGTTCCAGATTATAAGGAGATCATGCTACACCAAATAGACTCACAGTTTGTAAGGTATCAGCCAAGCCCTGCCGTTTTCCGAGAGATCCCCAACCGGTCGCGACTGCCATCTGGCCATTAGTGTCTCCAGTGTCCAAGCAAGCAGGAAATATCAGATCGCTAAACTTTATCCTGAAATGGTTATTAAACTTGTAAAGGAAATGTTTCAGAAATGTATGGAGCTTGGGCCAGCATATTGTACACTTAATGCTAGGTATAGTTACGCAGTACGCTATAGTTAACTGGTTTTAATGTTAGTTTCCTATATTTTGGCTTAGTTTTATACAGATTCAATTTAACTCGGCCAAGGAGTGCAACACAACTACTAATAAATATGGTGGTCAGCAATAAGCGAAATAAGATTTTACTGTGACATTTGATTGACGTGTCATGTATCTAAGGCTATCGTATCTATATTATCTACCATATGACTGCGAAAAAAACAAAACATGAATTCCGAATAGGCCCATTAAATAAACACAATCAACTCAAATCAACACTCGACACGAACACAACGGGAAAATAGAACTGTCGTGGCTACCTTAATATAGGGTTATCTCACTAAAAACGTTTCAAATAATTAATTACATTTACTTGTATTCTTATTCAAATTAATTTAGTAGTGTTTTCTTATGAAAATCTTTTATTTTTTCCTTTTTATCTATACATATAGGGTACATAGTGGTGGAATGTGAAACATCTCCTTTTCGGCTTCTAGATTGTGTATCAGAAAACCTATTAATATCTTAAGTACTAAAGAAAACAGCTGGTATTGACTCACTATACATATATAGATTCAACTCAAAAACACTTTCAAGAATCGATTGTGCAGTTCGCTTACTTAATATATTTTTTTATAATTATAAACTAGTGCTTGCTTAGCGCAATACCGCCTGATGGTAAGCAGTGATGCAATCGTTGATGGTACTTTCATTTGTGTTGGGGCATTGATGCGCTAGTTTATTAAGAGCCTATTCACTCAAAAAACTGAGTGAATGGGAAGGAAGATGGCAGCTCGTCCCCAGCAAACATCGCAACACAACTGTTTAGATCTGTCCTCCATACGGCTTCACCAGACATCATGCCGTGACACAACGAATCGCTTAGCGCCAAGACTTTGTTTTCTTCTTCTTCAGCCTATAGGTTTCCACTGCTGGACAAAGGCCTCCCCCAAGGCTTTCCACGTTGACCGGTCTTGTGCTGCCCGCATCCATCGGCTACCCGCGACCTTCACCAGGTCATCGGTCCATCGTGTTGGGAGCCTCCCTACGCTGCGTTTTCCAGTACGTGGCCGCCACTCCAGAACCTTACTGCCCCATCGGCCATCGGTTCTACGAGCAATGTGCCCTGCCCATTGCCTCTTAAGTTTAGCGACTCGCAGAGCTATGTCAGTGACTTTGGTTCTTCTGCGGATCTCCTCATTTCTCATTCGATCACGCAGAGAAACTCCGATCATATCTCTTAACACTTTGTCTGGTGGGTGGTAAATTCATGCTAGGAACGAAATATGCTGGACTCCTATTCGTGCTATGCTATGGTGTGAGATAAAAAAATAACTTACCATTTGTCTGTGACCAGTAGTGCCATGTCGTGGTACTTAGAGGAAGGCTTGTATTCGGGATGGACGATGATTTCCTTAACAGTATATATCTGCCATGTCTCTGGGGGGTCCGAGCGTTTGAGTATACCCAGGGCTATGTATTTTACATTACCTCTGTGGAAAAGAGAACCTAGATTAGCCGCCATGTTTTTTCAACAGATTATAATATTAGGTGTAGGTACCAAGTTTCCGCTGTTTAACAACATGTCCTCACTAAGAGGTTTCGTTTAAATTGTCAGATGTAATAATAATAATAATACTTTTATTTGTTAACATAGGTAATAGAGATTTTTGATGAGTAGAGCGCTATGTTATGCCAGTAGGCGTACAAATATACATGCAAATCTAGATTTTTTATTATCCTTATGTCATAACTAAATGAGGAATTATTAAAATGTAAAAAATATCTTAGCCAAAAAAAATCTAAGTCGAAATACAGATAATGTCAAAAAATAAATAAATAAATAAAATGTCAAAATTAATGAGAAAAAAAATGAATCAAAATAAATTGCAATTCTACATTAATTCGTCATTCAGATATTCGTCAATTGTGTAGTAGCATTTATCAATTAAGAACAATTTCATTTTTTTCTTAAATTGTGTAAAATTTAATTCTTTAATGGCGTCTGGAATTTTGTTATGAATACGTGGAGCCATACCTAGGATACTTTTTTTGACTAGTGCAGTGTTGCATTTATAATTACACAAACAATTTTTGTACTGACCACGAAGTGGAACATTTCGTGCCGTTGTCATTTTTTCGAAAAGGTTAGGATTCAGTTTGACAAAAATACTCATTTCTAATATGTATAACGCCGGCACCGTAAGAACTTTTAGCGACTTAAAGTACGGCGCGCAACTGTCTTCTGTTTTCAGACCACACATGGCTCTAATGCACCTTTTTTGTGCCTTGAATATTAATTCTTTATCCGGAGAATTACCCCAGAAAATAATACCGTACCGTAAAATGTGATATCGTAAGTTCGGACATCTGGTAATAACATACACTTAGAGTATTAGTCACTCTGTATCAGTCATCATCATCTCAGCGTTAATCCCAGTCGCATCCGCAGCTTTACAGCTTTTGGAGTCTATGGTCCGCTTTACCAGTGTAACTGCTGATTTTGGCTAAACTTCATTTTCCGTGAAGCGACTGCCGTCTGACCTCCACAACCCGAAGGCGATATCGAGGCATTTCAGTTAGACCAATTGTTGGCTTTAGAGGTCTCCAACAACCCGTAACGACCGCCATTAGATGTTCGTATGGCAACCAGCACCATCGGCTTAACGTGCTGTCCGAGGTACGACCAGACCAGTGCAAATATTCATGCATACAAATATTTGGATCGAACCCGACGGCCGCGTTCGCTACCGCTACGCCACGGAGGCTGTCAATGACAGTCAATGTCAGCGACTCTGTATCAGTATCACATATTTATTTTTGTGCAAAAATGTCAAGTTTTGTGCCAAATACGCGTCATTTGCGGGAACTTTTGTTACATCTTTAATTTGAAGAAATCTGCTGCTGAGGCCCATCGATTGCTTGTAGAAGCTTATGGTGAAGCTGCTTTAAGAGAGAGAAGTTGTCGTGAGTGGTTTCAAAAATTTAGAAACTGTGAAGATAAAGAACGTAGTGGAAGACTGAAATCGTACGAAGACATGGAATTGGAAGCATTATTGGAGGTAGATAGAAGGAGGAGGAAAAACATGCCCATTACTACCCCAGATATGACAAAATTATTCTCCTACATGATAATGCTTCTCCTCATGTTCAAAAAACGGCGGAAACTTATATTTTATTAATTTATTTGTTTATTTCAGGCGACGCAGGCCCATACATAAATACCTTAACCTAAACATACATATATTTATATTATAAAATAGTGCTTCGCTACTACTAGCATGCTGTTCTGTGGTGTTTGTCTGCGGAAGCGACGGAAAACCACGTCTTGCGGCCAGAAGTCCTCTTCCATCACGATGGGCAGAAAACAATTCGGTATGCGCACCACGAAAGCCTTGAAGTTGACGTTGCGGCGCGACTCCAGTAACTGTACCCTCGGTGAGTATCTTGTCTTCTGGCGTACGTACTCCACGATGTCCCACTCCCCGCAGGAGCTTTGCCGCAACGGTTCTTGTTGGTTCGCGTTCGGCGCTTCCTCCTTTGCACCGTCACGAAACCCTCATCTTCAAGGCTTCGTCATCCTCAGTGGCGACGACACGACTGCCTGCGACGTGGAGGCCCCGGGTTCGATCCCCGGCCAGGTCATGATAGAAAAACGATCTTTTCCTGATTCCCCTGGGTCTTGGATGTTTATCTTTATAGTATCGTTGAGTTAGTATCCCATAACACAAGTCTTGAACTTACTTTGGGGCTAGCTCAATCTGTGTGATTTGTCCGTATATATTTATTTATTTATCATTATTACATTTGATTTGATGAGATTATCAAGGATAATAAGGATTGATAATGTCTAATTAAAAACTCACAATCTTTTTATTTATTTAATGTACTAGCTTTCCGCCCGCGGCTTCGCCCGCGTGGAGTTCGGTTTTATCGCGCTTTTTAGATTTCTCAGTGTTTCTCTATTATATTATGCATTTATTATACATACAAACCTTCCTTAAGAAAACCGCGTCAAAATCCGTTGCGTAGTTTTAAAGATCTAAGCATACATACGGACATACAGCGAAAGCGACTTTGTTTTATACTATGTATTGATGACACGCCATACAGCCTTTCGATTTGGCTAGTGAAAAATCTATATAAATAAATAATAATCGAAAAATGTTCACGTAAGCATGGGGGGAGGGGGTAAGAGCTTTGCTTACTTTTGCTGACAGGGGGGTGGGGGGGTAAATAACTGTAATAAATCTGCTTACGTAATACTTGAACGGCCCCTTAGAAATTGTTGCAGTATGGTCACCGAGCGTACAACACAGTTGACAGTAACTCAATAGTAATAATAATAATTAATATTAGTGGGATTTAAATGGCATATATTGTAAGTAATGAATGAGAAGATATGCTTTAGAATCAACAAATTTAAAGGGCTGTGACATCCACCATCCTACCAATACATGGTCTGCAAGATGGTTAATGGTTCAATCCCACTCACAGATTACTCTGGTTAACAATACACATCATCATCATCATGATTTCAGTCGAAAGGCGTCCACTGCCGGACAAAGGTCTCCCCGAAGGCTTTCCGCAATGACCGGTCTTGTGCTGCCCGCATCCATCGGCTTCCCGTGACCTTCAACAGGTCATCGGTCCACCTTGTCGGGGGCCTACCCACGCTACGCCTTTCGGTGCGTGGTCGCCACTCGGGAACCCGTCGGCCCCGTCGGGTATCGGTCCTACGGGCAATGTGTCCAGCCCACTGCCACTTTAGTGTTGCAATTCTTCGGGCTATGTCGGTTACTCTCGTTCTTCTGCGGATCTCCTCATTCCTGATTCGATCGCGCAGTGAAACCCCGAACATAGCCCTCTCCATTGCCCTTTGAGTGACTTTGAGCCTACTTATAAGGCCGATTGTTAGCGACCACGTCTCAATTCCATAAGTCATCACTGGCAACACACACTGGTCGAAGACTTTTGACACATGGTCTGCAAGGTGGTTAATGGTCCAACCCCTCTCACAGATTACTCTGGTTAACAATACACGTCATCATCATCATGATTTAAGCCGAAAAACGTCCACTGCCGGACAAAGGCCTCCCCGAAGGCTTTCCACAATGACCAGTCTTGTCCTGCCCGCATCCATCGTCTTCCCGTGAAAGGGCACCAGGTCATCGGTCCACCTTGTTGGGTGCCTCCCTATGCTGCATCTCCCGTCTTCCGGTACGTGGCCGTCACTCCAAAACCTTACTACCATCAGCTATCTGTTCTACGAGCAATGTGCTCCGCCCACTGCCACTTAATTTTAGTGACTCGAAGAGCTATGTCGGTGATTTTAGTTCTTCTGCGGATCTCCTTGTTTCTGATTCGATCGCGCAGAGAATCTCCGAGCATCCGAGCCAAGGCCGTGGAATGTTTGAAAGAGAGACCATGGTACACAAGCAAATCTTCATTTACCTGCGCACCCATGTTCGAAGGAACAGGGTTTTGGTCAGTAAAAGTCTGACACGCTCGTCCGCTTTGCCCATAGCGGGATAAAATCGGTTCACTGACGATAGTTGAACGTGACAACTTCATAAGAAAATACTGATGGAATGGTTGCATTTTTCAATTGACACCACATTCATTTTTCACTGCACTTCATACTTGACGAAAAAATGTAAATGCATTATTGTATAGCAGCTATCCACGCGGACGCAACGCTCACTCAAGTAGGAGAGAGACAGATATCGAAAGCTGCCGAACGTGGAGGCACCAATTGTGCGTCCTTGTTGCTCGTTCCGTGCTCTCGCTTGCACTTAAGGCCTTGGCCACCAGAGCGAGGTAACGCCGCATGAGTGATGTTTTTTCGTGCGTGCAGCCGGCCTCATCGAATTATAAGACGTTGTCACGTCAAAAACCGTTTTTAGTATTTATTGTTATGGCGTCAACCGAAATACCTAATCTCTGAAAGTTTTCTTATGAGTAAGTTTTATAGGACTTACAAGTGATGAGTTGATTTGCAGTGAGCAGCAGTGAGGATGAACCTATGGCTGATGAGCGTACCCCCACACAGCCACTGAGCCGACTCTTTATCATCTCCGAACCCTAGTAGCGCCTGTAAAAATACGTAAAGCGTCTTGCATTTAATCCAAAAAACTGTCCATTCAATACTAATTCAGTGATGGGTTAAAACCATAATAGTTCCAGTGTCGGACAAAGATGGAGCTAGACAGGACGAATAACGCTGTCCCTTTTTTACAGCGCGATTTGGTGGTGGTTTTAAAACGTCATGGTACCATGTTCTATATTACGGGTTTCGTTACCGCACTCAGTTCCTCCAGTGGACCATTGTTCGTGGGCCATGGCGGCCTTTGGCGGTGTAGCGCATAGGGCGTGTTACGTAATTAAAACTCAGATGAATTGAATGTTATGTGTTGCACGTATATAAAAGAGTACAACGTGTATAAGAATGTGATGTATAGATTAATATGTACAAGAGTCTGTATCAGAATGTGTACTCGAATGTCCCTGAGTCATCATCATCCCAGCGTTAATCCCAGTCGCATCCAAAGCCTTTTCAGCTTTGGAGTCTGGGGTCCGCTTTACCAGTCCAACTGCTGATATGGCTAAACTTCGACATTTTCCGTGAAGCGACTGCCGTCTGACCTCCACAACCCGAAGGCGACATCGAAGCATTGCAGTTAGACCAATTGTTGGAATTTGAGAGCTCCAAGACCCGTAGCGACGTGCTTTCCGAGGCACGACCAGACCAGTGCAAATATTCATATTCATGCATACAAATACTTGCACTGTGCGCGGATCGAACCCGCGCCACCTTGCGCAGTGGCCGCGGCCGCTACCGCTACGCTACGGAGGCTGTCAGTGGACAGGAATGTCCCTGAGTGTGAACGAGAATGTCTCTTACAAGCTATGCACTGACTTAAATAAACTTAGCTTAATGTTAACAATAGTGGGGTAAACAATAAGAAAGCAGTTTGCTGTGCTGCAGAAATCTACGCGGTGGGGCGTGCGTTCTCGATGTTGATTCGTTGATCGAGGGAGGCCGCGGCGTGTGATTGGTCGGTGTAGAGAGCGCGCCAATTCACAGTTCACGTGCAAGACAGCACGCTAGTGGTTTCCCACACACATCAGCGATGGGCAACAGATGTGCTCCCGTGGTGATATTTATAGGCACCTTCGCGATGGTGGCAACGACAGCCGCCATGACATGCTTGTTCTCGGAGGTAAGCAATAACATAGGCTGCCGGCAGAAGTTACCACCCAGCAGACAAAGTCTTGCCGCCAAGCGATTCGTCGTGTACCAGCATGATGTCTGGTGAAGCCGGAGGACGGGTCTGAGCAGTTGTGTTGCGGTGTGTGCCGGGTACGATGCGCCAAATGTTGTTGTGTCGGAAGTTTGGTCGTGGAGAGTCTCCAGATCAATCTCCCTCTGGCGCAGCATCGTTTGATCGTGTTGGTCTTGGGTTTAACATTGCACCACCTCGCTCAACTGCCGTCATCCTTCCTATTCCTAAGTTTTTTAGGTGAATATGCTTAATAAACTAGTGCGCTTAACCATCAACGATTGCATCACTGCTTACCATCAGGCGGGATTGCAGTCAAGCACTAGTTTATAAGAATTTAAAAAAAAATCCTTACCATATGGGGATACTGCCCCTTCACCGCGTCCATTCCTCCAGCAATAGCGAGACTTACGGTCGGAATAAATCTGTAACAGCGTTCCTCATGATTCAGGTATCTCTGCAGACCCCCATACGGGTCACAGGGGTAAGGCTCGTCTAATAGGTATTCCAAACATTCTGAAAGAGATAAATGATTATTTTCAGGAGTTCTTGCGTGACTTTCCATCATCATTCACAGGCACTCAAAGTTATAGATGTTTTTATTTTTATAATTATAAACTAGGGCTTCACCGCAATCCCGCCTCATGGTAAGCAGTGACGCAATCGTTGATGGTAAATCGCGCTAGTTTATTAAAAGGGGACACTAGTGCCGAGGAATTTCACAGACAGCCTCCGTGGCGTAGCGGTAGCGGACGCGGCCGCTGCGCAAGGAGGCGCGGGTTCGATCCCCGCACAGTGCAAATATTTGTATGCATGAATATGAATATTTGCACTGGTCTGGTCGTGCCTCGGAAAGCATGTTAAGCCGTTGGTCCCGGTTGCCATACGAACATCTAGTGGCAGTCGTTACGGTTTGTTGCGAGCCCTCAAAAGTCCAACAATTGGTCTAGCTGGCAATACTTCGATGTCGCCTTCGGGTTGTGGAGGTCAGACGGCAGTCGCTTCACGGAAAAATGTCGAAGTTTAG
Organism: Sesamia nonagrioides; assembly: GCA_017933935.1. NCBI lineage: Eukaryota > Metazoa > Arthropoda > Insecta > Lepidoptera > Noctuidae > Sesamia > Sesamia nonagrioides. The sequence continues at coordinate 2,383,654 of JADWQK010000407.1, forward strand.
CCATATCAGCAGTTAGACTGGTTAAGCGGACTCCAGACTCCAAAGCTGAAAAAGCTTCGGATGCGACTGGGATTAACGCTGAGATAATAATGACTAGTGCCAAGGAATTTGGAACCGCTTCCAACCTCTCCCGGTAAAGTGCGAAAAGGACAGTTGCAGCTCTGGCTGATTTTACCTACAAAAACGTTGACCAAAGACTTTATATCAAAATTTAGAGGAAAAGTATACCTATGCTTCTATCTGAACATGACGGTAAAAATGGGTTATTTTTCGCGATTTTGAAGTATCGTATTTCTTTTATTAATTAAGTTTCGGAAAAAATCTAATGATAGGGGCGCTGGAACTGCATGATTTAATTCCCCCATCTCCGTTCCACCAGCGGACGACCCGTCGTACGGCTGGTTTCCAACCTTACGTTGTTAACACCACTACGATCCGGACGAAGCGTTTCGCCTCCTCCTTTATACCGCGTACATAGAGGGGACTGGAATGATTTGACAGCGACGGTGTTTCTGTCGGACTACAATTTGCGTGTCTTCAAGGCTAGAGTGAATAGGCTCTTAATAAACTAGTGCGCTTTACTATCAACGATTGCGTCACTGCTTACCATCAGGCAGGATTGCGGTCAAGCGCTAGTTTATAATATATGTATAAAAAAAAAATACCTATAATCACGGAGTTAAATTGTAGAAAAAAACAATTGCTCTAAAAGCATTATCCATGAAGAAAACAGCGGAATACGTTTGTATAGAGAAAGCACCACTAGAGTTCCCTCTTAAGAGGCCATTCACTCAAAAAATCTGAATGAAAATGAAGGAGGACGGCAGTTGAGCGAGCTGATGCAATGTTAAACCCAACAACACCACCAACGATCAAGGGCGTAGCCAGGATTTTGTACAGGGAGGGGGGGGCAGGTTGATAAAATCCTACACTGAATTGAGTTTTTCATTCATTAGATGAATGAAAGGCAATTGCATGCAGCCGAGATGAGAATGCTAAGAGGGATGTGTGGTGTTACACGAATGGATAGAATAAGAAATGAGTACATAAGAGGAAGTCTGAAAGTGGCACCGGTAGCTGAAAAGTTGTCTGGAAATCGGTTGTCATGGTACCGGCATGTGTTACGGAGAAATGAGGAGAATGTCGTGAGGAGAGTTTTAATTATGAATGTTGATGGCTATAAGAGTAGGGGAAGACCAAAGAAACGATGGATGGAATGTGTGAAGGATGATATGGCTAAGAAGGGGGTGACTGCCGAGATGGTTTCTGATAAGGATGCATGGAAGAAAAAGACATGTTGCGCCGACCCCAAATAAATTGGGATAAGGGCAGGAGAATGATGAAATGAAATGAGGTATAAATGCGAAAGTTTGTGAGTGTGTGTGGATGGATGGATGTTTGTTACCTCTTTCTCGCAAAAGCTACTGAACAGATTACGATGAAATTTGGTAGGTATGTAGGTAGCTGAAGACCCAGAATAACGCATACATAGCGGTAGGGTAGGTTTAGTTTAGGGTAGGTGTAAGATACGAAAATTAAATAAATAATTTAATTTTAAAACAGCAGATTCAAAGAACAACAGATAGCTCGTAATTAACTGACGTTGACATAATTTTACTATTTGACGTTGACGGTGACAAATCGCTTGCAAAGATGGCCGCGGTATTATACGGCTAAAACAAGAGAATCAGAGATGTCATAGCAACCATTTGAATGTGACTTCCAAACTTTTTTTTTTTTTTTAATAATTATAAACTAGTGCTTGACTGCAATCCCGCCTGATGGTAAGCAGTGATGCAATCGTTGAGTGTAAAGCGCACTAGTTTATTAAGCCTATTCGCTTAAAAAACTTAGGAATAGGAAGGATGACGGCAGTTGAGCGAGGTAATGCAATGTTAAACCCAAGACCAACACGACCAAACGATGCTGCGCTAGAGGGAGATTGATCTGGAGACTCTCCACGACCAAATTCCCGACACAACAACATTTGGCGCATCGTACCCGCCACACATCGCAACACAACTGCTCAGACCCGTCCTCCGTACGGCTTCACCAGAAATCATGCCGGAACACGACGAATCGCTTGGCGGCAAAACTTTGTCTGGTGGGTGGTAACTTCCGCCGGCAGCCGATGTTATGGCCTACCACCGAGAAAATACTTAAATACCTTGAGAGGTTCTGCCGCCATTAAAATTTCCATGCGTTTCATACTTCTATTTTTTTGTTCTAAGTTGCGCCAGCCTAGCTAAACTTAATTAAACCATAGATTAACACTAAAATTTGCTAGCGAGGCGAAAGATAACTACCATAATTACCATAATTAAGAGTATGACATAGCTTAGCTCAATAAATTTCTATAAAGAGGTGAAATAAAGTTCGCTCAGTTCGCCAGCCCGCCCGCCTGCTAGAGGGGGGCAGCTGCCCCCCCCCCCCCGCTACGCCCATGCCAGTGATGTTGCGCCAGAGGGAGATTGATCTGGAGATCCTCCACGACCAAACTCCCGACACAAAAACATTTGGCGCATCGTACCCGGGACACACAATGCAAGACAATTGCTCAGACCCGTCCTCCGTACAAAAATGGAACGATTCACAAATAGGTACTCTTTTTAAAGTCGTTTAATAATGCAATTAGAATAACGTTTACCCTATTCGTGGAAACCACTTATGTCAAATCAAAATACATAGTTAAAAGAAATACGCGTAAAAAGAAGTTTAATTGCGAATCAGAAAATATACTTAAAAAGTCGATGTCTGGTGAAGCCGTATGGAGTACGGTTCTGAGCAGCTGTGTTGCGATGTGTGCCGGGTACGACGCGCCAAATGTTGTTGTGTGAGGTGGAGGTGAGAGTTTGGTCGTGGAGGGTCTTCAAATCAATCTCCCTCTGGCGTAGCAGCATTGGTCGTGTTGTTAGGCTTAACATTGCATCACCTCGTTCAACTGCCGTCTTTCTAACTATTTACTCAGTTTTTTGAGTGAATTGGCTCTTAATAAACTCACGCGCTTGAGAAGTCATGGTGGCCTAGTGGTTAAAACACCAGCCTCTCAAGTATGAGTGCGCGGGTTCGATTCCAGGTCAGGCAAGTACCAATGTAACTTTCCTAAAGTTATATGTACTTTCTAAGTATATCTTGGACACTAATGACTGAAGGTGAAGGAAAACATCTTGAGGAAACCTAGACTTTAAGTCTGAAATCGCTAACCCGCATTGAGCAAGCGTGGTTATTACGCTCAATCCTTCTCTGTATGAGAGGAGACCTGTGCCCAGCAGTGGGACGATAAAAAGGTTGATAATGATGTTGATGTTGCATCACTGTTTACCATTAGGCGGGATTGCGATCAGGCACTAGTATAACCATAGGTTATAAAAATGTTCAACTTTGTTTTTCAGACGGACAGCGTAGCTACCATGAGTTTAAATTACCAGACTCAATCGTCGATATCGAGCGCGTTTGACTCATCGATTGTCCCGCTTCAAGGTTGTAAGAACTCTCAACCAATGAGAGCGCCAAACGCGCTCGATATCGACGATCGAGTCTCGTAATGTAAACTCATGGTAGCAACACCGATGGACAAGGAAGCCTTAGTTAGAGGCGTCTGCATTCCTTAGTTTTTTAACTCTAAAACTTAACAAGTGTTTTATTAATGTTGTGACTGACAAAAAGTTAAGTACGTACCACTTAGCCAAATATCTACATTACTTATTGCCTAAAAAGTGAATAGATACTTTTTCTGTACAAATGGGATGTCAAAACCACTTGTATGAAAAAAAACGGCCAAGAGCGAGTCAGATTCACGTACGAATAATTCCATACCAGCCTATGAATGTGATAAAGAGTTGATTTGTTTTCTCCGCTTTCACCAGTTTTGGATTAAATCTATACTAATATAAAAAGCTGAAGATTTGTTTCTTTGTTTGTTTGAACACGCTTATCTCAGGAGTAGTCCGATTTGAAAAAATATTTTTACGTTGGATACACCATTAATCCAGGAAGGCTTTAGGCTATATAACATCACGCTGCGACGAATAAGAGCGGAGCGTAACTAGCTCCACGCGAACGAAGTCGCAGGCGGCTGCTAGTTTGTTGTTGTTGTATCGATGGCTTAGTGGTATCGGCTGCGACTTATGAGCTAAAGGTCGTAGATTCGAACCCCAACAGGCGCTTTACTTTGTGTAAATTATTTCATCAGCACTGCTCTCAAAACGGTGAAGGGAAACATGGTCAGGAAACCGGCATGTCCTAGAGACAAAACTTCGAAGACATGTGACATCTACCAACCCACACTCAAGGGCGGATCCAGGGGGGGGGGTCATGGGGGTCATGACCCCCCCCTGGGCTGGGTCCAGGAGTACCTAGCACAGGAGGATTTTATTTAAATACTTTCAATATTTAATCAATTTATATAATACATACTTTGTTTGCCGGCAAACGCATTATTCGGCAACGCATTCAACTTTTGAATGCGTTGGGCATTCAATCGCACTTATTACCCGCTCAAGTTGTTTGCCTGCCACCGATATCGGTGGCAACCCAGTGGTGGTGGTAACCCAGACTTATGTCCTAGCATATGCTAGGACATAAGTCTGGGTTTCTAGAGACCACCATAAATATTGTCTTGCTGATGTTCATCGACAGACCGGCCTTCTCGCTGCACTCATTGACTTTATCTACAATGGTTTGCAAATCTTGTTCAGAGGCTGCAATGAGAACAGTGTCGTCCGCATAACGCAGGTTATTAACGACCTTGCCATTAATCTTCACTCCGGCTTCCAGACCTTCAAGAGCCTCCGACATCACTGCCTCGGAGTAAATATTGAAGAGCAACGGAGACACAGCCTTGCAGAGCTCCACGACAGATCTTGATTTCCTCGGTCTCCTCATTTTTAACTTTGATTGTAGCTACTTGGTTCTCGTACAGATTACGGATAATCCTGACGTCCTTGCCATCGAGTTCAATATCTGTTAATAGACCCAGGAGGCGCAGGTGCTTAACCCAGTCGAATGCCTGTTCGTAATCTATAAAGCACAGCAGTGCATATCCCTGCATTTTTTTACGAGGAAGTTGAGGGCAAAAAGAGCTTCACGAATACCGACACCAGAGCGAAATCCGAATTGACTGTTTGTTCGTCACATTTCGGTCTTACCCTGTTCTGTATGATGTTTAAGAACACTTCATCTGTACATACCTACGTTTTTTGGTGAGGGAAATTGAAGGTCCTAAGCTTTGTAAGTCTAAGGTCTAAGCGTTTTTTTTTTTTTGTTTCCTTGTTGGAAAATCCTCATGCATGTCCGCCGCCCTGGGGTGGGCGACAGGGTCTGTCAGACACCTACTGACTAAAAACCACCCCGGTGTTCTATCTCGCACCTGCACCGGGGTTGCGAGAACGAACACTGCTTCCGCAACCCCCGATTGGTGCTGGCCCACCACTGTAGGCCTCCTCGGCTGAATGATGTGTACGACTCCCCCCATGACGTCTAAGAGTGGCGCGTGTGGAACACTTCGCGCCGCCGCCCCGGGTCCTGATGTTTGGGGGGCGACATATGTCCCCGAGTGTGTCGCCCCTCGACCCGTTTAGGGTGGCTGAAAGAGGGCGTTATCCGCCCTCCGCCGACGCCCGGTGCGCCTGCTGTGGGTCGGGTGAGAGGACGAGATCTTCCTCTCCCTGTCCACAGCCTCTGCGAGACGACTGTTTCGCAGAAGGAAACCACCGCATCCCAGGACTCTTCACTGCCGACCATCGACTCGATTACGGCAGTTACAGCTCCCTGCCGGCCGGGATGAAGGCACGGCGCAGCTCCTCCGCGCGTGGCATACTCTGCCAGCGCATGCCGCTCCCGGCAGTTGATGCAGTAGTGCTACCGGGCGTCCAGCTCCATGTTTAAGTGACAAAGGTACTTTCCGAAGAAACATGCCCCGAAAGTACCTGTGTAATCCGAAACATCAGGGAGCCCTGCCTTCTCCCGAGCCAGTCCGCCAGTACCGGACGGATCGCCTAGATGGTGGTGAGGCCTGCGGTAGGGCACGAAAGCCTGTCCCGGCATTCTGCCACCAGGACCTCTCGGAGCTGCGACCGACGCTGCTCGAGCTGACGCCGTGCGCCGGGTGGCGGCGCCCGCCGGAGACCATGAAACCATGGCCTCCGACTTGTTGAGCGCCACCTCCAGGCCTAGGCGACGTATGCGGCCCACTACCTGTGATACCGCAGCCGTCGCCAGCAACGTTGTTTCCCTGTGCGAGCTCCCCCGGGCGGTGACCAGCGTGTCGTCCGCTTAACTCGTCAGATCTCCCCCCAGTCTGAGCTCGCCTCTCAGCACCCAGTGGTACGTCGTCTACGTTACGAAAAATCAAAGCATGGGAAAGAGCTTCAATGATGGAAGAACGTCTAACCGGACTGGCACTTCTCCACGTCCATAAAAACGTACCCATTGAAATAGATGAAGTGATAAAACATTTCGGCAGGAGACGTAAAAGAAAAATTTATTTCGTTATTTAATTAGGTATTTTTATGTTCAGTAGGTACTTATTAATGAAATACCTTCTTTTTAATTGTATCTATTATCATCAAAGTTTAATTAAAACTTCTTCTGACTTGACCACGACTATGTGACCCCCCCCTGGCGCCAAAGCTGGATCCGCCCTTGCCCACACTGGGCCCGCGTGGTAGATTACGGCCCACTCCCACTCGCTAAGAGGAGGCCTGTGTCCCAACAATGGGAACAATATAGGCTGCTAATGTACATATTAAAGCAATTGCTTTAAAAAGAAAATGGAAGTGGGCCGGCCATTTGGCACGTTACACAGACGACAGATGGACCTTACGGTCGGCCGCCCAAGCACCAGATGGGTCGACGACATAGTAGCGATAGCTGGTCAAAGTTGGCTGAATACTGCTCTAGATAAAGAGAGATGGAATACCTTGGAGGAGGCTTTCACCTGAAGGGGGTTCATACAATAAAGCCACATACTAATCATAGTACCTAAAATATTAGCTCTTAAGTAACACTCATCATCATCTCAGCGTTTATCCCGGTTGCATCCGCGGCTTTCGCGTTGGAGCCCTGGGTCCGCTTAATTTAGATTTCTCCATGAATGAATGGCTTGTTTGGCTTTTACGAGTGCGACTGCCGTCTGACCACTCAACCCAGAAAGGAAAGCCGGCGTCAGAGCCCCGTTCGTGAGTCAACAGGTGCACCGTCTGGCAGGAGGGGTTGACTTGGGTCCCAGAGATGGAGGTGGGACCCCAAAGCACCCAAACTCTCCCCCTCTTAAGTAACACTATTGTAAGAAATGTCAAATAAAGCTTCATTATTATTATTAATGTACATATTGAACCCAACCACTCCAATTCTAGTTGGTTGCTCTGCACTCGAAGTTGTTGACGAGTATATATACCTGGGAAAAACAATCCAACTAAGTAGGTCCAACTTCGAGAAAGAAGTGTCTCGTGGAATCCACCTCGGTTGGGCAGCGTTCGAGAAGCTACGCTACATCTTCTCGTCGTCCAAGATACCACAGTGTCTCAAGACTAAAGTCTTTGACCAGCGTGTGTCAGTGATGACTTACGGAACTGAAATGTGGTCGCTCACAATGGACCTCGTAAGAAGGCTGAGAGTCACGCAAAGGGCAATGGAAAGAGCTATGCTCGGAATTTTGTTTAAATGAGGAGATCCGCAGAAGAACCAAAGTCACCGACATAGCTCTTCGAGTCGCTAAACTTAAGTGGCAGTGGGCAGGGCACATTGCTCGTAGAACCGATGGCCGATGGGGCAGTAAGGTTCTGGAGTGGCGGCCACGTACTGAAAGACGCAGCGTAGGGAGGCCCCAACAAGGTGGACCGCTGACCAAGTCGCGGGAAGCCGATGGATGCTGGCAGCACAAGACCTGTCATCATGGAAAGCGTTGGGGGAGGCCTCTGTCCAGCAGTGGACATCTATAGGCTGAAGGAGAATGTACATATGTATGTATGTTGGCACACAAATGGTTTATAACCAAGAATAATACATGTGTTAATTCTTATCCCACAATATTCCCACGGAATAGGAACTTACTCCGGTGAAACCTTGGGGCGCAACTAGTCTATACTAATATATAAGCTGAAGAGTTTGTTCGTTTCTTTGAACGCGCTAATCTCAGGAACTACTGGTCCGATTTGAAGAATTCTTTTTGAGTTGGATAGCCCATTAATCCAAGAACGCTTAAGGCTATATGTATAACATCACGCTTCGACGAATAGGAGCGGAGCATAACTAACTCCACGCGAACGAAGTCGCTGGCGGCCGCTAGTGGTTTATAAGCATGAATAATACATGGGTTAATTCTTATCCCAATATTCCCACGGGATTGGAACTTACTCGGGTGAAAGTGAAACCACGGGGCGCAGCTAGTCCATACTAATATTATAAATGCGAAAGTAACTCTGTCTTTCTGTCTGTCTGTCTGTCTGTCTGCCTGTTACGCTTTCCCGCCTAAACCTCTCAACCGATTTTGATGAAATTTGGCACAGACAATCTTTGGACCCTGAGAAAGAACATAGGCTACCTTTTATCCCGGAAAAATATGATGTTCCCGAGGGAAAACTAAAAAGCGCGATATAACCGAACTCCACGCGGGCGGAGCCGCGGGCGGAAAGCTAGTTATCTATAAAAATCATGTCTGTTAATAGTATGGAAGTCTGCCGAAGAGAAGAAAATATTTACTTTACTCTGTATGCCTAGTATGAGTTTTCATTACGTGACTCTATTGTCGATATCGAGCGCTCATTGGTTGAGAGTTCTTACAACCTTGAAGCGGGCCAATCGATGAGTCAAACACGCTCGATATCGACGATCGAGTCTCATAATGAAAACTCATATTAGGCATACTGTTCTTAGTATTTGTTAAGTATTTCTGTTTCCGTACCAAAATATCCATCATCATCTTTAACCTTTTTACCCTTCCACTGCTGGGCACAGGTCTCCTCTCATACAGAAAAGGATTGAGCGTAATCACCACGCTTGCTCAATGCGAGTTGACGATTAGGTTTCCTCAAGATGTTTTCCTTCACCTTTTAATCAGTCATTGGTGTCCAAGATATACTTAGAAATCCTTACTTATATTATAAATCATCATCATCATCATTCTCCTGCCCTTGTCCTAATTTATTTGGGGTCGGCGCAACATGTCTTTTTCTTCCATACATCCCTATCAGAAGCCATCTCGGCAGTCACCCCCTTCTTAGCCATATCATCCTTCACATATTCCATCCATCGTTTCTTTGGTCTTCCCCTACTCTTATAGCCATCAACATTCATAATTAAAACTCTCCTCACGACATTCTCCTCATTTCTCCGTAACACATGCCCGTACCATGACAACCGATTTCCAAACAACTTTTCAGCTACCGGTGCCACTTTCAGACTTCCTCTTATGTACTCATTTCTTATTCTATCCATTCGTGTAACACCACACATCCCTCTTAGCATTCAGCCTTCATTCTTCCTCTTAGCTGTTTTCACTTATATTATAAATACCACGCTATAATATAAATACGCGCTTTACCATCAATGATCGCATCACTGCTTACCATCAGGCGGGATGGCGGTAAAGCGCTAGTTTATAACTTATAAAAAGAAAAAAAAAATCGGAAAGTGGGTTTGATTGTTTGTTCCGCTTTAACACCGTAACTACTGAACTGATTGCTTTGAAACTTTGCAGACGTAAAGTTAGAAGTCCAGATTAAATAATAGGGTACAGTAGTACCCTATTATTTAATATGGACTTCTAATTTTAATAATTAATGTAATAATATAATAATTAATCTATCCCGGAATAATTTGATTTCCCAAGGGAAATCTAAAGCGCGATATAACCGAAGTTCCCCGGGCGAAGCCGCGGGCGAAATGCTAGTTACATATAACTTATGCGCACTACACACCTTCTGTTTTATCTGTACGATTTATCTGTACAGTCGAACTGTACCGATAAGTCGTTAGGTGTGTAGAAAAAATAGTTGAACTGTACAGTTAAACTGTGATCTAATCAAAATATGAATAGATAAATCTGTACAGATAGAACTGTACAGTTAAAACTGAGAGTGTGTAGTCGAAAACTGCGCAGTTTTGTCAGTTTTGTCGCAGCGAGCGTGAAGTGAACACGACTTATAAGTATTTTTCCCTGCTCTCCGCCTCAACGAAAGCTCGTCGACCATGGCCCAACGAGAATGGCTGGAAGAGTTTATACAACTATACCAATCGGAGCCTTCATTATGGAAAATCAAAAGCAAGGAATACCATAATCGAGTAAAAAAAGTTTTTCGTTTTTCTTGTAACACACAAATTAGTCCTACGGTCGCTAAAGCGTCGTCTATGGAGGCCATGATGATAAAAACTGAAAGATTGCGCAGTTTACTTGAAAGTGTGTAGGCTGTATGGACCTACGATTTATCTGTGCAGTTTGACTGTACAAATAAATCGTACAGATAATACTGAAGGTGTGTAGTGCGCATTAGAAAAGTTACATTGGTACTTGCCTGACCACAAACTCTCCACAGTCCACACCACAAAATCTCTATAGGTACAGACTGTTTTTACTAGTTGTTGTTAAAGCGATACAAGAAATATACCATCTGTGATCATTTCAACTGTCTAGCTATTCATACAGTTCTTGAGACAGGCGAATGACTCATCATACTGATGTCATCATCGTTCCTGTGTCTCGCAAGCAGAGTTTACCGCGCAACTAGCATACATACTTCACAACTTCCCAACACCAACCGTCAGGCAGTTACACACTACACCTGTCTAGACGTATGTTCATCCCTTTTCTGAGGATGAGGATAAGTGAAATTCACGCCTTCCTTAGAATAGAATAGAATAGAATACTATACAATATGTAAAGAAAACCCTGTCCGATCCGTGAAGGTATTGTTAGGTATCAATAACTGATTCTACTAATGCCCACAAAGACAGGCTAAACTTAAAAAAAATCCCCGTAAAAAACTAAATATTATTTCGCAAAAAGAGGTAACTTAATACATGTGCGATAAGCAACCCCTTCCGCGGGAGGCGGGGGGCAGGGCACGCGGCATCTGTGACGTGGTCGCGTCGCTATTCGCTTATAATAATAGCGGTGTTGTCACTTTTTAAAAAATTGCCAAATTTCGGGGAAATTGGAATTAATTCCCGGGAAAAAAGGATTATTTCAAAATTCATTAGTATTGTTACCATGATGATTGTGTAAAATTTTATATTATATTTGGTCATGTGTTTACCTAACCTTTATTATCCTTATAGGTCGGACAGGGTTTTCTTTACATATTGTATGTATAATAATAGTTGGTGAATGTTGGTTCACCTGTTATTGGCAACTGTATAAGCCTTTTACTCACAACTACTTTATTTGTTATTTTGTATACAGAAGCTGTTGGTGTTCCTTTGGTAATAAATAAAAATTAATAAATAAATACCCTTTATTATGTACACCATAATAAAGTGTGTGTTGCCAGTGATGACTTATGGAATTGAGACGTGATCGCTAACAACGGGCCTTATAAGAAGGCTCAAAGTCACTTAAAGGGCAATGGAGAGGGCTATGCTTGGAGTTTCACTGCGCGATCGAATCAGGAATGAGGAGATCCGCAGAAGAACGAGAGTAACCGACATAGCCCGAAGAATTGTAACACTAAAGTGCACTAAAGTGGCAGTGGGCTGGACACATTGCCCGTAGGACCGATGCCCGATGGGGCTGACGGGTTCTCGAGTGGCGACCACGCACTGAAAGACGTAGCGTGGGTAGACCCCCGACAAGGTGGTCGACGACCTGGTGAAGGTCGCGGGAAACTGCTGGATGCAGGAGGCGCAGGACCGGTCGTCGTGGCGAACCTTGGGGAGGCCTATGTCCAGCAGTGGACGTCTTTCGGCTGAAATGATGATGATGTACACCATATTGATTACAGAACTTAAATATAAAGATTTTACAAAGGGTGACACAATGGGCGGTCTTATCGCTAAGAGCGAAGTTTTACAGACAACCTTTCTTATCTATACTAATATACAGTATGTTAAATAACAGAGGGCGTTCCCTTAAACTCGTTAATATATATCATTAATAGATTAAAATAAAAATATCAGCATAGAAAAAGAAGCATAAAAAAATCCGAATAAATAAAAATTCTAATTGGAAATAAATTTGAAACCTCCTGTTTTAAATCAAAATAGTAGTGGTCATGTATAAATAAATTGCGACGTTGCCGTCTTTCATGTTCGCGTGTACAGTGTGTTTCTTTTACATGTCAATTTAAAATTTTTATTGAATATTTTCATATTGGAAAAAATTTTAAAACATTTTGTTTTCGAATGGAAATATTTTTTTAGCATGTATGTATGCTATACTATTTCGGGTTAACGGGAACGCCCTCTGTTAGTTAACATACTGTATAAAGCTGAAGAGTTTGTTTGTTTGTTTGTTTGTGCGCGCTAATCTCAGGAACTACTGGCCCGATTTGAAAAATTCTTTTTGCGTTGGATAGCCCATTAATCCAGGAAGGCTTTAGGCTATATAACATCACGCTGTGACACATAGGAGCGCGGCATATAAAAAAAACGCGGGTGAAACCGTGTGGCGCAGCTAGTACCTTCATAAAACTAATATTTTAAAAAGTGTTAGTGTCTTGATGGTGTTGTAGGGGGCAATTTCTGGATCTACTGAACCGATTTGCAGTGTGCTTACCGAGCGCACAACACAGCGGTACGGTGACGTTAGACCATTGTGCTAGGCGCGTGCGCATAGCTTGACAGCTAGTTGTTCCGGGTCTGGCTGTTTGTGTATGTAAATAAAAATAAAATAAATATATATGGACAAATCACACAAATTGAGCTAGCCCCAAAGTAAGTTCGAAACTTGTGTTTTGGGATACTAACTCAACGATACTATATTTATAATATATACATATATAGATAAACATCCAAGACCCAGGCCAATCAGGAAAAGATCGTTTTCCATCATGACCTGGCCGGGGATCGAACCCGGGGCCTCCACGTCGTAGGGAGGGGTGTTGACCGCTGCGCCACGGAGGACGACAGTGTCAGCAGTACACTGACTCCTAAGTCACAGGATCACCTAGTTTAGGAGTCAGGGTTGCATTATTAGTACGGCCTTTAGTTAACCAAGCTATATATCCTAGTTTTAAGCAAAGTCAAAGGTTACTGAATGAAGTTTTTTTTTTTAGTGATTATTTGCTTTAAATGCATGAAATGAGGGTTCTTTATGACATTTACATGAGTTTTAATAAAAATCATAACAATTAATATATCCAAAAACATAAAAATATGTTTGACTTTTTGTATTTCGCGCCACATATTGTGAAACGATCCGGATTGGCTAATGTCACGATGACGTCATACGCGCATCAGCACTTGTTGTTCTATGTGTTCTCTGGTTCTCATGTGTTTTATCAACGTGTTGGCGCCATCTATTTGCGTTTATAAATGGAACTGTTGCGCATAATCTCTTAGCTAATTTCCTTTTACCCCGTAACCTACATCACGTCATGCACCCGCTGCCCGTGAGATGGCGCTGTTCGCTATTGATCGTGGACGCGTCGAATCGTGCGTGAAAGAACACAGATTAGTATCCATTGGAGCTCGATCCGCTAACCGCGTTTCGCATTGCTTTGCGGTGTGATCCTATCCGCTATCCGCTGTCGCCGCAGTAGTAGTACCGCTCCCGCTGTCACCGTAATAGTATCGCTTCCGCTCCCGCGAGTCGCATGGCTTTTGCTGTGTGAATCCTTTTCGCTAAACGATATAATCAATCGATTATAAGTTATATCCAACCGCTCAATTGGAGACGTGTCTTTGTGGCTTCAAGAAAAGAAACCAAAGCTGTTAGCGGAGAACTTGATAACCACGTGTGTTTTGTTGAGCTTGTGCCGAACTGCGAGGGTGAAGAACCGTCGAAGACAAAGTGGACTGATCGAACTCCTACGAGACGACGGAACAGCCCGTGAAGAGAGGTAAGGTGCATGATACTCCATAACCCATTCCTAGGTTAAGAGTTTACAGCGCGACAGTGACGCCATTTTTCTTTTCAACTATTTTACAAATTACAGTCCAGATCGAAGGAAGGTATATTAAATCTCGCGAAGCCACTTGGCCCCTCCAAATGTATTTGTACAACCTGGTACAGCACACCACTTGTAAACCATTTTATTAGATAAACAACAACAAATAACAGATAAATACAAACACCACTGCGGAACCGAAAATCGTTTATATGCTTATGACGTCCTTAGAAGGCGCGACGCCATATTGCTGAATAAGGCGTTTCGGCGGCTTATTTGAATTTTGAATTTTTATTTGCATGTTTCTTACGAAACACGTATTTATAATTTAAAAAAATACTTTCGGTGAACTTCTTAACCGCAACCAAGTAATTTAAGATAGAAATTATAAATCTGTCAAATAGCCTATTAAAAAAATGCGCACGAGTCAGATAATCAAGATTAAAATTATCTACTTACTATCATGAGCCTTTTTTCCAGTTTTGAAGTAATGCATCCCAAATTTATCTACCAAGACGTTACTGAAACACAAAGAATTATCTTAATAGTACCTTCAAAGACTGTGCTAATAGAAAATACTGGTATTTAGCAACACAGTTCAGACAAGCCTGGGCCTGTAGCCAATGTAACATCGCTTCATAGCGAAGCGAAATCGAATAACAAACCAACCAATGGCGCGAACGATCGACCACGTGATTTATCGCGTCGCGTGGTCTATCGTTCTCGCCATTGGTTGGTTTGGTTTTCGATTTCGCTTCGCTACGAAGCGATGTTACATTGGCTAGGGCTACAGAACAGATTGCGCCCGGGCGACTGCCCGCCAGAATCAACATGTGTCTGGTCGAAGGATAACAATGTTTCCTGGGTAAAAAAAAATGATTCTATTTAGTCCGTCATTCAGATTATAGAAAAATATTGGATACGTATATTTTGTTTTATCAAATCAATAAAAATTGGCAAATATATAAGGCATCAAAGATCGGAGTGGTGGCTGGTGACGTCACGGCTCGCTAAAAAGTGTAGCATGCAGTGACGTCACACGAGTTTTCAACGCACTGTGTCGTCTTCATTTTTTGTTTATATGAAAAAAGAAAAAATGCGTGTCTAGTATTTTTTGGAAATCTGACTGACGGATTAATTAGTTTTTTAGTCAACTACCCTATTCTCCAACGTCATTATGACGCGTTGTTCGCATAGGGCGGTTATAGATAGATACGCATCAATGAATTAATTTACCTGGTATCATTCACAAGCTCACAGTCTGTACAGCACACGATAGGGATTCGGTTCTTAAATGTACACATCTGAAAAATTAAAAAATCAAAATCAAAGCATTTATTTCAAATAAACCAGTCACAGGCACTTTTGAATTGTCAGAAGGTCGGTCAGTCAGTAAAGTGAAGCTAGTCGCCCATTCCAAAGAGTAGGTGCCTATGGAGAAGAACGGGCAAGAAACTCCATGGACACTCTTTTAAATTATCAAGCTACTGATACAAATATTTGATTACATCATTCATTTTGAAACCAACCGTGTGAGAACTATGCAGAAATATATTGTACGCTAAGAGCGTCCATTATGGAAAACACACAAAAAAAAACAACAACAAAAAAGACTAACCCAACAAATAGATGCTGCCGTCATAAGGAAAAAAGACGCATCTCACATATTTTTTTATGCGAAATATAAAAATACTAGCTTTCCGCCCGCGGCTTCGCCCGCGTGGAGTTCGGTTATATCGCGCTTTTTAGATTTCCCTCGGGAATATCAATTTTTTCCGGGATAAAAGGTAGCCTATGTTCTTTCTCGGGGTCTAAAGATTGTCTGTGCCAAATTTCATCACAATCGGTTGATAGGTTTAAGCGGGAAAGCGTAACAGACAGACAGACAGACAGACGGAGTTACTTTCGCATTTATAATATTAGTATGGATAATTATAGATTATTAGCTTTCCGCCCGCAGCTTCGCCCGCGTGGAGTTCGGTTATATCGCGCTTTTTAGATTTCCCTCGGGAATATCAATTTTTTCCGGGATAAAAGATAGCCTATGTTCTTTCTCAGGATCTAAAGATTGTCTGTACCAAATTTCATCAAAATCGGTTGAGAGGTTTAAGCGGGAAAGCGTAACAGACAGACAGACAGACAGAGTTACTTTCGCATTTATAATATTAGTATGGATTGGTGTAAGCCAATTTTTTTACTGATTTAGAATATATGCATGTAACTCAATTTGAAAAAAAATGTTAGATGCGTCTTTTTTCCTTATGACGGCAGGATGCTTTACAGCAAGTACATTGTGCTCACACGTGTGCCATGCAATTATACAAGAAAGTACATATAACTTAGAAAAGTTACATTGGTACTTGCCTGACCTGGAATCGAACCTGCACACTCATACTTGAGAGACTGGTGTTTACACCACTAGGCCACCAAGATCTTAGTCCCGAAGTTTAGGATTCAACTTATTATACAACTAGCTTTCCGCCCGCGGCTTCGCCCGCGTGGAGTTCGGTTATATCGCGCTTTTTAGATTTCCCTCGGGAACATCTAATTTTTCCGGCATAAAAGGTAGCCTATGTTCTTTCTCGGGGTCTAAAGATTGTCTGTGCCAAATTTCATCAAAATCGGTTGATAGGTTTAAGCGGGAAAGCGTAACAGACAGACAGACAGACAGATGGAGTTACTTTCGCATTTATAATATTAGTATGGATAATTATAGATTATTAGCTTTCCGCCCGCAGCTTCGCCCGCGTGGAGTTCGGTTATATCGCGCTTTTTAGATTTCCCTCGGGAATATCAATTTTTTCCGGGATAAAAGGTAGCCTATGTTCTTTCTCAGGGTCTAAAGATTGTCTGTACCAAATTTCATCAAAATCGGTTGAGAGGTTTAAGCGGGAAAGCGTAACAGACAGACAAACAGACAGACAGACAGTTACTTACGCATTTATAATATTAGTATGGATTGGTGTAAGCCAATTTTTTTACTGATTTAGAATATGCATGTAACTCAGAAAAAAAATGTTAGATGCTGTTTTCCTTATGACGGCAGGATGCTTTACAGCAAGTACATTGTGCTCACACGTGTGTCATGCAATTATACAAGAAAATACATATAACTTACAGAAAAGTTACATTGGTACTTGCTTGACCTGGAATCGAACCTGCACACTCATACTTGAGAGACTGGTGTTTACACCACTAGGCCACCAAGATCTTAGTCCCGAAGTTTAGGATTCAACTTATTATACACTAGCGGCCGCCAGCGACTTCGTTCGCGTGGTTTAATTATGCTCCGCTCCTATTGGTCGCAGCGTGATGTTATATAGCCTAAAGCCTTCCTGGATTAATGGGCTATCCAACGCAAAAAGAATTTTTCAAATCGGACCAGTAGTTTCCGAAATTAGCGCGTACAAACAAACAAACATACAAACAAACTCTTCAGCTGTATATATTAAAGTATAGATAGATTATAATAATTGACACATTGGGCCTAAAGCTATCAAGATCGTCATTCTCCTGCTCTTCATTCATTTGTGATCGACCCACCATATCTCTTTCTTCCATAGTTCTCCATTACTCATCATCACCACTGCTCTCAAAACGGTGAAGGAAATTAATAATTCCACAGGGACATCACGACCCTCAGTAATGAGGAGACCGACTTGAGGAGGATGAGGATTATAAACTTCATTATCATCTCAGCGTTAATCCCAGTCGCATCCGAAGCCTTTTCAGCTTTGGAGTCTGGGGTCCGCTTTACCAGTCCAACTGCTGAAATGGCTAAACTTCGACATTTTCCGTGAAACGACTGCCGTCTGACCTCCACAACCCGAAGGCGACATCGAAGCATTGCAGTTAGACCAATTGTTGGACTTTTGAGGGCTCCGACAACCCGTAACGACTGCCACTAGATGTTCGTATGGCAACCGGGACCAACGGACTAAAGTGCTTTCCGAGGCACGACCAGACCAGTGCAAATATTCACATTCATGCATACAAATAATAATAATATTTATTTCATCGAGAAAGGATCAGATTTCACATAGTTATAATGGTTTATGTATAAAAATAACTGATCTATACACCAAAAGAGGAAACTCTGCCTCTCAAACTAGGCGGTAGCCTGTATCTTGAGAGACAGTGAATCGTTGCTTTAACTAATTGTTAATACAAAAGTGGACTGGGTCGTACAATATTAATGAATGGTCGTGATAATGCCAAAAATTAAATACTTGCACTGTGCGGGGATCGAACCCTCGCCACCTTGCGCAGCGGCCGCGTCCGCTACCGCTACGCCACGGGGATTTTAAACTTACCTGTGGATATTTCATTTTCTTCTTCAAAAACTGCACATATTGCATACATTTATGTATGTCCACGCACATTCCTGTCAATCCATCTTAAACAAAAAAAAAAACAAAACGAAATCTAACTTTAGCTCCATATTTTTTTTTTGTAGTGTGGCACTAGTAATGACTTTGTGCCAACTTCAAGTAAAATAAAAATATTCAAAAGTTCTTCTTTCTTTCTCTTAAGGCTTCGCACGGTTTGTGCATTTAGCCAATGTCACGTAATGAATTATTCATGTCGAAAAGGACGGCCGTGCGAACCGAACACTGAGGAAGATTTGATACAAAGCCATGATGTGGCCACTATGCTACAATATTTCACTGTTCTTTATGAATTATTCACTGAATGCACTTTTTACTACATAAATCACGCGTTTTTATTTAGTAAACGACACTATAAATAAGTTAAAAGACCAATGAAAAATGAGCGTGGCACTCATCTTAGCTTCCCGCCAAAAACCCCTTCCAGACTTTTTGTACTTTGAGTCATTATTTGTATTTCGAACTTTATTGAGGTTATGTCAAAGTTCTTAATACAAAGTGACAACTTGGAGTTTTTGGCGGGCAAGTCAAGCTGAGTGTCACGCGCATTTTCCATTGGAGTTTTATAATTATTTATAGTGTTGTTTACTAAATAAAAGTGCGTGATTTATGTAGTAAAAAGTGCATTCAGTAAATAATTCATAAAGAACAGTGAAATATCGCGGCATAGTGGCTACATCGTGACTTTGTCCCAAACCTCCCTCGTGAGACGGTTCACGCGGCCGTCTTTTTTGACATGAATAATTCAATACGTGACATTGGCTAAATGCACAAATCGTGTGAAGCCAAAAAAAAAGAAAGAAAGTAACAACTTAGTTCCGAGCTAAGCTGTCATTTTTAAATACCCAAAAAACTGTATTTCTATAACGGTTAGGTGCATAATTCAAAAACCATTTGGGTGGCTTAAACCTTGTCTAAACAAAATCCATGTTTTGTGGTAAAGGGGTTAGAGACTCGTCCGAATTGCTATTTTATATGAAGGGTTGCGCAATCAGCACCCCAACCGCGTAACACAATATTACAGTTACCATTCGATAACAGTAATATTGAACTCGATAACAGTAATCTGACCTGTACCATTCGATAGGCCATCCTAAGTCTAGCAATGCGTTTTTATATTGCACCTAGAAAATGTCTAGATCTGGGAATATAGGGCTTAAAAGATACACACTGCATGTCACGCGATATTGAACCTTATGCCATCGACATAAGGTCCATTCGTAACATTACTATCAATTGGTATCATCACAAAACCAATACCTCAGCAGCGTGGTGTTAGACAGGGATATGTTTGATCGAGGGTTCGCTCGTGTGTGAAGAACTGCAGCCACATTTGGGCTAGTGCTGCAAAATGTCGCCTGGTTACTTTGGATTCAGTGGAGAGGAGTGCGAAGAGGCTGATTGGCGACCTAGATTTAACTCAAAACGGTCTCCTAAGCCTGGAGCACAGGTGTAGAGTAGCCAGCCTTTCGGTGTTCTATACATGCATTTTGGTGACTGTGCAAGGAAATTGCATGTCTCCGTTTCACCAACGTACGACCTGTCGTACGTCGAGTTCCACCCTTAGGTTACACCACTACGATCCGGACGAAACGTTTCGCTTCCTCTTTTATACCGCGTACATCGAGGGACTGGAACAATTTGCCAGCGGTGGTGTTTCCGTTAGACTACAATTTGAGTGTCTTCAAGGTTAGAGTGAATGGGCTCTTAATAAACTAGCGCGCTTTACTATCACCGATCGCATCACTGCTTACCATCAGGCGGGATTGCGGTCAAGAAATAGTTTATAATTTATAAAATGAAAATGCAATCTCCCCGAAACTGTTCACCGCTGCATTGGAGGATGTCTTCAAGGTTCTGGACTGGAAATGACTGGGCATCAAGATCAATGGCGAGTACATGACACACCTTCGGTTTGCTGATGATATCGTAGTCATGGCTGAGACCGCGGAGGACCTGAGTACAGTGCTCGAAGACCTCAGTAGAACCTCCGAGCGAGTCGGTCTTAAAATGAACATGGATAAGACGAAAGTCATGTCTAATGCCTATGTTGTACCGACTCCTTTAAAGATTGGAGACTCTGTTCTCGAAGTTGTTGACAGTTACGTGTACGTGGAACAAACTATCCAGTTAGGAAGGTCCAACTTCGAGAAAGAGGTCAATCGTCGAATCCAACTCGGCTGCTTTCGGGAAGCTACGTGAAATCTTCTCGTCCGAAATACCGCAGTGTCTCAAGACACAGGTCTTCGACCAGTGTGTATTGCCAGTGATGACTTATGGAATTGAGACGTGGTCGCTAACAATGGGCCTTATAAGAAGGCTCAAAGTCACTCAAATGGCAATGGAGAGGACTATGCTTGGGGTTTTACTGCGCGATCGAATCAGGAATGAGGAGATCCGCAGAGGTACGAGAGTAACCGACATAGCCCGAAGAATTGCAACACTAAAGTGGCAGTGGCCTGGACACATTGTCCGTAGGACCGATGCCCGATGGGGCCGACGGGTTCTCGAGTGGCGACCACGCACCGGAAGACGTAGCGTGGGTAGGCCTCCGACAAGATGAACCGACGACTTGGTGAAGGTCGCGGGAAACCGCTGGATGCGGGAGGCGCAGGACCGATCGTCGTGGAGAACCTTGGGGGAGGCCTATGTCCACAGATGTCATTCGGCTGAGCTGATGATGATGATTTTGAATTTTTTTTTTTTTTTTTTTTTTTATTAGTTATAAACTAGTGCTTGACTGCAATCCCGCCTGATGGTAAGCAGTGATGCAATTGTTGATGGTAAAACGCACTAGCTTATTAAGGCTATTCACTAAAAAAAGCTGAGTGAATAGGAAGGAAGACGGCAGTTTAGCGAGGTGATGCAATGTTTAACCCAACAACACGACCAACGATGCTGCGCCAGAGGATGATCTGGAGATCCTCCACGACCAAACTCCCGACACAACAACATTAGGCACATCGTACCCGGTACACATCGCAACACAACTGCTCAGACCCGTCCTCCATACGGCTTCACCAGACATCATGCCGGAACACGACGAATCGCTTGGCGGCAAGACTTTGTCTGGTGGGTGGTAACTTATGCCGGCGGCTGATGTTGTTGCCTACCACCGAGAAAATATATATGAATAATGAAATATTTAAAAATGTTATTAAATATGTAAATAGAAAAAGCAATATGAATTTAAATAATAATTATGTATTTTGATTTTGGGTCCCTACGTAATCATGGGGGATCTAAAGTTTTAATAAACAATTGAAAACTTGTTTTCGTATACTAGTTTTAACCTTCAATGGTGCAAATTTCCTTGTTTACAATCCATACTAATATTATAAATGCGAAAGTAACTCTGTCTGTCTGTCTGTCTGTCTGTCTGTTACGCTTTCCCGCCTAAACCTCTCAACCGATTTTGATGAAATTTGGCACAGACAATCTTGGGACCCTGAGAAAAAACATAGGCTACCTGTTATCCCGGAAAAAGTTGATATTCCCGAGGGAAACCTAAAAAGCGCGATATAACCGAACTCTACGCGGGCGAAGCCGCGGGCGGAAAGCTAGTCTAAACTAAATTTAGGTTCAGTGCGTCTTTTTCTTTCCATTTCATTATAAAAAGGACAGAAGATAAATGTGTCTTTTCGAAATGTGTCCTTGGAGTGTACCGAGATCCTCCATTTTGATCTCAAAATCCCCACCATCCAGCAGTTCATGAAACGCCTTTCCAAGCGTTTCTTTGACACTGCTGCCAAGCACCGCAATCCTCTTATAGCAGCGGTTGTCAATTACACTCCCGACTTCGCCGCCCTCGGCATGCCCTTACAGACCCCGATGACCCCATTACCCTCCTCTAAGAGGCCAATAGGGCCACCAGCACATTACACAAAAACAGACCGACCTACCGACCTCGCCGCCGAGGTCCATCGCGACGCGCTCCACGTAGTAATCCCCTCCCCCGTCCCTTGTCCGATGAAGGCCAGCCCTCGCCGCAGCTGAGCCAGTAATATCATAATGTCCCATCAATGACCTCTGAGTTTGTTTCGGCGTTTCTTCTCAGAGCTAGTACTAGGAAACGTCATGGTCATCAAACCATTAAGAACACATTCGATCCAGCCGCCCCTTGCTGTCCTCTCTAGCGACGCCCTAAGCCGAGGTTCGTACCCCACAGGCGGTGCCCTTAGTGCGTAGTCGCCTAATTTTAATTTAGTTTTAAGTGCCCCTGGCTGGAGGCTTTAATTTTAATTAAGGCATCCACAGGAAAGTCCGATTAAGTAGTTACGGTCTCCTAGTAGCCACCTACGAGATGCCATATCAAAAAAAAAAAAAAATGGAGTGTACCGATCAATCCGATCCGAAAGAGAGGCTATGGTTGAGCGAACGAGTGTTGCACTACAGGCAGTCTCCGAATGGGGCAATGCCAATCTTGTAGCATTCAATACCGCCAAAACACAACGTGTCTTTTCACCGTCAAAAGAAGCCCGTTCACCTTGGCTCCTACATTTCGAAATGTGTGGGAGTTGAGATTTCCTCGAACTGGGCGGTTCATTGAGTCCAAGGCCATCGTGGCTGCCAGGAAACTTGGCGTTATCGCAAAGGTCCGGCAGTACTTCACACCTGAGCAGCTTCTAATGTTGTACAAAGCACGGGTCCCTTCGTGTGTGGAGTACTGCAGCCACATTTGGGCTGGTGCTGCTAAGTGTCACCTGGCCACTTTGGATTCAGTGAAGAGGCGTGCGAAGAGGCTGATTGGTGACCCTGATTTAACTCGAGATGGTCTCCAAAGCCTAGACCATAGGCATGGAATAGCAAGCCTTTCGGTGTTCTATAGGATGAGCGTATGACTGCAATTCCGCCTGATGGTAAGCAATGATGCGATCGTTGATGGTAAAGCGCGCTAGTTTATTAAGAGTCTATTCACTCTAGCCTTGAAGACACTCAAATTGTAGTGTGACGGGAACACTGCCGCTGGCAAATTGTACCAGTCCCTCGATGTACGCGGTATAAAAGAGGAAGCGAAACACTTCTTGCGGATCGTAGTGGTTTTAACAACGTAAGGGTGAAAAGTCGCCGTACGACGGGTCGTCCGATGGTGGAACTGATATGGGGGAATCAAATCATGCAATTCCCTTGCACACTCACCAGAATGCATCCTATAGAAGACCGAAAGGCTGGCTACTCTACGCCTGTGCTCCAGGATTTGGAGATCGTTTCAAGTTAAATCTGGGTCCCCAATCAGCCTCTTCGCACGCCTCTCCACTGAATCCAAAGTAGCCAGGTGACATTTCGCAGCACCAGCCCAAATGTGGCTGCAGTACTCCACACACGAGCGGACCTGTGCTTTGTACAACATTAGAAGCTGCCTTGGTGTGAAGTACCGCCGGACCTTTGCGATGACGCCAAGTTTTCTGGCAGCCACCTTGGCATTGGACTCAATGAACCGCCCAACGCTTAGGTTTGAGGAAACCTCTACTCCCAAAAGCTGAAGGCGGTCGGTGCACTCCAAGGATACATTCTGAAAAGTAGGAGACAAGGTGAACAGGCTCCTTTTAGCGGTGAAAAGACACGCCTGTGTTTTGGCTGCATTGAATGCTACAAGATTGGCATTGCCCCATTCCGACAATTAAGGTATAAAATCATAGATGTTTCAAAGTCAAAGAGATGTCAGCACATCGTGATGGAGTCCACGAAGACCGCGCACAGGCAAGTTGCAAGACTCACCCGTGTTTCTTCACTTTCCTATGCCCCAGGGCCACGGTTTCTCACGAACGAATCCGATAAACCCTTTTTTACTTCCATTTAAAACTCCTATATTTTTTTACATAATTTATTAACTCTTACCTAAATTATGTTTTATCACACTGCTTACCTTCCGACAAGTCGTCGTCATCACAAAAAACAACACGAAAACCGAAAAAACAGAATATCACGATGATTAATTTGTAATACATTTTATTAAGCGAGGAACACCTCGCGAAGCGACCTATTTTGACCGGTTTTGGGCGCCACTGATGATTTAGCTAAACTAATTCTACTCTAAGGAATGGATTTGACGCCTTTTTGTAAACAAATCGATCAATAAGTTATGTATGTATATAGGTAGGTAGATAATGTGATTACTCACTTACCAACTTACATTTTTTTTTTTAATATCCATACTAATATTATAAATGCGAAAGTATCTCTGTCTGTCTGTCCGGCTTTCACGCCAAAACAACTAAACCGATTGTAATGAAATTTGGTACACAGATAGTCTAAGAGCGACAGCCTCCGTGGCGTAGCGGTAGCGGACGCGGCCGCTGCGCAAGGTGGCGCGGGTTCGATCCCCGCACAGTGCATGAATATGAATACTTGCACTGGTCTGGTCGTGCCTCGGAAAGCACGTTAAGCCGTTGGTCCCAGTTGCCATACAAACATCTAGTGGCAGTCGTTACGGGTTGTTGGAGCCCTCATAAGTCCAACAATTGGTCTAACTGCAATGCTTCGATGTCGCCTTCGGGTTGTGGAGGTCAGACGGCAGTCGCTTCACGGAAAATGTCGAAGTTTAGCCATTTCAGCAGTTGAACTGGTAAAGCGGACCCCAGACTCCAAAGCTGAAAAAGGCTTCGGATGCGACTGGGATTAACGCTGTGATGATGATGATGATGAGATAGTCTAAGAGCCCGAGAATGGACGTAGGCTATAAAATATCCAGCTATGACCATTAGGAGCAGAGCAGGAACAAAAAATGTTGCGAAAACGGGAGCAAACGCGGACTGTACATATTGCTCCCATTATTTTAACAGGCGCTTATTTTATATCAACTGAGCTCTTTCGGTTCGAAGCTTACGCGAGTGAAACCGCGGGGCACAGCTAGTTTATATATAAATTATAAACTAGCGCTTGACCGCAATCCCGCCTGATGTTCAGCTATGATGCGATCGTTGATGGTAAAGCGCGCTAGTTTATTAGGAGCCTTCACTCTAGTCTTGAAGACACTCAAATAGGGTATTTGACAAAAAAAAACTAATTAGTTCGTCAGTCAGATTTCCAAAAAATATTAGACACATATTTTTTTCTTTTTTCATATAAACAAAAAATAAAGACGACACAGTGCGTTGAAAACTCGTGTGACGTCACTGCACGCTACACTTTTTAAAGGCCAGTGACGTCACCAGCCACCACTCACATCTCTGATGCCTTTTATATTTGTCAATTTTTATTGATTTGATAAAACAAAATATACGTATCCAATATTTTTCTATAATCTGAATGACGGACTAAACAATATTTTTTTTTACCCAGGAAACATCCCTATTGACTTAAGTGGAATCGCATCAAAACATTTTCATTCGTTTACACATATATTACACACACGGAAAACCCAGCCGAGTGTGTGTGGGTTGATTCTTGGGAGAAAAATTAGTTTGCAAATGTAGGGTAGACAGCTATTTTTTAATCTAAATTTTTGAACCAACTATACTTCGTGAGGTTTATAGAAGCAGATATTTACAGACTACAGAATCTTTCAATAGGGATGTTCCCTATTGAAAGATCATTATTAAATGTATGGGCCCCCGGAAACCTCGCAGAACATGTGCAAACTCCCCTAATTACTAAACAAAGTATAAACGACTTATCTCTAACTTTTAAATAAACCTCGCAGTAGACACTAACATAATGTACGGTGTAGGTAATTGCCCAAAAAACCGCGCGCGACTATCGCTCACAAAGATTACTTACCTACTCTGAAATTTGACTTGAATACCATAATTTTATTAGTGGCATACAGCGAAGAGAGACGCCCAACATAGCCCGCTCCATAGCTCGCTGAGTGACTTTAAACTTATGGACTAGTCTGACCGTTAGTGTCCACGTCTCGGCTCCGTAAGTCATGACGGGTAGGACGCATTGGTTGAAGATTTTGGTCTTCAAACATTGGGGTATGGGCGACGAAAATACCCGACCCGATTTGCCTCCTTCTCGAAGTTGCGTCTCTCTGAAGGACCGCATCAGAAATGAGGTGATCCGACAGAGGACCAGAGTTACCGACATAGCTGAGAGGATTAGCAAGCTGAAGTGGCAATAGGCTGGTCACATATGCCGCAGGACCGACAACCGTTGGGGTAAACGAGTCCTCGAGTGGAGACCGCGTCTCGGCAAACGTAGCGTGGGACGCCCTTGGGCGAGATGGAGCGACGACATCAAAAAGGTGGCTGGTAGTGGTTGGCGGAGAACTGCACAGGATCGAGCTTGTTGGCGTGCCATGGAAGAGGCATATGTCCAGCAGTGGACGAGTAAAGGCTGATGATGATGATGATACAGCGAAGCCTTTTCGCAAAGTTTGCGTTACGATGTCAGATACATCCTGTATATTATTTCTGTTTAGATACATTTTTCTCCCCTTATGCGCAACCAAACTTGACCAACCATATATCAAAATGCACAGAATTTATCCTATATTTTACATTCATAGATATCACTACTACACTAGCGGCCGCCAGCGACTTCGTTCGCGTGTAGTTAGTTATTATGCTCCGCTCCTATTGGTCGCAGCGTGATGTTATATAGCCTGAAGCCTTTCTGGATTAATGGGCTATCCAACGCAAAAAGATTTTTTCAAATCGGGCCTGTAGTTCCTGAGATCAGCGCGTTCAAACAAACAATCTCTTCAGCTTTATACAACGTGTAACAAAAAGGGTATATACATACCAAGGGCATGGCATCTTTAGATGATATCAAACGATATCGGAAGGGTTTCAACTCAAAATAAAATACTCAAAAAATTGGTACCAAATTTTCGGTTTCGTGTGTTTCTTAAAATAAAATCATAACAAACGTGGCAGCACACTACATATGTTAATAACTACTGGTTACCTGTCACGTTACTTGCCAAAATCCGATAAATGTCTTCAATATCTCTATGCGACTAGTATGATAGTAGCCTATCACAGGCGGTGTTTTTCCTCATAACTTCCTAACATAAAGAGATAGAATTAAAAAACCCTTCCAATATCGTTTGATATCATGTAAAGATGACATGCCTTTCTTATGTATATACCCTTTATGTTACACGTTGTATAATATTATAGATTCTTAAATATCACTAATTTTACCAAAAAGTTACTTCATAAAATAGCCGGGTTTGAGAGCGAGCGCAGGTCGCTCGTAGAGTCACACGTTTACTGATAGGAGATTTAACCAAGGTGTATATACATAGAAGGGGTATATATAGAATTTTCATTTGTATGTCAAGGCCCTTGTAGCCACTCAAACTGACCCTGACACTGAGATGGAAACTGTTGGATCAAAGATGGTCTCAATTCAACTTAAGGTACTTTTTTAAATATTTATAAACTAGTGTTTGACGGCAATAACGCCTGGTGGTAAGCAGTGATGCAATCGTCGATGGTAAAGCGCGGTAGTTTATTAAGCCTATTCACTCAAAAAAAACTGAGTGAATAGGAAGGAAGACGGCAGTTGAGCGAAGTGATGCAATGTTAAACCCAACAACACAGCCAACGATGCTGCGCCAGAGGGAGTTTGATCTAGAGACCCTCCACGACCAAATTCCCGACAAAACAACATTTCCAGCACCGGTGTTACCGTCTGACTACAATTTAAGTGTCTTCAACGCTAGAGGAAATAGGCTCTTAATAAACTAGCGTCCTTTATCAACAACGATTGCATCACTGCTTACCATCAGGCGGGATTACGGTCAAGCACTACTTTATAGTTCACACATTTCTTTGGGTGGGGCTCCATAAAAGTGACCTGTTTAATTTACTGCTTACTGCATCCAGTCTGTCCTAGCTACCAGGCTAGGATAAAGTAGATTTTGGAAGAGAGGGACAAAGAGTTGTTGGACAGCCTGATAGAATATTAAAAAAAAACACCTTCTATAGTAAATCTATACTAATCTATAAAGCTGGAGAGTTTGTTTTTTGAACGCGCTAATCTCAGTAACTACTGACCCGATTTGAAAAGCTCGCCCAAGAAGTAGTCCAGGAGCTTGCTTACTGGAAACGCTAGAGGTGCGGTGAGGGCCATGACTGCCTGTGGATAAAGAGCCGGTAAATTGACGATTTCAAGTTAGTAAGTTAGTTTCAAAATAAGATATCATGAAAACCAACCCAACAAAAATATGGTTAACGTACCGTTCTTCCGCCTGCGCCCACTGTGGCTATATCACTGCGCGCCTAGTACTAACCACCGTCAACTGTGTTGTGCGCTCGGTGACGACACTGCAACAATTTCTAAATGTATTTGGGAAAAGTATAACATGGCGTAAAATTATTGAAATCGATTCAGTTGCTTATTCTGAACAAACTACGTAGGTATTATATTTTTGATTTGTTTTTTAAAAACGTTGCCGCACGCTATCAATTGCTCCTGTATCGTGGGTGCGTTTACAAACATATAAACTCACATAAACAAACAGCCAGACCCGGAACAACTACTTGTAGGCCATACAAATCTTTGTTCCGTGCGGGAATCGAACCCGCGACACGCAGCACAGCAGTCAATAGGTTAACCACCACCGTTATAGGTATTCAGGTTTCGTTTAATGAAATAACGTATAACCTATTATGGGTGTTACCTGGGTAAAAAAAATTGTTTCTAGTTAGTCACAGTAACAACTATAAAGGGCGTATATGACATCGACGTACAAACGAGTACCATGGATATTATAGTACATGATTCTGAACCCCACAGTGGTGGAATTTTTCGTCGGCTTTTTCATGATTTAAAAAAATATATATGTAGTTTTTCTTACTTTAGACCGCTCATAATTGCTATACTTTTATAACCCAAAAAGATTTTAAAGTAAAAATAATTAATTCGCTGATTACGCAAAAAAGTGCAATGAAAATAAAACTCGAAAAACTATCTTATCAGCTGATTTAACAGAGTTCACATCAGGGATCAACGTCATACCTACAAACCCGGACGGCGGCACGCTTGCAACGTTCAAAGGCCGAGCCGACACTTTTTTTTTAAACAATGTGAATTCTGTAACCGTTCATTAACGACATAAATGACTATCATAATTTTATTAGTGGCATGCGGTGTAGCCCCTTCGCAAAGTTTGCGTTACGATGTCAGATACAACCTGTATTATGTAGGTATTCAAGGCAAAAAAAAAATGTAAATAAAAACTACTATCTCAATCAAAAGTCATTAATTCAAATTAGGCTGAGAATCAGCACCTTTTGAACGTCAGTATTACATAAGACAGTCCCCCCAAAACGCCCGTCCTTCGTATTAATATAATAGGTGTGTTTCTTGGGTAAAAAAAATATTCTATTTAGTCCGTCATAGAAAAATATTGGATACGTATATTTTGTTTTATCAAATCAATAAAAATTGACAGAAAGGCACCAAAAGTTGCTAAAAAGTGTAACAAGGAGTGACGTCACACGAGTTTTCAACTCACTGTATCGTCTTAATTTTTTGTTTGTAGGAAAAAAGATAAAATACGTGTCTAGTTTTTTTTTTTTTTGAAATCTGACTGACGGACTAATTACTTTATTTTAGTCAACTACCCTATTGCACAGAAAACTTTGCTTGCATCACGCAAGCAAAGTTTTCTGTGCAATAGGGTGCAATAGGGTGCAATAGGGTGCAGGATCTGTGTAAAGCCAGTATGACGCGTTGTTCGCATATGACGTTTGTAGATACCTAATCTATAAACTAATTACGTAGGTTTTCGACATCACCTGTCCAGCTTTGAAAAATAATTCAATCGTCAATCTAACCTCCACAACCCAGTCAACGAGTATCCCGATAACGCTTGGTGTTGAGGCTCAAATCTTAACAAGAGTATTAAATTAAAGGCAAGTAGACTGTATACTGTATATTTAAAAATAATCCAGTAATTAAAGTTTAAGGGATGTCTGCGCGCGGTCGTGTTGGACGATGCAATGATGCTTGTCTGGCCGGTCCCGTAGTCAACGCCGCCACGCTGTCCGCGTCATCGAAGTGTGTGTGTGAACACTTGGTAAGACTGGTGCCACTAGTCTTACCAAGTGTTCCAGAAAGCCAGAAAGTCTAACCACAACTCTGGTGGTTATGGTTACACATTCTGGCTTCAGTCTACCTGTAACAGCTGTCAATGATACACGAATGTCAGTCGAGATTAACATAGGGGCTTTTCGACTCGTAGGCTTAGTATGTATGGTCATCCATCCGCGTACCAACCCTGCCAAGCTTTGCTTATCGTATTAAACAACGAACCCGCAAATATTTTCCCATCTATGTTTGGATTTAACTGGACCACAAGCATTTGTCTTTTGAGCCATGACCCATATTCCACCTTCACAATCTATTTACTGCGTTATACGATACCGCTAGATTGGTTATCAGACTTTCAGCCTTCTGAAATATAAAAATTCTCTCCTAAAACAATAAACCCAAATAAAAGACTTTGAGTTTGACTACTCAATGATAGAGGTGGAACACCGCTGACCGCGTCAGTTAAAAGGTGGCCTACTAACACGACTCTGCTCCCACCCAGCAAAAAGAATATAATTTAAATATGGACTTTAAATATTCCTCTTTAGATAATATATATTTTACATTAGCATCAAAAATTAGCAGACAGTTCGCTGTCAGCGAGCTTACCGCCTTCAGACTGCTTTGTAGTTGACGCTCAAGATAGATTGGGAATTTTTGATAGTTTCCGGTAGCTTGACCTGCTGTCGTCCGTATAATTCGATAGGTACAAACTATTATATTTTAGTGTTATTGTCATTTATTTGTGAGAAAAACCTGTTTTGTGGATATTGTTTTTACTGGCAACTCAAATGATGTTGTCATTGTCCCTTGTCATAATGACATTAACAAAATTGTAAAATGACGTGGAGACGAGGTTATGAATTAGTAAAAATATATATGTTTTAACATAAATAAGTGCAATAAGATAGTTTAAAATATTAATTAGTAGCTAAAAAGCACAAAATGATTGAGATCACAGATACTCAGAGTAAGTATTTACATTTTTATGTCATAGTTGTCGAGTTATTCGATTTTTACATAGCATTTGCTTCCAAAAACATATTTATTTCAATTAATTTGATTCTTGAGATATATTTTTGATTATTATCTATATCCGTAAAATGTTCTCTCTGTATTCAAATTCAAATTATGGTAGTAAGTGATGAAATATTGTGAAAAACTCCGTTCAAAATGACTTTGTTTTTCGAAGCTGTATTCAAATTTCTCTGGTATGGTCTAATTCATTACCATTTCTGAAGACCTCGCTTCTAGTATCTATAACATGACCTCAACAATCTTCAGGCAAGGTATATCAAACCATTTTAAATCATTTATTTCGAGTAACACTGACTCAGAAACAATCAATACACACATAGGGTAGATATAGTACACTCTGTCTTTTGTCATTAAGTTGCGGCATAATGGCTTATTCAGCCTATAACAAATTCCCATTGCAAAAGCCTCATTTCTTCGAGAGGTACTGTGCTGTAATCTAGCACATGGGCTTAGTGTGGGTTGGTAGATACCAGTCTTCAAAAATTTCTTTATATCATGTAAACATTTTGTTTTCAAATTAAAAGTACAATAGATTCTCGTTAATCTGGCAGATATAAAACTAGGGTTGTGTTACTGGAAAATGTTAGTAACTACAAAAAGAAAATGATAGTAACTACAAAAAGAAAATGATAGTAACTACAAAAAGAAAATGATAGTAACTACAAAAAGAAAATGATAGTAACTACAAAAAGAAAATGATAGTAACTACAAAAAGAAAATGATAGTAACTACAAATAGAAAATGATAGTAACTACAAAAAGAAAATGATAGTAACTACAAAAAGAAAATGATAGTAACTACAAATAGAAAATGATAGTAACTACAAAAAGAAAAACAGCAGCATTGAGAATAACACTAAAACAATAGACAGACCCCTTATTCATAAAAGCTGCTTAAAGTTAACTAGTGGTTAGCGATTCTTTAACCATACATTTTTGACCTTTTAATGTCACTTAACTTTAATCATAGTTAAATGAATAAACCCCTTAAACACTATTTAGCATAAGTATGTTACATTTAGGAGTAGGGAATACGCCTTTTTCAGGAAATGTAACATAACCAGTGACTTGGTCGGCGTCACCTGTTATAAAACGAGTTCTTTTTGTAGCTACTTATTTTCATTCAGTTTACATATTTATACGTCCACCAACTATATACACACATCAAAAGTGTCTAGGGATCAACATATATTTTTGCAATAACTTTTCTCCTGATTGATATTAATTAAAATTTTCTTTAAGGATTCGTCAAATAAAGTGTTTTCGTTTGTCACAGTAACGATAAACCAAGTCACCTTTGCATTAATAAAGAAATTTGCCATTTTCCTAATAAAGGGATATTTGACATTTGAACCACTTACACAAAAGTTCGAAAAAAAGACTGAAATAACAGTTTTCTCTAAAATTTTATTGGGTAACTTAAACAATTAATAATCCGTGTTTCTACCGCGAACACTAACAACACAAGAACATTGGTTTGGCATACTCAAAATGAGTTCATCCAAATCACGCTGTGGAATGGCCGCCCATGTTCGTTGCAACAACAAAAAAGGTCTTCTTGCGACTGGATACCCTCCATATTCGGCAGAGCTCTTCTCTGTAGCATATCCCATGCATGCTCAATCGGGTTCAAGTCTGGCGACTGAGCAGGCCAGGGCAGGACATTGATGTTAGCTGTGGCGAGAGTCTGTCTTACAACTCTTGCGGTGTGCGGTCGTGCATTATCATGCATTAACTGAAATAAGGGACCGATTTGCACTTGTAGAGGAACGATGACGTCTGATACAATCGTTTCAGCATAAATTTGAGCGTTGAGGTTGCCTCTGATCCAAATCAACTCAGTTCTTCCGCCGATCCAAATACCCGCCCATACCATGATGGTTCCACCACTATAAGGATGGACTTCCCGGCAGGATTTTAATCGCTGTTGGCGTCCAGGGGTTCTCCAGTGTCGTATACGTCTTGTATCCGGTCTCATACCAAAACGAGACTCATCAGAAAAGCACACGAAACGCCATTGTTCTTCTGCCCAATTTCTGTGTTCAAGAGCCCATTGATATCGAATCCTACGATTGTGCATTGCTATAGGTGGTACCCGTAGCGGTCTTCGGGAATGAAGGTTCACTTCATGCAAGCGGTTTCTGACTGTTTGGTCGCTAATTAAGTTCCCTGAAGAGTGATGAAGCCTCACGGCTAACATCATGGCGGTTATTGTTGGAGCTCTTCGAGTTAAGATTTGAATGTATCGGTCTTGTCTCCGTGTGGTGCAGCGATACCGTCCTCCATGGCGCTCAGCCACGGTACCAGTGCTTCGGTATCGTGTCCAAAGTCGACTGATAACACTCTGACTTGTATTCAGAGCTAAAGCCACAGTACGTTGCCGGGAACCAGCTTCTATCATTCCCACGGCTCTGAGCATTTCTTCCCTGCTTAAATGACGTCGCCGCTCCATAATAACGTTGGTTTTAATCAGTAGTAGGGAAACAGTAGCACTAATAATGTCTTCAATGCGTTGTATGTTTTTATAGGGAAAATATTGACAGCTGATTTTCATCTTTTACTCGAATTTGATTCACAGTTCCTGATTCAAATTATGAAATGCACCAAAAAGGATCCATATAAATTTATAAAATCATAAATTTATTACAAAGCCACATCTCAATCTCAAGAAATCCGCATAAAAATGCTTGATCCCTAGACACTTTTGATATGTGTAGTTACTCACGAAACGAAACTAAATTAAATCCCTTTCTTGAATGTGTAGCTATACAGTTAAATGCATGCATGATACAGTTACGGCATAGCGTGTGTATGTAATAACAAATTTACAAAAATAACTACTTTTTAATTTGACTCGTAACTAGCTATTCAGTTACACATCGCATCACTGGTTATTGTAAGTGCTTACGTGAAATAACGACCAGGTCTAGTAGGTAGGAGTGTGTAGTGTTAAGCTGGCCATACACGGACTACTTGAAGCAGTTTTGAATCGGCTGCTTCAAGCTGCGACTGCATTATAAACTACTGCCTTTTACGTACCTACATACACGAACAGCTCGTGCAGTTGCAACTGCTTTGGCCGGTTGACGGCACGGTGAAATGTCATCGTATGGTCAAGCAGTCGCCAGGCATAGACTGACTGCTCGAGCTGTCGACTGCTCTCGCGCAGTTACCTCCCCCCGCGCCCTTCATTCCACGTCGCGCACGCTTGCCGCTCGCACGCTTTATTTGCTTATTAAGAGGGGACTCTAGTGCCAAGGAATTTGGAAAATAGATATTTGAAGAAACCATTGCCGTCGCTCTGCTTCCAGCCACTCCCGGTAAAGTGCGAAAAGGACAGTTGTAGCTCAGCCTGATTTTACCTACAAAAACGTTGACCAAAAGACATTTCGTATTCTGCTGTTTTCTTTTTCAAAACACCACTGATGTCAATAATTTTTATATCCAAATTTAGACGAAAAGTTTACCTATGCTTCTATTATTTTCTTTTCTGTCAAAAACTTATCACGTTTGTCTAATAGTCATCTGAACATCACGGTAAAAATGGGTTATTTTTCGAGATTTTGAAGTATCATATTTCTTTTATTAATTAAGTTTCGGAAAAAATCAAATGATAGGGACACGTATAATCAAGGTGTAAAATTTTAGAAAAAAAAAAATTGCTCCAAAAGCGTTATCCACGAAGAAAACAGCGGAATACGTTTGTATAGAGAAAGCACCACTAGAGTTGCCTCTTAAGAACAACTGCTCGCCCAGTTACGGTAAAGTTATCAATGGCAGCTTCTGATGAGTACGACTGCAAGAGCGGTCTGTGTAAGGCAGCGTCCCCATCATGCACGGCGCGGCGCCGTCCATTGCCGATTCATCGATATTTCGCTGTTGAATGTGTTGGTTGTATGGGCATTGGACGGCGCACCGTGCTGAACCGCGGCGCCGTGCCGTTTCCCGGCGACGACGTCGTGGCCTTGCACGGTGACGGCGCCGCGCCGTGCATGATGGGGACGCGGCCTATGGCGGGCCTTCATGAGAAGCACTGAACAAATATTTATATTAGTTGGTGAACAAGTGAATCGGCACCATTGCTCTCCTCTCGTGCCTACCGTACTAATGACTAAGTTTATTATTGTATTTGTTAATTACAGAAATAGGCGTGGGCCTCGCCGGGTTCGGCATGACATTCCTGTTTCTAGGAGTGCTGCTATTATTTGATAAAGGTCTGCTGGCTATAGGAAATGTAAGTATCCTACTCATCTTCTTCTTCTTCTTCCTCAGCCTATAGATGTCCACTGCTAGACAAAGGCCTCCCCCAAGGCTTTCCACGATGACCGGTCTTGTGCTGCCCGCATCCATTGGCTTCCCGCGACCTTCACCAGGTCATCGGTCCACCTTGTTGGGGGTCTCCCTACGCTGCGTCTTCCAGTACGTGGCCGCCACTCCAGAACCTTGCTGCCCCATCGGCCATCGGTTCTACGAGCAATGTGCCCTGCCCACTGCCACTTAAGTTTAGCGACTCGCAGAGCTATGTCGGTGACTTTGGTTCCTACTCATCATTTCAGCCGAAAGACGTCCACTGCTAAACATAGGCGAGATGGAGCGGCGAAATTAAAAACGTGGCTGGTAGCGGCTGGCGGAGAACTGCTCAGGATCGAGCTTGTTGGTGTGCCATGGAAGAGGCCTATGTCCGACAGTGGACAAGTAGAGGCTGATGATGGTGATGGTGCAATGGATTAAACGATTCAAATTGAGAGTGGGTGCAGGTTATAATTCGACTTCCTACTTTTTCAGATCCTCTTCATCAGTGGCCTGGCCTGCGTCATAGGGCTGCAGCGAACGTTTTTCTTCTTCTTCCAAAGGCATAAGATCAAGGCTTCTGTGGCCTTCTTTGGTGGCATATCCATTGTTCTTCTGGGCTGGCCCATGATCGGCATGATTGCTGAGATCTACGGGTTTCTGCTATTGTTTAGGTGAGTTAGGGGGTTCGATTTTTCCAAAACATCACGCTTGCAACCTTCAATGGGTTAGGCAGGGAAGGAACTAGTGTTGTGCCGAGTACGGTTTGACTCGAGTCAGACTCGATTACTGCTTTGAACTCGAATACCAATTTATTTTGATTCGCGTACGTGGCTCGATTCCGGTACTCGAGTCAGGAAGAATCGATTCGTACTAGCTAACTCGATTCTATTTATGCGAGTCCAACTGACTCGAGTCTAGTACCAATACGAGTTTTGTTAACTCGCTCGTATCGTAAACTGTTTACATAAGCAATGAAATGGCGCTGATCTAACTCGATTCTATTTATGCGAGTCCAACTGACCCGAGTCTAGTACCAAAACGAGTTTTGTTAACTCGCTCGTATCGTAAACTGTTTACATAAGCAGTGAAATGGCGCTAATCTAACTCGATTCTATTTATGTGAGTCCAACTGACTCGAGTCTAGTACCAATACCAGTTTTGTTAACTCGCTCGTATCGTAAACTGTTTACATAAGCAATGAAATGGCGCTGATCTAACTCGATTCTATTTATGCGAGTCCAACTGACTCGAGTCTAGTACCAATACGAGTTTTGTTAACTCGCTCATATCGTAAACTGTTTACATAAGCAATGAAATGGCGCGGATCTAACAATACTACACCTGCAACTTTTTTTTTATCTCTATAGAACTCTTACGCTGTATGTTTTTATTTAATGTTTTTAATTATCTTTCATTAAAAATTAGTTGCCCTGGACTTGCCCACCACTAGGCCTGGCTTGCCCAAGGCCACAAGCTGGGTACGCCCATGCCATCAACGATTGCATCACTGCTTAACATCAGGCGGATCGCTTTCAAACACTAATTTATAATATTCATTCATTATTTGTTCACAGAGGGTTCCTTCCAGCGGCCATAAACTTCTTAAGAATGGTCCCAGTACTAGGATCTCTGCTCAGTTTGCCAATCATAAGAGGGGTGAGTTTTTACTTATGTCTATACAAGAGGTATGTAAATAAAAACCCTGTCCGATCCGTGAAGGTATTGTTAGGTATCAATAACTGATTCTACTAATGCCTACAAAGCAGGGCTAAACTTATAAAAATCACCCTAAAAATAAATATTGTTTTGCAAAAGGAGGTAAATTAATACATTTTTGGGGAAGTTAAAATTAATTCGCGGAAAAAAAAAGATTATTTCGAAATTCATTAGTATTGTTACTATGATGATTATGTAAAATTTCATATTTTATTTGGTCAAGTGTTTACCTAACCTTTATTATCCTTATGGGTCGGACGGGGTTTTCTTTACATATTGTATGTTTAACTTACTTTAAAAGTCTATAATGCCAGCCTCCGTGGCGTAGCGGTAGCGAGCGCGGCCGCTGCGCAAGGAGGTGCGGGTTCGATCGCCGCGCACTGCAAATATTTGTATGCATGAATATAAATATTTGCACTGGACTGGTCGTGCCTCGGAAAACACGTTAAGCCGTTGGTCCCGGTTGCCATACGAACATCTAGTGGCAGTCGTTACGGGTTGCTGGAGCCTTCAAAAGTCCAACAATTGGTCTAACTGCAATGCTTCGATATCGCCTTCGGATTGTGGAGGTCAGACGGCAGT
Organism: Sesamia nonagrioides; assembly: GCA_017933935.1. Lineage (NCBI taxonomy): Eukaryota > Metazoa > Arthropoda > Insecta > Lepidoptera > Noctuidae > Sesamia > Sesamia nonagrioides. The sequence goes on from JADWQK010000407.1 coordinate 2,421,703, forward strand.
CGCTTCACGGAAAATATCGAAGTTTAGCCAAAATCAGCAGTTAGACTGGTAAAGCGGACCTCAGACTTTAAAGCTGAAAAAGCTTCGGATGCGACTGGGATTAACACAGAAATAATGATGAGTGTGTTACGTAATTACCGTATGTGTCTATGAATTGTATCTAGAATACTCCGTTCCATAGCGCAATAGTTATTTATGCCACTGTCAAGCAATGATATCTATTGTAAGGTTTGGCGGGAATGTCAAGATGAGTGTCACGCTCATTTTTCATTGGACTTTTAAAATTATTTATAGTGTCGTTTACTAAATAAAAACGCGTGATTTATGTAGTAAAAAGTGCATTCAGTGAATAATTCAAAAAGAACAGTGAAATATTGTAGCATAGTGGCCGCATCATGTCTTTACGCTAAACCGCTCCTTATCGTCCAAACGCGGGAAACGAAAGGAGTTAGATTAGTTAGGATAAGTTTAGGATAAGCTAGGATAAGTTAGGATTAATTAGGATAAGTTAGGATAGAAGTTTACTCAAGAATATATTTACTGAAGACTAGGCTGTATGGCGTACTATGCCTTTGCCTTTTCCGTTCAGAAGAACGGAAAAAATTGGAACAAAAAAAAAATCTATTGTAATACGAGTGATAGTTTGTGATACACAATAGATCAGCTCGAGTATTACAATAGCTGTTTGCGATAGTGGCATACAAAACTTTTTCTACGACCTTGAAATAAATAAATACAAAAAACCGTCAATGTTAAACTTTAGCGCGGGGCGCGCATTTTGTTTTGTTGTTATAATCCCACAAATGAAAGGCAAAGGCAATTCATCCATACGGCCTAATAACATGCGATGTTTAGTCGTGAAGCAAATATGCGCGCTTTTTGGCATAATCATATGTTGATTTTTGATGCCTTAGCCATAAAAAGAAATTAAAAAGTTTCATTGTAGTACGGTTTACCCGTGTGAAAATGGTCATTGTAACACGACTTGGCAGGAATGAGTAATGTTGTGATATGACTTATGGTTATGTATTAAACAAATTGCCAAACTGTTGTAGAAAAAGTTTTTTGTTTTTTCTTACACAAATGCATAAGTTATTATAATTATTACCAGTATAAAAATTATAATATTCATGATCATCATCTCAGCGTTAATCCCAGTCGCATCCGAAGCTTATTCAGGTTTGGAGTCTGGGGTCCGCTTTACTTGTCTAACTGCTGAGTTTGGCTAAACTTTGACATTTTCCGTGAAGCGACTGCCGTCTGACCTCCACAACCGGAAGGCGATATTGAAGTATTGCAGTTAGACCAATTGTTGGAATTTTGAGGGCTCCAACAACCCGTAATGACTGCCATTAGATGTTCGTATGACCCGTAATGACTGCCATTAGATGTTCGTATGGCAACCGGGACCAACGGCTTAACGTGTTTTCCGAGGCACGACCAGACCAGTGCAAATATTCATGCATACAAATACTTGCACTGTGCGGGGATAGAACCCGCGACTCCTTACGCAGCGGCCGCGTTTGCTACCGCTAATAATTATAATATTATTAATGATTTATCTTTTCAACAGATCGTGGACAGGATAGCAGGCGACAACGGTCGCAACATGGTATGATAATAGTGCGTACATTAATATGTAATATTACATATGAATATATTTCTAGTGTATAAACATTGAACTTGAGTGTACGTGAAGCGAGTGTTGCCAGTGTAAATTATTGTTTTACCCTTTTGTGTGTGTGGGAGATTCGATTCGGGAATTTTATGGAAAGTGTTTTTTCCCGCCTTTGAAGATGGTGGAGGATATATTGTATGTACTGCATATTTTTGTGTATTAATTACTAAAGGGTGTATCTGACATCGACACACAAACGAGTACCATGGATCCAGTACATGATTCTGAACCCCCCAGTGGTGAAATACTTCGTCGGCTTTTTCCTGATTTAAAAACAAAATTATACGCAATTTTTCTCACTTTAGATCGTTTATAATTGCTATACATTTATAACCCAATAAGATTTTAAAGTAAAAATTAATTAATTCGTAAATTACACAAAAAAAGCGCAATGTGAACAAAACTAGAAAAACTATCCTATCAGCTGATTTAATAGAGCTCACATCAGGGATCAACGTCGTACAAACTCGCACGGCGGCACGCTTGCAACGTTCAAAGACCGAGCCTACATTTTTTAAAAGTCTATGATTTCTGTAACCGTTCATTAACGACATAAATGACTATCATAATTTTATGAGTGGCATGTGGTCAAGCCTTTTCGCGAAGTTTGCGTTACGATGTCAGATACACCCTGTATACTTATCTTAAATGTGGGCATATAGTTTTACATGGAATTTATGTAGAATTGACCTTCGTGAAGCGGATCTCACACTTATCACGAGTACGCTCCGTGGCGCTAGAATGAGTTAGCAATAAGGTGTAAAGTTCACTCATCTCCATAGAAAGGGGAGGATTCTCCGACCAGGCGGGGGTTGTCTGGCGGGCACTTGCCCAACGGTTGATGTTGGGAAGTTGTATGTATGCTAATAGGGATATATCCAAGGTATGATAATCAAAAAAATAATTAGTCCGTCTTATAGATAAAAAAAAAATTAAGGCCCCTATTTTTTATTTTGTCGAAATTACCATATACTACTGATTAGCGTATTAAAGTTACGGAGTGGGGGCTAATTACGTCACGCCGTGGTATATTTTGTACCACGGCGTGACGTCATGCGACATTTCAAATCAATATATCTTCCTAAGTATTTGAATGAAAGAAAAAATAAAAAATACGTGATCAATATTTTTTATAAACCTATCTGATGGACATTAAATTATTTTTAGGATACAACTTAATTATCCTCTTTATTCATAAAGGTTGTTTAAAGTTAACTAGTGACACAGATTACAGAATACTCCATACAGATACCTTAACGTGAACAACAATTTGAGTCCAGCTCAAGTCGAGCAGACGGTCGAGCAAAAAAAGTTTCTTAAAGAGATCACTATATGGCCACCAGAGAGCGCTTGACCGGTCGGCCACTACCGCCATATATGTCTTGTCTACATTGTCATATATACATCCATGCGTCGTGCATCGAGCAATACGCATTCTAAAAGAAGATAACAGCAATATAATGGTTAGAAGACATCTTATCTTAACCTAAAAAAAATATGTTATGACAGGATTAATTGAGTACACTGCCATCTATTGTCCCGAGTGTAAAATAAAAATCATTGTCAGTACTGAGCCCATTTTACCGTTTTGTTTAATTACGTTATTTATACGTGTGAATATACGGGGTAGCATTAAATAAGTAAATTCAAATAGTTAAAACTATTAAAAAGGCTACAAACTGCACATAGGAGGTTTAAAATCGTTCCTAAGTTATGGACCGCAACCTATGCTGCCATCTATTATCTTTTGATAAGAACTGAGAGTCTGTTGTACGGGATGTTTTTTTTTTTTTTTTTTTTTAATAGTTTTAGACTAGTGCTTGACTGCAATCCCGCCTGATAGTAAGCAGTGATGCAATCGTTGATGGTAAAGCACACTAGCTTATTAAGCCTATTCACTCAAAAAAACTGAGTGAATAGGAATGAAGACGGCAGTTGAGCGAGGTGATGCAATGTTTAACCCAACAACACGACCAACGATGCTGCGCCAGAGGATGATCTGAAGAGCCTTCACGACCAAACTCCCGGCACAACAACATTAGGCACATCGTACCCGGCACACATCGCAACACAACTGCTCAGACCCGTTCTCCGTACGGCTTCACCAGACATCATGCCGGAACACGACGAATCGCTTGGCGGCAAGACTTTGTCTGGTGGGTGGTAACTTATGCCGGCGGCTGATGTTGTTGCCTACCACCGAGAAAATACCCCATGATGATACCCCATGCTAGTGATTAGCGAATGTTTAACCATACATTTTTGACGTTTACACGTCACTTAACTTTAATAATCGCTTATGAATAAACACAATACTGTTTAAGGGGTTCATTCATTTCATTACATTTTACTGATTCTCTTGTTCAATAACTAAATTCATTTTAAGTTAAGTGCAACATTTTCTTTAAAATTCATTAAGAAAATTATAAAAGATAACAGTTTAGTTCAATCCTGTCAAATTAAGATACTCCATAGACAGTTTAGACGCGATTATAAACATGGCGACTAAAAAACAAAAACACAAAGACAAAAGACAAAGTCTTGCCGCCAAGCGATTCGGCATGATGTATGGTGAAGTACGGAGGACGGGTCTGAGCAGTTGTGTTGCGATGTGTGCCGGGTACGATGTGCCTAATGTTGTTGTCGGGAGTTTGGTCGTGGAGGGTCTCCAGATCATCCTCTGGCGCAGCATCGTTGGTCGTGTTGTTGGGTTAAACATTGCATCACCTCGCTCAACTGCCGTCTTCCTTCCTATTCACTCAGTTTTTTTGAGTGAATAGGCCTAATGAGCTAGTGCGCTATACCATCAACGATTGCATCACTGCTTACCATCAGGCGGGATTGCAGTTAAGCACTAGTTTATAACTAATAAAAAATAAAATTTAAAAAAATACGTCAATTTACGTCAGAAGAGATTTGACAGGTCTAAACTAACATTTTATCTTCTGTCCTTTTCTTGTTGCAATAGAAAGAAAAAGAAAAAAGAACAGGGGGCATTGGAGGAACAGGAACTGGGCCCATTGTTAAAAATCTAAAAGAATCAGAGGTGGTCAGGTACCTGGAATGCTTTCCATTTTATTATAAGTCTACCAAATCTGAAGTGTTTCCTAATAAGGCCACATGTTGTGGTAGCAGTGTGCGTTTTTATTTTGCCGGGTTATAATATAATGGCTTCCGCCAAAATACGTAGCTGTGTTTGATAAGTCATTGGCTTGTCGATACTTCTGAATACTGTCTTGTTTTTTGCAGATTTTCGTTATTTAATTGTTATTTGTTATACTTTGTTTTTATTTTCATATTTATTAAAATTGTTTGTATTCATCTCGACGACAGACATCAAGCTACGACAATCTGTCAGATTTCTTTATTAGATTTTCATCTTTATCTGTAAAGCAATAAGACTCAAGGCTGATTGGGAATATTTGACAGTTTCGGGTAGCTTGGCCCTGCTGTAGTCCGTACTTATCTGCTATCTACTATAAATCTATTTTCCTCACGAACGAAGTTTAGTTGGTTCAAAAATTTTGATTAAAAAATATCTATCTACCCTACATTTGCAACATTAAATTTTCTCCCAAGAATCAACCCACACACACTCGGCTGGGTTTTCCGTGTGTGTAATATATGTGTAAACGAATGAAAATGTTTTGATGCGATTCCACTTAAGTCAATAGGGATATTTCCTGGGTAAAAAAAATGAGTCTATTTAGTTCCGTCATTCAGATTATAGAAAAATATTGGATCACTCGTCACTCGTTGCTAAAAAGAAAAACAGTAGCAAGGAGTGACGTCACACGAGTTTTCAACTCACTGTATCGCCTTAATTTTTCGTTTATATGAAAAAAGAAAAAATACGTATCTAGTTTTTTTTTGATATCTGACTGACGGAATAATTAGTTTTTTTTGTCAACTATAGGGTAGTTGACAATAAAAAACTATTAGTCTTAACAATTAGTTTCCCGTATATTCTTCCAATCGATTTTAAGATAAATCGGCTTGATAAACTCTCCACGTCTGATGGTAAGCCGATTGTCAATCGGTTATATTTTCTGTTGTGGAACTGGAACAATTTGCCGGCGGCGGTGTTTCCGTTGAACAACAATTTGAGTGTCTTCAAAGCTAGAGTGAATGGGCTCTTAATAAACTAGCGCGCTTTACCATCAACGATTGCGTCCCTGCTTACCATCAGGCGGGATGCGGTTAAGCACTAGGTTATAATTTATAAAAAAAAATGTTTTGTGGCTGGTTTCTGAGATACCTAGACAGAGTGATGTGTGAGTGGTAATTTTATTGCAATTTACCTTAAAAAGTACAATAATCTGAAAAGAATTATCAAGATTAATTATATTTCTTGATTAACCGGGTTTCTGAAAGCAATCTTCATGTTAATTTTTAATATAACTGGATTTTAAAAATTACCCACATTTGAGCGGTGTTTGATTTCGTCTGAAATTCAGTGGAAAAACGGGATTATCCTTGCTAGAAATATTATATATAAATTTGTAATATAGGTATCTAATTAGTTTAATGTAATAATTTTATTCCTATGGTAATTGTATGAGTATCTTTAAGACAGTCAAAGTGGGCTTGTCGTAAAGGTATTTTTAATAATTGAATTATTACAATGTAAATTTTCTTACCACCTTGTCAAATATAAGTATTAATGTATTAGAAGACTTTTATTTGCATGTAAATCACCTTGACAACCTTTCTAGATATAATTTTACACCTTTTTTTTGGGAAATTGCATCAAAATTGGTTCATACGTTAATTAGTAGTAAAAGTAAACATTTATAAGTGCTTGATAAATGTAGATAAACTTATTAATATTTATATAAAATACTTGCTTACGACTTATTTTTTTTATTAAAATCTATCCCGAGTTTGGCGCCATATTATTTTTTTTAGTTTAGGTTACCTTTACAACTTTTCAAAATATAATCTTACACTTTTTTTTTGAAAATTGCGTCAAAATTGGTTCATACGTTAATGTTAAATAATTATTATTATTAGTTAATATTATGTATACATATATTGCCTTTAAGAGCTTGTGTTATGTAGATAAAGTTTTTTATTATTTATATATAATAGTTGCTTACAACTTTCTGTTTAATAAAAACTGTCCCATGCTGGGCGCCATATTACTTTTAGGTTGGTATTACATGGTTCATTTTTTCCCTTCCCCAGGACGGACAATCGTGATCCAAATGAGTGGGGATCGTGGGCTACATTCCTTATAAATATTATTTATAATAAATTCTATTTTTTAAATATAATTTAACAAGCGTTTGTTTATTCGAAATACCTTTTAAAACAACTTTCCCACACATACAGATGCTTGTCTTACTAAGGACTGTTGTGACTGAGTTGTGGAGGTCAGATGGACCGTTGCTCCATATATGTAAATACTGGTATTGCGTTACCTCCCGGTAGCCCGAAAGCCGATCTAAACATGAAAAAATGGTAGGCACACTCCGACGTCGGACGAGTCGTGTCATGCGCTAGTAGCGGCGCTAATCGATAACGATCTCTTGCTTCCGACCGTCTGCAGAGCCATGGTCGGGAGCGAGAGATCGTGGGACGGGATCGTCTCCTGCGAACCAGTAATGCAAGCAAAGGCCGAGAGGGAGAGAGAGGCACAGAGTTTTCTCCCTTGTCGACGACGGCGCGGGGGGTGAGGCCGACCTACTGGCTCCATGATAATGGCTGACGGGCGAATTACCCAGGGAGTTCAAAGTCCGTCACATGGCCGATTTGTCGTTTTGACGCATTCGCAAACGCCACTCAGATGAAGAGAGCAGCTGCTAAGGGCTATTCGTGCGAGAAGGGACCTGTCGAATGCACGACGACGGGTCAAGGCCTGCTGGGGATACCGTAGAATTGGGAGGACCCGGTATCCCGCAAAGGCAGGTGACGAACGCATAGATGGTAAGAGCGGAGCGGAGGATAGTCCATGAGGGTATTACCATCTTCGGAAGAAAAGGCAGATTACGATGAGGGTTTTGTTATGAACAAAACAACAGTGATATAATAAGCGCTTAAACACGTGTCCTTGGAATAAACTGAATAACATATGGGGATGCGCTAGGCTATTTTACCACAAGTGTCATTGCTTATACATTTGATTCGCAACTGAAACAAATATGGCTACAGAGTTATAGTCATCACTCATTTTTTTTATTTTAATCATCATTGTTAAAATATTAAACTAAGGTAGATATGTCATGCGCGGGCCTGCGGGCGGTGAGCAATGGGCAGCTCGCCGCCCGGTAAGGACCAGGCCCGAGTCGACGGCGCGTCGTGTTTCACGCGCGCCTCAAAGAGATGTCAGCACATCGTGACGGGGTCCACGAAGACCGATGCCTCCTGGGTCAGGGTTGCGGGTTGGTTAAACAAGAAACCGTGGCCCTGGCCGTCCCACAGGCAAGTGAAGAAACACGGGTGGGTTTTAGTCAGTAAAAGTCTGACACGCCCTTCCGCTCCGGCCAGAGCGGAAGAAGTCATTTGATGATTTCCCATCATAAGAAAAAAAAAAAAAAAAGGTAGATATGTCATAGCGCACTAAACATGAAGCGTACAAAAGGAAGTAAGTCCTGTATCTCGCTTTAGTCACTCTCGATACACTCGTAAAAACAAACGACAAACACTAGCCATCTTTTTCTTCTCTATGCTTTAGATTGCGCCCCATCTCACTCACACTGTACCAATGTATACCGAATAAAAATATGCATGTGTGCTGCTGCTGTGTTCGGCACATTTTTTTTGGTCAGTTTGTTAGAATATATCGTATCTGTTTAATATTTTATCAATGTTAATCATGATGAAAGATCAAAGAAGGATTAATTATTATAATTCATTACATACGTATTTTCCTGTTATAGACGCGAATCAAATCTTGGATATGTATACAACCACACACTGAACTGGAAAATCAAAAAAAAAACTTTGGGAAGATTGAATTTGGCGGGTTACACCAGCTCATTCACATTAATCCAGTGAAACTAGCTATTACCATAGAGCCTATCGACTTCACGATCAAAGATATGTTTGTTAACTAAACGTCATCCTATAAAAGTTCCTTCGACGTAACAACGAAACGTATCGGCATCCCCGAGCCGAGCTATAATCTGTGGGACATCGATAACGTTAATGGCGGCGCGGAGTTGCCTCTGTGCTGCCATCCTAAGCATTTTCCCCAGGAAAAAAGGAGTTTTGGTATTGAGAACTTTGGACGCACACAACACAGGATTGTAAAATATTGAATAGGTATCGGGTTGTAATTTTTATTGTATTATAATTTAAAGGCAAGGTGTATTTTTATTATCACTAAAAAAATCACTCAAAAACGTATTGTTTTTGAAATCCCAGGGGTAAATTGACAAATAATATGTCATTTAATTTTTTTTTGTGGATTTGGCATACTTTTTGCAAAGTATTTTATTTATTATTAGCTATAGCGCGCGGTTTCTCCCGCGTAGGTTTCGATAAGTTTTTTTTTATATGCTCCGCTCCTATGGGTCGCAGCGTGATTATATCCTTATAGCCTTCCTGGATTAATGGACTATGCGAGGCAAAAATAAATTTTCAAATCGGACCAGTAATTCCTGAGATTAGCGCGTTCAAACAAACAAGCTCTTCAGCTTTATACAGGGTGTATCTGACATCGTATCGCAAACTTCACGAAAAGGCTACACCGCATGCCACTAATAAAATTATTATAGTCATTTATGTCGTTAATGAACGGTTACAGAATTCACAGTGTTTAAAAACATGTGTCGGCTCGGCCTTTGAACGTTGCAAGCGTGCCGCCGTGCGGGTTTGTAGGTAGGACGTTGATCCCTGATGTGAACTCTATTAAATCAGCTGATAAGATAGTTTTTCTAGTTTTGTTTTCATTGCGCTTTTTTGTGTAATTAGCGAATTAATTAATTTTTACTTTAAAATCTTATTGGGTTATAAAAGTATAGCAATTATGAATGGTCCAAAGTGAAAATAACTACATATATTTTTTTTAAATCATGAAAAAGCTGACGAAAAATTCCACCACTGGGGGGTTCAGAATCATGTACTGGATCCATGGTACTCGTTTGTGCGTCGATGTCAGATACACCCTTTATATTAGTATATATAGATTAAATTTTAGCTATGGATAGATCATTCCACATTATTCTTTTGCTAAGTAGGTACGGATGGAAAATATGTAAAGAATATTAAATATAATTAATACTAAAAGATACTCCTGAGAATACGATACCAAAACGAAATTCCTAATCTAAATTCAAACTATAACTCGCGCAAGTTATCTGTGCACCTTGCTGGAATTTTGCACCCGACGCCCCGCATTCGCCGTAAGCGATAAGTAGCGTTAACATCTTTGTTACAATTGTCTAAATACAGTTTAAATCCTCTGTTGTTATTACTGTTTCTGTGGAAATTTTGCTTTGTTATTAAGTATGTTTTTGTTTTTTTACATTTTCGACGCGTTAGTGAAGCCTGTTGGTTTCACCAACATTATATTTCAGTCCATATGTATCAATTTAATTACAAAGCGTCATGAGTAAAATGATTTAGCATTAGGACGCTTTATCATCAAAACGACCTATTATTAACATAAAAAAATAGAAATTTATATTTTTTTAACATAATTCTCATTTTTTACAAACGGTACCGTCCGAATAACGTCACAGAATGAGGTGCGCAGTTAGCTCGTGCGAGTTGTAAGAACATCACCAAAAAATACACGAGAACAATTGCAACAGTTTTTCTAAATAATGGTGTTCTTTTGAGAATACTGTCATTTCACTTTTATCATAGTTGTTTATGTATTTCGGTCGTTTTTAGGTCGTTCTCCGTGGTAAAGCGGTCAACACGCCTGCCTGCGACGTGGAGGCCCCGGGTTCGATCCCCGGCCAGGTCATGATGACGATCTTTTCCTGATTGGCCTGGGTCTTGGATGTTTATCTATATATGTATCTATTATAAATATAGTATCGTTGAGTTAGTATCCCATAACACAAGTCTCGCTACTTAGGTACTTTGGGGCTAGCTCAATCTGTGTGATTTGTCCGTATAAAAAAAAAAAAAAATATTTTGAGTTATAATTCCTATGGTTCTAGTGATATGTATTTGTTTTAGAAGTAAATTTGCCAGTATAATCCCATAATGTTTGAGAATTGTTTTGATTTTTGTACTTATTTTTTTTTTCGTATTTTACCATTTGGGTTATGCTTAGGTCATAGCATCGGCTGCAGGTAGAAGTTACCACCCACCAGACAAAGTCTTGCCGCCAAGCGATTCGTGGTGTTCCAGCATGATGTCTGGTGAAGCCGTACGAAGGACGGGTCTGAACAGTTGTGTTGCGATGTGTGCTGGGTACGATGTGCCAAATGTTGTTGTGTCGGGAATTTGGTTGTGGAGGGTCTCCAGATCAATCTCCCTCTGACGCAGCATCGTTGGTCGTGTTGCTGGGTTTAAGATTGCATCACCTCGCTCAACTGCCGTCTTCCTTCCTATTCACTTAGTTTTTTTTAGTGAATAGGCTTTTAATAAACTAGCGCCCTTTACCATCAACGATTGCATCACTGCGTATCATCGGGCGGGATTGCGGTTAAACACTAGTTTATAATTTAAAAAAGGAAAGCCTCTATACCTTTTTTGTACCGTTTATTCTTGTCTGTTTATATATATATATATATGGGTATTTATATGGTAAAATAAATAGAAAACTGCAATAAGAAACCACGAAGGTATTCCCATTTCACCTCTCTCCTATACCTAGTCAATACACCTCGGGTAACATAAAATAGAAATAGGGCAATCTCGGTCGCCACTTCGCCAGTACCCGCCCGTTCCCGGGTTGAGACGCATGTGAGTGACGCGGCGATTGCTGCTATTTTTACCGTATAAAACGCTCAAATATTACCGCGGTAAAAAATAAACGTGTAAAATATCTGTACCATGAATAAAATTCGAGAAATAATTATGTGAATTCGGTGTTTTTGTTAGTAATATTATTTTATTCAGCGTGTTGAAATCGGACGCGTCTGGCCAAAAGACATTTAGGGACGGCTATTGTAATATTTTTCCGATTTTCTTTTTTTTTATTCTATTGTCTATTGGTGTTCTTTTTTTAAATTTGTAATTGGAGTGTGGTGTTTGTGAGTTGCGGCCTGTCAGCCTGATTTGTAAGTATTTTTTTTTTTATTATTAAATTATTTTCTTAACCAATAAATATTTTAATTATTAAAGCAGACGCTAATGAGGCTTATTATTATTACTTATCTATGTAATTTTATTTTTTTAAGGCAGCGATTGTCAAATATTTTTTTACACATTAACTGTTAAGTAACTGTTGCTCATGTTTAGATATATTTTTTTTTTTAACAAAAGTATGTACATAAATTGTTTTCGTTTTTAAATTAATCTAGATTTTTTGAATATTTCTGATAGTTTCAATACGTATTATCGTTACCCAAGATCGCAAGGGGACCACAGAGGAATGTTATGTTTTTTTATAAAGTGGGCACTCCTGAATCCTGTCCATAGACCACGCTAGAGAACAGGAAATATTGGCGCTTATTTTTTTTGCATAAACTGTCAAAAGCAAATAAATGTCGTAAACATGGAAGTAATAAGTACTAAGTAGTAGTAATTAGTACTTATTATTTCCATGGTCGTAAGATAAAATAAATTATATTTTGGACAACTAAGAGATTGGTGTATGTATATTGTTAGTAAACGGTTTTATAATTAAGTAATACATAATTGTTAGAACTAATTATTTAACTACTAATTTTTCTAATTATACATATGAATATTAGTTTAGTTCTTGGCCTACCACCGAAAACGGCGTTGGTATCCAGTCCAACTGGATTCAACTGAATACCAGTAGGTATTTCGCATGGAGCCACTACCTATCTGACCCGCACAACCCAGTTTCTAGGTAATACGATGTCCCTTGGTAAGACTGGTCAGAGTTTCTGACAAGATAATCTCTGGATTTTAAAGTAGACTGTTACCTCAGTTTGCTTCGGGCTTTTTTCTCAGAGTAGATGGGAAACTTTACACCTCATTTCTTCTCAGCCTATAGAGGTCCATTGCTGGACAAAGGCCTCTCCCAAGGCTTTCATTCCATTGGAGGGCATTGCTATAAACCCTACACTTGTCAGGCCGGTTGCTGATGGCAGTTATTTGATATTCCACAGGAGAAGCGCTTCTTCCCGCTTCTCTGGTGAGAGTTCCCTTAGTCGCCTCTTACGCGAGGATATGGGTTGGTACTTGGTACTATTCTAAGCCCTGTACCACACAGGCTACATCTCATTTCATCATCATCACTTCAGCCGAAAGATGTCCACTGCTAGACATAGGCGATCTCCAAGACGATCGGTACAGCGCCTCCGGCATCCAGCGGTTTCCCGCGTCCTCACCAGGTCCTCGGTCTACCTTGTCGGGGGCCTACCCATGCTGCGTCTTCCGGTGCGTGCATTCGAGAACCCGTCGGCCCCACCGGGCATCGGTCCTACGGACAATGTTCCCGGCCCACAGCCACTTAACTGTTGCAATTCTTCGGGCTATGTCGGTTACTCTCGTTCTTCTGCGGATGTCCTCATTTCTGATTTGATCACGCAGTTAAACATCTCATTTTGGCTTGTTTATATTTCATTCACTCGTGTGACAAGTTAAGAGCTGGTAAGTTACCCGTGCTAGACATTTTGGCGCCTTATAAAGTGTTATGTTCACTCTGAATAGGTAGTTCGGAGGAATGGTATGCAAAATTCCTTTTACTTACAATGTTCTTAAAGTTCCTTTTCATTTGGCAGAGGAAAAATAACTTTTATTAGGCTTATATATATTCACTAGCTTTAGCGCGCAGCTTCTCTCGCGTAAAAGTCGCAGTAACACGGTTCTGATTTAGAACACAGAAGAGAACTATGAACAATGCTTCGATATCGCCTTCGGGTTGTGGAAGTCAGACGGCAGTCGCTTCAAGGAAAATATCGCCTTCGGGTTGTGGAGGTCAGACGGCAGTCGCTTCACGGAAAATATCGAAGTTTAGCTAAAATCAGCAGTTGGACTGGTAAAGCGGACCCCAGACTCCAAAGCTGAAAAAGCTTCGGATGCGACTGGGGTTAAAGCTGATGATGATATATGCACTAGTTTTTGCCTGCAGCATCGCTCGCGTAAAATTTGGGTAACGCGGTTCCCCTTTTCTGGTTTAGAACACAGAAGAGTACTCTGAACAGAATATTATTTTAATACGCTATTGTAGTCAATATTATTAAGGGTATCGATATTATTGAGGGTGGATTAAAAAAAACAACTTTAAAAAAACATTTAAAAGAAAAAAAGAATTTTACTTTTGTCATGGCTCTAGAAGTCGGTGTCTAGAGGTGTCTGTGGTTTAGCTCGCCACTGACTTCTAGAGCCATGACAAAAATAAAATGATTATTTCCTTTTAAGTGTTTTTTATTTCATGCTTTTCAGTGTCTTAGTTTCTAAGTATATTTTGGACACCAATGACTGAAGGTGAAGGAAAACATCTTGAGGAAACCTGGACTTTAAGTCTGAAATCGCCAACCCGCATTGAGCAAGCGTGGTGATTACGCTCAATCCTTCTCTGTATGAGAGGAGACCTGTGCCCAGCAGTGGGACGATAAAAAAAGGTTGATGATGAGTGTCTTAGTCGACCTATGTTAGAATAAGTTCTCATCAGTACGAAAAAAATCCCTGTCTCCAAAACTACCTAACCGATTTTGATGAAACTTATAGTTTTCCCTTATTAAATTTATTTAAGTTGAACAATACATAGTACAACAAAAAAAAATTACTTAAATCGGACTTGTTGTTCCGGAAATATGCGCACACAAACATAAAAACATACATAAACTTGAAATTTGGCCATACGTACGGGTCGAATTGATTACAACCTCTTTTTTTAAGTCAGTTAAAAAATGGTGCACATTTTTTTGTTAGTCACAAATAGTCCAGGTACTAATTTTTGGCGTTCTGCTTTGAAAATTGTGACATGCTCCATACAACGCCCCCCCTTAGCGAGTTGGGGGATAGAAAGTGACTAAGATTCTAGACCAGGGCCTGTCGCCAATGTAACATCGCTTCGTAGCGAAGCGAAATCGAATACCAAACCAACCAATGGCGGGAACGATAGACCACGCGACGCGATAAATCACGTGGTCAATCGTTCCCGCCATTGGTTGGTTTGGTATGTTACATTGGCTACAGGCCCAGTGGTTCCCAACCTTTTCAACGTCACTACCCCTGTGAACAAGTATGGGAATTGAGTTTACCCCTAGTTAATTAATTAATTATTTAATTTAAAGGACACGAACAAAAATATGTTTATTATGTAAGAAACTGCACGTTTAGGTAACTGGTAAAGTAATCCTTACTAATATTATAAATGGGAAGGTGAGTTTGTTTGTATGTTCCGCTTTTACGCTGTAACTACTGAACCGATTGCTTTGAAATTTTGCAGAAGCAAAGTTAGAAGTCCGTATTAAATAATAGCGTACTTTTTATTCCGGAAAACAAATTATATTCCCGAGGGAAATTTAAAAAGCGCGTTACAACCGAACTCCACGCGGGCGAAGCCGCGGGCGGAAAGCTAGTACAGTGAAACCTGGTTATGTGAGACATCAAGCGACCTGCAAAGTCGTTTCACTTATAGCTCGGTATTCCACTTACCCAGTATCTCAGATATACAGGTATAAATAAATATCTGTCTCATTTACAGAGGTTTATGCATATACTTAAAGGTAATCATACAAATGAATGAGTAAACAAACCATGTTATCTCAATTACAGAGGTTTATGCAAATAAAATTTACTCGCTGTCTCAGTTATAGAGGTAACTATGATGATAAATCGAAAGAACAAATCCCAGATATAGAGGCTTACCTCGTCCCACTAACAGAGGTAATTCAGTGCCAAAGTGTTGGGACCTCAGCATGAGTTCCAGTTATGGAGGTTTCTCACTTATCCAGGTTTATCTGTATTATTATAAATCTCGGAGTTAACTACTGTGAAGGCTAAATTCCTTTGCATTCGCAAGTTTGACAATATTAGGTTCGGTTTCACTTAACGCGCATCTCATGATATGCTCAACATCCAGACGATTTCTGGTTTTTGTGCGATTGTGGCTTGCCATCCTGTGTTACCCTCCTAGAATCTCCGTTTTACCCCCACGGGGGTAATTACCCCCAGGTTAGGAACCACTGCTCTAGGGTATAGTTCAGAAGTTTAAGGGTTATTAAGCCACGTTTAACTTCATGGCATATTTAGGGAGGTCTTTATGGTGGGTACACCCAGAGGAATTAAGTTAAACTTCTCACCTCCATGCCTATTTCAGCTCCGAATCCCTTGTTCAAAAACTAAAGTAAATTTAAGTTCAGTGCTCTTAGTTTAACTATTTCGTTAAGAAAAGGACAAAAGATAAAATATTAGTTTAGTCCAGTCAATTATTTTTTTTTAACCGACTTCAAAAAGGAGGAGGTTACTCAATTCGACCGTATATATGCCTTTTTTTATATTTGTTATATATCGCATAACTTCGTCGTTTATGAACCGATTTTGATAATTCTTTTTCTGTTAGAAAGAAGACGTTCCCAAGGTGGTCCTGGATAAGGATATCAGGGTTTGATGGTGGAAGACCAGAGAAAACAAGGGAAACTTTCAAAAATTGCAGGGGCGACTAGTGCATTTCTTAGCATTTTCATTAAGTATTTTAAAGCACTACAATTTAGTAAAGGTCTGGAGTAGATCTGATGATGGAGCCGGGAGACAGTCGAAGGAACTCCTCAACAATTCACAGCAGCTACCTTGTGTTTGTGCTTGAATAATTTGTATTGACAAGAACCTTACACCTAGATGGGTGGTGACTGTCATTAGGGAGCTGATGATGATGACAAAGGTCAGTTCAGGGAACTCCTAAACGATTTACAGTAGCTACCTTGTATTTGGACTCAATTCATTTATATTGATGAGACCTTTGCACCCATTGGGTTAAAATAATGGTCTGCAGTAAATTTGATGATGAAGACCATAGGCAGTTGAGGGAATAATTACGGGTAAAAATTAAAGTAAACAAAATTACGTCGTTTCCCAACTATAGTTGCGTCAGCTTCCAGTCTGACCGGATGCAACTAAATACATAGTACTTTCAACAACTAAAAAGTGTAAAATAAAAACTTTTTTTACAAAAAAAAACAACCGACTTCCAAAAACCACTACAAAGTGAAAAATAACTAATTTCGGTAGTCGGTGTCAAAAATGAATATACAAAACCAAAGACACCCGACTTCCGAAATTAGTTATTTTTCACTTTGTAGTGGTTTTTGGAAGTCGGTTGTTTTTTTGTAAAAAAAGTTTTTATTCATTTTTTGATATGGCATCTCGTAGGTAGCCATTAGAGGCCGTAACTACTTAACCGGACTTTCCTGTGGATGCCTTAATTAAAATTAAAGCCTCCAGCCAGGGGCACTTAAAACTAAATTAAAATTGGGCGACTACGCACTAAGGGCACCCCCTGTGGGGTACGAACCTCGGCTTAGGGCGTCGCTAGAGAGGACAGCAATGGATGGCTGATAGAATGTATTCTTAATGGTTTACACTGCGTTTCCTAGTACTAGCTCTGAGAAGAAACGCTGAAACTAACTCAGAGGTCATTGTTGGGACATTATGATATTACTGGCTCAGCTGCGGCGCGGGCTGGCCTTCATCGGACAAGGGACGGTGGAGGGGATTACTACGTGGAGCGCATCGCGATGGGCCTCGGCGGCGAGGTCGGTAGGTCGGTCTGTTTTTGTGTAATGTGCTGGTGGCCCTATTGGCCTCTTGGAGGAGGGTAATGGGGTCATCTGGGTCTGTGAGGGCATGCCGAGGGCGGCGAAGTCGGGAGATAGTTGAGGGAGTGTAGACAGCCGCTGCTATAAGAGGATTGTGGTGCTTGGCAGCAGTGTCAAAGAAACGCTTGGAAAGGCGTCTCATGAACTGCTGGATGGTGGGGATTTTGAGATCAAGATGGAGGATCTTATTTCGAACGAATTAGTCCTGTCAAATTAAGGTATTCCATAGACTGTTTAGACGTGTTTTTTTTTAATAATAATAATAATAAATTTATTCACCAATAAATATACAAACAACAAAACGACATAAAACATAGAACTAGGTAAAACCTGTATCTCGGCGTGCAGCGCCAAACCTCTCAGCAAGTTAATATAAGAAATCAAGCTAACGCGAACAGCTTTATGTCGATAAAAGAAAAAGCAAAATACAACAAAATAAAGTAAACTAAGCTAAAAACATGGCTTCTATAAATACGTCAATTTACGTCAGGCGCCACCATTGCTCAGCATAATGCTAAAACCCTATGCGAGACGAAGCCTAAGCGTGTGTAGTGACATACATATCAGATATTTCAAAGTTACTAAATTATTGTTCTCTTCAGTATTATATTGAGCGTTACGTATCTGGATCGGAGCTCAAAGCCAAATTTTTTATCATTCTGAATTAGTGCTTGACTGCAATCCCGCCTGATGGTAAGCAGTGATGCAACGCTGATGGTAAAGCGCGCTAATTTATTAAGAGCCTATTCACTCAAAAGGAACTGAGTGAATAGGAAAGAAGACGGAAGACGAGCTAGGTGATGCAATGTTAAACCCAACAACACGACCAACGATGCTGCGCCAGAGGGAGATTGATCTGGAGACCCTCCACGACCTACTCTCGATACAACAACTTTTGGCGCATCGTATCCGGCACACATCGCAACACAACTGCTCAGACCCGTCCTCCGTACGACTTCACTAGACATCATGCCGGAATACGACGAATCGCTTGGCGGCAAGACTTTGTCTGGTGGGTGGTAATTTCTGCCGGCAGCCGATGTTATGGCCTACCACCGAGTAGCGAAGTTTGCGATTTAATCGATCAGTTATCAAGAAGTCATCATCATTGATCGTCATTGATCTCAGCGTTAATCCCAGTCGCATCCGTAGCTTTCAGCTTTGGAGTCTGGGGTCCGCTTTACCAGTCTAACTGCTGATTTTGGCTAAACTTCGATATTTTCCGTGAAGCGACTGTCGTCTGACCACCACAACCCGAAGGCGATATCTAAGCATTGCAGTTAGACCAATTGTTAGACTTTTGACGGCTCCAACAACCCGTAACGACTGCCACTAGATGTTCGTATGGCAACCGGGACCAACGACTTATCGTGCTTTCCGAGGCACGACCAGACCAGTGCAAATATTCATATTCATGCTTACAAATATTTGCAATGTGCGAGGATCGAACCCGCGCCTCCTTGCGCAACGGCCGCGTTCGCTACCGCTACGCCACAGAGGCTGTCCACTGGCTGTCGATCAGTTATCAAGAAGTATGCGAGAAATTGATACCAAGATTCGTCTTTTGGTTCCTTTTCTAAAACCTTACCTACCGAATCTCGTTGTACTCCAGGGATTCAGCTGAATAATAGTCTAAGGTTGTTGAGCTAGGTAGGTATCTAGTGTAGAAAATGCATGACGCTTTCACCTTGAGAATCTGTGTTTTAGGTTATAAATAAAGAATACTCTAGAGAAATGGTTGCCGAGCTCATTGTAAAATAAAGACTGTGGAAATAAAAAGATATTACCAGACTGGCAATTTTACTGTTTGAAGGCCGATTCTTGTATTTTTATATAATATATTAATCCACACTTCCATACTAATATTATAAGTGCGAAAGTATCTCTGTCTGTCTGTCTGTCTGTTCGACTTTCACGCCAAAACTACTGAACCGATTGTTATGAAATTTGGTACACAGATAGTCTAGAGTCTGGGAAAGGACATAGGCTATATAACATTCCGCTATGACCAATAGGGGAAGAGGAGTAACAAAAAATGTTGCGAAAACGGGAGCGAACGCCGTAAACTGAAGTCCACGCGGACAGAGTCGCGGGCAACAGCTAGTTTTCTATATATTAATCTATACTAATATATAAAATTGAAGAGTTTGTTTGAACGCGCTAATCTCAGAAACTACGGGTCCGATTTGAAAAAGTCTTGGTTAGTCCATTAATCTAGGAAGGCTTTAGGCTATATAACATCACGCTGCGACCAATAGGAGCGGAGCTTAACTAAAGCACGCGAACGAAGTCGCTGGCGGCCGCTAGTATTTTATAAGTTGTGAATCGTCGGTGTCGTTTTTATAAGAGTTGCCAATTTGATTTATGTAGTAGTGGGGCAAACGCTATGACGTTATTTTGTAATGGCGGCACGTGGACAGAGTCATTTTGGAAAGTGAGGACTGTCGAGCGGTCACTTCGGATTAAGCATCGCGACACAACTGCGGAACGTACGGCGCCGAAATTTCGGCTAAATACGCTCGCAGTGTATTTCAAGTACTCTACGACACATCAGCCGAAATTACGCCGCGTTCGGCGTAGGGCCTAACCTTCCTTCGGGCAATTCTTTAAGCTAAAAACGCATTTAATGTATTTTGCATAGCAAGCGACACATCACGCAATGCGTTGCGCGATCGAAAATTCGCAGGGCGTAGCTGAACGTTCTGCGTGTGTTGTGACCCACGCCTCCTTGCACAGCGGACGCGTTCGCTGCCGCTACACCACGGAGGCTGTCACAACAAAATACTTTTAATAATTTGAATTTACATTGAAAATTATGTTTGTGATGACAAAACATAGAGGTTGTAATGTATATTAATGTTGTAATATGTTGCACACTGAGTTTAGCTAAAAAAATAAGATGAAAATTAAAACACTGAATATTGTTTTACTATCAAAAGCTATTGCTACTGTGTCTAATCATCATCATCTCAGCCACATGAAGTCCACTGCTGGACATAGACCTCCCCCAAGGATTTCCATAAAGAACGGTTGGACGCGGCCTGCATCCAGCGCTTTCCTGCGATTTTGGTCAAACCATCCGACCACCTATTCGGTGGGCGTCCGACGCTGCGCTTGCCGGTACGTGGTCGCCATTCAAGAGCCCTTCTGCCCCTTCGGCCATCGGCTCTACGAGCTATGTGCCCCGCCCACTGCCACTTCAGAGAGCTAATCCGCTGGGCTATGTCGGCGGCTTTAGTTCTTCTGCGGATCTCCTCATTCCTAATTCGATCACATAGAGAAACACCTAGCATGGCCCTCTCCATAGCTCTTTGTGCCACCTTGAGCTTTCTTATGAGGCTGTGTCTAATAGAATGGGCTAAAGAAGTGCGGCGAGCTGCTCACTGCACGCCGTCCCCAAGCCTGCGCCTACGATGACCGGGAGTTCGATGTTGTCTCCCGACCAGGGCAGCTTCAGCGGCGGATAGAGGAGTGATGTCGCTGAGATTCCCGCTCCCTCACGAGCTCCGCCTCCTCCTGTAAGGTTCAGTATACCTTAGCCGTGTATACCGTACTGTTAACAGACTGAATTATTCGAAACCATTATCTTCACGCGTTATTTATTGCATACGATTGCTACATGATAATCTTGGTGCATCGGGCATAAATAATTCAACATCTGACACTATATGCTTTTAAATTTATGGGCAATGTATTTATACTCGTATAACGTGGAATTTTAGTAAGCAGCCTCCGTGGTGTAGCGGTAGCGAACGCATCCGCTGCGCAAGGAGGCGCGGGTTCGATCCCCATGCAGTGCAAATATTTGTATGCATGAAAATGAATATTTGCACTAGTCTGGTCGTGCTTTCGGAAATCACTTTTAGCCGTTGGTCCCGGTTGCCATACGAACATCTAATGGCTCTGAGTCGTTACGGGTTGTTGGAGCCCTCATTCCAACAATTGGTCCAACTGCAATGCTTCGATATCGCCTTCGGGTTGTGGAGGTCAGATGACAGTCGCTTCATGGAAAATATCGAAGTTTAGCCAAAACCAGCAGTTAGACTGGTAAAGCGGACCCCAGACTCCAAAGCTGAAAAAAGCTTTGGATGCGACTGGGATTAACGCGGAGATGATGATGACCATGGAATTTTGGTCGTCGTACAAAGACATCCCACTTCCTATCCAGTGACTACTACAGATTAGTAGAAAAAAAAAACAATATGTTTTTAATCATCATCATCATCATTTCAGCCGAAAGACGTTCACTGCTAGACATAGGATCCCCCAAGGATCTCCACTACGACCGGTCCCGCGTCTCCCGCATCCAGCGGTTTCCAGCAACCTTCGCCAGGTCATTGTTCGATAACGGCTCGATGGTCAAAACACTATCCAAACACGATAGAAACGGATTGACGCATTATAATCTTACAGACTACCCATTATTACAAAAGAATGTTACAGACTACCCATTATTACAAAAGAATGTTACAGACTACCCATTATTACAAAAGTCTTACTATGGCATTTCAATAACAACTGTGTTGCAAGTCTATGGTCATAAACAAGTTATAGAATGTCAAATGTCTGTGACTATCCTATTGAAACACTACAGTCATGGTATTGACAACTTAGGTATTTTACTGAATTGGGGCACAGGTCGTCGGTCGACCTTGTCGGGGGTTACCCACGCTGCGTTTTCCGGTGTATGGTCGCCACTCGAGAACCCGTCGGCCCCATCGGGCATCGGTCCTACGGGCAAAGTGCCCGGCTCACTGCCACTTTAGTGTTGCAATTCTTCGGGCTATGTCGGTTACACTCGTTCTTCTGCGGATCTCCTCATTCCTGAATTGATCACGCAGTGAAATCACAAGCATAGCCCTCTTTTAAAAAATTTTGGTTTTTTAATAATTAAAATAACAAAAAAATAATAGAAACCGACTTCATAAAAACATTTACTTAAAAGGAAAAAATAATTTTACTTTTGTCATGGCTGTAGAAGTCGGTGGGGAGGTAACAACTTTTTTCAATTTTTTTGTAAAAAGTTTTTATTTCACGCTATTCAGTGTCTTAGTCGAAATTCTAAAACTCCTCAATGACAGCTTCCGTGGCGTAGCGGTAGCGGACGCGGCCGCTGCGCAAGGTGGCGCGGGTTCGATCCCCGCACAGTGCAAGTATTTGTATGCATGAATATGAATATTTGTACTGGTCTGGTCGTGCCTCGGAAAGCACGTTAAGCCGTTGGTCCCGGTTGCCCTACGAACATCTAGTGGCAGTCGTTACGAGTTGTTGGAGCCCTCAAAAGTCCTACAATTGGTCTAACTGAAATGCTTCGATGTCGCCTTCGGGTTGTGGAGGTCAGACGGCAGTCGCTTCATGGAAAATGTCGAAGTTTAGCCATATCAGCAGTTGGACTGCTAAAGCGAACCCCAGACTCCAAAGCTGAAAAGGCTTCGGATGCGACTGGGATTAACACTGGGATGATGATGAGTCGAAATTCTAAAACTACTTTTTTCACCTCATAACAATAGTGGCAGCCATAACTCGTATTTGAATAAGTTCTCATCAATACGAAAAAAATCCCTATCTCAAAAACTACTGAACCGGTTTTGATGAAACTTATAATACTCCCTAAGTTGAACAATACATAGCACAACAAAAACAGAATTACTTAAATCGGACTTTTAGTTCCGGGAATATGCACGCACGAACATAAAAACATACATACATGATAAATACTTGAAATTTGGCTTACGGTTCGAATTGATAACCTCCTTTTTTGGTTAAGTCGGTTTTTTTTTTTTGGGACAAAACCCGCCACACTGTTCCCAACCCACTGCAACTCCTGAAAGCCAGAATCAACAGTGGAGACCGCCAGAAAAACGCCGAGCAATGAAGCTCGACGAGTCCCGGAGAAACGATTCAACTGTCTTGGGTCCCGCAACGAAATTAATCAGAAAAGACTACCTACCTACCTCTATCTACCCATATCATCCATCCATTATGTCCATCATTCCTTTGGTCTCCCCCCTCTCGTCTCCCTACTCCTACAGCCATTGACATTGATACTCAAAACTCTCCTCACAGTATTTTCCTTCATCATCATCTTCAACAACCTTTTTATCGTCCCACTGCTGGGCACAGGTCTTCTCTCATACAGAGAAGGATTGAGCGTAATCACCACGCTTGCTCAATGCGGGTTGGCGATTTCAGACTTAAAGTCCAGGTTTCCTCAAGATGTTTTCCTTCACCTTGTAATCAGTCATTGGTGTCCAAGATATACTTAGAAAGTACATATAACTTAGAAAAGTTACATTGCGTGGTGATTACACTCAATCTTTCTCTGTATGATAGGAGACCTGTGCTCAGCAGTGGGACGATAAAAGGCTGATGATGAAAGCGTCTGATAGGGTTCGACCCTACGACCTACAACTTTGTAAGTCGCTGTCAGTACCACTAGGCGACCGTGCTAGCTCTGAAATTACAATTACAAAATTATGGCCTCATAATTGTAATTACAAGGCCATAACCATAACCGGTCCTTAGTTCTTTAACTTAATGTAAACGGTCCATTAGTTATTTTCCTATACATTTGCCCCTAATATGGGGAACCAGAGAGGATTGGGGCAAAGAAAACGAGCGGTGTAACGTTCTTGCTTTTATTTTACACTGAACTAACTTTTTAAATTCACCGTCATGTCTTTTATATCAATTTTACACTTTTGTAAACTGTCAACAGTTGGCGCGCCAAGCAACTTCCGGAAAAAAGCACCGACCGCCTTCAGCTTCTGGGAGTTGAGATTTCCTCGAACCTAAACTTTGGGCGGTTCATTGAGTCCAAAGTACAAAGCACAGGTCCGTTCGTGTGTGGAGTACTGCAGCCACATTTGGGCTGGTGCTGCGAAATCTCACCTGGCTACTTTGGATTCAGTGGAGAGGCGTGCAAAGAGGCTAATTGGTGACCCTGATTTAACTCGAGACGGTCTCCAAAGCCTAGAGCACAGGCGTAGAGTAGCCAGCCTTTCGGTGTTCTATGGGATGCTTTTTGGGGAGTGTGCGAGGGTATTGCATGATTTAATTCCCCCATCTCCGTTCTACCATCGGACGACCCGTCGTACGGCGACTTTCCACCCTTACGTTGTTTACACTACTACGATCCGGACGAAGCGTTTCGCCTCCTCCTTTATACCGCGTACATCGCGGGACTGGAACAACTTGCCGGCGGCGGTATTTCCGTCGGACTACAATTTGAGTGTCTTCAAGGCTAGAGTGAATAGGCTCTTAATAAACTAGCACGCTTTACCATCAACGATCGCATCGCTGCTTACCATCAGGCGGGATTGCGGTCAAGCGCTGGTTTATAAATAATAAAAAAAAAAAATTGGTTGCCTGTAAAGTCGGTATACGGGCGAAAGTTTTACGTGACAACGACTTTGAGTGGTAAAATAATTTTAATGTGAATATTCATTCGACAAACTGACGAGCTGTTTTGGAGAATTCTGACTAAAATTGGAGATGGACTTAAACTAAGTGTCAATAACATCAAACTTATAGAATCAAACATATCCTTCCACATCATGTTTGCCTAGTAGCTCCGAAGAAGTTTCTTCTTTTTTTTTATGCACTTGCGTGCCTTTCACTTTTTTTTATGTCTGTCTCTCTCGCTCTTAGGCGGGCTAACTATGCCCGAGTGGAAGGGACGCGTGCCTCTCACTCGCTCTCATTGTGAGCGCATAACGTGAGCGGGGAGCGTAACGCAGTTTCTTGAAGTGTCACCCGGCAAACCAATTTATAAGACGTTGTCACGTCAAAATAAAAAATATTATTTTACTCCAGCTTGCAATGACTTCCGTCAACTACCTACTACTACGGAGTCAGTATTATTAATACCGGAAGTCGGTTGCAAAAATTCTCAAATAATTAACAACATTCAATTATATTAAAACCAAAAGCGAACACTAAGAATACAAATTTTAGCCGTAGAAACTAAATATTTTCCGTTATAGAATCATCATCCTCGGTGGTAACCATAACATCGGTTGCCGGTAGAAGTTACCACCCACCAGACAAAGTATAGTCGCCAAGCGATTCGTCGTCTTCCGGCGTGATGTCTGTTGATTACCCTATTATTATTATAATCTTTGTCTGTTGAAGCCGTACGGAGGACGGGTCTGAGCAGTTGTGTTGCGATGTGTGCTTGGTACGATGCGCCCAATGTTGATGTGTCTGGAGTTTGGTCGTGGTGGGTCTCCAGATCAATGTCTCTCTGGCATAGCGTCATTAATCGTATTGTTGGGTTTAACATTGCATCACTTCGCTCAACTGTCGTTCCTTCCTATTCACTCAGTTTTTGTTCTTAGTGAATAGGCTCTTACCATCAACGATTGCATCACTCATTACCATGAGGCGGGATTGCGGTCAAGCACTGGGTTATATATTTATAAAAAAAAAATCGACGCGTTTGACTGTTTTAACTTAACTTTTAGACCTTCTTTTCCGTTACAGATTGCCAGTGTTTAATATCTCATAATAAATTTCGCTAGTAGCAAGAGGGTTGCCATTGAAAAAACGCTGCAATTTCATGTTCAGCAAAAATCTCTTTAAATATTGCAAGAAAACTATTTCCGGCACTTTACAACAGAGAAAACATGCCGAACGTTTAAAATCCTTGTAGTTACGCGTGTCCAAATATTTTACTATCTAAACTATATACAATCGGTCGACTTTTTGGCGGAATGCCACGCAAGCAAGGAGTTCTTAATTTAATTTTCAACTGTAAAGAGGTCTAATACTTTTGGCAGCGTGAAGTTTGACATTTATGTGTAATCTGTGGCGTAGTTTTCGCGGGAATAAAGTTGTTTCAGAGATGAGTGACACGTGTGGTTTGCAGCTAAATATGTAATAAAAGTCGCATGGTTCGATGAAAAGTTAAGTTACGCGTACCGCGGTCGTTTTATGGATGGACCGTACAGAAAACATCGAGATATGCCTCGGAAAGCACGGTGTTCCCAGCTGTTACTTGAATATCTTTGATTGATTGTTTCTGGTATTCAGATGCTAGAAAGTCTTCCAACATCCGGCCTTTCCTAGTTTTACTAAGTAAATGGGTGCGCGATCGAATCAGAAATGAGGAGCTCCGCAAAAAAACGAGAGTAACCGAAATAGCCCGAAGAATTGCAACACTAAAGGGGCAGTGGGCCGGGCACATTGCCCGTAGGACCGATGCCCGATGAGGCCGACGGGTTCTCGGGTGACGACCACACACCGGAAGACGCAGCGTGGGCAGGCCCCCGACAAGGTGGACTGAAGACCTGGTGAAGGTCGCGGGAAACCGCTGGATGCAGGAGGCGCAGGACTGGTCGTCGTGCAGATCCTTGGGGGAGGCCTATGTCCAGCAGTGGACATCTTTCGGCTTAAATGATGATGTTAATAAAGAAAAAAAAAATTGTGGAGGTCTAATAGTCAGCCATGCAAACTACTGTTCCACAGCAGATTGTAAGCTGATCTTAACACAGTTGGGAAAAGCTTAGGGAGATGATAATGATCGGTATTGAGATTGAGAGTTTGCTTCGGCCTGTTTCGTATAAGGCGGGAGGAAACGTCAGGGTGTCACCACTACCTGAGGACACGGTGGAGGTCTGCTTGTGTAGAGCACCGCCGTGTCCTCGTGGCGGCGATCGGTGACGATCTCTCGCATCCAGCCCTAGTCAAGGCATGATCCGAAACGAGAGTGAATGGCAGGCCGTCACCTCCTTCTGCGAAGCAGTGATGCTGGTAAAGGAGGAGGTGGAGCGCGTGAGGCAGTGGCCATCGCTGCTAGCCGCCGCAGGAGACGCCCTGGTCGGAAGAAAACATCGAACTCCCGGACACCGCAGGCGCCGGCTTGCGGCTGGTGCCAGACACACAGAATACACAAAAACTAAAAAACTAAAAACTATTACGGTGTCGGGTCGGTCACACTCACGCGAATTCGATGCTTTTGCCCCAACCAAAAAAAGTACTCCACGTCGTTCAAAAACTATAAAAATCTTCAGAAGCCCATTCCGATTCTTTTTGCCCTGAAACTGGACGCCAGACGTGGGTGTTCACATTATATCCGATCATTCTGTTTTTCCGGAAGGTCGGTGGTTTGAATCGCCAATTTACGTTGGAATTTTACTCGGTCATAACATCGGCTGCCGGCAGAAGTTACCACCCACCGGACAAAGTCTTGCCGCCCAGCGATTCGTCGTGTTCCGGCATGATGTCTGGTGAAGCCGTACGGAGGACGGGTCTGAGCAGTTGTGTTGCGTTGAGTGGCGGGTACGATGCGCCAAATGTTGTTGTGTCGGGAGTTTGGTCGTGGAGAGTCTCCAGAACAATCTCCCTCTAGCGCAGCATCGTTTGGTCGTGTTGGTCTTGGGTTTAACATTGCATCACCTCGCTCAACTGCCGTCATGCTTCCTATTCCTAAGTTTTTAAGTGAATAGGTTTAATAAACTAGTGCGCTTTACCATCAACGATTGCATCACTACTTACCATCAGGCGGGATTGCAGTCAAGCACTACTTTATAATTATTAAAAAAAAACAAGAATTCCGTACGCGATGGATGGCGACTATGATGTTCTTAAGCCGGGGCGGAGGGGGTCTCGTCTTCAGTCTTGACGGATCATTTGTTCACTCTCATCCGATCCGGGCGTTTTGACTGATCGTCGCAGTGGCAAAACGTCCGTCAAATAACTCGGATCAGGCATTTTTCCCGGATAAATCATAATATATTAATCATAATCATTTGGGCTGGTGCTGCTAAGTGTCACCTGGCCACTTTGGATTCAGTGGAGAGGCTAATTGGTGACCCTGATTTAACTCGAGACGGTCTCCAAAGCCTAGAGCACAGGCGTAGAGTGGCCAGCCTTTCGGTGTTATATAAGATGCATTTTGGGGAGTGTGCGAGGGAATTGCATGATTTAATTCCCCCATCTCCGTTCCACCATCGGACGACCCGTCGTACGGCGAGTTTCCACCCTTACGTTGTTAACACTACTACGATCCGGACGAAGCGTTTCGCCTCCTCCTTTATGATGATGATGATGTTCCCGACCGATTTCGGCCACGGCGACCACTTCGACTCCTAGCCGATGATTTGGCGCTCATGCGCCCGAAGATGGCTTATGTAGCCTATCACTACACTGAGGGCACGTAAGCACGCCGTCGACGTAGTTGTATGTGATGGTAGCCGGTGGGCGAGCTTTTAATTGGTCGCGTTTGGCATCGAGGTCAGCTTTGCGCTGCTCCTCAAACTCGCGCACTTGTCCGTACACCATTCTGCGCCATTCTGACCGCTTTGCTGCCAAACGCTCCCATTCAGAGGGTTCTATATTGCATCTCTTCATGTGTCGTTTCAAGAGACCTCCTTTATACCGCGTACATCAAGGGACTGGAACAACTTGCCGGCGGCGGTGTTTCCGTCGGACTACAATTTGAGTGTCTTCAAGGCTAGAGTGAATAGGCTTTTAATAAACTAGTGCGCTTTACCATCAACGATTGCGTCACTGCTTACAATCCATACTATCCATACTAATATTATAAATGCGAAAGTATCTCTGTCTGTCTGTCTGTCCGGCTTTCACGCCAAAACTACTGAACCGATTGTAATGAAATTTGGTACACAGATAATCTAGAGCCTGAGATAGGACATAGGCTATAAAACATCTCGCTATGACCAATAGGAGCAGAGCAGGAACAAAAAATGTTGCGGAAACGGGAGCAAACGCAGATGTACTACATATTGCTCCCATTATTTTAACAGGCGCTTATTTTATATCAACTGAGCTCATTCGGCTGGAAGATTACGCGGGTGAAACCGCGGGGCACAGCTAGTTGTTTATAATTAAAAAAAAATGTGAACAGCTCCATAAATTGTACGGCCACTGGCACATCCGTCTATTTAGACTGACTGAGAAAAAGGACTGATCGGATGAGTGACTGAACGGGCTCTAAGAGGAGCTGGCACAATCAAGGAGTTTTCAACAGTGACTTAGACGAAATGCGAGTGACTTTGAAATGTCCGTAAATACAGAACAACTGAGAAAATATAGGTAAATATTTGTGTAATTTCATATCTTCGAGTATTACTTGGCAATGGCTCCCAAAACAATTCGTAACAAAATAATAAAAAATAAAGATAATGGCGCCAGTTCTCTTATACAGAAACTACTCTAATTTTAAGTGCATTTTTTACTTTCTATTCCATTATCGATCGATAATGGAATAGAAAATCGAGGGTCGATTTATTTTCATGCTCAGTTGGTGTGTTCACAAAGGCCATGTATTCTGTTGTGTTTGTATTGCATTAAGTAAGTGATCATGTGTTGCATACACATGATCACTTACTTATGTTGTAGGTACCTATTAATGTATTTTTATTTTCTTTTATTTTTGATGTATATGTGTGTGTATGGTTAGATATAGGTATATTAAATGGTACAACCATTGCATTAGGTGAAGGTTACCTGTAATGATGGCTGTATATGTTAATAAATAAATAAATAAATTACGAAAAGGATAGATAGATTACATTTTAGTTTCATCATAATTATCAGTCTGTATAATGTTCCCACTCCTGCCTCCGTGGCGTAGCGGTACCTAGCGAACGCGGCCGCTGCGCAAGGGGGCGCGGGTTAGATCCCCGCGCAGTGCAAATATCTGTATGCATGAATATGAATATTTGCACTGGTCTGGTCGTGCCTCGGACAGCACGTTAAGCCGTTGGTCCCGGTTGCCATACGCACATCTAATGGCAGCCGTTACGGGTTGTTGGAGCCCTAAAAGTCCAGCAATTGGTCTATTCTATTCTCTTCATTATTATGGTAACTAAAAGCGATGGATGTTGACTATTTTGCCAATGTCAAGTGGTTTGAAAAGCAAGAGTGTATGTAAAAAAAAGGAATAATTCAAATCAAAACTTTCGATGCTACAGTTGACCTTTGTAGATCTTGAGGGGTTAGTACTGGACTGAAACAAACAAAAACAAAAAACTACATAATAAATTATAATTGCTAGAACATCAATAAAAACATATGTAACCACAACCAAATATACAATATGTAAAGAAAACCCTGTCCGACCCATAAGGATAATAAAGGTTAGGTAAACACATGACCAAATATAATATAAAATTTTACGTAATCTTCATAGTAACAATACTAATGAATTTTAAAATAATAAATTTTCTTCCCGCTAATTTATTCCAACTTCCCCGAAATTTGGTAATTTTTAAAAGAGTGACAACACCATTTTGACGGTACGCTTATGCGATTCGTACACGCGTCGCGTGCTCTACCCCCCGTCGCCCGCTGAAGGGTGTCCTACCGCACATGTATTAAGTTACCTCTCTTTGTAAAATAATATTTATTTTTTCAGGGGGATTTTTTTTAAACTTGAGTCCGGCTTTGTCGGCGTTAGTAGAATCAGTTATCGATACCTAACAATACCTTCACGGATCGGACAGGGTTTTCTTTACATATTGTATAATATTTGAAGAAATTGCTTATAATTTTATATTAATGTGGCGGATGAATATCATCAACGCCACAAGTAATTCTGTAGAGGGATATGTTAAAAGGGAAGGGAAATTAATTGGAAGAGGAATTTTAAAATGGGGGAGACGACTATACAAATCTAGAGGTAGCAATTGGTCTAAATTTATTATCGTAACTTTACGTCAGGAGCGTAGTAATTTGACAGGTCTAAACTGACATTTTATCTTCTGTCCTTTCCTTATTGACATAAAAAGAAAAAGATGAACTGTACTTAACTACTTACTTATATTTAATGCATGATTTAATTCCCCCATCTCCGTTCCACCAGCGGACGACCTGTCGTACGGCTGGTTTCCACCCTTACGTTGTTAACACCACTACGATCCGGACGAAGCGTTTCGCCTCCTCCTTTATACCGCGTACATCGAGGGACTGGAATAATTTGCTAGCGGCGGTGTTTCCGTCGGACTACAATTTGAGTGTCTTCAAGGCTAGAGTGAATAGGCTCTTAATAAACTAGTGCGCTTTACCATCAACGATTGCGTCACTGCTTACCATCAGGCAGGATTGCGGTCAAGCGCTGATTTATAATAAGTAAAAAAAAAAAAAAAAAGTAGTTCGTGGATAAGAGGATCGGGGGCATAGGCGTTCAAAAGGTTAAAAAGTAAATGTCGCAGCGCTGGCTTCAGTAAGTACTAGACCACTAAACCAGAACGACCAATCTTTATAATTCAAACTAGCTTTCCACCCACGGCTTCGCCCGCGTGGTCATCGTCATGCCAGCGTTAATCCCAGTCGCATCCGAAGCTTTTTTTTTTTTAGCTTTGGAGTCTGGGGTCCACTTTACCAGTCCAACTGCTGATATGGCTAAACTTCGACATTTTCCGTGAAGCGACTCCCGTCTGACCTCCACAACCCGAAGGCGACATCGAAGCATTGCAGTTAGACCAATTGTTGGACTTTTGAGGGCTCCAACAACCCGTAACGACTGCCACTAGATGTTCGTATGGCAACCGGGACCAACGGCTTAACGTGCTTTCCGAGGCACGACCAGACCAGTGCAAATATTCATATTCATGCATACAAATACTTGCACTGTGCGGGGATCGAACCCGCGCCACCTTGCGCAGCGGCCGCATCCGCTACCGCTACACCACGGAGGCTGTCAGGCTTCGCCCGCGTGGAATTTGGTTATATAGCATTTTCTAGATTTCCCTCGGGAATAAAACTAATTAAATGACGATTGATCAGTTTCCGACCGGAGATGAAAAATGATTAAATTACTAAAGTGGCTATTAAAAAATAAGGGTTGATCGTAGAAGGGTAAAAATTTAGCATTGTATGTATTTTTGTATGTTGTATCATAAAAAAAAAGAAACTAAAAATTTTGTCCAATAATTAAAAAAAATAGGGGTGGACTACCCGTTTAGGGGGATAAAAAATAGATGTTGGCCGATTCTCAGACCTACTCAATACGCTCACAAAATTTCATGAGAATCGGTCAAGCCGTTTCGGAGGAGTATGGGAACGAAAACTGTGACACGAGAATCTATACTAATCTATAGTAATATAACATTTCTGAAATCGACGCACAAACGAGTAAGTACAATGGATCCAGTACATGATTCTGAACCACCCAGTGGTGGAATTTTTCGTCGGCTTTCCATGATTTAAAAAAAATAAATGTAGTTTTTTTTCACTTCAAACCATTCACAATTGCTATACTTTTATAATCCAATAAGATTTTAAAGTAAAAATTAAATAATTCGCTAATTACATAAAAAAGCGCAATGAAAACAAAACCCGAAAAAGGATCTTATCAGCTGATTTAATAGAGTTCACATCAGGGATCAACGTCATACCTACAAACTCGCACGGCGGCACGTTTGCAACGTTCAAAAGCCGAGCCGACACTTTTTTAAACACTGTGTATTCTGTAACCGTTCATTAACGACATAAATGACTATCATAATTTTATTAGTGGCATGCGGTCTAGCCTTTTCGCTAAGTTTGCGTTACGATGTCAGATACACCCTGTATAAAGCTGAAGAGTTTGTTTGTATGTTTTTTTGTTAGTTTGTTCGCGTTATCTCGGGAACTACTGGTCCGATTTGAAAAATTCTTTTTGCGTTGGATAGCCCATTAATCCAGGAAGGCTTTAGGCTATATAACTTAACCTAACATCACGCTGCGACCAATAGGAGCAGAGCATAACTAATTCCACGCGAACGAAGTCGCTGGCCGTCGCAGCCGCTATTTTATATACAATATGTAAAGAAAACCCTGTCCGATCCGTGAAGTTATTACTAGGTATCGATAACTGATTCTAATAATGCCCACAAGGCAGGCTAAACTTAAAAAAAAATCCCCCTAAAATATAAATATCATTGCGCAAAAAGAGGTAACTTAATACATGTGCGGTAAGCAACCCCTTCCGCGGGCGGCGGGGGGCAGGGCACGCGGCACCTGTGACGTGGTCGCGTCGCTATTCGCTTATAATAATACCAGGGTTTCACTTTTTTAAAAATTACAAAATTTCGGGGAAATTGGAATTAATTCCCGGTAAAAAAGGATCATTTTAAAATTCATTATTATTGTTACAATGATGATTACGTAAAATTTTATATTATATTTGGTCATGTGTTTACCTAACCTTTATTATCCTTTTGGGTCGGACAGGGTGTTCTTTACATATTGTATAGGATGCTAATCTCGCACACTTCAAACTAAAAAATGTTTATATATTATAAAACAAATAAACAAAAGTTATTGTAATAAAAACATCAAAGATATTGTAATCGTAAAATATATGTAAAAAGGAACGTTAAAACATTACGTTCGCTTTTAGAAAGATGTTAAAATGTTTATTTTGATAGCTCCGTCCGAGGTGCTAATAAAAAATACATCGCGTTTTGAGATACATTTCTTTTATTTTATAATTATAAACTAATGCTTGACCGCAATTCCGCCTGATGATAAGCATGATGCAATCGTTGATGGTAAAGCGCGCTAGTTTATTAAGCCTATTCACTCAAAAAAAAATCTGAATGAATAGGAAGGAAGACGGCAGTTGAGCGAGGTGATGCAATGTTAAATCCAAGACGACCAACAATGCTGCGCCAGAGGGAGATTGATCTGGAGAACCTCCACGACCAAACTCCCGACACAACAACATTTGGTGCATCGTACCCGGCACACATCGCAACACTACTGCTCAGACCCGTCCTCCGTACGGCTTACTATGGAGAACCTCCACGACCAAACTCCCGACACAACAACATTTGGTGCATCGTACCCGGCACACATCGCAACACTACTGCTCAGACCCGTCCTCCGTACGGCTTACTATGGAGACCCTCCACGACCAAACTCCCGACACAACAACATTTGGCGCATCGTACCCGGCACACATCGCAACACAACTGCTCAGACCCGTCCTCCGTATGCAAGAAGTAATCATTTTGTAAGACATTGCTTCATAAGATCACAAAATATGCCTGCTCATCAATATAAATAAAGCAATGTATAATGTTGTACGTCATGTTGTGTGTCAAAATGAAACCCTGTGCTTCTGGGTTGCTAGTCTGATATTTTTATAAATTTACCATTCCAATACTAGTCCATTGTCATTCCATTTTCATTGTGCTAAAAGTTGGTAATCTGCTAAATTCATAATGATCGGTCAATTATCGGTCAGTCGTCTCTTAATGGAATGGTGATATAATGACATTGCCGTATTGCCATTATTATAAAACCCGTTAGTAGAAATTTTGAATGATTTTCTGAACTACTACTCAATTTGAACAAGTGTTAACATGGAGTGGAGTGTCGCCATTTTGTTAATAGATTACGATTCTTGTTAAAATCGATTATTATGTCGCGTCAGCGTTAATCCCAGTCGCATCCGAAGCTTTTTCAGCTTTGGATTCTGGGGTCCGATTTACCAATCTAACTTCTGATTTTGGCTAAACTTGGATATTTTCCTTGAAGTGACTGCCGTCTGACCTCCACGGCCCGAAGGCGATATCGAAGCATTGCAGTTAGACCAATTGTTGGGCTTTTGAGGGCTTCAACAACCCGTAACGATTGCCATTAGATGTTCGTATGGCAACCGGGACCAACGGCTTAACGTGTTTTCCGAGGCACGACCAAACTAGTGCAAATACATTCATGCATACAAATATTGCGTGCTCGGAGTTTCTCTGCGCGATCGAATCAGAAATGAGGAGATCCGCAGAGGAACCAAAGTCGCCGACATAGCTCTTCAAGTCGCTAAATTTAAGTGGCAGTGGGCGGAGCACATTGCTCGTAGAACCGATGGCCGATGGGGCAGTAAGATTCTGGAGTGGTGACCACGTACCGGAAGACGCAGCGTAGGGAGGCCCCCAACAAGGTGGACCAACGACCTGGTGAAGGTCGCGGGAAGCCGATGGATGCGGGCAGCACAAGACCGGTCATTGTGGAAAGCCTTGGCGGAGGCCTTTGTCCAGCAGTGGACCTCTATAGGCTGAAGAAGATACAAATATTTGGACTCCTTACTTAGCGGCCGTTTTCAATACCGCTACGTCACGGAGGCTGTCAAGATCACTGATCGATCATTCTGACACTATTGTGATAACAAACTAGAACCCCTGATACCGTGGTACGTAATTACGCCACAGAGCTAAATAATTTCGTGCGGTGTTACCATGTGAAAAAAATAATCTATGTTTATTAATTTTACAAATCTCGAGTGGCTGGCTCTGTTTACTATCATCATATGACTAGCACTTGTAACTGTCAGATATGAGATTATATTGGCAACACTTGTGACCTGAAAAATAATATAGAGAGTAATATGAATAAGGTAAGAGTACCTATTTCCGTTAATGTCCCAGTAGCCGTTAACTAGTCAGTTTTTTAATATTAGCGTCTTTCTAGCAAACCTAAATTAAAATTTGCAAATGACAATTTATTCTTGGTACTATTTTATACAATTCTGATGGCGACAGTCACCAAAAAGTTTAATAATGTAAAAACTGTGAGAAAATAAAAGTACGTTATAGTAAAATTATCTATATGTACAGAGTTCTGTCAGTGAACTACGAACCCACCCGGTCGCAGAAATTATCTAGCCATACTTCGACGAATAAAATTCAGGTAAAAGTGTTAAGTTTTTTAATAAATTGTGTATATTATTTAACGATTTAATCTATAAATTGAGGTAAATATCATCGAAAAGTAAATAATTTTGCATGTTACATCTATTGGTACACTCAAACCCCTACTTGACCTAGTACCCGGTAAAAATGTGCGATTTTTACCGGATATTGGTACACTATCAAACCGGTAACATACGTTGCACCAAAAGCCGTTATTCTGTTCTTATTGCTTTGGAATAGGTCTCATTTTTCTTTGAAACTGAAGATTATATTAAATATTTTCTGTCGGATACGGGGGCATGCCTTAACAGCTGCATTTAAATCCGTCATAGTCCTTATTGTCTTGAAATAAGCATTATTTTCCTTTGAATCAAAAGGATGTAGTTACTGGGCATTTAGTTTGTTTTGGTACCACGTGAATTTGGTTGCGGTTTTTTGTATGATTTACCACTTTTTGTACCGGTTGCGTTACAAGCTTTTCTTGAATCAACTATAAAGTATATAAAAAGCAACATTACTTTGGGATTTAACAGCATAGTGGCACACCGTGGTATACCTACCATGCTTTTAAATCCCAAAACCATGTTTAAATAATTGAATTACCATCTGCTAACAAATAAACGTGTTCAATTTTTTGATTTCCAAAACAAGTTATTCACATTCTAGTCGCCATAAGCTTTTTAGTACTACCATTTGCTCCATGCTACCCCAAACAGTACGGTATATGGTAGTATTTGTACCATATACCGCACGGTACTCCAAACAGTACGGTATATAGTAGTATACCGTACTGTTTGGAGTACCATGGAGAAAATGGTAGTACCTAGCTGAAACTGAAGCAAGGGCGAAAAGCTCCGCCCGGCGTGGGGTCTTGGCGGTGTCTCTAGACATTGCCAACGCCTTCAACATCC
The DNA here is from genome assembly GCA_017933935.1 of Sesamia nonagrioides. NCBI lineage: Eukaryota > Metazoa > Arthropoda > Insecta > Lepidoptera > Noctuidae > Sesamia > Sesamia nonagrioides. Next base: position 2,458,793 of record JADWQK010000407.1, read on the forward strand.
TACCCTGTAGTTGCATCAGGAAGGCATTCCGGTATCACCGGATGCCGACCTATCTCTGTCGAGTGGTCGAGGCCTATTTGACGGACAGGGCTATAATCTACCCCGGTCACCAAGGAGTGTGGAACCGGCGAGAGATGTCGTGCGGTGTTCCACAGGGATCGGTCCTGGGACCGCATCTGTGGAACATCGGGTACGGCTGGGTGCTGCGCGCCGACCTCCCTTTCGGCGTCAGCGTAGTTTGTTACGCTGACGACACGCTAGTACTGGCACAAGGGAGGTCGCACCAGGTGGCGGCTGATGCAGCGATCCTCGGGTTTGCAATAATCGTCAACAGGATCCGGCAATTGGGACTCGAGGTGGCCTTGCAGAAGGCCGAGGCCATGTGCTTTCACGGTCCTCAGAATGCGCCACCGTCGGGTTCCCACATAACGGTAGGAGGGGTTCACTTCGGCGTCGGGTCGACGATGAAGTACCTGGGACTCCTCCTCGACAGCCGGTGGAACTTCGAGGAGCACTTCCGACGTTTGGCACCCAGACTGGAAGGGGCCGGGACAGCCCTGAGGCGGCTCCTCCCCAATCTAGGGGACCAAACGCCTCCTGCCGGAGGCTCTATGCGGGGGCCGTGCGGTCCATGGCCCTTTACGGGCACCGGTGTGGGCGCGGTCGCTAAGGAAGCGACCAACCCGATGCCTGACCGCGTCCCAGAGGGTCATGGCCGTTCGGCGGATCCGGGGATACCGTACGGTCTCAGCTGAGGCGGCGAGCCTTCTTGCCGGATTGCCGCCATGGGATCTGGAGGCCAAAGTCCTTACCCACATGTGGGAGTGGCGAGAGGAGGCAAAACTCCGTTGCCGTGAGAAATTGCGGTACGGCGGACAGAGCTCCGGCGGGATCTCATGGCAACATGGAGAGTGCGATTGTCGCAACCCAGTACTGGGTACGCCACAATAGCGGCGGTAAGTCCCCTCTTTGAGGAGTGGCTAGAGAGGCGCCACGGCACCCTCACCTTCCGCCTGACGCAGGTCCTCACCGGACACGGTTGTTTCGGGAGGTTCTTGTTCCGTATAAGGCGGGAGGAAACGCCAGGGTGTCACCATTGTGTGGATCGCCTTTAGGACACGGTGGAGCATACGGTGGAGGTCTGCCCGGCTTGGGTAGAGCACCGCCGTGTCCTCGTAGCGGCGATCGGCGGCGATCTCTCGCGTCCGACCCTGGTCCAGGCTATGGTCCGGAGCGAGAGTGCATGGCAGGCCGTCACCTCCTTCTGCGAAGCAGTAATGCTAGCAAAGGAGGAGGCGGAGCGCGTGAGGCAACGGGAATCCCAGCGCCCTCACGCCAATAGCCGCCGCAGGAGACGCCCTGGTCGGGAGATGACACCAAACTCCCAGCCACCGTAGGCGCGGACCTGCGGGCGGTGAGCAGTGGGCAGCTCGCCGCCCGGTAAGGACCATGATTTCTAGAGATTATTATTATTTAAAGGTTTCCAGCACGGCTTTCATTTGTACACATTACGTCACTCACGTGAGTTCTGATTTGGGAGCAAGTCTCAGTCAGAACAGATGTTAAAAAATTATTAATAAGTACTAAAGATTAATTTACCATGATTTCTAGAGATTATTATTATTTAAAGGTAGTTATTTTGCATATTTATCTACCTTTAATTATTTATCGAAGGATCTAACCCATTCCATGTTTTCAAACTTTTGGTGCCGTAAAAACCTTCGAGCTGACTTGCTTGCTTCAGTGTGCCGCCATAATAAGAGATACCCTGGAGCATAGGCAAATGAAGGGACACGGGTAGGTTAAAACAGACCCTCACCCTTCCGCTCCGCTCAATGTGTACTTTTTTGGAAGAGAATACATCATATGAGTTTTTTTTTATAATTGGGCACAAGGCGCAGCCTAGGCTGGAGGAAAGCTCAGCTTGGACCCAACAGCGCTGTGCCATAGTCGCGACACTTGGTGCGGGTGATATCTCACTCCCGGCCGTAGTATAGTTCATGGTCGAAAGCGAAGAAGCAAGAAGCGTGGGAGATGCTATGGCCTCTTTTTGCGAGAAGGTGGTGCATATAATGGAGGCTGCAGAAAGGAAAAGGGAGCATGGCTCTCACTCCACTCGCATGAGGAGGGTAGCCGGGCGTCGAAGGGCGCTTCACGATCTTTAGCCACCATAAGAAGGACCATGCGGGCGACGAAATTGGGACCGTATCGTCGCTCGAGCGTGACATGCAGTATGCGCAGCTTGGAAGGATGTGCGGTCGAGGGATCGGCCGCACTTGGCCCCCACGTGTGTGGGGCGAAGGTACAAGTATCTGCCGGGCCCCCGACTCTTGGTACTGGAAGCAATAGTGGAAGTTTAGTCGGTAGGAGGCCGACATTACCCTCCCTTGTTCGTAGACGAAATAAGGGGGAAACTTTTTTTATCGGATTTACCCACGATAAAAAGCAAAAGGTCGCATCTTAAAAACCTTCTCAAGTCGCCTCCCTACTCTACCGATTTCTACTCCTACTCCTTCACAGTGCACGTCTTCTGTCCTTGACTTTTTACACGCTGTCTTATTGCACCTGCAATATGACAGCGATGATGATGCTGATGAGATGATTATTTCATAAAAAAATCTTTTATGAAATAATCATCTCTGTAACTTTCATTTATTCTGTTTTTTCTTCTTGTTAATATACATAAATGGTAAAATAAATAAATAAATCTTTTTAGATAGTGTTAGTTTACTTATTTTAAAAAAAATATGCTGGAAAATCCTTTTAATAATGGCAGACTCGGTCGTTCGGTCGAAGCTGCCGCCTGTAGTAGGCCAGCAAGTGTCTCAAAATCTGATGCAAGCCCGTGCTTTATAGTTCAGGAAAGTAGAGAAGTGATGGACTATTGGCAGATCTCGAAGAAGGAATGACAATCCACGACGGATATTTAACTGTGATAAAAGAGTTTTAACCAACAGAAAACAGAGTTTGTTTGTTTCTTTTTATAAATAGGTACTTTATTTATAACATACATTATAAAAAGTTAAAAGAAATCGTGTTTATTTGTTGGTTAAATACGGACCCTAATGTTTTTCAGTAATATTTTACTTGAATATTTTGTATTTCTGTGAACTTTAACGTAAAGCAATAGAGTTCAATTTCGCGGCAAAAATTACCGGTTACCGGGACAATTTAACGTTAACTGGTACAACTCTACCGGGTACTGGTACAATAGGCCCTTTTTGTAGTTTTATTGTTTTATAGTTAATTAAAATTTACCCTAGTTTAATAGAATCATAATATACTAAAAGTATATTAAATTATCTAAACAGTCAAGTAAAAATTATTTTTGTAAGTCTTCTAGTTTTAGCCTGGTGCTCATGCAAATTCGGCGAGGTTCATAACTTAACGGTTACTGGGCCGTTTACCTTATGTGTTTTGTGTCATTGCCAAGTTCAAAATTAAATATTTAATATGCCTAGGCTCTTGTCAAAAAGTCGTGGTGGCCTAGTGGTTAAAACACCAGCCTCTCAAATATGAGTGCGCGGGTTCGAATCCAGGTCAGGCTAGTACCAATGTAACTTTTCTAAAGTTATATGTACTTTCTAAGTATATCTTGGACACCAATGACTGAAGTTGAAGGAAAATATCTTGAGGAAACCTGGACTTTAAGTCTAAAATCGCCAACCCGCATTGAGCAAACGTGGTGATTATGCTCAATCCTTCTCTGTATGAGAGGAGACCTGTGCCCAGCAGTGGGACGATTAAAAAGGTTGATAATGATGAGGCTCTTGTCACCGCGATGAACTAGTAGATTTTCTCGGTGGTAGGCCATAATATCGGCCGCCGGCAGAAGTTACCACCCATCAGACAAAGTATTGCCGCCAAGCGATTCGACGTGTTCCGGCATGATGTCTGGTGAAGCCGGACAGAGGACGGATCTGAGCAGTTGTGTTGCGATGTGTGCCGGGTACGATACTCCAAATGTTGTTGTGTCGGGAGTTCGGTCATGGAGGGTCTCCAGATCTATCTCCCTCTGGCGCAGCATCGTTGGTCGTGTTGTTGGGTTTAAAATTGCATAACCTCGCTCAACTGCCGTCTTCCTTCCTATTCACTCAGTTTTTTTAGTAAATGGGCTTAATAAACTAGCGCGCTTTACCTTCAACGATTGCATTTCTCCTTACCATCCGGCGAGATTGCGGTCAAGCACTGGATTGTAATTATTAAAAAAAAAAATCCTAGGAAGCTCGGCACTATGATGAACTAGTTGAGGGGGAGTTTTCACCGACACTCTGAATCAATCCATACTAATATAATACCCATACACATACCCATATACGAGTACATAGTACATACCCATATACATGGGCCTCATACGAAGGCTCAGAGTCACACAAAGGGCAATGGAAAGAGCTATGCTCGGAGTTTCTCTGCGTGATCGAATCAGAAATGAGGAGATCCGCAGAAGAACCAAAGTCACCGACATAGCTCTGCGAGTCGCTAAACTTAAGTGGCAGTGGGCAGGGCACATTGCTCGTAGAACCGATGGCCGATGGGGCAGCAAGGTTCTGGAGTGGCAGCCACGTACTGGAAGACGCAACGTAGGGAGACCCCCAACAAGGTGGACCGATGACCTGGTGAAGGTCGCGGGAAGCCGATGGATGCGGGCAGCACAAGACCGGTCATCGTGGAAAGCCTTGGGGGAGGCCTTTGTCCAGCAGTGGACATCTATAGGCTGAGGAAGAAGAAGAAGAATATAATAAATGGGAAAGTGAGTTTGTTTGTTTGCTTATGTGCTTTGAAATTTTGCAGACGTAAAGTTAGAATTCCGGATTAAATAATAGGGTACTTTTTATCCCGGGAAAATTTAATATTCCTAAGAGAAATCTAAAAAGCGCGATATAACCGAACTCCACGCGGGCGAAGCCGCGGGCGGAAAGCTAGTCAACTATAAAAAATCAAAAAAATCAAAATCAAAACATTTATTTCAAATAAACCAGTTACAGGCACTTTTGAATTGTCAGAAGGTCGGTCAGTCAATAAGATGAAGCTAGTCGCCCATTCCAAAGAGCAGGTACCTATGGAGAAGAACGGGCAAGAAACTCCATGGACACTTTTAAATTTTCAAGCTATTGTTACAAATATTTGATTACTTCATTCATGTTGAAATCAACCGTGTGAGAACGATGCAGAAATAAATTGTACGCCGAGAGCGTCCATTATGGAAAACACACAAAAATCAATTCAGAAATTAAAACACGCCGTGGCAGCTAAGAGATGACCAGTCCCCTCCGACGGCGTCCGTTCACGAACATGACGAATGGATCAGCATCATTCAGTTCAACCATATTGAAGGAAACCTAATGACCTAACACACACGCCACCATCAGCGAAACATTTGAGTGAGCATGACATACTCTCAACAGCCATAGCACTATCAAGTCAATAAAAAAGACTAACCCAACAAAAAAATGCCTTACAGCACATGCGTACATTGTGCTCACACGTTTGCCATGCAATTATACAATACTAAAAAATTGAATCTACACAATGTTAAGATAGTTTTGTCCAAGGTTCAGCAGCTCCAACAGTGTTCCCGAATACTAAGTTTAGCTCCTGTGTAGCTGTACAAGTGCCGAACACCTCTGTCAGCGATACAATTCGGTAACGTACAATATGCTTGGCTACATAATGTGTAATATACTTAGATAGAGAAGCGCTGGTCCAGTGGTATTGGCAGCAACTTAAAACTTGTAGGTCGTATATTCGAACCCTATCAGACGCTTTACTTTGCGTAAATTATTCCATCACACTCTCCAAAGTATACCTATCCTATAGAATACCAATCATCATCATCATTTCAGCCGAAAGACGTCCACAGCTAGACATAGGCCTCCCCCAAGGTTCTCCACGACGACCGGTCCTGCGCCTGCCGCATCCAGCGGTTTCCTCCGACCTTCACCAGGTCGTCGGTCCACCTTGTCGGGGGCCTACCCACGCTGCGTCTTCCGGTGCGTGGTCGCCACTCGAGAACCCGTCGGCCCCATCGAGCATCGGTCCTATGGGCAATGTGCCTGGCCCACTGCCACTTCCAGGCTCTGGAGACCGTTTTTAATGAAATCCATACTAATATTATAAATGCGAAAGTACTGAACCGATTGTAATGAAATTTGGTACACAGATAGACTAGAGCCTGAGAAAGAACATAGGCTATATAACATCCCGCTATGACCAATAGGAGCAGAGCAGTAATAAAAAATGTCGCAAAAACGGGAGTGAACGCGGGCGTACATGTTGCTCCTATTATTTTAACAGCCGCTTATTTTATATCAACTGAGCTGCTGTAAACTGAAGTCCACGTGGAGGGAGTCTCGGGCAACAGCTAGTAATTATATACATCAAGCCTCTTTCTTCCTTCCTATACATAGGAACGTATTTTCATTACAAAAAACACATACGAAAACATGTGATTTTGTTGTTACCGCAGTCTTTACCACCTTGACCTTGCTAGCGTCAAAAATAAAAATCGGAATACACTTTAAATAAATATAGACTGCGCTCGTGACTTATTTATTGCTTAGTGTGTAAGAATATCTATTCTGGAGTGTATGGCAGGGTTGGCGATCATTGAGAAAAGAAGTCGAGTAATGATGATGTTCCCGACCGATTTCGGCCACGGCGACCACTTCGACTCCTAGCCGATGGTTTGGCGCTCATGCGCCCGAAGATGGCTTATGACTATCTTGGCGGCGAAACTTCATGCACACTGAGGGCAACGTAAGCACGCCGTCGACGTAGTTGTATGTGATGGCAGCAGGTGGGCGGGCGTTTAATTTGTCGCGTTTGGCATCGAGGTCAGCTTTGCGCTGCCCCTCAAACTCGCGTTCTTGTCCGTATACCATTCTGCGCCATTCGGACCGTTTTACACAAAATTCTCCCATTCAGAGGGTTTTATATTGCATCTCTTCATGTGTCGTTTTAAGACATCCTTAAACCGGAGGAATTGTCCACCATGCTTTCACTTGCCCTCCTCCAGCTCAGAGAAGAAGATGCGCTTCGCCACTCTTTCGTCCACCATACGTGATACGTGTCCGCACTACGCACGCACGCAGTCGAGTGATAAAGTGTAGTTTATAATGAACTTTCAGTATTTATTTTATAATATTTTACATAATAATATCTATTTTACTGTTTATTATTTTTTTCCTAAATCTTATAAATTAAAAAATAAATTTTATTTCATATAATTTTGGCTTACATCGCATGTTATGGAATCTCCATTTAGGCATAAAAATGCCTGTAGTTGAAATATGTGTACTTAACTGCAATCCCGCCTGATGGTAAGCAGTGATGCAATCGTTAATGGTAAAGCGCGCTAGTTTATTAAGAGCCTCAAAAAAAATTGAGTGAATAGGAAGCAAGACGGCAGTTGAGCGAGATGATGTAATGTTAAACCAACGATGTTGCGCCAGAGGGAGATTGATCTGGAGACCCTCCATGACCAAACTCCCGACACAACAACATTTGGCGCATCGTACCCGACACACATCGCAACGCAACTGTTATTTTGTGTGTTTTCCATAATGGACGCTCTCAGCGTACAATATATTTCTGCATCGTTCTCACACGGTTGGTATTTAATAACTTGATAATTTTAAAAGAGTGTCCATGGAGTTTCTTACCCGTTCTTCTCCATAGGAATGGGCGACTAGCTTCATCTTACTCACTGATGGACCTTTTGACAATTCAAAAGTGCCTGTACTGGTTTAATTGGAAATAAATGCTTTGATTTGGACTGCGCAGATCCGTCCTCCGTACGGCTTCACCAGACATCATGCCGGAACACGAAGAATCGCTTGGCGGCAAGCTCCCAATTTTCTTTATAATATTACTATTACGAACGACCCGCAACCGTTCTCAGAGCGGATCATTTTATAAAATGACTTTTTGGAAAAATAAATGATATTCATGAATGTAAACTAGGTGGAATCTCCGATAAATTCTGTCCATTTTGATACTTGGTTTTTCAAGTTTGGTTGCGTATTAGGAAAGAAAAAGGGAGCTATAATTCTCTCGGTGGTAGGCCATAATATCGGCTGCCGGCAGAAGTTACCACCCACCAGACAAAGTCTTGATGTCTGGTGGAGCCGTACGGAGGACGGGTCTGAGCAGTTGTGTTGCGATGTGTTCCGGGTACAATGCGCCAAATGTTATTGTATCGGAAGTTTGATCGTGGAGGGGCTCCAGATTAATCTCCCTCTGGGGCAGCATCGTTGGTCGTGTTATTGGGTTTAACATTGCATCACCTCGCTCAACTGCCGTCTTCCTTACTACTCACTAAGATTTTTAAGTGAATAGGCTTAAGAAACTTGCGCGCTTTACCACCATCGATTGCATCACTGCTTACCATCAGGCGGGATTGCAGTCAAGCACTAGTTTATAATGTTAAAAAAAAAATAGAATTAATATACATATATGATTTTATGGACACATGTAACTTGGTTCTAATGTAGAAATCTTGATGTTTTATTAAAAGGTAAATACTTTGCCAGCGCGCGAAAACCCTAGCTATACAAACAAAAGTAGTAGCAACTTCATTTATTACCTAATGACTTATCTATGGATTTTAAGACTCGAACAGAACAGAACTTGAAGACTCAAACTTGTCTGCATTTATATCAATCGGTTACATTGTTTAATAAGTTGCCTCTCGATATAAAAAGCGCTGTCTACTCAAGCTTATTCAAAAGTCAATTAAAACATATCCTGTTAAATAAATGTCTACGCTATTGATGATCTATAACAAAAGTCTTGCCGCCAAGCGTCGCCGTGTTCCGTCATGGTGTCTGGTGAAGTCGTACGGAGGACGGGTCTGAGCAGTTGTGTTGCGATTTGTGCCGGGTACGATGCGCCAAATGTTTTCGTGTCGGGAGTTTGGTCGTCGAAAGTCGAGAGGTAACGCCTCCTTCTCTGTATGAGAGGAGACCTGTGCCCAGCAGTGGGACGATAAAATGGTTGATGATGATGATACTTACTCAAGGATAAGAAACTAAATTAAAAGCAAGTTAATTGCCAATTACTACCTAAACAAAAGTCTCCAGATGTAGAATGGATAAGACTGGTCATGTCTGCATCAATTTTAGATGCAATCCGCTAATACAGTTACATTATAGATCAAACGTCCAGACCACGGCTGAAATAGGGCACATGAATTCTTTAAAGCCTAGCCAGGTTTGGGAATAAGGAAATAGAATAGAATACTCGTTAAGATGTACACCAGGCATGCTCGGAGTTTCTCTGCGCGATCGAATCAGAAATGAGGAGATCCGCAGAAGAACCAAAGTCACCGACATAGCTATTCGAGTCGCTAAAATTAAGTGGCAGTGGGCGGGGCGCACTGCGCGTAGAACCGATGGACGATGGGACAGGTTCTGGAGTGACGGCCACGTACCGGAAAACGCAGCGTAGGGAGGCCCCCAACAAGATGGACCGATGACCTGGTGAAGGTTGCGGGAAGCCGATGGATGCGAGTAGCACAAGACCGGTCATCGTGGAAAGCCTCGAGGGAGGCCCTTGTCCAACAGTGGACTTTTATAGGCTGAAGAAGAAAAAGATGTAGACCATATAAATAACGGAACATAAATGAAGAGCTGCCTAGATAATGTCCGCCGATTCTCTTGCTAATAATTTTGATATCAGTGTATCTTTTTCTTGAACAAAAGACAAAATATTTCTTCCTTCTTCTTCTTCAGCCTATAGATGTCCACTGCTGGACAAAGGCCACGACGTACTGGAACGGATAACCGCACCAGACCGCAACACTGTGACACTACAGTGGATAAAGGGGCACAGTGGTTCACTGGATAATGACGCAGCTGACGAGCTGGCTAGAAGGGCATCCAGCGCGTTGGTCAGCGGACCGGAGCCCATTGTGCCTATCCCCTTCATTCAAACAAGCCGAAGGCTATAAAGTTATACCTACGAACAAGCGGAGATTTGGTGATCCTCGTCACCGGGCTGCAGGCAGTCCAAGGAGGCTATGCCATCCCTGGATGACAAGCTAACCAAAAGGCTGCTGCGCCTGGATAGGAAAAGCCTACGATTGATGGCGGGGATCATTACGAGCCACTTCTCGCTGAATAAGCATCTCCACACAATAGGCATAACGGACAGCCATCTGTGCAGAGCCTGCATAGAGGCTGACGAGACATTTGTGCATGTACTCTTCAAGAGTACAGGCGTTACCCAAATTAGAAACAAAACCATAGGAGCACCAAGATCTCACACGGATGTTCTCAACAGGAGACCTAATGGGCTTCTGGAGGGAGGTGGGCTGGCTGAAATAACCGCTAAAGGCCGTCATGGTCCACGCACAATGGTCCACTGGAGGGACTAAGTGCGGAAACCAAACCAGTAACATAGAACATAGTGGCGGTGAGCGGGGCACATTGCTCGTAAAACCGATGGCCGATGGGACAGGTTCTGGAGTGATGGCCACGTAGGGACCTCCCTACGTTGCGTCTTCCAGTACGTGGCCGCCACTCCAGAACCTTACTGCCCCCCATCGGCTATCAATATTTCTTTAGTCCTGTCATATAAAGATACTCCGTAGATAGTTTAGACGTTCGGAGGACGGGTCCGAGCAGTTGTGTTGCGATGTGTGCCGGGTACGATGCTCCAAATGTTGTTGTCGGGAGTTTGGTCGTGGAGGGTCTCCAGATCAATCTACCTCTGGCGCAGCATCGTTGGTCGTGTTGTTGGGTTTAACATTGCATCACCTTGCTCGTCTTCCGTCTTCTTTCCTATTCACTCAGTTCCTTTTGAGTGAATAGGCTCTTAAGAGGGCGTATAAAGCTAGAAAAAAATCGGATTTCACCCGCGCGCTTCACACGCCCCGCACTCGTCCAACGCATCGAAAACGTTACCAGCGCCATGTTTTGATTTACGAGTACACAGTAAACGCAAAAAGGTCAGATAAAAATTGGCAAAGTGCGAGTCGGATTATCCGTCTGTACTATGAACTAAACAACAAACAAAATATTTTTTTAAATTATAACGAAAAGGTATGTAATGTAATCATACTGTTAATTTTATTTTTTCGGTAAGACTTGGCTAAGCGCAACTCAAAGCATTCATTAAAATAGTATTTTTTGCTAGTCTTCTATAGTTATGATAAAAATTATAGATGACATTAAAAAATATTCAAGATGGAGGGTATAGATTTTAGAAAATATGTAATAGGAATGTAAATCAAGGTATGAAAATCAAAAAAATATTTAGTCCCTCTTATAGATAATAAAGAAAATTAAGACCCTTATTTTTTATTTTGTCGATATTACCAAAAACTACTGAGATATAGCGTATTAAAGTTACGGAGTGGGGGCTAATTACGTGATAAAAAATTTGCCACGGCGTGATGACATGCGACATTTCAAATCAACATGTCTTCCTAAGTATTAGAATGAAAGAAAAAATAAAAAATACGTGTTCAATATTTTATATAAATCTATCTGATGGATATTAAATTATTTTTTAGGATACAAGATACAACCCAATGGCCGAGGTTTTTAGGGTGCTGATTACGAACATAACATAAAATTTGAAATCCGAAATAGCGGATATAAATTTTTAATAAAATATGTCATGGTTTTATTCAAAAAGTCATGGCGTAAGAAGTCGCAGACAGCAGTTAGTGACAAATAAAGCGAAAGGGAAGTAATGGTATAATTAAACGTTTTACTATTTAGTTGTTATTTTGAACAATTAATTTTGACAGCCTCCGTGGCGTAGCGGTAGCGGACGCGGCCGCTGTGCAAGGTCGCGCGGGTTCGATCCCGCACAGTGCAAGTATTTGTATGCATGAATATGAATATTTGCACTGGTCTGGTCATGCCTCGGAAAGCACGTTAAGCCGTTAGTCCCGGTTGCCATACGAACATCTAGTGGCAGTCGTTACGGGTTGTTGGAGCCCTCAAAAGTCCAACAATTCGTCTAACTGCAATGCTTTGATGTCGCCTTCGGGTTGTGGAGGTCAGACGGCAGTTGCTTCACGGAAAATGTCAAAGTTTAGCCATATCAGCAGTTGGACTGGTAAAGTGGACCCCAGACTCCAAAGCTGAAAAAGGCTTCGGATGCGACTGGGATTAACGCTGGGATGATGATGATGATGACTATTTAGTTGTTATTAATTTGTTTCTGTTTTTTTTTTTTACTAGAAATCCTGTTATTTGCTTGATGGATGAGGTGAAGAATGTGTATGTACCTACTTCAAACATAAAAAAATCAGTATGGAAATTTAGTAGTAGACTGTGGTGCATAAATAAAACGAAAAGTTAATAATCATTTATTTTTATACTGTAAAATATTTTTTTTTTTTTTTTATAAATTAGGTATAAACCAGCGCTTGACCGCAATCCTGCCTGATGGTAAGCAGTGGTGCGATCGTTGATGGTAAAGCGCGCTAGTTACTTTCAATATTTATTACACGTTCGTTATTTTTTACTTTTTTATGATTCATTGTTATTTATTGATCTATATACACATACTTGTTCTTTTGCTGCTCTACCTTTATTTTGTGCACGACTACAGATACAACATTATTTGATTTTTAATTCTAAAAATAAAGCTTCTACGAACTGGCTTCCGATTATAGCTGCTGCTCCAGATAGTGCCGCATAATTAATATTGTAAGACTGCTTAGACCAGCAACCATCAGCGATTACATCGATTACCGCTATGCCATCTTTTACCCTGCCTTCTTCCACTGCAGCCGCGGCTATGATAGTTTCGTTAGCCGTTTTCCCCATTCTTCAGAAATTTGATTATGATGTTTATTAATCATTCATTGCTGTACACAGTCCTTGAAATTGTTCCAAACCAATGCCAGCGTTTGTGATACCAGAAACTGCTGCTGTATTAATATCTAAGTTGAAGGTTTTGTGTTTATAATAAAAGTAAGTAGCTTTATATATATTACAAAAAAGTTTCAATTTAGAATATAAACCAACTTTTGTTTCGCCAGTGATTTTAACGTTGGATAGGTAACAGCCAAATTAAGGAGCATGATTTGAAATAATTTGAAGTCTTTCAAAGAAATACACTTTGTTTATTACGAGTCGTTCACTAACGTCATATATATTTTCCGCTGTTTTTTCATTAGTTTTCTTTTTCTTCGTACCTAACTTTGCCCGATTATACACTCGTGGTTCAATATTTCTGAAATCAAACGAAAATTGTCATAATTATGTATGGATTAGGTTTTACAGTTTATCATTGTGTGTGACTTTTACTGTGGAATTAAATGTTTGTTATATCATAATGGTACTAAAACCAGAAAAAACTAGGTATGAACTAAGCTTTCCACAGATCTAGATGTACTGGTGTTATGTATAATGTAACTATGACTGATGTAAGTCTTTACTTAGTTTGCTTGGGTAACATTCTTTTCCATAAGGTGCTTTTGAGAAATGGCATATTTACAGATAACTTACCAACTATATTTATAATATTTTACCCATAACAAAAAATATTAAAATAGCATAATTACGTACCATTTTGGTTCAAAAGTTCATCACAATTCGGATCAAGTTCGTTCAAAGGCGTAAAGGTAGATCTGTTAAAAAATGAAATGAAAACAAACCTTATAAAGATCGTATTTTGAAGAACTAACATGTAAAACTGGTATGTATTCACCTTTTATATGATAACTACAGTTTCCGACTTATTATAAGCCCGTTTTGATAAGGAATAAGTGTAAAAATCTATTTTTATATTCCGCTAAGATTTTCGTAACAAGTAGCCAGATGATACATGCCTTCAACTTTATAACTTTTAAGATAAAGCACATTTTGCATTTTTACCTATGAAAGTGAGATTATTATAACTCGATAGTTTTTTAAATTGGGAATTTTAATGGAGATGTTTCAGAAATGTATGGAGCCTGGGTCAGCACATTGTACACTTAATGCTAGGTATAGTTACGCTATAGTTAACTGTTATTAATGTTAATTTCCTATATTTTGGCTTAGTTTTTATATAGATTCAATTTAACTCGGTCAAGGAGTGCAACACTACTACTAATAAATATGGTGGTCAGCAATAAGCGAAATAAGATTTCGACAGTGACATTTGATTGACGTGTCGTGTATCTAAGGCTATCGTATTTATATTATCTACCATATGACTGCGAAAAAAACAAAATATGAATTCCGAACATACGGCCCATTAAATAAACACAATAAACTCAAATCAACACTCGACACGAGCACAACGGGAAAATAGAACTGTCAAAGTCGCCTGCAATCAAACGTCATAAAAAAAGTGTCATGGCTACCTTAATATAGGGGTTGTCTCACTAAAAACGTTTCAAATAATTAATTTCATATACTTGTAAGTATTTTTATTCAAATTAATTTAGTAGTATTTTTATGAAAATCTTCTACTTTTTTCCTTTTTATCTATATAGCGTACTATGGCTCCGTTTATGTCTATTCGTTCATATTTATACATCAAAAATAATTCGAATTCATACAAATACTTAGTATAAAATATATTTTTTTGTAGTTGAGCACATATAAACCAAACAAACCGCAAAGTAAACTCCCCTCAAAAAGCGAATGGTCAGGGTATCGATTTATTTTGCATATACTATTTGGCCACCATTACTCCAGTGCGTATTAAAACCTACACATACATTATAAATTAAAATTAATAAACAAACCTTTGACAATTAGCCATGAGTTGACGTTTTAATTCCTTATTTTCTCTTTTAGAGCGGTTTTTTGATTTTTTTGTTTGCCATAATTTCGTCAAAGTATTTTCACGGGTACGGAGCACAGAAGCACAGTCCTCTCGTCTCAACGGAGCGATCGCAACTGATCAATGAAACAAAACATGCTTGTAACGCATGTACCAGGCGAAACAGAACGAGAGTGTTCTGCGCGGAATAAGAACGTAGTAAGCGGCAAACCAGTTTTCTTATAATTACTCGTAAAATATACAATATTTTATGAAATCCCTAATACAGTCCCTCGGTAATATAATTTTATATTGTGCATTAAAATATTGACTCAATAATAGGCATAATTTTGAAAATAAATTGAATTTAGTTGAAAACTAGATGCAACTTTGTGATTTTTTTCTATCGAGAAAATATTATAATTTCATGTTTTCACTCAGACCAGTCTCTCTCAAATATAATGTAATATCTATATTTGAAAAACCAAATAATTTGTAGCTTATTATGGACTGTAAAAATCAAATCTAAAATCAACAATTTACCTTTATACCCCCTCTTAATAAATTAGCGCGCTTTACCATCAGCAATTGCATCACTGCTTACCATCAGGCGGGATTGCAGTCAAGCACTAGTATAGCATCACCTCGCTCAACTGCCATCTTCCTTCGTATTCAATCCGTTTTTTTTTTTTTAGTGAATATGGTCTTAATAAATTAGCGCGCTTTACCAACAACGATTGCATCTCTGTTTACCATCAGGCGGGATTGCGGTCAAGGACTAGTATATAATTTAAAAAAAAGACTCATCTGTTCCAGAGACCATCGTGTCTTCAACAGACACGGCCAGTCCACTTCAGTTCGTATCCTCTCCAATGCATGTCGTTTTCTTTTTTGCCGGATACTTTCATCCTTTAAAATGACTCCGAGCATAGGTACACTTTGCTTTTTCATACCCTTCTCTCCCGTCTTTGAAATCCAATTTTTCCTCAATATTTTACGTTCGAAAGATCTTTGTCTTGATATATGACCGTATGTAAGAGAATTTGTATTTTATACCCGAAGTAATAAAATTCATACTTAATGTTTTTATGGTTTTATACGAGTCTTTACTCGTTGAGGTTATGGACGTGTTTTTCGTAATTCAAAATGTAGAGGTTTATAGATTTATAAATTTTGCTTGCAAAATCAGACTTCCCTCTATATGCTTCTTCTCTTGGAGAGGGAGTGACCTGTAGTCTACGCGGACCTAGTGAGGTCTGGTAGACCCTTGTCTTACTTCAGCCTATAAAGGTACACTGCTGGACAAAGGCTTCCCCCAGAGCTTTCCACTATGACCTGTCTTGTGCTACCCCACATCCATCGGCTACTTGCGACCTTCACCAGCTGGCTGAAGCTGTGGCTGTCACTCCAGAATCTTACTTGCCTCTTCGACCATCGGTTCTACGAGCAGTGTGCCCCACCCACTGCTAATTATAGCAACTCGATGAGCTATGTCTGTGACTTTGGTTCTTCTGCGGATCTCCTCATTTATGATTCGATCGCGCAGAGAAATTCCGAGCATAGCTCTTTCCATCGCCCTTTGTGTGACATTTAGTCTTCGTATGAGGCCCATTGTGAGCGACCACGTTTCAGTTCCGTATGTCATCACTGGGTCCAGGGGCGGGGGACATGGGGAAGTCCCCGCCCCCTATTCGATGGACCCCGAGGCAGAGGCGATGCACGGGTTAGTTTAACACCCCACTACCTCGTGCAGGAGACGAGGCCCGGGTAGACTGGGCCAGCACGAGGGTGTGGGGCCATGGAAGAATTTAGACTCCCGCGGCCCCACGCGTGCTTGTGATAGAAGAGACACCAGGGTGGTTTTAATCAGTAAAAGTCTGACAGACCCCTTTGCCCACCCCAGGGCGGCGGACTTCCATTGAGGATTTCCACCCCGGAAAAAAAAGCGTCCAATCGCGACGACAAGGTACCCAAAGTTTGTGCTGGCACTAAAATTCCAACCTCTTTCAAGATACGACTACAACCTTGATGCAGTGCTCCTACAATATGCATGACTACGATGCATTACTCTATTCAAGGCCGTGCCAGAGTCTGTACACGAGTATTATGGTTCAATTAGATTAAAAGGTCGCTGGTTTTCCTTCGTTTCCAGTACAGCAATGGTTTTGGGACTTTCACGCTACTGCAGCGCGTCGGGAATGTTTGCACATGGTCGTATCTACGGGTTTCACGCGACTATTAGCTAACAAATAGCGTCACCCATTAGTAGATTATGAAAATTGTCAAAATCGTTCATTATGAGATCACTGATCGACTATTTTTTTTTGTTTTATTTTTTTATAAATTATAAACTGGCGCTTGACCGCAATCCCGCCTGATGGTAAGCAGTGACGCAATCGATGAATGATGATGATGGTAAAGCGTACTAGTTTATTAAGAGCCTATTCACTCTGCCTTGAAGACACTCAAATTGTAGTTTGACGGAAACACCGCCGTTGGCAAACTGTTCCAGTCCCTCGATGTACGCGGTATGAAACAGGAGGCGAAATGCTTCGTCCGAATCGTAGGGGTGTTAACGACGTAAGGGTGGAAACTCGCCGTGCGACGGGTCGTCCGATGGTGGAACGGAGATGGGGGAACTAAATCTTGCAATTCCCTCGCACACTCACCAAAATGAATCCTATAGAATACCGAAAGGCTGGCTACTCTACGCCTGTGCTCTAGAGACCTACTACTAGGCTACTAGACTAGGCTTTAGAGACTGTTTTGAATTAAATCTGGGTCGCCAATCAGCGTCTTCGCGCGCCTCTCCACCGAATCCAAAGTGGCCAGGTGACATTTTGCAGCACCAGCATAAATGTGGCTGCAGTACTCCACACAACAATGGACCTGTGCTTTGTACAGCATTAGAAGCTGCCCCGGTGTGAATTACCGCCGGACCTTTGCGATAACGCCAAGCTTCCTGGCAGCCACCTTGGCCTTGGACCCAATGAACCGCCCAAAGTTAAGGTTTGAGGAAATCTCAACTCGATCATCATCATCAGTTCAGCCGAAAGACGTTCACTGCTGAACATAAGCGATGGGCATTGATCAAAGAAGAATGAATAGTCCAAACCAGATATCAAAATGCGCAGAATCTATCGAAGCTTCTGCCTCGCGTATATTCATGAATGTCTTAAAGCAGATGTTTCAGAAATGTATGAAGCCTGGGCCAGCACTATGTACACTTAATGTAAATATAATAGTATATACTATAGTTAACTGTTTTCTATGTTAATCCCTACTAATATTTTAATACGAAAGTAAGACTGTCTGTCTGGCGCTTTCACGTCTAAACGACTGAACTGATTTTATTGAAATTTGGTACAAAGATAGAGTTGACCTTGAGAAATAACATAGGATAGTTTTGATTCCGGACTTTTGAAAAGTTCTCTTGGAAACGTGATATAACCGAACTCGAAAGCTAGTTTTTTTTAGTCATTATAAAATAGTGCTTGACTGCAATCCCGCCTGATGGTAAGCAGTAACGCAATCGTTGATGGTAAAGCGCGCTAGTTAATTAAGCCTATTCACTTAAAAAAAACTTAGTCAATAGGAAGGAAGACGGCAGTTGGGCGAGGTGATGCAATGTTAAATCCAACAGCACGACCAACGATGCTGCGCCAGAGGGCGACTGATCTGGAGACCCTCCACGACCAAACTCCCGACACAACAACATTTGGTGCATACATCGCAACACAATTGCTCAGACCCGTCCTCCATACGGCTTCACCAGACATCATGCCGAACACGACGAATCGCTTGGCGGCAAGACTTTGTCTTTGTCTGTTTGTTTGTTTGTTTGGTTACCTATATTTTGGCTTAGTTTTTATATAGGTACATGCAATTTAAATCGGCGAAGGAGTGCAACACAACTACTAATAAATATGGTGGTCAACAATAAGCGAAATAAGATTTTGACAATGACATTTGATTGACGTGTCATGTAGCTAAGGCTCGGCGCAAATGAGCCACCGACTACAGCCACCGGTGTCTGTCGCGCGCTACCGCCACATTTCTAAAAGTGTCTGAAGCGAGCAACAGCAACCGGTGTCTGGAAGCCGCCACATTTTATAACCCGCTCGTTGCTGCGCAATCTGAAGGTGGATTCTGACACGGAAATTTTGCTCGTGCTTTTGTTAATAAGCAGTAGACATAGACGACGCCGTCGCCGCCTGTATTTGGGTGCAACCAATCTTAACTGGTCCTACAGTAAAACTTAACTTGCATTTCGAGAATCTACAAAGATGTCCAAAAAAGTTTTTTAAACTACTTTATTATCTACTGACTGAGAAAAAAATAACAAAACATGAATTCCGAACATATGGCACACAAAACAAAAACAATCGCTAAAAGCTCCGAAACACAATCAACTCAAATCAACAGTCACCGCCAACATAACGGGAAAATAGAACTGTCAAAGTCGTCAATCAAACGTCATAACCACTGTCATGGCTACCTTAAAAAAGGTTATCTCATTAAAAAACGTTTCAAATAATCAAATTATTATATATGTCGTTTATCATCGAAAGTATTTGAAGAAAAGTTGCACATTTGATTTACGTAGTAGGGGGGCAAACGCTTGTGACGTTATTTTGTGATGGCGGCACATGGACAGGGTCGCTTTGGAAAGTGCGGTTCGTCGTACGATCACTTTGCATCGAGACGTGGACCAGGGCACTTCTCCGAACCGAAACTGTCGGTTTGCCTATTTAAATTGTTATTGTGAAGATTGGAGGGTATATCTACACGTCGTGATTTAATTCAAAACTCACCTAAAAATAAGAACCCGTACCACCACACCAAGATGCTAACGACCCTACCGCTCTGCCGTCGCTGTCTGCGATATATGCTTGTATTTTTATTCAAACTAATAATGTAGTATTTTTTATGAGAATCTATTATTTTTTCCTTTTTATCTATATAGTGTAGCACTGTAGGTACTTAGTGGTACACAAAATTAAACATCTCCTTTTTGGAGAAAAGGTTACTTTATAAAAACGTCTACTTTGAGATTTGGCACAGGCCGCTCGTCAATATTATTATTATTAAAAACATATACACCATTTCACAGTGAACCTCAAAAACTCCCGTATTGCTGCCCTTTTCCCGCCAATAAACCTGACGGCCATTACAGAAAACATGAATATAAAATCAACAGCTTTAAGGTCCAACATGGTAGTTACGAGCCGAACTCATATGCCCGGGGCTTAATAAAAAACGGGTAGCATTTTATGATCAAAAAAACGTGTTGTGTTACGCAACATCGTGTATGGGAATCTTTATTGTGTGTTGCCAGTTGTGTTATTAGTTTTTTTTTATTGGAGCTGTCACTTGGGCGCGGATTTGTGACAGATATTAAATGTGTTTTTAAGAAAACGTGATTTTGACATTGCCAGAATAGCCGATTTTTTTTATAAATTACAAACTAGCGCTTGACTGCAATCCCGCCTGATGGTAAGCAGTGATGCAATCGTTGATGGTAAGGCGTGCTAGTTTATTAAGCCTACTCACTCAAAAGAACTGAGTAAATAGGAAGGAAGACGGCAATTGAGCGCGGTAATGCAATGTTAAACCCAACAACAGGACCAACGATGCTGCGCAGAGGGAGATTGATCTGGAGGCCCTCCACAACCAAACTCCAGACACAACAACATTTCGCGCGTCGTACCCGGTACGTACATCGCAACACAACTGCTCAGACCCGTCCTCCGTACGGCTTCACCAGACATCATGCCGGAACACGATGAATCGCTTGGCGGCATGACTTTGTCTGGTGGGTGGTAACTTATGCCGGCGGCTGATGTTGTGGCCTACCACCGAGAACCGCACTTCACACCGCACTTCACACCGCACTTCACACCGCACTTCACACCGCACTTCACACCGCGCTTCACTTGCCATAAATAACAATAGAATAAAAGAAAAGGTGAATGACAGTGAAACGTGTCGCAGAGGATGAAAGATGACTAGTTATTATAGTAATAAACAGTCCAGTGAACAAGTAAAATACGGTGAGACCAGCGGCATTTTACTTTGTATAAATTACTAGCGGCCGCCAGCGACTTCGTACGCGTAGTTTAGTTATGCTCCGCTCCTATTGGTTATAGCATGATGTTATATAGCCTAAAGCCTTCCTGGATTAATGGGGTATCCAACGATAAAAGATTTTTTCAAATCGGACCAGTAGTTCCTGGGATTAGCACGTTCAAACAAACAAACTCTTCAGCTTTATGTATTGGTATAGATTTCATCACCACTGCTCTCAAAACGGTGATGGAATACATCGTGAGGAAACTGGCATGTTCTAGAGGGAAAACTTCGAAGTCATGTGACATTTACCAACCCGCACTGGGCCCGCGTGGTAGATTAGGGCTCACTTCCTTTCACCGAATGTAGGCCTGTGTCCCAGGAGTTGGAAAATTAAAGGCGGATTATACGTGATTACGTAATCAGCCTGCGGGGAGCTAGAGCTGCGAGGAGCCAGATGCGGGTAGCACAAGACCGGTCATTGTGGAATACCTTGGGGGAGGCCTTTGTCCAGCGAGGAGGCCTGGGCGGCGATGGCCTCCTTCTGCGAGGTCGTGATATCGTAGAAGGGAGGCCGCGGAGCGCGGGCGGGAGGAGGATCCCCTCGCTCCGGCGCTCCGCAGGCGGCGTAGAGGCAGGAGAAGGCGGCATTTCGCCCGCTTTCTTCCCCCCTGAGGTGAGCGGCGGGCGTGAGGTACGAGAAGGTGCCGACGCCCGCCTTACATCGCTCACCACGCGGGAGCCACGGCTCCTCCCTAGGAGGGGCAATTGAGGGCCCGCCTTACCAGGCGGGTTTTGCCGGCGGGGGAGAGGTAGCTCAGGCTGCGCTAGTTTCCCACTTCCCCGCCACTATGGCGATGCCGGAGTGCCGCTGTGGGTTTAGTGGGTATTCCCGGCTTCGGCTGGGCGAGTCCCACACACGCCCTTCGGGGTACGG